>CM069857.1:125566190-127063690 GCA_036172795.1 Pelodytes ibericus
CAGGTGAGATACAACCTAAGATGAACAATACATGTATTAATTAAAAATCGTGTTTTCTTTATTTTTTCACCTGAGAATGTGCCTCCAGTCCCACCAGTTTGATCATATCCGAATATAGTCCATTATTTCTAAATGAACTTTAAACATAAGCATATATATGTCTATTTTTTTACTTTGATTTATTAAGGGTATCACAAGTATGGCCAGAGCTACCTATAAACAAGATAGGCGCTGGACAAGGTCGCAGTTCAAAAGGGAGGATGCTCTCTCAGAGCACTCCTCGCAGGCTGCCTATACAGATGGAAGAGAGGAGCTGCCCTAAATGAGCATGAGCCTAGTTATTCTCCTGCCGCCCAGGCACGGTGCAGTCAATGCAGGTGGAGGGTCATGTGTTGTTCAATCAGTATGTCCTGGGTGCCATTTGGAGTTAATCCTGAATGCCAACTGGGTGCTAGGGAAAGGTCCTGGAAGCTGGAGTAAGTACTGGTTGTTGGTGAAACTGAGTGCTGATGCAAATTGTGGGTGCTGGGGTAAGTGTCTTATAGGTACTGGGCTAAGTCATGGGTGCCATTTGGGTGCTGGGGGTAAATCGTGGGTGCTGAGGTAAGTCCTGTGAGTTCAATATGGGTTATAAGGCAAATCCTGAATGTAAACTGGGTGCTTGCGCAAGTCCTGTGAGTTCAATATGGGTGCTAAGGCAAATCCTGGATGTAAACTGGGTGCTGGGGCAAGTCCTGTGAGTGCAATCTGGGAGATGGGGTAAATTCTGGGTGTAATCTGGGTGCTGGGGTAAGTCCTAGGGGCTAGTTATGTGGGGGAAATATGACACTGTGGCAAATACAGTAGGAGCAATGTAACAAGGTGACGGTGTAATTTATTCAGACATGACCTGCCTAACTATATTCTGATGGGAACTATGATATACCATGTCAGCGTCTGCCTAACTATAAGTGTCATATTTCCATGTGATATACCATGTCAGCGTCTGCCTAACTATAACTAACTATAAACTAATGGGAGCTATGCTGTACAACTTAAAGGATAATTATCTGTCTGGCTAACTATACATTGATTACAAATGTTCATCTTTGCCTAGGGTGACAATCCTTGCACCGGCCCTGAGTGTGGCAAGGGTAAGTAGTTTAGCAGTGTTTCTAGAAACAGAGAAACTCTACACAGAATTATTTTCACCCCTGTTTTCCCTTTTCTTTATTTTATCTCCCTATCCCATTCTTCTCAACTTCTCTCTCTTAGGTCTATTCACTAAAATTCAACTGTGGAGGTTGACTTTTATTTTGAGACTTAGTCAAAATTGTCAATAAGTCTAATATGTCACTTGGTCTCAAAATGAAAGTCGCATACATCAAATGAAGTAGTCAAGCAGCACATCAAAGAGCCACCAAGGCCCAGTAAAGGAATACCTTGGCTTCAGAAAGATCAACAGGTCGAACGTTGCCACTGGCGTTTGTGGAATGAATATTATCCAACAGAGTGCTGCGCTTCTTCTACTATTGATTCAAAATGTAAGTCAACATCCAAAGTCGAATTTTAGTGAATAGACCTCTCTGTCAACTGTTTTGTACTCTCCCTCACATTTCCATCTCATTTCCCTACTGTAACCACATCTCTGTCCACTAGTGCCTAGACCCCTACGGTTTTCTCTTAAATGGGCTCCATTTCCTTCCTGCATGAACTGTTACATTGCCCTTCAAGATAAACAAAATTATCATCACCCTTATGTCATGGTTACCCATTCTTCATTGGCATAAGAGGAGGGAATTATTCCTGTTGGGCTAGCCTTGGAGGCAGAGGTTCTGTGCTTCCTCCAACAGCACAGACCAATTTCATGTTCCCACATGTCTTCCATTGCAAAATAAACCACAGTGCCTGTATCAATAACAGAGCTGCCATTCCAAGTAAAGCTTGTGTACAACAGAATGTCAGAAGACCACCCAATTGAGCCTTGCTCTAAGAACATCTATTAGATTACAACTATTTCAGCTCCCAGCCAAGCAGAGATACCGTCCTTCACACTTGCTCCTTACTGTGAGTTAAGGGGATTTTAAAACTGAAGTAAGACCTGGGTATACTGAAATCAAAATGTGGAGAGAAATACAAGGTTTACATCGACATCTATCTATCTATCTATCTATCTATGTGCAAATAGTTTAGGGAAGCAGACAAAGAAAAGAGAAGAAATAGATACAGAGAAATAAAGAGACAGAAAAAATGAGTAGACTATTGAGATAAAAAAGATATAAAAGATAAAAAAAATAGATAATTAGACATCAATAGTTAATAAGGAGGCAGACATATTAAACTAAATAGGTGCAAAAGAGCAAGTAATACACATTTTCTTTTTTTCCTCAAACCAGATTATCTTTAGACATTGAAAGTTTTAGATATCTTACGTTTAGACCACCCAGGATGTAGAGCGTTGGGCCAATTCCCAAGTAATAAACAGATCGCAGGATCAGGGCCACAATTAGAGGGCGGAGGCCATAGCGCTTTGTGAATAGAGACATGACAGAGAAACACACCATGGCCCAGAAGAGGAGTGAGACCAAAGGAGAATCCAGGATTCCTGGGAAAACCAGATTTGATACCGAGTTATAAATTCACATCAACAAAAAAAAAGTACTGAGTTTTTTTAATATAAAAATATGAATCTTACCTATTGATGTTCCCTCTACATATGGGTAGAAGAATGCTATAATCAAGTTAATAAAAACGGCAAGATTGAATGAAATTGTCCCCCATAGTGTCATTCGACGAGAAAACCAATATATTAGCGGCATGCCTGAAGGAAGATATTAAGAAAGAAGGGATATATGTATTATGGTGTTACTATTAAAATAATAATTATTGTTCTTCATTTACAAAATTCTACAATCCTGTAGAGTAATAATTGCAAACAATCTGACAAACAGATATAAGTGGGAACATTTTGTGATATGACTGTCCTATCAACAGATGTAAGACATATTACGCAACATATGAGTTTTTAAAATCATGGGCCAATATGCTGTGAACTTGACTGGTTTGAAGTAATTTTCAAGATATATGGGATGTTTGGAAGACAGCGATGTTGGTTTGGCAATTGTGATGACAATAGACTGGGGCATAAGACAGTAAAGCTGTTACTAGAAAAGCCTTTGTAAAGTGCAGGGCTGAGTATGGATAAATGATTCTTAAAGTGATCCTGCTGATAAGTCAAGAAACATCGAAGCAAACTCTGTTTTGAGACAATGTATCCTTTTTGGCGTGCAGGTTGAGCACAGTGACAAACAAAATGTCAGAGCAGGGATTTTTTTGCTCTGCTAAAACCACTTACTTCGCAGCTTACGTTGCCATTCCATTTCATTGTGAAGGAAACAGGACTGGTCAAAGAAATCGCTAACTTTGCTCCCTTGTTCATCCTGCTCTGTGGTGGTAAAAACCCGGTGCTTAGTCTCCTCCGTCAAGAACTTGCATATGCTTGGGACTGGAAACACTATCTGCTCCATGCTCCTGTCCAGCCGAACAATCTGTTAATAATACACAAGCCCCCACACATATGAACGTTCAACTCATCTTTTATAAATTGAGGCCAAACTTTAAAGTACATTGCAGTTTGAAAGGACTGCTTATGAGTTATGCAGCAAAGCACGCACTTGAAAACACATTACACCATACGAACCTCAATCTGCGATGTATGTTTGGCATAATAGGCTAAAGCATCCTCTTCCTCTTCTTGAACAGGGGTAGTTGTTGATTTTAACATTTGGGTCAGTTGCTTGTTGTTGAGGCTCAGCTGAAAAAAAAAATATTACTACACATTAGTACACGTTTTTCTTTGTTTTTAGAATGAAAGTACATATTATACAACATATACATGCTGAACATCTTCTCACCATTGTATGACATAAGGAAAAGATACTACTTAACCCATTCCGGATATGTGTCTTTTGCTACTGACATCATTCCCCCAAGAATACGTCTTCTTGCCCATAATGGCTATTTTTATGACAGTGTATTGTGTCACAGTGTATTGCTTTAAATGGTCCATCCCATGGGTCTGTGAAACTCCAGTCAGCCTGTCATTTACCCTATTGGAATAAATGTATCTTTAAATCTAACATTTTATCGTTATTTCTTGTTTGAAGAAAAAGTGGCAACCCTAGCTGCCAATCCCATTAAATAATGAATCCATGTCTCATGTTCAGGCCTATGGTGCCGCCACGGGTGTGGGGTGGAAAAATCCAAATACCCCCACAGAGTGCTGTGTACTGGCCCCTTGCACAGTTTTTAAAATTTTTTTATTTTCTGCGTGTAATGGGAGCACTGGCATGAGGGGAAACAGTATGGGTGACATCCCGCCACTCAGTGGAAAAGGCGGCATCGGCAGCCGCACTATGCTGAACCAAATGCTAAATGCAAATTTAGCTGCTGCGGTAAGTCCTGAGTGCAAATCTGGCTGCTGGAGTATGTCCTGAGTGCAAATGTGGTGCTGTGGCCTAATATGCAAATTACACATTTCCCAATGCCAAATGATGAATTAATGGCTGACATGGTAGTGGCTATTAATGGCCTTCCCCCGTGTGCAATGTTTCAACTGTGCACATTTATGCAGACCATACTATAATTTACAGATAAAACCGGGGGAGGGAGGGGGGGGGGCACGTTTTGTTTACACACACTGTTGTTTTATCCACATACTATAATTTAACAAGCACCGGTTAAAGGGCCCCAAAAGAAAAATCAGATGGTTTCCCCACCCTTCTCCATCAATTTGACTTTTTCCACTCTCTACACCTCTACAAATTATTTTATCCACCTTCCCAAATCAGGCAGGATTCATATACACTAACAAACTGTGCATTTCATTGGCAAGTACTGAAGGGTAAAAAAGACAACAGAACTTAGAGGGTGGACAAGAGTGAAGGTTGCAAATTATAGAACCAAACAACTGCTCTGAGTGGTGGTCAAGGTAGAAGGTGCTATGCTACTAAGGTGCTATACATATAAGCATGGCAGGCAACTGTGGCCTAAGCAGTTTAATCTTCTTAGTGCTGCCACTATAATAAGCAAGTCAAATTAAATATATGCAGGAGGATTATTTTCTTTCCACTCTACAACAAATTCCCTGCTTCCAACCCACATTCTAATTCGCCCTTTCCATTAATAATATCAATGTTAAGGTCCTAGCATAATTATCTGATATATCAATGGGCAAGCAGCAGACTCAGTAGTTTCAGCATTACTAATGAGGGGTGGGGGAGGGGTGTTTGAGTGGTTTGTTTTTATGTGTAACGGATGATCCTTATTTTATTGTCTAGGAGCCATCTTATCGCATCCGTTGAGAATTGGTACCACAAGTATTTCCTCTGTATAACAATTGTTACATGCACCAACCCAAAAGCCTGTTTGAGAATACCTGTGTACAACTCCTGAAAAAAAATATAATATCATTGTTTAACTAACCACAAATTATATTATACATGATTAAATTCTATTTAGTGTCTACCCTTTCTTCAACCCCTGATATTAAAATGACCTCTATTTAGAGAACATTGATCAAATCCAACTATTTCTTAAATACAGCAAACAAAACTATTCATTATCATTATGATTATTTCTTCTGACTGGCATTCCTCATATTCTCATTTCCAAGGTATACAAAACGCTGCCTCGAGGCTTATCATCCTCACCTGTCATTAGCCATCTGTTGCTCCTGTTTCCAGAACCCTCCACAGGCTCCCATATCATCAAGCATACAATATAAATTCATTACATTCATGTAAGAAGCTTTTTCTTACATCTATTTTTCTTTACACACTCATGCTCCACATCTGGCACTTCCTACTGTGTAAAAGCCAGCTCTCTCCATTAATCATATGCTCCCTCAAAACTTGTCCCAAGCAAGTCATTTTATTAGCCTTATACTGTACTTCTCTTATGTTCAGCTAAACAAACAGTCTGTACCTTCTATGGCATTTGCATATATATCAAATAAGCTGGTGTATAACGAGCATAGGATTGTCTGTTTGGACAGGATTCACCTTGTCTTGTATATTATTCTTTACATAGCTTTGTGACAGACAGTCCAATTTTTGTAGGCTGGCCTGTTGTCCTGCCAGGCTCTTCCTCTGTCCTCTAAAGCCTGGCAGGACAACAGGATTCGGACTGCTGGCTCTGAACCTCCGGTGTCTGATACAACGGGGCAGAAGTTCGGAGGTATGCAGTTTTCCAACCCTGGTGTATTTTAACATGTACAATACTATGGTACTTTATAAAGAATTGATATAGATGGATAATATATATGGTCAGACAGATGGACCCATACCATTATTTGGGTTGTGTGAGTTCAGTTCCAAAGATGTTACCCTAAATAAATATGCATTTTGGGTAGGGATACACTATCATGGATTTTAGAAGCTAGAGAATACGTTTATAATTATTTGAATTCTCAGAGCTACACCACATCACTACATAATTAGGTTAGTTAGCTCTTTTGAATTATTGATAATTACTTTCTATTAAGCAATACAAACATTTAAATGCCACTTCAGTGTTAAATCATTTAATATGGGTAGTTTTAGGAAATGTTCCTATATTTCTAGTTTGCTTAATAATACATGTTGCTTTATCCTCCAGCATACTAGCTGAACAAAAGGAAGTTATGTGGAATGTTTTAGTGGGCATAAGAGACACACTGGCATTTATTAATTTTCTAAACATTTCTTCCAATGAAACTGTAATCATTACTCCCACTTCTCGTAGTGGACTATCGAGCAAATCACCTAGACTGGCTCTATTCCCAGTCTTTTCATTGTTCGAGCCTTGCTAACGTTATTACCGTGGGGACAAAAAGAGACTGTCGCCAAGGGACTGAATAGTGATATTCAATTATGTAAATATTTTTTACAATATATTGAATTTTTTTCATTGGCTCTGTTAATTGTTTCCAGACATGATTTCCAATTATTTGAGCATGCATATATGTTATTCATAGGTCACATCCATACAAGAAAATGTATTTATTAGCATTATTTATGGGATGATCAGACTATATTGTGATTTTATAGGGTAAAACAATGGTCTGATTTAGACAGAGATGATAGAATCCATGATACAAAAACACCCGTGGCCCCCTACCAACACTGATTTGAAACTTCATCCATTCATTCTAATGAAATGGCAGCATGCCATATAATTCTTTAGGCGTGTGCATATTTTTCAGTGCAAATACTAGCACCTACTGGCCTTAAATCAACTTCTACTGATATGTTCTCCAGATATGCCTACGCAGTCTCCATAGCAATTCATCATTCCCTCCTCGCGTGTTTGAAGTGATTAAAGACTAGGTTACGCCATAGGCGCACACCTAGCATGAGGGGGTTTTCTGTGGAGTCCCAATGACTCAAAGGCCTACTTTGATGAGATGGTTTTATGTTCCGGCCTCTCAGTGTTTGTTTTATTTTAGTCTCCACCAATTGTATTGTAATTGTATTATTTGTAAAGCAGCCGCTTTGTGCTTCCGTTTATGGTTCAGATTAAGGTATGAGTTTGTGAGTGAAGATTGATATTTTATTTATAGTATAGTGATTAATCAAGGAGAGATATATCAAGGAATATATGAGGAAATCAAACATGCCTGCGAATTTTGGAGGCCTGATAAATGCAGGCGATTAAGGCTGCCTTACACTTGGACTATTTTACAGTTTAAGTTAATAAATGAAATGAACTTTGTCCCTTCCAATTATTCACTGCTGCCAAGAGAAGTGGAAATAGGGAGAGAAATCGGAGCATTTAGACAGCCTCTCAAATTTTTTTTGCCCCTGTTTGACAGTTTAATGAGTGTGTCAAGGAAACCATGAGAAGAGTTTAAAAGGAAAAGCGCAGAGACAGAAAAGCTACCTAGTGTTATCACATGAGCACACACATTATAAATAATTAATAGATGACAAATGTGCGGGATCTCCACAAAGAACAGCTGATTCCATTCTAGACAAAAACATATCATTATCGCCCTTATTCAAAGGATGTACACAATCGCTTTAGAGCTACACTAAGCGAACTCATTCCCAAAACGCAAAGATAACAGGCTTGAATTGGTAGAGGAGGCTGGAACAGGTCTTAGGAGGCTTAAATGTATCTAGTACTTGCTAAATACGTTTAAAAAAAACTGAAGTTTCTTGGTGTGTTGCTAGAGTAGAACCTTAACAAGGATCTAATAATTCAAAGGGACACTACCGTGAACATTGTTATGAATATATTTTACGTTAGGCAGAATCTAAATTATTATGAATTCACTGTTTCAGCAAATACAGAAGTTAGAACATCCTTTATGGACTTCAAAGTTGTATGTGTTTAGATCTCTACACTTTTAGTCTTGCTAAAACAATAGCAATATCTTATTTTATTGTATTCATCTTGCAAGGGCTTTAAAACAGAGTGAATGAGTCGGAACATTGATATTATTAATGGCAAGTGTGCTAATTGGCTCATTCACTCAATGTAATGTCGAAAAATATCTTGGTGATAAAACTATGGTTTACATACAGTAGCAAGAACAATTTCTGAATGTCTTTTCTCAGCAGAATAAAAGAGGTAAATAAATCAGTATACAAATAATTTGGAATAAAATCACATTCATGAAGTGACATCAATAAAGCTCCAAAACTATTCACTAGCTTTAAACCTAGGGCCGTGTGGCTGTGAGTAGGTCAGAGAGAACTGTTAGATCGAGGGGCAGCTGCAATACAGAATGGAGAAGAAAGGTGCTGAGATGTACAAGAGAAGGGGACTGAGTTGTTGGGGTAAGTGTAGTTAAAGGAGAGCAGAGATGAAAGAATTGGGACAGAAGTGTGCGTGGACATGTTTAAGGTCCAATTAACATTAAACATGGCCTTGTCAAGAATTGAAATGCATGTGAAAAATTAATACAGGTTAAATGTTATTACATTGATTATCGGTCAAATTACCAATTGCCAGTTAGCTATATTGCAGTTCATTTTGTCCCAATACTACTACTGTGATGGTGTAAGCAAGCTTCATGTTTTAGCTTATGATATACAACGCTTCAGGTGCAGTAAATCCCAAATTAATATTTGTCAGCCTTGGAATCTAACCAAAAGCTAGATGGGATAGAAAAATTAGTATATGTAATAATTCCAGAATTCATCACCATAGTAGAAAGACTCTCTTCCTCTTCTTGGATCCTCCGCACAGGCTTCAGAAGATGCTGGAGATGTCTATTGTGGCGGGACAGCTAGGAGGCAAGAATAATAAAGGTAAATATCAATTAACATATCATGTCTCGTCTATATTTATGATCTTTTTGAACAGCGCTGAAAAAGAAAACTACATAAAATGTAAATGTTTTGGGAAATATTTCATACATTTGAAAATAACCATTTGTCCCAAACCAATTGGGTGTTGTGGGGGGCTGTAAAAGTGGTCCAGTTACCATGAAAACCAATTAACTGTTCCTGATGATTAGACCACTTTTAGGATTTTGCCCTAGAAATTATTTTTATACATTTTTCTTCTATGTTTTGAATCAATCTGAATGTAAAACTGCCCCAGCTATTAGTACATTAGGGTATTTACAATGCCCCCCGTTAACTTGAAACAATGAGAACTTTTATTTTTTTTTGTAACGTGTTTACATTTATTCTTATAAAATGACAACAGAATTACTACTATTTTTAGACAGACTTAAGGACACACAAACTCTTCAAGAACAGTACTTGGATGCTTGCCTCCTGTTGTGAAGTAAACAGAGAAATACAATTATTGGAGCAGCACTGTTTACCCTTTTTAAATGAATTTGAAAGAATAAATATTTTAATATCTAACACAAGACATATGCTATCAACTAAAACAAATTCTTTCTGTTAATTCTAAACTTTCATCTTAGATAAACCAGTAATGTTTTCTGTTACAGGAGCCTTTAAATTATGAATGTACAAAACACTGTGGTGGGTTCAGGATTTAAATTGCGTTGATAGTCCATGGTTTTGCAGCTATTCTGTGTAACCTTCCTCCTCCCAGTTGTGTTGTAATCTCTTGTTCCATGCTTTCACTGGTGGACTTCTGCTGTCTTCCGCCTTACCCAATAGCTCGTGCTTTCCTTTACGAACCAAGTTATCCTCAATCTGATCCAGACGTCCCTCATTGACGGTAACAACTGAGCGAAAAAACGTATCCAGCGGCCTCTGTACAGTGTGATAAACTGGCTGCGGTAATTCCTCCCTTCTGCACCATTCCAACAGGAACATTTTAGGAGTGAATTGTGGTGGGTAATCTCTTTTGTCAAATTTGATGGGTATGCATGTCTTTCTGGATCCTCCTCATCACTGCACCAGGTGTATTATTCAGACTCCCCAGGGCTAATGACGCTTTTCTGGATTTTATAGCATCTCTTACAGATTCATAAAATGAGCTCATCTCAAAGATGTCCCAGATTTCAAGTGTTGACTGAGCCGCATGTAGCCTCTTTCCCAATGGAGTTTCAAGTTGTTCTCTTAACATTTGACAAAGGCAATACTTTGTGTTCGTGTAGTGGGTATCATAAAGTACTGCAAGTCTAATTTAATCTCTAGTGTTGAGCGAACTCGAACCGCACAGTTCGGATTCGTACCGAACTTTACGGTTTTTGGACCCCGGACCCGAACACGGACATTTCACTGTATGTTCGGGTTGGAGTTTGGGGTTCGGCGATTTAATGGCGCGTTTTGAAAGGCTGCAGGTCAGCCAATCAACAAGCGTTTGACTCGTTTTCCCTTAGAAGCCATCACAGCCATGCCTACTAATGGCATGGCTGTGATTGGCCAGTGCAGCATGTGACCCAGCCTCTATATATAAGCTGGAGTCACGTACACGCACATCACATGAGCTCTTCTTAGTGTAGGGAGAGGATGCTGCAGCTGTGAGGGACAGATTAAAAAAAATTCTGGTGTTGAATCTGCAAACTACAGCGATTATTCAAACTACAGCGATTATTCAAATTACAGTGATTATTTTGGTGGGTGCTATACTACATTTTTGTACCCTGCCCTGAGCCCAGTGCCACAGAGAGTTCAATGCACTTGCAACTGCATGTGTGCCAGGCACATGACTTTAATCCTGTTCTGTTAGCTCAGTGGGCAACATCAAGGCATTTTTAAATACTGTAATTTGTTGGTGTTAAATATTACATTTGCTTCCTGCACTTCATATCTGAGAGTCAAATAGAACCGTCAAATACTGTGCTTACAGCGCACTTTGAAAATTCGAATAGTTTTAGGTGGTACATAGTACATTTGCGTCTTGCGGTGCACTTCATATCTGAGAGTCAAATAGAACCGTCAAATACTGTGCTTACAGAGCACTTTGAAAATTTCTAATAGTTTTGGGTGGTAAATAGTACATTTGCATCTTGCGGTGCACTTCATATCTGAGAGTCAAATAGAACAGTGAAATACTGTGGTTACAGTGAACTTTGAAAAATTCTAATAGTTTTGGGTGGTAAATAGTACATTTGCGTCTTGCGGTGCACTTCATATCTGAGAGTCAAATAGAACAGTGAAATACTGTGCTTAAAGTGCACTTTGAAATATTCTAATTGTTTTGGGTGCTAAATAGTACATTTGCGTCTTGCGGTGCACTTCATATCTGAGAGTCAAATAGAACAGTAAAATACTGTGGTTACAGTGCACTTTGAAAAATTCTAATTGTTTCGGGTGCTAAATAGTACATTTGCACCTTGCAGTGCACTTCATATCTGAGAGTCAAATAGAACAGTGAAATACTGTGCTTAAAGTGCACTTTGAAAATTCTAATTGTTTTGGGTGGTAAATAGTACATTTGCGTCTTGCGGTGCACTTCATATCTGAGAGTCAAATAGAACAGTCCAATACTGTGCTTACAGCGCACTTTGAAAAATTCTAATTGTTTTGGGTGCTAAATAGTACATTTGCGTCTTGCAGTGCACTTCATATCTGAGAGTCAAATAGAACAATGAAATACTGTGGTTACAGTGCACTTTGAAAAATTCTAATTGTTTTGGGTGATAAATAGTACATTTGCGTCTTGCGGTGCACTTCATATATGAGAGTCAAATAGAACAGTCCAATACTGTGCTTACAGCGCACTTTGAAAAATTCTAATAGTTTTGGGTGCTAAATAGTACATTTACGTCTTGCGGTGCATTTCTTGCAGTCCAATAAACAAAAACAAATTTAGTGGCCAAAAGTTCGTGTCCCCATTGACTTCAATGGGGTGTGGGGTCAAGTTCGAACACAGACCCGGACATTTTTTATAAGTGCGGCCGAACCTGCCGAACCCGAACATCCAGGTGTCCGCTCAACTCTAGTAATCTCGCATTACTTCATACAAAGGCAAGGTCCCTTTCTCTCTAAAAACAGAGGGATTCCGCATTGCTGCTCGTGCCAACATGACAGATGATGCAACTGTGACTGAACAAAATGTCTCGATATCTGTGAACTCCTTGATGATCTCTTGGGACCCTCCATTGGCAATTACAGGGAATGATATTGCTTCTGATATTTCTTTGATAAAGTCAGAGTGGACTGGGTGCTGGGGTCTCTCCTCCTTCTTCCTTCCATGAACAGCAACAGCAGATACTCCAGTTGCTTCAATCAGCTTCACCAATTTGACAGTTTCTTCCAGAGAAGCAAGAATGCGTATCTTACATGTGACTGGTTTAGAGATTCCTCTCACCAAAGTCTTTAAATTTTGTTCAATCTTCTCAGGATAAGATAGCAGCGCTGCTCCCATGCCACCCTTGGTGGAGTATTCTTTTGGACAACCCATATTAACGTCTACAGCAGCAACATCATCCTCGACAAGTTTGGCAATCAGCTGTTCCCATTTGGAAAACCACTCGATCTTTCTCCAGCTCACATGTCTGAAAAACCACTCTTTCAGTGGGTGCCACAAAGTCCACTGTCTGAAGAACCTCATTAACCACTCGCTTATACTGCAGCATCTTTATATCAATCAGCTCCTCACAGTACACAAGATCTGCACCATAATCTGAGGCAAGGAGTCGCATGGGTAGAGTCCCAACTCGAACCATTGGGGGCAACAGTCTTGTCACGAAAGGAGAGCGTCATTATTTTCCTTAAACAGTACTGAAATCTTTCCTGCATAGCACGTGGGTGGCTATTTAAAATAGGCAATGAGAACTTTTTTAATCACATATTATTCCAGGAATAACAATGCAATGCAACCCATTTTCAGTACCCCAAATTAACACCTGTTAAAGTACTACTACAGTGGTAAGATAATAATAGCAATTTTGTTTTATATTAAAAAAAAAAAACCCTGTGATCCCCAAACCAGCCATTAAAATAATGCCTAACTGGCCCCCTAAATGTGATTGGTGTTCAGGGGCTGGGCATAAAAGTCCTAGCACCACATTAATGACTGGGGCTGGGAGCATGGCAAATGCCATGTATAGTAGCGAGGCCGGGGGCTGGGTAAATGGCCACTACCCCTTATAAAAGTATTAAGCATTGTAAGTAATGGGGGAAGCATTGGCCGGTATGATAATACATCTGACGCATGATGTCAATACACATCCAATGCACATAAACACATATACATTGAGAATTCTCCATCCATTTTTTGGAATGCAAGCCGATTTGTATAAAAATAAAATAATCAACTGTTTAATGCATCTTTCAAATTTCCGTTTTACCATGCCTAAGTTATTTAATTCTTTTAAGAAGAAAGTTATATTAAACAATATTTATATTATGTAAACAGAATTTCTGCCATATGTAAAGAACATTATAAAAACAGGTTTTCAACTTTGCAGCCTCATGATCTCCATGATGTTATTGATTAATCAATGAAAAGCAAGTGATTTGTTTTCTGGTGCAGCAGTTCTCTTACATACAGGCTTAGATTGATGAAAGGGAGAGACTCATAATTCTAATAGTACAATATATACTGTTTAAATCACGCTTTTGGCAATAGTAAATTCACTGACGTTTGCTCATTTAAAAGAAAGCTGCAAAAATCAGGGTTTACTAGCAACGTTGTAAAAATTCTCCAACTTTAATATCTTTCCACAGTCCATTTTTAGCAAATAGGCCACATTGTTAAAAATCTTGGAGAACTGACCTGTAGGGCTAGGATGTAAATGTTATGTCCAACTTCACTTGGGGAAACATCAGAACTATCTCCTTCATCCTCCTGAAGATGAGCCTTCTTAATGACATCCACCTATGGAATAAGCAGAGATAAATTGTCAAGATGTACTAAAGATTCCACATATAAAACAAACAGAGATAAATAGTTAAGAAAGCTTGTAAAATTGGTACTTTTAAACTTTGTAGGATCTAATCAATATACACCATTTTGTTCCCAAATTTGATTCGCGTTGGGGGACTTTAGCCTCTTTTCACGAACCACTGAATATCCCTCAATCTGGGTCCTAATTGGCAGTGTGTCTGTTTGGAAATCAAAGCATCGGAGGCATTCAGATTGGGACATTTTTCGCAATGAAAAAAGTTTTCGGCTACCCAATATGCCCCAATCACGGTCCGAATTCAGCTAAGACACATTTCGGACTTTTCAATTCCCCAAATAAAAGCTGGGCTACCGGATAGTCTCTGGCCCCATAAAAAATAAATAATGATACCCTTGCCCCAATTAAAATTGGAGAAGTGGGGCTACTTGCCCTGGCCCTCATGTATATTTTAGATGCCCCAGAAGTCTATAGGAAGGATAAAGGCTACAATTTTGCTTCATTTGAGCCGCTTTTGGTTTCAGCAGGTATCATCATCAATGATGTCAGAATTGCGGACCGATATGGGGGTACATCGGGGCATATTGGGTAGCTTGTAATTCGGCTACCAATTTGCCCCAAATCAGTCCAGTCTTTGGAGACAACATTATTTCATCATTTTGAGTATACTATCAAATACCAGCTCTTGGGGGCGGAGGCTGATAAGGATCCGTTCTGCATTTTCACTGTCATGTCGACTTTCCATAAGGGCAAGGAGCAGTTTTGAGGCATTGTCCTGCAATAAGTAAAAATAAATAGTTAGAACACCATAACATTCAATAATATAGAATACTATATTTTTAAATAATTTATATTTTCTGAATCTGACTCAACTCTTCATTTTTTTTTTTTTTTTACTTTAAACAAAGTCTATTCACTCTAGTAAAACTCTCATTCCAGGATGCACTGTGATATGACATGACAGTGACATTAAACCATAGCTAAAAAGCATAAACCATTTTATTTATAGAGACATTTTACTGCTGTATCTTGGAGGAGTAACTGACAAAGCTGTAGGCCCTGGTCTCGGTTTGGAAACTTTTCTGACATCTGGTAGTCCTTGTGTAGGGCCAATGTGGCCCCCAAATAGTATCATATGCAATATGCCTTCATTGGGATTACTAGTGAACTTAGGACAAGATAGTGACAGCCTTCCCTTTCAATGTATTAGGCATTCCTAAGCTGATCACATGGTAAGGCATGCTAACTGTGGAATGATGTCAGTTACAATTTATACGTTGAGATATGTGCACATCCATTTTACCCTCCATAGACATGTATATTTTAAGAAGAGCCTTAAAAAAAAAAAAAAAAAAAGAGAAATATCTCTTCTATGCTTTTTTTTGTGAGAGCTCCAAAATAAAAAGTGTCAAGATAAATAAATAATATTATTTTAAAAAAAAGTTTACATTTTTTTTTAAGCTTTTATTTCTTAAAAGGTGTAAACTCTAATCCAGTTTCATTATCATTTTCAGTATTAGTTAACCCTCAAAATAATTCTATATGAGGTACAGGCTAAACATCCGAGAAGAATCAAAGTAATAGTGGTATGTTGTACCACTTCTTCCATGTTAAGGGAGTGATCATAGCTATCTGAGTATTTCTTTGTCATTCCCAAATAGCCAACATTTACATTCTGCAGACTGAAAGTAGCGTGTTAATGTTGGCTGCATTTCTGATGACTGTGAGAGCAGGTTAATGTAAACCAATCAGTACCACTCAAAATGTACCTTAAATTGTGCTGTAAAAGGAATAGTGCGGCTTTGACTTGTTCGGATTGGAAAAATAAAAGGGTCTACACAATATAGCCCGATAAGTTGCAAAATGGATTTGGATCCGGCATAATAGCCGAATCGAGTGGATCCCTTACACGATATGCCACATTTCTGGGTCCAATATGGCTAATATGACTGCTCGGAAACCCAAACCCTGGAGGCTTTCGGATCGGAACAATTTCCCCATAAAATGTATAGCATTTATGCTACACAATATGGGACGTTCAATATGGGAAACAGAGTCGGTTTATAGAATACCAATAGCATTACATACATTCCATAAACCGACATAATGAACGACTTTCGGTTTATGGAATGCATGTAATGCTATTGGTATTCTATAAACGGAAATAGAGTTGAAATAGGTCAATTCGTATGAATGGGGACTCTATTTCGGTTTATAAATGCCAATAGCGCGAATGGACGAATGATTTTCGTTTATTAACCATTCGGCTTTCGTTAGTTTAGCATTTTTGTTATTCGTTTTTTGGACGAATGGACGAAAATGCTATTTTCGGCTGAAAATGCATTCGTCCGAAAACGAATGCACATGTCTAGTTAGTTTGGAGCTATATATTCTAGACCTAATAAATAACTAAGCCATTGTGGCAATCTAAGATTTGCATGTTGCTACCTTCGTTTAATTTGCATATTAAGCTGTGACTTACTCTTCATAACCCACATCTTTAGTGTCAATGCCTATTAATGAAACTGCTGCTAGCAGGCAAAGCAAGTCTTTTTAAGCTGAAACAGCAGACTTTCACACAATGCCCCTTGACATATTGTGATTTATAACAGCAAAGTTTATTTACTTATGTCTATAAAAGATCTAGCATGAAAAATTTTCAAGAAGAGCCTGTAAAACAGGTTCATTTTTACTTGGAAAATTAAAGCAGAGACTTTAGATCATAAACTGCAGCACAAAATACGGGTGAAGTAGGGCTGTTAAATCCATTTGTTTACTGTAGTCATAAATATGTTGGGTACATTGCCAAACCTCACTAGCATCCTGTGTTGCAGTACATTCCCAACATTCTTTGCTGTATTATCGCTATAGGCCCCTGAAGCTGTAAAACGCTTAAGTGAGTGTCAGACTACCTTTGCTATTAAACAATAATTCTTTTTGCAGCATAGCTAAAATTGATGAATGGAGTATGGCAAACTTTTTCAGTCCCAAACTACAACATATCAAGGCTGAAAATATATATATTTTTTTATTTTACCTTGAATAGATAAGCATGTTTTAATTCTTTAACGTGTGATGATGATGATTGATGCATAGCAATCCAGGCCTTAACCATGCTGTTGTAGTGGATATATAGAGGGGTAGTGGATATATGGAATAGCCTTCCAGCAGAAGTGGTAGAGTTTAATACAGTAAAGAAGTTTAAACAAGCATGGGATAAGGCTATCCTAGATGTAAGATAAGGCAAGGGACTAATGAAAGCATTCAGAACTGAATTGTGCTTATCAGGCGACAAATTCTATAGTTCTATGATTTTCTTAGAGATATTAACTATTAACAGGACTCTATATGGGTGCTGATGTTAAACTGGAAGGACATTCTATGCTGGCATTGTGCCTTTGTGGTCTAAATCATGGAATGCTATGTTTGTTAGGGAATCAACAACACTCTTCCGACATGATTCTGTATCGATCTCCCAAATTGATACTCGTGTATCGATTTGGGAGATTTAAGAACTGGTGCCAATTTATCTGTGATGATATGGAATGCTATTGGTCCTTAATTAGTTAGAGACATTTTCATTTTTCTTCATGTATCTGCACTTTACATTGTCCCATATTATGTTGTTATAGATATAAAAATAAATGCCTAACACCAGACTTTTAACACCAGCCCATAAGTCTTGTATTTGCAGTACTTGGTGTCTAAATAAATCTCAGTTTGGTGTTCTAACCGTCAAGAAAAATGGTCAAAGCTGCAAATTGGAACTATTTGTTCACAGTACAGACAATGCCAGTAATACGGTAGTTTAGAATTCTACTGCTGTGAGTAAAAATAATTCACTTTTTAAATTCTTTTAAATCACTTTTCTTAATAATAGTTTTCACCCGCAAAAAATAACTGGGTGCTGCCCTACAGTTTTGTTTAACCAATGCTGGCAGGTCACAAAATAATGATACTCTTGTTTTTTGGGTACAGAGAAATAGTATTACTGTATTTTCTGGCGTATAAGACTACTTTTTAACCCAGGAAAATCTTCCCAAAAGTCGGGGGTCGTCTTATACGCCGGGTGTAATCTTTTTACTTACCTCGTTGCTGTTCTGCAGGTGCGCGCGGCTGTGAGGGAAGCGTTGTGTGCTCCCCTCCAGCCGCGCAACTTCAATAAAGTTTGTTTAAACTTTTTTTTAAAACAAACTTTATTGAAGCCGCACGGCTGGAGGGCAGCACACAACGCTTCCCTCACAGCCCCGTGTACCTGCAGAGCAGCAACGAGGTAAGTACTGGGAAGGGGGTAGGAGAGGGGCAAAATCCTGGCATAGTTAGGGGAAAATCCTGGCATATTGGAGGGGCAAAATATTGGCATATTAAATGGCACAATAAAGGCATATTGAGTGGCAAAATAGTGTGTCTCAGGTTATGTGTCTATTGGTGTCACTGCGTGTGTGTAAGTGTCTCACTTTCTGTGTAAGGGTGTGTGTGTAAGTGTGTCACAGTGTTAGTGTAAGGGTGTGTGTGTAAATGTCACTGTAGGAGAAAATGCTCGTTGGAAGAGGGGTAGTCTTATACGGCGAGTATATGCCAAACTCTAAATTTTAACTGGAAAAGTTGGGGGTCGTCTTATATGCCCAGTCGTCTTATACACCAGAAAATACGGTATCTCTCTCCACTGCTCCAACTTGTTTGTTTGCCTGGAGCACTAACGCATAATGTACTAATAAGCGATTGCTGTAGCATAATGCTTCATAATCTCATTTGTGCTTTTTGTTTCGCCAAAAGGTTTTTATCAGAAATGCCTACCTTCTATCAAACCAACATTTCTTTATCTCTATGCCATACCTTTAGCTGCAACACCAGATCCATTCTATATTTGCACAGTGGGCTGATATCATTCAGAATTAAGGCAGTTATTATATCAATCCCGTTAGATTCGTGCGTCACTATACAGCTCTGTGGCAATCAAAAAAAAAAAAAAAGAAGAAGAATAGCAAGTTAGTGTATGGATTCCATTATATGTAACAGATTATAAGTTAATAAATGATTTCAGCAAGACTTACATAGTCTTAATAAACACAGAATTTGGTGTCATTTCCAATAGCTATCTATTTTCTTTAAGTAAATTAAAGACAGAAAATGCATAATGTACGAGACAAAATGTATAAGCCACTGGGAGCATATCAAGCACAAATCAATGGCTAGAGGAACATAAATGTATGCATTAAGCACTCAGCACATAATTAACTCCACCAACTTGTTCAAGTCATGCTTTGATAGTCTCCCAAATGAATATTTAAAGCATCAATTATGAGCCCATTCCTTATGCTTGATCATACTAATCTGTGCACTTAGGTGCGATGTATGCAGATGTTTACACAACTGGCCAAAGCTCCCCATACTACCAAGGAATGCACAGAGGTGCAGTAAGTTGCCCCATTCCCCAGATTAGCAGCACAGCTACAGGAGAACAAATGAATGATATGCAGGAGGGATATACTGAGCAAGGTAAAAGGAAGCATATATTATTACTGGGGCATTTAGAAAGACAAGATCTTTTATTGGGAATTTAATAAAAATATATTATTACCAAGGCAAAAGCATGATACATCTACCAAGAAAACCAAAAACCTCCTATTTAGGATTAATTACTGAAAATATTTTTATTAACTACTAACTTGACCACAAAATCTTATAAATGGATGTGGTATTTGCAAGTGATCAGCCAGTCCCATGGGCAATGATGCTAAGGAGAGTGACATCTTTCTAATTACTACTCTGATGTAGTAAATATATTAATTGATGTTTCACAAAAACTGTCAGTAATTGTCATCTTAGACAAACAGATTTCTAATTACTTTAGTGACATATATTGTCATTTATTAAAGAAACACAACAGAGCTAACTATATGTGTGCTGAATGCATGACATAGGAGTATAGAGCCAAAATACAGGAAATCAAATGTACATGTCTTGTTTACATTTTGTAAGCTTTAGTGTTACAACATTTGCTATTGTAGTTGCAACGGGCCATGACTGTGTTACCTGATTCTCATGGCACGGTCCTTGACAATATTCGGTAAGAGTCTCCAAGGTCTGGATAATGAGAGCCACATTTTTCTCATTGATGTATAATCCCAAAAGGCCGAGGCCACCTGTAGTACTCCCACACATAATGTCCAGGAATTGGAGGGTTTCGCAAACCAAGTTGTAATTTGTTTTGTTGCTCTGATTCCTCAGGAAATTCTAACAAATGAAGAGGTAAAGAGATGAATTGGCCAAAAACACATGTTTTTATTCTAAAACTGGGAAATGCAATCATAAGTCTGTAATAGATCATCTTTTGCTCCATTAGATGTTAGCTAAGATACATAAATATAGATTTTTATTAGGAGTGTGGCCTCTATGTGAAAGTCTGTGTACTTACTTGTAGATCTGGGTTGTGATTTTCACACAGCAGTTGAAGGAACCTTAAAATTGGCTCCATAATAAGCACTACAGGACCAACTTCATTGCTCTCCCCATGATCACCACCTTCATGACCTTTCCGTATGGATGGACTAACCATGGCCCGAGAAGGGGGTGCAGAATCCACAAACTGGTCTTTATAAAAAATTAAAAACATAATTAGGCATGGGATTTTTATTTAGCAATGAGCCCCAGTCATTCTATCTCCAATACACTTGCTTTTCTCAGCCATGTAAATAGCGGACTGGCTAATCTTGTTCTAACTGGTGATAAATACATTTTACCTGGCCCTGTGGATTCTTGCAGTTCATCTGTCAGTGCAATGAATAAATAGCACCCATTGCATTGTGATGTGCTTTAAAACTCAGATAAGGAACAGGTACACTTTATGGACAAAAGTATTGGGATACCTGAACATTACACCAACAGGGAGTTTTATTCTAAATACATAGACATTAATGTGTAGTTGGTCCACCCTTTGCAGCTATAACAACTTCCACTGTGCTGAGAAGACTTTCCTACAATATTTTGGAGTGTTTCTGTGGGTGTTTTTGCACATTCATCTAATAGAGCATTTTTGAGGTCAGGCGCTCATGTTGGAGTAGAAGGCCTGGCTCAAAAACTCCATTCCAGTTCATCCCAAGGGTGTTTCGATGGGGTTGAGGTCAGGGCTCTGTGTGGGACAGTCAAACTCTTCCACACCAAACTCAACCAACCCTGTCTTTAAGACCTTGCTTTGTGCACTGGGGCACAGTCATGCTGGAATGAAAATGGACCTTCCCAAACTGTTGCCGCAAAGTTGGAAACAAAGCATTGTCCAAAATGACTTATGCTGAAACATTAAGATTTCCCTTTACTGGAAGTAAAAATAGCCCCACATCATTATCCGTCCTCCATTCTACAGTTGGTACAAAGCAGTCAGGCAGGTAACATTCTCCTGGCATCCGCCGAACCCAGACACACATAATCCATCACTCCATGGAAGACGTTTCCACTGCTCCAGAGTCCAGTGGTGGTGTGCTTTGCACCACTCGATAAGACACTTGGCATTGTACTTGGTGATGTGAGGCTTGCATGCAGTTCAGCGACCATGGAAACGCATTCAATGAAGCTCCCGCGGCACAGGTTTTTTTTTTTTTTTGCCCATATTAATACCGGTGGAAGTTTTGAACTTTTCAGAAATGGAATTAGCAGTGTATTGGTGACTTTTACGTACCATGCACCACGCTCTGAAACATTTACACATTGTTCGGCTTTGTGGCTGCTGCTCCTAACCATTTCCACTTTTTAATAATACCACTTACAGTTGGTAAGTGAAAACACTTCACAAACTGACATCTTGCAATGGTGGCATCCTATCCCATTACCATGTTTGAATTCACTTGGCTCTTGAGAATGATGATTTTTTTTTTCATATAGGTTTGTAAATGCAGACTGTATGGCTAGGTGCTTGATTTTATACACCTGTGGGAAAGGGTCTGATGGAAACACCTGCATTCATTAATTAAGACTTGTGTCCCAATACTTTTGTCCATATAGTGTATGTTACCGAGCTGCAAGATCACATCTGGGGGGTTTTTGTGTCTGGGGAAAGTGTTCCTTTTTCTGTTATATATTATTTTTCAGGTAATCGTTTCCAAATTGCTTTGACAATCTGCGGCCTAGTAGTCATAGGAATAAAATCTATATTCCCACCATTCTAAAACCCAAACCCTGTCACAATACATAGAGATAGAAGTGTAATTTAATCCATATTTGTTTGCGGTTACCTTTTGTTGCAAGTTCCATGTTGTCCTCATTAGCTTCACTTGACCCCAGATCGTTCATATTCACAGACATGGTTGATTTTATTTCGTGCTGAGCACTTTTAATCCTTTCATTTAAAACCTTGAAGAACTTCTCAGACTTATTGTCACCCTTCATTAGATTGTAAAATGAATTCTAGAAGTGATGAAAGTAGCATTCATTAATCTACCGTTCAATTAACATTGATATGAAGAAACAACCGGTGTATGGAATACATAAAATTGCTTTATGCTATTGATAATTTCCTTCCGTGTAATTAGTATTAGTGATGTCAATGTAAGTTTCTCCAAAAGCCAAGTGCATAACACTGTCAATTAAATTTATTAGAACACAACTGACAAGAAGCTAGCATTCAACTGGGACCATCCAGCTGCTGACTAACTACAAATCCCATAATTCTAACCTTTAAGAATGGCAAAGAATTCTGGTAAATGTAGCCTAGAAACAAGGTCACAAAGGATGACCAGGATTTAGACAATAGTGCTGAAGTTGGACACCTTTTTTTTGGAGAACCTTTATGGATAGAGAAATATAGATGACACGAATACTATTTTGTTGGAAAAGGGTTGCTATTTTTTTACTGGAAAAAAAGTTGAGACATGGTACGGACCCACATGTTGACAGTAAAAGAGCTTTATGTGCAGCAGTTAGTCATACTGAGCTAGAGAGGGGCCCATATAGTTTCTGCACTAGGGCACATTCTGCGACTGCTTCATCCAGTAGGCAATTGTTAGCGTGAATCAGGGCATGACCATTAAGTGCCGTACCGGGCAATTTCGTCCCTACTTACTAATAACTGCTCAAATGTAAACTCTGCTGTCTTTCCTCTAAAGTTGGCACCTGGTTTAGATCTGTTATAATCAACCTTGTTTTCAAAAAGTTGAGCCTATAACTTGCCATCTCCTTATCTTTAAGCAAAGTACTCCCTATTGCTGTACTTGTGATGCTACCTAAGAAATGCAGTATATGACCTAGATTGTGAAAGAATATTTCTTTTGGTGTCTAATGGGTATTAATCAAGAAACTAAACCATGTTATACAATTTTAGAATTAATTTTACAGAAACTAGAGCAAATATGGGAGCTTCAGCCAACTTATCTTTCAGCAACGCAGGAAAAATTAATTAGCAAGATAATAATAATAGTTTGTAAACATATTGAAACTCAAGAAATGTATCAAGTGAACCACAAAATCTTTGTTATGTGGAATGTGTGAACATTTTTCTATATATGAATATAGATAAAAACATCTTTACATTGTGTTATCAGAATCACATGAAATGTGTTTTAAATGTGCCTGCCGTGTCTTCTTTTTATGACATCACTACTGGCTTGATATACAAATGGGAATTTACATATCAAGCCACAATATGAATTCATAAACAGGAGACATCACAGACATTTAAAACACATTTTCCCTTAATTTGTGCATTTACTTGCAATTCTGCAATCTATAGATAATATTTCATCATTTTGTAATCTTTACATTCACAGTGCATAGAGTTTAGGTGATAGAGTCCATTTAAAGACTTTTTTTCATTGTTTACCTGTATCTCTGTATTGCCCCCGTCCAGCAGTCTGATGGCCAATAATATGCTTTCCTGAAATATTTTGTCATTTTTTGAACTCATGATAAGGTCGGACACAAGTTTGGTGGCCCCTTCTCTGTCCAGCTTACACTGGATTGAGGCTATCATAGACCAGTCATGGTCCTGGCCTGTAAGATAAACATAACCATATTAGTAGGACTTACGAAGACTCACGGATTTTGGTATAGATTATAGTGAAAGAACTGTAATAAACCTTGGCCTAACTCAAAACCAAGACTTATGCGCTGTGAAAATACACTACAGGAAATTGTAGCTGCTGAATAATTCTTAAATGTTTTGTTTATAGTAGGGGACAACAGCAGCCATTTCTGTGATAAACAACAGAATCCAGCTCATTCATACAACTATGAATGATATTCGTATGATAGCAGGAAAATGGATCAGTGATTTAGATCATAAAGTCCCCATTTATTAAAAGTGCCCTTTATTAAAGGTTGCACTAAGCATTCCTATATGTTTTCGAACTACTGTTTCTACATTATGTACATTAAAAGAATGTTTGAGTTGCAACCTTTTCTTCAAGATATACCAGTCATGATGTTACCTCCATAGAATTAACGCTGGCCTCAAGGCAATTGTTTTTATCAGCCTTTCCGATAAAATACCGTATGTGTGTGTATTAAACATTCTACAACCTTGCTTTTTTGATAATGGATAATGTTCGAGACACAAAAATCTAATGGGATCCAATTCTACTTCCCACAGTGGAATATGGCTTTCTTGACCCCTGCTGTGAACTAACCATTAATTAGGTCACACATTTAACTTCACTGCAGCCAAAGGGCACTAGAATGAAGCTTTCTGCTACTGAACAAAACAAAAGCAAGGGGGGCAGGAAAGATGCTGATTTATTAAAAAGAAGATTTGATTATTACCAGGGGTAGAGATGTCAGTTGCCTCGCCTTTAGCATTTAACTTCTTGCTTTGAAGGTAATTATTCAGAAGGGTTTTCCTTAGTAAATTTCCCTGTGGGGACAAAAGAAATGACAGTAACAGAAAAGAAAGGGGTGGGGGAATGCAAATTGTAAACTTCATTTAGAATGATGCTGGGCCTATATATATTAAAAATGAACCTGCTGAGCTACATAATGATATTGATAGTTAATAGAATAACAATGAACTAGTCACTCAATGTAGCTATGTTTGGCACTACAACGTACATATTTATTTAATTATGTGGTAAAAATTATCTAAAGTACAGCTGTGCACAATATATTCACTTATGGTGGAGTATGTACAATTTATTGATCTGCTTCTCTAACTATATATATATAAAAATGTAAGCAGGCCTTTTTGAAAATGAAAAAAATGTTACCCATAATGCACTCTCTTACCCGTTCCCCGTAGCTATTTTTCTTCATGAGCATCTGTTGTAGGGTCCGTAACACTTTAATGCATAATTTTTCCTCACTGGACATTAGATTTTTGGTGTGCTGAATCAGCCTGGAAAACGAATAGTTAAAGAGCTTTCAAACCACAAAATAAGCAAGGATTACAATTAGTTCATAAAAAAAATATCACCAGGAGAAGCATTAAAATGGACTTACATTTTTCACATCTTTGGAACAGGTTTGTTAGGCTCTATTGATTCATGTTTAGATTTGATGACAGATGAATTTTAAGGGCAGTCAATATATTTTCTGTTCCTATAGAAATGCTATAATATTTTGCTATAATCTAACATCCTTTTCCAATACTTTTTAGTATTCACACAAATTTAGCTCCCGTGTCAGTAGTAATTAATTTTGTGTTATATATCTCGCATGTCTTGTACTAACACTTCTTCCAAGAATGAGCCATGGAAATGATTATTCTATTATTTATTGACATTTGCAGAATAGCACGGCAATAAAACTGTTTAACACTTTGTGAAATCCAGTCCTGGGTATGACTAATGTACAGTTACCTCATGTGACCTCTCTTTCAGTAGCATGGGTGGAGCTGTAAAGCCAACCCATTCATAGGTGTTTATTTGAGGAGATACTTGCTCTGTTAGTGTCCTATACCTATTACCTATACTTTAATGAGTCGACAATAATATGGTCTTTTGTGATATGATTTTAAAAAGGAGGAGCTCTTAAGAGGAGGGCATTAAGAAGAGGCATTTTTTTTGCTTCTTGCTTGTAAAAAAATAAATGACATTTAATAATACGCAATGGATGCTAAGAAATACTTTCTTACTTGGATATGAAGCCTCCACTTTCACAGCGCAACCGAGCATCCGTTCCTTCAGCAAAGAGTAATTCAGGATGGTGAAGGACATCAACTAGAACTGATAACTCTGCCTCTACAAGAGGCTTCAGTCTCTCCTCCAGAACATTTATGATATCCTTGTGGACAGCAGAAGAAAAAAGCAGCCGTCATTTACATTTAAACATATTACGTGATATTCACCATTTATTTGATGCTCAGCAACTTCCTGTTTTATTTGTTGATACATTTTCTAAATTAGAACCGAAAATATGATTTACAAATCATACTATGAACTGCAGGATAATCAAATGCTTTTGCATTTCAAGATAATAGGGATAATATGAAAATATTGTGCTCCAAACTCTGTACCAAATGTATTATTTCAATACTCATATCACAGTATAATATCAAAGTGGTATAAAATAGAAACATCTACATAACCGGAATTGCCAAAAAGTCTTTGTTCACATGCATGCAGTCCACGGCAGGAACAACATTGATAAAATCAGTAACAATCAGGTGTACAGCAGTATTGTAATGAGTGAAATATCAAAATACAGGTTTCAGGGATGCTAAGAGATAGTCAACATATAATAAATGCACCTGTATCTGCTATCAGTGATATCAGTCTCATCTCCTCACATCATTTGTATAAATATAGAATTATGCTTTATCAAACTTTTAATGTGGAGGGCCATATAACATGTAGGGGCTTAGGTTGTGGGGTGCACATTATTAATTTCAAGATGAAATTAAAAAAACAACCTATGAGTTTTCAAACTACAGGTTGAGTATTCCTTATGCGTAAATCCACTATCTGAAATGAGCCAAAATCCCCAAAAAAATTGGGGTCAGTTCAGATAAGTGATATTAACCTTCTTGAAGTCTCGTTGTGAAGCTCCTTCGTACAACCCTTGTGGGCACTGTACGTTTGAAGCGCGGGGTCATGGTAAATTTAGATCCCGAAGCATTGTGAGGGAAGGGAGGGACAATTGCGCTTGGATCGGATCATTTCGGCAGCTCGAGTCCTATACGTTTTCTACATTACCTACATCCAAGTTGCTCACATTGTATTCCGGTAATGTAGAACATTAAAATGCTGGTTCTGCCGAAATTACCCGTTAACCGAAAGTATCCATTATCCAAAGTGCAGCTGGTCCCAAGCATTTCAGATAATGGGTACTCAACCTGTAGTTGGATATCAATGGGTTTTCATAGATAGCAAAGGGTCTCTGGCAAAGTCTGTGAAGGTTCATAGGACATCATTAAATGATCACAAAGTCCTATAAGTGTCCACCATGAACAAAGTTAGTGCCTACACCTGTGTTTTTTGGTTTTATTCATGCACTTTTAGGTCAAATATCAATCCAACCTTAAACAATGATTGCACTAACCTGTAGCTTCTCTATAATATTCTTGTAATCCCACTGATTCTGAGTGGTGGTCACACGAGGGAAGGCTCTTGTGGATGTTGTCTTGTAGGTGGACATGTTTCTAAGCAAGGAGCTGGAGGAGCTATTAAGCAAGGAACTGACATGCGAATCCAGGTCCATTGGAAGTGGAATACTTCGACTCTTAGCTGGCAAAGGATGTGACAAAAATAAGAAATGCCTGAGAATTAAATTGTCTTTATATCTCTTGCACATGTTACTAACATGAAGTACTGGCCATATCATGGAGTTCAAAACATGCATGGAGAAGCTTACTTTATTATATAGACCTATCATTATGTAGCTTATCCTATTAACCTCACAAAACTAATGAAGAGGTTTAGTTTTCTGACCCTAGATGGTGATTCAACATTACTAAGGTGCATTTGAAACAAAAGTTTAATTAATAGTGAATCACAATCCTGTTAGTACTTGAGTCCACATTTTAGTCAACTGTAGTACGCGAACAGGAAGTAGGAGCTAGCACGTTTTTAGCGTAGTGTGCGTTGTCTTACCGACCATGGCTAGAGCCCGTATACAAGCCTCTGCTGAACCTTTGTGCTGTTGTTGGAGCCAAGGACACTCCAAAAGCCGTGTTGTTGACTGTAGTAGCTGAACTACAATTGTTTGATGAGTCTGCAAGACACATAGTGGTAAAAAGTACAGTATACATTCCACTACATCAATGTGTATTTACAGATCACCAACAGTTTACACAGCAGTTGGTACTAAGCTTGAATGTGTAGAGACAAACCAACAGATAAAACAGAGAGCATTCTGGTTGCAGGTTAACAGTCTAGGGAGTAGGGACAAGAGAAATATATGGTGTTAGAAAGGCAGAATGGCTGGAATGAGCATTATAATTTCTTTTCAGCATAAATGAGTGCACACAATTTATTCATAGTATTTAATGATAATAGTGCTGAAGTAGCACAGATTTGCTAAGTGGATATGGTGATCATATAGGTACCATAAATTATTTTTCAGCCTTGAAATGTGTTAAATAAGTGTGTTATTAGGTATATTTGACGGATGAGATTATGTATACAGTAATTAGTCAATTTAGTTGATTTAGTGTATTGAGAACATAAAGATAGTTGCTCAAAGTAGAACAACAAATTCCGTACCCATGGGAAATCTTTAATAATGTATGAAAGAATATGGTGTAAATGGATCAACAGGAAAAATTTTACATAATAATAAAATATAATTTAATTCAAAAATCAAATGTGGCTAGGCACCAACCCGAGTGCATGTGGTATAAATGGTATGAATGGAGAGAAAACAGAAAGTAAATATGAAATCGGAAAAAGGAGACTTAATGCACTTTATCGGATCTAATTTGCTTTCTGAAATTTTAGTAACACAATGTATTTAAAGATGTTTGATAATAAAAAATAAAAAAAAGATAGTTGCTCATTGTTTGTGTAAAAAACTATATATACAGGGTGGTAAAATAATGGAAACAGCTGTTGTTTCTTCAGTGTTCAGTTTAATCAATGAATTTATCATAATGAAGTTGAAAAATGTATAAAAACTGATGGTCTATTTTTATAGCCTTTATTTCATATAATTAAAATTTTGATGATGAAAGACCTGTCACATTTTAAAACACATTCTTAAAACATACAGTTTGCAATCAATGACACTGTGTTAATTATATCTTTTACAAAGAAATGTAATTATCATGTAAAATGATGGCACAATAGAACAGGGAAATAAGTTTACTATGCTTTCAAAAGTGTCTAATAAATATCCAGTTATTATTAGAGTTGACAACTCTACAATAAGTGCTGTGAAGGCACATAACTGTGAAGTGTCCAGAATTTCTCAAATATTTCATACTGGTCTTGTCACAATACTTTTTTTGTTATTGTAATGGCCTACTCAATATAGACTGATCTGGCCCGAAATGGGGTACTATCAGTCAAAGTAGATGAATTTAAGAAATCTCCATAATTCGCATAGTCCATATAATATTTAGGCAATTTCTGCAGCTGATTTTCGATTATATTCAGTTTTGGGATTTTGGGGAAAAACCCGAAACTCAGCTAAAACAGCAGAATTTCAGGCATTTTAATTCTCCAGTTAAAAACTGGAGAACTGAAATTAAAATTGAAATAAATATATATTCCCCCTGGGGCCAGCGGATTTCCGTTGGCCCAAGAAAAATGTCCATGGCAAGTAACCCTGGCCCCCCATTAATAAACGGGGCTGGAAGATGGACAAATGCTTTCACCCCCAATAACATATAAATGGGGCTTGGGCATGTAGCCCTGTCCTCTCAATATATAATGCCAATTCAGAAACACTTTGGTGCTTTCCGAGTAGCCTGAATTCATGGGCTATTCAGATCACCAAAGTGATTCAAACTGGTGCGAAACTCGGAGCTTTGATTTTCATTGAGAAAATAGACAAAATAGATTTTATGTCTTCTTTTAATGACACAGTATCAAGAATTGTTCTATCTACTTGTGGTATATATGCTGATCATTACTGACTAGATGCAATAACCTGATTTTTTATTGTTCTTGTTGCTTGTAGAATGGAGATTCCTCATTCACAGTTGTTTGATTAAAGGATCTACTTTGCGAAAGGTACACAGCCTTTAAAGCATTCTAGTCGTAGAACGATTACAAAATCTAAATATGGATGGTCACTTACCCCAAGTGAGGTGCTATTCTCTGAGAAAGGGGAGTTGAAGAATGATCTTATTGTTTCCAAAACCACAGTGAGAACATATTTTTCTAGGGTTTGATCTGGCAGCCGTTTTTCCCTCTTGTTACATACCTGGTAAGAAATGTAATATTACATTGGTGAAGATACACACCAACCAGATATCAAACATACTGGGGTTCAAAAATCACACAAATGCAATGTAAACTGTGTAAGTTAACATTATAGCATAGTATGATCTCCGAAAACTACCCTCTAATAAGCAAATATGCAATTAATACTGCGTCCACGTGAAAGTGATTCAATACAAATGTGTTGTGACTTCCCACTTACTCGAGCGATATCTAGAATGAAGTTCTCAAACAGAGTCCAGATGTGGTTGCTGGTATAAATCTCCTTCATTTCCACTTCTGTGTCCACGTAGCAATGATTCACAAAGTTCACATAGGACATTTTTACCTGCCATATAAAAAGTAATACCATTGAGAAAATCATTATTGTAGCTATGTATTCTGATTTAATCACACATTTTGGATTTTGTGCCTTATATAACCAGACATGTGGTGACATCCTCATGTCAGTGCCAGCACCTGATCTGACTGGTGGGACACTAGTGAGATAGACGCTGGTTATGAATTCAGCATAGCTACGTGGAGGATGCAAGCCTGTATGGGTGTTTGACTGTGAATTAAGTACAAATAAATCTAGTGATAGATAGACAGATCACAGGTGGGTCACACAAAATAATAAACAGAAATGCTTATGGCACTAGACAGAAGACCAGCACTCCATGCTCTTCTTAACAAAATGTGGTTTATTTCATCAAAGAGAATCCACAAGGTACCGATGGCACAGACAGATATAATTAGGCTGACCACCTTACGCGTTTCGTGCTCTTGTTAGCACTTAATCATAGGTCGTGTCTCTAAGGTCATATAATTATATCTGACGATTCACTGAGGATTGTTTTTGATGAAGAACCCTCATCTTCCGTCGAGTGCCATAAACTTTTCTGATTATCTGGAATGAGTGTCCTTTGCGTGTGGGCCTCTGGAGCTTAGAGGAGAAGTTAATCAGCATATGAGCCGACCGGTATTCAGTTGACGCAAAGCGCACACTATCCTATGAATGAATGGGGAGAAAGGGCTAAGTCAGTTCATTTACTCATCATTTCCAATATATGGTTTGTGAGCGCAATAACACATTTTTGATGCACAAAATAGTACACGAATAATGGGCATCTATTATCTCTATGTTACAACAACAGACTGAGCATGATACGTTTTGTAAAACATGGCAACAGCTGAAGGCCTGTGTCATGCTGACCTCTGTGATGCAATCCTCATGAGTCACCACACGCACGACGTCCTCTAGTGGTAGCAGTGATGTGCACTTGATTTCCGTATATACATTTTTTCCCTCTGCACAAGCAGCCAAAAGATCAACAAGTGTAATGTGATACATCAGAGGGCTATTCTCTTCCACCCCCTCGCGGGCTGCTGCCATCATTTCCAGCATTGATGTAAATGATGCTTTGTCATTGTAGAAGACTACAACATCATCTCCGGCATTGGTCAGCTACAGAGGAAGAGACACCTTTTTGTCATGTTGCACTGGACGAACACACTTCCCATGTTGTTAATGTATAAAACGCATTTATGATATGATGACTTTTAAATGTTGCCCCTCGTTCATTTCATATTCACCTTCATACACTCACACTTAAATTCAATATCATTCATTTATTTAGTTATTTTGTTCTTTTCTCACATTTTCTCAAGCAAGCTCTACTGTTTACAGGAAGCTCACACTTGACACTACCTCACCATTATATATCTTCTGCTTTTTGCTTCCAAAGTACTTGTGCTTCTAACTCCCAAGCAATATACTGACCACATTTCCCCAGTTCCCTTTTTGATAGCTTACAGTCTGGTGTCTATGCTCAGCCCTGAAATACTTTATTAAGTCACTTGCTAAGTTAAAAGAAACTTATATTTTCTGCTCCTTTCTGATGAATGTTGGTGAACTCTGAACTTGTACAAAACCTTGAGTTGAGTATCCCATATCCAGAAATCTGTTATCAAAAATTATCCCTTATCCAAAAAATTTTAGGATTTTGCCACAAGTTGCAAATTTAACACACGCCTGTCAGAATGCAAACACACAATAGTTTATTCAGTATCCAGCCCCTTTAAGCTGTGATATAGCCTTTCCATAAATGCTCAGATTCCCCAATGTCCATAATGGGTAATACAATAGCATATGTGTAGGCCTGACGTGCCAATGGCAGGTTCCCACAAATGCATCAGATCACAGTAAAGGTGATTTATTTGCTCTATACAGTATTTGAACTGATTCTACTGTATTTCATGAGTGCTGAGAGACTTTAATATGTCTTATTAATGACAATGATCTGTTATCCAAAATACTTCTGGTACCAAGCATTCTGGATAAGGTATACTCCACCTGTAATTGATTACAATAACCATCATCTCAGTGGAACTCATCACAGTAACTGTTGCCATTTTCAAAAATTGCCGCCATTAATGTAGTTACCACCTCATTTATACATGCCATTGTGCCCTCTAAGAGAGAGCTTACAATGCACAAAAAAAACACATCTATTCAAGAGGAATTCTTAAATATCATCCACCGATTCCCTGTCTGTATGCCTACCTCTGTCATAATCATGTCCTGGCACTTTTTAATGTATTTGCCCTCAGCCTTGATAATGGTATTTAGGAAGTATAGATATTGGACATGTCTCCCATGAGTGGCCAGGCAGTGGATGAAATGTTGAAGCACAGTCTCATGGATTTCAGAGCATAGGTGGTAGTTATTCAGGAATATATGCTGCATGGTTTCAGCCTCCAAGAGCTGCAAGAATAAACAGAGAGGTTGGTTAACAATTTTAGTGTGATGAGGCTTACACTACCAAGATAGCATGAAAGATGTTGGTTTTATTCTCCCTGTTTTATATTGTTTTTGTTTGGTACTTCTGCTAAGTACCATACAATAGATATCCTACAGTTGTATCTAAATAAAATTAAAAAAGTGTAATTGAATATGAACAATTAGGAAGAATATCAGTGGCGCAGGAGGGAGCAGGCAGGCAGTGAGAAGAGATGGGGAGTCAGAGTGTTATACAAGATGCCAGCACTGTAGTAGAAAAAGGAGCACAGAATTTGCTGTAGATTCATAGGCAAGTTGTTTGTTCAAGCACATTGGACCAGGGCAAAAGAAAAGGTGAAAATCATTTTCATATTTGCTTAAATAAAGTGGCACTTTGTGGCGTTACTTGTAAATTGTGCTATAAAATTATCTTACATGTGTTTTGGCTCCTTGTCAGCATCATTATTTGTGAACAATGTAAATAAAGATTAGATGGGGACGTGAGAATATCAGTGGTCATGGTTTACTTAGTCTTGTAGTATCATCAAGGTTATTTTTCCTCTTTTAATCCCAGGCATTACAATATCATTTATGTGAGTTGCAAACTAAAAAAAAAACTGAGTCATAGTTTATAAATGTAAACCTAGACTATGAAAAGCAAACTGTGTCCATAAACATAAAATCAATCAGAAATACGGTGTAGACATTTTTAACTCGTTCTGTTAAAAGGACGTATAGAATGGTCCTTGAGGACCATGAGCACTTATACACATATATGTACTTGCTCTGTGAGCTGCGGATTGGCACACGGCGGCTCCCGGAAGAAGGCTCTTCCTCTAAACGATGTAGACTTTCGGGAGCCTGCTCAGAGAACTTCTGGGGCATACGAACGTTGTGATAATGAATCACAGCAATCGTACACCGCCCTTGTCAAAGCCAATTAAAAATCACTGCTCACTCTCGAACACATAGGATGCCTTGCAAAAACATTTTCTTATTAAATATTATACCAGCCGTCCCCAATGCCCTCGATCCTCATCTTCAGCACAGGGAAAAGGCCATCCATAAATAAAAATAATCCACCTATTCTAAAAAATTTCTATACATTCGTCCATTTGGGTGGGAGCATTTTGTCCCATTTTATTAATTTGGGAGGGACAGAGGTGCTTGCCCTGGCCTCCGATGGATATTAGGGGGCCTGCGAGCCATTTAGCTGGTCATTTCAGGGGGCAGTCCACGTGCCCCAGGACAGATTGTATGTTTTATTATTTTAATTTCAAATAGGAATTGGGGAATTGAAATGCCCAAAATTAGACTTTAGTTTAGTTTTAGTCGATTTTGTGTTCTTTTGGGGGATTTCGACATGTATTTAGTAGGGCGAATCTATAGGAAACAAATCCCTGATCCAAATATGTCCTAAATTCGAGGTCTAGGAGTCTTCGTCGCAGATGTTTCACCATGGCAGTTACAGCTCTGATGGCACTGACAATACTAACCCCCCCCAATAAACAGACAATTTTGGGATAAAATCAGTTATATTGAGTAGCTAAATCTCAGAGAATTTTAAAGTGTGGCTACTTTTACCAATCTGGCCCCATTTTGGGCCAGAGCAAACTATACTGAGCAGACCCTTAGACTTGCCACCTAGACAGTACTTTGGCAAGTTAAAGAAAAGGTGGAAACCCTCCCCTAACCAGATTATAAATGTGACTTACTCCAGGAGTCAAAAATAGGGATAAGTGTTTATGAAGAAGGGCCTGGTTCTCTGGATTCCCAGCACAGAATTTCTGTAGAAAGTGATGCGTGCACTTCAAGATTTCCTTCATTTTAATATCTCCCTGTGAAAACATACAAAAGAGATATAAAGCAAAACTCCCTAAAATATAATTATTCATGTTTCCATGTATTACACATAGTATGTGTGTGTGTGTGTAGTTACAAAGACTAATGTTCATGGTGAGCGCACTCATATAACTCTTCCCTTTCTGCGGAACAAAATCAATGTATTACCCCAGGCACTGCAAAACTGTTTTTTTCAGGGGCAATTACATTTCAATGAAGAAGAATTTGGAAGAAAAATGTCCTATTTATAATTTGTAGCTCATTAAGAAACAAACAGAGCCTTGGGAAACAGAGAAAACATAGTAGCTGGAAAGCTATAACCATGTATTAAATGTTATGGGCATTTATAGAATATTTTGAATACAAAGAGTAACGAGGATGACATTTTTCAACCTAGAAATAACCTAATCTGCTAAATGTTACTGATTTTTATAAAGTAATCTAACACTCTCTCAATATTACCATTATGTCTTTCTAACATTGTCTTTTCATAACAGGGAAGTGAGCAATATGTAATTCAATATATATATTATATTTTTGCACATTATTATACTGATAAAGATTACATCTCGATTACAAACCAAAAAGAAAACATTTTTACAGGCGGACTATCAAAAAAATTACAGCCAATGACATTTGCTCAATAACTGGGCCATGGTCATTATACCGTAGGGATTTTTGCTCCTGTTAGATGCAGATCAGTCATTCAAGTGAAATCAATATTCATTCTGAATAGGAAATGCCCCATTTATAATATGTAGGTAATCCATATATCTAAAGCCTAAAGGCGGTTATTAGAGGAAAGCCATTTTTAAAACATAGCAATATTTCAGTTTTCTCAGACAATTATTTTGTCAATAACTCAAGAGTTCAAATTCATTTCAAAGTCATAAATGAGTCATATAACACCGTTTTAACTTTTGAGAAGGATGTGCAGAAAAATTATGTTTACCCAAGAGATCTCTTATAATTATAAACAGGATACCTTACCTTTTCATATGGGATCTGGAGCAGGTCCAGCATAACTTTGTGGGCATCTATATTTTTTAGTAGTCGCTGTTGCTTCTTCCGAACCTGCTCTCCAACACCACACATTTTATTAAGTCTTTCCAGGATCTAAGTGTAGAATTATGAGAGAGAGAAAAAAATAAACTACATAATTCCAGTCAGCGATATATCTTAGCCTAGGCTGACTAGCCATAGGGGGCACATTACAGGGGGCTGCATAAAAACGTTTGCCCCAGACCGGCATGCACAATAATTGTTGACCTTGCCTGCTCAGTAATTTTCTTGGATGCGGCAAGGGGCCTGCGACACAATATGCTGCAGGGAATAGCAAGACAGCACAGAGTAATGCAGTACAGCCTTGTAAGCCTGCTTTTGACCATTCATATTTGACTACACTTTATTACTAAAAATCTCAAACGCCTGTTTTTATTGCCCCATGTGATTTATATTGGCACTCATGGATTTTGATGATTTTTACTATGATTATATAATCACTATGGTGGGTACTACAGTAACTGAAGTGTTTAAATACAACATTAATTAGTCTTCCCGCACCAGTGTCCCTACGCCCCATCAAAGTATCTTGTCACCCTTGTTTTTCATATTTTTCCCATTTTTGGGGTATTTTTCTGCTTCACTAATATGTACATTGTCTAATATATTTTTCTTATTTTTTATATTTTCTTTTGTATTTACACATTTTTGTCACATATATTTATGTGCTATTTGTTCAGCATTTTAACGTTATTTAATGAAGTTTGTGTTGTTTTAATCAAGTATATTGAGCCCATGTTGCTAAACAGTATTTATCTATGAATAGAATGTATCAAGGTATAACTTTTCAGCGGGTCTAAAGAGTCCCTTTTGGGTGGTTGTTTTACTGACCTAACCTTTTTTTTGTGGTTAATGCATCAGGATCACACAGACTATGCTGTCTACTAGTGTACAAATATTACTATACTTTAGGTCCATTTTGTTGTATAACAAAGACATATATCGCCTGGTGAGCTCCAGACACTTGGTACCTGGATAGGATATGCTGGAGCTCAATCTGGCAGTCATGCAATAACATATTATTATCTTTCCCCCTTTTGTCTCTTCCCGTTGTGTCCTGATGTGTTGGCATTTATGGAACTAGGGTTAGCTTACAAATGAATTAGAAAAATCATGCCAAACATTCTTCACCTCTCAAGCTTTTTGAAACCTGGTAGTTAATTCACCACATTGTTCAGTGATGGAGAAAATAAACACATTTTAATTAAAAAAAAAACCCATTTGCAAGTAAAAAGTATTTATAAGTAAAGAGATAAATAATCCAAATAAGGCACTGCTTGGCCAGGAGGACTGGAGAGGAAGAGTGGTAATGGCCAGTTGGGCCATCAATAAACTGAGGCATTGAACAGAGTCACTTATAATATAATAAAAATAACTCACCCCTTTCACAATTTGGTAATTCTCACTACTTTTCTCTGTAGCTGGTTTTCCAGATCCCTCCTGATTCTCCACATGCTGGGAAATGAGCAAAAGTAAAAAAAAAAATAAAAAAAAAAATGGGTAAATGATATAAAACGTTTGTCCATGATATTTACTCAATACATTAACTGACAATAAATCCATAAAGTAAATCTACAATTACCTCCTTTTTTTCTTTCTTGCTCCCTTCTGTAGAGTTGCTACTACCTGAACTCACTTTCTTGTCCACCCAGAGCTCTGATTTCTCCACCATTGTTCTTAATCTGTCCAGCTCAGACTTAATCACCTTGTAGTTATCAACATCCTGAGCTGAGATCAGCAGTTGAACCTGAAACAATAAAAGTGACAGACATTCCTAGCTTGTTTTTTTTCCGTAAGTATTTCTCCTTTACAAATATGGCTTTCCCCAACCTACCCTCCTCAGCCTATACTCCAGTTTCCCATCACTTCTCTTCAACCTCCCTCCCATGAGTCCTTTCACTCTTGTCGCTAGTAAGAGTCTTCCTTTCTTACAGAGTTTGCAACTGTAGCACTGACACTGTTCCTATGAGGATACGCCATGGTCTTTATCTCTCCTTTCCCCCTCCTTTCTTTTCTTCTCCAAATCCCTACTGACATTTTCTAGTACCTGCTTAAAAGTGTGTAGGACCTCCTGTCTCTGGCTGAAGTGTTTAAAAAGCAGCTGCAGAGATCCCGAGATGAGAGCAGGGTAGTCATTCATTGTCAGATGAATAATGACCCTCAAAAACATCCTTCCTCCTTCATCATCCACCTCCAGCATGCTGGTATTCTTCCTGTTGGAATACATACATAGCCATTCCTACACAGGTATTTCAGACATACATGCTTTGTTTCATCAGAGACTTAAACAGGGGTTTAATCCCCTGATTCTAACACACTTACCCCACACCAAACATAGCCTCTGCTTGTTCTCCAATGCGCTCTAAGTTTAAAGTAGCATCTGCAACAGGAAAAAAAATGTAGTTCCATTTTACAAGGAATTAGAGTGGTTCATAAAGCATTAGATTAAGAGTATGAACAACTATAAAGTAGTAATGATAATAGCTATATGAGTTACATTATAGCATAGTGTAGTAATATACATGTGTAGTTATAACATATAAGAATATATGGATTAAAAGGATAAATATGTTGTTACAATAAGATATAGGGAGAAAATGGTGTTAAGTCAGTCAGTTATGTCAGGTTAGCCATACTGTTGCTATGGCAACAGAAAGAATGTATTAATGAAAAAATGTTTTACGTTATATATTAATATAGTAAGATTCTATTCATTTTACTTGTCGAATCAAATGCTGGCGCTGTTCCATCTGCTCCACTATCCTGCATGGGGAAAACTTCTACAAATTCTTTCTTGAAGACGGAGAGAAGAAACGATATCCTATAGTCCAGTCTCACATTCAGGATGAACTAAGAAGAATAAGAAACAGACTCATCAATAAGCAATTACATTTTATGGATTTCAAATTTCCCACAACGTGAGAATGAAAACAAAAACAAAAAAAAACAACCGTAGAGATTTCCTGGGCTTCTCATTGATATCCTTAAAAATATTCATTAAAAAAGACCCCACAAGCCGTTTCACTGGTTCCCAATCATGATTGTATTCCTCTAGTGTCTAAATTACCCCATCAAAGATTTTCTGATATATTTCGTATCACCCACCTGCAAGATTTCCAGTATCTTTAGCTTGGTCTCCATAACAGTAATGTTCTCAGTATCCACACTTTTTCTCTTAATTGGTGCTTCCTGACTGGCCACAGAGTTCAAAGCCTGAGACGAACTGAACACAGACTGCTTGCGATTAAGAACCATTGTGGACATCATGTGACCTACTCCTTGAATTGACCTTCTGACATTCTTTCCTAATAAAAGTACAAGTAGTGATATGGTCAGACAACAAGTATATACACTATGTAGTGTTAAGCCTTGATTCAGTTCTCAAGCCCAAGAAAGTGGCTTTATTTTGGTAGTTAATTAATATATAAAGTTGTGCTCCAAATATTAAGCTGGATCTCATAGAAATTCAGATATGCGAATTTCCAAATAGTTTAAGGTCAATGCACGTGTCACTTAAAAAAAACTTTAACATTATGCGCATTCCTGAACTTAGACATAAAAATACTTTGCATCTTCCTTTGGGGATTTCTAGTTGTACTTCATTATGCCCTACACCGGGGTGTACTGGTATACAAATATTGACTTGAAAATGTCTAGTTTTTGGAAGCTAAACCTCAACAGGCCTAACTGAGCAAGTGATGACTACCAGTCCTGTCAACACCCATAAGCCATAATGAGGCGTACTTAGGTCATTTATACAGAATATTAAGTCTAGAGGCAGCCCTGCTCTGAACTTATAAACTAAAAGGGTAATTGTAAATGTTTGAGAGATTCAGAGGTTTAGTGGTTGTCTTATGTATCATGGTCTACATTTTATAAATAAGAAAATAATTTTTATGGTTGTTTTTGTTAAAATCATAATTATTATTCACTAAAGAAGCAACATCCCCATTTTTCGATGGCCTGTTAGAGTAACAATGGCAAACTGATGAGGTATTTTTGTCTGGCTACTTATATAACCGGTCCATTTTCTCCACTGGGGTACCTGTTCCATCATCACTGTACATGGCTTGAAGTAACGTGGTCTGCGGGTTCTGAACACAGTCTATAATCCCAAGCAGAGTCCGTGTCAGTCTTAGAAGTTCGCTAAAACTATAGAACCCAAAATAGATCAGGTGTCGTGCTAGACTCACCACCTGGAAAAAAAAAAAGACAAAGTTATTCACATTATAGATGAATGCCTCTTTGTTATCATAACACTAGTGTTGAGCGAACCCGAACCGCACTGTTCGGGTTCGTACCGAACATTACGGTTTTTGGACCCCGAACACGGACATTTCACTGTAATAGCATTACATGGCTATTGGCTTTCTATAAACCGAAATAGAGTCCCCATTCATACGAATAGGTCAATTGACCTATTCGTATGAATGGGGACACTCTTACCCACATTTTACTCCATTTTGCAGCCCTCTAGCCCTTTCCAGGACTTTTTTAGAGGCATTTTAGTGGCCAAAAGTTCATGTCCCCATTGACTTCAATGGGGTTCGGGGTCAAATTCGAGCACGGACCCGGACATTTTTTTCGAAGTTCGACCGAACCCGAACATCCAGGTGTCCGTTCAACTCTACATAACACATAAATATAAGTTAACATGCTTTAGTGCCTACCTCAAATGTTAACTTGTTCTTCTCTTCATTAGCAAAGGGAATGGATTCACTGACCACATTATTAAGATAATCTTCCACAAACTCCATAGTGCTGGTGAACTTGTTCTTTTTATCATCCCTCGAGTCACTTGAGTCATAGCTGTGGAAAGACGGTTGAGATGTAGTGCATCCTATTAGTTTCTAAATTACAATACAAACCTCCAAATTAAACTCTGACAAAAGGATTGTTTTAATAAACATGGATGCTCTTAATATGATTACCTCAGATATGTCTTTAAAGAAAATATTTCTATATCCTCTGACGGCCCTACAACATCCTACTGGTAAACACTACTAAGCCTGCACTAATATTTATTTATAAATTATTTTACCAGGAGGGATACATTGAGATTTCTCTCGTTTTCAAGTATGTCCTGGGTTACTTTTGGACACCTAACCAAAAGATGTTTAAATAAATGATAATAAAACTCGTTTCTGGAGGTCACAGAAGATGCTGCTAGCTTAGAGAGGTTAGGTACATCTAACAAAAGATTGTCATCAGGAGTGGTTGTAGGTTTTTTGTCGGACCTAATAAAAAAAAACTGATTGGGGCCACATATTTGCCCCCTCTGCCTCCCCTCAGTAAAGTGAAGTGGGAAATCTAAGCTGAACTCTTAATACATGTATATGGTATCACTACTGCTTGTGACAATTGATAATACGTAAGCATTCCATGTTTTTGAAATATTATGTCAACTGTAACAATTGTGGTGTTATGCATGGTTTTTCTTTTAGCTTCTCACTCTTTTATAGTAATGGCTGTTGGAATCTCAGTCCACAAACGAGCAAACTTGACAGGAGTGACCAGCTCTTGAGGGTCCCTGTCAACATGGACGTGCAACATAAGATGACAGAAAGAGGCTCTGATATCAAAGGGCAGCATCTCGTCAGCCATGCAAAGGAAGATGAGGTCAACACCCAGCTGCTTGGAGATCTCATGTATAGCAAGGTACTGACGGTCCAAACACATCCGGGCAAAAAGCTTCAGTTGGTATCTGAATTAGAAGGGGGAAATGTCAAGAATAATAAATTAAGGTAGAAAAACAAGGTTAAAAGAAAATGATTAGGGAGTTTAGGACCAAATTAAGAAGTTAGATTGGGCATTAAAAATTGATATCAGATGATTTTGAGGGTGCACAAAAAGGAAGTGTTAGAGCTCTTTACAAGGAAAGTTAATACTTTTTTCTCATGTCATTGTTTGCTGTCTCAAACACAGAGTGTATGAATATTACTGACCTATAGTATGTCAATACATTCTCATCATGAGCGTTTCCGGCACGTGCCTCCTGAGATAGCTGTCGTATACTCTTTTCATGGGAGTCGTTATTTTTGTCTGCCCATGTCAGCCATACTTCTTCCTCAGAGAACTCCATACCCATGTACTCAGGGGATTGAGACATCTCTTTCACTGGTCTTAGCCTGTGGACCAAAGGTTTGATATAGTTGTTAGACCACACTAGTAGTAACAAAATAGATAAAAGATGCCATCAGCACTGATGATATCAATTCAGATCCAGAAGACTGATAAGACATAACATTTAGAAATTAAGATACTAATTGTATGTAATAGTAGAATTCTCACAAAACAAGGTAAATAACAAACACAAGTATTAAACCAATGCAAACAAGAAGGTAGTGGAAGAAAAGGAAGCCCATAAAAAGTAGGGTACTTACTCTGTCTTTATTAGAATATCACTGTTCTTGGGGTCCAAAACACACTTACAGATGAGTTCTTGTGTTACTGGAATTGCAATGTGATTGGACACACATAGGTCAGAAAGGTAATCCAGAAACCTGTAGGATGGGGAAGTTATCAACATGTCACACAACGTGGCAACTACATGGATTGGAAAATTCTACAGTTATAAAGGACTCTCTTAAGTTAGTGGAATATTTCACCCAGTCTACGATACGGTAATAGCCTGCTACACATCTGAATTGTAATGAAAGAGAAGAAATCTGACAGTAGTAATTTCTGCCCTTCACCTTTCATAATAACCAGTATGATTAACAACCAATCTCGGGCATTTATGTCAACCATCTTAAGTACTTTGACTCATTTAATGGCTCTGTAAAAAAAACTGTCCATTAATTTCATCCACATGGGCATGGAGAGTATTCAATAAATACTTCAGTTAAACGGTGGCATTTGAATTAAAAGATCATTTGTTGCACACATTTAAAATATAGCATTTTTTACAGTGGGGTTAAAGGTCCAGCATGTTGAGTAAAATATATCTTGGCACACTGCCAGAAAAATGAATAACATTTTGTACAATGTCAATTGACCATTTTTACAGTATTGCATATTAAGATTTCTATTGTATTTCTTATACCTCAAGTTCATTTTACTAGATTTAGAAAATTAATGTTTTAAAATTGAATGCTCTGCTAATTATTGATTTCCACCCATTTTAATTCTGCCAATTAGTATATGTAACAATGTAATAGTAATACTATTGATTTTTTTTAGCCTTGACACCCTTAAACATGATGGTTCTATTATAACGCGAGATCCATAATTTAAATGGTGACATTTTCATTGGCATGTTTTATTTATATTCCATCACAAAGAAGAGCAGATCTGTCACCAGGCTTATGCTATATGTTTAATAGTGAGACTTCCACTCAAACAGAGGTTGAGATCAGTATTCAGAACATAAATACAAAGAAAAAAACGTGTTTTACAGGAATGACATGTAGAGCAAAATCTTATTTGGTATCAGCTCTCTCTTCAGACATCAATAATGCAAATTCATTGCTATACAGTACATCGGTCGTTTGAATACCAGATTGGTATATGAGATGAGGAGGGGAGCCTTGGCAAATATAAAATCTACCATTATCCTCTTAAGTACATTTGTTAGCAATAATGGCAGATTATGTACAGATTATTTTTAACGCTTTGAACTCCAATCACAGGTAATAGAAAACCTTTATTTATAGGAGTTATTAAAGATCCTTTGAAAATGATAGTCTCTCTCTGCACTAATCAATAGAGACAGTCGTCAACGTGACCAGGATGCCTGCTTCCCAGGGAAACATGGCAGCTGCCAGGCCCAGGTTAAACTGGCATGTGCTATGGGGTTGATTAGAAATGTTGACTAGGCATATTGTGTGAAATTGATATCCATCTCGCTCGAAAAACAGTTTCACAGAAATGTAGTTAGTGATGGTGAAACTATGGCATTGGTGCCACCACCATCAAACCTTCTGAGATAGCACTCAGTATCTGACTGATTCCTCGCAACCATAATATACTGAGGGAAACAGGGCATAGAGGACACAACATTGGGGTGACTGAAGGAATGTTAACAAAAACAGGGAGAAAATTACCAGTGTCTGCAATGAAACTGGGATAAGGGGGCTTAATACAGGGTAACATGGCACTTTGAGATCATTAACTTGGTTTCAGGCATAATAATGGGCACTTGGGCTGAAGAATATATGGGATTACTGGTCTACACTTTGCTTCAATTTGTATTGAGCCAGGAGTTGAGTGATTTCACAGAACGGGTTTACAATTAAAGGCCCTTTGAAGCAGAGAAGGATACACAGTCCTTTCACATTTATAGAGGTCGTCTTTTAGCTACACACCGCATGTACAACTATATTTCAGCAACAAGCCATATGTAAATATTAAAAATGTAAAATGCAAATACCAACGATAATATGTGACTAAACAAGCAACAATGAAATTACTTAAATAAACTACATACCAATTATATATTAACACAAATAAATTTATATGAAAGATATCCATAACATTTTGTAGTGGCAAGCCATCATTTTTATTCTAAACGGTAAATTAAACCTATAAACAGAGATTGCAACTTACCGGGGTTCCCGATTCTTCCTCACTAGACTAACAAACGTCTCCACTTCCGTCTTTGTAATGTGTTTCTCCAAGAGTTTGCGGTTGTTATGTAGCAAAGCCGTAATTGTATCCTCAGCAAGTATATCATATCCGATTTGTGACTGCATGACGCCAAACTGCTTGGCTATGTGCTCCTAGCGTAGAAAGAAATGGAAACGGATAAGAAAAGAACAGGACATCGGTTGGCCAAGATGCCATCGCAGAGTAATGTAAAATAAAAAAATGTTTTTCTTTAGGAAAACACAAGGATTAGAACGCCCAATGAGAGTGCTCCGTAGAAGTTTATTACCATAATAAGTGAATTCTGTGTTATTAAAATGTTATTATAATGTTATTATAATATTATATATTACGTTAGTGATGTCACTCCTGTAATATAATTATATTAGACATTAATACTGACTTTATTTAGTACAATTTTGTAAACAGTTTTATTATAGAATAAGCACATACGCCTGCTTATTGTTACCTGGTTGTCAGGTTTCGAGTTAAGAATGAAGATAAGTTCTACATTTTTCATTTTAGCATGTTATAAATGTTTATTAAGCAACATCCAATATCGGAACCACTTACCTGGTTTTTCCTATAATCATCCTGTGAGTGACGCAGTACTCTGTAGCAGAGTCGGAACATGTACTGGTAAGGGGCATTTTTCTGGTCAGAAAGCTCCTCCAGTCTCAGCAGAGGTCCCTCACCACCTTTATCTTTAAAAGGTGCCTTCAGGATACCGAATATCTAAACAGGGAATACAGTGTTTAAATAATGATAGAATTTGTTGACAGAATAAAAGAAAGTTTTGTTGTAACAGAGACTAGGGAATATGTTTGGGTGGATTCATTTGGGAGAAGTGGAACTGGTAGATAACAAAATTAATTCCGAGCATCCCTTCAACTTTTCCATGTCGGTTTCTGATATCCAACCTGTTTGAGGATGTTCTGTTCCCTCATAAGCTTCTGCCTTTCTCTATTGGGTTTGGTGATGACGATGTCCAAAACGTTCTGACCATTATTGGGAACATCCACCACAAAGAAGACAAGATCTTCCAGAAGTTTTATAGCAAACCTACATAGAGATACAGAAAGGAATAGTCCATTATCACCAAAATAACTTATTTTATATGTTCCAATAACATTATTAACTTTCACATTATCAGGTCTGGACTTGAACCAAGTTCACTCTGGACTGTGTGCAGACTGCCTGTCTATCTGTCAGCAGTAATTCACATGTGGTAGCCTTCTTTAAGGACTAGTTCAGGGCTCGACAAACCCCAGAAGCCAGGTCGCCATGAAATTAGACCTGGCGCCTGGGTGCAGTCAGCCTCATGGTCCCCTTGCCGCTGCCATCCGTTTTTTTTTTTTATTCTTTATTCGGAGCGCTACGGGGTAAAGTCTGTGCCATCCGCACAGACTGCAAGCTCCACCACCTCGCACAACGCGTGTCTGAGTGCCGGGTGTCGTCATGTGACATCCTGGCACTCAGCAGGCAGAGCGGCTGCAGCACGAATGTCCCCCTCCCCTGCAATGAGGTAAAGCAGCAGGGAGGGGGGACACGTTAAGAAGAAAACAAGAAAAGACTGTGTGAGGTGGGTGTGTGTTTGTATATATGTGTTTATATGTGTATATGTAAGGTAGGTGAGTGTGAGTTGTTTGTATATATGGGAATATGTAAAGTAGGTGTGTGTGAGTTGTTTGTATATATGGGAATATGTAAAGCAGGTGTGTGTGAGGTGTTTGTATATATGGGAATATGTAAAGTAGGTGTGTGTGAGGTGTTTGTATATATGTGTATATGTAAAGTAGGTGTGTGTGAGGTGTTTGTATATATGTAAAGTAGGTGTGTGTGTGAGGTGTTTGTATATATGTGCATATGTAAAGTAGGTGTGTGTGAGGTGTTTGTATATATGGGAATATGTAAAGTAGGTGTGTGTGAGGTGTTTGTATATATGGGAATATGTAAAGTAGGTGTGTGTGAGGTGTTTGTATATATGTGTATATGTAAAGTAGGTGTGTGTGAGGTGTTTGTATATATGTGTATATGTAAAGTAGGTGTGTGTGTGTGAGTGGTTGCATATATGGGTATTTGAAAAGTAGGTGTGTGTGAGGTGTTTGTATATATGCGTATATGTAAAGTAGGTGTGTGTGAGGTGTTTGTATATAGGCGTATATGTAAAGTAGGTGTGTGTAAGGTGTTTGTATATATGTGTATATGTAAGTAGGTGTGTGTGAGGTGTTTGGATATTTGAGTATATGTAAAGTAGGTGTGTGTGAGGTGTTTGTATATATGCGTATATGTAAAGTAGGTGTGTGTGTGTGTATTTTTTTTATTCTTTTTTCGGAGCGCTACGGGGTAAAGTCTGTGCCATCCGCACAGACTGCAAGCTCCACCACCTCGCGCAACGCGTGTCTGAGTGCCGGGTGTCGTCATGTGACATCCTGGCACTCAGCAGGCAGAGCGGCTGCAGCACGAATGTCCCCCTCCCCTGCAATGAGGTAAAGCAGCAGGGAGGGGGGACACGTTAAGAAGAAAACAAGAAAAGACTGTGTGAGGTGGGTGTGTGTTTGTATATATGTGTTTATATGTGTATATGTAAGGTAGGTGAGTGTGAGTTGTTTGTATATATGGGAATATGTAAAGTAGGTGTGTGTGAGTTGTTTGTATATATGGGAATATGTAAAGCAGGTGTGTGTGAGGTGTTTGTATATATGGGAATATGTAAAGTAGGTGTGTGTGAGGTGTTTGTATATATGTGTATATGTAAAGTAGGTGTGTGTGAGGTGTTTGTATATATGTAAAGTAGGTGTGTGTGTGAGGTGTTTGTATATATGGGAATATGTAAAGTAGGTGTGTGTGAGGTGTTTGTATATATGGAAATATGTAAAGTAGGTGTGTGTGAGGTGTTTGTATATATGTGTATTTGTAAAGTAGGTGTGTGTGAGGTGTTTGTATATATGTGTATATGTAAAGTAGGTGTGTGTGTGAGTGGTTGTATATATGGGTATTTGAAAAGTAGGTGTGTGTGAGGTGTTTGTATATATGCGTATATGTAAAGTAGGTGTGTGTGAGGTGTTTGTATATATGCGTATATGTAAAGTAGGTGTGTGTAAGGTGTTTGTATATATGTGTATATGTAAGTAGGTGTGTGTGAGGTGTTTGGATATATGAGTATATGTAAAGTAGGTGTGTGTGAGGTGTTTGTATATATGCGTATATGTAAAGTAGGTGTGTGTGTGTATATATGTGTATATGTAAAGTAGGTGTTTGTATAAATGGGTATATGTAAAGTAGGTGTGTGTGAGGTGTTTGTATATATGGGTATATGTAAAGTAGGTGTGTGTGAGGTGTTTGTATATATGGGTATATGTAAAGTAGGTGTGTGTGAGGTGTTTGTATATATGGGTATATGTAAAGTAGGCGTGTGTGTTTATCAATTGCGTGTATGCTTGCGTGATTGTCTGGCTCCTAAATTTTTTTGCTGGCTCCTAAAATCTAATTAAATTTGTCAAGCCCTGGACTAGTTAATAACCATCCTGCTGCAATTGTGGCACACACCTGCTGGCCATGCTCATGGTGGTATCCTAGTACTACCACCTGCTCCCTTTTTGTACATTGAATACACCTGCCTGAACCAAGACGCTTTGTGAACCAAGATGCTTTGCTCAGTTGTTTCTGGTGCTCATTTACTTCAGTCCTGTTCCAGATTGTATTCTGTTGATTTCTCCAGTCACTGACTTTGGCCTGATTCCTGGATTACATTTTTATGTTACCTACCTTTGATTCCTGGACTGTATAATGACTTTGTATTTTGATTACCACTTTTTTGTACCTAAGTCTATCAGCTTTCTCTACCTATTTGCTGACTCCTTTATCTGTCATTGAGGTCCATTTCTGCATTCTGGGCCCCATACCTTAACCTGGAGAATAATAAACCCTGTACTCCATTCCCGAACTCAAGCCTAATACACATATTCCGTATGTTCTATTCATTACATGTATTTTAATAAACAAGATGCTATACTGAATGGCTGCATAAAAATGTAATTGATGTACAAAGTGCCAAAATGAACAATATTCCATTCGCGGGGCGACACGCTCGGAGAGTGTCTCCTTCAAGGGCCATGCGCGTCGCCCCGTGCCTGTACAAAGCCTCAGCTGTTATACCCCAGGACTACCCCTGCATCTATAAGGTTTTTTCGATAGTAGTGGACTGATGGACTACCCACTTACTATTATTATTATTTTTCCAATTGTGGTTACTTTTTTTCTGCTATAAACTTTGGTTATATCCCCGTTTTTGGGACATTTTATTCTGTTTTTCCCTTCCCACAATTGTATTTTTTTCCTTTTTTTTCCTTGTTGCTGCTTTTTATTATATTACCTTTGATGCAGGTCCTTTGATTTATTGTTTGCAGGAGGTTTACCTGTGGACATTGTCCCACATTATTCTCTTTTTTTGTTATTATATGTTTTTTCTTACAGTGGTTGGCCTTCTATCAGACTTATGTTGTATCATTTGCTATTTTTTTGAGCCCTCTGTTACCACTTCATCCTACTATTATTTTTTTATTTCCATTTCTTTGTTTTTTTTTGCTCTGTTCTTGTACTTTTTTCCATTTTTCCCATTTTTTTTTGCATTATTTTTCTGTTTACTATTTTTATTTTTCTACCTTTTTTTCTTGTGCTGCTCATACACTTTGCCTACATAGCTCTGTGTAGCTTCCTATATATTTTTTTCTGTTTTTCTCTATTTTTTTGCTCTATTTTTACAGTATCACTATACATACTGTTATATTTCTCCGATCTATACCTACTGTGTTTGTCGTTACATTACTACATTTACAAATAAATATACTTTATTATCAGTGTGCATGTCTGCTTACTTGTTATATTTTGTTTCCACATATATATGCCCCTTAGGAGAGAGCATATTAGCAGTCCATTGCTTTGCACCTGTATCTACTATATACTCTAGGTTGGCAGTTCTCAAACCCCTTATCCTACTATATGTATTATATAATGTATGGCTTTGTTTTGACCATCCGTTAATGGCTCTGGCTGACTACCCATTCTATATTCGGGCCTTCGGATTCCTGACCATCACACTCTCCCATAAGAGTCACATTTGTATAGCCATATTGTGGGATTCACCACACTTTGGGATCATTTAAGTCCTTGACAATACTTGCCTAGGGGCTCAACCATGGGGTAAAGTTGGTTAAGGAAAATCACCATACATGGTGTGTGTCTCTTTGAGAGAAGTAATGGCCCACCTCCTCCCAAGAAACTCTGGACCCTGTCTGTGTGTGTGATAGTTATGGGGGTACACACTTTGGGGCCACCAGGACCCCCAGGTGTATTAAAAGTATGCATGTTGTATTTTTAATAAAGACGTCAAAGACAGTGGGTTAATATGCAAAATATATAGTTATAGTATAATAATACAAATACAATGAGGAAATGATTTTTAGGCAAACAAAATGTCATGTTTGATTCTTATCTCATGTCATAAACAATGTTTATATTATAAACAATAAAGTAAAGATAACAAGAGATTACACTCATTAAATAAATCAATACCTTCTGGAAGGCGGCTATTTTTAATGGTAATGTAGCTGCCAGACAAAAAATTCCTAACTCTTGTGGTACTGTCAGTACCAGTGCTTTAAATTATCTTTTATTGCTGCATCATTCACACCCAGGCTTGCCAGGTGTCCAGTTTTGACCTGCTCTATCGGACCGCTTAGAACTCAACTTTTTACTTGTATTGTTTATGCTGTCAATGTTGAAAATATAAAGATATCAGGAGTGATCTATTAATTGTGTTGCAAAAGAAAATGCATCAACTGTTCTTGGTGTGTCTGTGGTGTCTCCTATCTGTGGTCTGGCATGCAGATAACTTATTTCGCATTGGACAGTGTTTCATTTGAATTTTGAGCCACGGAGGTGCCGTGGGAGTATTTCTGTCTTGTGAATTTGTTTGCAAGTCTGCAGCACCATATATACATTCTATTTGGTCATTTTTGTTGTCTGCATGGACAGTATAAACGATGTGTGCATGAAAGTCTTGTTACTTGTGCACAATGTTAAACTTTCCTTCAAAATTGAGCATTTACCAAACTAACAAACACTTAGCCACAGTTGCTATTATCTCTAGCCTTTTAGTAGTTGTTTAGAAGCACTTTAGCAAACCGCTTCACTGTAGTTTTTAAGGTTTTATAGTAGTGGGGTTTGTTTTGCAATGAATAGAACACAATCACTCACACTGGATTTTTACCTCACAAACCAACATGCAACCCAGCTCAAATGTATGTATGTAAAACACTTTAAAACATAGAATGTGCTCAAACATTTTAATGTGGTTGGCTGCACACTATGTGGTAGCTCAGGTTGAAGACATGGAAATGTTTTATTTTAATTGACAATAGTCCCATATCTGGCACTTTAATTTATAGTTTCCATAAAAGAATGGCTTGTAGGGAACTAGATATACAAGGCAAGAGAAGTAGTTTTCACACAATATGGCAGCCTTTGTATGTTTTCCCCTAATTGGTTGAATAGTATGCTGGTATGTTAGCCTTGGCCTCTCTGTGAGAGTCACTAGGTTTTAGAGATCAGTGTATAACCTTTTTTTTTTTTTTTTTTTAAGATCATTAGCATTCCTACTCTTCTTTTTCCATTTATTATTTATTTATTCATCCCAGCTCTTGTGGATGTGGTGATGGAGTAAGTAACCAGGACAAAATAAATAAAAAAATAACGAAATGTAAGAGAAGGGTGGGATTGCTTCCTAAATAAAGACCTCCCACCCCCCAACGGTGTGTGAAATATGTCAGCAAAAAAATGGTTAAACGTGTTTCTCTTCCAAGTAACAATGTCTTAGATTAGAGGAATGAAGTCATTGGGGTGTGGACAATCAAGAATTTTTACCATTCAGAGAAGGATCAACAGACATAATTTCATAGCAGAGACACAGAGGGATCCTGTGCATTCAACAGGACCAGACTGGAAAAGCTGCCTCAAGGCATATGTATCCTACATTACACCCAACACCCCTCTCCATGCTTCAGTGCCACTTAGCCGTATTCCGTATACAGGCAGCTTGTATAATGATGCTATATAAAATGTGTATCTATATACTTATAATGAACAGGCAGTGGTGGATGATGATGTGCCCTATTTATTCAATGAAGGACTAATGTCTGTGGGGCTGTGCAGGTTCAAGCTGTTATCTGTGTTTGTGTAGCTAACGGATGCTCATTGTTACATCATAAATGTGCAGGGAGCAGATAAGCGAATGTTTAACAATGCAATGAATGGTCCTAGGTTTAGATTCTGATAAATGCTTCTAGAAATCCTACACATCCTATAAATACACTTAAACAAATAGGGTGTGACAGAAGAAGGCTTGCTAATATGGAGTTTCGGCGTGAAATCCCCTTTTTTTAACCCCTTTTCTGCCAGCCATTTTAATAGGGTTTGTAGAACAAGCCACAGAAATTCAGCAGACGTAGCTCGTGTAAGGAACTTGAAGGCATTTGTAAGGTGTACCTGCCTCCAAAAAAATTCCCCCAGGATCAGTGGTTCATGTAACTTTGAAGAGAAAAAAAAAATGATACATTAAACTTGCCTCCTGTACTCAAAAAGTGAATAGTGATCCACTTTAAAGGGACTGTATCACCCAAACATTGTTTTTATTCTGAATGTAGAGCATAAAAAATATGATTGAAATGATCTATTCAGTTATATTAAGAAAATCAGCAAGTGAATACCTAAATTAGGAGAAAAATGTGTTTTAAATGTGTCTGTAGAGTCTCCTGTTTTTGACATCACCTGTGGCATTGGTATGCAAATTACACATTTCCCACTGAAAAGCAGTTCATTTGCATACTGTGCCTCAGGTGATGTCATAAACAGGAGACTCCACAGATACATTTAACCCCTTAGTAACAAGACATTTTCACCTTGACTTTCCCTTGGTGACAATGGTTGTTCTGACATTTCTGGGGTGTTTGTGTTTAGCTGCAATTTTCTTCTTTCTCACATACTGTACCCACACAAATTATAAGTTTGTTTTTATCGTCATAAGAAGGGCTTTCATTAGATACCATTATGTTCATCATTTCTTATAATTTACTACAAAACAAAAATCATAAAATATGATGAAAAATGTAAAAAAAAAAAAAACACTTTTTCAAACATGCTGCTCTGTCAATATGGCTCCCACGATCGCTCCGTGGGGCGATCGTGGATGCCTCAGATTGGAAATTTCGGTGCTGGCATCGAGGCAATAGACCAGCACCGTTAAAGCGGTTTTCGCGATCAATGATTGGCACGTCCATTGTCGCGAAAGGGGTTAAAGCACTTTTTTCTCCTAATTTAGGCATTTGCTTGCAGTTTTGCTAACACCATTTTCAATAATGTTTTACACTCTACATGCACAGTAAAAACAATGTTCAGGTGATAAGAGTCTCTTTAACGGTCCTGCATGCAGTGCAGTAGAGGGATGTGAGAAAGACAGTTAAGGGAATCATTTGGGAATGATCTTCAATGGCTGTAACATAGCAAATTCCAGAATAGAAAAGTAGGGGGTATTGTGTTGTTAGTAATATCCTTCAAAACCTGCTGAATAAATCACAAAAAAATGTATTGGTGCTACTCTAAGGCAGTAATTTAAGCTTGACTGTTTCATTTCAAGTAGTTTTCAATTTTATTGTAAAGGAAATTAGAAAAAGGTCAAGGTGTGAAATGATTTCTTAATTATGAGGCTGTATATTTAGTGACTCATGACTGTGCATATTTTTACATATTTAAAGTAATATTATGGATCACAACAAGATGTCCTCATTTCTTTATTGATTTATAAAGTATTTCAACAGACTATGCAACCTGCCCTGTCTGAAAGTATTTACAGCCGAGGACCAGTTTTTTTAATACTCTTTCTGCAGTAGTCGTCTGGTAAGCCATCCATCTCCATTCATTGATTATCCACTGAATACAGCAAATGGTTAATTTTCAAAAGCAAATGATTTGCAAAAGGACAGATGTTGGGTGGAGAGGGAAGTAGGGGTTACGATACTGGAGGCATGGGAGTGGGGACTGTGATAGTGATAAAGGAGAGAAAGTAGTTCTGTGATGCTGATGGAGGAGAGGAATTACGTCTGTGATGCCATGTGGGCAGAGGAGGGGAAGGGAGATGAAGAGGAACATGAGGGCTCAAAAAACTGTTGTGCTCATGATCCTGTTAACATCAAAGACAATCCTATACACATCCCTAAATAAAGCAGCAATGTGGCTTCTTACACACTGCATAGTGTAGGCATATGGGTATGCGTGTGCGTATATATATAATATGTGTGGGGGGGGGGGGTATGGGTGTGTAGGTATATTCTCATTGTGACACACAGGAAGATAGGATCTTGCATGAGATTTTATCTTATCTCTGATGGAGATAAGATATGAGGGACATTACCAGAGGGGAGGGAGTGAATTGCTTTGCCTGGAGAGTTTTTAATTGACATCAAAGTTTGCCCAGGACAAGATAATACAAGGATATTCGATACTTCAGTCCAGTACAGTAATAATATGCCTTGTTATCTAGACTTCAAACTCTTTCTTAACTAGTTCAACATAGCTACCACTACTACTTTAGTACGTTCCATTGGGCCACGTCCCTCCTCTTTTACCCCCATTTAATTCTTTACTATCCCAAAATGACAATTAAAAACTCCCCAGGCAAAACAATTTCGACAACACATACTTGTGAAACCAGTTAGTAATACAGAGAGTCACTTTAACTGTGCATGCTCAATAGACATGCCGGTTATAGAGGTTATAATCCCTATCCTTCCTGCTTAACCTAGAATTATTAATGGTATGTAAGGTATGTTTTCAATGCACTTTCCAATAGAAGAGCATCTCCCTCAAGTATAAAATGAAGAGTGGGTTAGCTTTTCTGCAGGAAGCATCATCTCTCTGTTACTCATAGTAGTGAGAGTTAACATTTACAAAAAGAAACAGTAGAGAGCTGTGTTTATACTTTTTGGATAGCTTGTTTTTTTCATGCACAGCTTTGATAAGTCTAGTAACTATTTTGAGGTAGCCACTACCTCATGTCCATTAAAGTCAATTAATAGATAAATGTCTGAGAAAACTGTAATAGGGGATGGAAATTATGTATAACACCAGGAATCTGGATGAAGCATGACTAATAGAGACTTAGCCAGTATTCTCTCAGAGATGTCATTACATTATGTATGGCTACAGTAGAACAAGATGATCCAAGTGAATCCCACAAGGCTTTACGTGACCCTCAAAAAATGTTAACGAGAATATAGGACATCAGCTGAAAGAAATAAGCAGTGAGATCACATAGGCCCTCCCCAAGACTTAATTAAATTGCTGTCACTACTCCTAAATAAATAATAAATCAATGCAGCAGAACGACTAATTGAACTGCTACACTGTCAATAACCTCAAATATACCCCTGATATACACATAAAATTGTGTCAATCGTTATTTGTAACTGCGCACTTGCTATTTTGTAGTATTGATGTATTTTTTAAATAAATTGATACTATTACTTTATATATTATGCGTTAATTTGGGGAGAGGGTGTTGGTTGCCGGGCTCCCAATATAACAAGCCCTTCATTTTCTGGTTTGTTACTAAGCGGCAACCATTATGTCCATTGAAAGAAAAAAAAGCCAGCGACTTACTTTAGAGATGACCCCCCCTCTACCCTTCTCAGTTATGGTGATAAATGATAATGAAGAACAATAAATCATATAGTACATAATGCAGGACACTATTTATAGCAGCATTTCATTAACCAGACACATGCATGGTATCGTGTAATATTATTGTGTCATTTCATCTCTCACCAGAGCAAGTTATACTCAGTGCCTCCTCATCCAGGGGTGCAGAAGATGAAGAGTCCCTTGTGTCTGACCACAGTGCAAGGGGTGCTTGCTCCGCCCCCTCACGCTCTGATACTGGTTGGAGCTCCGGATGCATTCCGGAGCTCAGAAGATGGAGTCCCTGGCGCCTGAACCATCTCCCTCCCTGCATATAAAAGGTGAGTGAGCAGGGAGGGGGATGGTTCAGGCGCCAGGGACTCCATCTTCTGAGCTCCGGAATGCATCCGGAGCTCCAACCAGTATCAGAGCGTGTCTCTGTGTGTGTGTGTGTGTGTGTGTGTGTGTAAGGCTGAGTGTATGTAAGTGTGTCTGTGTGTGTGTGTAAGTGTGTCTGAGTGCGTGTCTGTGTGTGTTTAAGTGTGTCTGTGTGTGTGTGTGTATGGGTGACTGTGTGGCTGTGTATGTGTATAAGTGTGACTGTGTGTGTAATTAATGTCAGGGGATTTTTTTGCTGTGAGTTTTATTGTGTATTGTGATACCGTAATGTGCAGTGTGAGTTTTATTGCCATGGAGTCTGTGATACACTCACACAGTGCACATTAATGTGAATTATATTTCTAAATATGAGTGTATATATATTCACACACATATATATATATATATATATATATATTATATAATCCATATTAATGTGCATTGTGTGAGTGTATCACAGACTCCACGGCAATAAAACTCGCACAATCATAAATCATTTTCTCTAAATGAAAATTGAATGTGGCAGACTAAAAAATAAAAACCTGGGCACCCCTGCACTAGAGGTGAGGATAGACTCAGGTAGCTGCGGTTTTGGGAAACAAAAACAAAAGTCGCAGATTTTAGATTGAAAATTTAATAGAAAAGGGTAAAATAATTAAAAGTAAATATAATTTATTAATGTTATGTATTATAAATGTATATTTACATTAATATAAGCATTTTTAAATTCTCTCCTCCCTTGTCTGTTTCTCTTCACCTCCAATCCCTACCTTGTCTGCCTCTCCCTTATTTCTTCCCTGCTTTTACCTACTTTCACTGCCCGCCACCCCATTTTTATATCTTCTTTCGCTGCTATCATTCCCAAAACCACTCTTTTCACTTACCCCCATATTTCTTTCTCTTTACACTACACACAGTCCTCAACCCCCTCCACACCCAGTTTTTTTTTCATCTCTTTGCAAACCCTCTTGCTGCCGTTTTATCTTCTTTTACTATCTCCCTCACTAAGCTCAGTAAGTGCTGCCTCCACACTCCTCAAGTATACCGATGACTCAAAGCATCATGTTATGAGTCATAACTATGTGCTCTGAGAGAAAGGAAGTGCTGAGATTCTAACAGACCTGTAGATTCCGCTGCAGGACCTGTAAAGGAGATCTCTTCGCTTGCGCTTGGGAGTTTCTAACAGGCTGGGCAACAGTGAAAAGCCCCCCCTCCCCCGCCTTTCAATGGGGTTGCCACCTTTTCTTCAAAAAAATATCAGTCATACTGTTGTCACCATATACTTAACATTGGCCACAAGCTAATTTCTTAGTGGCCTGCTGGTAAAATACTTGCTGGGTGGCAACCCTACCTGCCAATGGTCCCCTTACCACATGTCACCTGGTGCAGCCCACCCATTCCCTTAAGTACACCACTGACATACCTCCCAACTGTCCCGTTTTGGGCGGGACTGTCCCATTTTTGGGGCTCTATCCCACTGTCCTCTGTGCAGTGTGGCTGTGTATAGGTGTAGGAGTGACTGTAGTGAGGGTGTGACTGTGAACACATGCAACCTGGTTTAAGAAGACACGTTTAACATTTAATTAAATGCATTTGTAAACATTGGGTAATATTCATAATACAGTTTACAATCCATCAGATTTCTCTGTACCAGTCTATTTTTCTTTTAATTATTAGTGTTTAGCAGGACATCCTTAAGGATATACAATACTATTGGATGATACCAGCTTAAAACTTTTCTGATAAGTATCATTACACTATTTAATTTATCCTAAACAGTGTACTGAACCATTTTGCTAAATAATCAGGTCATAGTAGTTGATCTGAAAACATAGGCAAGTTGGAGGCTTTTTCTATTTTTTACACCGCTATTGTTCGGATCATGATTAGTTGCTTTGTTGTGCCTGTTCTCTATGACTTTGGATAACACGGAACACGTGGTGCCAATTCAATCAGGCATGCGCAGCTGGTTGGCACACTGTGTGTCACTCAGTGTCAGTAAGGCTGCGGAGGTGGACACGCCCCTTTCTAGGTTCCACCCCCAGAGAGCCGCTTATTGTAAAATAAATATTTTGTTTTTTTTCCAGCTCATCTATTTTGTCTGATTTTGAAAATTCAGTTGTCAGTTCACGGTTTGATGAATCAAACCCATCTTCTAATTAACTTATTTTCCTTGTTGGGCTATTGACCTGACAGTGTCTCACAATTGTAAACTGCTAAGACCTTCTGGACAGACAGCAGTATTAGTGTCATATAATAGAATTACTGTTATTGCAATTACTATATTGTAAGCTGCTGAAAATAAAGAAGTAATCCATTATCACCCCTACCTCCGGTCATTCTGGCTGATGAATCCTTCATTCAGTCTTTCCACGAAATTGGCCAGCATCGAACTTGCATCATTAGCAAAATCTAAGTCACGAATTTCAGACACAGGAACGGAAACAATGGCAAAGGCCTCCTTATCTTCCTTAGTGGGGCAGGTGCCCAGCTAACAATAAAAAAGGAAGATCCAGAATGAGAAAAAGGAAGAAAGAAAAAAAGAGGGGAGAAACATAAGGGAAGAGATCATTAATAAAGTTAGCACAGACAGAGGCAACTTAAAGAGTTTTATGATCAATAGGGGCGATTATATAGAACATTAGTATTGTAAATTGGCCAATCAGTCAAGCTTACAAAGCGTATTCTAACATCCACTGCATCCTTTATACACCTTCATAGTATTCCACTGTGTTTAACAACCAGTATGCCAAAAAAAGGACATAAATGCCAAAATGTTAATAAGGCTACGTGAAAATCTAAATTAGAAGGTAGATATGCTTCTCTAGGGTAGACAATAACCTCAGAATTAACACTTACTATATAAAGAAACCAGGGTGGATTAATTTTGTTAAATCAACAACAACAAAAATCAGCTTTTTGGAATTTAAATCAAATTTATTATAATGAAATGCTTTTGCATGAAAAATCTATCTAAAAATAGTTTGCTATTTAAGATTCATGACAGTTCAAACGTTATTCAGAAGTAGCATGAGGCTGGATATTCATGCACTATTTACATTTTTGGTAAAGTAATTCAATTAATAAAAGTTATCCAAGCTGAGATAACATGCACTTTTTCACAGTAAAAATGGTATAAAATCTATGTGCATATAGGGTTGCCACCTTTTCTTCAAAAAAATACCGGACTTGGTACTGTCTCCATAGATTTAACATTGGACTGATGCCAATTTTTTACCGGCCTGCCGCTAAAATACCGGCCAGGTGGCAACCCTATGTACATTTCAACACTTCAGTTAATAAACATTGATGTTTAAGCACATACAAGAATATGTATGCTATATATTGCTATTGTTTTAGCTAAAAAAACAAACATAAAACAAGTATAACTGATTAACCTATTAAACTAAAATCAATTCTGATATAGCTTCTTTTTTTTTTTTTTTTTTTACTAATCTGACAGGTTATTCTAGATATGAAATTTCAATCTAATTGTAAATATTAAAGAATATAACCACCAGCTAAAAATCATGATTTAAATTAGGTTTTACTGACTAGTTATTTAAATCATGATAAAGCAAATCCACCCTGGAAGAAACTGCAAAAATAGTCATTCATAACTGCGCCTGTCATAGTTTCCAAGTTTCATATGCTGCCAAAAGAGCATGTAGGATGTATATATGCACAGACAGAATCCAATTAATTAATCATGATGGAGATCTCATAAGATTAATTACTTACACATAAAGTTCACAGTTTTCTATTTGATATATTTTTTCTTGCTTAATACATCACCCACCCCATTTTTGCCCGCAAAATTACCATGAGACGAATAGGTCTTTCTTCCTTTACATCTATGTGCACATTGGTACTCTGTATCCATGTATTGGTACAAAGATGACGCAGCCTCACAAATGAGTTCCTGGAAGTAAACAAAAAAACATTCTATATTCTACACTTAAAGAGCCACTAAAGCATTTTTTTCATTTAATATTATCAAGTTTCTACTAGTAGGGCATAAGGTATTTTTGGCCCATTCTGTTAGAAATAACCAAACTGCCAGATGTAATAATAGATGGTATTATTACCCAATTGATGGTACTCATTTATCAACCTTGGAACGAGGAGGGCCTGAGTTGACCCTTCTGGGATTTGAACCTGCAACCTTGACATTTGAACAGACTCTACAGCCAGGGCATTTACCATCTTGAGCGTCTATTATAGGAACACAAGTGAAAAGAATAGTGATGGAATGGGCAGTACTTTTTAAGATAGTTGCTATTTTAAACTCCATACAGCAGCTTCCATGCTTCACTGAGAAGTGTGCAGGCTAATCCAGTTGTCAACTCTCCAACGATAAAAGTGAGAGTCTTTTGTTGTTTATGTGTAACTAATAAAGGGTTAGTCAGACCTGTTAGACGGCTAGACACCAAATATAACCAAGTGGCTGCTCTGACATTGTCAGTGCACATCTGCAGCCAGATCAGCTCTGCCTATAGTGAGAGACAAAGATGAATGGAAAACTGCACCATGCCAGGTCTACACCAGATGTAGCGCTATTAAAAATGCGGTAATCATTCGTGAGGCAGAGGTGTCACTAAAAAGTCAGCTGTAAAAATCAGACATGAGTAGATGAATTGGAAAGATTTAACTTGGAGAATTTTTCCAACTCAGCTATTAATGCCTGATTTTTGCAATTTACTCATCAGTACACCACAGGTCACTTTGTAATGAGTTGGGAATAGACATAATAGACATAATAGTCTATTTGACCAAAGAGAGATCTTAAAATCCACTTGGAATAAGTATCTAAAAAAAATATGTCCAACATATCCTTTTTACCTAAATAGGTAAGTACACTGTGATTAGAACACTCCCTTTCAATTTTCACATAAAGTCTTATATCCCACGTTTGTCTCAACTGCTACATGGTTGTCATGGAAGGCTATGCACACGAGCAGGTCTTTATGCTACATATTCATTTAGGTGGATACCCAAGTTTTATGGCTCCTGCTGGTTCACACACATTGTTATTGACACAGGCTGAGAGTAAGTTATTACATTATATAGGATCAGAAATGTATCTATAAAATGTTTATATGCCATTTACATGTACAGTATTTAAACCATTTTCACTTTGTGATGTTAAACGTGTCTCAAGATAGTTTTGTGCTTTGCAGGGTGACACCCTTAGCCTAATGTTTTGTTTTGTCTTCAAACCTGTGGTGCAAGTTTAGTATTTACCTAGGCACAAAGGAGTCAGTCTTTTGCAAGGTCGTAGGATCCAGCTCAAAGAGAGAAGCAATGTCATTCCCATGGGGTACAGCTACTAGGCGGTATTTAATCTTCTCTCCGATATTCCTGCGGCTGGGAAGAGTGTTCACTACCTGGGATAAAAAGGAGAGATCCAGGTGTAATATTGGTGGATAATAAGTGAATAAAAGAAAGGGCATGATGGGGTCTAGTCACTAAAAAGTGTCACTACATATAGTGCAGGGACAAACGTGGTAACCTTTCTTGCAAGAAGAGCCCAGCTGGCCATGGATAATGATGCTTTATAAAAAAATCTCACTTTTTGTATGCAGGGCCAACTCTGTTCTACTTGCAGAAAGTCGCCAGGTTTGACAGGTGCTATGCATATGGGTCAATTCACAAAAATGTGACTTTGGAGGTTGACTTATTTTGAGACTAAGTCAAATTCGGCACCTAGAGAAGTAATGGCAGAGAGGGCACTTGACCCCCCACCATCCTGGAAATTCCATAAGACTCCTGGAGAATCAACAGGGTAGAGATAACATCTAGGGTTGTTAGGAAGATCTCCATTAACAAGCCCAGAAAGTTCTGTGATACAGGGAGGTGCTGATTACACTCACCTCTGTCTTTGCCTAAGGAGTTATAGCTCTGGAGATGACATCATGATTCAGAGGTCTGAACACCAGAGACAACATGCAGGAAAGCCCTGTCAGTGCTGTATGTCAGGAGGGAAGGAAGGAAAAACTAGGGGATGGGCACACAATACACTAATGCTAACATTTTTTTATTATAATGTTTTTCAGGGAGCAACATTGCTGGTTAATTGTAGATTCGATGGAAGCTTACATTACTAAGTACCGTATGTGCGCAAATATAAGACAAAGTTTTTTTCAGAGCAAATAGTCTTGTATTTGAGGTCGTCTTATAGTCCGACCTCAAATTGAGGTCTGACTATAAGACTGTGATCCAGGTTACGTCCGTAAGGATTTCTATGACAGAAGCCGGGAGGTCACATGGCCTTCCGTCTTCCGTCATAGAAGTCCCGGCGGAAGGATAGGCTTTGAGGGATAGGGAGGGGGGCAGATGAGAGAGGCAGTTTTGGGGGAGGGAGAGGCAGCTTTGGGGGGGAGGGAGGGTGGAGAGAGGCAGCATTTGGGGGAGGAGAGAGGCAGCATTGGGGGAAGGGGGTGCATAAGAGAGTCAGCGTTGGGGGGGGTAGAGTAAGCATTGGGCAAGTCTGGGAGGTGAGGGGGGAGAGGGAGCATTGGGCAAGCCTGGGGGGTAGGGGCAGCATTGCAACATAAACGGAAATAAAAAAGAAATGCATTTTTTTATATCATAATTTTTATTAAATATGAAAAAGCAATTTTCATGTGAATATATACAAGTTAAATTTTCTCCTATAGGTTAGTCTTATATTCAGGCTTTTAGTTTTTTTCCTAAAGGAATATCCAAAGTTTGGGGTCGTCTTATAATCAGGGTCGTCTTACATTTGAGCAAATACAGTAATGTTGTTAACTGCATCTCCCCTGACATCCAGCCATACTGATGACTAAGATCATGAGAATAGTAATTAGCTGTTTCTGTGGGGATCTACACTGTAAACTAGGTTTATGTTTGACTGCAGCTCCCATATTATACAGCATCCATTTTGCTAGATGAACATCATGGGAATTGTAGTTAATTGTAGACCTATACAGTAGCGGGCCACTCCAGCTATTGTAAACAAGAGTTCCCAATGACACTCAGGATCATGCATCATAGGGACTGCTGGGATGCCATGCGTTAGCCACCACCACCAAAGTCTTTCCCACCAATGAAAATCCATCTCGAGGCAACAAAGGTAGGCAATATGGAGGGGGTATGAGATTATATCTAAGTGGGATATTTTGCCAACTTGGAAAAAGTATACACAGAAATAAAACAGAGACCGTGAGGCAACAATACAGACTACCAGGAGCAAGGACAGGTAGTGCTAAAAACAATCGGAAAATTTATTGAAAGGAACAGAAATTTCACAGTGCTGTAACATAGGTTACAGCACCTAGTATGTCTTCGTTTATGACAACAGTATATATAATATAGAGATTTGTCAGCAGAGATGACACAATTGATACCTTTTCTCAGGTCATATTATGAATCTTTTCCATACTTATGGCTGGTTCTATAGTTCTTGTATTTTATCTTAGATGGCTTAGATTTATTTCTGTGCTGTTCAGATGAACTTACTGCATTAGAGGATCCGGATTTCGACTCTGGAGCATCCCCTTTATAAGTTGGGTTTTCCTGAAATGTTTAGAGTATAGAGTCACATAGAGCTACACAAACATCTATGTAAATATTTCTACGTTATCAGCATTTTAGACTTTAAACCTCTGAATGAAATAGCATTATAGGTAAAAAGCACAATTTCCCTACGAGAATCAATAGGTCAGGCATGTCAAGCTGATGGAGAAATACATCTCCTGTACATCTTAGCTTTTATGGGAGATGTAGGCCCATGGGCATCTGCAGAATTTTTTTCAGGGGGGGGGCATAATTTTACCGTCATCCTTTCTGAGCCGCGCCTCTTTTTGACAGGTTATCAAGTGGAGGAGCTTTGTCATTATCAGTGAAGGGTTGATAAACCCTGCACCAGATACAGATCCACAGCACCAGATATAAACCAACCACACTAGATATAGTCTCACTGAACCAAATATAAATCCACTGTGCCAGATATAGACCCACAACACCAGATATTAACCCACGGTACCAGCTAAAAACCCATGACACAAGATATAAACCACAGCACCAGATAAATATTCAGAGCTCTAGCTGAAACTCCACAGCAACAGATAGAACAACATAGCAAAGATATAACCCCATAGCACCAGATACAACACTATAGCACACAATATAACCCAATAGCACCAGATACAACACTATAGCACACAATATAACCCAACAGCACCAGACACAACACTATAGCACACAATATAACCCAACAGCACCAGACACAACACTATAGCACACAATATAACCCAACAGCACCAGACACAACACTATAGCACACAATATAACCCAACAGCACCAGACACAACACTATAGCACACAATATAACCCCACAGCACCAGACACAACACTATAGCACACAATATAACCCCACAGCACCAGACACAACACTATAGCACACAATATAACCTCTCAGCACCAGACACAACACTATAGCACACAATATAACCTCTCAGCACCAGACACAACACTATAGCACACAATATAACCTCTCAGCACCAGACACAACACAATAGCACACACCAGACACAAAACTATAGCACACAATATAACCTCTCAGCACCAGATACAATACTATAGCAAACAATATAACCTCTCAGCACCAGATACAACACTATAGCACACAATATAACCCAAAAGCACCAGATACAACACTATAGCACACAATATAACCCAACAGCACCAGATACAACACTATAGCACACAATATAACCCAACAGCACCAGACACAACACTATAGCACACAATATAACCCAACCAGGGCCGGCCTTAGGGGTGTGCGACCTCTGCGAGCCGGTAGAGGCATTGGATTGGGGAGATCAAAAGATCCCCCCTCACCAGTCCTCTGCTGGATCCGACAAGGGGGCGGAGCTAACCGGCTGAGGGGTGTAGCTCCGCCCCCACCATGTGAAGCAGAGCAACGTCTGCTTTACGGGGAGCCGCGGGGAGCAAAAGAAAGTGCTGCTCGGCTTCCCGTGCTTGCATTAAGCATGGGGAGCCGAGCAGCACTTTCTCTTGCTGCCTGTGACGCAGACGCTGCTCTGCTTCACAGGGTGGGGGCGGAGCTACACTGCTCAGCCGGTAAGCTCCGCCCCCTCCTTGGATCATTTGCAGGCAAAGGGAGGGGGGAGAGAGACATAGAACAGGGGAAGGGAAGAGAGAGAAAGAACAGGGGGAGAGAGAGACAGAACAGGGGGAGGGGGAGAGACAGAACAGGGGGAGGGGGGGAGAGAGAGAGACAGAACAGAGGGGGGGGAGAGAGACAGAACAGAGGGGGGAGAGAGACAGAAAAGAGGGGGGGAGAGAGACAGAAAAGAGGGGGGAGAGAGACAGAACAGGGGGGGGGAGAGAGACAGAACAGAGGGGGGAGAGGGACAGAGGAGGGGGAGGAGAGAGACAGAACAGAGGGAGAGAGAGAAAACAGGTATGGGGGAGTTAGAGAGAGACAGACATGGCAAGGAAGAGGAAATGGACACATATATACGGGGGGGGAAAGAGACGGGGGTGAAAGACAGGGGGGCGCCGGGACACTTAAGGCCGGCCTTGAACCCAACAGCACCAGACACAACACTATAGCACACACAATATAACCCCTCAGCACCAGACACAACACTATAGCACACAATATAACTCCAAAGCACCAGATACAACACTATAGCACACAATATAAACACAAAGCAACAGATTCCCTAAACACCCAAATTCCTAAATCCATGACATTTCTATATCTCTTTCCTCCTTTTTTATATGTTTTATTCCTCCATGTTTGCCATCTCTTTCCCCATCATTTTATGTGTTTTATTCCTCCATGTCAGTGACCTCTTTTCACCTACATTTTATCTTTTCTGCCCCATGTCACAATTTTGTCTGTATTCTGCTCCAATCAATCACCTCTTTTTATTCTCTATTATCTTTTCTGCCCCATGTCATCCCATTTTGTTTGCAATCTGCTTCCATCTATCACATCATTTTATCCTCCATTATCTTTTCTGCCCCATCCACTTGTCACCATGTTGATGTGAGCAGAGCCTGGTCAGAGGAGCTGCTCAGACTGGACAAATGGAGACCTCAGGGAAATGGGAGGGACCTCCCTGGATTTACCCAACTCTGCCATGTACCTTAAAGCTAATATAAGCTCTTCCTACCTGTTACAGAGGCTCAGCTATGGTCTCTGAGTATCTTCCCCTGTTTCCTCCATGATGTTGCACTGCAGGCTCTCTTCTGTCAGCCAAGCTGCCACATGGAGGGCTGAGAGGCGGGGCTATAACTTCATATCCCCGGGCACCCCTGTCATTGGCTCTCCATGCAGCATGACTGACAGCTGCAGAGACCTGCACCAATGTGGATGGGAGACCAGTATTACAGCAAGCAGAGTTGCAGAGAGCAACAGCTTTGGGTGCCACCTCCTACCCCAGCAACTGGTGTGCAGTCCCCTAGGGACAACTAGAGGCTACATACTGAGAAAAAAATAATAATAATAAAAAGTACAGTAGTCAAAGGTACCATAGAAGTCGCTGGTGACATAACACATTTAGATTTACTGAAATAGAGTGAGGAGAGCCCTACACATGACATACTTGTGTTATAGCCAAAATACACATTGGCATTGGAAATTGCATGTACATTGCCGAAGGCTGCCAGGTGTCCAGTTTTGACAGCAAAGTATTTGGCATCTGTCCAGGAAAAGATAAAGCAATAATGGACATTTGTTTTGATTTTTAAAAATGTTTGGTGGGGTCCAGTAGGTCCAGTAGTTTTAGTGTAGTGCAGCATTTTAGTCCAGGGTAAGGGGGTGGCAGGTGATGCCAGCACAGGTGCTGGCTAGAGAGTTCAGAAACTAAATAAATCCTGGGTCTGCAATGTGGGTGCTGGGGAATGTTCTGGGGTGCTGGAGTAAGTCCTCGGTGTGCAATGTGGTGATGGGGTATATTCTGGGTGTGCGAGGTGGTGCTATTGCAAGGGATATGGGGAGCAATAAAGAAAGAAGAAATGTGGTGGGGGAGGCGAGGGCCCAGACCATTTGAACTATAATGGGCCCCACAATTTCTTATAGTGGTGGCGGCAATGGTCAGGCCCACCTAGCAACCCTAACAGTGCCCCAGTAAGTGACAGATAAGTGACTAACTGTTTCATGCAGACACTCAGCCCTACCAACAGCGGAGCAACCATGAGCTCTATGAGGCCTGAAAGTGAGCTATTTCCTGGCACTGTGCAGTTCTTCCAGGCTAAGCAGCCTAAACTCTGGCTTCATCCTCCCACCATGCACTACACACATTTTTTTTAAAGAGTTCACTCTCAGCTCCAGGTAGTGTTTTTGCTGGTCACAAGGATTTTAGGACTGCTACTTGTCCTACGAATACAGGGGAGGAACCAGGGCTGGACTTTGGCGTGTCTGGGAGCAATCTGGGAGCTGGGGCAAGTCCTGTGTGTGCAATCTGTGTGCCAGTGCTGGCCTTTTGGGTGTGAGACCCCATATTAAAGTAATTAAAAAATGTATTTGCTACAAAGATTTTTTTCCCCTCTCTTTTCTGCTGATGTTTAGATGATGTGTGGTTTATGTGTGTAAGGGGGTCGTTTGCTACATGCAGAGCCGGCGCTACCAATAGACTAGCGTTCGCATAGGGCACCAACTCTGGGGGGTGCACCATCTGCCTGCTCCTGGGATACATGTATCCTGCTGCTGACAGCCCCATGTATTTTTTTTTTAAATTTCTTAATGTGTGTGTCAGAGGGCATCTCCTGGGTCAGAGGAGCTGGCTCACCAGCCCTCTATGCGGCCTGACATCACACACAAAGATCACGTGACCTTCTGGCGCTTTGGCTACAGTGCAGTCACTAGTGTGCGGTTGCATGGGAGCTAGGCAGAGGCTGCTGGACTCTAAATCTGGGGGCCTGGGTCAAGTCTAATATATTTATATTGAGTGGCTGAGTGTGTGTGTTTCTGTGTGTGTGTGGCAGAATGTAAGTGAGTGTGTGTCAATGAAGTAGCCAATGAAACATAGAAACATAGAATGTGTCGGCAGATAAGAACCATTCGGTCCATCTAGTCTGCCCAATTTTTTTGGAATACTTTTATTAGTCCCCCGTTCCCGGTCTTATAGGTAGGATAGCCTTGTTTCTATGCTTAAAATCCTTGACTGTGTTTACCTCTACCACTTCTGCTGGAAGGCTATTCCATACATCCACTACCCTCTCAGTAAAGTAATACTTCCTGATATTACTTTTAAACCGTTGCCCCTCTAATTTAAGACTATGTCCTCTAGTTGTGGTAGTTTTTCTTCTTTAAAATATACTTTCTTCCTTTACTGTGTTGATTCCCTTTATGTATTTAAATGTTTCTTTCATATCCCCCCTGTTACGTCTTTCCTCCAAGATATACATGTTAAGTGAGTACACAAATGTGTAAATACATCCCACAAGTGCAAAGAATTCCCCAGGTTCTAGCAACTTCAGGTTTGTAGTAACAGCATGTATCAATGGCCCCATAACAGGAGAGATTCCATAAAGTGATGTTCTTCTGTCTATGCCATATTTTTATAGGGGGAGAATAGAAATCTATTCTTCTTACTAGGTGCCATACATGTAGGAACAGGATCCATCAATTAACAAATTCTTCCCTCCTCCCTTTCTCATTCCTTCCCTTACACCCCCCCCCCCCCCCTTTCCTTTGCATACTATCCCTATCTAACACTTTTGTTTCCCTACTAAACTATTGGCCACTATCCCAGAAGTTTGGCGTCAAACGTGACTCAGGGCTAATTGGAAGAGACAACAGGAAACACATAAGTGGGAATGCACTAGGTGCAGAGCAAAGCATTGAAATATTTCTGCTTCAGACTGCTAAACTTGCCTATTAAAACCCTTGCTAATTCCATTGGTTCTTTCCGACAGAGGGTGTGGCTCATGTGAAAACAGCACTGGCTGGCGTAGTCTAAAGAAGGTACGCCTGTTTTCACTTCTGCCTCAGTTTCTTGTGAACTTGGGCAATTACCTATATTTCCCATTGCCTTAGGGATCTAACATTTGATCACAAACGGTATCAGACAGGCAGTAGCTGTATTTAAACTATTCTGTGTAGTCTGCCGAGTCGGTTTTTTAATTACAGTTAAATTGCCGTCTGTTACATAAGTGGACATGTATAATATATATTTAATCACAGCATTACAGATAAAATGAAATGACAGAGAGATAACATTAATACAGCCATTTTTCAGTGTGCAGTATAATGATGATTAGGCACATGTGATCACTGCGTTTTATTGACCAATAAATCTAAATTCAGAACTACAACATTATTAGTTTTTATATTTATATAGATGAAACACTTAAGGATTTACTCGATAAAAATAGAATTGCAGGGAATTGAGATGGGAATTTCAAATGTGAGGCCAGTGTAGCCGAGTTGGAGCAATTCTCCAATGCAGCTCAAAAGGACACTAAACGTTATATTTCACTTGTGCTTCTAATATAGTTGTTGTCCCTATTATGAGGATAAACAGTTTATCCTCTGACCAACAGCTGCCATGCTTCCATGGGAAGCAGGCAGCCATCTGGTCGGCGACTGTCTCTCTCTGCTAGTGCAGAGAAAGATCTTATTTTTGCTAATCCCATGTAAAAACAAGGGTCTCTCTCTGTGCTAGCAGCGAGAAACCCTTGCTTTCGGCTGTCAGAGCGGGACGAGCCCCCCGCTCTGATTGGCTGTGCACGTGGTGACGTTCGTCAGCACGCGACAACCAGGAACTACTGTATCTCGCATGTGAGACACAGCAGATAGTAAATCCGTGTGTATCTATTAAGGTACACATCGGGTTTACTTAAATGTCCCGGGACATGTTTTGTTTAATCCTTGCTTCCTTCAAACGGACATTCAATTTCAGAGTATTTCGTTAAATTCCAGATTGTTATGATTGACTCAGTCAGTCATTAGTTATTGAGGGGTTAATGAAGCTCCTTCTTTTACATACTTAAATATTGCATTCCCAACATAAGGGGTGATATAGAAACTACTGCAGGACAAAGTGCCAGAAACTAATTTAAAAAAAAATCTGCCTTGCGTGCTATCTTATCAGCTCCACACTCCTTTATTTATATATCCAAATGATTCCCCACTTTCTAGCTCCCAAGAAACTTCTTACCTCAGCAGCAAGATAATTTCCAGTAGCGAGATGTTTGAAGCGATATAGACTGTTCCAGTGCCCAGCACCACCTCTGCAGGGATCATGATGAACAACCTATAAAGAGATGAACACAGGGAATAATCACTAGAGTTTCTCCATTTATTGTCACCCAATGCTCCATCTGAATTAATTAGCAATTAAATGTCTTACAAGTGCACGGTGCTTTGCTGCTTCTACATATTTAGCAAGCTCTCTCTTATCTTTGCCTATTTTATATAATATAATTATTAGACTAATTTGCAGCTAATAATAATTATAATATTATGTTATGTCTAATATGGAGTAGATACCCTCTGTGATCATGTGTGCAAATGTATTGTTGTGGTTCTCCGCTTGATAAAAACAAAATGGCTCAGCAGTATCAGGCAGTGGAGACTATGGGGCTATTCAATAAATGTGAGTTGCAGAGGGGTTTAGGAGAGATGAATATTTAATTTTGGCGCTTTAGGGACAAACTTGGTGAGTTTGCTTAGCAGGGGGGGGTGGGGGTGGGAGTGACTCCCCAGGTTTGTCCCTGTACAATATATAGCTAACTTGTTGATATGAAATGTTCATCTCACCTCAGCTCACCTTTTAGTGTCTAGCTCCAATACTTGTCAGGGTTGCATGCCTTGTAGGTGAGTTACAATGAAAGCTCGCCTGTGGGCCATTGGACCCACCCTGTTACCACACAATTTAATGTGATACAATGTAAATTACATGGTTGGAGTCCATCAAGGACACCATTACTATAGATATAACTGAGTCTTTACAGGTCTATAAGCACTTTAAGTCCCACTGAGAGAAAAGCAGATTAGAAATGTCTGTTGATATTATTATTATAATGCATTTAGAAAATCAAAATACAATAATAATGAAATATATTTTGATTCCAATTACTACATTTACTATAACACAGAATTTTTCCCTACAATACAAAATGTTACATAAACATAAATATATTACTTATAGCTATATAATATATATACTACCTACATCATGCCATTGTTTTCTCCCTCTCTTGCTGGTACTTTCTGGATCCTCTGCTCAGATTTGGAGCTTTTAAAGTAATTACTAGATTTGAATCTGCTGCATTCATAGTTTTCCTTTCTACACTTAACAGCACACCAAAGTGTAATCCAGCATCTCCCACTGGTGCCTAATATTACTTTAAGCTGAATGGTGGTTGGAAGTAATGTGCACATACAATTGTGATATATGATATGCAATAGTAAATGTGTGTGTGTATTTATGTATGTAAATAGAAACATAGAATGTGTCGGCAGATAAAAACCATACGGTCCATCTAGTCTGCCAAATTTTTTTATTTTTTTTTTTGAGTACTTTTATTAGTCCCCCGTTCCCGGTCTTATAGCTAGGATAGCCTTGTGTCTATCCCACGCATGCTTAAAATCCTTGACTGTGTTTACCTCTACCACTTCTGCTGGCAGGCTATTCCATACATCCACTACCCTCTCAGTAAAGTAATACTTCCTGATATTACTTTTAAATCGTTGCCCCTCTAATTTAAGACTATGTCCTCTAATTGTGGTAGTTTTTCTTCTTTTAAATATACTCTCTTCCTTTACTGTGTTGATTCCCTTTATGTATTTAAATGTTTCTATCATATCCCCCGTTACGTCTTTCCTCCAAGCTATACATGTTAGATTAAATACATAAATAGATTACAGATTATTTTCACATTACTGTAAAATACCACATGTAACCCAGAAACATTGCTAAAACACACACAATTACTAAGGGTGAACTACCCTTTTAAATGTACACTTCATTACATTACAGGCTCTGGTAATGCATTGGTGTCAATCAATGTAGATAATGTATTCAATATTCCTATGATATAAACATTTATAACAAATGTATTTAGAGTTTTGCAGTCCAGTGCATTCATTGGATTGCAGGGGAAAGACCATAACATAATGGGCTGCTTTTAAAATACAGTTGAATAAACATATGATCAGGGATATACATAGATATAGAGAATAATTATGTGACATTTCAGTTGGTGCTGTTGCTTGAATGCCCTTGGGAATTTTATCCACTGATTACCCAGAAGGACATAGAAGTCACTGCTCTTATTTTTGACCTTGATTTATGAATTGATCACTCTTACCTCCACCTCCCAGAGAGCGTTTGAGCTAGTAGCAGAAGTGGCTGACTGACGTAAGGTTGTGCGGAGGAAGACATGTAGCTGGGACTTGTACTCATCACATGTCAGGAATTTCTCCTGCTCAGCATGAAACAGACGAACCACGTCACCCTGCAAAGAAAATGTGTTTAACAGCATTAAGATAAAACCGAGGATGAATAAGACACTGGGAGGGGGGAAAGGCAGGAATACTGTTAGAAAATGGGCAAAGGACCAACAAAAGGTCAACAATATGATGCAAGGACAGGTAGAATTGGAAATAGAGTGGAAAAATTAGATGGGCAAATCAAATAGCATTAAATGGACGATATACATGGCAGCCCAATGGAGTCTGGGAATTCTGTGCTTACCCCCTTTAGAACATCTTCCATATAATCTCTGAATTGCATGAACAGATTGATCTTCCAACTGGTGTTTGAATTCAGGGAATTCACCTAAAAGAGGATAAGAATCTGAATCAATATGTAACCCATCTCGCTGTCCCTCCCATATCATGGCCATCCTAAATCTTTCCCCGTTTTTATGCGATTTCTCTCATATTACCTCCTTGCAGCCTGGATTGTCAGTGAGTTCATAATTGCTGGCGTGTAAAGGCTGTCCAGCATTCACAGGGTTAAGATTCACTTTATCACCAACCACAATCTGTAACAGAGAAAGGGTTAATTTAAGCTGTCAAATGTTCACATATCTATATTTAGTGTACAATCAGTGAAGCATTATTAAACATATCTGCATATTCCAGATAAGTCAAAAGACAAGTTTCTAGCACAGAAAGCCACAGTACACAGTCCTGTAATGGATTGTGAATAAGGACATGCAAATAAGGTCAACAATAATTGCCTTCTTGCCTCAAAATCCACTTTCTATATGGATCCCTTAAGCCATTTGCACACTGGCTTAGAAAAGGTAACAATACCTCTCTCTTAGATTGCTGTTATCTCACAACATTTTACTATATCACCCAACAATTTCAATATTCTGTGCTCTATTTTGTCCTCTCTTTTGCTCCATACTTTTTATACTTCTGCTACAGTTTCTTTGATATAACTTTATTCATGTCCTTTAGTTTTGTTGTCTCGCTCTCTCATGTCATCAGATGCGATCTTCTCTCCCCCACTTCCTGTAATGACTTCTCTTCCTCCAGCTTTCCCTCTTTACCATTCCACACCACATCTCTAACTCAGAGGGTTCCCTTACGTTGTCTCCATTGCTGCGTAGTTTCCAGAAGGGTTGTATGAAGAGCCAGGACCCTTCATTTCCAGTCACATCAAGTGTCACACGCATTGCATTCTTCTCTAGAAGTGCTGGAAGGCGCTTGTTCACTGTGAGGTACTTATTGCTCTTCATATGTAGCAACTGTGGGAAATAAAAACTATTATTACCACACAATGGATTATTAAATCTGAAGTATTTCAAACCATTAAGTGTAAAAGGTTCCTGGGCCTATGCATTTAGTATCAAATGGTTCCTATTAAAACAACAAATCACTTGAATGTATGGTGAGGCATTATACAAAATGCAGCAATGTTTAATTAAAAGGGTGTACACAATAATGTACTAAAAAGGGAAAACAAATGTCCTGTCTGACCAATATTTTAAATAAAATAAAGCAAAAACTATATCAGCACAAGGAAAACTAGATGTTTGCTAGGTACTTTAGAAAGGGTTAACCCTTGACTTGATCAAACCTATCCAAAACATTGAAGTTTTTTTTTTTTTTTCCACATCCTTTTCCCCTGCTATATTTTAGCTCCTTTTGTGATTCAGAAATGAATGTAGGGAATAAAATGACCAAACATGAACTATATATTGTGTTGGCAAATTTCCAAGCAAATGCATAAATTAGGAGAAAACAAGGTTTTAGATTGGTATGTGGTGTCTCCTGTTTAGGGCTTTATATGCAAATTACCTGCTTTCAATGGGTAATTTGCATATCAAGCCACAACTGACGTCATAAACAGAATATGTCATAATTTTTTATACAACTTATAAAACATGTTTCATTCTCTACACTCCCTTTAACAGTATCTCTAGCCGTTGCTGTGTTTGGCTTGCAAACTCGCTTTGGTTCAATTAAATAAAGATTACTATTTTTATGTAATTGTGTGTAGCTATTCTTTTGATAACCGAGCGGTTCATTTTACCCATCTAATGGGCTTCCTTGATCTTTGTTCACTATGAAGCAGACTCTCTTTTAATCCTTTTATCTCACAACATTTTAATTATTCTGTGCTTTATTTTGTCCTCTCTTTTGCTCCGTACTTTTTATTCTTCTACTGCAATTTTTTTTCCTCCTATTTCTAGACCTTCTTTGATCTAACTTTATTCATGTCCTTTAGTTTTGTAGTCTCACTCTCGTGCTCTCTCTCGGTCATCAGATGCTATCCTCTCTCTCCCACTTCCTTCCTCCAGCTTTCGCCCACCTTACATTGCTGCATTGTTTCCAGAAGGGCTGTACGAAGAACCAGGAAAATCCCTTACCTGGATTACACTTCCGTATTTCACCACCTCTCCGTGTACCTTCCTGTTTTCAGTTTCATTTTGTTTCTGCTCAAGTTGTGCAGCATGCTGTAGGAAAAAGGGGACATCAGGAATGATTTTCCGAAAAACTTACAGGTCATGTCACACAAAACCTAGCTGTAAGTGGTTCTATCTCTGGGAGGCAAAATAGGTAAATGGTAGCACTTTTAAGAAACATAAGCTACTTTTAGTACGGACCACTTGGTGAAGCTGGTAGCTTTAAAGGCAAGGCATCCAGTTAATGTTGATGCATCTGGTAGTGTTTAATCTGCAGGTTGTACTGTTTTTTTGTAAGGAAATACATAAATGGAATCCATGGGAGTATTTTGCAAAGTCTAATGCTCTAACCCTTTAATATAAAAACTGCAACAACATCAGTGCAGACGAACAGTGTCCTATTGAAATGAGCATGTGCAGTAGCAGAGAAATTGATAACTTCCTCAATATTTCTTTCTTGACAGCAGTGACAAGTGGGGCAGGACTCTTCACACATGTGGCATCAGTGACATCACACATTTAGAGGGCACCTCCATGCATGTCTGTGAGATCTCGGATTGGCTCCCAAAGTGCACACTAAAACTTGAATTTAGTTCTAGAGAGAATGCTTCCAGATGTAGTGGTTCAAATATGTAAATGTAACTAAGCATAAAATAATCTATATGACCAATGGATAATATTTAAATAGCAAACATGATTTTATTTTATTTAATTGTAATGGACAATGTTATATAACCATTGCTTCCCTAGGAAGAGTAAATGATACCAGTGAAGACATTTACATATAAATGGAAATAAGTAATAATTTACCTGCAGCTTCTGCAGGAGAAGGACATCTGAGATCTTTTCCTTGTCTTGCTTAGTCTGTTTTGCTTTCCAGTATTGCTTCTGAGCTGAGTATCTATTCATGGGACATACTTTAAACAAGCAGTCTGAGAAAAATATAAAAAATAAGGGAGAGAGGCACAGAGTGAAATTAAAATTAAAATAAACTTTCAAATGCCAGTAAATGAAAACCAAAACACCACTAAATGATTATAGGTTTACATTCAATTCACGTTTAGTAAATACTGTTGCTCCCAAAGAATAAGTACGTGTCCAAAGTGGAAATCTAGCATTGTATATATAATTGTCTGTGTTTTTATTTTATTTTTATTTGTTTTTCTTTGATAACCAAACACTGTAAAACTAAAAAAAGATTAATTCAATACTATTACAAAATGCACAAATAAGGATAATTTAAAAATAACAAAACAAAAAAGAAAGATAAGAGATTAATGAAGTCTGTGTTAAAATAATTCAACTGAAAAAAAGATGTCAACAAATCTTCTCACCTCTGAATTTTTTGGGGGGATTATCGAGGTCACCAGCGGCAGGTTCCACTACACACCTGTCATCAACCAACCTGCCAAAGAGAGATGTTTAAGTACTTTGTACAAATACATTTGTAACCTTCTTGTATTAGTATAAAATAATAATAATATAATAATGTCCATCAAGTTTAACCTCTCACACATCCCTGTAGGCATTGCTGATCAGTATAAGGCAAAAAAATATATTAAAGTGGTTTCTAATTTTGTTTCAAAGAGGAAAAATGTCTTCTTGGCTCCAAAATGACAGTCGGATTTGTCTCTGGATCAATAAACTACTAATTCTAAAACGGCTTAATTATTATAGCTTTGTAATCCTATTTTGCTTTAAAAAAAAAAAAAAAAGCACCTTGACCTTTTAGTCAATAGTATTTGTTAGCACTGAGTTTAAAATCTTTAATGTTATTTCTGTAAAAAAAAATACTGCTCCCTTCAAACAAGCTCATGCAATTCATTCATTTAGAACCCACTGCGAATGCTACCTACATAGCGGATATGGTCTTCCACGCACCTTTTGCCATTGTCTTTGTTCTTAAGTTAACTTCTTTCCTTTTCTTACACTTTTTTGGTATCCAGCCCTCACTTCTGCTAGATTGTAATCTTATCAGTCTTATTTTGTTTCTGTCTTATTTCATTTGTAATACCCCATTAAAGTGCTATGGAATAATTATTTGAACATTACTTTTTGCTTCTTTAGATTACATTTTTTGCTTTTTTTATAATGAGCCTAGTATTGGAGCTGTGGGATGCACACTGCTCCTTAGTGTTTGTTTTATTGCTGTGGCGCTCTGTGATATACACTAAAAGTTCACATTTAAATGAATGTAGGAATTTGTGATACATAAGGTTTACACCTTTTCTATGAAACAAATACTGGATCTTGTGGCTCTGTCCTGGCATTAAGATTTCATAGGTAGCACTGCATTTAAACAGCGTATATATGTAATGACTAACTGAGGAGAGATGAGCTCTAGACACTAAGTATCTGTACTGGGGAGCCTGGAAATCAGGCTTCCAGTGACAGTCAATGTCGTGTGACCCCATTTGTAGCTCTGCCCATTTACATCCAAAGACCAGAAAAACTAAAGTTGCCTTTCATGAGTGAAGCCCTTAGAAAAGGAATTTATTGGCCCATAACAAAATCATTAATAAACAAATTAAACTAATCCCAGAAAAGGGCAGTGAGATACTCTGCTTAGCACCTTCTTTCCAATTTAAAGAAATTCCATTTACCACTCTGTGCTCTCCATCCATAAACAAATACAAACAGTTTCTCCTAAATCTGCTTTATGTGCTTTCATTTACTTAGTAATCTTCTGTATGGCTCTGCATCAAATGCTTTAGCAAAATCGGAATAGTTAACATTCGCTGCAACACTTTGAACTATATATTTTACTAGCTTCTTCAGAGAACTCTATTAAGTTAGTTTGACATGATCTGTTCAACATTCTATTGCCCTCCCCAATAAATCAGTATTAAATATAATTGAGCAAAGCCCGTAAAATACTCAAATATACCCTGCCAATGAACCTACAGAACAGATATTAATTAATGAAGTAATCAAAATGCATTACATGTAAATAAACATAAATGATCATCTAAACTAGTGCAATGTTACACTCATATATCTCACTTACAGATACACTCATATATTTCAGATTCTTACTGGGCGGCCAAGCACAAGAAATTAATCCATAAAATGCACGCATTTAAGAGTGATCCGTGACATTTTTTTTCTGGGTGTAAGGAGCAATTTTATCCCTTTTGCACAGAGGATTTAGGTCAGCTAAGGAAATCACAGGTTCTGATTTTTTTTCAGTTTTAATTTAGTAGAGACAGTTGCCATTTTTGGGGTCCTGTCCCATCAAATTTGGGCCTGTCCTGATATTACCAGTGCTTTGTCCTGTGAACAGGCAGTATTACGTTTAAACTTGTTTATGTCTTTAACAGACTAAATGCACATAAATGAGCGCCAGGTATCTGTAGGTGGTAGGCTGGAACTCAATCCTTCGGGTATTGCATTGTGTATATAAATAAAAATCCATTGCTTGTGTTAATTATCCGATCAGGTTTTTCACAGACCACGTGGGTCTCTGGCAGAAAATTGCAATGTCCGCGATATCACAGATAACCTCGCAAGAGGTTACGACATTTAATTGGCACTAATGTTGGCCTCCTCTAACAGAGGGGATTTTGCTCTGGTTCCCTGCAGCTAGGGTTGCCTCCTTTTCTTCAAAAAAATAACGGCCCTGGTACTGTCTCCACTGACTTAACATTGGCCTGATGACAATTTTTTACCTGCCTGCCGATAAAATACCGGTCAGGTGGCAAAATTTCCTGCAGCACAATAGCAGGATACTGCATAGTGAAGGAGGCCCTAATGCACTGCTGTTTACAGGGCATGTACGTGTAAGGACACTATGTCTACCCCATGTCTTGCCATAAAGACAGACCAGTGTCTTGAAGTACACAAGTAGGGAAATATATATAACACCCCTCCATAAGTGGTGTCCAGACCTATAAATTGCAGTCTCCATATTGTACAATAGGAAGGCTTTTTTGGTCCCTGGTAAGCAATACACATGAAGAGATTAAGCCCCATAAGCAATAGTATTTAGTGTTAGGACCCACTAATATTGGAGTACTTTGATGTAGTGGTGGGATTAGCATAATATGGCCATATATGTGACTAAATCTCCAGTTTTGTTATCTTAGAAAGGTGTTTCTAAGAAACCTATAGCTTTAAGAGTTTTTGTAACCTTTTTTAATGTGAGTACACAGATCTCTTCGTCTCATATATATCTATATATATATATATATATATATATATATATATATATATATATATATATATATATATATTCCATTTGAATTCCTAACAGCAACATGTACAAAAATGTTCTTTGGTCAAAGGCAGTCTGTGAAGTGGTCTGTGCCTTCTTTAATCAGTGCTCTGTTTCCCTCACACTACCAAAAAGTGCCCATTTAGATTGTGTCAGATGGCATATGCCTTGAGCAACAGCACAAGCTCCATCTATGGGAATGTCTGTATGTAATCTACTTATTTGTGCTAGCCGTTTCTTTCTCCTTTCCCTCAATCTCAGTTTTGTAATGTTTATAACTTCAAGCCTGTTTTTCCTGTTTATTCTCTCACTTTCTCATCCTACTTTTTTTTTCAAAAGGGTGATCTTTAGTTAGATAAATACTGTTTGACTGTACAGGGAAACCCTTATCCGCGGGGGATGGATCCAAGCCCCCTGCAGATGCCTAAATCCACAATCATACATTACCAACTATATATATATATATATATATATATATATATATATATATATATATATATATATATATATAAAATTATATTTAACCTGGAATAATAATATGTAAAATAAGGGTTACCTGAACAAAAGTCAAGTTGAGTAATTCTGTTAAAACTAGTGTATCCAGAGTGGATATGTAGCATATTCATTCTGGGTACATTGGACAAAGATTATTACAAATTACTTCCAGGCCATGGTCAGGCGGGTCATGGTTGTGTGAAAGTGGTGGAGGAAACCACGGATTGGGTTTGTCGCTATAGCTATAACTGTATCAAAAAGCATGCATAGATGCCACCAGATCAATACAATTTAATAATATTTCAATAACACATATCAAGAACTACCGTATACACTTGGAGCAGGTCACTAGGCCTACCACCCTCAATATGAAACTCAAGAAACTGAAGTTCAAGTAGCCTAGTATGTAATTATTAGTTCTCAACACCTTCAGTAGGAAACAAGATACAGGGGTTGTATTTTCTCCACCTGAAGATATTAGTTACATTTTCTGTCTCTTCCATGTATGTGCGCTCCCATTCTGGATATTAGTTCATCACCAGAAATCCTTCTCCTAAAAGGTTGCGTAATAATCTTGGAGTATAGTCTTAATCCTAGACTTAATTAATTTATCCTGTTGAATATGGTGTACACATGGCTTCATTTCCAATTCCTGGATGGATCAACCTATTTTTTATGTAGCTCATGCCGACTCACTATAATACCCAGCTTAGCAATCCTCTGAACCTCTGGATTTGAGTTCACCTACTTTGCACTTCTATTGAATTGTTCTTGTTGTTGCTTTAACTTGTATTAATAATTATGTTGTTGAACTAGCTCAGCTGGCTACAGAATAAAATAGAACCTATTCTATTGTAGAAAATGTAATGAGTACCATTAAACTAGATAATAATAACATCCCCCTAGATGTTGGTCAAAGGTAGCATACTAGAAAATCAATATGCAGGGACTAAGTCCTACTTATTGGATGTCACTGGATTTTACTGTAAAAAAAATAATAATAACTAACTGGAATTTAATGGTCAGAGAGCTTCTACTACAAAAAACAATAGATTTGATTTTTTTTTTTTTAAAAGGGCTGCATTTGTTTTAGGCAACAGAGGAAATACAAAGTGAAAGTTAATAAACGTCATTGACAATCACAGCTTCTGGGTCCAGGGAAACATTTGGCTGGTACAGAGATGCAACGCAAAATGGAATGTACATGTTGATTGGCTCCCAACAGATGCTGGGGACACCTATTTTAATCTCAGGGGGAAACATGCAAAAAGTAAACTATTGCAATTTGGGTATCTAAATATATAATTTTAAGGTACAATTGTTTCTTAAAGTTGCTAATTTCACTAAAAAGTGTGAGAAAGTAGATTTAATGGCAAGCAAAGCAAGTTCTCTATCTATGGATCATTTTAATTGTTGGTGGCAATACTGCAGAATAGACGATCATGGATAATAAGTGCCTTCGGGGTGTGGAGAGAATCAGGTTAGGGAGTGGCTCCTGTGTAAGGTTAAGGAAGGATTAGACCATACATGAATTAGTCAACAAGCAAAGGGTCGGGAATATTTAAGGATTATAGCCCACAAGAGAAGCAGAGAAAGAAGATAATCATAGGAATGTTACCAAACTTGTAAGTGAAACATGGCTAACTTCTTTCAGGCATGTAGCCAGAATAACAAGACCACTGAGCAGATCAAAACTTTAATGTGGCCAAACTGTGAAGGACAATCTGTGTAAGTTGTTACACATTCCTAAGGAACCCAGAATATTACTGAAGATCTTATCAGACCTGAAATTCAAGTAGCTAAACCAGAAACCTGCCTACTATGATCCACCTGTGGGGCCCAATATTGCAAGCGAGACCTCAAGTCATCTTTTATGTTGGACTAAACTCCTGTCATCATTAGGGTTTTGCAAGCTTGTCATAAGGGGCACTTAGGACACCTAGGAGATGACATAACCGATACTTTCTGTACTTAAAAAGATAGTTGTTTTCTAGGTGTGCATACTTTCCACAATTAAACACCCAGTGATAGTGATTACCAACCTCTATGTACTAAGGAGGTGCAGTCACTTTGGTGCATAAACATACATGCAAATAATATTAGAGTTGGTAGGCCTAATAGAGAGGGAGCAAACAAATCAATGATAACAGAGAATAATATAGATTAGCCTCTTTTTTTTCCTTTTGACTGTACCAGGCATATATAAGATGTTGATATGTCTGCATCCAACCCAACAAAAGAAATAACCAAACAACTTTTGGTCAGACAGAAGCCCACTTCTGTCAAATTAACAGGGCATTTAAAAGATGCTCCTGAAACACCATTCAGAATCAATTAATACTGCAAGTCTCAGTGAGATTGAAATGTCAGGTCTCTAGCTGGGCCGACTGACTCTCACGCACCAATCACGGAAAGAGACAATCGCACAACCTCTCTGCTTCATCAAATGACAGCACTTTAGTCTTTACCAAAGATTACCTTTTGAATGGTATTTTTTTTTTTATCTATATATTTTTAGGGTTTAGTCCCTCTTTAATGCTAGTCCTAAAAACATATATGAAATTGGCATAATTATGTTTAGTGGCAATTGAACAGGTTAATTGATCCTTTTTAGGCTAGATTTAGTGTTAGATGGGTAAGTGTCGTTGCTGTTGTGGCATTGTAAGGTTGGAGCAAGCAGCATTTTGATCTACTTTGTCAATACATTGATCACTTTTAATTTTTAGGATTTATAGCTGCAAAAAAAATCAGGAATGGTAAAAAGCCTGTTTATTTGGATTTTGTGTGTCAAAACATATGCTACATAAATCCTTTTGCAGGCTTATGAATCTAGAATTCAAGTCACGCTACAGTTAAACCCTTAGCAAATGGATGTTTGTATTTGTTTCTGGTAGAGGCAAGATGACCATTTGAGGACACCAGTCTCCATGGCAGGATCTGTCCATAAAATATTATTAAATTGTCCATCACCAAGCCCAGTAAATGTCCACCATGATCTGTGCTGGTACTAACCGCTGATTTGGACCTAGGATCATGTAACGGTGACGGTGGGGTTGATTCACTAAAAGAGAACTGTGGTGAACTTCAAAAATCAAGAACAACAAAACCCTCCAGGTAAAATGTTAATCAACAGAAGACTACTTCACCAATGGTAGAGAGAGGCACACTGCATGGAAAGTTGTTCCACAATATGGCAGCTCACTAGTCTTTGCTTGTGTGAAGACTAGGGCTGAATATATTTTAAATGGTCAACAATCAGTGAATGCAATTCAATTCAAATTGCAGTTTTAAAGAGGCAAAAGTGGCCTTCTGCTTCTTTATAATAAAAAATAAGTAGTTGAAAAAAATAAAGCCTGATTTTTTAAGTTAATTTGTAGTAAACGTTGGATGAATAGAGACAAATACTTCAGTGGTAGAATAAAAGTTAATAAAAGGTATGGAGGTGGACAATTTGGCTTTCTTCCCTTAAAGCAACAAATGGTAACATACTTTAGCTTGAAAAAAAGAACTTGTTAAATGGTCCTCAAAGACAAGACTTACACAAGCTTACTATAAACTATCCTACCAAAACAATTTTGTATGTCTGCCTGTAGTAATGGATATCTCCATATTGCTAGGCCCCTATTGCATTGCATCTGTCAAACTCCTGGTGGGATTGTTGCAGGTCAGGAACAACAGGAATGAATGTGAATTAAATAAACGTTTGTTTGGTGTTTTCTGTAAGGCAACTAGTGTGTTTCAGTCAGCAGTACACTGTATTAATTGCTTCAGAATTGATTGGAATTATATATTACAATTATGAACATTTTCATACATTTGGAACCGATTGCCTGCAACAATGGAATTAGTCAAAAGTTTGTATAAACTGCTAGGGATACTATGGTGCCTTTTTGAAGAAAAAAAAGTTGATTAAGTGAACACCTCCTTGCTCCTTGTGGCAATAGCTGGATCAAGGGACAAAATGGGACATAACCCGCCCCCTCCCCCCCTTCATTTCCTCTCTTTATCTGCAGGGCACAGAGACAGAACTTTTATTAACCCATTGAAGAAGGATAATCCACTACGGAAACTCTTTACGTCACTATACGGAAACTCTTATTTGACAGTCCATGCAATAATCCGATGATGTATGTATATCTTATTATCTTACAAACTTAGCTCAACTATAACATAATTCTAGCATGCAGTCTGGTGTTATCAGTGTATACAGAGACATTTGGCTTTATTATAAAACACAGAATATAAAAGTCATATAAACTTGAAGGGGAAAGGTCCAGGAAGAGAGGGGAGACCTGTATTTCTGGAATGGGAAAGTTAATTTGCCCTGAGAACACAAGAAGTACATGAAGGAATGTTTATATGTTAATAGCATATGCATGAACAAATAAATAAATATAAAGCAAGTGTACTTTGTTTCTTTTATACAACTATCCATGCAGGTTTGTAGCTGATATCCATGTTTCTATAAAAGTTCTGTGGATTTCATGGCACAGCATCTCAGCACCACACCCTCTGCATTCACTGTACAGTGATCTAATCAAACAGTAGTGGATTATTCTGTCTGTTTACTCACTGTGAGGTTACAGTGCAGGAACATTGCAATACACCTACTCACTCTACACACACATGGACAGTTTTTGTCAGCTATTCCTCAAATTACCCCAAAAATAATGTATTTTATTGCATCTTTGTTCTTGCATATTCATGACCACAACATATGCCATTCTGTATAGTGATGTCTAGCTTTTCACCAGTTGAGCATCATGGGAATTGTAGTCTATAACACACAGACTGGCAAAGGATATCGATATATCCGTCCCCTGCTGACCCCACAGATACCTGTGTTTGTTACCCTGTCCATTGATATTCCTGAGCTGATTACACAAGTTTACCATACAATTTAATACATCCCTGTATAGCAAATTACAACAAAGGTCTACCACCATCACCCCAGAACTACATTAACACACAGCCTGTGTGACAACCCTCAAATAGACATTTCCCAAACCTTTCCTTGTTTTCATAATCTCAAACCACAACAGATAAAAATATGGGAACTGATAGGTAATCTTGAGAGAAAACCAACACACAGTTTTATCGCTAATGCAAGTTTCCTGTACCTGTTCACACAGGCACTTTTCTACTAGCCCCTTTTTTGAATTTGTAAGTAGCTGAATCATCTTCACTTTAAATACATTTATCCCATAAATTCTTACCTCCACTTTCCCTTGTACAAACTTGTATTAATAACTTGTACTATTCATAAACACGGCCTTCTGAACATCTAAACATTCACACAATCTATTGCATGGACAATACATATTAGGATGCACAGCTAGTCATTTAGTTGGCTGTGCATCATGGGAAACCGAATCCACAATAACTGGAGTGGCTAATGTTAGACATGATTACTTTAGAAGAAAAGCTTTGTGTTTGGACTCTGTTATGTCCTCTACTAATCCTGATGACACTGCTCCCAAAAACCTAACACACATAACAGATGTCAGTATATTACTGTCATACTGTATCTGCATCACATTATGTGTCCCCTGCAGTGCCACTGTACTTATTAACACGCTCTAGTTTTTTGGCAGTGCCACTCACCCCAGGGTGCTGATGAAGCCACACACTGTCCCTTCGGCGTACAGGGATACGATGTCCCCAATGTGCAGGAAGCTGGACATTTCACTCATCGCTGTGGTCTCCTGAAGGGAATTCACGGGGAATCAGTTTGATGGTTCTGTGTGGAGGGAGAGTGCATTACCCCACACAGCACTCTCTCAGCTACTATCTCTGGCTGTCTCTCAACTTCTCCCGACTCCTGTTTCAGTCTCTTTCCTGATCTGATTGTCGAGATCTATTATTCTTGGTGGATGCCTAACTGCACCTCTATGTGTGTGTGTGTGTGTAATATTTGTATTTTCTCTGCCTTTCACTTCTGCTTGCTTGGTTTGTATCAGCTTGTGTCCGCTTATATCATGTTCTCCGTCTGTCAAGTTAAATTTCTCACTTCCTCCCTCCTCTCTTCTTCACTAATTGCCTCGGTCTATCAATCTTCCACACGCTTTCTTAAATTCTTTTTTTCTGATACTTACCAGATTGAACCCTCCTCTCTCCCTCCTACTCCACCTCCCCTTCACTCCCTCTCTTCACCTGTACATAACCAGGAAGTTTCTTAAATGCAAATACTGTCTAGTGCAGAGACACACCCCTGCACTCTCACCACAAGGCTCTCTTTAACTCTGTCCATGCACTTCCTACATGTGAACTGCTATATGACTAGGTGTGTTTGTAAATACAGTATACTTTAGTGCTAAGCAATAGGATTTACCACAGCCAGTATACACAAAGATATTCTTGCAGCAATATGAAAATAATTGATTTGTTGACTTTTTTTGCAAAACTTATATATATTATTTATATTTAACCTGGAATAATAATGTGTATTCGATCATTCTTATATATTATCATATATTCATACCACAGGACAAATTATCAAAATATTTTGATAACAAAAGGTGTTAGGACATGACAAAAATATGAAATTGAAAATATGATCCTCTTTATGATTCTATACGAATGCATATGGTCTCAGTTCATTCATGGGGAACATCAGAGAACATGTGGGGAACATGGGAGATATAGGTACACCTGATTTGCTCATTTTGTGGAGACATAGGGCTTTATTCATGAAAGACAGAACTGTTAATGTAAGGCCAAAGTAGCCAAGTTTGAAGTATGGGTCATTTGGAGAATTTCCCCAGCTTGGCTACTTTGGCCTTAGGTTTGAACTTCTTTTTTGTCAATTCACTGCCTCTTTCATGAATAAAACTCATAAATTAAATAGTGCTAGAGGAAATAAAAGTCAAATTGTGCACACTAGGCAGGACTTCATTACAAGAAGTACTTCAGGACAACCTGGGATGCCAATTAAACATTTCATTTTGAAATTAATTGATTCACATATCAAGCCACAAGAGACACCACTGACACAATTTTTTTCTGAGTTAGTTTTATTGTTTATGAATGGCTATTTTAGACAATTACATATTTTACTCATTTTAAGTTAAAGTGTAATGGTTTTTGATTGACTGTATTCTCTGTTTTCATTTATTAGTAGCTCGTGACATTTTTCTTACCTCTCACTAAAGGTCAACTATCAACAAATAAATTACTTATGTTTAGTTGAAATATTGCATAACTTGTAGGCATTTTGTATAGAAATTCTTTGATAAAAGAATACAAGTACCTTACTGAGCCCTCCCTACTTGTATAGCACCATCAGGTGGCAGACATCTTGGGTAAAATGGGTCAGCATTTCCTTAATCTGAAGAAAGTCTATGATCTTGTCTGCCCTCTGCTAGTGCTATACGGAGCAAAGAGGTACTTTATTTAAATTCTTTCATTAAAGCTTTTTATTTTTAAAATGGATGTGCATGATGCAATATTTCGACTTTAACATTACTTTATTTTATGTCCTTTGAAGAAAATGTTGTAGACCACTGCTCTAAATTTTATCCCCTTGTAGGACGTTCTATTACATCCTACTTTTTAGTGCCTTGATTCTAGTAAGACGGCATAGAATCTCCAGCACTAAAGAGCTCATCGCAGCCTCCTGCAAGGAGCTGTGTGCGGATCCCGCTGCAGGGACTTGCAGCGGGGTCCCCATTGTCAGATGAGGCCACTTTGAGTAGCGTTGGCTACATTTTACGGAAAAAAGCTGCAGGACGGTCCTGCATGTAACAGCTCATCGTGACTCCCTGAGATGAGCTGTGCTGAGGATCCTGCTGCAGGAATTTGCAGCGGGATACCCAATGTCAGATGAGGCCACTTTCATTGGTCTTAGTCTGACATAGGAAATGTAGTGAATGCTCAAACCAAGCATCACGTGACATCACAAAGTATTGTGGGATGTCAGCAGGGACAGACAGGGTCTATAGAGACACAGAATAAAAAAAAATCTCCTGAATGTAAATTGGGAAATAAATGCTGATTACATTTAGATATTCCAAAAATCAAATCAATCAACAAAGGAAGATATGTGTACATATAATGGTGGCAGCAAAATTAATAATTTACAAAATTGGAAAACAAATAAGATAAGTGACCATAGTAAAAGCTCAGGCTATATATCAATTAAGGAGATAAAGGGGAATATCATTTGGGTATAAGTCAAAAAAATGAAGAATTTACATTTTGGAGTCATTGGAAAAAGAAATCTGAATAGGACCCTTACAAGATTAGCACATTCTAGGCCATAGGATTATGCGTGACCACCCGCCTTCCTCGCGTACCTGTCCAAATAGGTCTGCGGTATGTAGTACGGTATGTGTGATGTTGTATTTAACTATTTATGTATTCTTGCATATGATATTTGCATTGAATAAAAGCATTTATAAAAAGAAAAATAAGTAGAGTAGGCCAATTTCTCTCCTAAGTTTGAATAGGGTAATTTTATGATTCTATAAATAATTATAGTCTTTAAGAGATTTATTAAAGTATTTTCTAACAGAACTGCAGACAGGAGTAAAAAAAAAAAAACATATGAAGCATATGATGTTTAGTATTGCATGGCTAAAAATCTATACCTACATTTTCAATCATGAGAGATACAATAATGAAAACAAGTAACTGCTTCTCAGCCTGAAAGCTAACGTCTATTCTACAATATACAGATAAGAGTCTAAAGAGAGAATTGCAGGGAACCAAGGCAGGAATTTCAAACCTAAGGCCAAAATAGCCAAGTTGGCAAAATGATCCCAGTCAGCTTCATCGGGGAATTTTTCCAACTTGGTTACCTGGGCCTAAATATCTCAATTCCCTGCAATTCTCTCTTTATTAAAGGAACATTAAACATTGTTTAACACTTGCTTCCTTGAAGGAAGCAAGGGTTAAACAAAACATGTCCCGGGACATTTAAGTAAACCCGACGTGTATCTTAATAGATTCACACTGGGTTACTATCTGCTGTGTTACACAGAGAGCCCCTCTCTGACAGCCGAAAGCGAGGGACTCTTGCTGCTAGCGCAGAGAGAGACCCTTGTTTTTGCATGGGATTATGCAAAAACAAGGGCCTCTCTCTTGACTAGCAGAGAGAGACAGTCGCGGACCAGACGGCTGCCTGCTTCCTATGGAAGCATGGCAGCTGTCGGTCAGAGGATAAACTGGCGTGTACTATCGAAAGTACACGCCCGTTCATCCTCATACTAGGTACAACTACAATTTCACTCGTGCTTCTATATTAGATGCACAAGTGAAAAATAACGTTTAGTGTCCCTTAAGGTAGACCTTTTAGAGCATTGTAATGTTGGAACATTGCTCTTAGATTAGATGTATAACCTCATTTGATTGTTTAGTTGCAGTATTATTGAGAACAGCCAAAAAAAATAAATCATTTGTGAAGATCTGCTAATCACTATCATGCATGTGCGCACAAATTATTCAGGAACTCTGCCAAATGTTTTGGCACACCTTTCATAATAAAATACAAAAAGAAGTAATTAGTTGCTGCAGAGAGCAATACATTTACATGGCATTTATCCTTTTATTGTTAAGTGAAATATCTTCCCTTTCAACATGTTTGTGGCATACAATTTTCACAATATTTAAACTGCCTGCTGAGTAGGCCCTTTTTCCAATCTGCTAAACTGTGCTAAATCCCATCCATTTGATAAATTCCTCATATGTACATTCAGGATCTTCCCAATTTATATGTTTATATGTTCTGTTCCCAACTAGTCTGTGATGGCAGAACAAACTTTTAAAAAGCCAATAATGCATTGAAACAAACAAACAAGTCTTTTTCCAGTAATCCACATTTTCAGTATACTTTCGTAATGTTGAAGATGACTGTTAGATAAGAAAGATCCAAATGTGCTATCACAAACATATTAGACAGAAAAGTGATGAGTGAAGCAGCAATTATGTGCATATACAGTGGAGTAATGTATTATGTGCAGGGCCGGCCTTAGGGGTGTGCGACCTGTGCAACCACACAGGATGCAACAACCCAGGGGGCGCCCGCACACCACTTAAAAATAAAGTTTGGCAGTAGAGGCACTGGCTGGGGAGATCAGAAGATCTCCACTGACCAGCCCTCTGCTCGGCAGCGCTGGAGGATTCGGGGAGGAGGCGGACCTCACCAGGTGAGAGGTGAAGGTCCGCCCCCACCCTATGGAGCAGCGCAGTGTCTGCTTCACTGGGAGCCCCGGGCAGCTTAAGTAAGTGTTGCTTGCGCTCCCCGTGCGCAGTGATAATGCAGGGTATCGGAAATCCCTGCACGCAGTGATAATGCAGGGTTTCGGAAATCCGATGCCGTGCATCATCACTAAGCATGGGGAGCGCGAGCAGCACTTACTTATGCTGCCCGTGGCTCCCAGTGAAGCAGACGCCGCGCTGCTCTCACCCAGTGAGGTCCTCCCCTAAACTAAGAATGGGAAGGGGAGGAGGGGGGAGGAGAGAACAGAGGAGAGGGGGGAGGAGAGAACAGAGGAGGAGGGGAAGAAGAGAACAGAGGAGTGGGGGAGAGAAGAGGACAGAGGAGAGGGGAGAGAAGAGAACAGAGGAGGGGGTGAAGAGAACAGAGTATGATGGGGTTGAAGAAAACAGAGGAGGGGGGAAGAGAAAAGAGGAGGGGGGTAGAGTACCAATATGGGGAGGAGGGGGAGAGAGAAGACTTAAGGCCGGCCCTGATTATGTGTATTGTATGCCGAAGAGCCAGAGCTACTTCTTTCTGCACGAAACATAGTTGGTTTGTAAAGCATATTTCCAATCAACATACTGCAAGCTATAATAATGAAGATGATATCATGTAGAAACTATAAGACACTGATGTGCGACAAAATATAATTATAGGACGGATGCTGTGCCACCATTATATAGTACCTGACTATTTATTTATTAAGTATTTTTTCAGGAAGGATACACTGAGATTTCTGCACTGTTACAAAATATTAGAAATCCAAAATATTAAAACACAGATATACAAATTTAACACTGAACACGAGCAGACAAGACATATCATCAACCATGATTACAGATGCATTCTATATTGAGATATAGTGACAGTGATCTCCTAAGGGATTTTAGATTGGGGAAGATTTGATGGTGTCCGTGAGGATATTACAACATTGTGGGGCGCTGCAGGAAAATGAGGATTGAACCATTTTCTTTTTGTATTGTGGAAAAGTAAGTAAAGTGCCGGTACTGGATCGGTAGTTATAGGAGGTGGGAACATTCTGCTCAGGTGGGTAAGAGCTTCGCAGAAAAGCTCTTAAACACAAGGCTGGAAAGATGAGGGTGCGCCTGGATTCCAGCCGTAGCCAGTTTAGCTTTTTTAGCATGTCACAATGGTTGGTCATGTAAATACATTGTAGCACAAAGCAGCAGAATGAGTTAAACAATGTAGTAAGACTATAAAGGTGGGGTTGTGGCGCAGCTGCATGCACTACATCCCCATATACAATAGCTAGCATTAGCATTACTTGTGTACAATCTGTTACCTTACTGTGGGGCTTAGGCAAGACTTTTTTTGTACAGGCCATCTACTTTTCAATAAAGCTTTGATGATTTCTTTTAATATGGAGGTCAAAAGATAGATTTGGGTCTAGCCAAATTTTAGTGCTATTTGATTTTTTCCTCATGCATAAATGGAAATTTTGTTATTTATGTAATTCAGGTACTGTTCCAAAGAGCACTGTGACAGTTTTGTTTGTGTTTGTGTGATCCAGAGGAAAGTAGACAGCAAGCACAGAAATTCCCATGCTGCTTCTTGCACTCCCTGCTCTGGTCTGAGGTCAGTGTCGAGGGTCATGTGACCTGCCATGCTCAGACTTCAGAACAGAGTGGGCAGCACGAGAGGTAGCATGGGAATATATGTGTTGCTGCTGCATAGACATCCGGCTGTCCCCACTAGACACCAGGGAGGCTGTCCTGGGATGCAGGGGTAAGTCATGGATGTGCCATTTAGGTGATGTGGCATGTCTTAGGTGTGTAATATGGGTGATGAGGCATGTCATAGGTGTGCAATATGGGTGATGGAGCATGCACCGGGGTGCTGGGACAAGTTCTAGGTGTGCAGTGTGGGTTCTGGGACATGTTTTGGGTGTGTAATGTGGGTGATGGGGCATGCCCTGGGTATGCAAAATGGGTACATATTGGTATCAATCAGATGATATGATTGAAGCCAGGTTATTGGATGATGACCAATAACTGAATATTTAAGTTTTTGCAATAGGATGCCATTGTCTACTATGTCAAAGCCTTGGCAGAACCAAGAAAAATAGCTCCAGTTAAGTCTCCTTATTCCATGCCAGCTTGGATGTCATTGCAAACTTTTAATAGGGCAATTATTTTTGTATTGTTAGCCAGACATATAGATTGGTACAGCATGGCTCCCATCAGAACATAGTTAGCCAGACAAAAAAATTGTATTGTGTAGTTTCCACCAGAATATATGTAGCTAGTCAGTCAATCACTATAATTACATATTAATGGTAACATCCCACAGATGCTTAATTGGGTTGAGGTATGGGGAACCTCAAACCATTCCTGAACCATTTCTGCTTTGTGGCAGGGCGCATTATCCTGTTTAAAGAGGACAATACACTCAGTGAGTATTATTTCCATGAAAGAGTGTACATGGTCTGCTTAGGTAGGTGTCAAAGTGACATCCACATGATTGGCAGAACCCAAGGTTTCCCAGCAGAAGATTGCCCTGACTCAGCCGGCATAATGTTATTGCTGATTTGTTTATATACACATTTTAGTACATGGGTACACCTGCTATTTTTATTGTGGTTATACATTGGTGTGTGTTGCACATGTATTTTGCTGCATGACACTATTTTAAATGACATGACCATAGTTCCATCTCTTTTACAAATCTCATATTATGGATATTTTTATCATACATTATGTTATCGCATGTATAGGCATGTCCATGTGAGGAAAAAAAACACTTTAAAATCTTTTGTAAGCTACTTTAGAGGGCTTTAAAGTAGTATTCTCATCAGAAGAATTGAAATGATAGAAATCTGAAAATCTATGGTTTCCATGGAAAAAATATCCCCATCCGAACACCTTCAATGCTTCGGTTTGCAAACTACTGATTCGGACCTGAATGGCTGGATTTCGGTGAAATTTGTGAAATTCTCTGGGGGGCGGCACAAAAACAAAAAACTATTTTAAAATAAGCCACCCCTTTAATAAAAAACAACAACCCTTTTGTCGGCAGAGACATTGGCTGGGGAGATCGGAAGAAGGGGTGATGGTGGTATGTAATGGGGTGATGGAGGGATGTAATGGGGTGATGATGGCACGTAATGGGGTCAGAACCATCTTTAGCGAGGGGCAAACGGGGCAGCTGTTCCAGGCCCAGTTACTCCTGGGGGGCACTCGGCCCTTGTGTGTCCTCTTCGCTGCACATCACACTGCTGAACTTTTTTTTTTCCAGCAAGCCGTATCGGCTGGATGCGGCTGCCCCCCCAAAAAAATCATTGTCACTGGAAATGACAGTCCGTCATATCCGGTGGCTGTGTTTTTCCCCCTGCAGGAGGGAAGACAGCACGGAGGAGACGTCCAGGGACATGGAGCAGCCAGGAGGTGAGCACTGGGGAAGGGGGGAGGAGGGTGGTATATAATGAGCACTGTAACATTGACATATTAATAGAAAACCTAACTGTGGCATCTTAACGGGCAAATTGCCTGGGGCATCTTAACCCCTTAGTGACTTTTTTGGCTTGTCTGACGCTTGGTGACATGTTTTAACATTTCTTCGGTGTTTGTGTTTTGCTGTAATTTCTTTCTTTCTCATTTAGTGTACCCACACAAAATATATAAATATATATATATGTATATATATATATATATATATATATATATATATATATATATATATATATTGTCATAATAAGGGCTTTCTTTTGATACCATTATTTTGATAATAGCATATAATTTGATATTAAAAAAAAAATATGGCAAAAAAATGAAACTGACTTTTATTTAATAACACCTCAATATGTGTTCGGCAACATCTCCTGAGTACAGGGATACCACCCATGCATAGTTTGGTTAGGTTATTTGGGGGTTAAAAGGCCACATTTGATAGCTGCGCTTTTTGATTTTCCAACTGGGAATTTTGAAATGCAGAAAACCTGCACCTATATGTCCCATTTGGGACATTTTTGAAACCAAACAGTTATTTTACCCACAAAACCAAATATTTTTTGAAAACTAGACACTAGAGTTGAGCGGACACCTGGATGTTCGGGTTCGGCGGGTTCGGCCGAACTTCGGAAAAAAGTCCGGGTTCGGGGTCGAACTTGACCCCGAACTTGACCCCAAACCCCATTGAAGTCAATGGGGACCCAAACTTTTGGCCACTAAAATGCCTCTAAAAAAATCCTGGAAAGGGCAAGAGGGTTGCAAAATGAAGTAAAATGTGGGTGAGTGTCCCCAATTATACGAATAGGTCATGTAATGCTATTGGCTTTCTATAAACCGAAATAGAGTCCCCATTCATAAGAATAGGTCAATTGACCTATTCTTATAAATGGGGACTCTATTTCGGTTTTTAGAATAGCAATAGCATTACATGTATTCCATAAACCGAAATTCTATAAACCGAAAGACATTCGGTTTTATAGACTTTTGTTTTATAGAATACATGTAATGCTATTGCTATTCTATAAAACGAAAGTCTATAAACAGAATGTCTTTCGGTTTATAGACTTTCGGCTTATGGAATACATGTAATATTCTCTTTAATATTTTTATTAGCGATATTGCATTGTTGGCAAAGTATGTCTTTTTGCTGATGATACAAAGATTTGCAGCAGGGTTGATATTCATGGAGGGATAAGCCAAATGGCAAATGATTTAGCTAAACTAGAAAAATGGTCAGAGCAGTGGTAACTGACATTTAATGTGGACAAGTGCAAGATTATGCACCTTGGGCGTAAAAACCCAAAAGCAGAATATATCTATTTGGTACAGTCCTAACCTCAACATCTGAGGAAAGGGATTTAGGAGTAATTATTTCAGAGGACTTGAAGGTAGGTAGGCAATGCAATAGAGCAGCAGGAAATGCTAGCAGAATGCTTGGTTGCATAGGGAGAGGTATTAGCAGTAGGAAGAGGGAAGTGCTCATGCCATTGTACAGAGCACTGGTGAGACCTCACTTGGAGTATTGTACGCAGTACTGGAGACCGTATCTCCAGAAGGATATTGATACTTTGGAGAGAGTTCAGAGAAGGGCTACTAAACTGGTTCATGGGTTGAAGGATAAAACTTACCAGGAAAGGTTAAAGGATCTTAACATGTATAGCTTGGAGGAAAGACGTAACAGGGGGGATATGATAGAAACATTTAAATACATGAAGGGAATCAACACAGTAAAGGAAGAGAGTATATTTAAAAGAAGAAAAAATACCACAACTAGAGGACAGAGTCTTAAATTAGAGGGGCAACAATTTAAAAGTAATATCAGGAAGTATTACTTTACTGAGAGGGTAGTGGATATATGGAATAGCCTTCCAACAGAAGTAGTAGAGGTAAACACAGTCAAGGATTTTAAGCATGCGTGGGATAGACACAAGGCTATCCTAGCTATAAGACCGGGAACGGGGGACTAATAAAAGTAAACAATTGGGCAGACTAGATGGACCGAATGGTTCTTATCTGCCGACACATTCTATGTTTATATGTTTCTATAATATTATTGGCTTTCTATAAACCGAACAAGAGTCCCCATTCATAAGAAATTCTTATGAATGGGGACTCTAGTTCGGTTTATAGAAAGCCAATAGTATTACATGTATTCCATAAGCCGAAAGTCTATAAACCGAACGACATTCGGTTTATAGACTTTCGGTTTATAAAATAGCAATAGCATTACATGTATTCTATAAACCGAAAGTCTATAAACCGAATGTCGTTCGGTTTATTGACTTTCGGCTTATGGAATACATGTAATACTATTGGCTTTCTATAAACCAAACTAGAGTCCCCATTCATAAGAATTTCTTATTTAACCCCTTAATATGCCAGAATTTTCAAATCAATATGCCAGCATTTAACCACTCAATATGCCAGCATTTAACCCCTCAATATGCCAGGATTTAACCCCTCAATATGCCAGAATTTGTCACTCAATATGCCAAAGACTTTCTTAACCCCAGCAATTGCTAATGTTACAATGTGATACTGTCATCACATTATGTTATTTTTTTTATATGTTTTCAAACTTATCAAAATAAAAATAAAAATTCATTAAAAAAAAAAAACAAGAAATGCAATTTTGCAATAACATTTTTTTTACATTTGAAAATAGTTGAATATAATCTTAAGAAGTTCATATAAGTATAAGTGCAACTAGTGAGAGAGAGATGTGTATAGATATTTATAAATATATATGAACATATGTAAGTGCTCTTTAATATCCATATATACTTTTGTAACTTGGGCAATGAGTAGTTTTATTCCAGTGTTGCATAGTAAGAAGGTATACATATTGCAGCCATATATACACATTTTGATCCATAGATACAGTTTATACACTGCAATTATACACTTGTTATACACATTTTAAACACTGCAATAAAAGTATTCACTGCAATAAAAATCAAATTGTGTGTGTGTGCTTATTTTTGTGTGTTTTTTTTGGGTGGGGGAATATTGTGATGGAGGGTGTGATTGCATGCCGGGGCCCAGGGTCCAATCAATATCAAAGACAGCCCTGAATGGGGTGATGAGGGTATATAATGGGGAGATGGAGGCATGTCATGGGGGTGATGGGGCCATGTGATGGGGGCATGTAATGGGGGTGACGGGGCCATGTAATGGGGGCATGTAATCAGGGCCAGACTGGCCCACAGGGATACGGGGAAAAATCCTGGTGGGCCGCCTGCCCTGGGGCCACCTTGGCCAATTAAAACGAATTGGAGGTGCCTGCCACTTTAAGCTATTCGGCTGCTGCAACAACCGGCGGCAGTAGGTGAATTTCTGAAAGTGGTGACGGCCGCCGAATTGCATAAAGTGGCGATGGGCTGCTTTAAGAAGTTCGACGGCCACCACCGCTTTAAGAAATTCGCCTTCTGCCACCAAATGTTGCGCCAGAAGTTCCTGTGCGGGATGGGGATTGGAGGAAGCCCCTCATGACAACTTTTTCTAAACAGTATTTGCTATCAAAGTAGGAAAAGGGTTTGGGTACCAAAGAAAGACGTGTGGATAGAGCATTATGTAGTTAACAATAATGAATTTTGTGATTTAAAAAATCTGTTTAGAAATGTATATATATATTCTGTGTATTTACTATATGGTTATACATGTTGTAAACTTAAATGGCAAATGTATTTGTGATGTATGTTTGTATTCAATTTTGTGCCAATAAAAATCTAATAATAAAAAAAGGTGAGTGAGAGATACTATACGGGGAAGGGGGGGTGAGAGATACTATGATACTATATGGGGAAGGGGGGGCGAGACTACATGGGGACGGGGGGAGACTATATGGGGAAGGGGGGAGAAAGACTATACGGGGAAGGGGGGAAGACTATACGGGGAAGGGGGGAGAAAGGCACTACAGGAGGAAGGGGGGAGAAAGACACTACAGGGGAAGGGGGGAGAAAGACACTACAGGGGGAAGGGGGGAGAGAGACACTACTGGGGGAAGTGGGGGAGAGAGACACTACAGGGGAAGGGGAGAGGGTAACAGAGACACTACAGAGGAAGGGGAAGGGTAGGAGAGAGACACTACAGGGGAAGAGGTAGGGTGAGAGAGAAACATTACAGGGGGAAGGGGGAGGGTGAGAGAGAGACACTACAGGGGGCAGGTGGGGAGAGATACACTACAGGCGATGGGGATGGAGAGAGAGACACTACAGAAAGGACGGAGAGAGATGCTACAGAAAGGAGAGAGAGACGCTACAGGTATGAGAGAGAGAGACACTACAGAAATATGTACACAAGGAGGTACATATTGCCCTAGGCAGGCTTATATATCAGTGTTATCTATAAATAATAAGATGTTCAGATGTTAAAATGCATGGTTTTCCCTTCTTTGAACAAAAAAATGTATATTATGCTATGGGGCTGGTTTAAAAATGTTATGCTATGGAGCTGGTATACAATTTTTTTCCAGGGCTGGTTTTTGTTCCCAGTCCGGCCCTGCATGTAATGGGGGTGATGGAGGCATGTAATGGGGGTGATGGGGGCATGTAATGGGGAGATGGGGCATGACCTGGGTGCGCAACGGGGGTTATGGGGCTTGCCATGGGTGTCTGCCTAGAGCAGCACAAAATCAAGATACACCACAGCTAATTGGTGTATGTTGAGTCGAAAACATATAAGGCCGTATTTTAAGAGGTTATTTAAAAAACAAAAGGCTGGATAGAAAGGGATTAGGAAAGGAAATAAATGTAGCTGCATGTTGGCTGCATTAATAATTCTCCTGTGATTTCTCTGTTCTTTCTCTATTATTTTAAATGGAGTAAGGCCTGTGCAATTATTAAGTGTAATGCTGTAAGCTTAGAATATTCAAACACAGGTTGGGGGGGATGCACTTTACTTTGCATGAAAAACTGCACATGTTTGAGCATGCAGAAAATGGGATTAATGAATACAGCCTTATCTACCAAATATAGGTACTGAAACAATTAACTGGTGTATTCCTGTAGAATAAGTATGTGTTTTAAATATTCATGGCATTTATGGCATCACCTTGTGGCACCATGTGCAAATGACTTGTTTTATATTGTAGTAGTTTATTCATATGGTAGCAAAAGGTGAAACTGGAAACTGCACACAAATGATTCTCTTTACCTATGAAATGGTTCTCATTGCCTATGCATTTGCTTGTGCTTCTGATCACAAGTTATATAGAATTATATATAATTATATATTCATGCCCTGCAGAAACATTGCAATCTATGTTTATGTGAGATTGCCACTGAAATAAATGTGTGTGTGTATATATATATATATATATATATATATATATATAATACGTAATATATAATGCCTATTTATGTTTAGGCTTAGGTAGGTAGCTTGCAGATCTAGTTAGCAAGCTAGACTTAGTTGTCTGGTTGGATAGCTGGTTAGCATGAATGTAGCATACAGATGGATAGAATCCCAAATGTCTAATGTATTTACGCAAATCTTATGTGCCATCGAATCTAATGCGCACTTCAAATCTTTACACCTTTAAGCCCAAAAAAATTTTCACTGGTGAATGTAATGCACATTTGTATAAGAAGTATTTTTTATGACAGTTAGTTTATGCTACCAATTTACCTAATTTCTATAAGTAAGATTGGGTAGTACGCATGCGCAGTTTGTCTTTATTGCGTTGAGCTTTTCTTTTTTGTTAATAACAAAATGTAATTTTTGGGGGGTTTAAGTTCCAATATAAAACATACACGAATCTTATGCGCCATCGATTCAACTGACACATTTAGATTCAAGTAAATATGGTATTTTACCCAAAATACATGAAACTTTAATTAAACCTAGTGGGCATACCTTCATTTTAGAAATGAACTCACTAAATCAAACACTGGCAGTCATTCTATTTAGACTCCTGTCAAGAGTATGTCAGAGGCATTTAATCATACATCAAAGACAAGCCTGACTTTTTTGACAATACTTCAACATATTCAATCAGATTATTCCAAACAGTATTGGATGTCCCCACTGGATGTTTTCTGTGTGTAGCTGTGCACTCCCCATGGGGGCGACCAACAAATCACACATAATATTTAGAGTTACAATTAGGGTTGGTAAAAAAATTGGCTTAGGCCTAATTTTAAATCTAAGGAGGCAATAACATGGATGTTTTTTTTTTTTTTTTGAGAAAAGGTGGCAACCAGGCGCGGGTGCTCCATATGTGCTAGTTGTGCACTGCACACCTAGCACAGAGCAGCTGTGTATTTCTGGGGTTTGTGTGCCTTGAACAGAGACAGACGGCAGCTGCTAATTCGGCAACAGAGTCATAGCACGAAAAGTAATACGAAAATTCTGATGTAACTCATGTATTTCCGGAGGTTTGTGTGCTGGCTGTTCGCAGCACACAAAACCCCGAACATACACGAGATACACTGTGCCTCCGAGTGACAGGTGTGATCCAGACTAGCAAACACACCTATCATTCAGGGGCAAGATACGCCCCTGGTGGCAACCCAAGTTACATTAAGGGTCCACTCAATAAAGAGGAATGCAGGGAATTGAGATGAGATTTTCAAACTTAAGGCCAAAGGAGCTGAGTTGTAAAAATTTTCCCAGTCAGCTACACTGGAGAATCTTTCGAACTCAGCTACATTGGCCTAAAGTTTGAAATTCCTGTCTCAGTTCACTGCATTCTCTCTTAGATCATTCAGTTATACATCTCTCTGTTACCGTGCAACCTATGCAAAGTGAACTTGTGTATTTTACTGACACATTGACATTATTCTAATTTGGTAGGGTACAAAGTTTGAGTTTTACTCACTAACTGACAGTTTCTATCACTGAATATTGATTTAAGCACCACCATTTTTTGCACAAATTGAGGCCCGAAAGTATTACCTCTGATCCATAGTATCTGAAGGTGTCATTACATGAGGTATCACAGATACCCATACACCAGGTTGCAAACAAAGTTTGTGCCAGTGGAAAGGATAGGGTAAACAAAATAGAAGCTGTCACAGGAGGTCTACTAGATGGGTAGCTCCTACCGGAATCAATTTCACAAAATAACTCCTCAGGTCCAGGAAAATACAAATATCCAAACAGGGCTATAGTCACTGTTTCCCTGCTAGCAATTCCCCAACAGGGACCGGTCATGTTGGGTAAAACAAGAAGAACTGTTTATTGATTCATATATCCATGAACAAATCTTGATAACATAACTTGAACAAAATAACTTGTTCACACATACACAAAGGATTATTGAATTTGGTGCCAGAATACCTGGCAACCAATCAGATTCAAGGTAGAATTAGTAGCGACCAATCTCCAGCAGGGGGAGTGCTCACAGATCAGTAAATCCCTTCAAATCGGGCATTTAATTATGCGACCAATCAGAAGAGTGCCTACACTGGGGGCTTGGTCTGAGCGACTAATAGGAAGCACCTACATTTTGAACCAGAGAATGAGCTCAGCAGCCGGAATAAACCTTTATTGTGAAGCAAAGTGTAATAATATAAGTGTTGTGCAACAGTATAGAACACAATATTTATCAAAATAGTTGCTTCTTCAGTAAGGTGTATCAAAAAACATTCTCAGGGAAGATATGTAAAAAAGAAAACAAAGCAGAAGAGAACACCATGTGAAGACCTGTAGATACAAGATGTATAAGTGGATAATTCCCCCAAAGGAAATATACTCACACTTTATAGAGCCAAATGTAACCGGCTCTAGGTGTGAGAGGCAAATGGACTATAAGTCTTACAATCCTCAAGGTACTTGAGACTCCTCTCGGCTCATTCTTCAAGGGGATGATGTCAGTTTCCAGTACAAAATGAAGGAGATGGAGTATGTAGAAATTTGTACAAAGTTTTTAATAGCCCCTTAATTATCTTTGAGGCTTATGTAAAAACAAATCAATAAAAGCATGAATGCATAAGATACATAAAACAAGTCACCGATTCCTCCGTAGTCGAAATCCAAGGATAACAGGCGGCGTGTATAAACAATCGCGGAGATGAATAACCTCTATCGGGCTTCCGGATTGCACAGGATAAAAAATCTATTTCGTGGACGTCACAAGCTGCGACGCGTTTTGCCCAATCCGCTGTTTGGAACTACTGTATAATTGTAATGTTTTTATATATACTCCTCCGTTTGGGGATTTTCTTCGGAGAGTAGACCCTCCTACTTGAAAGATAAACATTCCGGTGGCCATGGAAACTGGGGGAAGAAACAATATAAATTAAGTCTCTTGGTTCGGGACGTCACTGCCCTGATGACGCCCGGATTGGGCGAAACGCGTCGCAGCTTGTGACGTCCACGAAAGATACTTTTTTGCCTGTGCAATCCGGAAGCCCGATAGAGGTTATTCATCTCCGCGATTGTTTATACATGCCGCCTGTTATCCTTGGATTTCGACTACGGAGGAATCGGTGACTTGTTTTATGTATCTTATGCATTCATGCTTTTATTGATTTGTTTTTACATAAGCCTCAAAGATAATTAAGGGGCTATTAAAAACTTTGTACAAATTTCTACATACTCCATCTCCTTCATTTTGTACTGGAAACTGACATCATCCCCTTGACGAATGAGCCGAGAGGAGTCTTCTGCTTTGTTTTCTTTTTTACATATCTTCACTGAGAATGTTTTTTGATACACCTTACTGAAGAACCAACTATTTAGATAAGTATTGTGTTCTATACTGTTGCGCAACACTTATATTATTACACTTTATTCACTATTATGTGCCCCTTTGGGGGAGTGGCACTGGTGTCTGCTGCAAACTGGTAAAAAAAAATTTACTCACTTTTAGAGCGCCTGTCACTAATTTATTTGTACTTTATTGTGAATCGGCTGCTGAAGCTACATTCCCGGGGAAAGGGTACAAGGGATTAGGCTCTATAACAGGGCACCATACAATTTATGTATTGGTTTGGGGGGGGGGGACCACTGCTGATATACACCGTACGTTTCAGAGGAAAATAATAAATAAAACTTGACATGTCTTTGACTCCACTGTCACACCAACACTTTTTTTTTTTATAATAAAGTGTTTTTGGAAATTTATATTAAAATAATAAAGAATAACATGTGAGCAGACATTGCTAACATTTTTTTTCTAGAAAAGGTGTGTACACATTCTTGTATCATAGTCAATTATACAATTTTCTTTACAAGTACAATAAGCAGGGTTGATATGTGCATTTCCATTGCGTTTCTTTACTTTTGTAATGATGTTTCGTACTTTTGTAATGATGTTTCGTATCAGCAAATGAGAAAAAATTAGGGGAATAGAGATTGGTATAGGGGTACAGAGTGAGCGAGGAAGGAGGAAGAAAAAAGGAAAACAGTTGATATTTCTTGGTTTTTCCATCTTCTGGCGAGTAGTGTCCTAGAGGCTATTAAAATGTATCCGATAATCCCTTTGTAGTGGTAGGGTCGGGTTTTTTTGAGTATGTGAGGAATACAATTTCAGTGGTCTTTGGAAGAATTAGTTTTGTTGTTTCTTTTATTAGATAAAATATAGCTTGCCAGTAATTGGTCAGCTTTGTACAGGACCACCAAATGTGTTCCACGTTGTCAATGTTTGAGCAAGATCTCCAACAGAGATTTGAGGAGGTCGGGTAAATGTGGGCTAATCTTGTTGGAACTAGGTACCATCTGTTTGTTTTTATATTCATTAATTCAGTGTGGCTGGTGCATTGAGTAAATTGTGAGTTGTTTGCTGTAAATTTTTTCCACTGAGCAAGAGCGAGTTGATTCCCAGGTCTTTTTCCCATGATGTCATATAAGGTAATTTTGGTGGTGGCTTTGCTATTAGCAATGCATTGTAACATAATGAGAGGGTTTTAGTAGGATTTCCAGAGTAATTACAGAATTTTTTTGTTTGGAGGAGTAGAGTTGCTGGTTTGCGAAAAGGTGTTTGGGATGTAAGATATTGCACATCAGGGCTGTAAATATTTATAGAAGCCCTTATTTGGGAGGTTAAACTGAGTTTTAAGTTCAAATGTCTTTAGTGTGGTGGAATATAGTTGATCCAAGTAGGCGATGCATGTGATTGTCCATGACTGGAACTTGATATTCGGAATTATAATTTCCATTGTGCATAAACAAGATTTTGGAGTTAAGTTGAGGTGAATTGAATAGATGTTCCAGATTGCTAATGATAGTGTTTAGTATTTTAGGGAGCCATAGTATGTTGCAAATTCTGTTTGTGGTTATTATTTATTTGTGTCTTCACTGTCAACCAAGACCATTTTGCTTGGGGGCATGGTACAAGATTTTCTGGGGCCTGGGCCATTCTTGCTACCTTGTAATAATGGACTAATGAAGGGATGCCCAGGCCATAGGCCCTTGTTGGTAAAAGTAATCATTTGTTTACTATCCTTGATATTTTTTGGCCATGTATAAATTTATATATAATTGTCATTTCGGGCATGTTGTACGAAGGATAAAAGGTATTGGGGTTGGTATTATTGAGAACATACATAAGTCTGGGCAGAATATTCATCTCTATGGGTGCTTTATGGCCTAATCATGAAAGTATCAGTTTGGACCAGGTAAGGATTTCTTGTTTGATGGACTTCCATAGTTTAAATAAATTGCCATGGAACATGTTTTGTAAATTGTAGGAATGTGATACTTTCTGATCTCTTTTTGAATGTAAGTGGATGTTAGTTTGTTTAAGGTTTGGCTTTTTATTTCTATGGACAATCCATGGCTTGCATTTTGGTTTGGTTCACTTTGTGATATGATATATTGCTAGAATTGTGGAGTGCATGTCATACATTAACATTTATTGTATATTTATTTATTATATTGAAGTGTACTTATTTTGCCAACCTTGTTCTATTTCTCTCTCTGCGACCAGCTTTTGCACCAGTAACATTATTCTCAGCCATCCATAAGGTTGTATTTGTGCTGCAATTGCAGCCTCTATAATAACTGCAACTAACAAATTTGCATTTGGTAAATTAAGCTCTATAAAAACTGGACCATTGGTATGTATCATTAAATGTCCATGTGGATTAGATAGGTTCAACAAAAGTGTAATTAAGAAAGACATGGACATCGGAATTATGTGGTACATTAACCCAGGGCCGTCTTTAATAGTGATTGGACCCTGGGCAAGCATTTGCTTGGCCCCCCGGACCCTGCCCCCTCCCCTGCATGCAATCCCGCCATCCATCGCAATGTTACCCCACAATGTTATTGTGCCAGCCAGATGCCCAGTAATATTGTGCCAGCCAGATGCCCAGTAATATTGTGCCAGCCAGATACCTGTAATATTGTGCCAGTCAGATACCAGGAATATTGTGCTTGTCAGATACCAGGAATATTGTGCCTGTCAGATACCAGTATTATTGTGCCAGTCAGAGACCAGTAATATTGTGCCAGCCAGATGCCTGTAATATTATGCCAGTCAGAGCCCAGTAATATAGTGCCAGCCAGATGCCTGTAATATTATGCCAGTCAGAGTCCAGTAATATAGTGCCAGCCAGATGCCTGTAATATTATGCCAGCCAGATGCCTGTAATATTATGCCAGCCAGATGCCCATTATTATTGTGCCAGTCAGATGCCCAGTATTATTGTGCCAGTCAGAGCCCAGTAATATTGTGCCAGCCAGATGCCCAGTAATATTGTGCCAGCCAGATGCCCAGTAATATTGTGCCAGCCAGAGCCCAGTAATATTCTGCCATTCAGATGCCCAGTAATATAGTGCCAGTCAGAGCCCAGTAATATAGTGCCAGTCAGAGCCCAGTAATATAGTGCCTGCCAGCCAGATGCCCAGTAATATTGTGCCAGCCAGAGCCCAGTAATATTCTGCCATTCAGATGCCCAATATTATTCTGCCATTCAGATGCCCAGTAATATTGTGCCAGCCAGAGCCCAGTAATATTCTGCCATTCAGATGCCCAATATTATTCTGCCATTCAGATGCCCAGTAATATTGTGCCAGCCAAAGCCCAGTAATATTCTGCCATTCAGATGCCCAGTAATATTGTGCCAGCCAGAGCCCAGTAATATTCTGCCATTCAGATGCCCAGTATTATACTGCCATTCAGATGCCCAGTTATATTGTGCCAGCCAGAGCCCAGTAATATTCTGCCATTCAGATGCCCAGTATTATTCTGCCATTCAGATGCCCAGTATTATTCTGCCAGTCAGCCCCCCCCCCCCCCCGTTCCCAAGTACTTACATGAAGCTGCTCCGTGTCCCCCGCCGGATGTCTCCTCCGTGCAGTCTTCCCTCTTGCACGGAGTAGGGAAACAGTCACCGGATGTGACGCGACGTCACATCCGGCGTCAGTTTTTTTTTGGGTTTTTTTCGGCCGTCGCATCCATCGGATGCGGCTTGCCGGAAAAAAGCGTTCGCACGCGCAATGCGCTGTGAACGCGGCAAGCAGGGCTGGGGGCCCACGGGACAGCTGCCTTGGGGCCCCCCAGGAGTAAATGGGCCCAGGGCAGCTGCCCCGTTTGCCCCGCGTTAAAGACGGCCCTGCATTAACCTTATAAATATATAATACAAACACAGGTAAGTAAGTTAAAGGAAGGCCATGATCTTTATTTCAGGGTTAACGTTCATACATAATCAACCACACAGTGTACCCATAACTAACATAACACATATTTAGATACAGTATTTACAATAATAATCAGTTTTGCCCAAAAACCAGAACTGTCCACTTAATAACCACCGATATCCACCCCTAATCAACCATATAACCATAACTGTAACAAAACATATATACCGTATTTACCTTAATAATCAGTTCTGCCCTAAAAACCTGAACTGTCCACTTAATAACCACCCCTTAGTCTAACTGACATTAATGGTGTCTTGTACCACATGGCACCCCATCCAATAAAACACTGGATGGGAGTGCCTCCCCACCCAAAGGCACAGTTCTCGCCAACATATTAGGGATATCGGAACCAATATCTGAAAGAAGGATTACATGACCTCTAAACAACCCTTGACACAGGTCTTCCAGACTAGAATGACGAAAAGAAAAACAACCTAAGCTTGGTAAACAAAAAAAATCAATAGACCCCTTTAGCTTTATCCTTACCCTTCCCAAAGGTTGAGGCTCTGCTGACTTGATTCATAAAAACCTAGGAATCATTTCCAACCATATGAATACCACATCAGAAAATAATTGGGTTAAAACTACATCATCATTCTTTATATTAAATAATAACTTAACAGATTCAACTTTTAATTAATCAATACTCCCAAGGTGAATAAGAACCACTCTGGAGTAAGGCAGAGAATCAAAACATTTTTGTATGTGACCAAATAGTTGACCGTTGATCACCTTAATCCCGTGCTAAAATAGAAACATAGAATGTGTCAGCAGATTAGAACCATTCGGTCCATCTAGTCTGCCCAATTTTCTAAATACTTTTATTAGTCCCCAGTTCCCTATCTTATAGCTAGGATAGTCTTGTGCCTATCCCATGCATGCTTAAACTCCTTGACTGTGTTTACCTCTACCACTTCTTCTGGAAGGCTATTCCATACATCCACTACCCTCTCAGTAAAGTAATAATTCCTGATATTTAAATGTTTCATCATATCCCCCCTATAACGTCTTTCCTCCAAGCTATACATGTTAAGATGCTTTAACCTTTCCGGTTTTATCCTTCAACCCATGAACCAGTTTAGTAGCCCTTCTCTGAACTCTCTCCAAAGTATCAACATCCTTCTGGAGATACGGTCTCCAGTACTATGTACAATACTCCAAGTGAGGTCTCACCAGTGCTCTGTACAATAGCATGAGCACTTCCCTCTTTCTACTGCTAATACCTCTCCCTATGCAACCAAGCATTACATAGTAACATAGTAATTTAGGTTGAAAAAAGACACAAGTCCATCAAGTTCAACCCTTCTACCTATCATTCCAGCTTTTGATCCAGAAGAAGGCAAAAAACCCTAAGGAAGCCATTTCAAATTTTGCCTCCTAGGGGGGGAAATTCCTTCTTGACTCCAAGGGGAAATCAGATTTCTTCTTGGATCAATAAGCTCTATTATTCATGCTTATTCTATTATTAATAGACCTGTATGTTCTGCTTTTCTAAAAAAAAAAAAAACATCAGGACCATTTTTAAATGCATCTATTGTGGTTGATAGCACTACCTCTCTTGGCAGTGAGTTCCATAACTTTATTGCCCTTACCGTAAAGAATCCCTTCCTTTGCTGTCTATGAAATCTTTGCTCATCCAGTCTCAGGGGGTGACCTCTTGTTCTTTGTACATTTCTGTTAATGAACATGTCACTGGAGAGCCCTTTATATTGGCCCTGCACAAATGTATATAATGTTATCATATCCCCTCTGAGACGCATTCTTTCTAACGTATATAAATGCAATTTTTTAAGTCTCTCTTCATAACTTAGAGCCTCCAATCCCCTTATTAATTTTGTAGCTCTCCTTTGCACTTTTTCTAGTTCCTTAATATCCCTTTTAAGGACTGGTGCCCAGAATTGTACTGCATATTCAAGGTGAGGTCTTACCATTGATTTGTAAAGATGCAAGATGATATCCTCTTCCCGTGAATCTATACCTCGTTTTATACATGCCAATATCTTATTGACCCTTGCAGCTGCTGACTGGCATTGGTCACTGTTGCCAACTTTGTGATCTACAATTATTCCTTTCATTAATATTTTTTTTCTCAGGGAAATACCATTTAATGTATATGTTGCTTTGTTATTATTTTTCCCATAATGCATAACTTTACATTTGTCTATATTGAACCTCATTTGCCACTTTACTGCCCAGTCCCCCACTCTGTCCAAATCTTCCTGCGAAGAAAAAACATCAAAATTAGACTGTATTACCTTACCTAATTTAGTGTCATCAGCAAACACAGAGACATGGCTCTCAGCACAATGTGGGAGATCTTAAATAAACAAATTAAAAAGAAGAGGGCCCAAAACAGACCCCTGAGGTACTCCGCTCAATACCCTTGTCCAATTTGAGGTTTTTCCATTTACAACAACCATCTATGTTCTATCTTTTAGCCAGTTTTCAATCCAAATACAAACATTTGCCCCCAAACCTATTTCTCTCAATTTGTAGAGTAACCTTTTGTGTGGAACTATATCAAATGCTTTTCGCAAAATCCAAATAGATCACATCAACTGCCACACCTAGATCTATATTTTTACTGACTTCTTCATAGAATGTTATTAAGTTTGTTTGACAAGACCTGTCTTTTACAAAACCATGTTGACTTTTACTAATTATATTCTGATTCCAGATGTATTCCTGAGTGTATACCTTTAGCAATCCTTCAAATAATTTCCCCACTACAGATGTCAAGCTCACTGGCCTATTATTACCCGGCAGAGATTTTGATCCCTTTTTAAATATTGGAATGACATCCGCCTTTTGTCAGTCTTTTGGCACTATACCTGAACTGAAAGAATCCCTAAAGATCATAAATAGTGGTCTGGCCAGAATTATGCTTAACTCTCTAAGGACCCTTGGGTGTATACCATCTGGTCCTATGGTCTTGTCTATCTTAACAGAGTTTAATTGCTTAAGCACTTTTTCCTGTGTCAGCCAGTCCCATGTTTGTGGTGACTGTTCCATAACTTCTGGTAGCAAGGGCTCATCCATCTGTTCTTCCTTAGTATAAACAGAAGGAAAAAAAAGTATTTAAAATGTCTGCTTTCTCTATGACCTCAAATACCAAATTTCCCATTTGGGACAACAAGGGCCCAACATTTTCCCTCTTTAGATTTTTTCCATTTATATATTTAAAAAAACATTTTGGGGTTAGTTTTACTCTCCTTAGCAATCCTTTTATCATTTTCCAATTTAGCCATTTGATTTACCCTTTTGCAGGCTTTGTTGGCATCTTTGTACTCTATAAATGATAATGCTGATCCCTTGCTTTTATAATGTTTGAATGCCATTTTCTTGTTTTGTATTTCCTGTTTCACATTACCGGTAAGCCACATTGGTTTTGATTTGTGTCTTTTGCATTTGTTTCCCAAAGGTATATGTTGGGATGTGTACTTTTGTAATGTGTGTTTAAAGGAATTCCACTTGTCTTCTGTGTTTAGTCCAGAAAACCATCGTTCCCAGTCTAAATGTTCAATCGATGACCTTAGTCCATCAAAGTTGGCCCTTCTAAAATTAAGTGTTTTGGTGGCGTAGTTACCAATTTGCTTTTTTGCATTAATCTCAAACTATTCCCCAAGTGTTCTCTTACTTGGATGTTTGAGATACGCCCCTTATTGTTTGTTATTACCAAATCCAGACAGGCATCCATTCTAGTTGGGGTGTCTACTATTTGTGCCATAAATGTGTTATTAAGCAGGTTCAGAAACTTTCTGCCCTTAGCGGAACTAGTTGTGTCACAATTCCAATCTATATCTGGGTAATTAAAATCTCCCATGATTAAAACTTCAAATAATAATAATAATAAATGCTGATCTTCTCCATCAATGCTTATATTTGGTGGCTTGTAGCATACACCTACAAGTAATGTGTGATTCTTTTTAGTGTCTATGCTAATCTCCACCCACAGTGTCTCCATATCAGTTCCAGTTACATCATGCACACCTTTAATACTGGGCTTTAATTTAGGATTTACATATAGACAAATGCCTGCCCCTCTTCTATTTACTCTGTCCTTTCTAAAGAGTAGCCTTGTAAATTAACTGACCAGTCGTGGGTCTCATCCCACCACGTTTCTGTGATTCCGATTAAATCATACTGTTCAGCACTTACCAGTATCTCCAGCTCACCCATTTTGTTTGTCAAACTTCTTGCATTTGCTAAAAGACATTTAAGATTACTATCCATTTTCTGTTTAGTTGACACTTAATGCCTGCAGGTTTAATTATATTTACCTCCCTATGGTCTATGTTAACCCCACCAGTGCTTTCCTCCTCCGTTCCCATAGCTAGACCCACTTTCCAATCTACTCTAGCTAACATTGCTTTATTTTGATCTTGACCCTCCCCCCCAGAGCCTAGTTTAAAAGCTCATCTAACCCTCTAGCCATCCTCTCTCCTAATACTGCAGCCTCCTCATCATTGAGGTGCAGCCCATCCCGTCCATAGTGTCTGTAGCTGACTGCAAAGTCTGCTCAATGCTCCAAGAACCCAAATCCCTCTTGCTTGCACCACATTGGCAACCACGCATTAATCTCCCTAAGCTCCCGCTGTCTCCCTGATGTAGCGTGTGGTACTGATAATATTTCAAAGAATATTACCTTGGAGGTCCTTTCCTTCAGCTTGTTTCCTAGTTCCCTAAAATCATTTTTAAGGACCCCCCACCTACCATTAACTTTGTCATTAGTACCAATGTGTACTATGACCGCTGGATCATACCCAGCCCCAGGGCCGGGCTTGGCCGGGGGGCAGGGAGGCAACTGCCCCCCAGGCCACCCTAATGCATACTAAAAACGGCCGGTGATGGCCGATACTGGTGTCCCGGGCCCAGCGGGTCCAGGGGGCCCGGTGGGCCCAGGTCATGCAAGGAAAAAAAAAAATCCCCCCCACTTTCCCAGTACTTACCTCCTTGCTGCTGTCCCCCGGTGCTGCAGGTCTGTGGCTGTGAGGGAAGCGTTGTGCGCTCCCCTCCAGCCAATGCGCATTCAATAAAGTTTGTTGAAAAAAAAAGTTTAAACAAACTTTATTAAAGACGCTTGGCTGGAGGGGAGCACACAATGCTTCCCTCACAGCCACAGACGGGCAGATGAGAGCACCGGGAGACGGAGACAGAGCAGCAGCAAGGAGGTAAGTACTCAATATGGTGGCACATTGGGGGGCAAAATCCTGGTGTATTGTGGGGCAAAATCCTGACATATTGAGGGGAAAATCCTGGCATATCGAGGGGGCATAATCCTGGCATATTGTGGAGGGAAATCCTGGCATATTGTAGGGGAAAATCCTGGCATATTGAGGGGGCATAATCCTGGCATATTGATGGGGCAAAACCTGGCATATTGAGGGGGCATAATCCTGGCATATTGAGGGGGCATAATCCTGGCATATTGTGTGGGAAAATCCTGGCATATTGAGGGGGCATAATCCTGGCATATTGAGGGGGCATAATCCTGGCATATTGAGGGGGCATAATCTTGGCATATTGAGGGGAAAATCCTGGCATATTGGGTGGATAAATCCTGGCATATTGAGGGGCATAATCCTGGCATGTTGAGGGGCATAATCCTGGCATATTAAGGGGAAAATCCTGGTATATTGAGGGGCATAATCCTGGCATATTGTAAGGGAAAATTCTGGCATATTAAGTGGCAAATCCTGGCATATTGTGGGGGAAAATCCAGGCAAAGATGGCCATGGATAGGGAGGCGATTCGGTGGTGCAATGGGCCACTTGACTGGATTTGCCCCCCAGGCCTAAGGCTGCCAGCCCTCCCCTGCCCAGCCCCTCCCAACAATCTGCCTACCCGGTCCACAACATGCCGAACCCGAGCACCCGGGAGACAACATACAGTTTGGCATTCGGGGTCCTGGCGACAGATTACCCTATCTACCTTCCTAATAATATAATCCACTACCACCACAACCTGTCTAGACTTCCTAGCGTCCTGGCTTCCAACTGTGCTGGGGAGGCTACTCACCTGGCTGCTAGGAGAGTCCGCCTGCCCCAGAAATGCCTCTTCCGAGCTACTCTACCGAGCATCCTCACACAAGCTGGCAAACATATTGGGGTGAACTAGCTCAGAACAAGCCTCCCTAGCTCTCCGACCTCTACTGCCCCTTACACAGCTAACCCAGCTCTCTGCCCTAGAAAACTCTTCTCCATTATCACCCTCCTCTACACTGGCCCTAGCCAATGCCTGCTCTGTGAGCAGTAAACTCCACTCCATGTTGTTTATGTCCCTCAGAGTTGCCAGTTGCCTCTTTAGATCTAGTATTATATTTTCCAAAGCAGCAACCTGCTCACATCTGCAGCAGCGGTATGGACCTCGGGGAACTTGCTCCAAGACAGCATACATGCTGCAAGACATGCACTTAGTGGCATTATCCAACATGCTCTCTAATGTAAAACAAACAATATGAATAGAATAAAAAATGATTTATACTTTACCCTCCTTCTTGCCTTTTAACTCCTTATTTACTTCTAACTCCAACACTTAAGAAGCTTGATCACTTTTGAAGCTGCTCACCTGAAAATGCCTGCTCCTTTCAGTTAAATGGCCTTCAAAGTAAACAATCACAGAGAAGGTTAATTACCTAACTGCCAACAGCCTTGCAAAGCTTTTCCCTCCCTTTTTTTTTGTCAAGCAATCTTTATCCAAAGTACACACAAAATAAACAGTGCTCACCTTGCAGTTTCAATACAATTACCCTTTCCTTATTTGCTTCTAACTCCAACACTTAAGAAGCTTGATCACTTTAGACGCTGCTCACCTGAATTCGCCTGTCTCAGTATTTGCCTGCTCCTTTTAGTTAAATGGCCTTCCTGCTAGCATTTCCTGCTGTTCTATTGCATTGCCTACCTACCTTTAAGTCCTCTGAAATTATTACTCCTAAATCCCTTTCCTCAGATGTTGAGGTTAGGACTGTACCAAATATTCTATATTCTGCTTTTGGGATTTTACGCCCAAGGTGCATAATCTTGCACTTGTCCACATTAAATGTAATATACTTTAATTCCATTAGAATACAAACTAAGATTAACTATTAAAGCCCTCTCCTCCATTAGAGTGGAGCCCTCTCCTCCACTCTCTTCTATGCTCAAAAAAAAAACAAGGAATGGCCCAATATCCACACCACGCAAGGCTGAAGAAAACCTGCACAAAAAAAAATAATTAAAAAGAATCCAGTGAAAATAACATAAATAAAGACACAGACATAGAACTGTGGGTTAGCTGAATAAAAAAAAAAAGCAGTCCCTAAAGAAGGGTCTATTCATGTAGGCACTCATGAAACATATAAAAGACAAGATCTACACTTAAAAAAAATACAAAATAAAGTGTTAGAATAGGACATAACAGGATTCGTCCAGTTTAGGCTCTGTAGCAAATAAATATGGGGGGAATACGGTCTGTGCAACAGTAGATTAGTGCAACAGATGTTCCTTACAAGCTGAGCCTTTTATGTTGCGGACTTGTCGACAATTTTGAACTTTTCAGATAAATCTGTTGCACTAGTTTTGGGTCTACAGGCACCCACCTTCCTTAGTACATTTTGTGGGTATGTAGGAGGGTGAATAAACTAGAGATCACCAAATTATAGTCGATGCAGGGTGGCACCTGTGATATTAATGACACAGACACCCAACTAGATATAATATTATTTATTAAATGTAAACAGAACTTTTATATACAAAACCAAGAATTAAAACATTAACCTATCACTTCAATAATAATGCAATGTTAATTATTACTGGAACAACTAATTGATAGAATGCAAGGTCTTATATACATTTATAACCCATCTACCCAGTTTTCTTATTACATCTGCACCTAGTCCCAACCTAGCAGCTTCAGATGCTGTCCCAATTGTCAATAAGTGAGATGAGTATTTGCAATCACCCAAACTACGCTTTCTCAAAATTAACTTTATAAATTGAAATCTGGTTAAAAGCAAAACATTTATATATATAATAAATGGCCCCTCTTTGGGCAGTCTTTTTATCAAAAATGTAAACACTGCTAAAACAGAGCAGAACGGGGAACCTGTGAAGCCTGTTTTGGACCGAGACAGGAAGACAAACGATACTTTATCATTATCAACTATGATATCATCCCTCTGCAGACCTGACAAAGCGCTCTTGCTCTTAGAAGAGAAAAGAACCTCCACCTGAAACGGAGCAAAAAGATTGCAAATACACATTGAAACAAATTAACTTCAAACTTAGAGAAACAGACCAAACTAGAAACTTGAAACATTTTAACTAACAAATCTAGAGAAACAGGTTTTCTATCATCTTTTCTAACAATCTCCTGGGAACATTTTAACAATTGCTTGATAACAAAGAAACTCTTAACTAATCTCATCTCAATAAGTTGGCGGGAAAAAAATCAATACTAGTCAGTTGAAATCAAGGACTTCCCAGAATGCACAGCCTGATACAAGGTAAAAACATAGCTTTCAGACACATCTCTACCACATTCAAATGGATAGTAACCTAATTCCTTATTAAACATAAACTATCTATTCCATGCTTTAACATACACTTTCCATGTTACAGAAGCATCTGATGACACAATATAATCACTTATCTCTGATAAATGAAGCATTAATCACTGTCACGAATGCTTACTAGTCAAATTTAGATGAATTTATGGTTGAAAATAACCAAACTTAATGTGTGCAAACCTGGTGGCCAACTACAAGAAACGTCTGACCTCTCTGTTTGCCAACAAGGGTTTTACCACCAAGTACTTAGTCAAAGGAATCAAATACCTGTTTCACTCATTGACATGTAAATCAATTTAGAACTTTTTGACATGCGTTTTTCTGGATTTTTGTTTTGTTATTCTGTCTCTCACTGTTAAAATACACCTACCATTAAAATTATAGACTGATCATTTCTTAATCAGTGGGCAAACGTTCAAAATCAGCAGGGGATCAAATACTTTTTTACCTCACTGTATATTTATATATGAAAGATGGGGAGAGAACATACGGCCCTTAAAACGAATGGAAGCATGACAGGTGTCGGCCAGAGGATAAGCTGTAGTGTACTATTAAAAGTACACGCCAGTTTATCCTCACACTAGGAACAACTGACATTTCACTTGTGCACAAATTAAATATAATGTTTAGGGTTCCTTTAAATAACATTAATCTTACATACAAAAGTGTCTAAACCAATCTTGCATAAAACAGTGCATTTCTAAAAACATATCTTCATCAGTATCAACCTTCCATGGTGAATGAGACTACATCTAGTTCACCATGGGTCTGAAATTTAATCAAATCAGCATAGCCCAACCCTTCCAGATTCAAGCTACTTCTCATGACAGAGCCCGGCATTCTTGTTTTTTTTTTTAACAAAATTTAAAATTCTCTTAATATTATCAATGGAACTGGGAGGGTGATTGCTCTAAGTAGGTACAATATTTTGGGAAATACGCCTTTATTGTATTGATCTGCCCAATTCACGAGATTGCCGGTATTGAGGTTTTCCGGGAAGGACAAAGAGAGCAGAATTTCAACCGCATATAGCATAATACTACGCTCTTGTTGAACAATATCAATGCCCTCTATCTCTTTTGTATTTCTTATTAACATGGCTAGGGGTTCAATCGACATGGCGCATAAGAGCATTGAAAGGGGGCACCCTTGTTTGGTGCCATTTTTAATTAAGAAAAATTTGGAGTTCCAAGTCATTCCACTTATCCTGCCTTAGGTGTTGAATATAGAGCCATTATAATATTTCTAAACACTCCTTTTATTCTAAACACCAGCAGGGTTTCCAACATAAATATCCAGCTCACTCCATCAAATGCTTTTTCAGCATCAAGTGCAACCAGCACAGAGGATGTTTTTTTACAATTAATTTCTTATAATATGACAAAAACCCTGCGGGTGTTATCTTGCAAAAACCCATCTGATCCAGGTGTATCAAGTTCGCCATTACTGGATCCAATCTCTTAGCTAAAATTTTGGAAAAGATTTTTACATCATGGTTAATCAGTGAGATTGGACAATAATTAGTTACATTTGAAGGATCTAGCCCTGGCTTCAAAATGGGTGTTATATTGGTTCCTAACATTTCTTCAAAATGGCCATTATACTGGCTTCTAACATTTTCTAACCAGCTCTAAACCTTATGGATTTCATCATTCCCTGAAGAGCCGTTAGGATATGGTGAATTAAGCAATAAGAGCACAATTATTTCTTGGCAACCTAATATTTGGTAAAGGAGGTGAATTAAAAGGACATTTTTTTTTTTCATTTTTACTAATGATCACATGTGGATTTTCTAACTTGGATTTCCAAACCAAACTAGATTAACCAAACTATTTACAGGGATTTTGAAACCATTACTTAAACCAAGCTCCAGCAACTCAGTCTTGGGTATTGCTTTAAGTCTCCGAATTTTGAAATGACCCATAAACCCCTATTCAGGCTTCCTAATGCAACGAAATGCTTGAAGCATTCCTGCACAATTGTTACATTCGTGTTTAAATCCGCAGTTAATGGCCCATTTACATTGGGATTCGTTAAATGCCCAGCAGACTTAAATGACTTAAATATGCCTAATGTTGCCTCCATTTGAATATTTTAACATTTTCACTGCTGTAGGGAACAAAACTGAAAGGATTAACCTGTAAAAACTAAATTTGGGGGAGACAGGGGCTCCCCAATGTCACCCACCTCCCCACAAAAATTTATATAATTGGCTTACATAGGGAGAATGACCTCCCGTTGGCCCTATTGCATTAAAAAAATGGCCGCAAGTGACTGGGCAGGCCAGGGGCCACAAGTCCAGCACCATTCTGTTCTAATTTTAAATCACTAATTTTCTGCATATATGTATTTGCTGCACACAGCACGGTGAACTAAACTGCGCTACTTCTTATTAAATTGATTTACGGTTAAGTTTTACATTTTAAAACACTAGCAGGACTCCACACCAACCAATATTTAAACAATCAGGTTACAATACCTTTAACAGAGAGTCTGCTAATAACAGTCACGGCCCTTAAAGGGCAACTTCTCCTCTCTGAAAAACCAAAATTGTCCCCACCCAGTAACTATGCCCTGTGCACACTTTGGGTTGTTTTCAGTACAGCAAGACATTCCCCACAGGGTGCCCAGGATAGGATGTATATCTAGGGAGAGCCAAGTTATTCTAAGGTGTTGCGGAGAATACTTATTTTGGAGGTGTGAAGAAATGTTGTTATATGTTAATGTTGAAATTATCAATCATGTGTTAAGTTTTCTCCTGTAAGTCATCTGTTGTCTTTTTTTAAGTCAGGATGTTTGTACCTTCAAGGTGTTATGTTAACAAATTATGTTTTGTCCTAATGTATGTCTGGACCAGGTTAATTATAGGACCTAGTTTAGTTCCTGGTTTATTGTTTGTGTTAATTTAAATGTTGTTCCAGGTTTATTCCTATACTGGTCTTGTCTGGTACCTGGGATAAATTGCTGAGTATTCCTGACCTATTTGGAGTTCCCAGTCTAAGGAAGCAGAGCTTTGACAGAGGTACCCAGCCAGGGGACAATGGAGTCCTTCACACAGACACCCCTCTTGTGGGGTGACATTCATGCTGCTTTTGACAATGTTGGCATCATTGCCATGGCAACAGGAGCCTCCACTGCATCCACACAATCTTCTGCTTTTTCATACAGTAGCAGCTCCTCTTACAAATCTCGCGATGTTCCAGAAGAGTCAATGCAATTCTTTAGCCTGGCCCTACTGACTATCACTTTCTGAAAAATCTTCTCCAGCAATGTTTCGACCTCCCATAATATAATGACATAAAATAATATCAGGGAGGCAGGTTGGGTGCTGTCTCACTTGGTCCACCACATGACTGAAGATTATTTTCCCACACTTCTCTAAACTTAAATACTGCTATAATACCACTTGCGGCCCTGATGCACCAATCAGCCGCAACTTAACCTATGTGTGTTGATCACATATGCCAAGTGTACTCGAAGTTAGAGTAATGACTTGCCCAGAGATTTTAGTGGTGTAATTTCATGGAGTGGCAGCATGTAGGAAAACCATGGCAACATCTATAGGTAATCCATCGATCATAAACATCAAGTGAATGGGTTCATAGGTGAGACTGTTACCACGATATCCCAGTGTTCTAACAGCCTTCTGTTTCGGTGCCTTTTTAGTTGTATGGCCAATATGCACATTTTTAGATGCAAAGTAAACAAAGAAGTACCGTATTTTTCCGTGTATAAGATGCCCCCCATGTAAAATAAATTTTGAAGAAATTACACACTGTGCTACTCAAACATACACATACTGACACTCACACACAATTATTAAATATAACCATAATTATAATCTTAATTGTAACCCTAACCCTAGATCTTGGGTTAGCAATTTCCTTTTTTTTCAGCACTTTCTATTGCTGTCTGTGGCTCCCTGTGAAGCAGACGCTGCTCTGCTTCACAGGGTGGGGGCGGAGCTACATCGCTGAGCCGGTTAGCTCCGCCCCCTCCCTTGAACCACATTTGCAGGCAGAGAGAGACAGAACAGGGGGAGGGGGAGAGAGAGACAGAACAGGGGGTGAGAGAAGGACAGAACAGGGGGTGAGAGGCAGAACAGGGGGAGGGGGGTAGAGAGAGGCAGAACAGGGGGTGAGAGGTAGAACAGGGGGAGGGGGGAGAGAGAGGCAGAACAGGGGGTGTGAGAAGGACAGAACAGGGGGTGAGAGAAGGACAGAACAGGGGGGAGAGAGAGACAGAACAGGGGGAGGGGGGGAGAGAGAGACAGAACAGGGAAGGGGGGGTGGAGAGAGAGAGAGAGACAGAACAGGGGGAGGGGAGAGAGAGACAGAACAGGGGGAAGGGGGGAGAGAGACAGAACAGAGGGAGACAGAGAGAGACAGAACAGGTGGAGGGGGGATAGAGAAACAGAACAAGCGATAGGGAAGAGAGAGAGACAGAACAGGTGGAGGGGGGGGAGAGACAGACATGGCAAGGAAGAAGAAAGGGACACATACATAGGGGGGTGAAAGACGGGGGGGGGGGGGGGCGCCATGGGGGAAGCCCGCACAGGGCGCAGGAACACTTAAGGCCGGCCCTGCCCGCGATCACCGGGTGATCACGGTGCCCTGGGGGAGCGGAGAAGGGTGTTGCATGATGCCTCGATTGAAGCATCATTGCAACACGTTTAACGCATAGGCAGTGACAGTTGATCACTGCCTATGCGAGTTTAAACACATACGATCACATTCGCGGTGATTGGACGTGCGGGGGAAGGGCAGGGAGTGCCGAAGAAGCCTATAAGAGTAGCTGCCAGCATGTAGTGTTGCAACGTTTAGTGCAACGCTACATTAAAATGCTACATTCCGTGTATAAGACGACCCCCAAGTTTAAAATATCATCTTATAAACGGAAAAATACGGTAAATTCTATAGCTGTTGGTTTCTCCTGCATCTATTTGGCTATATCTCTGCAACATCAAACAAAGTTTTAACATTTTTGTACCCTTGGTGACAGAGGCTAGTTTAACACTTCTGCGGAGTTTGTGTTTAGCTGGAATTTTCTCATTTAATGTAGCCACACATATTATATATTGTTTTTATCAGTATAAGAAGCGTTTTCTTAAGATACCCTTATTTTCATATTATCATATAATTTACTATAAAAAATATGAAATATGATGAAAAAAAACACCTTTTCTAACTTTAACTTGAAAAATCTTTTATACAATTACAAACGGTAAAAAAAAAACCATCTAAATACTTATTCATATATGTCCCGAGTTTAGAAATATGCCATGTTTTAATGTTGTTTTGGTTAGTTATAGGGCATTGTTTTTAACCCCTTAACGACAGGTGACGTGCCAGGCACGTCACGGCAAATCGAGGACTTGCCGACAGGTGACGTGCCTGGCACGTCATGCACTAAACTGAGTAAAGAAAGCGACCAGCGGTCGCTTTCTTTACTCTAACGGTGTTGCTACAATGCCTCTAGGTAGAGGCATTGTGCAACACCCCCCAAATGTGCAGGGGCGCGCTACGATCACTCCACGGAGTGATCGTAGCAGCCATTTAAAAATGGCTGCGCCCGCTGCACACATGTGCTTAGAAAGCGAACGATCGTTGAGTTTTAGCGAGGGAAAGAGACAGATCTGTATAACATAATTTTTAAATTGTAATAAATTAAATAAAATGTTAATAAATTGTGAGTCCCAAGGGCTTTTATAAAAGCCATACCTTTTGTATAGTGTAGTGTATTGACCCCTTCCCTGCCACTGATCACTGCACAGCAGAACATTTTTTCTTGTCTGTGCATTTTTAGAGGTTAATTTTTTTGTACAGTACTACAAAGGCTCTTATAAGAGCTATTAACCCCTTCCTTGCTCTACATGTTCAAATTCCAAGTTTGAAAATCAAAAAGCGCACCTCTCGAATGTAGCCTTTCAACCCCTAACAAAGCTGACAAAGCTATGCATGGGTGGTATCCCTGTGCTCGGGAGATGTTGCTGAACATATATTGTGGTATTGTTTGTCAGTGACACATACCGAAATATGTGAATTTGTGTCTAAAGTGCAATGTATGTGGGAAAAAATACACAATAAAATGACTACCACAAACTTTGACAAAGGCTGGTGGTAGAATTGGTGCATGGAAAGTGTTAAAATAACACCATTTAAAATAGCCTAGGGTGTCTACTTTTACAAAATATATACTTTTTGGGGTAAAATACACTGTCCTACTTAAAAAAAAGTCCCAAATGAAAGATGGGCTCAGGCTGACTACACGTCAATATTCCAAGTTGAAAATGCGCACCTTCACAATGTGGCCCTTTAGCCCCCAAACAACCCAACAAACCTATGCATGGGTGGTATCCCTGTACTCAGGATATGTTGTTGAACACATATTGGGTTATTGTTTGGCAGTGACACATACCAAAATCTGTGAATTTATGTCTAAAATACAATATTTGTGAAAAAAAACCACACAAAAATTACTACCACAAACTTTGACAAAGGCTGGTGGTAGAATTAGTGCATGGAAAGTGTTAAAATACCACCATTTGAAATAGCGTAGGGTGTCTACTTTTAAAAAATATATGGGTTGATGGGGTACAATACACTGGCTGGTTTCAAATATGTCCCAAATGGGACATGGGTGCAGGCGGTCTGCATGTCAAAATTTTAATTTGGAAAACCAAAAACTGCACCTACCAAATTTGGCCTTTTACTCCCCAAACAACCCAACAGACCTATGCATGGGTGGTATCCTTGTACTCAAGAGATGTTGCTGAACACTTATTGGGGTGTTATTTGCCAGTGACACATACCAAAATCTGTGAATTCATGTCTGAAGTACAAGGTTTGTGAAAAAAAACCACAAAAAAATTACTACCACAAAGTTTGACAAAGGCTAGTGGTAGAATTAGTGCATGGAAAGTGTAAAAATACCACCATTTGAGATAGCCTAAGGTGTCTTCTTTTAAAAAATATATGGGTTGATGGGGTAAAATACACTAGCTGGCTTCAAATATGTCCCAAATGGGACATGGGTGCAGGCTGTCTGCATGTCAAAATTTTAATTTGGAAAACAAAAAACTGCACCTCACAAATTTGGCATTTTAGCCCCCAAACAACCCAACAAACCTATGCATGGGTGGTATCCCTGTACTCAGGAGAAATAGTAGAATCTATTTAGCATGTTTTTTCGTTCGCTATTGTCGATGAGGAGAAGTTGTTTCAAATAAAAACAAATAAATTTGTGTATTTATTTTTTTTTTACCATATTTTATTATTTTTTTTAATAATATGATAAGATATGATCAAAAAGATGGCATCCATAGAAAGCCCTTCTTGTCCCGATAAAAACAATATATAATATGTGTGGGTACAGCAAATGACAAAGAAGAAAATTACTGCTAAACACAAACAGCACAGAAATGTTAAAATAGGCATTGTCCAGAAAGGACAAAAATGTTTCAACGGCTCTGTCCTTAAGGGGTTAATCAGATATCATGAAATAATTCAAGACAGGCAATTTGTTTTTGTCTGAATTTGAAAATATTTTCCAATATTGCAACCAAAAGCTATATTGTAAACCTACATTATATTACAAGCATGTAGCTTATTGTATGGGTATGGCCACTGCAGTCAGCCTATGAGACTGTTACCTAATATAGAACAAAAAAAATTACTTTGGCAACTGTTTACTCTCGACTCATAAATTTGTAAAAAGCTGATTTCCCCTTCTACCTACTTAGAAATCAGACATGGCATGTCTTTCTTAAATTGAATTGAGCAACAAAGGGTTTCGTTTTGTCCTGTATTATTCTCCATTGGGGGGTCATGATCTGCCATTTTTTTCTTTTATTTTTGTTTTTTCTCACATCAGTAGTGCCCACATTTTATTCATTGACACCATGCGTCATGAAGAAAGGTCAGTATTTCCCATCTGTTATGTTCTTTTTTATATTATTCTCTTTTTTTCCCCTCTGAAATGTTATTTATATTTGTGTGCTTTAAAAAAGAAAACCACTAAGAAACATATTTTGTTATTTGAAAAAGAAATAAAATCTGGGATTTTTTTAATTATTCATTTAACCCCTGCCTCCCTCTAAATTCATAGCTAAGCAGTTATTATTTTTTATATTTTTATAAGACGCAGATATTTTCAACCACGGTCCAAGTTATTCCCCATGTGTGGAGCCCTAGATTCAAAAGGCTGATTAGTTTCCACTGTAATTATACCTTCATTAAGGATCAGAGCAAAAGAAACAAAAACCAAGGACCTGATCTTTGCAATATAACTATAATACATTTATATCTTTCCTAACCAACATTAATTAGTAAGAGTAAGTTATGTGCAAGGTGTCCATTCAAGGACATCAGTACCCATGGCAAGATCTGTGATTGTCCATGTAACATCATTAAATTGGCATGGTTGGTGCCTACTAATGCCAAAAAGGTACTCCTTTATCTGCAGAGAATAAAAAGTGATCTCAATTGAACTATACAGTTTGTTAGAAGATCTGCGTGCACATGCATTACATTAGAGAAAAATGTTCGCTTATGTGTCTGTTTTGTCTGCTGTTCATGACATTGCCTGTGGCGTAACATAAATGAAATACTTTAAATAGTAATTGTGCAATTTGCAAATCAAGCCACCAGGTGATATGGCTGGAGACACCACCAGCACAATTCAATATTATTATATTAACTTCCCTTAATTTTTACATTTGTTTGCATTTCTGCTAAGACAAGGTGTAGATCATTTTTGATCATTTATTATTCTCTACATTAACAATATAATCAATGGTTAGGTAACAGAGCCACTTGAGCCCTTTCATGGTACTGAATTTCTAGCCCCAATCAAAAGGTGATCGGTAGCCAGCGACATGGTGGCAGAGAGCTGAGCAGGGTCTTAATACACCCTATGGGTCAAAAGTGACGTCAAGGAGAGGTGGGCGAACTTACAGATTTTGCCATTCCTCCATGATGTCAAAATTTATGTCACAAGGTATCGCGATTTAGCAAAATGTAGCCAGGGCTCACTTTGAGCGGCAGCTACATTTTCTCTGTCGGACTGAGCCCATCTGATAGGTAGAATCCCGCTGTAAGTCCCTACATCGCGGGCGGCCTTGATGAGATGTTATGTTCAGGATGTTCAATGCCATCCTGGCGTCTTTTGGGCACTGAAAATTAGAACGCCATAGAACATCCTAGTGTCACAAAGGAGTTAAAAGGGATATAAATAAAGAAAAATGGGCTATGAAATAAATGCAATTGTATGTAGTTTAAAAAATGTTAATTATCTTCCCACTTCCTATGCCTACAAATCTCTTGTTTTGGCTATACAAATTTCTAATAACACTTAAAAATGTGAATAATTTGAGTAGCGCAACAAAATGTTGACAAAATTCTTTGTCTTTCTCAGCACAAGCAATGCACCAACATGTTGTTATTCATAGCGTTTATAGATCAAAGAAGCAAATGTCAGATCTACTATTACAGATACTGAGCTTCTTTATGTATCAAGTTACACTCTTTAACATAGCTAAGGATATTAATCTAATCCAGGGTTAGGTAGATTCTAAAAAAAATAATCTAATTGACCCTTTACCATAAGTAAATTTTCTATTACGAAACCTAATTATACATCAGTATACATGATGTTATGTTTCTACTTACTTAAATACAGTGTAGGGAGGTTTTTATATAGTGCTTGTAGTTATATAGTACCTTATATTATAATTACCTTATAATTATTGTTATACAGCACTCAATACAAGTATTCGTATTTATCCCTTTTGTGACACAGGACCTACTGCACATATACGATCACTCCCAGGAATCGATAGTGTACGCCATAACCAGAAAACCAACTCCCCCCCCCCCCCCCAATATGGTGCTGCCCTGTTGTGGGAAAGAGTATCAGAAGCAGTCACTCACCACTTCCATCGCTCTGTTGTAGTTGCTAGACTGCCTCTAGCATCAATCAGCAACATTACAACTGAAGAAAACAGTTGTTAAAGTTTTTTTTTATTATGAAATTATCAAAAAATACATTACATTATATATATATTTACATATAAAAATATATATAAAGCACATAGTGGACAAGACAAAGACAAAACATAATAACATAATAACATATATATCATAAGATTTCCCATAGATCTTAATCTGCTTAACCCTCTGAAAATATATTTGAACATCTATTATTTTACATACTATAAGTACAAACAAAATAGGCAGGTGTTTTTTCCCTTTTTTTTCTTTCCCTTTCTCCTCTTCTCTTTTCTTTTCCTCTGTTTCCTTTTAGGGATCATTTTTATGCTGGGGTGATTAAGTTTATTCATCATCATATTATTTCAACTATTTGGAGAGGTTGAAGGTTCTGATCATATTTTTTGGATCAAATTTTTCTTTTTTAAGGTGTGCATAATAGGGTAATTTATACTTCGTTTGGCTTTTTTTTTTTACTATTGTCTCTAAAATGGATTAGATTCAAAAATCTGTATCCATTTGTTCCAGTATCTTATTTCTTTCACCTTCCATATGCTCTGAAGTACTATTCCCTTCTCCATATGACATTGGTATATTATTTGCGCGTTTATTTTATACCACATTATGGGGTTATTAGTCCTCCAATTCCTTGCTATTTCAAGTTTTATAGCTGTCATGATGTGAAAAATAATTTTATGTTCTTTTCTGAATTGGGGGAAGCTCAAGTATAACAGTGCTCTTTCCCGAGAGAGGTACCATTCCTGTCCAAAAATTCGACATAGCTTCTGTGAGACATCCCTCCATAGGCTACTGAGCCCCAAGCATCCCCACCAGATAAGTCGAAAATTTTCCGCAGGTTGGCCACATCTCCAGCACGCATCCGAATTGTTAGGATACACCCGGGAGATTCTCGTGGGACTCATATACCATATACTGGCAAACTTGAAATTGAAACAATGGATAGCTCCATGGCTTTTTTTAAGGAGTCACACCATTCTTCCTCCTTTATCTCTATCTGGAGATCTCTCTCCCATTTTGCTATTGCTATCAAGGTTTTTTGTTTTTTAATAGCAGCATCGTGCAATTGCAAATAATTTGCAACAATTTCCTATATCCTTTTGTTTTAATATTTTGAACATTAACTCATTAAATAATGGTTTTGTTGTTTGAGTTAAACATAAAAGCTGAGCAAGGAAATGTTTGATGCTTAAATATTTAAATAATTCCCCAGTTGGTTGGTCATATTGCTCTTTTAGAAGAGAGAAAGGTTGAACTACATCCTTCTCATATAAATCCTCTATATGGTGTATACCTCTGTTGGACCACAAGGATATATTTATGCTTTCTATCAGGAAATTAAGTATTCCTAGGGGGAGAATTGGGATCCGTTTATTTTTAATACCTGTTAGCTTTCTAACTTTTTGCCATATGAAAATAATGTTCTATAGGGCTATACTATGTTGTATGAATGGTTTATTTATACTTTTATTTATTTTCAAAAAATGTGCCTGTAAGTGTATTGGGTCTCATGAAGGACATTCTAATTAAAACCAACCTTCTTCCAAGGCCAAGGGGGTTTGTGACAGGAAGGCTTGGGATGTCATTGCAGCATTTGCTTGTTCAATATTATTAGGGAGGCCTAAAGGAAGGCAGACCTATGTGGGGATTTTTACCCAACCATACAAATCGCCCAAACGCTAAATTAACTACAACCACGGGGAGGGTACTTTCAGAGGTATAATATGAAAAATGTATTCGAATCTTGGCAAAATATAGGCCTTTAAGGTGTTCACTCTGCCCCACCATGAGATTTACATAACCTTCCATCTAGAGAGAGATCTATTAACTTCTTTTATTGTGGGTAGGATTTTTATCTCCATCTACTTTGTGGGATCATTTGAGATATTAATTCCCAAATATGATATAAATTTATTTTCCCATGTAAACGAAAATGTTTTATCTAGGTATTGAATCTGATTAGTTGACATATTAAGGGGAATTGCTGTTGTTTTCGAAACATTGAATGTCATTTGATAGGGCACTATATGAACTTATTATATTCATTATTTCTTCCACTAATACAATTGGGTCTTCCACTGTAATCAAAATATCATCTGCATAAATCTTAAGTATTTGTGTATCTAATCCCCAAATCCCCCCTATTTTGGGATTTTGTCTTATATCCCTGGCCAGAGGTTCCAGCGATAATAAATATAGGGTTGGGGACAGGGGACACCCCTGGCAGATGCCATTCATCAACCGGAACCAGGAGAACTTTATCCCTGAACTTATTACCCTGCCTGAAGAGTTTGAATAAAAGGCCATAATTGCCGGTAGTATATTACCACCCAAGCCAAAGTTTTTCATCGCCTTCTGTCACAAATCCCCAGCTGACCCTGTCAAAGTCTTTTTCTAGCATCAAGCAAAAGGATCAGCTGGGCTACCCCCATGGCTCACGAGAGTTGATTTGTACTATCAAGGCCTCTAATATGACTTGCTGAGGATCTACCTGGAACAAAACCGGCTTGGTTTATCACCATGTTCAATCATTGTTCAAGATGGCAGCATATATCTTAATGTCCAGGTTCAAAAGCCCTATTGGGCGGCAGGGGCGTTGCTAGGTCTCCAAAAGACCTGGGACTGGAGCCCAGGGCAGATTTGATAGAAGTGGAGTGAATGCTTAGGCGGGCATACAGATGAATATATGAGATGCCAATTAACAATAAGTATATTTGGGTATATATCAGGGCGCAACAAATCCCAGGCACCACAAAATTAGACCTGGCACCCGGGTATTATTGTCCCCACATGGTGCCCTCGCTGCTGAGATCATTTTTTGTTTTTGTATTATCCAGTGGAGCACGAGGGGGAAGTGTGTGCACCTACTTCCTGGTATGTCCCCATCCGCACCACAGCAGGACTAGAAACAATGATGGTCTGTGCCTGTGTGAGAGGCACAGACCAGACTGGAATGAGGTATGGCAGCAAGAGGGGGGGACATTTTTGAATCTTAAACAGCAAAAAAAAAACTGCTGGCTTGTGTGTAAGTGTGTGTGACGGACTGACTGTAGGTGTGTGATTGAGTATGTGTGTGACTAGCTGTTTGTGTGTCTGTCTGTGACTATGTGTTGTTTGTCTGTATGTATGCTACTGAATGTATGTGTGTATGTCTGTATGTTACTGAATGTATGTGTGTGTGTCTGTATGTTACTGAATATGTGTGTGTGTGTGTCTGTATGTTACTGAATATGTGTGTGTGTGTGTCTGTATGTTACTGAACGTGTGTGTGTCTGTATGTTACTGAACGTGTGTGTGTCTGTATGTTACTGAACGTGTGTGTGTCTGTATGTTACTGAACGTGTGTGTGTGTCTGTATGTTACTGAATGTATGTGTATGTGTGTCTGTATGTTACTGACTATGTGTGTGTCTGTATTTTACTAGATGTATGTGTTTGTATCTGTATTTTACTGAATGTATGTGTGTGTCTGTATGTTACTGACTGTATTTGTGTTTCTGTATGTTATGGACTGTATGTTTGTGTGTGTCTGTATGTTAATGAGTGTCTGTCTGTACAAAGTAATATTAAGAAGAGAAGTTTATAACCTAATAAATCCATATAAAGATTTATAGTATAAAAAAAAGTTACTGACTGCATCTGTGTGTGTCTGTGTGTATGGTACTGACTGCATGTGTGTGTCTATCTGTGTATATGGTCTTGACTGTATGTGTATATGTGACTGGCTGTATGTGTGTGTCTCTCTGTGACTGTATGTATGTATGTATGTATGTGTGCGTGTGTGGCTGACTGCGTATTTGACCGTCTGTGATTGGGTGTGTATGTTGGGTGTGTATGTGACTCCATGTAAAAGTTTGTGTATGTTTGTGTGTATGTGCCGTTTTCTGGCTCCTGGATTTTTTTGCTGGCTCCTAAAATTCAGTTAAATTTGTCAAGCCCTGGTATATGAATAATATTCCCATGATTAAGCGTGGTTTCACGCGAAACGAGTAAGGAGAATTTGCTTTTTCCTTCACATGTTGCTGTGTTCCTATTTCCCTTTTTTTTTATCAGATCCACTTTGATTATTAAATGATTAGATTTTTCATTATAAACTTATATTCTAAATACTACATTTTGTGTATGTGTCATTTATCAACTTGTTTAACAGATTATAGAATTTATCAGAATTATTTACAAAGAATACAACCTAATATTACTAAAAGGAAAAAACCTCAAGTAAATAGAACAGGTTTGTAATTACTCATATACACACAGACACACACATATCATCTCACACAGAAATGCATGCTGTCTCAGACACAAACATACACACGCTGCCTCACATACTGTCTCTCTCAAACACACACACATAACAAGCACGCTGTCTCACACAGACACACATAACAAGCACGCTGTCTCACACAGACACGCATTACAAGCACGCTGTCTCACACAGACACGCATTACAAGCACGCTGTCTCACACAGACACGCATTACAAGCACACTGTCTCACACAGACACACATAAGCACGCTGTGTCACACAGACACACACACAAGCACACTGTGTCACACAAATACACATGCTGTCTCTCTCACACACACACACACAATGTCTCACACACGTCTCCAACAGACACACACAAGCATGCTGTCTTGAAATTAAATATATACAATTTCTAATTATTTAAATGTGCATAAAATAATTTAATACATATAAATAAAAAAACATAAATACAAATATACACAAAAATACAAAAAACACAATGACATAAACATATGTTCTATGGGATAAATATAATTTGCATTACCAACAGAGCATCAAAATATATAGATACATAAAACATCCGAAATAAAGACCACTAAAATGGCTGAAAAAATCCAAATAAGGAAAATACCTTAACCCCTTAAGGACAGAGCCTTTGAAACATTTTTGTCCTTTCTGGACAATGGCTATTTTAACATTTCTGTGCTGTTTGTGTTTAGCAGTAATTTTCTTCTTCGTCATTTGCTGTACCCACACATATTATATATTGTTTTTATCGGGACAAAAAGGGCTTTCTATGGATGCCATATTTTTGATCATATCTTATCATATTATTAAAAAATAAAAGTAAAATATGGTAAAAAAAAAAAAAAAATACACAAATTTCTTTGTTTTTATTTGAAACAACTTCTCCTCATCGACAATAGCGAACGAAAAAAACATGCTAAATAGATTCTACTATTTCTCCTGAGTACAGGGATACCACCCATGCATAGGTTTGTTGGGTTGTTTGGGGGCTAAAATGCCAAATTTGTGAGGTGCAGTTTTTTGTTTTCCAACTTGAAATTTTTACATGCAGACAGCCTGCACCCATGTCCCATTTGGGACATATTTGAAACCAGCCAGTGTATTTTACCCCATCAACCCATATATTTTTTAAAAGTAGACACCCTAGGCTATCTCAAATGGTGGTATTTTAACACTTTCCATGCACTAATTCTACCACCAGCCCTTGTCAAAGTTTGTGGTAGTAATTTTTTTGTGTTTTTTTTTCACAAACCTTGTACTTCAGACATGAATTTACAGATTTTGGTATGTGTCACTGCCAAATAACACCCCAATAAGTGTTCAGCAACATCTCTTGAGTACAGGGATACCCCCCATGCATAGGTTTGTTGGATTGTTTGGGGGGTAAAAGGCCAAATTTGGGAGGTGACGTTTTTGGTTTTCCAATTTGAAATTTTGACATGCAGACAGCCTGCACCCATGTCCCATTTGGGACATATTTGAAACCAGCCAGTGTATTTTACCACATCAACCCATATATTTTTTAAAAGTAGACACCCTAGGCTATATGAAATGGTGGTATTTTTACACTTTCCATGCACTAATTCTACCACCAGCCTTTGTCAAAGTTTGTGGTAGTAATTTTTTTGTGTTTTTTTTTCACAAACCTTGTACTTCAGACATGAATTTACAGATTTTGGTATGTGTCACTGCCAAATAACACCCCAATAAGTGTTCAACAACATCTCTTGAGTACAGGGATACCACCCATGCATAGGTTTGTTGGGTTGTTTGGGGGCTAAAAGGGCCACATTGTGAAGGTGCGCATTTTCAACTTGGAATATTGACGTGTAGCCAGCCTGAGCCCATCTTTCATTTGGGACTTTTTTTTTAAAGTAGGACAGTGTATTTTACCCCAAAAAGTATATATTTTGTAAAAGTAGACACCCTAGGCTATTTTAAATGGTGTTATTTTAACACTTTCCATGCACCAATTCTACCACCAGCCTTTGTCAAAGTTTGTGGTAGTCATTTTATTGTGTATTTTTTCCCACATACATTGTACTTTAGACACAAATTCACATATTTCGGTATGTGTCACTGACAAACAATACCACAATATATGTTCAGCAACATCTCCCGAGCACAGGGATACCACCCATGCATAGCTTTGTCAGCTTTGTTGGGTGTTGAAAGGCTACATTTGAGAGTTGCGCTTTTTGATTTTCAAACTTGGAATTTGAACATGTAGAGCAAGGAAGGGGTTAATAGCTCTTATAAGAGCCTTTGTAGTACTGTACAAAAAAATTAACCCCTAAAAATGCACAGACAAGAAAAAAGGTTCTGCTGTGCAGTGATCAGTGGCAGGGAAGGGGTTAATACACTACACTATACAAAGGGTATGGCTTTTATAAAAGCCCTTGGGACTCACAATTTTTTTACATTTTATTTAATTTATTACAATTAAAAAATTATGTTATACAGATCTGTCTCTTTCCCTCACTAAAACTCAAGTGAGGAGAGGGAGGCAGATCCATATGGGTCAGAACGATATTTAGGAACCAGACGAATGGTGATGCTCATCTGAGAAATCACCAAACCACCTTTGCCACTGATCGGCTGTTACTGATCGCTATACACGCGTTCAGACAGCTTCAAAAGGAATACACGTAATCCCCTAGTGGGTATAACTAACCCCTAGCGAGTCTGACAAAAAAAATGCTGATAGCAAAAAAAAATCCTTCTGCGACTAGATTGCTCCATATGCGCTGCTTAGGCAGTGACCATATGCACTGCTTAGGCAGTGACCATATGTGCTGCTTTGGAAGGGATATACGGCAAGGAAGGGGTTAATAGCTCTTAAAAGAGCCTTTGATATACTGTAATAAATCAAAGTAAAAAAAAATAACCCCTAAAAAAATGCACAGACAGCAAAAAATGTGCTGCTGTGTAAGATCACTGAGTACACAGCGATCAATTGCAGGGAAGGGGTTAAATACTGGAAACGGCTTTTATAAAAGCCTTTGGGTCTCAATTCTATTAAATATATTATAATTAAAAACTTACATTATACAGCTCTGTCTCCCTCCCTCACTAAAACTCAAGTGAGAGGGAGGCAGATCTACACGGGTCAGATCAAATATTTACAAATATTGATCTAACCAGACGAATGGTGATGCTCATCTAAGCAAACGCCAACCCGCCTTTGTCACTTATCAGCTGTTACTGATCGCTATACATGCGGTCAGACAGCTAAAAAAAATTTTTTTTTACGTTAAACGTAGTCCCCTAGCGGGTATAATTAACACGTGACGGGTGTAATAAAAAAGTAAAAAAAAAAATTTAAAAATGCTTCTGCAGCAAGATTGCTGCATTTGCGTCAGATCGCTGCTTAGGCAGTGATCTACAGCAAGAAAGGGGTTAATCTCTCTTAAAAGAGCTTTTTTTTATACTGTAATGAATTACAGTAAAAAAAAAATGAACCCCTAAGAAATGCAGACAGCAAAAAATGTGCTGCTGTGTATGATCACTGCGTACACAGCGATCAATGGCAGGGAAGGGGTTAAATGGCTTTTATAAAAGCCCTTGGTGTTTAAAATTTTATTAAATATTTTTTTTTATTATTTTATTTTATTTTTTTACTTTATCTGATCTGTCTCTCTCCCTTACTATAACTAGTAAGGTGAGGGAGGCAGATCAATACTTGTCAAAGGCAATATTTGCTAATATTGCCTTTGACTGTATGGTAAGTGCTCATCAGAGCACTTACCATACATGCCTGCACACAGATCACATAGATCTGTTGTGCCGGCATCGATTGGCTCCCCCTAGAGGATCGGAAGTGAAATACTTTCACTTCCGATGCTCTTGCCATTAGAAGGGAAACGCTGCCTGTACAGGCAGCGTTCCCTTCTACTGAGCCGATGGGGTCGCTCAGGAGAGCGACCACCATCGGCTCTGGGCAGCCTGGAGGTGTTGTTAAGTGCCTCGCTGGCGAGGCACTTTAACAACACCGCAGATGCTTAGAAAGCGAACGATCGTTTGCTTTCTAAGCACATGTGTGCAGCGGGCGCAGCCATTTTTAAATGGCTGCTACGATCACTCCGTGGAGTGATCGTAGCGCGCCCCTGCACATTTGGGGGGTGTTGCACAATGCCTCTACCTAGTCGCTTTCTTTACTCAGTTTAGTGCATGACGTGCCAGGCACGTCACCTGTCGGCAAGTCCTCGATTTGCCGTGACGTGCCTGGCACGTCATCTGTCGTTAAGGGGTTAAAAAGTAACCGTATGGGCTCACTGGGTCTGGCCACAGGCACCCGCACTAGAAGTCACCATAAACTCCAGGAAACTGTTGCACGTGATCTCGCAAGGATAAGCCCGGCTCAGGCCACAAAGAACAAGGATGGCAGGTATAGCCTATAGGGCGTGAGGTGTGTGAGCCCGCTGGCTGCAGAGCACTTCTGGGTGTCGCACGGCAGCTTCCAAGGGGGCAGATTGGCAGTTAAATGTGCCCTTATTCACAGACACCATTACACACACAGACACAGATACCCTTACACACATAGACACTTTTATGCACAGACACCCTTACACACACACCCCCAGACACCCTTACACACACACACACACCGACACACTCAGACACCCTTACACACACACACACCCTTACACACACACCCAGACACCCTTACACACACACACCCAGACACCCTTACACACACACACACACACCCACACCTAGACACCCTTACACACACACACACAGACACCCTAACACACACACACACACACACAGACATATACCCTTACACACACAGACATACACCCTTACACACACAGACAGACACCCTTACACACACACAGACAGACACCCTTACACACACACAGACAGACGCCCTTACACACACAGACAGACACCCTTACACACACAGACATACACCCTTACACACACAGACATACACCCTTACACACACAGACACCCTTACACACACACAGACACCCTTACACACACAGACACCCTTACACACACAGACATACACACACAGACAGACACCCTTGAAGATTTTTCTTTCACCAGTAGTGGTGTCTGAACCATCTCCCTCCCTGCTCCTTTACCTTTTATTTGCAGGGAGGGGGACGATTCAGGTACACCGTCTGCAGCCGGTCCTGGTGTATCAATGCGCGAGGGGGCGGAGCACGCACCCCTTAGCGCTTCTCTCAGCTCCACATGCCCGATGGAGGCACGCTACGGTTGTGCCTCTGCCCTACACGCAGCCAGACACAAACAGGGCTGCGTGAGGGCTTGAACACCGCGCCGGATATGAACTCATATCATATCCGGCGCACTACACTGGAAGACAGGAGGAGATGCTGGGTGGTCCCAGGGGTCGCCCCAGGCAACCAACAACGGCAGGTCCGCGACCCCTGCAGTTACCCACCGCTTGCAGAGAAAAAAAAAAAACCAGGTTTGGTGACTCGGGATTCGGGGCTATGGGGATGATATTCGGGGCATCAGCCCCAGTAGCCCCCCCCTAGCGACGCCTCTGTTGGGCGGTAACTTGCCACATCCTCAGGTCTCTTCCCCAGCTTAAGGATAGGGACTATATTTCCCTATAACATCTCGGCCAGAAAAGAGCCCTTTACTGAGGCCTAATTGTATGCTTCTGTTAGGAAGGGCACAAATTCCTAAGCAAAAGATTCATAGAATGAGGCATCATAGCCATCGGGGTCAGGTGCTTTTTAAGATTTCTGTTTTTGAATTTTCTGGCTGACTTCTTCATAGGATAAGGGTCTATTTATCCATTCCAAAGCCTCAGTCGATGGAGCAGATTTCTTTCCTTGAAATATTGTTCCATTCTAAAATTTACGTTTTCCCGAGATAGATTATAATGATAAAATTCTCCTTAAGCCTGTTCTATTTTTTCCAGTGCTCAATATACCGTATTTGCGGACAGGTCAGACTATAATTGAAGTCAGACTATAAGACTGGGATCCAGGTCCCCCACAGAGCTTCCGGCTTCATCATAAAGCAGAAGTGCCGGGCAGCACTGGAGGATGTCTGCTCATATTGTGCAGACATCCTCTGACTGCCCCCACTAGCCACCAGGGAGATTTGGGCTAGCCATCATGGAAAAAGAAGTCCACCCCTTATGATATTCAGCAAGCTATGTGGCTTCTTTTCCATTGTACTCTAGCTATTTCATGCATCACATTTTGCTTGGCCATCCTATAACCTACCTGCTGGGGGTATTGTGACAATAACTTTATTTTCCTGGTTTCTGGTGATTTAGCAATGAAGTGGAGGGGAGGTGCTTCAGGGGACATGGCCATAGGAGGGAGTTGTCAGCAAGTCAGTCTCACAAAATTACACTGACACACATAGTGCCAAATAGCTGGCAATGTTCAGTAGACTGATTTGCAACGTTACAGCTAGACACAGTTCTTGTGAATGCACAGAATCTTTTTTGTTCCTTTATTATGCCAGAGAAACACCTGCTGAGGAAACAAAACTGCAGGATAGTTTGGAGGGATACAGTGGTAGGCACTTACATACCACTTATGATGGACATTTACTGGAGTCTGTGGCGGACGATGTAATGATGTTCTATGGACCTTCACAAACATTGCCATGGACACAGGTTTCCTTGTACAGACACTTTGCCTATCCCTGGAGTTATTGTATGTGGGTGATGTAATCTAGGTGATTGTTTGTGATCCTTAAAGTGACACTACCTCTTACATAAGCTGTAACTAGATTACCTGTGCATTTAAAACAAAACGCATTTATAAGACATATGCCACTAGTTTTTGTTTTTCTATGTTTGAATTAATTGCATATAAAAGTAAAAATAAAATTAGGTGTCTATGTCCTGCATCCATTTTGTGAATTTTACCCATGATGCAACATTCTCCAAAATCTTCCAAGTCTCACTTTATCACTGTGTGCAGAGCCTGCATGATGATGTCATAAGATACATCTCAGGAGTTGTGCCTTCCAACACAAAACATATCTTTCTGGAAGAGAGAGGAGATTGACCTGATCAAATCATAACTCTGCCCCTTGTGATGTACTTGTTACATTACGCTCCCATTCAATGCAAGTCTATAGTCAGAGTTCTGACTTATAGACTGCATTCTGTGTCCAGCGCCCCATAGTTAGATACTTGTGCCGTAAAGTCACTGTGGGCAGGTATCCAAAAACACTATATTTCACAAAATGGAGGCGCCCAGTCACACTTGTTTATTAAAATATTTTATTATATAAATTTACATAACAAAAACAAAAGACATATCTGAAAACAACAATGCAAAATAAAAAAAAATAGAACCCTTTCTTTTTTTGGTGGTAGTATCCCTCTAATATCAACCAATTGCAGAGACAGATTTTAGATATAAGTATAATAAAATTCTTGGTATTGGTATTTCAGCAAATAAGCCACAGGGGGTTATATAAATATTAAATAAGGTGTAGCATGGCTACTGTTTAACTGGGAACTCATTTATGACTGATATCTGAAATGAGTTTGAACAAGTTAATAAGTACCTTGCTTTTTTCTGTCTAATAAAACACTTATGCAGTGTGCTATGCTGTATGTAGCAGTGTGCCACCAGATGACATCTCCTAATATGCCTAACTAACATAATTACAAATGGGCGGTCTAGTCTAACAGGTGCTTTCTCATCTTATTTTCAAGCATAGAGCATTTTCACCACTGTATAAGCAGCATATTCAAGGAGGACTAAAACCTTAAAAATTAGCCATATAAAAGGCTTCCCCTAATGTTCATGTTTTACCCTGGTCTAAAGTGCTGTAAAAAAAAACAACTTACATATAAATCTACAGCATGTTCTGTGATCCTTCTAATACTACAGTGCCAACATCTTGTGTCTGTCTCACGGTTTGCCAGCTCCCTTGTATTAGCATAAGCAATCACATACGCATTTGTACCACTGTCATAATAGCATTTGCGTACACATTGACGCACTGTTATCCTATGCTGGACCGTCTCAAAGAAACAGCAGCTTCACTTCTCCCAAGTCTATTTTTTTTTTAACTATGGCACTTACAGAAGTCCCATTGAAAAATGATGGAAAAATGAGAGAAATAGTCTGTTATATAGACAAAATTAATTTGGGGGTTTACTCCCTCTTTAATTTTTATACTACAAATAATAATATATAATCAAATTTGAAAATAAGGCAATGTTTTTTCAGCACACATGCAATGAAAAAGTGATCCTGCCTTACATTTGCAGTCTCCTTGTAATCGATCCTCAAAAGAGAGAAATTTTATTCCAAGGCTAAGAACCAAGTCCCCATAAGAGCTGGTCTCCCTGTAATCAGTCCTCAAAAGATAGAGGTCCAATTAAAAGGAAAATTGTGTGGGAGTGCGGGTCTAACACCGGCCTATTGCATGGCACCTAGTGCTGACTGCCATCCGACACCTCACCTTAGTACGTCACTGAAATGATCAAGCCTTGCAAAGACTGCTAGTCAGTGACTCCAGGCAGTGGTGTATCTTGATTTTGTGCTGCCCTAGGCAGACAAAATCCGGGCACCCCCCTACCCAAGCTGCACACCCACGTTACACACCTAAGACATGCCCCATCATTCAGACTCACATCAAGCTCATACTCCCGTCACACACTCCTACTCCCATCACACTCAGTCACACACTCCTACTCCCATCACACTCAGTCACACACTCCTACTCCCATCACACTCAGTCACACACTCCTACTCCCATCACACTCAGTCACTCACTCCGACTCCCATCACACACACACTGACTCCCATCACACTCAGTAACACACACTGTCTCCTATCACACACACTCTGACTCCCATCACACTCAGTCACACACACTGTCTCCCATCACACACACTCTGACTCCCATCACACTCAGTCACACACTGTCTCCCATCACACACACTCTGACTCCCATCACACTCAGTCACACACACACACACACACACACACACACACACACACACACACACACACTCTCCCATCAGCACTTACCTTTCCCTGGCAGGCAGGCAGCATGGTCCCTCCGCGATTGTGCTGACAGGTCACGTGACCGGGCGCGCGTATGACGTCAGCGCGCCCGTCACGTGACTTTCGGGACTTCCGTGTCGGCACACTGCACGGGGAGCCGAACAGGCAGCACGGAGGTTTCTCTGTGCTGCCTGTTCGGCTCCCCGTGCAGTCTGGCAGCCAGAGCGATGGTGAGGGGGGATCTTCCGATCCCCTCTCACCTCCGTCTCTGCCTGCTAGCGCGGTCTTTTTTTTTTTTTTTTTTTAAAGGGCCGGATTTTTTTTTTCAGTGCTGGGGGGCGCTGCCGCCCCCCAAAATTTGCCGCCCTAGGCATCCGCCTAGGATGCCTCGCGGTAAATACAGCACTGACTCCAGGTGTAGTATGCTCTAATAGTTGAGAGTTGTTATTTTCATGCTATTATCTTGTTTAAGATTGACTTGATTGCATCAATTTGGGCAAACAGAGTTAAAGATGTGATTCCAATATTGGTTAATAGAGACCAAGCAGGCTTTGTGAAAATGAATATTAATAGATTCATTGGATTTAGCAAAAAGAGAAGATCTTTCCTTATTAACATTTAGTCGACCGGGTCAACTGGTCCTACATGTCTCAATCATTGAAATCTTATGGTCTAGAAGGAAAAATGTTAAATGCTATATTGGCCTTTTATAATGCACCATTGGGATCAGGGATTTACGCCCCATGGTTCACAATTAAAAATGGCTCTCGTCAGGTACCCTGTAGACTAAATAAAATGTATCTATCTATTGAGAATCTATGTTGACGATGTAATAAGGAAATAGGGACATATGTTCATGTCTGGTGGAGCTGCAAGAAATTAATACCCTTTTGGAATATGATAGAACCATTATTAGTAAATATAGGTTTAGATACTATAAAAAAACTAGCTTCATATGTTTTACATCTGAATTGGCCTAATATTAATAGAATAAATTAATTTCTGCTATTGCATATTTTGATGGCAGCCATGATTATTTTGGCCAGATTGTGGAAGAGGCAGGAAATACCGGTCTGGCAAGCCCTAAGAAACCAGATAGACTTCCAAATTTACATGGAAAATGGTCTATAGTTGAGTAGTAAGAATATGAGGATAAAAGAAGGCCATGGAAGAAATGCAAAGATGAGTTTGAATAGGAAGTAGAAAGAACCTTAAAAGATATTGTCTGTAAATATGCAAATCTGAGTTTAATACAAGACGGAGAGGAGACATTATGATGGCTTGTTTTGTCTTATTGAGTGTTCAAAGTGGCATCATTAATGCTATGTTAGCTTACTGAGTGCAATTATGCTGCTGAATGAGTATGTATCTTTAAATGTAATGTTTGATATATGAAATATTGTATGTAAGAAGAAATGGATATTTGTATTTGTACTATTTATAATAACAGAACAGCAGCAGGATTCCTGAAATTTGATTGACTGTTGGCACACATCATTCTGTTGATTGGATTTTAATTACTGTTTGACTTTGGCTTAATGGCCTTTACTGCAAACATTACATGTTTTGTAGTGTAGTGTTTTTACATTTTAAGGAAGTGTGCCAAATATAGATTCCACCTAGGGTGCCAAATACTCTATCTATGCCCCTGACTTGACTATACATGATCCATTGCCAGCAGAGCTCTTCTACCAGGAGTTCACCAGGTTTACTCCTGCGCATTGCATAACTGTAATGCAGTATAAATGAAACAGAAAATGCCTGTTTGTTGGTTTGTTTGTTTTGTTAGTCTGAAGCAGGAAAAACTCTTGAACACTGAACTGCAGAATCATGAAATTTGCACAGATTGTTCATTCTGGAATGTCTAGGTCAATGCCACTATTTTCAGCCCTCTACATTGTTCCTTTAGAGAGTTATTAGTTAATTAAGGTGTTTAATCACCACATATACTGCAAAGTTCATGGGTCAGTGTTCTACATCACCAGTAATGTCACAATCTCCTTTTCAACAGAAAATTAGATATATAGAGATAATATAGGTTTCAAAAGCTCTAAGGGTGGAGTTTCTAGGTCAGTGCAACTATTTTCAGCTGTTCCTTTCCCAAGTTATGAGTTAATTAAGTTTTGAGTAGGAACTCGACTTGTAGAACAACAATTGTTAACTGTTACAAAACGGAGCAACAAAACTGCTGAGAAAACAGAGGTGCGACTTGCTGAACAACAATTTCATACTGCTAAAAGATGGAGCAATAAGACTGCTAAAGAGACAAACGAATGCCGAAAGTCCGATCACCTACAAGAGAGTTACTGAAAGCAAGGATCAGCATCAAGAATCTAAATCCCAGTTGAGGTCGGGTAGTAACTACCCATGTTATACATTTAATTGATTGATTGAGTGATTCCATTTGTTAGTGGGAACTTGATTACCACTAACTGCTCCTTATTCAGTGATCTACCTGGTATCTTGGGCCATTCCTCCCAATAAAATGCTGTTACAGTATTTATTTCTATGAATGTAACAACATTTTATTTACAAAACAATACTTATAGTATAAAGATCTTGCCAGCACAGCATATAATGTAGAGTGAATTTTATGAGAGACACCCTAATGTTTTCTACTCAACATGTCATGATCTCTCAATCAATGAACCACGCTGAAAACTTCTTCTAAACGTCTGTGCATTATCGGGTACCTGTTGATCCAGATGATAGCAAACAAAATTACTGTGACTGAAAAGGAGGAGAAAAATGCAGGAGTAGGATTAATCCTTGGATGAACTGCATAAAATAATAAGTGTAAAATGTAAGCAGGGGAAAAGAAATCCAAGAATAAATAGGCATGTAAAACATTGAAGATCTGGAACATAAGCTATGCCCAGGCTATAACTGCTAAAAAATATTAAAATGACTATCTGCTCTGGTCAGGTAAAATACCTTTCCCATTTGTGCTCTACCCCCCTACTGTTGAACGTCCCATAATCCTATACTCTCCACATATTTATCTGGATATAAAGTGATGTCCCTTTGCCTTTCGGTTTGGCATGGTTTCTCATGGTCCGATTTGGCATGTAATTGTAACATTCATGGGACATGCAACGAGATCTGAAAGAAAAATCATGCCTAAAACATCATGCAAATGAACTACTTCTCAATGGAAAATGTGAAATTTGCATTTGAAGCCGCATTTAAAAAAAAAAAAAAAAATTTACAGTGACAGTATTTACAGGTCTAGGTTGACACAGTACCTTTCAGTTGGATCAGCAGCAACACTCTAGTTATTAAGTAACTTTCATCTTACTCAGCCAGGCTGATGGTTAAGTCTCGCCAGGAGTCCTAGAGCAGCAGTTTACCAATCCAGCTAAACTGCTGTATCCAGTCGACCCACTTAAAGCTGGTCTGTATAACTCCTGTTATAATATGCCGGTTACTATTTAAGCCATTACCTTTGTGGAAACAGAAGAGTACTGTATTCCTAATATATAGAAGAAGAATAGGCTTTATTCATGAAAGTGGGAACTGCAGGGAATTGCAATATTAAGGCCAAAATAGGAGCGTTTGAAGTATAGCTAGCTTGGCCTAATGCCTGCAATTCCCTTGTCAATTCCCTCGAATTCCCTGTTTCATAAATATAAAAGCCCTATGTTATTATGTAACCATTTATGCATCTAATATAAGTGAGGAGAGAGCGCCACCTGGGTTTAAAAATCTGTTATTTCATCTCAACAGAATTAAAGATAAATAATACCTAAAAGAATAATGACTCTTTTTGACACTGTTGATATATGTGTTGTGTGGCACTAGGCAGCCACCCACATTAAGAGTTTGGAATAACCCCCCCCCCCCCCTTATTTTTAATTCAAGCTATAGGTTAAACTATTCTTCCCTCATGACAAAGCACTCCTGGTCCGAAGCAGGAAGGGCCATCTGAATCACCAGTAGCATTTCCGATGTGTCACCATGCGTCAGGGCTGTATCCAGAACCTGATCTCTGGACACTGCTAGATTATTTTGAGGCAGAAGACAAAAAAATGATGTTGCTTACAAAACTTGACTATTTTATTTAATGCATAATACAGTCCTAACGTTGTGTGGGCAATAGTATAATGGAATACAATGTCATTGTAGAAACACTGCAGCGGTTTGATTACAAAATCCTTAATTTGGGCTACTCAGTAATTACTGAAGTGATTCCAAATTGGCACGAAGTTCGGCTGACTGAAATAGTAGAATAGATGTCTATGAGCAGGATAGAGGCTCTTCGGCTTTTGGAAAAATAGCCTAAGTCCACCTGAAATTAAAAAATAATTAGACCCCTGGGGCCAGTGGAATGCACTGTCCCCATAAATAAAAAATAATGGCCAATGGGGCCAACAGACGCCCTTATCCCCATCCATAATAAAGATATGGCACCCACTTGAAATGCCTCCTTTGTTCAAAATAAAATATGTGTAATGGGGGTTGTGATCCATTTTGAAATTCCCAGACACGTTTTTATAGCAATGTAGATCAGGACTCCTTGCCCTGGCCCCCACTGTTTTGTTGGTTCCCAGCCTCGTTTATGGCTACTAGCGCTGGCCCCCTCAAATTTTGGGGGAGAAAACTTTTTTTGACTCTTTATTGGTATTATTTTTATATTTATATACGTTTTTAATTCCAATTCGCCATCTTCAAACAGGGCTCCGAAGATTCGGTTTATGAACAACCCTTTCAGATCAGAATCCCAGTATATTTTTTTAGCCCTCCTCTGCACTTTTTCTAGTTCTGTAATAATAATATCCTTTACGATTAAAACAGCAATTAACATATACAAAAATCAAGAATTCTATTAACAAAAAGGTACCCCTCATAGAGCTATCCAATATCTGAATTTTTAGCTACACAATATGACCCCGAATAGCGGTGCAATTCGGACATCCTGACTGATTACACGACAATTGCTTTCAAAACAGAAAGCAAACTGAAACTATGGCATGATATAGAAAATTGCGAGACAAATTCGGCGGGTGGACTGATCAAGTAGCGATGACCCCTCCCCCCCAATTAAAACACCAAGCACCAAGAACAGAGAGCACACAAACCCAGGAAATACATCTGGGAGACAGACGGCAGCTCTGAATTTGGCAACACTCACGGAGTCACTCACTTTTCGTATACTTTTCGTGCTGGTCGAATTGGCAACAGAGTGAGTGACTCTGAAGCTGAATTCGCATCTGCCGTCAGCCCCTCGGATGTATCTTGTGTATTTCCTGGGGTTTGTGTGCTGGCTGTTCACAGCACACAAACCCCTGTAAATACATAAGATACACTGTGCCCCTGAGTGACAATTGTGCACCATACTGGCAGCACACCTGTCACTCTAGGGCACGATACTCCCCTGAGGGTAGGGAGTCACTCAAATGGCTCCCAACCCCCCAGGTTACACATAAGGGGGGGTAAGGGCTGGGAGCTTGGCAAGTGCTCCTAGCCCCCTAAAAAACATTAGGGAACAAGGGCATCTATTATAAACATTCCCCCTTCCAGGGTCTGGGGGTTAGGGAAATCCAGTTCCCGTTTTGCTGTGTACCAATTTTGCCCGTCGGCTGAACCCGTTTTGTGTACCAGTCCTGGATTTTATGACTTCCTCCATTCTGTAACCTGACCCTGGCTTTCCTGACCAATCTCTTGCATTTCCCCTGTTGGCACTATATTCACCATTTTATGGTGGAATATTAATGGGCATACTGGCTGTGGAATATTAATGGGCATAGAGTGACATATTAATGGGCAAAGAGTGGCATATTAATGGGCATACTGGTTGTGGCATATTAATGGGCATATTGACTGTGGCATATTACCAGTGCATACTGACTGTGGCAAATTACTGGGCATAATGACTGTGGCATATTAATGGGCATAATGACTGTGGCATATTAATGGACACACTGGTTGTGCTATATTAACGGGCATATTGGCTGTTGCATATTAGTGGAAAAATTGACTGGGGCAAATGAATTGGAAAATAGTGTTATATTAATGAACAAACTGGCTGTGGCAAATTAATGGGCAAAGAGTGGCATATTAATGGGAAAACAGTGACATATTAATGAATAAACTGGCTGTGGCCAGAAAGACTATGCATATTAATAGGGTAAGTCTTGGATGTGCAATGTGGGTAATGGGACATGTCCTTGCATTTAAATGAAATTTATGATGGCAGCCCTGCCCATTGGTACTACTATTCAGTCCAGGCTGTGATACAGACCCAACAGCTCAACTTGAGTGGGGCTGTAACTGTTATTGGTGGAGCTCTGTTTGTTACTGTGTGTCTGTGAGTAACTGTGTACATTAGAGTGTTTCTGTGAGTGACTGTGTGAGTGTGTCTGTCTGTGCCTCTGTTCCAAGGCACTAAACACTGTAGATACCACCTGCAGCAAGGCTAAATGTGAAAAAAAAAAAAAACAATTGTCCCAGCACAAGTCCAGCAATGGGAATTGTGCATCCATTAAGTGTGGTATGTCTAGCATACAGATGTTTCCCTGTTCTAAAATTCCCCCTAGGTAACCAATTCACATGTGGGTAGGCCTATTATATCCAGGCTCACAGATAGTTAATAATGATCTCATCACCAAAGTGATCCAGAATCAGCACGAAAACTGGCCGACCAAAATTGTAGCCTCTATCACCCCACAGACGTCTATGGGCAGGACGTCAGTGGAAGTACTTTGACTATTGCAAAATTAAATTAAAATATTGATAAAATACATAACAATACAAGAAATCAACATAAAAAAGTTTTTTGTTAAATGGTTAGATTAAGTTATATATATATATATATATATATATATATATATATATATATTCCATTTATGTATAACATTACTATATTAATATGTATTTATTTATGTATTTAAATTCGTTTTCTTTTATTCTTCTACACTTTTATGGCCAATTCTGCAGGCATTGTAAAGGCATTCTGGCCAATGTTGAGGGTGTTTGGCCCTTTCTGAGTGAGGGAAAACCTATGGATTCTGTAGGCCTGTTCCTCAAACTGAATTTGGCTGAAGATAAGCCCAAAATTGGCCATATTGAGTAACTAAATTGTGAATTAAAAATTGGACTAAAACTCTCAATCTGGCCCCACTTTTGAGTTTTTTGGAGAAATACTGAAGGCTTTATCATTGGAGTATCTTTTTGCAGCAATTTTATAGATTGTGTAAAAGAGCATCTTAAATTCACATTAATCAAAAAAAAGGTTCGTCTTTTATCCTGTTCTAATGTGCTGGAGCAAACAGGTTACCTATGAATCTTGAGCATGTGCTTCTTCTTCTGTTGTACGGCCATCATATTACATAAGACCTCAGAAGCTCTGGCTCCTTCCCTGTCTTCTGGCTGCTCTGTTACTCACTCCCACCTCACTGTTACTCTTTCTAACTGTTCACATTTGAACTGAGTCATTTCACCATTTCCATTGAAATTTACCTCAGTTCCATTCACTTTCATCTCACTATTCACATTCAACCACGGATTCTTATTAGAATGCGTGACACAAGCTGCAGGACTTGCAAAATGCAAGCTCCCATGGAGAGGAGACAAAAAAGGGAATATAAACTGCAATACAAAATGAAAAAAATAATAAAAATAGAACTATTATGATACAAAATAAAATTTGCACTGCTGCAGGGAACACATTTTCAGTACAAACAACAGAAAACAAAGATTTATTCTTGCACTGTGCACGATAAATACATTGCAAATCTGTAAAACAATATCAGGAAAATAATTATACATGAATCAACCTGAAAAATAAAACTGGAAAAAACAATAAAACAATTTAAAAATATGTGTAATTAAATCTGCTTTGAAGATCAATAAAGATCATCCCTCCAATATCTCCAGCACATAAAAAATAAGGAGATTGCATAAGGTAGTGTAATATTGTAGAGGGATCTGTATCAAAATCATATACCGTATTTGCTCGAATATAAGACGGTTTTTTTCAGAGCAAATGCTCTGAAAAATACCCCTCGTCTTATATTCGAGGTCGTCTTATAATCTGAGGTCAGAATATAAGACATGGATCCAGGTCCCCAGCAGAGCTGCAGGGGACCTGGATCCCCCTCTCTAGCAGCAGGGGATGTCTGCGCGATGAGCGCAGACTCCCCTGTTTCCGCCCGGCACGACCGCCGGGGCTTCTGTGAAGAAGCCGGGTACTTCCGCTTTCGTCACAGAAGTCCCGGCGAGCGTGCCGGGCAGCAGCAGGGGAGATCTGTGCTCATCGCGCAGACATCCTCTGCTGCCCCACTAGGCACCAGGGACAATCGGGCAGCTGGGGGATGTCTGCACGATACATGCAGACATCCTCCATGCTGCCCGACACCTCCGTCTACTATGACGGACCAGCTGTCCGTCATAATAGACGGAGGTGTCGGGCAGCATGGAGGATGTATGCACGTATCTTGAAGACATCCCCCAGCTGCCCCCACTAGCCACCAGGGAAAAAATCAAGGTGAGGGGGAATTAGACAGACAAGGGGAGGGGGAATTAGACAGACGAGGGAGGGGAGGAATTAGACAGACAAGGGGAGGGAGGGGGGAATAAGACAGACAAGGGGAGGGGGGAATTAGACAGACAAGGGGAGGGGGGAATTAGACAGACAAGGGGAGGGAGGAGGGAGATAGACAGACAAGGGGAGGGAGGAGGGAGAGGGGAAATAGACAGACAAAGGGAGGGGGGAGATAGACAGACAAGGGGATGGGGGAGATAGACAGACAAGGGGATGGGGGAGATAGACAGACAAGGGGATGGGGGAGATAGACAGACAAGGAGATGGGGAAAGAGGGGCCGCATTGGCACATAAAAGGAAATAAAAACAACAAATGCATTTGTATAATATAATTTTTTTATTAAATATTAAAAAGCAATTTACATATATACAAGTTAAACTTTTTTTCCTATAGGGTAGTCTTATATTCAGGCTTTTAGTTTTTTTCCTAAAGGAATATACAAAGTTTGGGGGGTCGTCTTATAATCAGGGTCGTCTTATAATCGAGCAAATACGGTATATCTATAAATTGTGAACTTCTGTGAAATCTCTTATTAGAACCTAGAGCAAAGATACAGCATGTGGATCAACAATCTCCACTAATCAATTCTGTTACATTCATTCCTCCGTGAAACAATTATCATAAAATAGAAACAAAAATATCCATTGCGCAATATAGTTTAATGATACAAAAGTTAGACACTTTTTTTTTAGTGTATGAATTTATATATGTTTGTATTGATATTTTTAACACTACTGCACTACAATTAAGGTGATGTATATATTATTACTGTTAGAAATGTAACTCTTTAAATATATTTAGTTTACTTACATTCATTAATTTATTTTGCAGATAATTTTTTTCTCTTCATAAAACTAATTTTTAAATATTGTTTTATTTATGTATCCTTTTTATTTTATGGTGCTTTTTCAAAGACGTCCACTCAAACTGACGAAAATGTTATGCGCTCATTTATTTCTGATATAAATTTTTATTTGTGGTATGTTATTTTGCAATTAATACATTCATTTGCAGTAGCTCAATTTGTTCATTCATTATAAGATGTTTACTTCAGGTGTTATTTCATCTGGCACAATGATTATTTTTTACAGTGATATATTACATTTCAACTGAATGGAGCCTGTCTGACCTGTGAAGAGCTCTGTATTGTCAGCATGTCCTTAGAACTGGGGTGATTTTTATGAGAGGTTGGATCCATCTGTTCATCTGTTACTGTGAATCTGACTACCTCTATTATTCTGTGACACAAGGGCTACATAAACAAACATTTTGAGTCGTTTATAACATTAAATTGTATTTATTATACATATTTTTCCTCATTATGTACACTTGGCAATATAACCAAAAATACAGGTTTATCATCCGTCATCTCCAAAATCATCAGTGTACAACAAAAAGAACCTTGTCCTAAATTCAAGCTCATAATGTTTTATGTCCTTTTCCCATCCTCACCCCCACCCATCATGCATAACAGAGAGGAGTAAAAGAAGAGAAAAGAAGAGAGAAGAGAAAACAAATAAATAAAATATCCTATCCTTAACTTATCCTAGCCTAACCCAAAAATTAGCCTTAAGCTGTCTGTATTGGACCATATATTTACCCTTTTTCTGACTCTTAATGAAACTACCTCACCCTATCCCTACTTAAATATTGAAAAAAGTTAATATCATATTTATTTTTTTTAATGAGGCATTTCCCTACATTTGCTAAAAAAAATTAGCAAAAAAATTGAGGTTTACAATCCCCTAACCAACCAAACTAAAAAAAAAAACATGGACATACCCCTACCCCAGCCCTCCCTACAAATATTCCCCATTCATTTCAAGGTAGTGTTTCCATTGAATTTTGGTCCACTGTTTGAAAAAGACAGTGCACACAGTTAAAAACAGATTTATCATACATAGCAGACTAAAAGCATTTGGACCCTAAGTAATGGATTATATTATAAAAAGTTTATGTAAGAAGGAGAATAGAATTCTTACTATGGCTAGAGAAAAGGGGAAACATAACATGGAGGTTTCACCCAACAATAGGTCTAACGATGGAAATCAGGACTAAGATAAGTAAGCTAGAAAGAAACGTGAAAATACCATGCTTGCTTGGTCTAGGACAGTTCATCTAGGCCATTTCACCGCTGAACGTGTGCAGTGGCAGTTTCAGCACTGAACTGTTGTAGCTGTATGACAGTGCGGCTGCTTCACAGCGACAGTGTGAATGCTGACAGAGCAGTGCTGAACTGTCAACGCTGACAAATACAGTAATAAACCTCTAAACCCTAATAAAGTAACCTCCCTAAAAGCCCTAATACCAACCCTAAAACTTATCCATAGCCCCTGACCCTAATACTAACCCTGAACCCTAATACTATCCCTGAACCACAACCCCTAATACCGTATTTGCTCTAATATAAGGGTTTTTTCAGAGCAAATGCTTTGGAAAACACCCCTCGTCTTATATTCTAGGTTGTCTTATAATATGACCTCAAATCGAGGTCAGACTTTAAGACTTGGATCCAGGTCCCCCGCAGAGCTGCAGGGGACCTGGATCCCCCTCGCTAACAGCCGGAAGATGTCTGCGCGCATTGCATCCTCCCCTGCCGCCCGGCACGACCGCCGGGACTTATATGATGAAGCCGGGTCTTTCCGGCTTCATCATAAAAGTCCCTGCGGAAGTGCCGGGCAGCAGCGGAGGATGACTCCCTGCCCCTCACCTTGTATCTCTCCCTGGTGGCTAGTGGGGGCAGCCGGGGGATATCTGCACGATACGTGCAGACATCCTCCATGCTGCCCCACACTTCCGTCTATTATGACGGACCGGCTGTCCGTCATAATAGATGGAAGTGTCGGGCAGCATGGAGGATTTCTGCACGTGTCGTGCAGATATCCCCCGGCTGCCCCCACTAGCCACCAGGGAGAGATACAAGGTGAGGGGCAGGGAGGGGGGCAGAGAAATACAAGGGGAGGGAGGGGGGGGAAGAAAAAGACAAGGGGAGGGAGGAGAGGAAGACAGGGGGGAGGGGGGAGAGAAACACAAGGGGGGAGAGAGAGAGAAAAGTTTGGGGGGAGAGAGAGAGACAACGTGGGGGGGGAGAGAGAGGCAGCATTGGCACATAAAAGGAAATAAAAACAAGAAATGCGTTTGTTTAATATCATAATTTTTATGAAATATTAAAAAGCAATTTACATGTGAATATATACAAGTTAAACTTTTTTCCTATAGGGTAGTCTTATATTCAGGTTTTTAGTTTTTTTCCTAAAGGAATAATCAGGGTCGTCTTATATTTGAGCAAATCCGCTACTAACCCTGAACCCTAATACTAATCCCTAATATTAACTCCTACTACTAACCCCGAATCGTAATACTAACCACTAATAAGTGCCTAATACTAACCTCTAATAACTGTCACGCGATGAAGCTCTCGTGGTGAAGCGGCTGCAAAGGAGCAACGGCGATGAACTGTACCATCCCCTCCTTGCTTTCCCCATTACTAAAAAAAAAGGATTTAAGTGGTATGATGATATTTAATACCCTCTCTAAGAGAATTGGGGAACATAAGATATTTAATAGAAATATTCAGGGCCGATCCTGGGCGGGTGCACGGGGTGCACCGCGTCCAGGCAAACAGGAGGAGAGGCGCTGAAGCAGGGAGCTCTCTCCCTGCCGCCCTCCTCCTTGTTAAAGCAAGCACAGCGCGACGGGTGCAAGCTCCGCCCCCGTCGCGTTCTGTGATTGGCTGCTGCCGGGAGGAGGACGTTCTCTAGAGTATCTGCCAAGACACCATAGAGAACATCCTCCTCCCTGCAGCCAATCACAGAACGCGATGGGGGCGGAGCTTTCCCCCGTTGCTCTGTGCTTGGATTACCAAGGAGGAGGAGGTGATAACAGTTTGGGGGGGGGGGGGGGGAGGGTATTGTTAAAATATAAAATAAAAAAAAGAAAGTGTGGAAGTGTATGTGAATGTGTGTGTCAATGTGTTTGACTATGTGTGTGTTAATGTCTGTGTAAGTGTGTGTGAATGTGTATAAGTGTGTATGTGTGTGTCAGTGTATAACTATGTGTGTGTTACTGTCTGTGTAAGTGTATGTGTATAAGTGTGTATGTGTGTCAATGTGTATAACTATGTGTGTGTTACTGTCTGTGTGTGTGTATGTATGTGTATAAGTGTGTATGTGTGTCAATGTGTATAACTATGTGTGTGTTACTGTCTGTGTGTGTCAATGTGTATAACTATGTGTGTTACTGTCTAAGTGAGTGTGTATGTGTATAAGTGTGTATGTGTGTGTCAATGTGTATAACTATGTGTGTGTAACTGTCTGCGTATGTGTGTGTGTATGTGTATAAGTGTGTATGTGTGTGTAAATGTGTATAACTGTGTGTTACTGTCTGTGTAAGTGTGTGTGATTGTGTATAAGTGTGTATGTGTGTGTCAATGTGTATAACTATGTGTGTGTTACTGTATGTAAGTGTGTGTGTATGTGTATAAGTGTGTATGTGTGTGTCAATGTGTATAACTAGGTGTGTGTTACTGTCTGTGTAAGTGTGTGTGTATGTGTATAAGTGTGTATGTGTGTGTCAATGTGTATAACTATGTGTGTGTTACTGTCTGTGTAAGTGTGTGTACATGTATACATGTGTTACTGTCTGTGCAAGTGTATCCTGTGTCTAAGTGTGTAAAGGTGGCTGGGTGTGTATTTATGTATGTGTGACAGTGTGTATAAGGGTGTCTGTGTAAATATATGTCTGTGAGGGTGACTAAGTGTGTAACTGTGTTTGTGTGACTGTGTATTTATGTATGACTGTGTGTATTTATATGTGACTGTGTATTTATGTGTGACTGCTTGTATGTATGTGTGACTGTGTGTATTTATGTATGACTGTGTGTATTTATGTGTGGCTGTGTGCAAGTGTGTTCTTGCCCGGGGCCCTCACTGCACTCATCAATTTATCACATGGAGGGCACCAGCCCCAACCAGCTGGCGTCTATTTCCCGCCTCCTGCACTCAGCGTGCGTAGAGGGAAGACTGTGCGGAGGAGACAGCCGGGGACGCGAGAGCAGCAGCAAGGTGAGTACTGGGGAAGGCAGGAGAGGAGATTATGCTTTTATTGGGTAAACTAACTGTGGCATATTGGCTGTAGCCTATTAATTGGCAAACTAGCATAGGTATATAAATGGGAAAACTGTCTGTGACATATCAGTGGGCAAATTGGCTGTTGTATATTAATGGACAAACTGGCTGTGGCATATTAATGGGCAAAATAATTGGCATATTACTTGGGGAACTGGTGTATTTTAATGGACGAACTGGCATTTTTATTGGGCAAACTGTAGCATTTTTAATAGGCAAACTGGCTGTTGCTTATGTTAATGGCAAAGTGTACCCTAAGAACACCTCTGCAAATGGGCTGCCCATGTGCTGCTTTGCTGCCTCTGCAGATCGGCGCCATGTTTCCCCTTAGACCTCAGTCAGCGCTTTCTGCTCTTTCCGTGCACAGTGATGACTTAGAGCGTCGGAACATAACGGTCAGAGTCATCACTATGTGCGGGGAGATCAAGGCAGTGCTAATTGAGTTCTGAGATGAGGTCAGTAGGGGGCATGAAAAAGGGACATGGGAAGAGACAAATACATGGTAGGTAGGAGGTATAGGAGAAAGATATGGGGTGTGACAGACAGACATGGGGTATGAGTGGAGAGAGACAAACATGGGGCATGAGTGGAGAGAGAGACAGACATGGGCAATGAGTGCAGAGTGAGAGACAGACAGATATGGAGTATGAGTGGAGAGAGAGAGAGACATGGAGCATGAGTGGAGAGATAGACAGACATGAGGGTACGGGGAGAGACAGACAGACATGAGGGTACGGGGAGAGACAGACAGACATGAGGGTACGGGGAGAGACAGACAGACATGAGGGTACGGGGAGAGACAGACAGACATGAGGGTACGGGGAGAGACAGACAGACATGAGGGTACAGGGAGAGACAGACAGACATGAGGGTACAGGGAGAGACAGACAGACATGAGGGTACAGGGAGAGACAGACAGACATGAGGGTACGGTGAGAGACAGACAGACATGAGGGTACGGGGAGAGAGAGAGAGACACGTGAATGACTGACTTGGTGGAATATTATTTATCACTCATTGTGTACTTCTTTTCCAATGATGCTCAGCCAGACTAATGAGAGACTTTGGCTGGTTGGGAATCATGGGTAGTATGGTAGTAAAACGGTAGTAAAAACTAATTCTGCTAGCCAGCAAAAAGTCTCCCATGTTGCTGGCTGAGCATCATAGAAATAAATAAAACCACTACACAGTATTATGGCAAAATATATATCTTTATTTAAAATAAACGTTGGTCCTTTACATTAAAATAAAGTTGTCTCCCTCCCCCTCTCCCCAATATTGAAATGGGCATGTCTGGAACAGAAATGTCTAAAGGGGAGGAGTTCATAATATGACCACGCCCACCCTTGGGCGCCAAAGGAAAACCTGCACCCAGGCGCCCGTGACCCTTGGATCGGCCCTGGAAATATTATTAACCTATCTACAGAGGAGCTAATACCAATGGAGAACTTGTTTAGAACAGATTCAGAGGGGAAGGGAGCAATTGTGTTCTATTTGCAATTATGGCATTTTATCAGATCTCTCAGATCTGGATTGAGTATCCCATTATTTTATAAACATTTTTGAGAAACTCTGTGTACAAACAGAAATTGTAAATAATCCATTATCCAAAATTTACACTGCAGATGTACCGGAGATTCCTTACTTTTGCAGACTATGTGAACTACACTGAACAAAATGAAAAGCGCATTTTTCATGAGCTGAACTCAAAGATCTAAGACTTTTTCTATGTACACCAAAGGCCTTTTTATCTCAAATATTGTTCAGTGTTCTATTCATATATTTCAGTTAGGCTCAATTATCAAGAGGCAGGTGAAGAGGAAGCTAACCAAGGGAGACGCCGCCATCAAATGCCCTGGTGGCAGCTCTCCAGAGTCGGCTGATCTACTGGACTTGGAGGAGGAGCTACTGCAGGCCATGGATACCGAATACGTCAGGGGTTGAGGGTGCATCGGACTCTGAAATACCTGGTCATTAATATGTTATGTATGTCAATTTGTTTAAAAACTGTTCTCTCACTACTCCTACTCCTAGTATCTTCAGCTATGTATCCACAAACCCTAGAAACAACAGATGACGGGTCCCCACGGCCTGTACAGGCCACACAAAAATTGGCAACTCCTCAGAATTCATCAGCTCTGCTGGCTTTACTATTAGCCTCTTCTTCACCTGCATCTGATAAGTCAAACATACAATTACATGTGCATGTTTGTGCTTCTAGAAACATGAACAGACAGGGCTTCATTCATGAAAGAGGACATTCCATATCTCATGCAATTCCCTGTTTCTTGAATACATTTAAATGCAAATTTGATATGTTCTGCACCCAACTGTATGCACTCAGCACTAACAATGCATTCTTCTTTATCATCTCCAAACGGGGTGTCTTAACCACCTCTAACACCAAATTAGTCCCACCAACTTCAGGCTCTTGATGTGCAGGCACCCATCCATCACCCAAGGAATATACACATTTACTCCACATTAATTTTGTTGGATGTTAATGCAACTGTGGGTAATTATTTGTAGAACAATATCTACTTACATACCGCTGACCATCTATGTACACAGAAATGTTGACATAGATGTTCAGTAGTATGGTATCAATGTACTTGCGCAATACCATGATTAGAATGTTTAACTCTTCATAGACTCAAGCAAAAGTTTAGCGAGCAATAAGTGTAGCATAGGTTAATTTTATGTAACCATTAACTCTCACCTACAATCCTTAGAGCAAAAACTGGATACTATGACAGATGAGAGAGCACGTTCAATATCCAGACCTGCGGCTGCTTCAACACCTATCTCACCAGATCTGTCAGTAGCAGACCCCTCCAGATCTACTCGCAACCCCCTACAATGCCAGTCCCGGATAAATATGCCGGTGATCCTCGGGAATGTAGGGGTCAAGACACAGCCAGAAACTTTTTTTTTCTCTCATAACAGGGTAGCATTTATTATTAACTTACTGCGTGGTGAAGCTCTCGCCTGGGTCTCCCCTTTAATGGAGCACAACTCCCCATTACTAGAATATTCAGATGCCTTCATTTCAGCCTTCCGAGCAGTATTCGATACCCCTGGAAGAAGAGACTTGGCCCAGACCAGTCTAATGGAACTCCAGCAAGGCAGACTATCCATGGCACAATATGCCATAAAATTCAGACATTGGCATACGAGACGGAGTGGAATGCTCAAGCTCTCAGGGCAGCATTTAGAAAAGGACTAAACAAGTCTTTAAAGGATGCTCTAACCTATCGTGATCTTGCAGAAAATCTAGAAGAATTTATAGCACTCTGTCTCAAGCTAGATACTTGTAACTAAGAGAGAAGAGGAGAGAGAGTGAAAGAGAGAAGACCTCTAACTCTCAGAGATTATTCTATTCCTGAAACCAATCCTTCCATCACAGTTCCCGAATCTGCCTTATCTTCTACCGAGCCTATGGAGATAGGCGCCGTTCTACATCTCTCCGCTTCAGAAAAACAAAGACGCAGAGACCTAAAACTTTGCTTATATTGAGGTCAGAAGGGCCACATGGCACAGAGATGCCCAAAAAAGGTGGAAAACTATCAAGCTTAGTGGGAGAAAGAGGCATTCCACTGAGCACATCTACTACCATGCCTCTCTCTTCTCACAGATTTCTGGTTCCCATCACGCTGCAGTGGAAAGGTCACCAAGTGACCACTCAAGCCTTCTTAGATTCCAGGGCTGCTGGAAACTTCATTGATCAAAAATGGGCCCATGAACACAAAATTCCACTCCAGAACAAAACTCATCCCAGTTCTGTAGCAGCTCTAGATGGCACTCCACTTGGTTCTGGTATCATATCTTTGGATACAGAATTTATCAAACTAAAGGTGGGAGTCCTTCATGTCGAGGATATTAAATTTCATCCCGGAGGCGGAGACATGCTTTGAAAGGATATTTAAAGGCTCAGTCTGCATTGAACCTTTGCCTGTGATAGTGCCTTGTGCCTATTTGTGGTATTGTGATTCGGTATTCGTTTATTTCTAGTATTCTGACTCCTGCTTGTTTTGACCATTCTGACTTCTATATTCCTGACCTTGGTTTGTTCCTGTTTATCCTGCTTCCCGTGTTTTGTCCTTGTTCCTTATTTGTTCCTGATTAATTCCCTGGATGCTGAGGTTTTTCAGGGTGCCGCACAAGTCTCTGGCCTTCTCCATCTGCGTCTCAACCATAGGGTGCATGTTAGTCAGAGTGAAATCCATCTCGACTACCTCTTAAGTCCTCAGTTTCCTTCTACACCAGGTTCTGCATCCCTGATCCTCCTCAGAGTCGTTACATCACTAGTGTTATTATTGATTTTTGATTCGTGTTGCTGACCTTTTGCTTGTATCCTGACTTCTCTATTGTTTGCTGCCAGTCCTGACTCCTGCCTGTTCCAGACCATTCTATTTGCCTTATCCTTATCGTCTTGATTTCCCAGTGTGACCCAGTTTTGTTCTGATTATGCTGATTGCTGCCTGCCTCGATCGCTGCCTGCCTCCTGATTATCCAGTATTCTGTTTGTGTTGACCTCGGCCTGCATTGACCTCCCTGCTGTATATTATCCTGTTCCAGTATCTCAGCGTTACTATTGCCTGGTGTATTACAGTAGAGATCTCCTCTCTTTTAGCATTTCAGTGTGTGGGGTTTTAAGTCCTTGGTGGCTAACCATCCGCGGCTCAACCAAAGGTGTGTTACCATTAAGGTGAAACATTCTCACTATCTGTCTTGTCTATTTGAAAGTGTCTGTTCTCATATCTGCATCGTGGATCCTATCTTCCACATCAGAAAGATTACATTTACCACCACCCTTTGCATTCTATCTTTCAACCAATTGCCAATTCACAACAAAACCTTAGGCCCTAAGCCTATTTCAGTCAATTTATACAGTTACCTTTTGTGTGGCACAGTATCAAATTCCTTAGCAAAGTCTAAAAATATAACATCCACTGGAGCACCCATATCTATATTTTTACTCACCTTTTCATAGAATTTGAAGTTTGACAAGATCTGTCTTTCACAAAGCCATGTTGATTCCTGCTAATGAGATTCCTCATGAAATCTAGAATATGTTCCCTTTAAACAGTTTCCCTACCACATATCTCAAGCTTACAGGTCTGTAATGTCCTGGCTGGGATTTTGATCCCTTTTTAAATATGGGCACCACATCAGCTTATGCCAATCTATGGGCACCATGTCTGAAATAAAATAATCCCTGAAAATCAAAAATAACGGTCTATCCAGGACTCTTTAAGTACCCGTGGGTTTATACCATCCGGCCCTGGGGCTTTGTCTGTCTTAACACCATTTAAATTTTTTTTTAACACTTTTTCTTGTGTCAGTCAATCACATGCTTGATGTGACTGTTCTGTGATAGTAGCTTGCAGGTTCTTGTCCATTGGTTCTTCCTTGGTAAAAACAGGAAAAAAAAATTATTTAAAATATCTGCTTTCTCTCTGTCTCCACAAACAATCTCACCCATTTCAGATAACAAAGACCCGACATTTTCAGCCTTTAAATTTTTGCCATTTATATATTTAAATATTTTTGGGGGGATTCCTTAGCACTTTTTTTTTCATTCTGCAGTTTAGCTAATGTAATTGCCTTTTTACAGTCTTTGTTGACTGCTTTATATTTTGCAAATGCCTCTGCTGATCCCTCAGCTTTATAATGTTTAAACGCTACTTTCTTTTTATTTATTTCCTGATTTACCTTGCTGGTTAACCACAATGGTTTTAGTTTGCTTCTTTTATATTTGTTACCAAAGGGTATAAATGTATATGTATATTTTTGTAGTGTTAGTTTGAAGGTAACAAACTTTCCAAAAAATAACCCATCCCAGTCAACAAGGGATGTAGTAAACCTACTAAAATTGGCCTTTTTAAAATTCAGTGTTTTGGTAGGACCCTACCAATTTGCCTTTTTGAATTAATCTCAAATGATACCATGTTATGGTCACTATTCCCTAAATGCTCCCTTACTTGGATGTTAGAGATAAGCTCCTCCATGTTAGTTATTACCAGATCCAGGCACGTTTCCCCTCTGGTTGATGTCTGTACTAGAGGAGACCAAAAATTGTCATTCAACAAATTCAGAAACTTACTGCTTTTAGCAGAATTAGTGGTTCCATTTTTTCCAATCTACTTCTGGGAAATTAAGATCCCCTATAATGATACTACACCGTATTTTAGAAACATTTTCTATTTGCATTTATAGCTGTGATTCTTCAAGATCACCAATATTTGTATGTGTATGGTATAAACACTGTAACTATGTATCTTAACAATAGCAACTATAATTATCAGTGCCCTTTATATAAAGTTCTAATCCCTAAACCCGTTCATAATTAGGATACTTGTTTATACAATTACTGTGATGTTGTGATATACTACTGGAAATAGGTCCTATAACAATATACAATCTATGGGGGTCATATAAAATGTATTCTGTGTAATTGTTTTTCATATATGAAGACTATAGTAGAGTCCAATCAAAACTGACTACTGAGATCTAGATGTCCAGATTGACCAGTCCATTTTTGAGAAATTTTGAATCATATATAAACAATAAAAAAAACAGAGAAAGCTCAAGGAGAGCGATCCCAAAAGAGGGTTCATTGGGGCACTCCCGCCAAGTCAAGTAAGAACTAGTATACACATAATTATAGAAGTAGTAAAAGTACAAAATTTATTAATGTCATTTAAAAATGGCAGAAAAAAAAACCTTATTTAAATGGGATGGAACCCACATAGGGGAAGGGAGGGGGAGGGAGGTTTATCAGAAGAATAATGTACCTAATTGTACAAAATAGCACATATGAAAAAAAAACACCACATAAGCATAAAAATACACACAAAATATATACAATACTAAGAGCAACACACTGAGCTGTGCGTCCACAGATCAGAGATAATTAGCAATACAGAAGATGAATAGGCATCAGTCTAAGGATACACCAGTGACTGCAGTTGTTACAATGAGGCAAATAGCAGTGCAAAAATGCATAAACACTATGGGGTGTTCCCTGCTAAATAATGAAGCACTAGGTGAGAAGGATGACATTAATCACAGACCACATATAGTGTAATCATTCTAATTAGGTCGAGGGAACATTATATCACGATGATAGTGTAATCTCCAATAGTGTAGGCATGGATTACTTGATGCTGCTATGGTTAAACAAAAATTCATGTATGGCAGTCCTCATACAGTCAAAGAGAACATTAAATCCATGTGTTTGCAAACAAGCTCCAAGTGAACTGGTGTTTACTGTGTAGCAGAATGAATTAGCAAGGAACTTCAATACTTGCAGGTGATGCTCGATCTGCTAAGCACAGGGATTGGCATTCCATCCGCCCAGACAACGTCCGTTCATCTCCACATTTAATGTGTAGTAGATTTAGCCAGCAGAGTAGACTCCGTTTTAAACGTTGAGGGCTCAATTCCCTGATGTCTCCAAAAGGAGTGTTGTGGTTATCGCAGTGAAGTCATTCAATAAATCCTCAAAAAACTGCATCCAAAGAAATGAAAGTAACTTGTACCTTCTGTATGCTCGGCAGCAGTAGCCGTGAACAAGGACCGACGGCCGTTTCGCCTCTGAAAGGGCTTCCTCCGGGTCACATGAATTAATTAGGCAAGTCCAACCCTTAAATACAGATTATCCGGGAGGCGAAAATAATTGGTGAACAGACTTTGTAATCAATCAAGAAACTTTGTGTCAATTACATCCTCCTATACCTTATGTATTAACTAATACTTCACGTGCTAAATGGCACTCTTACATCAACAATCTATGAGAAATATGTAAGATAAAGGGAAAAAGGAAACATGATGTCACATTTAAAATAAACACAATAAGTAGTTAAATGACATATACATACACACACATATACAGCTAACGAGCCAGCTGAGAAAGAAAAAAAATAAAAAAAAAAAAAAATTAAAAAAACCTCAGGAAATCTAGGCATTTAAATCTCTATGGGTGACTGCATAGCCCATGAGCCAAGTACACTCTCAATTAAGCTAAGTTAAGTGGCATCCTAAACTCCAAGCTGAATATGAGCTAGGATAAAACTAGCTTTTTAACAAAATTAAAGAAAACACCCTATATTGGCAGAAAACAACCATATTTTATTTCCTCATTTATTCCTTCTGGGGCCAGTGCTCGGAGATTGATAATCCATTTGCACTCAGTCTGGAGGAGTTTTCTCTCCAAATTACCCCCTCTAAAACCCATGCTGACCTTATCTAAACCCCAAGCTTTCATATCAGCCACTCTACTTGAGTGTGCTGCCATGAAATGCATAGCTATCGGGCTATCTGTATTTTTGTTCCTAATGTCAGACATATGCTCAAGTTTTTTTTATGTTTTAATATTTTTTTTTATATATACTGTATTTTTAACAATTTTATACATAAGGGCCTACTCAATATTGACCGATCTGGCACAAAATGAAGGCGATCTGTAAAATTAGCCGAATTTCGAAATTTGCCTACTCAATATAGCTGTTTTCCTCAGCGGAGGATGATGTCTAATGAAATTTTAGCCAAGACGAGGCTGTGTGTGTGTGAGAAAAAGAGAGAGACGGTGTGTGTGAGAAAGAGAAGGTGTGTGTGAGAAAGAGAAGGTGTGTGTGAGAAAGAAGGTGTTTGTTTTAAAGAGAGATGGTGTGTGTGAGAAAGAGAGACTGAGACTATGTGTGAGAAAGACTGTGTGTGTGAGAGAGACAGGGTGTGTGTGTGAGAGAGAGAGACGGTGTATGTGTGAGAAAGACATGGTGTGTATGTGTGAGAAAGACATGGTGTGTGTGTGTGAGAGAGACAGGGTATGTGTGTGTATGTGGAAAAGAGAGGGTGTATGTGTGTGTACCAGGGAGAGAGACAGGGTGTGTGTATTTTATGTGTGAGAGAGACAGTGTGTCTGAGAGACTGAGTGTACAGACCCTCTATGCCCCAGATCATTTTGCGACCTAGCAATACCCCTGATGATAGCCAATGATAAAACTCTGGTGACTACATTTCTCAGCATGCCGAGAACAACAATGTTGTTCCAATGATAGTTATCCACATGCAACATGGAGCATAGTAATAACATGTTTGGAAATGTTTATATTTTAGATACAATTCAATGCAAACTTGAAGTTGCACACTATATGCTATATTACTGTAGCTTCATTAATGAAAGTATTTACACGTGTTCATTTACTGTTCTGTCGCACCGATTTTTTTTTTCTTCCAAACATTGCCGCTCCGTTTCTTGTCAGTGACCTCCCTTCATCACACTAGCATTGCATCACTCTGTGTCCCCACCCTTTCTGAATGCGATTTGGTTAAGGAAAGTACAGCCCATTCGCCTGCCTCCTCTGACGGGTAGATGCTCACGAAGCCTCTGTCCATCTTCCGCCCTTTTCTAGTTTTACAGTGCGGACCGGGATACTCCTCATTGAGGGTGAGTTATTGGGAATGAATGTCATACTCTACACTGTTACCGGCGTATTATTTCTATTAACTTAAAATGAAGTTGGTACTTTATTACCAGCAGCCAGATGACTGATCATACCTGTTGCCCTGTGAATTGATTTAATTATGCACTGTTATTAATGTGGGTTTTTTTCTTTGTAGTTTTGTCATGCTTAGTAGCTGCTGTTGCCAGAAGTTTTTAACTATAAGGTTGTGTTGTAAATGCATTGTTTTGCACAGGAAATGTCAGATGGCTACATTACTGTAGCAAAGCGCGTCCATCAGAAACAGATACAACCTCTATGGGCCACAAATCAGTAGGGCATAAAGAACACCCATAATGCCACCAGGGTTAATACTGCACTGACTTAAACAGCCACAGACAAATTAAAGGGGTAGCTGCAGCTTTATCTACAGGCTGGATCTTTGTAGTAGCTGCTATGTGTAACTTGATTCGCGTGTAGGTTACTTCTGGGAAATAGTTTCAGGGAGAGATGAGAGACACCATTTTAATTACTACATGGCACTCCTTTATACATCTAATTTCAGTAGAGGTGTCAGTACTCCCAACTAGTGAGTATCAACAGATAAGGCCCTGCCTTTATCCATTTACAATAATTATTAGGCGTTTACTTTACAAACAGTAACTGGATAATTTTACACACAACCAGACTGTTTGTTTGTTAGATGCAGGTATAATATAGAATATACAATCCAAATTATAGTATTATTATAGGTATAGGATCATGGGAAATATAGTCAACAGCTGGAGCCTCCAAAGGTGTGGCTTCATTTTTTCTTTTCACAGCCAAGACACAATCTAGCCAGGTATCATTCCTCTTGAATAGAGTGATCAGCTAAATTTTTCATTTTACAGTCTAATATGCTGACAAAACAGAGCACTGGATTCTAGGTGAGATCAGGAGGAAGAATCTTGGTGAGTGAATTAAAGGGACTGTCAACAATACATTGTTTAACCTACAAATGTGGAGGATAAAAAAATAATGACAAATGATAAATGTTTTGTGTTTTGCAAGTGTGTTTGTGGTGTTTCCAGTTTGTGATATCACTTTGGGGGTTGATATTCCATTATATTAACTTTTATTTATACAGCAACCAACAATTTATGTAGCACTAGGACAATATAGTATAGGTACATAGAGTATTGAGGGGGACTATATGTTAAGTTAGACAAAGAAGAACAGACTGGGGGTAGCAAGCCTTCCCCACAAGTTTACTACTTTTTATGGGAAATGTGTAATTTCCATATCACGCTACCAGGTAATGTCATCAACAGAAGATTTTTTTATTATTTATGTTTCTTCTTGTAATTTTGCTAACCCAATGGAATCTGCAAATCATGTTGTGGTGACAGACGTTTGAGATTTGAAACCGAACTAGTCCATCTTGAAAATGACATACTTTTCAAATATATTAATGTGCAAGAAATTGACAAAATGTTAATATCTGTATTCTAAATGTCCAAATCACTCACAAATATTAGGTTTACAGTTCTCCAGCATTTGGCTAGACACTAAGAGAAAACAAAGAAAGAAAAAAAAGTGTTTCGAAATAGCTACTATCATTTATGTCCCAAACGACCATGATACTGACATACAACTGAATGGATCACATAGGAACTACTTTGATCAATTAGTGGGACTCTGTCATGTATAATAAAACAATTTACCACAGTATATGCCTACTATCATTATTCATTTTCATTTTTTTTTTAAATAAAATAACTTTCTTATGGTGTATATGTCATGTGTTCCTCAAAAAAAAAAAAGTCAGATCAACTGTTGTATACTTGGAATCCAGACAGTAAGTCTTTTCAGGTTAGATCACAAACTGTAATAGTCCATAAAGTGTGATTTGAGAAGGATGACTACTTAGGGTTAAGTTACAAAGCAATAGTGGGAAAATGTTTTTTTGCTTAGAGTGGGCCTTTAATATGCGGGGGCGGAGAGGCCTAAGAATGTGAAGGGTGACCATCCATTACTAGATTAGAGCCTGCACCACTTATATAATAGGTGTGTCAAGGACATTTAATTATTGCATGCTACTAAGAACATCTGTAGTCACAGAATTAAATGAATCAAATACTGTGTATCTAAATATACCTTTAAGGTGGCGCTAAAGGTTATGTTTAACTATTCTGTCACCAGTATAGAAACAAAGGTTAAAAATCCTTTTCCACTGTTCCGAAGTAAAATTGTCATGCATCTGTGTTTATTTATGGGTCTATTCACTAAAATTTGACTTTAGAGGTCGACTTTAATTTTGAGACTAAGTCAGATTCGGTACATAAGTTTTAGTTGGTCTCATAAATAGCTATGATCAATTCCAGTGCCAAATTTGATTTTTTTGTCTCAAAACAGGAAACAGGTGAATCTTCTGTAAATGGCATAACAAAAACCTGATTTTTAAGCATTTTATTATGGAGTTTAAAATACCTTTTTGTTTTAATTCCCAAAACTTTTAGGTTTGACTGGTTTATTTGTATATTTTGTTTTTTTTTTCTTGAACAAAAATGGTTTGTTGCAGCAGTTAAATAACAAACCAAGTGGTCTGTCTAGCGAATTCTTATACCTCTTTTGTATTTTTGGTTTTCAGGAAAACCTTATAATGCTGGGCTAAAATGCTAATTGTACAATGTCCTTTAAAATGCTATGTGCTGTGTTATAGTTTAGCATAGAATTTTAAAAATCTAATGCATAGATTACTGGAAAAAATGTCTTGTATTTTTAAGTTAAGGTGGGGTTAAATGTGATGGCAGAATCCCTCCAGTTAATTTAAGGGGGGTAGCAAAGGCATCATTAAACACAAATCTGCACACAAACAGACAAGTCAGAAGAACTGCCATTCCCACAGAAATCCTAAACTTTCAGTGCTACCACCATTCCAAAGGATTCTGAGTAGCAATATATAAATAAGGTTAACAATGATCACCTTTTTGCCTCGGATACTTGTATTTTTATGGCATCTGCTTGGGCACCTTGTGCAACAAATCTATAATTGCCAGTGGTAGATGGTTGTTTGCATTTGGTGCCACAAGATAAATTCCAAATGAGACACACTTGCTTTTAAGATAAAACACTTGGTCCTGTTTTGCGACATTAAACTCCAATTACTGTTTAGGTGATTGTGTTCTTTTGAGAATAATATTAGTTGGTGCAATATTGAGTGCTCTTGACCAACTAGTGTTTTTACATTTGGGATGAGTACAGTATGAGTATGGCCCTGTTGGGTTTCAGCCTCTGGCTCTCATTATACCAGAATGCACATTATTTCCACTCTCTAGGCTGTGTGTGAGTATTAAACTAGCAATGCACACGGATAAAGTTCCAGAGGGTAGTATGTAGTGGAATGCAAGTTAACATAGCTGTACCGTCCAGCTGGAACTCTGATGCCGAGGTGGTTGTGCACCCATAATCACTGCCATCCTTTTGGCTTGGTTATTGCATTTCAGTTGTGTTTTAAGATTTAGTTTGCATGATCATTTGATTTCTGGTATATTGTAGGTGTTTGTATCATCTTTGCTGTTGTCAATAGTGTTGCACCTAGCTCCCGAATTGCTCCAGCTTACTGTTGATATACATGGAACAATTATCTAATCACGAGTCATGTGATATATATTATATTAAATATATATATTAGATATATATATATATATATAATATAATATAATTATATATATATATATATATATATATATATATATATATATATATATATATATATAATATATACCTACAGTCAGGTCCATAAATATTGCTTCACTGATAGTGACAGCTCTTTGGATCTCATATTGAGAGTTGAAAGCAACAGATTCCAATTGCAAATAGCACACTTGAAATGAACTCTGGACCTTTTATCTGCTCATTGTAAATGGGATAATGAGGGAATAACACACACCTGGCCATGGAACAGCCAATTGTCCCATTACTTTTGGTCCCTTGAAAAGTGGGAGGCACATACACAAACTGTTGTAATTCCTACACCGTTCACCTGATTTGGATGTAAATACCCTCAAATTAAAGCTGAAAGTCTGCAGTTAAAGCACATCTTGTTTGTTTCATTTCAAACCCATTGTGTTGGTGTATAGAGCTAAAAAGATTAGAATTGTGTCGATGTCCCAATATTTATGGACCTGACTGTATGTGTGTGTGTATATATATATTTATTTATTATTATTTTTTTTCTATTTCTTTAGTATTTACAGTTTAAATCCACATCTCTGTATTGGTGAGCTATGCTTTCACATCTAGGGTTGCCAACTTTTCTTCAGAAAAATACCGGCCTTGGTACTGTCTCCATAGACTTAACATTGGCCTGAAGCCAATTTTTTACCGGCCTGCCAGTAAAATACCAGCCAGGTGGCAACCCTATTCACAGCATCCAAAGCACAAGTAGGCGCAGTGTCATCTGCAAATAAGAGTTATCAAAAATGATATATACAGTATGGTAGTAGAGTTGCAAACAAATGAATGAATTAACAAAAACAATTGCTTTTTCAACATGTCTGTGTGGTGTCTCCTACTTATGACATCACCTTGTGCTTTCATATGCAAATTAACAAATTTTTCTCTAGTAAATGTGTAATTTGCATATCGAGCCACACAGTAATGTCATAAACCTGAGCCACCCTAGACACATTTAGTAACATAGTAATTTAGGTTGAAAAAAGACACAAGTCCATCGAGTTCAACCCTTCTGCCTATCATTACAGCTTTTGATCCAAAAGAAGGCAAAAACCACTAAGGAAGCTATTTCGAAATTTGCCTCATAGGGGGAAAAATTCCTTCTTGACTCGAAGAGGCAATCAGATTTCTCCTTGAATCAATAAGCTCTTTTATTCATGCTTATTCTATTATTAATAGCCCTGTATGTTCTGCTTTCCTAAAAAAAAAAACCATCCAAACCATTTTTAAATGCATATAATGTGGTTGATAGCACTACCTCTCTTGGCAGTGAGTTCCATAACTTTATTGTCCTAACCGTAAAGAATCCCTTCCTTTGCTGTCTATGAAATCTTTGCTCTTCCAGTCTGAGGGGTTGACCTCTTGTTCTTTGTACCTTTCTGTTAATGAACAGGTCACTGGAGAGCTCTTTATATTGGCCCTGCACATATTTATATAATGTTATTATCCCCCCTGAGACGCCTTTTTTCTAATGTATACAAATGCAATTTTTTAAGTCTCTCTTCATAACTAAGATATTCCAATCCCCTTATTAATTTTGTAGCTGTCCTTTGCACTTTTTCTAGTTCCTTAATATCCTTTTTAAGGACTGGTGTCCAGAACTGTACTGCATATTCAAGGTGAGGTCTTACCATTGATTTGTAAAGAGGCAACATGATATCCTCCTCCCGTGAATCTATACCTCGTTTTATACATGCCAATATCTTATTGGCCCTTGCAGCTGCTGACTGGCATTGGGCACTGTTGCCAAGTTTGTTATCTACAATTATTCCTAAATCCTTTTCATTAGTAGTTTTTCCCAGGGAAATACCATTTAAAGTATTTGTTGCTTTGTTATTATTTTTCCCATAATGCATAATACATTTGTCTATATTGAACCTCATTTGCCACTTTTTTGCCCAGTCCCCCACTCTGTCCAAATCTTCTTGCAAAGAAAAAACATCAAGATTAGTCTTTATTGCCTTACCTAATTTAGTGTCGTCAGCAAACACAGAGACCTGGCTCTCAGGACAACGTGGCAGATCATTAATAAACAAATTAAATAGAAGAGGGCCCAAAACAGACCCCTGAGTTACTCTGCTCAATACCCTGGTCCAATTTGAGGATTTTCCATTTACAACAACCCTTTGAGTTCTATCTTTTAGCCAATTTGCAATCCAAATACATACATTTGCCCCCAAACCTATTTCTCTCAATTTGTAGAGTAACCTTTTGTGTGGAACTGTATCAAATGCTTTTGCAAAATCCAAATCGATCACATCAACTGCCACACCTAGATCTATGTTTTTACGGACTTCTTCATAGAATGTTATTAAGTTTGTTTGACAAGACCTGTCTTTCACAAAACCATGTTGACTTTTACTAATTATGTTCTGGTTCAAGATGTATTCTTGAGTGTACACCTTTAGCAATCCTTCAAATAGTTTCCCCACTACAGATGTCAAGCTCACTGGCCTATAATTACCTGGCAGAGATTTTGATCCCTTTTTAATTATTGGAATGACATCTGCCTTTCTCCAGTCTGTTGGCACTGTACCTGAACTGAAATAATCCTTAAAGATCATAAATAATTGTCTGGCCAGAATTATGCTTAAAACTTGGGTGTATACCATCTGGCCCTTAAAAAAATGTTTTGTTTTTTTTAATTTATAAATTTCTATGTAGTTCAATGCATTTTTTGTGTGTGATTTGAGTGAAGCCAGATTTACTAAGATTTCTTCTGTCTAATGTGTTTTGAATGGAACTGCTACAAATGAATGTCATAAATAGGAAACTGCAGATAGTAAAGTGTTCAGGAACCTCTGTGATGTAGATGACCCCGGTTTTAAAGCTATATGAAAGGGATTTTTTGACTGCAGGGACAACTTAGAAAGAGCTAATGTACAGAATAAGGCTCTAGATAAAGTCTATAAAAATCATTATCAAATGTAAACAAGTTGCCATTAGATTTGTAATTATTAGGTACTCAACAGTAATGTGCTGTTAATTGTGTTTTATGATGGGTATTCTTTTGAAAGACTGGAATAGACTGGCATTTTGATTAGATCAAAGAATGAATTTGTCAGTCCTTGCCAAAACCCTTTAACCCATAAATAGTGTGTTATGAAGCGGGATGAGAGGGAGGAAGCTCTAGTGAATAGCAGTTAATTGTGTTCTTCCTCCTGTTCAAGAGAAAAGGTTTTCATGATATTGAAACTGTAAAGAAAATATAACAGCACAGACATCCCAAATCCACTTGTATGTTGTAGCAAGATTCAAATTAAAACCACTATACTCCAGATAAAGGTTTGTACAAATAGGAATGTGGCAGGAGATGCTATCGATGTACACAGATGGGCTTTAAAATGAAACCTGTTTAGACTACAGATACTGAAATTATAACTAATACAAATAACTTTTAGTTTAATAAAGTATGAAACAAGGTAATTTTCAAGTACATGATGAGAATGACATCCTGGGTAGCAGGCTGGTAAGAACCATATTCTGGCCTAGTCTGGTTGTTCGCTTAGCTGGCTATTAGGTATATGGGCTGGCTGTTGAACTGCCTTACTTTGCTCTTTCTCTGCTTGGAGACCCTTGAGCAATATCTTGGAGACCCTGCATCTGGTAAAATTATTCACAATATTGTTAACCATAGTCATTGCAACTAGGCAAATATATTTTACAATAAACTTTACAATTAATCTTTAAACTACCAATAATATTTAGTTTGTTCTTAGCTTCACTATGTAATAAGAGATTAAAAAGGACTGAAAGCCACCTCGGGGCGAATAACCATGATACAGCAATGCTTTCATTGGTGCCCCAGTGGCCAAATTTACAGTGATGGTTTCAAAGCAAGTGTTACTGTTGTGATGTCAACCCAAACCAAATTTTTTTAAAACACTGCTGCCATTTTGGGACAATTGCCACATAATTTGAGATTTGTATTTATGGTTCATTATAATGCTTAGGAAAGGATTTGTACTCTAGCAATTCAGTTGCTAGACGTCTGCATTTATGTCATTTGTTTACACTTTTGGAATAAATTCTCTTTATTTTTCTCTAGAAGAACGTGAACTGTCTGTAATGGCATCTGGGGGCAGTGAAGAACCAGATAGAGGAGCTGAGCTTCAGGTTGATGGTATGTCTTGGCATTCTTCCCAGTTCATGTACAGGCAAAGGCACAATCAGTAAAGTACAAATAAAGTGCTGTACAATATAATAAAAAAAAACACTGTGCTTAAATACACCCACAATTATTATAATTAGACTGAGAAACTAAAATGTTCTTGGTTCATACCTCAAACATGCTACATGCATAAAATTAAGAAAAAACATAATTAATAATGTTTTCCTCTTTAACCCTAAAGGGTATATCCCCAGGCCATGTTAGAATCTCCAGTCCAGTCATAGGGGTCATATGTATAAAGGTAAATTGTGGGGTGGAGTTCTAAACGTAGTCCAGTCACCATGGAAACCAGTGGAATGTATTTCTATAATAAATCACTTTTAGAACTTTGTCCCAGAAATTACCTTTATACATAACCACAATAGTGTTGGACGTACATGTAGCAATTGTTTTATACCTTTTTGAAGATGGTTACATAAGCAAAATGAAAGAAAAAAAATCTTTACTAGAATACATAATCTCTCAAATTTTCACCATCAGGGGTATGCTTCCAGGTCATGATGTCTTGACTTGTATAATGCCATTCAGTTCACTTCCTGCTTTGCGCATAGCAGTTAACTATGGTCTGAAAATTTACATGTAATGGTTTTGATAGCACAAACAAGCAATAGCACAGGTCTTCCTATTGAATACCCAAATGCCAAAATCGATTGCTTAGTAAGATGTGTCCTGGTTCACTATACATTTAGGTCTTAAAGCACCTCTCACCTGAAAGCTAATTTCCAAACATCATTTTAAAAGGTTATTACCAACACAATAATATATCAGTCTATTAAATGTGGAGCTTTCAACTGTTTGGCATGCGTCGTGGGGGCAGCACGACACAGTGGCAAGCACTGTGGCACAGTGTTGTGCTGCCCCATTACAGTGTCAGTTTGCCCATACAGCATTCCACAGTCCCTTTGCCCATTAAAAACACACCACCGTCAGGTGAAATATGCCACATCTAGTTTGCCCTAAGTGTCTCTGGGTGAAATGTTGATGTGGTCACCATACGTAGTGTGTGTAGTAGAATTGCTTAACATTGCTGGCATCTACCTCCTGTCTAATTCCCCAGCACAATTGATTTTGGCATAGACCACCTTCTCAGTGTGATCCGTTGCATATTTCTTAACCACATTGCTATAATATGCAAATATGCAGCATGCTTACGTCAACATATCCTAAAAACAAAGATCCAACACCTTTTCTTGGAGAGCTCATCAATTGTGGAAAAACCTTCCAGAAACCATCAAATTTCCCACATGTCTAGAATCTCTAAATTGGTACAACTGGGCTCAGCTGTATAGGGAGGAGGGAATTACAAATACATGCTAGTGATGTAAATATGTTAAAGTAATACTATACTAGTATATGTATTATTGAGAGGTGACTGATGCATGGAATGGCAACACAGCAGAAATATTAGATGTTAATACAGTGAAGGCGCAGCAAAAGCATAAGGCAATCCATGAGATATGACCAAGGACCAAATAAATAATAAATAATTTGACAGCATGTTAAAATATGGGAGGATAGATGGTTTTTAATGGGTCAGCAGATAGAATAGTTCCTATGTCTTTATGCAAGACTTTGTTCTGCATTTTTATGTTTGTCTAGGTTCTGAATTCAATCAATATTTTGTACTCCAATTGAACAAAAAATAAACATCTGGTTTCATATTCTGTTTTTTCTTACACAGAGGAGGCACTGAGGAATGAGACAGAAAATGTTTTCATGAGTTATGCCTATCATACGTTTCAAATTGAGAGGGCTGAAAATGAGGACCCTGTCCCCATAGAAGATGAAATCCAGGCAGCAAGACAGACAGACAGGTACCAGTTTGTGAACACTAAGTGGTCAGGAAACAATAAGACATTTAACTGTATTTCCTTTTTTTTTTTCTACAGCACGTTAGACAGAATTGGGCAGCAGTTGGCCTTTATTGGAGATGATATCAATGACCGCTATGAGAAAGAATTTAGCAACCTTCTGCAGACCCTGAATCCAGATCTGGATAATGCCTATGATTACTTTAAAAAGATTGCTTCCAGGTAAAAAAAATAAAGAAAAAATTGTAGAAAGCTATAGATGTAGTGCCCAAATGGGGCATGAACAAGATGGGGGCACTTGCCTCCCCCCCCCCCCCCCCTCTGAAAATTCAAATAGGCCCACTGGAGCAGCAAGGGAGAGAGATGCAGTAGGCTAATTACAGTTGGTTAACTAGACATTTAGAGCATCAATAAAAACAACTGACAGACATGGGAGTGCAGAAAAAAAGTTTTTCTTTAATTCTGTCTGAATGCTGTCTGAGTGGTTTGGCCTGGGCAGAGACGCAAGGTATTGCAGCTAGTGTTGGTGAACACTCCAGCTGTTAAGACTACATCTCCCATGACTCTGACATTCTGGTATGGTAAACGTGATAGGAAAGTCAGTGCTCAACAACTGGAGTGCCATAGGTTAGCTATTATATCATTATGGATTGGTACTGCTGCTGTAGAATGCACATCTCATGATTCTCAGCCATCCATTTGGTTGGCTAAACACCATGAGAAATGTTATACCAATGGTAGCCACCACTGCTACCTAACTAACAATTTTGCTTTTTTGGATCGAAGCCATTATCTTCCTTTTTACTACCATCTAATAAACCTCTTTTTTTGTAATACCACACAATGTTTGCTGTGCATCACAGGGCCACACTACACTACATTAACTTTTGTTGACTGCAATTCTCATCATGCTGTGCATACAACATGGTTAGTGGATTATTATGGGAACCTCACCTCCCCCCGGAAATAATCCTGCAAAAGGCCATGAGTGCACCATATTGTGTGGTCCAAAAGAGGCTAGCATTTAAACCATTTTCATCCCCAACCACCCTGTGAGGATCAAAGGAAAACGGGGTCCCTATCCTAAGTATAATGGGAGTGGAATAGTCTGTTCTAACCGTGTCACTCAGCGTGACAGGGCCAGTGGATTGTCAGTCTCACCCACCCCCAAGAATTATGTGTTTCCTTGAACCAAGAGCAACACAGGTTAGGCAACGTTTTGTTAGTCGTTTGCATTTGGTGCATCATTAGCTCTGTAAATTACTTATCCAATGAGGTGATGGAAGTCAGATTCTGTGCATAAAACAAAGCTATACAAATATAATTCTTAGGTCAGGAGTGTAAAAACAAAGAGGTTTGAACATGTTTAACTGGAAAAAAAAAATCTTCCGAAAGAACAAAGTGCTATATTTACAGAGATGAGACAAAGTGGGGAGCCACCCCTATAAGGCTCTATTCAATTTGTTTCCTACAAAAAAAAAAATGGCAATTGAAAGTCACCCTACCAAAAGATATTGTCCCAGTTAATAGAGAAACCAAAAACCATGCAAAAATGTAATTATCTATATTGCCATATTGGCCTTACTATCGAAGCAGTTATTTGAGCAGTGCTAATAATCTATGCCAAACAAAGTGGAGGATAATAATCCTCCAGTCTTGTATCTGTCTGATTTAATGTACAGTAAGGATATACCACTATATTGTTACCTCAGCATTAATCTTCTGGAGACTCAATTGCTATGGGTATGGATCATGCTACACTCCACTGAATTGAAATTCACTCTTCTCAGTTAGTAATTATAAAGAAGCATCTACTGCAGATAGAAAGTCCCTGACATATTGCTTATTTATTTTGATAGTGACAAAGCTGCCAAGCATGACAATGAGGTCTTTGAATCTCCTTTCATGACCAGAAGTGAAGACTGCGTTCCCTGCTAAACTTTCATCAACACGCTATGCTATAGAAATGCCTAGCACACCAGGAAGTCTAGTAGGAATATACATTGATTACTTTATCACAATGTATATATTTTATTTCATTGAGAACAGAAATTAGGTAGTTTAGCACAGTAATTTAAATATATATTTTTAAATGTAACCATGATAACATATTACAAGTACATAAGGGGACATCGCTAGATTCTTCCTTCAAACCCATACACCCTTCCTTCACAAAGGGTAGGAGATTTCAATGACTGCATGGTACATGATTATTGCATCTGTATTCAAACATCAGTTTATGCTGTGGACTGAGGCATGTTCTATAACATTTTCTCTATTCTTTCCCTCTATTATCTGCCTTCTAATGAACCAGGCCTCAAACTTTAGTTCCAGGTAATCTTCCAACATATCTCACCTTCCATTTTTCCCTCACTCAGTACCATTATTCTAGTCTCTTTTTTTTTTTTTTTTATAAAGTTTGGCTAGATATATCTGGGTCTATTTACTAAAGGTGAGGTGAACATTTCATCCAGCCAATTTATCTGTACATTGTGCAGGGACAAACTTGGTGGAGGATACTCAACAATTTTTTTACTGCTCAATGTATAACTAAATTAGTGGGATGAAATGATCATCAACTCAACTTTTAGTGAAAAGCTTCATTATATATATATTTTTCTCTCCCTCATCTGTAGCACTATAAATAGGGTCGCCACCTGCCTGGCATCAGGCCAATGTTAAGTCTATGGAGACAGTACCAAGGCCGGTATTTTTTATTATTATGAAGAAAAGGTGGCAACCCTTATTATAAACCACATATGTGTCCTTGGTTTCCTAGTCTACTGCTATTTTCCATTATTTTTCACTTATTTTCTTGTTGAGGGTTTTAATAGGTTTCTCTTTACACCGTATTCTCGACTAGCAAATATTGTTTTTTTTTTTTTCTTTGTAGTAATTCTTTATTTTTGGTCCACATTTGTTTTTGGGTTATTTTTTTCCCATTTGAGTGATTCCACATTTGTTTTATTCTCTCTTCTCTATCGCGCTGTCTCATAGTCTTTTTGAGACTGGCGTAAACTGGGGTCGAGTTCTGATTCTCCTTGGCTTTGGATATCGAATGGCAGTATATGTCGTCCGCAATAGATGTCAGTCACCTTGTGGCCTTTTCAGAAAAGTTGCTCAATACGTTGCTAGATATGTGATTGACAGCTGCATTGGCCGTTGGATAATTGGAGAAGGAGGATGGGTGAGTTGACAAGATGGAGGGATATTTACTTCATGGGGTTTATGTATAAAATCTCTGTCATTGTAAAGTGTCAGTAAGTATGAAAAAAAAGGCGGAATCACTGTTTGTTATGTTTAACTGTGGTTTTTCCTTTTTTATACATCTCAACACTTTTTTCTGTGTGTTTGCCATGTTTATACATCACACCCTATGAATATTATGAATGCTGAAGAGATACAAGGGATAGAAAGAAGGTGTGTTTACAATGTTATTAGAATCCATGAGACCTGGGGAAAGAGGGCAACAAAATTTCAGTTAAGATTGTGGGCATTGGTTAAAGGGATAATATCGATGCTAAAGCATAAAAGATGATCATAGGCCAGAAGGAATGGTCTCTGACTTACCTTTTTTTACCCTTAGGCGGCAGTACTTAAACTTACAAATGACAGTATCAAGTACGTCTTCATGATCCTGGGAGCTGTCCTGATTTTCCAGTTCCTGCTTCGACACATTTCTTGACAGTTTCCTAGAAATTGCATGATTGTTACAACAAAAAAGGGAAACTTTTCCATTACTTGCCATTTGCAACCATTCTAGTCAAACAGTGGCTTGTGACCTTAAAGAACTGAGCCCTGGGGCTTGTTGATCCATCACCCGTTATGAACTGGGTAAGATTTCATTGTGTAAAATGACATCTTTACATCCCTGCTGAATGGAGCAGATTCCACTTTACTCCTATAAACACTCAGTCGAAGAGTTATGATACCAAACAGCCATGGCGTGTCTTACTTCTGACTTAACCACTATGTTATCTTCTCAGGGAATAAAAAGTTAAATTGTATGGGATGCCACAAGGGGTGTCTGCACATCACTCCCAAGAGACGTTCCTGGTACATTTACTGCAAATAAATGTCTCTTTTGTACAAATCATGTCTGACATGTCTCTTTCATATATCTGCCTACTTTTCTATGCTCATGTTTCAGATTTATGTTGTAAGTATATATTGTCCTGTGCCACATTAGTCCAGAAGACCTAAGTAGTAGTGTACCTTTCTAATGTGTCCCGAGAGGAACATAATATTTCGTAAAGACAAGAAAATCGGCACTCCAAAATCCTTGAATCAAATGAAATATTTAATAAGGAAACCAATAACTGTCTAAGCAGGTCATGGAAAGGGGCAGACTTCACGCGTTTCACGTTCAACACCACTTGATTAAATATTTCAATTACACCAAGGATATTGAAGTACAGATATTATTGCCTTTACACTTATATACCCCATTTTGTCAGCGGATCAAGTCGGCGCACCCTCATCTGGATACAGCTGCACCTATTTAAACTTGCCTTCCCAGCAAGTTTGGAGACTTTTTCCTCAAACAATATGATTTCATCTACTTTGCATACCTAGTCCTGACTTAGGAGGATAGATTTCCATTGAAGCAGAATCTGGTATTTGACTGCGCTAAGTAAATGTTTAGTTATAGATATTTTGTTGTTGTAGTAGTGTAAAAATTGATGTAGTGGTGTACAACAGTAGATCGTTCTGTGTGGTGAACGGTGGGGGTCGTGAAGTTAGCATCATGATAATACGACCTGTTTGTGGCAGCTAGCCGGAGTGAGGTCTCTTTACTCACGCTCCCATTGGAGTGCAAGCCTGAATGGAGCTGTGGAGTCTACTTACTGTAGAAAGTCCAACATTTCAGCCGGTTGTAATTCCCTGTATTCTGCTTTATTTTGGCATTTTCCCTGATTCCCTTGTGTTTGACTCTGACTTGTCTGATTACCTGTCCTATGTTATTTTCTGGCTTGTCTAACTCCCTGATTTGTATATTGACCCTGGCTACTCCTGACTATTAGTTTTGTCATAACCCTTGGCACCATGCTACTGTACCCTGTCTGCAACTAAGATCCGATAAATGCACACCTTGTGTAACACTTTCCAGCCTGTCACCATCCTGTGAAGTACAAGCGCTATGTTACTACTACCTGCATGCTAATTTATACAGTAATGGGTCGGTCAACTCTGTTATACTCTCCAGTCTGCTATTGCATTCTGTGAACTGCAAGCACTGCATCACTTGTCTGCTATTATATCCAGGAAAATGCATTCTCTGTGTTGCATGCTACTGCTAATAGAACTTCTGCACTACTATCTTCTGCTTGCCATTATATCCTGTGAAGTGCAAGTGTTACAATACAGTCTAGTATCCAATTGAGTGTCTGTCCAGTCTCCTCTGCTATTGCCTGCTGCAACTTCTGTTCAGATATAATCAGTGTACCTTTAAATGTCTGCTACCCCAACAACTATAGTATCAGCATGTGTCTGCGGTTCTCCACTAGGGATCATCCAAGTCCTTTGCTGGCTGGCCCTCTGGGCTCAACTGTTGAGGCTGCGCTAGTTGAGGGTAAAACACTCCCGTATTTAGTTTCTCTCAAAAGGTTATCAGGAAATTGCAGTCCCACCAAATTTGTAAAAGTGTTTCTTTATCCTTGCCACATCGTCTCTGAATTGATCTTGTGTTGTGAGAAGTGTTTGTGTTTTATACCAGTAAATAAGAAGCAGTGATGGGTGAAGTAAATACCTTTTTTTCTATTGCTGGGGGCAACAAAATTTATTTGTAGGTGGACTTTAGTAAAACACATACAGTGCACCTTTTGGCTTCAAACCCTTCCCCACCCCACCCTGTTTTAGTGGGCCTTAGCCCTTCATAACTTCTCACTGGTGTTTTACAGCACCTGTGCAAGGATTGGTAGTTGATGTTCATCAGTTCAGTTTTTCAGAATAGAGTACCACCTGTATGGCCCATGAAACGTCGCCTCCGACTATTGATCTTAATATTGGAATAAAAAAAAATTGCCATCACTACTCTTCTGCTGTCAGATGTCATGGAGCAGCTCTTGGTTGTGTACTGGTGAATCTGGTTGTGCGGCTTGTAGGTTATGTCTGTCAAATGTCCACAATCGTGTGGTTTTAGCCTTTACCATAATTGTATTCTTTGGTGATTATAGCTGTGCTATTTACAAATTACAAATTATGCTCCTGGGCGGGGAGTTAAAATCCGTGCTGTTTATTGATGTTTGGAGATTTCAGTAGGATTCCGTGTGAGCCACAAATATAGTCTCTTAGTTTAAGGAATTATAAGAAAATGATCAATCCCAGAGGCCATTTATCCAGAAAAATGATATCACAAGCTCCTCCGTTATAGGTAGATGGCCACAAATCAGTTATGGTGTTACCACAGAAAATCACAAATCAATTATCCAATTTTTCTTTATTAAGTATTTTACTAAGAATGATACATTTTCAATTATGCCATTGAAAGATTAACTTAGCTCAGATTGTCTTAAATTTCTTCCATGTTTACAAAGAATTGAGTTTTGAGGATACAAGCCATCTAAAGTATACATAGGCCCGTGCAGATCGTGTTGCTGTAAATTTCGGCTATGTTAATGCTCCAACATTAAGTGATCCCTCCACTTTAGTTAGAACGAAACTCTGGGAACTCCTGCACTTATCAATCCATTCCAAATGGTCTTCGTCCATTCTGCCTTAGACGAGTTTCAGAATACGTTCATCTTTGTTTGTCCGACTTCCGTGACCGTGTCCATAAAGATATATTTAGCTCTATTAGAATCTTTTCAGGGAGCAAAAAGGAATTGTAATGCCACTACTGCATGCTACTCTCTTGGCACAAACTTCCCTGCTCATGGAGTGTGCGCGACTGGGTCCTCACTTCGTCCTTTCCTTCCCCACATCCTCATGCAGCTAGCTTGTAGGTCCAGCAACCACGCCAAAAGTGTAGGCAATTTAACGAGAAACAAAGTACCACATTGCTTTCTAGCTTGAACATTGGGCTAAAGGATCTTCCTTAAAGAACAACTGTAGTAAAAAATGAATGTATCAAGTGTTGATGATTTATAAAGAATTCTTTAATGAAAGAATTCCAATAAAGTGTTCTTTCAGGGGGCAGACATGTTGTAAAGAATCGGATCTTTACTCCCCTTGGTTCAGATGAAGAAAGCTCTGACCCATCTGACCAAAGATTCTAAACAAAATGTCTACCTTTTTGTATTCTTTCATTAAAGTATTTCTGTTTAAAATGTCTACACTTGATGCAATCTTTCACTTAAACACAACTTCACTTATGACTACAGTTGTCCTTTAATCTGACCCAAGATTCTAAACAACATGATTGCCCCTGATAGAACTATACAGAGAAAAAAAAGCTCAATAAGATACTTTATATTCTTTCATTAAAGCATTTCTATTTAACCCTTTGATGACACAACATGCTGAGCATGTCTTATGTTCGCAGCCACTTGGTAACATGGCCAAGTGATCAGCAGCATTACATAACAATAAAATGGGTAAAGGTAGGGTTAGGTTTAACCCCTTGGAGACCGAGGCGTTCGTGACACAGGACGGACCTAGTCCGTCCTGTGTCTAAATGAGCACTGAAAGCGGAGTTTTTCCGCTTTCAGTGCTCTAATGGTATTGTAACGATGCTTCCGTGTGGAAGCATCGTACAATACTGAAAGAAATGTCGGCATTTCGATCGCTCCGGAGAGTGATTTGAAATGCCGGTTTTAAATGCACAGTGCCTTTAAAACGCGGGCATTCAAAAACGAGCATAGGAAGCACATTTTTTCGCTTCCTATGCTCTGTAACTGCTGCTGATTTCCTCACAAGTCGAGGCAATCAGTAACACAAGATTGCTCGCATTTTTTTTTAGTGAGGGAGAGAGACGGATCAAAGTTATAAAAGTAAGTAAAAGTACAAAAAAATAATAAATACACAACACACGAATAATAAAACAATCAAAAATTATTTATAAAAGCAATCCCTGCGTTTAACCCCCTTGCGTAAGCAGTGATCGTGCACATCAGCGCATTTATTTTTGCTGTTTGTGCATTTTTTAGGGGTTAATTTTTTTTGTACTGTAATTTATTACAGTACTACAAAGGCTCTTCTAAGAGTTATTTACCCCTTCTTTGCAGTCGATCACTGCTTACGCAATGATATTGACACCATTTTTTTAAAAAATTTTTTACACATACCCACTAGGGGATTACGTGTAAAGTAAATATATTTGAGATTTTTTTTTAAAGCTGCCTGAGCGCATAGCGATCAGTAACAGTGAATTAGTGGCAAAGGCGGTTTGGTGATTGCTCAAATAAGCTCACCATTCGCCCTGGTCATATCAAAATTGGTCGGATCAATATTCACAAATATTGATCTGCCTCCCTCTCCTCACTTACATTTTTGTGACGGAAAGAGACAGATCAGTATTAGTGATATAAAATAACATTTTATAAAATTGTCAGGTTTTATGAAAGTCTTTCACTGTGTATTAACCCCTTCCCTGCCATTCAACACTGTATAAGCAGTAATCTTGCACAGCAACAGTATGTTTTGCTTTCTTCACTGTTTTATGGATTAATTTCTTTGTACTGTAATGTATTACAGTACTAGATAGGCTCTTCTAAGAGCTATTAACCCCTTCTTTGCTCAAGATCACTGATTCTGAGGCCGCGGACTCGGGGTTCAATTTTGACCCTGGTCAGCTTTCTGATACTAGTGATGTATCGGTGGCTGCTGAGCCCTTGCCACAAGGAGTGATGGGTGTCTAACCTTAAAAAATATATGGTTTGGTGGGGGTAAATTACATTGGCTGGCTTCAAAGATATATCCCATATAGGACACGGACGCAGGTTGACTACATGTCAAAATTCCAAGTTGGAATTTTGAGATGCGCATCTCACAAATGTTGCCTTCTAACCAAAAAACAAACCAACAAACCTATGCATGGGTGGTATCCCTGAACTCAGGAGATGTTGCTAAACACATATTGGGTTGTTGTTCGGCAGTGACATATACCAGAATCTGTGAATTCATGCCTGAAGTACATTGCGTGTGGAAAAAAACTCCCAAAAAAGTACTACCACAAACCTTTACAAAGGCTGGTGGTAGAATTAGTACATATACAGTATTAAAATACCACCATTTGAAATACCTTAGGATGTCTAGTTTTCCAAAATATATGGTCGGCTTCAAAAGTGTCCCAAATGGAACATGGGCGCAGGCTGAATACATGTCAAAATTCCAAGTTGGAAATGCACCCCCCCTAAATGTGGCCTTTTAGCCCCAAACAACCCAACAAACCTATGCATGCGTGGTATCCCTGGACTCAGGAGATGTTGCTGAACACATATTGAGGTGTTGTTTTGCACTGACACATTGCAGGATCTGTGAATTCATGCTTGAAATACAATGTATGTGGAAACAAAACATTAAAAAAATACTAACCTAAAATTTGACAAAGGCTGGTGGTAGAATTAGTGAATGGAAAGTGTTAAAATACTACCATTTGAAATACCCTAGGGTGTCTGGTTTTAAAAAATGTATGGTTTTGTGGGGGAAAATACACATTCTGGCTTCAAAAATGTCCCAAATGGAACATGGGCGCAGGTTTTCTGCATGTCAGAATTCCAAGTTGAAAAACCAAAATGCGCACCTCTCAAATGTGGCCTTTTAATCCCCGAATAATCTAACTAACCTACACATGGGTGATATCCCTGTACTCAGGAGATGTTGCTGAACACATATTGAGGTGTTGTTTGGCACTGACACATAATAGGATCTGTGAATTCATGCCCGAAGTACAATGTATGTGAAAAAAATTACTATCCAAAACATTGACATAGGCCGGTGGTAGAATAAGTGCATGGAAAGTGTTAAAATACTACCATTTGTAATACCCTAGGGTGTCTAGTTTTCAAAAATATATGGCTTTGTGGGGTAGAATACACTTTTTGGCTTCGAAAATGGGCGCAAGTTTTCTGCATGTCAGAATTCCAAGTTGGAAAACCAAACAGCGCACCTCTCAAATGTGGCCTTTTAACCCCCAAATAACCTAACCAACTTATACATGGGTGGTATCCCTGTACTCAGGAGATGTTGCTGAACACATATTGAGGTGTTGTTTGGCACTGACATATAACATGATCTGTGAGTTCATGCCCAAAGCACAATGTATGTGAAAAAAAATACTATCCGAAGCATTGACATAGGCTGGTGGTAGAATTAGTGCATGGAAAGTGTTAAAATACTATCATTTGAAATACCCTAGGGTGTCTAGTTTTCAAAAATATATGGCTTTGTGGGGTAGAATACACTTTTTGGCTTCAAAAATGTCCCAAATGGGACATGGGCGCAGGTTTTCTGCATGCCAGAATTCCAAGGTGGAAAACCAAAATGCGCACCTCTCAAATGTGGCCTTTTAGCCCCAAAACAAACCAACAAACCTATGCATGGGTGGTATCCCTGTACTCAGGAGATGTTGCTGAACACATATTGAGGTGTTATTTGGAAATACCCCTTCACATTTTAAGGTAATGTTTACCTAAATTACAATCTATGTGAAAAAACTTGAAAAAAAATTTTTGCTGCAAACTTTGGCAAAGATTGGTGGTAAAATGGCTACATGAAATGTGTCAAAATACCCCAAGTTAAATGGCCTGAGTGGTCTAGTTCTTAAAAATATGTACATGTTGGGGGTCATTCATGGATTTAGTACAGATATCAGTGTTACAATGTCACTATCGCTAATTTTGAAAAAAAGGATTTAAAAATAGCTTTGCACTACTTATAGTTCTGGCCCTGTAACATGAATAAAAAAAGCACAAAATCATAAAACTTTGCACTACTTATAGTTCTGGCCCTGTAACATGAATAAAAAAAGCACAAAATCATAAAACATGGGCTATTTCTGAACTCAGGACATATATTGGAAACTATTTAGCAGTGATTTCTTGTTGTCTCTTGTACATGAGTAAACGATTTTTCAAATAAGTCATAAAAAAAAAAGAGTGACCTGTAAATAAAAAGAATTAATAACATACACAGAGGTAAAAAAAAATGTTTTAAAAAATTAACCCTTTCATTGCTGATCAGTTTCCTTCCACTTTATGGCCCTCATTTAGTTTTGTTTTTTAACAAATGTTTTTATTTTTACAATTTATAAAGTTTTTTTTAATAAATAAAGGTAATTGTAATATATTTATTTAATAAAATTTAACCCCTGCATGCCTGTTGCATGATTTTTTACGGATCTGACATCGCACTCTTCAGAGTTTTTTTTCTGTCTTTTTTGTTTAGGGGGGTTTGGGAACCAATATTTTTCTTTTTTATTAGTTAGTTAATTAGGAGGGATAAGTGGGTTAGTGTTGCACTAGTTGTGTAGCTTATTATTGGGAAAATAATGGGGAAAAACATTTTTTTCCTCAAAAATTTCCTCTTTTATATGTATTTTTTAATACTAAAATGTAAATCATTTTTATGTATAGGGTATCAAAAGAAAGCTCTAACTGTCCTTTAAAAAACAACATATAACTTGGATGGGTACGTTAAATGAGAGAGAGGAAAATTATGTTTGAAAAACACTAAATCGCTGGTCCTTAAAGGGTTAAAAGGTCACTGGGAGAAAATGGTTAGGAAAAGCAATATGCCAAAACACAACAGTAAAACATGCAAAGTGTGGATATTTCTAAACTCAGGACAAACATTACAATCTATTTAGCAGGTATTTTTATTAACTTTTTAGATTTGTAAAAGATTTTTCATGTAAAAACACTGCAGAAGTGTTAAAAAAAAAAAAGCCATATCACCAAGGGTATGGCATGTCCATAATGGACGTCTCCAAGGGGTTAAATTGCCTAAACATTTTCTAATTTTATATTTTTCTCATATCACAAGACTTTCAGATGGAAACTATTGACTTGTGAATGTGCTTACATCACCACTTCTGTATTTTCTTTCCTGTTTGTGAAAAATAAGGGGATGTATCCTACAGTAGTTAGTTTTTTTTTCTTTAAACCACTAGTGATTTTATAGCCTTTCTTTACAAAATTGCACACTACTTGAAGGTTTCACTAGTGATGTATATTGACAGTACCTGTGGAAACCTACGAGTTGGCAAACTTGAGTGCAATACTTAATGACCATCATTTGCTACATTTCAACCCAGATAAAAGTGAAATCCTCCCCATCAATCCTCACCCCACTATAAGCAATACAGGTGATACTCGAAAAATTTGAATATCGTGCAAAAGTTCATTTATTTCAGTAATGCAACGTAAAAGGGGAAACTAATATATGAGACTCTGGGTCTCTGGTTTCCAAATGAGATGCAGAAGTTGTTCTCATCAGAAAAGAGGACTTTGGACCACAGACCAGGTCTGTTTTTCTTTAGCCCAGGTACGATGCTTCTGCCATTGTTTGTTGTTCAGGAGCGGCTTGACAAGAGGAATACGACATCTGAAGCCAGAGGCGTCACTAGGGTTGGTGTCACCCAGTGCGGTAACTCATGGTGTCACCCCCCTGGATTTCCTCCAATACCATGCCAAACAGATTCCTTAGTAATGCCAGTCAGATGGCCCATTAAATATGCCACATACAGGAGCCCCACAAATTATGTCACACGCAGGAGCCCTTTAACTATGCCACACACAGGAGCCCATAACTATGCCACATACAGGAGCCCCATAACTATGACACACAAGAGCCCCATAAATTATGCCACACCAGAGCCCCATTATTTATGCCTCACCTTGGAGCCCAATTAATTATGCCACACACACAGGTGCCCCATAATTATGAAACACAAAAGAGCCCCTAATTATGCCAACAACACACACCCTTACACAGACACAGTGACACACACACCCTTACACAGGGACACACTTACCCTTACCACTTACACACACAGTGACACCAATACACACATAACCTGAGACACACTATTTTGCCCCTCAATATGCATTTTAATATGCCAGGATTTTGCCACTCAATATGCCAGGATTTTGCCACCCAATATGCCATTTAATATGCCAGGATTTTTCCCCCCAATATGCCATTTAATATGCCAGGATTTTGCCCCCCAATATGACATTTAAAATGCCATGATTTTGTGCCTCAATATACCATTGTTTAGCCATTTATTGTGCCAGTATATTGCCCCCAATATGCCATTTAATATGCCAGGATTTTGTCCCCCTATATGCTATTTAATATGCCATGATTTTGCCCCTTAATATGCCATTCTTTAGCCATTTAATGTGCCAGGATTTTGCCGCTCAATATGCCAGTATTTTGCCCCTCAAAATGCCATTTAATATGCCAGGATTTTGCCTCCCAATATGCCAGGATTTTGCCTCCCAATATGCCAGAATTTTGCCCCTCAATATGCCATGATTTTGCCCCCCAATATGCCATTTAATATGCCAAGATTTTGCCCGCCAATATGCCATTTAATATGCCAGGATTTTGCCCCCCAATATGCCATTTAATATGCCAGGATTTTGCCCCTCAATATGCCATTTAATATGCCAGGATTTAGCCCCTCCAATATGCCATTTAAATGCCAGGATTTGCCCCTCAATATGCCAGGATTTTGCCCACCAATATGCCATTTAATATGCCAGGATTTTGCTCTCAATATGCCAGGATTTTGCCCCCCAATATGCCATTTAATATGCTAGGATTTTGCCCCTCAATATGCCAGGATTTTCCTGCTCTGTCTCCCGGTGCCCTGCAGGTCCGCGGCCGTTCTGCGCTCCCCTCCAGCCGCGCGACTTCAATAAAGTTTGATTAAAAAGACAGCCGCGGACCTGCAGAGCACCAGGAGACAGAGCAGGAAGGAGGTACGTTTTTGATTATCCCGCCCCCCCTTAAGGTAGCGCCGGCCGCAAATCAGGGGGTGCTGGCAGCACGGGTGTCACCCCCGCTGGTGGTGTCACCCGGTGCAGTCCGCATCCCCCTCGGGACGCCACTGTCTGAAGCCCATGTCCAGGATCTGTCTGTGTGTGGTGGCTCTTGATGTACTGACTCCAGCCTCAGTCCACTTTTCTGTGAAAGTCCCCAACACATATGAATGGCCTTTTCCTGACACAATATTCTAATTTACTGAGATTGTGGATTTGGGGTTTTCATGAGCTGTAAGCCATGATCATCGCACTTATGACAAATCACGGCTTGAACTATCTTGCTCTGCATGTAATGCGTCTATCTCATATATTAGTTTCCCCTTTTACGTTGCATTACTGAAATAAATGAACTTATGCACGATATTCTAATTTTACAAGTATCACCTATATACCTTTGTGGTAATCATAGACAGATATCGTTTGGTAATGCCTCCTATTGACCCAAATTCACTGATAACTCTGTGGGTGGCACGCAATTGGTTGGACTGCTGTTGTGTGTGAGCAGGGAACAATTAAAGGGACTCAGCCATGTAAACATTATTTTGTGGTATCAAAACATGTAGGTGGGAGAGACAGGCCAAGCATTGCACAAACGGTTTATTTCCCACAGACATACGATAAATCAGAAAAAAAACAGATACACCTGTCATCCTGGACACAGTATCCATGATGTGAAGCTTTTGGTACTGATTTTTATTGTTTAACACACACAGAGAGAGAGAGAGAGAGAAATATAGGAGGTCACATGAAAATGCCAGTTTAAGGCCTAAATCACTGACCTTAATAGAGGCAGTGAATTTATTTCCTGATATAAGCTTACTGATTTAATAATCTTTTAACAAGTTTTAGATTGCTGCAGTGGACTTATTTCAAACTACAAACATTTGACACCTTGTTGGATCTGGCATGTGTCTAATGATTTTATGGAAAACTAACTACATTTCAGTTGGAAATGTGTAATTTTGCATATCAAGCCACAGGTGCAGGCAAATGCATTAATTAACACCAATGTATAGATTATGTTTTATATTATTTTAAACTCTACATTCACAGTATAAACACAGTCTCTTTATCTGACCCTCTCCGGAATATAAATAGTAGGAAGAACGTAAGAGTAAGGAATTTTTATAACCTAGTAATTGAGACTGTGGGGTTTATTCACCTAAAAGTGAACTGCAAAAATTATGCATTAATAGCAGAGTTGAAAAACATAAAATAATTATCCATATTCTAACTGCTTGCAAGTTAGAGATAGCTAGGAATTGGAAGGACCCCAAAGCACCAGAACGGGCAAAGAAAAAAATCCAAATAATTCATCAATGCAAGATGGAGAGCAGCAGGTCCTTTCTGATCCTGGGTAATCTGGCGGAATCACACTATTGGAATCGGTTGTGGTTAGCTCTGGAATCAGGGGCCCTTTAGTTAAACGAAGGTCTGATGATATTCATTGTCTATCATTGTATAAAACTATCCACAAGGTGGCACTACTAAGTTACATTCTGAGAGAGAGAGAGAGAGGGACTGTCACAGCAATTCATGGCAAATACAGTTGAGACTGACTCTATTAATAAAAACATGTAACAAATAAAATTCCTTATTTCAGTAGTGGAGACATACTAAACTTAGATCTAAAAAAAAAAAATATTCTTCTTCAAATTAAAGATCGATTGTGTTCTTGAAGTCACCTTTGCTTCATTAAAACTGCAATTTCAGTAGTGCCCGGATTGTATTAGAGATTTGTTTGGTGTGCTGCCAAGTATGAAATGGAATCCAACATATATAGTGGGTAATTAATACATCTATCTCTGGAGCAGTGTTGTACTTAGTATGTGGTGGGGAGTGATGATATCATCGCTGATGATATCAGGTGGGCTGATTAAGTGGCACCAAGGCTAACTAAATTGTCTTTGGTCCCTGTCCAACAGTTGCCAACCCTCCTCTACCTATGTTCCTACCTCCAAGACCCGCACAGGCAGCGTCATTCTATGTAACATATTCAGACCTCAATCAGGTGTGCCTCATTGTCCTGTCGCATATTGATGATTCTGAGCTTTGGCACATGATATGCAAGGCAGCGATGACTGAGATTGAGTGAGATTGACATACTCAGATTGCAGCTGCCTGTGCAGGTCTTAAAGGTAGGAACATAGGTAGAGGAGGGTTGACAACCGTTGGACAGGGAACAAAGACAGTTTAGTTAACCTTGGTGCCAGTTCATCAGCCCACATGATATCATCAGCGATAGACACACACAGACTTGCAAGACATATTTGCTGCTAAGATAAGATACAAAGATACATAGGCAGACATTTGTCTATACGTCTTGGTATTTGGCACAAATGCTTAAAAGAGCACTTTTTTAACCCTTGAAGGAAACAAGAGCTTAAAAAAAATGTGCAACTAGTTTGGTGTAAACCCATTGTGTATCTGAATAGATACACACGGGTTTACTATCTGCAGTGTCTCACATCTGAGACACAGCAGTTCCTGGTCTTGCCCCTCTCCGACTGCTCTCGCTGGCCCTCATTTTTTTCTATCAAAAGTACACGCCGGTTTACCCTTGCACTAGGAACAACTAACATTTCACGTGTGCTTCTAGCGTATTTACTCAATATAAAACTAAAAGCCTGAATATAAGACTACCCTATAGGAAAAAAGTTTAACTTGTATATATTCACATGTAAATTGCTTTTTAATATTAAATAAAAAAATTATGATATTAAAAAAATGCATTTCTTGTTTTTATGTCCTTCCATGTGCCAATGCTGCCTCTCTCTCCCCTCCCCCCCCCCAGTGTTGTCTCTCTCTCCCTCCCCCCAGTGTTATTTCTCTCCCCCTCCCTCCCCCCAAACTTGTATTTCTCTCTCCACCTCCCTCCCTCCTTTTCTCTCTCTCTCTCTCTCTCTCCCCCCTCCCTCTCACCTTGTCTCTCTCTGCCCCCCTCCCACCTTGTCTCTCTCTGCACCCCATCACTCCTACCTTGTCTCTCTCTGCCCTCCTCCCTCCCACTTTGTCTCTATCTCCCCCCCTCCCCTTGTCTGTCTCTGCCCCCCCCTCCCTCCCCTTCTCTCTCTCTGCCCCCCCCTCCCTCCCCTTGTCTCTCTCTGCCCCCCCTCCCTCCACTTGTCTCTCTTTGAGGTCAGATTATAAGACGACCTCGAATATAAGACGAGGGGTCTTTTTCAGAGCATTTGCTCTGAAAAAAACCTTGTCTTATATTCGAGCAAATACGTTATATTAGAAGCACAAGTGATATAAAAATTTTAATGTTCCTTAAGGGACGAGATTTAATCCCACAATCACTGTAAGGGAGGGAAAATATTGGGGGGGAGGAACATCCAGAGAAGGGGAGTGACTTTTTGACAGTGACATGATGGACTATCTTGTCCGTTCCTATAAATATATTATTTGGCATAAGCAGACCAAAAAAAAATAAGAATTAGAAACTGGTGATGTTTTTGGTCCAGTGTTACAATTCTCATTTTCGGAGAAAAGGTTACTAAGGTACCATCGGGATCACTCAGAAGTGAAACTATAGGAGAGGGGCAGGACTCTGGCTATCATAAATTGGGCAAGGCAACCCACATGAAGGGTGCCAGGTGACTGTTGAGTGATTTTAGATCATAACCATAGTGGAGATGTGTTAACATTTATCTGTCAGAGGGAACATCTTGCAGGCAGTCAGACTGGGGATTGGGAGAGGGGAAGACAAATCAAAGGACACATCCAATTTTACTTCCTTGTTTTTTATTTGACTCATCAGTATTCAGATGTATATATGCACACTCAACCCAACAGAGTACATAGAATTGGCTCCATTTAAGGGAGTTTGGTAGGTTAACCAGGATCTAATTATCCATGGTATCGGAAGAATTTTCATAGTGTACTTGTTCCCACCTGGGATAGCAGACCAGGGAGGAGCCTCGTTGCAGGGAATGATATGGGGTTTGTATGCACCCCACAATGCATAACTGTGGACCAGATGGAACCTAAGAAAGGACTGGTAGCTGAGACTGGCAGTGGCGACAGGACTGGCTGCTGAGGACAGTACTGGCAGCCCTCTGAGCAGGGCACTGGAGCGGAAGCTCAGGTTAAAGAGGCAGTTGACAACAGGAGGAAAATGGAAACACTGGAATGGCGGCCATTAGAGGCTGAAGTAGAAACAGCTACAAAGTTAGAATACAAAATACCGTATTTGCTCGATTATAAGACAAGGTTTTTTTCAGAAAAAAAATTCTGAAAAATCCCCCTCGTCTCATAATCGAGGTCGTCTTATAATCTGACCTCAAATTGAGGTCAGACTATAAGACTGGGATCCAGGTCCCCCGCAGAGCTGCAGGGGACCTGGATCCCCCTCTCTAACAGCAGGGGATGTCTGCGTGATGAGCGCAGACTCCCCCTGCTGCCGCCCGGCACGACCGCCGGGACTTCTATGATGAAGCCGGGTACTTCCGGCTTCATCATAAAAGTCCCGGCAGTCGTGCCGGTGGCAGCAGAGGAGGTCTGTGCTCGTCGCGCAGACCTCCTCTGCTGCCCCACTAGCCACCAGGGAGAATCGGGCAGCCGGGGGATGTCTGCACGATATGTGCAGACATCCTCCATGCTGCCCGACACTTCCGTCTATTATGATAGACGAAGTGTCGGGCAGCATGGAGGATGTCTGCACGTATAGTGCAGACATCCCCCGGCTGCCCCCACTAGCCACCAGGGACCAAGACAAAGGTGAGGGGGAGGGAGGGGGGGGAAGAGAAACGAGGGGGAGAGGGGTAGAAAGACAAGGGGGGACAGGGACAGAGGGGGGGGAAGAGACAGAGACAAGGGGAGGGAGGGGGGGAAGAGACAGAGACAAGGGGAGGGAACGGGTTGGAAGAGACAGAGACAAGGGGAGGGAAGGGGTTGGAAGAGACAGAGACAAGGGAAGGGAGGGGGTTGCAGAAACAACACTAAGGGGAGGAGAGAGAGAGAGAAAAATGGGGGCAAGGGAAAGAGAGAGGCAGCATTGGCACATAAAAAGGAAATAAAAACAAGAAATACATGTTTTGAAATCATAATTTTTTATTAAAAAAGCAATATACATGGGGGGTCGTCTTATAATCAGCTTCATCTTATAATCAAGCAAATACGGTAATTGAGCCAGTGAAATGGGGTTGACCTTTGAGAGTACTTCCCTTCCTAAGCTCATCAGTACACTGTACAACTACTATATCTGACTGTCACCCTGGAGATTGAGTCTGTCTCTACAATGAAAAATGGAAATGAATTGTGATCGTGTTGTATAAAGCCACGTTGAAACTCAATAAAAACTTTTTTTTTAAAGTTTAAAATGGTGCCTTCAAGAGAGGGAGAGCGACAATGGGAGGGGAAGAGCATGAGAGAGCGACAATGGGAAGGGAAGAGCATGAGAGAGCGCCAAGGGGAGGGGAAGAGAGAGATAATGGGAGAGGAAGAGAGAGATAATGGGAGGACAAGAGAGAGAGATATTGGGAGAAGAAAGAGATAATTTGAGGGGTTGAGAAAGACAAGGGGAGAGGGACAGTATGGGAGAGAGAGAGAGTGGGACAATGGGAGGGTTGGATTGGTAATCACTTGCAATGTTTCCTGCTCTAGCCTTCTCCCTCTGACATTGAGAGCAGCAAAATCACCTGGCAGGGAAGGGAGTGCAGCAAAAATGTTATTATTTAATTCTGTACAGCGCCTTGCTGTCAGATTGGTTTATCTTCCTCTCCTTCTAACTAGTCTCCTACCCTTCACTCAGGTAGCTCCTCCCTAGGTCTTTTTTCAACCTAAATGACTATGTAATTTATTAAGTCCATAAAGTTCAACCCTCTACCTATCCTACGTCCTGCTATTTAAACAATTTAGAATTTTGCTGCATAGGGGAAAATTTATTTTTGATTCCAAAAGGCAAACACATTTCTCCTTGTATCAACAAGTTCTAAAATATATGAATTTGTATTCTATTTGTTTATAGCCTGTGCCTTCTGATTTTTTAGAAAAAGATATACCTTTTGAAGGCATCTGTTGATAGCACCACCGTCTCTTGGCTGTTTATAATGACATGACATCTCCTCTAAGACTGTTTTTCTACCATAATCAAATGCAACTTCTAGCCTTTTTTCATAAGTAAAATCTTTAGTTCCCCTTATTAATTTTATAGTCTTCCTTTCCACCTTTTCTAGTTACATAATGTCCTTTTTAAAACCCGGTGCCAAGAATTGCACTGCTTAATCAATATGAGGTCTTACCATTGAATTATAAAGAGGCAAGATGATTACCTCCTCAATACCCCTTTTTATCCATGCCAATACATTAAAGGCCTTTGCAGCTGCTAACTGGCATTGAGCACTGTCTGTTTACAATTATATCTAAGTTCTTTTCATAAGTAGTTTTTCCAAGGGAGCTGACATTTAAAGTGTATGCTGCATTGTTATTCATTTTCACCAAATGCATAACTCTACATTTGTCTACATGGAACCTCTTTTGCCACTTGCCCAGTACCCCAATCTGTCACATGTACAAAGTCCCCACTTGGGCAGAGACACAGCTTGCATGCTGTAGACATAAGTAGTTTATTTCAAATGTATTGCAGCTACGGTTACCTAATACTATAGCTGTTGAGACTACATTTCCCATGACTCTAAGCAAGCCATTTGACATGCTAAGCATAATAGGAAAGTGAATACTCAACAACTAGAGTGAAATGCACATCTCATGATTCTCAACCATCCATTTGGTTAAGCTTAACCTCGCAAGATTTGTAACCAGATTCCAGCAACTGGAGTGCCAAAGGTTGGGTGGGAATCATATTTTGCACATGCCTGGATATAATCCTGCAGATGCCCATGTGTGAAAATCACTGTTTTTATCCCTTTAATTACTTGTATTGTTTTTTTTATTTATATATAAATATTGCTTTTTATTTTTTCCTCTCCACCAAATTTTCTCTTTTAAGATTTTATGTCTAAAGATATTGCTAGGTATTAATTTATGTATTAGTTTGTTCTCAGCCTGTCTTTGTTTTGCATGAGTGGTTACTTGGTTGCAATAAACAGAATTACATTCTTCACGTTGCCCTTTCTAGTGGCTGCATTTTCCACTGTTTTGACATTAAGTCACGAACCAAAAATAATTTAATTTCCAAAACATTATAATTTTTTCCACAAAATAATTTGTACATTATTCCACAATGCACATACATACACACTGTTCAAAACATGAAACAAAAACAAAATAGGAGTTATTCATAAAATGACTATTTCAGTAATCACAGTGCATGTGAAAATGAAAGTACCGTATTTGCTCGAATATAAGACAAGTTTTTTTAGAGCAAATGCTCTGAAAAAAACCCTTGTCTTATATTCAAGGTCGTTTTATAATCTGACCTCAAATCGAGGTCAGATTATAAGACTGGGATCCAGGTCCCCCGCAGAGCGCGCAGACATCCTCCGCTGCTGACCGGCACGTCCGTCGGTACTTCTATGATGAAGTCTTATCGTGCAGACATCCCCCGGCTGCCTCCACTAGCCACCAGGGAGGCTATTTTGGGGGGAGGGAGGGGTAGACCAACAACATTGGGGGGAGGGTGGGGGAGAGACACAGACAACATTGGGGGGAGGGTGGGGGAGAGACAGACTACATTGGGGAGGATGGGGGAGAGAGACAGACAATTTGGGAGGAGGGTGGGGGAGAGAGACAGACAATGCTAGGGGGAGATAGGGGTAGAGAAACAGACAACATTGGGGGAGGGTGGGGGAGAGAGACAGACACCGTTGGGGTGAGCATTGGGAAAGTCTGGGGGGTAGGGGCAGCATTGGCACATAAAAGGCAAATAAAAACAAGAAATGCATTTTTTTATATCATAATTTTTATTAAATATGAAAAAGCTATTTACATGTGAATATATACAAGTTAAACGTTTTTCCTATAGGATAGTCTTATATTCAGGCTTTTAGTTTTTTTCCTAAAGGAGTATCCATAGTTTGGGGGGTCGTCTTATAATCAGGGTCGTCTTATATTCGAGCAAATATGGTAATATTGAGCTTAAAAAGCCAATAAACTAAAAAAAAGCCATTGTAACATATGAGACTAGTTAGAACAAATTGGAAAGCTGGGGATCATTTTTGATCCAGATAAGTATTTCAAAGTCTGGCGTGATGGTTGACAAAGAAACTCTGAGGACGTGTTCAATGTTCATTCTGTTCCGACATTTTGTCTTCAGCTGGACCAGATGTCATTCTCACAAAGATCGGTACATTAAACACTTACTGACGTGTATCTATCATATCGAACCCAAACTTCACCTCACCCATCTCAGGCTCATTTTTAAATTGTATCCCCAAAGTAAACCTTTAGACCTTGCTTGTTTCCTAAACCTAGAGGGGTTACTGGAAGCGATATCAGTGACACTAGTGACACAACGCCATTCATTCCTTGGTGAGCTTCTAAGCATTAGATGGTGAATGCAATGCACATCGCTACGTCCTCGTTCCTCCCCCCAAACAAAAGTTAGACTTTTTGATGAAGCCGAAGCACGTCCATGACCCACTCCACACCAGCTCAAGCCCCACTTTTAGGTGAGGACCCACCAGTTGAGAAACACTGTCTTAGAGCATTCTGATTTTTTTTCTGATTTTTTGCTGAGCACTAATTATTTTTGCACTGTTGGAGTGCCATGTTTCTTTCGTACTTTTTAAAATGTATTATTTTAAATAATTGGAATCAAAATTCGAATTTTTACATACAGTCGTGGTAATGTGAATTATCTCCACATCTACAAAAGGTCAGCCAAGTACTAAACTTCCCATGATTCTCATTTCCACAGGCCTTTTATTGCCCATTCTCTACTTAAAATCCAGAAATGCACAAGGGACAGAAAGGCTAAGGATTTTTTCTCGCACATAAGAGCATGTCTGCGTGTGGTCTACGCGGAAGGCCAAAATACTGAACCGCAGGGCTTTCTCTCCTAATCTACTGAGCCAAGCCAGAGACTCATCTGAGAAGAGAGATGCAGCCCCAAACTGAGTCATGTTAGAGAGCAGCCTGGGAAGAACGGAAGCTAGCTTTTCGTGTGCCTGAGGCAAGAATAGAAAATCTTGCCCCCTCAATATAATGTCAATGCAGAAAAATAAGGAAGGTACGTAATGAGAAGATGCATGATTAAATGAATAGATCCTTTGAGTAAATAGCTGGACAGACAGTGATGGTGATACTCCAATGTGAGGCAGATATAGTAACTTCAATTAGTTTATAGTTTGCCAGTGTGGTAAAGTACAGTTTCCTTTAGTACATAATTAGCTTGACATAGATGGTGGTATTGTGAAGTTCCCAATTAATATGTACCGTATTTATCGGCGTATAACACGCACTTTTTCTCCCTGAAAATAGGGGGAAAATGGTGTGTGCGTGTTATACGCCGAAAAAAAAAAAAAATCTAAAACTTACCTCGTTCCTGCTCTATCCCCCCGGTGCTCTGAAGCTGCGTGGCTGTGAGGGAAGCGTTGTGAGCTCCCCTCCAGCCGCGCGGTCAATAAAGTTTGTTTAAAAAAAACACACTTTATTGACCACGCGGCTGGAGGGGAGCTCCCCTCCAGCCGCGCGGTCAATAAAGTGTGTTTTTTTTAAACAAACTTTATTGACCGCGCGGCTGGAGGGGAGCTCACAACGCTTCCCTCACAGCCACGCAGCTTCAGAGCACCGGGGGACAGAGCAGGAACGAGGTAAGTACTGGGGTCTGGGGAGGAGGGTGGCATAACGAGCATACTAAGGGGCAATATCCTGGCATATTGGGGGCAATATCCTGGCATATTGGGGGCAATATCCTGTATATTAAATGGCATATTGGGGGCAATATCCTGGCATATTAAAATGGCATATTGGGCTTCAAAGTTCTTTATTTGAAATTTAAGTTTTTTCCCCTAAAATTTCCTTCTTAAAATGAGGTGCGTGTTATACGCCGATAAATACGGTAGTTACCCAGATAATAATGGTGATGCAGCATACCTACCATGAGTATATAGTTAGCAAGACATAGAAATTAGTCTCAAACGAGTTGAAACCAAGATACCAAGACGGTATCAGTGAGGGAGGCTCATACTAGCTTTCTTATTAAAACATTTCATCGGAGACTTTTGGCTGGATGGACATCATAGAATATGATATGTTCACAGCCAACATCTCCAACAGTTGACTTTAATTTCCAAGAGGCTCATCATACTGCACACATGATGGTGTATTTCAGGGTTGCATGCTTTCATCACTCCGCCCCCTCAATTTTCTGCTTTATTGCCTCAGTTGCCTCAGCCTTGCTACTGCTCTGGTCCTGGGGGCAGTTGGGCCACTATGCCAGCCCTCCCCTGCCACAATGGACTGGAGGAGTAAGGATAAATGTCACACTGTTGCACACTGCTTTCACAAAACAAAGTAAAAATTGTTACTTAGAATGAAAACAGCTGGTGCCTGCGGTGAGTTCATGGGTGGGGGGAGTACTAATGTCAAGCAGGGAAAGATCAAGTCTTCATTAAAGACAAAACCTGTGGGTCATGCAAAGACAGTTCACGGAGTTCATTAAAGTAAGTAAAACATGCATAGAAGTGCAATGATTGTTTATATTTATGTATTCTAAATAATATGCAAGGTGCAAGGTGTTTGGTGGCTTATGAGATGCAACCCATGTGCTTCTTCACTAGGCTTGAGAAAAGAAGGGTTAAACAGAATGATTATTCTTCAAACTGATGCATTTATTCCCCGATGGACTCCTATATATATCTTGCTATAATAAACTGTATCTGCCAAGCTATGTGGTGCTGCCTGGGGAGAGCAAGAGATCTTTGCGGCGAGCAGGCAGCTGGATGTCTATGAAGGAGCGCAGACATTCCCATGCTGCATCTCGATGTGATGGGGCATGTCCTGGGGTGGTGGGGTAGGTCCTGGTTCTGCAATTTAGGGGTGGGAGCACCCATATTTTGTCTTTAGTTTTGTGTATAAAAGGTCCTCTATGTGTGTGTGTGTATGTGTATGAAGAAATGTGTGTTTATACATGTAATGTATGTGTGACTATGTATGTGTGGTGCATGTACTGTGTTTTGTGTGAGTATGAAAGTGGGCATAAATGTATGTGTGTGATTATGTAAGTATAGATGTACTGTATGTGTGTATACATGTACTGTATGTAAGCGTGTGTATGCATATATTGTATGTGTGTGTGTGTGAGTATGTATGCATGTACTGGATGTGTGTATACATGTACTGGATGTGTGTGAGTATGTATGTATACATGTATATTTTACTGGACCGACTTCCTTTCCATGTTTAATATGCGATGTTGGTACTTTGAGGTCTGCAGCTTTTACTCTAGCAGAAAAATGGGCACTCGGGCCCAAAAAAGTTTGCCATCACTGGCCTACGTGTTATTCAAGTAATGTACATTGCTGTTTGTATTAAAAGCACTATGCCCATATTTTTTTGTATTAGAAAAGTACAGTAAAGGTGAGTTTTACACTATGTAGCAGTTGAGGAAACATATACTGATGGCAATGCCTTCCTGTTTGCTTTTTATTAAATAAAGCAGTCACACTTAGATGCCTCTTTTCTTTAAAAAGGAGTAGAAGATTCATTTGGAAGTCAAAAGCTTACTTCAAGACTGCCGTGTCGCAGTGCCACAGCCTGGCATTGGTGTACAATGTATATGCCTGGCATTGGCATTGGTGTACAATGTATATGACACTGAACACACCTCTGGCCAGTGAGGACAAGATCCTTTCCTCTCTACGGATTGACTGTGTGGGTTATGACTGACACATGAATACACCAATCATCCAGGGCACGGAAGCCTCCTAGTCTTTGCTTCAGCTAGCTCTAATAGAGAATATCTTTTGTTTGTGCCATTCAGATTATACTTTTAATGTGACCTCGCAAAAATTGGGGTCCCTCAATCTTTGACTGATCCTTTATTCAAACATTGCACCTCACAATGCAAAATAGGAAATTCAGTTTGATATTCTTAAGTAAACTTAAGATTTCACAAACAGACCTATCTGGTCGGCCTAGTTGCATGCAAATTCGAATGGATTAGCCATTTTCTGGTATGTTGCTTATTTATCCATCGCATAAATGTTTAGAACTTGACCAAGATGTGCAGCCTTTTCAAGTAATCGTGAAAGCTGGGCTTCTTCCAATTCATTAATAAAACCAATACCCCATACGCAGCTTGCTTAACGCTGAGCTTTAAATCAGGTTTGACATATATGGCTTGATTCTATGAGCTGTGGAAAACGAAGCAATATTTCTTGGATACTTGCTCAGGCAAATCATGTGCCTATTCTGTTACAGGATATTGGCTCTGTGCAACAAACAAAGTATTGATTGATGATATTTATAAATCAAAATGGCTCTTTTGATATATCAGATGTCACTTTGCATTGGCTAAACTAGAAAAGTCATTAAATATTGGCTAACCACAAAATACTTTCAGTTTCTATAGCAATATTAACTATCCATCAGCCGTCTCAATGCCGTAAAACCATTTTCTACATTTTCTCGTTAGTGGATTATTACTGAGAATCACACAATTCATAAGAAATAATGAAAGATTTAAAATGAATGTTGGCAAACAGGGAACATTTACCATTAATTTACCTTTGCTGCTTTACATTTTGATGTCCATGTAATTGCTGAGGGTTTTCAACTTCCATACAATATTCATAATCTAATTGTATTATGTTGTTTTTCCATATTATCTATTCCAATTACTACAAAGTCAATTTTTCCTGAATTGCTTTGTATGGAAAATTAGTAGGCCTCTGTTAATCAAGCACAAGTTTTAGTACCATTATTAAATGTTTCAAGGGCATTACATTTTAAAACCTAAATATCATCCATCCTATGAAGTGTGCAAATACTTACATATTATACTTATATATATTGGGCTCATAAATTCACTCCCATTCAAGACCACCAACATCAGCATTCACAGAATGGTAAAAAAAGCATCACTAGGATTCATTAAATATTCCCAACGTGTCCTCACATTTGCTGGAGATATCTATATCCATAGTTGATGGCCGTGTTCTGGTTCTTGGTTGCTCACTAGCTATATTTTTATGCCTCAACTATACTTTGTGACCATAAATATTACCTAAACTATGAGAGAAAAAAACCCATTGGGTTTAGGCCCTGGTTTCATCTATACCCGTTGCAGCCACTATAATTACACCACTGTCCAAGTAGAGGTTGAGCATCCCTTATCTGAAGATCCAAAATTCAAAATGACCCAAAATGCAAAGCTTCTTTTGGATATGGGTCAGTTTGGATAAGGGATGCTCACCTTCCCAGTGCACTGTGACGGACGGGAGGGACTACCGCTCGCTGACAGATCATCTTTGCAGCACCATGGAGCAGGTAAGTTCACCAGCTCCACTGCTGAAAATGATCTACATTACCTAACTGCACATTGAATGTATGTAATGTAGTTCCCAGACAAGGTCGGGGAGGGGCATCCATGATTGAGTGCTGAGGGGACATATCCAGCATATCATTGGAGTTAGTGGGAGGAGTTTTGGGAATAAAAGTTGAGGATACAGGAAGTTAGGCAACCCTTTTAGAGAAGCTTCCTACCTTTTGTCCCACCATCCCTCCCTATTTTTTAAGGGTTTTTCAGTTGTATGTATTTTATGTCACAGCATCGGCGGAAGCTTACCAAGTATCCAGGAGGGTTAATGTAGGAATGGAATAGGGCGAGTCAATCAAGACTCTGGTGGTAGGTTCGAGGGGAAAGTGGTACCTCGAACCTCAGGATATGAGGGGGCATCGGTATATGCCCAGAACACAGAAGTCATTCGGCAGCCACCTGGATACTCGTGCATGCTTGGTTGTTTTTTTCTGAGGTTATGTGAAATGTTATTTAGTCATTGTGTAATTCTGGATATGTTGTGGGATGTTATAAAATGTAATGCAATGACTATTTTAAATAAAGTGTTGTGGCCAATTTTCTACCCCACAGTCTGGTTTTTAGTTTAGCAGTTATTTCTAGGCGAATACATGCCCCGATGATCGAAGCTACTCCTGTCATGTAGATCATTTATAGGGCTGGTGATGCTGAAATGATCTGTGAACTGAAAATATCCATTTTCCGAAAAGCTGCCGGGCCCAAGCATTTCGTATAAGGGATACTCAACCTGTACATGCAATATGTTAAGAAATATATTCAGACTGATTGCTCTGAGGGCAAGCTGATTTCTGTGGAGGAATTGGTTCACTGCTGTGGGGCATTGGGACAATGTGAGTGCTGTGAGGGCAGAGAGTCTCTACTGTGGGGCATTGGGACACATTGTTGTGGGAGCATTGGAACAGTGCGGTTGGCCTTTTTTGTGCCATTAATGTATAAACAAAAATATAATAGGGCCCAATAGGCAGATGCATTTTTAACCTTTGGTCTACTTCAAACATAACTTGGATGCCCTTCTCTTGGGTAATAAAGAAATCCTTCTAACAAGGTGACACAATTCAAAGTGAAATACATTAAAATGTATATAATGTAGTTAATGTATAGTATATGTATATAATTTTCTAATTTCAAAAATGTAATGGTCTCAATGGGTCTTGAAGAACTGACAAATTACATCCTTAATTTATTTGCCACAATTTTCCTCTGCTGTGATAGAGTAAACTTAAAAAGTATGCAATATAAGTTAATCTATTTTTTTTCTTTACAAGCAAGATTTTAATAGATTTTAATTTCCTTTTTCCACTTTTTTAAATGTGACTGACAATTGGATAATTTTGACCTGGATTGCCATATGGACATAGCAGATGGATTGTCTTAGTGACATATGTGGTTGCTTTGCAGCGAAGCAAAAGAAAAAATAGCTCAAAACAAAACTGGAGTTTTAAATTGTGTTGAGGGAACAATTAAAATGTAATTTATGCAGTCTAAAATCACCTTTGCTCTAAGTGTACCAGGGAACTTCCAGGCTTTAAGCCTTTATGTCAGTCAGAGCCCTGGATCACATGACCTCCCAAAGTTCTTACTTTTGGTTTTTCACGGGAGAGCAAAAGGGGAGGATTCTGTGCAGGTTGCGAATCTCATAGGCTCATGGGCGTCTGCAGGAGGGGACAAGCGCCTCCCCCTGGATATAAAAAAAAAAAATGTGCCCCCAGCCGCTGCCCATATGACTGTCTCACTGGGAGGCAGTCATGCGGACAACAGCTGGCAGTCCGCATTCACAGGATGTGGATGCCGGAAAAAAAACAAAGTTAAAAAAACAAAACATTGACACTGGATGTGACGTTACGTCACACCCGGTGTCTGTGTTTCCCTCCTCCGTGCAGGAAGGAAGACTGCAAGGACGAGATGACCAGGGACACGGAGGAGCAGCAAATAAGGTAAGTACTGGGGGGGGGGGGGATATAACGAGCAAAATCCTGGCATATTGAGTGTTTAAATCCTGGCATATTAAATGGCTAAATCCTGGCATACTGAGTGGCTAAATCCTGGCATATTGAGTGGCTAAATCATGGCATATTGAGTGGCTAAATCCTGGCATATTAAATAGCTAAATCCTGGCATATTGAGTGGCTAAATCCTGGCATATTGAGTGGTTGAATCCTGGCATATTGAGTGGCTAAATCATGGCATATTGAGTGGCTAAATCCTGGCATATTGAGTGGCTAAATCCTGGCATATTAAATAGCTAAATCCTGGCATATGGAGTGGCTAAATCCTGGCATACTGAATGGCAAAATACTGGCATATTAAATGGCTAAATAATACATGTATATTAGTTGGCTAAATAATACTGGTATATTAATTGACTACATCATACTGGCATATTAATTTGCAAAACCAAACTGTCATATTAAATGGCTAAATCACGCTGGCATATGAACTGGCTAAATAATACTGGCATATTAATTGGGTAAATAATACTGGCATATGAATTGGCTAAATAATACTGGATATTAATTGGCTCCATCATACTGGCATATTGATTGGCTACATCATACTGGCATATTAATTGGCTAAATAATACTGGCATATTAATTGGCTACATCATACTGGCATATCAAATGGCTAAATAATACTGGCATATTAATTGGCTACATTATACTGGCATATTAATTGGCTACATCATACTGGCATATTAAATGGATAAATAATACTGGCATATTAAATGGCAAAATCATACTGAATATCAAATAATTCAAATAAGTATAAATGCAACTAGTTATAGAGAGATGTCTGTGTTTATAGATATGTATTGTATTCAAATTGTACAATTGTCACCTTGTGGGGCTCCTGTGTGTTGCATAATTAATGGCGGTCCCATGTGTGGCATATTTATTGGGCCCCATGTGTGGCATAATTAAGGGGCTCTTTTGTGTGGCATAATTAAGGGGCACTTGTGTGTGGCATAATTAATTTGGCTCCAAGGTGAGGCATAATTTATGGGGCTTTGGTGTGGCATAATTTATGGGGCTCTTGTGTTTCATAGTTATGGGGCTCCTGTATGTGGCATAGTTATGGGCTCCTGTGTGTGGCATAGATAAATGGCTCCTGCGTGTGACATCATTTGTGGGGCTCCTGTATGTGGCATATTTAATGGGCCATCTGACTGGCATTAATCTGGAATCTGTTTGGCATGGTATTGGAGGAAATCCATGGTGGTGACACCATGAGTTACCGCACCGGGTGACACCAACCCTAGTGACACCTCTGAGGTGTCAGGGTGAGTGTGAATCCCAGTGAGATTATTAGGAGAAAATGTGATTCATTATTACTATTATTCATATTGATAATCAAGTGTGAAACAATGCTATCATCTCATATTATTTCTATTTTCACACTTGATTATCACATTCAGTATATATAATAGTGAGTCATCTTTATATATAGTCTTTATATTAATGGCAATAATGTCCATACACATGGCATTAAAAATCCCATGTACCTCGTTATAGTATTAAAACCATACATTATGAATGAATGTGCTGCTTTTCATTATATTATGGGCTTTACTCATGAAAGAGAGAATTGCAGGGAAGTGAGATGGGAATTTCAAAATTAAGGTTAAAGTAGCAGAGTTGGAAAAATTCTCCCATTCAGTTAAATTCCCATCTCAATTCCCTGCACTTCTCTCTTTTATGAGGTTGGTAGAAGGAGCATACCTCAGCCTATTCTCCCCAGGTGTTTGACCCTTTTTATAAAAAAATAAAATATTTATGTATATATAGTGTGTGTGTGTGTGTGTGTGTGTGTGTGTGTGTGTGTGTGTGTGTGTGTGTGTGAGTCAGGTTTACAAGTGTGCCTGTGTGACTAGCATGATGAACGTGTGAGAGTTGCAGGTTTACACAGGTGTCTGAGAGGAAGAATGTCTATGTGGGAAAGGCCATCTGTGTGTATAAGGGTGTGTGTGTAAGGTTGTCTGTGTGTGTAAGAGTGTGTGAGTCAGGTTTACAAGTGTGCCTGTGTGACTAGCATGATGAACGTGTGAGAGTTGCAGGTTTACACAGGTGTCTGAGTGGAAAAATGTCTATGTGGGAAAGGCCATCTGTGTGTATAAGGGTGTGTGTGTAAGGTTGTCTGTGTGTGTAAGAGAGTGTGTGAGTGTAAGGTCGTCTATGTAAGGGTATCTATGTGGGGGGTGTAAGGGAGTGTGTGTGATATCCCCTATATTATGGCATATTATGGTAAATGGTGTATGCAACATACACAAAATCATGTATGCTTAATTATTTTGAAATCATGCAAATTTTCTCCCATACAAGTCTGTGTGTGTACGTGGGATCCCACTGTGTAGGGGGGAAGACTGCACAGAGAGGAGAATCTATTTTTGCACAGAGGAGAAGTCCTAGAGACAGAGCAACGAGTAGTAATAAGGGAAACTTATTGGATACTGGGTGGCAAAATTATGGCATACTGAGTGGCTAAATGCTGGAATATTGAGGGGTTAAGTACTGGCATATGGAGGGTTTAAATACTGGCATATGGAGTGACAAAATACTACTGGCATATTGAATGGCAAAATTCTGGCATATTGAGGGGTTAAATACTGGCATATCGAGTGACAAAATACTACTGGCATATTGAGGGGTTAAATACTGGCATATTGAGGGGTTAAATACTGGCATATTGAGGGGTTAAATACTGGCATATTGAGGGGTTAAATACTGGCATATTGAATGGCAACATTCTGGCATATTGAGGGGTTAAATGCTGGCATATTGAGGGGTTAAATGCTGGCATATTGAGTGGTTAAATGCTGGCATATTGATTTGAAAATTCTGGCATATTAAGGGGTTAAATAAGAAATTCTTATGAATGGGGACTCTAGTTTGGTTTATAGAAAGCCAATAGTATTACATGTATTCCATAAGCCGAAAGTCTATAAACCGAACGACATTCGGTTTATAGACTTTCGGTTTATAGAATACATGTAATGCTATTGCTATTTGGAATACATGTAATACTATTGGCTTTCTATAAACCGAACTAGAGTCCCCATTCATAAGAATTTCTTATGAATGGGGACTCTTGTTCGGTTTATAGAAAGCCAATAATATTATAGAAACATAGAAACATAGAATGTGTCGGCAGATAAGAACTAGTCTGCCCAATTTTTTTTGAGTACTTTTATTAGTCCCTCGTTCCCGGTCTTATAGCTAGGATAGCCTTGTGTCTATCCCACGCATGCTTAAAATCCTTGACTGTGTTCACCTCTACTACTTCTGTTGGAAGGCTATTCCATATATCCACTACCCTCTCAGTAAAGTAATACTTCCTGATATTACTTTTAAATCGTTGCCCCTCTAATTTAAGACTCTGTCCTCTAGTTGTGGTATTTTTGTCTTCTTTTAAATATACTCTCTTCCTTTACTGTGTTGATTCCCTTCATGTATTTAAATGTTTCTATCATATCCCCCCTGTTACGTCTTTACTCCAAGCTATACATGTTAAGATCCTTTAACCTTTCCTGGTAAGTTTTATCCTTCAACCCATGAACCAGTTTAGTAGCCCTTCTCTGAACTCTCTCCAAAGTATCAATATCCTTCTGGAGATACGGTCTCCAGTACTGCGTACAATACTCCAAGTGAGGTCTCACCAGTGCTCTGTACAATGGCATGAGCACTTCCCTCTTCCTACTGCTAATACCTCTCCCTATGCAACCAAGCATTCTGCTAGCATTTCCTGCTGCTCTATTGCATTGCCAACCTACCTTCAAGTCCTCTGAAATAATTACTCCTAAATCCCTTTCCTCAGATGTTGAGGTTAGGACTGTACCAAATAGTCTATATTCTGCTTTTGGGTTTTTACGCCCAAGGTGCATAATCTTGCACTTGTCCACATTAAATGTCAGTTACCACTGCTCTGACCATTTTTCTAGTTTAGCTAAATTATTTGCCATTTGGCTTATCCCTCCATGAATATCAACCTTGCGGCAAATCTTTGTATCATCAGCAAAAAGACATACTTTGCCAACAATGCAATATCGCTAATAAAAATATTAAAGAGAATATTACATGTATTCCATAAGCCGAAAGTCTATAAACCGAAAGACATTCTGTTTATAGACTTTCGTTTTATAGAATAGCAATAGCATTACATGTATTCTATAAAACAAAAGTCTATAAAACCGAATGTCTTTCGGTTTATAGAATTTCGGTTTATGGAATACATGTAATGCTATTGCTTATCTAAAAACCGAAATAGAGTCCCCATTCATAAGAATAGGTCAACTGACTGATTGGCAAAATTCTGGCATATTTAGGGGTTAAATACTGGCATATTGAATGGCAAAATAATACTGGCAAATCGAGGGGTTAAATGCTGGCATATTGAGTGGCAAAATAATACTGGCATATTGAATGGCAGAATTCTGGCATATTGAGGGGTTAAATGCTGGCATATTGAGGGGTTAAATGTTGGCATATTGAATGGAAAAATTCTGGCATATTGAGGGGTTAAATGCTGGAATATTGAATGGCAAAATTCTGGCATATTTAGGGGTTAAATACTGGAATATTGAATGGCAAAATAATACTGGCATATTGAGGGGTTAAATGCTGGCATATTGAGTGGCAAAATAATACTGGCATATTGAATGGCAAAATTCTGGCATATTTAGGGGTTAAATGCTGGCATATTCAGTGGCAAAACAATACTGGCATATTGAATGGCAAAATTCTGGCATATTGAGGGGTTAAATGCTGGAATATTGAATGGCAAATTTCTAGCATATTGAGGGGTTAAATGCTGGAATATTGAATGGCAAAATTCTTGCTTATTGAGGGGTAAAATACTGGCAAACTGAATGGCAAAATAATACTGGCATATTGAGTGACAAAATACTGGCATATTTAATGGCAACAGAATGGCATATTTAATGGAAAAATACTGACATATTGAGTGGTCAAAATACTGGCATATTGAATGGCATATTATTGGGCAAATTGGCTGTGGCTTTTTAATGGCAAAATAATACTGGCATAATATTGGGCAAATTGTGGTTTATGAATGACAAAATACTACTACCATATTATTGGGGAAATTGGCTGTGCCATATTTATGGCAAACACTGGCATATAAATGGGAAAACTGGTTTATTTTAATTGGCAAAGTGATGCTGTGGCATGGTCTGTGGGGCAAAAAAACATGTACTATGAGTACACAATTCCTTTAGGTGCAATGTGGGTGCAGATGAAGGGAATACAAAATAGCAATGCAATTTTTCAATAACATTTTTATTTCATATGAAAATAGTTTAATTATAATATAAAAAAATTCAAATAAGTATAAATGCAAATAATTGAGATGTCTGTGTGTATAGAAATGTATTGGTTTCGAATTGTACAATTGTCACCTCGTAGATCTCCTGTGTGTCGCATAATTAATGGCGGTCCCATGTGTGGCATATTTATTAGGCCTCATGTGTGGCATATTTAAGGGGCGCCTGTGTGTGTGGCATAATTAATTGGGCTCCAAGGTGAGGCATAAATAATGGGGCTCTGGTGTGGCATAATTTATGGGGCACTGGTGTGGCATAATTTATGGGGCTCTTGTGTGTGTCATAGTTAATGGGCTCCTGTGTGTGACATAATTTGTGGGGCTCCTGCATGTGGCATATTTAATGGGCCATCTGACTGGCATTACTAAGGAATCTGTTTGGCATGGTATTTGAGGAAATCCAGGGGGGTGACACCATAGGTTAGCGCACCGGGTGACATCAACCCTAGTGACGCCTCTGTGTCACATTACTCTGTTCTGCATTGCAGAGCTTGAGGGGGCGGAGATTCCAAATATTGCTCTTCCCTGCCCTGTACTACTTGCCTTTTTTTTTTTTATACAATGCAGCGCCTGAGGTATGGGGTGTTTGAACAGGACTAGTTGGGGAAGATCTTTAATCTCCCCAGCAAGCACCTCTGACAGAGGAGGTGCCGGTAGGCGGGTGCCTCCTCTAGTGCCCCTGGGCATTGCACCCTGTGTGGTTAAGTGGCTAGAGTAGATTTAAACCCGGAGGGCAAATGATCCACTCACCAAACCTCTTCTGCATGTATGCAACTATATTTAAATAGGCTTTCTGTAGGTCTGACACAAAAAGGTATAAAATATATTTAGTAAGTAACATAATTAAAAATCAGATAGTGATTAGGTTTGATTAGTTATCCATTTTTTTGCGATTCCAAGAATAACAAGTTTCATAGTATACATTTTCACAGTATAAAGAAAAGTAACTTTTATGATTAAGGAGCAGGGCAAGGATAACTCAATATTACATTTTTTTCTCTGTAATATGCTACTATTAACCTATAAGGTTGACATTTAAAGTGATGATTCCCCCTCCTGCTACTTCCCTACTAGGAAACAGAAAGTGAGTGTCTGTTCTGCAGATAAGCTCCATTCCTCAGATAAGCTCTAGAGGAGACATTAGGAATTCTCCAGTTCTCAAACTACATACACACTGATCACAGCACCGTCCCATTGCATCCAGCCTACATTCAGTTATTTACTACAATGTCACTAATGAACTTTCAGACTTATAATTAATAGTCACAGTGCCTGTTTCAATGAGAGCTATAAAAAAAAAATGCTGCTCAGCGACAGGTGATAGCCTGGAGGTGAGGTAATTGATCTTTGAGTTGTTTAGTATCCACAAATCAAGGGCTTTGCATAGTTGCCATCGGCCATGTTTCCAGGGACACATATTTGATCCACATGCTACAGAAAGAGCAAAGTGCAGCCCTGCAGTATGTAGGATGGAAATACGCACAGTCAGAATCCAAATAATTTATCGGCCCGAGGGAAATGGAAGTATGGCAAGCGTGAGAGTTGCAGCGGTAACCGCACTTCCAACCGTACATATAACTAGATGCAGCATTCCCAGACAGAATGCTGCAGATCATGTAGGGGGCATAATCCCTCCCTCCCTCCAGAGGGAGAGAAGAAAAAACCCCACACCACTACAACAGGAAAGTTGTGTGTAGTAGCAGCCCCATTTGGAGCTCACAGCCCCGGAAAAAAAGTATGTGTTTCTGTGTGTGTGTCTATGTGTGTGTGTAATTGGGGCTTTCTGTGTCTGTGTGTGTGTAAGTGTGACTCTGTCTGTGTGTAAGTGTGACTGTGTGTGTGTGTAAGTGTGACTCTCTGTCTGTGTGTAAGTGTGTCTCTGTGTGTAAGTGTGACTCTCTGAATCTGTGTGTATGTAAGTGTGACTCTCTGAGTCTGTGTGTATGTAAGTGTGACTCTCTGAGTCTGTGTGTATGTAAGTGTGACTCTCTGTGTCTGTGCGTGCATGGGCCACTTTGACTAATGGGCAAACTGGGCACATGAACAAACTGGGCCATGGGGTTTCACCCAGCGGGGGTGACACCCGTGCTGCCGGCATCCCCTCACAGCGAAACACGCTGCTGAACTTTTTTTTGTTGATGGCAGCCGCAGCGGATGCCCAAGTAAATAAAAATCATTGCCACCGGATATGACAGTACGTGTCTGTATTTCCCTTTTTCGAACAGGAGGGAAGACTGCATGGAGGAGACGGCCAGGGACACGGGCAGCCAGGAGGTGAGTACTGAGAAAGAAGGGAGGAGGATTAATGGCAAAATGGCTGTGGAATATTAATGGGCAAATTGTGTGTGGCATATTATTGGCAAAATAACACTGAAATATTAATGGGCAAGCTGTGGTATAGTTAACGGACAAACGGTGGCATATTTTAATAGGCAAACTGACGCAAATGTTAAGGAGAAAGTGACTGTGTCATGTTCACTGGTACCTGATAGTGACTTATTTTTTATTATTTATTTATTTATTTTTTCCTCTTCTTTTTTTTTATTTAATCTTTATTTATTAAGTTTTTATGCTTTAGGTAACATAAAATTAACAAATTAGTGTACACAGGATTACATGTGTAGCTTATCTCAACAGTTATAGAAATAGAAAAGAAATTGTGTAAAATAATATATATATGCATATAATTATCAGATCTAGTATAAGGAAAAATGAAAAATATAGGATTCTCAGGAATATGTTGGTGCAATTTCCAGTTATCAAGCTGTATAACCAAAAAAAAAACATCAAATGAAGGCACGATTGGGAATCTTGCTAGAAAGTATAAAACAAAATGTCACCATGTGTGGGTTTTTTTTTTTTTTTAGAGAATGCCCTCTACAGGGAAGACATAGAACACCCCACTGCTAGCGGCGCAGTTGTGTTTCGAAACAGATCCTACAAGTACTGCGAATTCAATTTAACACAAATACCATAATTACTGCAGAACATGCAGTGTTAAACATTGATCATGCGTCTTACAGTCTAAACATATATTCAGCCATAAATAGGAAATAATACTTGGATTATGCTAGGGCAGTAAATTTGAAGAAATAAGAAAGGGCGTGTAGTGGAGCAGAAGAGCTAGTGAGAAAGAAAGAATAAATAGAAGAGTGATAGAGATAACAAAGAATGTAAGAAGGAAGGAACAAATGTTGAAAAGTGAAATAAGTAGAGGAGAATAGAAAGGAAAATGAGCAGTAAGTGGCAGTCTGATATCAGAAAGGATCGCATGTCCGCCAGATCTTCTATCACCAGTAACTTGTTGTTGTTATTCACTGAAAGTGACTGAAAAGGGCCCCATCTGTATCTGATCTCCAACGAGTTGAGGTAAGTAGTTAGGGGGGCCATACTCTTCCTCCAGCGCAGAGTTGAGGGCGGGAGATCCTCGAATATGAAAATGTCGGTGTCTTCATAGCGAGTGGTAAGGCGCTTGCGAGCTGCTGAAATAATTGCCATCTTGTCAGACACTGAACGCATCTTAACAATCAAGTCTCGTGGGGCATCCTTTGGGGCACCCTGGGCTTTCTTAACTCTGAACAGGTCATGAAGTGTCTGATCCATGCTGGTATGAGCCGCTCGGAGATGTTTAAACAAACCATGTATGTATGGACGGAGGGCAGTGGGCCCTACTGCCTCCGGGACTCCGCGTATTCTCACATTCGACTGGCGAAGCTTCCCATCTTGCATGGTGACCTGTCGTGTAAGTGCGTAGAGCTGTTGAGCCATCTGCTCGCTACGGTCTGTTATTATTTTTTGGGCCTCAGCCGATTTCTGCATTGCAGCTTTCAGAGAGGCTACTTCAGATCGCAGCTCTACCACCTCAGTTTTCACCTTCTCCACCTCTGACTTCCAAAGGGCCTGCATCTCTAACAGCATTGCCCGGATGTCATCTTTAGTTGCCAAAGTGTCACCCGCAGTTGAAGCTGCTGCTGCCGGTCTGGGCTCCCTCGCAGTCGGTACTGTATCGGGATCATCAGAGGAGCATTCTGAGTCAGTTTGGGTGTTAAGAGGAGTGTGGATCAATGTGGGAGGCTGCGGCCTACTTGGTCTCATTAAAAATGGTCCGATATCTGGGGATTTTGTAAACTTAACTTTATCTTTGTTCTTGGTCTTTTTCCCATCTTGTCTTTGTCCCTCTGAGCTTTGAGGTTTGCAGTTATAGGTGGTTTATTCATCGATTTATCCAGGTATATGCCTAATTGTCAGGAGCTCCTGGCAAGCACGTCTGCTCTCCGCCCCCCCGATAGTGACTTATTTTAATTGGCAAAGTGATGCAGTGGCATGTTCTGCAGGGGCAGGTCTGTGGGACAAATTGACACTGTGGTATGTGCTGTGGGGCAAATTGACACTATGGCAGGGGATGGGACACTTCATCGCGGCTGCATCCGCTTCACCGCCGCCAAGCCGCATCACCACCGTCACGACTCGTCGCGGGATATTTCATCGCGGGACATTTCATCGCTAAAGGTAAGTTTTAATGTGTTAGAGTTAGAAGATAGAGTTTTAGAATTAGAATTTTAGTATTGGGGTTAAGGGTGGTTAGTATTATGGTTTAGGGGGTTAGTATTAGGGTTCAGGGGTTAGTATTAGGGTTAGGGTTAGTATTAGGGTTCGGGGGTTAGTATAAGGGTTTAGGGGGTTAGTATTAGGGTTCAGGGGTTAGTATTAGGGTTCAGGGGTTAATTTTAGTATTGGGAATTGGGGGGCACTTTGGGGGGGGGAATCATTTATTGGGGGGGGTTATTTTCTTTTTACTTGTACTTTGTAAGCGCTGTTCAGAGCTGGACTGTCAGCTCTTACATAGCCGCGTCCGCATTATTCTTCATTGCTGACAGTTCAGCGTTCGAACTGCCACACTGAACTGTCAGCGATGAAGCCTTGGCAATAAAGTGTCCTAGACCCCTATGGCATGCCAAATTGTGTGGGTGCAATATGAGTGCAAGCCAAGTGCTGTGGTTGCAATATAAGTGCGTGGCAAGTGCTGTGGGTACTGAATGGTGCTGTGTTAAGTCCTTCAGGTGCAATGTAGGTGCAGGGAAAAGGGAATAAAAACAAGAAATGCAATTTTTCAATAAGATTTTTATTACATAAACAAATAGTTGAATGTGATATGAAAATAGTTGCATATAATATTAAAACTTTTACATTTACATCCAGTTTTTTACAACTTTGCCCAGGGTCCACTAGGGTCTTAAAGCGGCCCGCTGTGCATGTGTGTATGTAAGTGTGACTCTGTGTGTGTGTTTGTGTGTATGTAAGTGGGACTCTGTGTGTGTGTCAGTGTAAGTGTGACTCTGTGTGACTGTGTGTGAAAGTGTGACAGTGTGTGTGTAAATGTGACTGTGTGTCTGTGTGTGTGTGTGTGTGGAAGTGTGATTCTTTGTGTGTGTGTGGAAATTTGACTGTGTGTAAATGTAGGTGCAACCCGTGTGAGAGTTGCAGTGGTACTAGACAGACAGAATTCTGCAGATTATGTAAGGCACACCCTGTTTGTGATGTCATGCGCACGGGTCAGAGGGAGGGAAGAAATAAAAAAACACAAACTACTACAACAGGAACGTTGCGTGGAGTAGCAGACCCATTCGGAGCCTGCAGCCCTGGTAAAAAAAAAAGAAAAGTATGTCTCTGTGTGTGTGTGTGTGTAAGTGTGACTATGTGTGTGTAAGTGTAACTATATGCGTGTGTGTCTGTGTGATTCTCTGTGTGTGTAAGTGTGATTCTCTGTATGTGTGTGTGTAAGTGTGACTGTGTGTGTGTGTGTGCAAGTGTGACTCTCTGTATCTGTGTGTGTGTGTCTGTGTGTGTATGTAAGTGTGACTCTGTGTGTCTGTGTGAGGATGACTGTGTGTGTGAAAATGTGACTCTGTGTGTGTGTGTGTGTGGATTTGTGACTGTGTGTAAATGTAGGTGCAGCCCGCGTGAGAGTTGTAGCAGTAACCGCACCTCCAACCGCACATGTAACTAGACTCAGCGTTCCCAGACAGAACGCTGCAGATCGTGTAAGGCACATAAACTCTCCTCTACCCTGCGTGTGACATCATGCACATGGGTCAGAGGGAGGGAATAAATAAAAAAAACACACACAAGTACAACAGGAAAGTTGCGTTGAGTAGCAGCTCCATTCGGAGCCCACAGCCCTGGTAAAAAAAAAAAGAAAAGTATGTCTCTGTGTGTGTGTGTGTGTGTGTGTATGTCTCTGTGTGTGTGTGTGTGTAAGTAAGTGTGACTCTCTGTGTGTATAAGTGTGATTTCTGTGTGTGTATGTAAGTGTGACTGTGTGTAAGTGTGACTCTGTCTGTGTGTATGTAAGTGTGACTCTGTCAGTCAGTGTGACTATCTGTGTCTGTGTGTATGTAAGCGTGACTCTCTGTGTTTGTGTGACTGTGTGTTTGTGTGTGTGCGTGTGTGGAAATGTGACTGTGTGTGAATGCATGCGAATTGGGACACTGCGGGGCAGAGTCTGGGGAGGGGCAGGTTATTGGGGCAGGGCCTGATTAGGAAGGTATCAGTGCTACTTCTCATGTGTGGTAACACTGTCACACATTTTTGATACTTTTTGACGTCAGGATCGTTGCTGCGCATGCCCATAAAGCATTCTCGATTGCGGTCCTGAGTCCTGCTGTCCCTCTCAGCTCTACCTCTGTCTCCAAAATAGTGCGGCAGGATGGCAGAAAATACCTCCCAAATTGGGACTGTACCACGCAAAGTGGGACAATTGGGAGCTATGGTAAATGTGATTGGAACTTCACATGCCATAAACAGTTGTACACAGTCATTTAAATCATCAATACGATATCGTGAACCAGCATCTCTTCTAATGATGTATTGCAGATTAAAAACAAACCTACAATAAAAGGAGTTGACAGCGATATTTAACCCCTTAGTGACAAGACATTTTTACCTTGAGTTTCCCTTGGTGACAATGGCTGTTTTGACATTTCTGGGGTGTTTGTGTTTAGCTGTAATTTTCTTCTTTCTCACATACTGTACCCACACAAATTATATGTTGTTTTTATCGTCATAAGAAGGGCTTTCATTAGATACCATTATGTTCATCATATCTTATAATTTACTACAAGAAAAATCATAAAATATGATGAAACATTAAAAAAAAAAAAACTTTTTCTAACTTTGACCTAAAATATAATTTACACAAATACAATCATTAAAAAAGAACCCATTTAATTAGTTTCTAAATGTTGTCCTGAGTTCAGAAATATGCATGTTTCCATATTTTTTGGTATTTTTTGCGGGTTATAGGGCAAAAAACAAAAATACCGTTTTTTGTTTTGTTTCTTATATTGACCTTTTGACCTCAATCATAAATTTAACCCTAAATCTAAATTTAACCCCAATTCTAACCCTTATACTATCCCTTAATATATTTTAATTTAATTTTAACCCTATCCCTTATGCTAAAAAATTATTTAATTTTAACCCTACAGGCTAATCTAACCATAATACCAGTTTTAAGCTAATTAAATCATTTTTTTTTTTTTACTTTGCAATGTTGCTTGCTGCCTCTAGGGGCAGTCAAGCACCATATTCAGAGTGACGGAAATGAATTTTCTTTCACTTCCAAAGCTCAGACCACAAGAGGGCATAGCCATATTGACGGAGCATGCTGCTCCGTCAATATGGCCCCTACGATCGCTCCGTGGGGCGATCGTGGGTGCCCCAGAAAGGACATTTCGGTGCTGGCTATTGCCTCGATGTCGAGGCAATAGACCAGCACCGTTAAAGCGATCCTTGATCGCGAAAACCATTTGTTTCACCACAGGACTGTTGCGGTCGTGGCCTGCTGTATGCTAAATCATGCTAAATAATTATTAATGAAATAATTAATAAATATTTATTTAGACAAACAAGACTAATAGTACAACAATAAATTTCTTTGATTCGAGAATACAGATAAATTATGTAACGATGAATACCAAAAGACGTTGTGATATATATAATATACTTTATTTATACCTCTGGCGGTAAAAACAATATATCTAAAAGGATATCACAAACAAAGTTACAAACATACAACTGTTATATTCTATATAGCATTGTATTAATTAGATATCACGTGTACTTAACTTCAGAGAGGTTCAGCAAGGCACATGGCTGTGTCCAAAATGGCTCTTGATTCCAGGTTGATAAAGGAATGATTTTGAAAGAGGTTCTGCAGCAGTTACTTTCTACTTTTAGTTACAATACTAGACATTAAACTAAACCCTAGCTTCTTGGCACTTAAACTTAGCCCAAGATGAAAGCTTTACTTTTAACTAGAAATAGTTTCAGAGCTCTTCCTTCTCACCATGTTGTTTCTTTCTGGCCATTCCACATGTGTTTTCTCTCCTCCCCCCACACAGCTATTGTCCAGTATCACCTCCCCCCTCCAGGATTTACCTGGTGGAACAAAGAGTCATCACTCACTCCCATCACTCACTCCCTAGTGACACCTGTTGGTAGGAGTAATGCACTTCTAACAATGCCACATAGATCAGATATCAAAATGGATGCCATAGTCATTAATATACTTATGAAGTTGCTTCTGTGACGTGAATCACTAATAAATGACTTTGCAAGCCATATCCAATACAAGGACGAGCCAGGCACGTCCATTGTTGGGAACAGAGTTCCCGGTAGGACGTGCCTGACACGTCCATTGTCGCGAAGGGGTTAAAATAATAAATAAATTAAACAATAATACATCCACAAAGGACTGAGAACTGAAAAAAAACATAGAAATTAAGAAAAACAATACCGTATATGCTCGAATATAAGACAAGGTTTTTTTCATATGCAAATGCTCTGAAAAAGACCCCTCGTCTTATATTCGAGGTCGTCTTATAATCTGACCTCAAATCGAGGTCAGACTATAAGACTGGGATCCAGGTCCCCCGCAGAGCTGCAGGGGACCTGGATCCCCCTCGCCAACAGCCGGTGGATGTCTGCGCGAAAAGCAATTTACATGTGAATATATACAAGTTGAAATTTTTTCATATAGGGTCTTATATTCAGGCTTTTAGTTTTTTTCCTAAAGGAATATCTAAAGTTTGGGGGGTCGTCTTATAATCAGGGTCGTCTTATATTCGAGCAAATATGGTAATTAAAACTCCAGTTTAATTTATTGTAAATATTAGTAAAGAGGAAAAAAAGACTATTATTACTTCAGATAAATAATATCCTTAAATATGTATTTGTTTATGTAAATGTGTGTAAGTGTGACAATGCATGTATGTGTCTAAGTATCACAGAAATCTGTGTATGTAAATGTGTCTGTCTGTGTGACTGTGTGTATATTTGTGTGTGGCTGTGTATGTATGTGTTGTTTTGCTGTGAAATCTGTGGTACACTCACACTGCACACATGGATATAATATATATGTATCATAGTTGCCAACGGTCCCGGATCCGCCAGGACAGTCCCCGCAACTATGCAAATGTCCCGCGCATATTGTGATCGCGGGACAGTCCCGGGAAACCGGGGTGTCTCGCGATCACGGCGGGTCACGTGACTTGATCGCGCGGCTGTGTGAGCTATGCTCACAGCAGCAGCAGCTTTTTTTTTTTTTTTTTAAATCTTCGGCCGGATATGACAGCTAGTCATTTCCGGCTAATGTACTTCCCTCCTCCATGCAGGAGGGAAGCTTGCAACACAAAGGACCCGACGGGGACCCAGGGCCGATCCTAGGGTCATGGGCGCCTGGGTGCAGGTTTTCCTTTGGCGTCCAAGGGTGGGCGTGGCTATATTATGAACTCCTCCCCTTTAGACATTTCTGTTCCAGACATGCCCATTTCAATATTGGGGAGAGGGGGAGGGAGAAAACTTTATTTTAATGTAAAGGACCAACGTTTATTTTAAATAAAGATATATATTTTGCCATAATACTGTGTAGTGGTTTTATTTATTTCTATGATGCTCAGCCAGCAACATAGGAGACTTTTTGCTGGCTAGCAGAATGAGTTTTTACTACCGTTTTACTACCATACTACCCATGATTCCCAACCAGCCAAAGTATCTCATTAGTCTGGCTGAGCATCATTGGAAAAGAAGTACACAATGAGTGATAAATAATATTCCATCAAGTCAGTCACTCACGTGTCTCTCTCTCTCCCCGTACCCTCATGTCTGTCTGTCTGTCTCTCCCCGTACCCTCATGTCTGTCTGTCTCTCCCCGTACCCTCATGTCTGTCTCTCTCTCCCCGTACCCTCATGTCTGTCTGTCTCTCCCCGTACCCTCATGTCTGTCTCTCTCTCCCCATACCCTCATGTCTGTCTCTCTCTCCCCATTCCCTCATGTCTGTCTCTCTCTCCACTCATGCTCCATGTCTCTCTCTCTCTCCATTCATGCTCCATGTCTGTCTCTCTCTCTCCACTCATACTCCATGTCTGTCTGTCTCTCACTCTGCACTCATTCCCCATGTCTGTCTCTCACTCTGCACTCATTCCCCATGTCTGTCTCTCACTCTCCACTCATTGCCCATGTCTGTCTCTCTCTCCACTCATGCCCCATGTTTGTCTCTCTCCACTCATACCCCATTTCTGTCTGTCACACCCCATATCTTTCTCCTATACCTCCTACCTACCATGTATTTGTCTCTTCCCATGTCCCTTTTTCATGCCCCCTACTGACCTCATCTCAGAACTCAATTAGCACTGCCTTGATCTCCCCGCACATAGTGATGACTCTGACCGTTATGTTCCGACGCTCTAAGTCATCACTGTGCACGGAAAGAGCAGAAAGCGCTGACTGAGGTCTAAGGGGAAACATGGCGCCGATCTGCAGAGGCAGCAAAGCAGCACATGGGCAGCCCATTTGCAGAGGTGTTCTTAGGGTACACTTTGCCATTAACATAAGCAACAGCCAGTTTGCCTATTAAAAATGCTACAGTTTGCCCAATAAAAATGCCAGTTCGTCCATTAAAATACACCAGTTCCCCAAGTAATATGCCAATTATTTTGCCCATTAATATGCCACAGCCAGTTTGTCCATTAATATACAACAGCCAATTTGCCCACTGATATGTCACAGACAGTTTTCCCATTTATATACCTATGCTAGTTTGCCAATTAATAGGCTACAGCCAATATGCCACAGTTAGTTTACCCAATAAAAGCATAATCTCCTCTCCTGCCTTTCCCAGTACTCACCTTGCTGCTGCTCTCGCGTCCCCGGCCGTCTCCTCCGCACAGTCTTCCCTCTACGCACGCTAAGTGCAGGAGGCGGGAAATAGACGCCAGCTGGTTGGGGGCTGGTGCCCTCCATGTGATAAATTGATGAGCGCAGTGAGGGCCCCAGGCAAGAACACACATGCACACAGCCACACATAAATACACACAGTAATACATAAATACACACAGTCACACATAAATACACACAGTCACACATAAATACACACAGTCATACATAAATACACACAGTCACACAAACACAGTTACACACTTAGTCACCCTCACAGACATACATTTACACAGACACCCTTATACACACTGTCACACATACATAAATACACACACAGCCACCTTTACACACTTAGACACAGGATACACTTGCACAGACAGTAACACATGTATACATGTACACACACTTACACAGACAGTAACACACACATAGTTATACACATTGACACACACATACACATTCACACACACTTACACAGACAGTAACACACACATAGTTATACACATTGACACACACATACACACTTATACACATACACTTACACAGACAGTAACACACACATAGTTATACACATTGACACACACATACACACTTATACACATACACATACACACACACTTACACAGACAGTAACACACACAGTTATACACATTGACACACACATACACACTTATACACATACACACACACTTACACAGACAGTAACACACACATGGTTATACACATTGACACACACATACACACTTATACACAATCACACACACTTACACAGACAGTAACACACATAGTTATACACATTGACACACACATACACACTTATACACATACACACACACTTACACAGACAGTAACACACACATAGTTATACACATTGACACACACATACACACTTATACACATACACACTCACTTAGACAGTAACACACATAGTTATACACATTGACACACACATACACACGTATACACATACACACACACTTACACAGACAGTAACACACACATAGTTATACACATTGACACACACATACACACTTATACACATACACTTACAGACAGTAACACACACATAGTTATACACATTGACACACACATACACACTTATACACATTCACATTCACACACACTTACACAGACATTAACACACGCATAGTTAAACACATTGACACACACATACACACATACACACATACACTTCCACACTTTCTTTTTTTATTTTATATTTTAACAATACCCTCCCCCCCCCCAAAACTGTTATCACCTCCTCCTCCTTGGTAATCCAAGCACAGAGCAACGGGGGAAAGCTCTGCCCCCGTCGCGTTCTGTGATTGGCTGCAGGGAGGAGGATGTTCTCTATGGTGTCTTGGCAGATACTCTAGAGAACGTCCTCCTCCCGGCAGCAGCCAATCACAGAACGCGACGGGGGCGGAGCTTGCACCCGTCGCGCTGTGCTTGCTTTAACAAGGAGGAGGATGGCAGGGAGAGAGCTCCCTGCTTCAGCGCCTCTCCTCCCGTGCGCCTGGGCGCGGTGTACCCCGTGCACCCGCCCAGGATCGGCCCTGCGGGGACCAACAGGTGAGTACTGGGGAAGGGGGTGGAGGGAGGGTGACATTAATGGGCAGCATAACCCTGGCAAATGATGGATAAATTAACCCTGGCAAATGATGGATAAATTAACCCTGGCAAATGAGGTATGAATTAACCCTGGCAAATGATGTATGAATTAACCCTGGCAAATGATGTATGAATTAACCCTGGCAAATGATGTAAAATTAACCCTGGCAAATGATGAATGAATTAACCCTGGCAAATGATGTATAAATTAACCCTGGCAAATGATGGATAAATAACCCTGGCATATGATGGAGAAATGAACCCTGGCATATGATGGAGAAATGAACCCTGGCAAATGATGTAAAATTAACCCTGGCAAATGATGAATGAATTAACCCTGGCAAATGATGTATAAATTAACCCTGGCAAATGATGGATAAATAACCCTGGCATATTATGGAGAAATGAACCCTGGCAACCCTGACAAATGATGGTTAATGAAAATTAATAAGTAGTGATGGTCTGTGTGGAACGGAAATGCCCCCTTTCCTGCAATGAGATATAGCAGCAGGGAGGTGGGACATATTGATCAACATTTTTTTTTAAGATAAAAAAAAAAACAGTTGTATGAGTGGATGTGACAGACTGTATGTGTGTGTGTATGTATGAGAGTATGTGACAGACCTATGTATGTGACAGACTGTACGTATGTGTGTGACAGACTATGTATGTATGAGTGTATGTGATAGACTATGTATGTGTGAGACTATGTATGAGTGTGTGTGTCTATGTGACAGATTGGATGTATGTATGTATGTATGTATCTATGTGACAGACTGTATGGGTGTGTGTGTCTATGTGACTGACTCTATGAATGTATGTGTCTATGTTACCGACTGTATGTATGAGTGTGTGTCTATGTGACAGACTGTATGTATGAGTGTGTATCTGTGACAGACTGTATGTATGTGTGTGTGTCTGTGACAGACTGTATGTATGGATGAGTGTGTGTCTGTGACAGACTGTATGAGTGTGTCTGTGACAGACTGTATGTATGAGTGTGTATCTGACGCTGTATGAGTGTGTATCTATGTGACAGACTGTATGTGTGAGTGTATGTGACAGACTGTATGTATGAGTGTGTGTGTCTATGTGACTGACTGCATGTATGAGTGTGTATGTGTGTCTGTATATGACTGCATATAATTGTGTGTATGTGCTGTTGTCTGGCTCCTAGATTTTTTTACTGGCTCCTAAAATTCAGTTAAGTTCGTCAAGCCCTGGCATAAATGCAACTAGTTATATACATATATTTGGGGTCTACCTCAAGCTCTTGAAAAGGCTGGAAATATTTAATATTTTACAGCTTTTGTTTTGTGATTATAAACGTAATATTTTTTTGCTGCGAGGGTGGTGGGTGCATGGAATAGCCTTCAGTAGAAGTGGTAGAGGTTAATACAGTGAAGGAGTTTAAGCACGGGTGGGATAGGTATAAGGTTATCCTAGATATTAGGCCAGGGACTAATGAAAGTATTACTTTACTGATAGGGTAGTGGATACATTGAATGGCCTTCCAGGAGAAGTGGTAGGTTCATACTGATGTATGTTTTATGGTGTACACGCAGCTCTCTGACTGAAGCAGATCTGCACCAGGTCTTACTATATTTCAAGTAAAGGTGATAATATCCATATGCCTGATGTAGATGTTGTGTTGTGAATGTATCTGTTGTATACCAAGGATGCATGGTAATGTTGGTGGGAACTTGGTGATATAATCTACACTGTGACAAGAAGGTGGAGTTACATTATGCTAATTATGTGGAGTGGGTGGAGCTTTGGGCAGTAGGTGTGGACAGTCTTAAAGTAAGTAATTGGAAGCTGAGCTGCAAAGTGTCCCTGGAAATTTTTTTCAAATGTTGGCAACTATGTATGTATATGTGTATACTTTTTTTTCTCAATGAAGTGGCCCACAGCAAAAAAAAAACCTTTGATGCCCCTACCGTGATTAATTAATTGAATTCTGTGTGTGTGCATTTGCATCCTACAGATTGCCGGGTTGCACTTTGAATGCTCTTTCTGCAGCATGTGGACCAAATATGTGTCCCTGGAAACATGGCCGATGTTGACAACTATGACAATGTAAAGCTAAATTGGGGAGATGAAATGTCCATCTCACCTCAACTCACCTTTTACTCAATAGTAAACTAATAACAGCAGTTTCTCAGCGGAAAGCATGAATACTGCTCCAGAGGAAGCCAGACCATGGCCTGTGCACTGCCTCTCACTGATGTCACTAAATTTAGAGGCCCAGTGAAATTACGTTCAATGTAAAACTAAAGGAAGATTGTCATTTGTCTTACAGCAACAAAAAAAGTGTTTTTCACAAATATTAAAAATATGTAAAATACAAGGAAATTAAACTGGGTAGAACTGCTCCTTTAAGGTAATAGGCAAATCTAATTCTGTAATTGGTATGCCCTGCCAGTGTAGCCAGGTCAGCAACATATATATTAACCTAATAATGTCCAATGGGATGCCTGCAGCAACACAGAAAGGAGTTTTTAGAAAGGAGTATTTATTTAAAATAATTTTCAGTTGATAGAGTGTTGACTCATTTTTTATTTTGTTTTACAAACGATTGAAATATGTTTCATATTTCAATCGTTTGTAAAACAAAATAAAAAATGAGTCAACACTCTATCAACTGAAAATTATTTTAAATAAATAATATCTGTGTCATTATTATTCATTATAATTAATAAATAAAGCATAGTTATGTTCATAAGTGCCAGAAGGAAGGGGTTTTCATCATAACTAATGATGGCTTTCAAATAAAGAATCACACATGGAATATAGAATAAAAAAGAAAATTGTTTAAAGATTTAGCCATGGCCTTGTACTCGGACCCCATGGCGAGGGTACAGGGATCAGGCCTGTGCTCGGATTGGTTTTGTATTAGAAACAGAACAAAGGTGCCCTTTGGCACCCCTGCTTTATATCCTTTCCATAGAATCACATGCGGCTTACATCAGACAAACCCCAACAATTTCAGGAATTATTATGGGATCATGCGAATAGAGGATCACTTTATTTACGGATGATATTTTGTTCACATTGTCGAATCCCACAGATTCAATCCCGGTAATTTTCAAAATCATTAATGAATATAGCTTATATTAAAATTACAAAATCAATCTAGTAAAAACACTAGTAGTTACATGTAATCTTTCCCAATCCCAAGTGAAAATCTTAAGAGAGAACTATAACTTTAACTGGGCAAAAAATACTATCTTCTATCTGGATATTGATATATGTGGAGATTTAAAGATTCAAACAAATTATCTTAGATTGTTACAAGAACTAAAGGATTTGATAACAAATTGGAATAAACATTTTATCTCTTGGATGGGGAAAACAAATATTATTAGAGCTAATATTCTTAAATATTAAGTTAGATTATTTGTTTCACATGATCCCTATCCGTGTTCCATGCAAGATTCTATATTCTTTTCATAAACTTTTTTCCTCATATGTGTGGGGAAGCAAAAAACCTTGAATAGCCCTAAAAACCATGTTAGCAAACTTGTCAGAGGGAGGTCTCGCCTTTCCCAATGTGTTTCGCCTACATGATACAGCCCAATTTTACTGCTGTATTCGTTGGGGTACCCCAAACGCATAACAGAAATCCTGGTATATCCAAGAGAAACAGGATATTGGAAATATCGACCCACTATTAGTTTTTTGGCTTGATAAAAAGGATTTTAAAAATCGAAACAGCACTAATATCATAATAAATCAAGTTTATAAATCTATAAACCCGATTAAAAAAGAATTATATCCAACAATCCAATACTTTAACCTGGAATACCCCTTTACCGGCCCTAACATTTATGGTACAAGATTTAGATTTACAACCTTGGCTAAAAGCAGGAATAAGTAACATTCAAAATCTCTATGTTAAGGATAAAATAAGTCCATTTAATCAATTACAAATAAAATACGGACTTAGAGACTCAGATATATATATACATGCATTCGATTGAAGTCGCTTTTGGCAAAGAAAACAGTCATAAAAGAAGGACAGATGGATGGTTTATTTATAAGGGTTGCCAACTAAAAATAACTGCAAAGATTAGAAATATCTTAAATAACTCTAGGGAGGAAGGCAGGGGCGTCACTAGGGTTGGTGTCACCCGGTACGGAAACTCATGGTGTCACCCCCCTGGATTTCCTCCAATACAATGCCAAACAGATTCCTTAGTAATGCCAGTTAGATGGCCTATTAACTATGCCACACACAGGAGCCCCATAAATTATGCCACACACAGGAGCCCCATAAATTATGCCACACAAGAGCCCTATAAATTATGCCACACCAGAGCCCCATAAATTATGCCACACCAGAGCCCCACTATTTATGCCTCACCTCTGCCCAATTAATTATGCCACACACACAGGTGCCCCATAATTATGCCACAAACACACACACACACACACACACACAGGTGCCCCATAATTATGCCACACAAAAGAGTCCCTTAATTATGCCACACATGGGGCTCGATAAATATGCCACACACAAGCGCCCCATTATTATGCTCACATGGGACCGCCATTAATTATGCAACACACAGGAGCCCCACGGGGCGACAATTGTAAAATTATAGATATCAGGAATATTGTGCCACTCAGAGCCCAGTAATATTGTGCCAGTCAGATACCAGTAATATTGTGCCATTCAGATACCAGTAATAGTGTGCCACTCAGAGCCCAGTAATATTGTGCCAGTCAGATACCAGGAATATTGTGCCATCCAGAGCCCAGTAATATTGTGCCAGTCAGATACCAGTAATATTGTGCCACTCAGAGCCCAGTAATATTGTGCCAGTCAGATACCAGTAATATTGTGTCAGTCAGATACCAGGAATATTGTGTCATTCAGAGCCCAGTAATAGTGTGCCAGTCAGATGCCTGTAATATTGTGCCAGTCAGAGCCCAGTAATAGTGTGCCAGTTAGAGCCCAGTAATAGTGTGCCAGTCAGAGCCCAGTAATAGTGTGCCAGTGAGAGCCCAGTAATATTATGCCAGTCAGATACCAGGAATATTGTGCCATTCGGATACCAGGAATATTGTGCCAGTCAGAGCCCAGTAATAGTGTGCCAGTCAGAACCCAGTAATAGTGTGCCAGTCAGAGCCCAGTAATATTGTGCCAGTCAGACACCAGTAATATTGTGCTATTCAGATACCAGTAATATTGTGCCAGTCAGAGCCCAGTAATAGTGTGCCAGTCAGATACCAGGAATATTGTGCCAGTCAGAGCCCAGTAATAGTGTGCCAGTCAGATACCAGGAATATTGTGCCAGTCAGAGCCTAGTAATAGTGTGCCAGTCAGAGCCCAGGAATATTGTGCCAGTCAGAGTCCAGTTATATTGTGCCTGTCAGAGCCCAGTAATAGTGTGCCAGTCAGAGCCCAGTAATAGTGTGCCAGTCAGAGCCCAGTAATAGTGTGCCAGTCAGAGCCCAGTAATATTATGCCAGTCAGATACCAGGAATATTGTGCCATTCGGATACCAGGAATATTGTGCCAGTCAGAGCCCAGTAATAGTGTGCCAGTCAGAACCCAGTAATAGTGTGCCAGTCAGAGCCCAGTAATATTGTGCCAGTCAGACACCAGTAATATTGTGCTATTCAGATACCAGTAATATTGTGCCAGTCAGAGCCCAGTAATAGTGTGCCAGTCAGATACCAGGAATATTGTGCCAGTCAGAGCCCAGTAATAGTGTGCCAGTCAGATACCAGGAATATTGTGCCAGTCAGAGCCTATTAATAGTGTGCCAGTCAGATACCAGGAATATTGTGCAAGTCAGAGCCTAGTAAAAGTGTGCCAGTCAGAATCCAGTAAAAGTGTGCCAGTCAGAGCCCAGGAATATTGTGCCAGTCAGAGCCCAGTAATATTGTGCCAGTCAGAGCCCAGTAATAGTTTGCCAGTCAGATTCCAAGAATATTGTGCCAGTCAGAGCCTAGTAATAGTGTGCCAGTCGGAGCCCAGTAATATTGTGCCAGTCAGAGCCCAGTAATAGTGTGCCAGTCAGAGCCCAGGAATATTGTGCCAGCCAGAACCCAGTAATAGTGTGCCAGTCAGAGCCCAGGAATATTGTGCCAGTCAGAGCCCAGTAATAGTGTGCCAGTCAAAACCCAGTAATATTGTGCCAGTTAGAGCCCAGGAATATTGTGCCAGTCAGAGCCCAGTAATAGTGTGCCAGTCAGAGCCCAGTAATATTGTGCCATGCAGAGCCCAGTAATATTGTGCCATGCAGAGCCCAGTAATATTGTACCAGTCAGATACCAGTAATATTGTGCCAGTCAGAGCCCAGTAATATTGTGCCAGTCAGAGCCCAGTAATATTGTGCCAGTCAGATACCAGGAATATTGTGCCACTCAGAGCCCAGTAATATTGTGCCAGTCAGATACCAGGAATATTGTGCCATTGAGAGTCCAGTAATATTGTGCCACTCAGATGCCCAGTAATATTGTGCCACTCAGAGCCCAGTAATATTGTGCCAGTCAGATAACGGGACGCCACTGTCTGTATGTTACTGATTTTATGTGTGTGTGTGTCTGTCTGTATGTTACTGATTGTATGTGTGTGTCTGTCTGTACAACGTAATATTTAGATGATACGTTTATAACCTAAATAAACCAATTAAAGATATTTGGTATAAAAAAATGTTACTGACTGTTTGTGTGTCTGTGACTGACTGTATGAATGGATCGATGGATGTGACTGTGTATGTTACTGCATGTGATTGTGTTTTTATGTTTGTGTGATTGTGTGTATGACTGCATGTGATTGTGTGTGTATGTTTGTGTGATTGTGTGTATGACTGCATGTGATTGTGTATGTATGTTTGTGTGACTGTGTGTATGTTGCATGTGATTGTGAGTGTATGTTTGTGTGATTGTGTGTATGTGCCATTGTTTGGCTCCTAAAACTCATTTATCAAGCCCTGGTAAAACTCATTTATCAAGCCCTGGTATATATATAATATTAACAATAAATGCACATATATACATGATTTATATGATTATGACAATGAGCAATAGGTATATCTAATTGGTATAATATAAGAAATGAGCTATAAAACATAAATGATGTATATGATACCAATGAACAGTAACTTTATATGCAAGGCTTTATATTAAACTAAGTATCAAAATGATTGGGGGTATGTAATAAGGGTTCAGCAGCTTCTATTTATGCCACTGCCAGCTCTGGATGTTCCCAAGGGTTCAGTAACATTAGTACTTTATTACATATGCCTCTTCTAATTCTACTCTGAGATTAGTGGGTTGTAACTTTTTATTTGCCACAATGCATAAATATTTTACAGTGGATTGCAAAAATATTCACCCCCCTTGGCATTTTTCTTGTTTTGTTGCCTCACAACCTGGAATTAACATGGATTGTTTGAGGATTTGCATCATTTAATTTACAGAACATGCCCACAACTTTGAAGATTTTTTTTTTATTGTAAAGCAAACAGCAAATAGGACAAAATAACAGAAAAAGTCAATGTGCATAACTATTCTCCCCCTAAAGTCAATACTTTGTAGAGCCACCTTTTGCGGCAATCACAGCTCCAAGTCACTTTGTATAACTCTCTATGAGCTTGCCACATCTTACCACTGCGATTTTTGCCCATTCCTCCTTGCAAAATTGCTCCAGCTCATTCAAGTTGGATGGTTTGCGCTTGTGAACAGCAATCTTTAAGTCTGGCAACAGATTTTCTATTGGATTGAGGTCTGGGCTTTGACTAGGCCATTCCAACACATTTACATGTTTCCCCTTAACACCTTAACGACAAAGGACGTGCCAGGCACGTCCTGGGAGAAAGTCCCTTAACGACAAAGGACGTGCCTGGCACCTGCGGTGAATCAACCGGTTTTCGCGATCAACGATATATTAAGGGATATAATAAGGATTAGAGTTGGGGTTAAATTTAGTGTTAGGGTTAAATTTTGGGTTCGGGTTGGGGTCAAAAGGTCAATATAGGAAAAAAAACAAAAAACACTATTTTTGGTTTTTGCCCCATAACTCGCAAAAAACTACCAAAAAATATGGAAACATGCATATTTTTGAACTCGGGACAACATTTAGAAACTATTTAGACGAGGTCTTTTTTAATGATTTTATTTGTGTAAATTATATTTTAGGTCAAAGTTAGAAAAAGTGGGTTTTTTGCCTGTGACCAACTGTATTTGTCTGTGACTGACTGTATGTGTGTGTGTGTCTGTGACTGACTGTGTGTGTGTGTGACTGACTGCATGTCTGCCTGTGACCGACTGTATGCGTGTGTCTGTATGTGTGTGTGTGTCTGTCTGTGACTGACTCCCCACCAATAAAACTCACAGTAATGTGCAATGTGTGAATAAAACACAGACTCAACAGCAATAAAACTCACAGTAATGAGCAGTGTGTGAGAGTATCACAGTCTCAACAGCAATAAAACTCACAGTAATGTGCAGTGTGTGAGTATATCATATACTCATGCTGCACAATACTGTACCACAATACACAATAAGACTCACAGCACAAAAAAAACTCACATTACTCGAAGTTACACTTATACACCTAAATACACAGCCACAAATACATACACATACACATGCAACCACACATACACACACATTCACAGTTACACTTACATACACACACAGAGACACACAATCCCACTTACACACACAAACTTACATCACACACTTGTATGTGAACAAATTCCGAAGATATCAAAATAACTGCATACAAAATTTTGTGTCTACGTTGCATACACCACTTACCAGACTTTGAGAAAAAAGTAGACCAACAGTCTCATAATATGCCATAATATAGGGGATATCACCCCCCCCCCCCCCACACACACACACACACAGACACCCACCCTTACACACCCCTACATAGATACCCTTACATAGACCACTTTACACTCACACACACGCAGACAACCCTAAACAAACACCCTTATACACACAGATCGCCTTTCCCACGCAGACACGTGTGTAAACCTGCAACTCTCACACGCATATCATAATTAATATTTCTTTTTAATAAAAAGGGGTCAAAACCTGGGGAGAATAGGCTGAGGTATGCTCCTTCTACCAACCTCATAAAAGAGAAAAGTGCAGGGAATTGAGATGGGAATTCAAATGAATGGGAGAATTTTTCCAACTCTGCTACTTTAGCCTTAATTTTTAAATTCCCATCTCACTTCCCTGCAATTCTCTCTTTCATGAGTAAAGCCCATATTCAATATGAATAATAGTAATTAATCACATTTTCTCCTAGTAATCTCACTGGGAGTCACACTCTTCCACTCACACACACTCATAACTCTGCCACTCACACTTTCACTCTTACACACTTACTCTTTGCCACTCACATATACTCATAACTCTGCTGCTCACGCTTACACTCACTCACACACACACACTCATAATTCTGCTGCTCCCACTTATACTCTCACACACTCTGCCACTCACACACACATACACGCACACTCTTAACTCTGCCACTCACGCTTACACTCAAATTGGACCAGGGTATTGAGCGGAGTACCTCAGGGGTCTGTTTTGGGCCCTCTTCTTTTTAATTTGTTGATTAATGATCTCCCACGTTGTGCTGAGAGCCATGTCTCAGTGTTTTCTGATGACATTAAATTAGGTTAGGTAATAAAGACTAATCTTGATGTTTTTTCTTTACAGGAAGATTTGGACAGAGTGGGGGACTGGGCAATTAAGTGGCAAATGAGGTTCAATATAGACAAATGTAAAGTTATGCATAATGGGAAAAATAATAACAAAGCAACATATACGTTAAATGGTATTTACCTGGGAAAAACTACTAATGAAAAGGATTTAGGAATAATTGTAGATAACAAACTTGCCAACAGTGCCCAATGCCAGTCAACAGCTGCAAGGGCCAATAAGATATTGGCATGTATAAAACGAGGTAAAGATTTACGGGAGGAGGATATCATCTTGCCTCTTCACAAATCAATGATAAGACTTCACCTTGAATATGCAGTACAATTCTGGGCACCAGTCCTTAAAAATTATATTAAGGAACTAGATAAAGTGCAAAGGAGAGCTACACATTTAATAATTGGATTGGAGGATCTTAGTTATGAAGAGAGACTTACAAAATTGCATTTATATACGTTAGAAAAAATCTTAGAGGGGATATGATAACATTATATAAATATGTGCAGGGCCAATATAAAGAGCTCTCCAGTGACCTGTGATTAACAGAAATGTACAAAGAACAAGAGGTCACCCCCTCAGACTGGAAGAGCAAAGATTTCAAAGACAGCATAGGAAGGGTTTTTGCCTTCTTTTGGATCAAAATCTGGAATGATAGGTTGAACTTGATGGACTTGTGTCTTTTTTCAACCTAAATTACTATGTTACTATGAGATGGGAATTTCAATGTTGGAAGAATTCTCCAATGCAACTGAATGGGAGAATTGTTCTAGCTCAGAAATTCCAGTCTCAAGTCCATGCAATTCCCTGTAATGTTATCTTTATTGAGTATAGTCTGAGTATCACTTGTTACTCTTATTAGAAACACAGTCAAGGATTTTAAGCATGCGTGGGATAGACACAAGGCTATCCTAGCTATAAGACCGGGAACGGGGGACTAATAAAAGTACTCAAAAAAAAAATAAAAATTGGGCAGACTAGATGGACCGAATGGTTCTTATCTGCCGACACATTCTATGTTTCTATGTTTCTATGTTTCTATACCCTTAAGTAATGACCAAACAATCATTGCAGGACTTGGTCCTGAGTTTAATGATTTTTAAATAGGTTGGAGGTGAATAATGATATTCAATATTGGTGATTTAATCATTTAGTGACAGGACTGTTTGGAAACTGTCGTAGTCTACGTAACACAGGCTGTTTTTACACGTCTGCTGTGTTTGTGTTTAGCTGTCATTTTCCTTTTTCTCATTTAATATACCTACACATATTACATACCGTATTCATCGCATAAAAAGGGCTTTCCTTTAGATACCATTATATCATATAATTTACTATGAAAACAATCATAAAATACGATGAAAAAATTGAACAAAAAAAAAACTATTTTATAACTTTCACCTAAAAAATTCCTACATTTTGTCCTGAGCCTTGAAATATGCCATGCGGGGCATGGCATAAAAGCAGTTTGTCATTGTTTGAGGATAACAGACTTGAGTCTATGATTCAACCTCCATTTCTGTAAGGGGATGGGACTCTTCATCGCGGCTGCTTCCGCGCAGCCACTTCACCGCCGACTCTCCACAGCAAGACAGATCGTCGCTGGAGATAAGTATTCATTGGACATTTCATCGCTAAAGGTAAGTATTTTAGATATTTTACTTTGGTTAGAATTAGGGTTTAGGGGGTTAATTTTAGTATTAGGGTTTGGGGGTTAGTATTAGGGTTAGTATTAGGGTTTAGGGGGTTAATTTTAGTATTAGGGCTCGGGGGTTAGTATTAGGGTTAGTATTAGGGTTAGTATTAGGGTTAGTATTAGAGTTTAGGGGGTTAATTTTAGTATTAGGGCTCGGGGGTTAGTATTAGGGTTAGTATTAGGGTTTAGGGGATTAATTTTAGTATTAGGGGTCAGGGGTTAGAATTAGGGTTAGTATTAGGGTTTAGGGGGTTAATTTTAGTATTAGGGCTCGGGGTTAGTATTAGGGGTCAGGGTTAGTATTAGGGTTTAGGGGGTTAATTTTTGTATTGGGGTTAATTTTAGTGTTAGTATTGGGGTTTAGTGTTTAGTGTTAGTATTGGGGTTTGGGAATCATTTATTAGGGGGGGGGTATTTTCGTTTTACTTGCTGAACTGTCAGCTCTTACATAGCCGCGGCCGCGATGAAACGGCCGCGTTATTCTTCATTGCTGACAGTTCAGCGTTCTAACTGCCGCGCTGAACTGTCAGCGATGAAGATGCGGCACCGAAGTGTCCTAGACCCTTCTGTAATAAGTAGTGATGCAAGCCAACTGACTATTACATGATACTTGTTGGAGCAAACAGTAAGTTACCCACAAATTCCATCAAAATGCTCAAATATTTCTGGAACCTGCCAAGCAAGAGATGTTTATATTGTTGATTAATACTGCTGTCATCAGATGGTTAATGTACTGTACGTTCTCTTACTTCTGTTTTGGCTTACAAAGGAGTACAGATGGAAAGAAGACACCGCCAGATTTATTTTTCTGTATGAGGGACCCAACTGGAAATATTAGTACTTCTCTCCAGCAACCAATCACTTGGTCGCTCATCTCCTGGATAACTAAACGGTTCCACCAGACCACCTTTGGAGCTAAACCGGTATAACTTGACACCTCGATTGATGGCATGATTTTGGAGAGTACATGTGACAGTTTACTTGTGAGTCTATTATCTGACTACTAGTATTTTGGAAAATCTGTTTAATATTGCTTGTGTCTTACACTTATAGTACACGGGATGGACAAAACAAATGAAACACCACATGAACAAGGAATTGTTTTGCATCAGTATAGGGAAACAGTCTACATAAGTCAAGGCTCACTAAGTAAGTCATCTTTCACTCAATTTTCATTATCTGAATGGGCTCATGTCTGGAGAAAATAAAGAATGCATTCCAACTACAATGCCAGCTGCCAACTGATAAACATAGTATTTTATACTATATATTGGTTGGAAGCTTTGAGACCACTTTCTATCTCTATCATGTCCTGAATTGGAATGGCAGCATTCAGGGCTTGCCTTAAGTGAACAGGTGCCCTGTGTGGGCAACACCCGTGGCGCCCCCCTCTCTACCCTCATGTCTGTCTGTCCCCTCTTCCTCCTCGTCTCTCTCTCTCTCTTTCCATGTTTGTCTGTTTCTTCTCACTTGTAATGTCTGTCTCTGTCCTTTCCCATTATGTCTCTTTCATCTCCCCTTCCAATGACTTTCTCTCTCCTCTCCCATCCCATATATGTGTCTCCTCTCCCCCACCCCCATGTCTGTCTATCTCTCCTCCTCCTCCCCCATATCTGTTTTCTCTCCTCCCCCACATCTGTTGTTAAGTCTTTTCCCCTCACCATATCTGTAATCTTTCTCCCCCTTATTTGTTCTACCCAAGGTTTATAAATATGATGGTGTAGGTATTTCCAAGGGCAGACTGATAGTTTTAGGGATGTACTCTGTGAATGAACAGTGGTCAGCACTCTGTTATATTTTTATTTTTATTCTGTTTATTGGTGGTCTAAGTTTTAAAAGCATAAAAAGTTAAGACATTATACAGTGATAGTATACAGAAAATTGTGTTTAAAATCAGATACACGTAAGTCTTTCAGTATATAAGGCAAAAGTAAAGGCCATGTCAATGAATACTATAATCCAACCTTCTCTGTGATGAACATTCATGATAATAATTTGGCAGTAAGAAACATAAGAGTGATCTCCTAGTTGTCTCTGCTTTCCATTTAATCTTTTCGTCCTCTTGTCCATGTGTATAATTGTATGAAGGTTTTTTCATAGTAGGTCTCTAATATTTGTGCTACTTTAAATGTAACATTGTTGTGCTCCACCATTCCTCATGTATTCTTACTATTAAATATTATCCTTCAAGATATAGTGCTTATTGTGACATTATTATTCTAAAGAGACATTATACACTTATTCGGATGCATTTTTAATGAAATTTTTAATCAGTTGTCTTATTTTCAGATATTGTGGGACACAATAAGAGCCAAATTGGCCCCTCCTTTGCTGTCCTCTGTCCTCATAATAGCTGTCCGTAAGTCTCTTTGAGACTTTGAGAGAGGGTATAGTGTCACATAGTGGGTCATATAGTGGGTGGCTTACCAACTCTTGGCACTCGGCATAATTGAGAAGTGGGGAGTGAAATTTCATCCTAACTGCCCGCTACCAGCTTCTTACGTATAGGGCTTCTCCTGCCGCAACAAGAGGGTTGAGCATGAACACAGTCCCATCTGTCGAAAGCACCTGAAAGGCAGTCCATCCCACAGGACAAGTTCGACAAAGTACATTAAAATGCATATTTTATATCTTGCATTACTTAAAAAATGAAGATATTACACTTAGATGAAAATGCACATTTGCAGAGGTTCAAGACAGCCCACTCAAGTCTCCCTTAGACTTCTAGCCAATACGAATTGGAATATGATTTCCTGTTTAGTAATGCAATCAAGCAATGTGTTGTATTAGAGATCCTAGTGTATACAAGAGCATTATAAGTAAGTGCCCTGTCACTGTATAATGTCAGTCATATCATCCAGCACTGCATGGCTGAGCATGATAGGCAGTGCAGTCCCCCTAAATGTCAGCTTGCCTGAGCATGATAGGCACTGCAGTCCCCCTAAATGTCAGCTTGCCTGAGCATGATAGGCACTGCAGTCCCCATCATGAATACCAGCTGGCTGAGCATGATAGGCACTGCAGTCCCCCTAAATGTCAGCTTGCCTGAGCATGATAGACACTGCAGTCCCCATCATGAATACCAGCTGGCTGAGCATGATAGGCACTGCAGTCCCCCCTAAATTCCAGCATGGCTGAGCATGATAGGCAGTGTGGCCCCCCCCATAAATGATGCCAGCTTATCTTAGCATGATAGGCACTGCCGATAGGCCCGACATATCCCAGGTACCCCGGAAACCGTCCAGGCCACCAGTTGGAGGCGATCCTGAAGTATTAATGGGTGTGGATTCCCTTGTGGGTCTAATAACAGATCTTAAGATGTTGGGAGTAGTAGGGGGTCTTGGCAGGAAAGTTCCAACAGAAGGGGAAACCAAGGTTGGGTCCGCCAGAGTGGTGAGACTAGCAATACTGTCGCCGTCTGCCGGATCAGCAGATGAAGAGCGCGGAGAATCATTGCGAACGGGGGAAAGGCGTACGCTCCCGCAGGGGGCCAGGTTTGGAGAAAAGCATCTACTGCCAGTGACTGCGGATCCGGCATCCAGCTGAAGTAATCTGGTGTTTGGTGATTCATTCTGGACACGAAGAGATCCAGGCGAACGGGACCTCTGCGCCGGGCTAAGGTGTGAAAAATCCACGTGAGGAGTTGCCAATCGCTGGTGTCCTTCCAATGTCTGGAGAACCAGTCCGCCACCGTGTTGTCCTTCCCTGGGAGATATTCCGCCCGAATAGAGAGGTGATGTTCCATACAATAATGGTATAGCTCTTTGGTCAGATCTGTCAACAGTTTTGACCGAGAGCCCCCCAGCCGGTTGATATAGCGAACCGCAGACACGTTGTCCATTCGTAGGACCAGGGAGCAATGCGTCGAATGCTTCGTGAAGCTACGAACAGCGAAAGAGCCCGCGATCAGCTCCAGACAATTTATGTGGAGGTCCCTTTCCTCCGACGTCCAAGTACCGCCCGTGGTGTCTGACCCGCAGGTCACGCCCCAAGCAAGAAGGCTGGCGTCCGATTCTAGGATGAAATCGGGGACGCAACCAAAGATGGAGCGGCCGTTCCAGGCTGTCATGTGTGTCAACCACCATTGCAGTTCGAGGCGAACCTTGTCCGTGAGACGGAAAGAGTGGTCGTAGGATCCCGCAATGCGTAAGTGATGAGTCTTTAGCCTTTGCATTGCGCGATAGTAGAGGGGACCTGGGAAGATCGCCTGTATGGATGCTGATAACACCGGAACCGTCAGGTAGGCATCCTTGAGATCCAAACGGCAAAACCAATCTCTTTCCCGAAGCAAATCGCGAAGGAGGTGGATGCCCTTCATTTTGAAGTGCCTGTAGGTGACATGGTAGTTGAGTGCGCGCAGGTTGATAACCGGCCGGAATTCCCCTGATTTTTTGCGGACCAAAAACATGTTGCTGACAAACCCGGGTTCCCCGGGAGCAAGCTCTATGGCGCCCTTGTCTCTCAGAGCTACAAGTTCCTCGTGAACTAAACAACGGTCGCTGCGCGACATGTGGATTGGGTGTGGGGGAGTGCGTTGTGCAGGTGGGGAGGAGAAATCTATTAGAAAACCCTGGACAGTTTGAAGAATCCAGGGATCCTGTGTAATACATGCCCATTTTAGATGGAAATATCTTAATCTGCCTGCGATAAGTATATGAGGTAGGAAAGGTTGTAATCTTACCTGACTGGAACTTGGACTTGGATGAAGATGATCCCCTATTCCTAGTGTTTCCACGGTAGTACGGGTTCCGATAGTTGGATCTATTCTGGAACCGGTAGAAGGATGATTCCTGGAAGCGGGGTCTTGATGCCGTGAAGGCCGCCCTGCTGGTGGCACGACCCCTCTGCCGACCAGCTCGATGAGAAAAACGGTCTCTCGAATGGAACATCCTTTTCATGTTGAATTGTGCCTTGTTGAGAGACGTGAAGGTTGACACGTGCAGATTAAGATCTTTTAAGAACTTGTTCCCAAATAAGAGGCCTTTGGCATCGGGGCCCAGTTCTTTGGGGGCCAGGTCATCCAGTTTACTGTCCAATTTGAAAAGTGCCGCCTTGCGACGTTCGGTAGAAAATGCCGTGTTGGCGTTACCCAACAGGCATAAGGACCTTTGTACCAACTCCCTGGCCAGATGGGGGTCAATTGACGCTCCAGTGGTGAGGGCTTCGTCAGCCATGAGAAATAACTGGGTCAGTGGACCTGAAATATCGAGCATCTTGTCTTGTACTGAACGTAGACCCTGCTCCAAACCCTTACGGGGGTCCTTGCCATTCTTCGTCATGAACGTTACGAAGGTAGAGTCGAATTCGGGGGTTTGAGCTACCTTGGGACGGATGGGCGAGGGCATTCAGCCCGTAGATGTTGACGCACCTCCTTTTCTAGGGGGTGTCTTAGACAGTAACGTAAGAATTCTGCAATGTGAGGTGGTGGAGACCATTCCGCCGAACGAGGGTGGCGCAAGGTGCGCGGATCGAACAGAGGGAGTCCACAGGAATCTAGGATCTCCACGGGCAAGTCAGGATTGACAGGTTCCTTAGCTTGTTGTGTAGCGGGGCGGGTTGGCGACCGAGATGCAGAGGTGCCGGGTTTAGCATAGTCATCGAAATATTCGTCCAGGACCTGAAAATCCTCTTTGTGTTCGGAGAGTGGGAGATGAGCCGACGGAGTGACAGTGGGAAAAATGGGTAGCGAGTTGCTTTTGGCTCTCTTGAGCGGTGCCTTGCCCTTACCCGATGGTGTCGGGCCACTGGACCACATCCTTTTCCGATTTTGGGAGCCTTCTGGAGACTCAGGTGATCTGTCCGAGCCTGAAAGTACCTCCCTATCATCTGGGGATTGGGTACGTTGGGTATCATGCAGAGCTGCCAATGCAGAGGGGAGGGAATCCGCCAAGGCAGTGCGTAACCATTCCTGGAACCCAGGTGGCATGGTCTGTTGGTTCTGGTCACTCATAGTTTAATGAAGGTCAGACAAGTCTGTGGGTGACATAAAGAAAAAAAGAAAGCCGTTGTGGCGTGGGTGCTACCAGTAGGTACACAAATCTGGTTTACCATAACAATTATGTGTTAATTTTGGTATTGTGGTAATGACCATTCAAGAACCAGAGCAATAATAAACGGGGTTCACCCGATAGCAGTGCAGGGGGTCACCCAGTCAGCCCATATTAAATTAGGGCTACGAAAGCCGTCCCATATAATGATACCAAAAAAGGATAAGAGGGGGTCACCCTTGATAACAAATAAACGTGTACACAGAGTGCAATGTATATTTTGATTTCAGTACAGGAAACCTAAGAGGGGGTCACCCTTTAAATGAACGATAAGTGTGTGTATTAGTGCACACTAGGTTTCTTTTTGATGACATAAAAGATATAAACTGAAAGAGTTCCGTTTCTGAATAGAGGGGTTCACCCTCAAGGGCATGCCTCTTGGCAGTGTGACTAGGGTTAATGAGAAGCGTTTTGTTTGACTTGGTAGGTATAATTGTATAAAGGCATAAAAACATAGAAACATAGAATGTGTCGGCAGATAAGAACCATTCAGTCCATCTAGTCTGCCCAATTTTTTTATAGTACTTTTATTAGTCCCCCGTTCCCGGTCTTATATCTAGGATAGCCTTGTGTCTATCCCACGCATGCTTAAAATCCTTGACTGTGTTTACCTCTACCACTTCTGCTGGCACGCTATTCCATACATCCACTACCCTCTCAGTAAAGTAATACTTCCTGATATTACTTTTAAATCGTTGCCCCTCTAATTTAGGACTATGTCCTCTAGTTGTGGTAGTTTTTCTTCTTTTAAATATACTCTCTTCCTTTACCAGTTTAGTAGCCCTTCTCTGAACTCTCCAAAGTATCAATATCCTTCTGGAGATACGGTCTCCAGTACTGCGTACAATACTCCAAGTGAGGTCTCACCAGTGCTCTGTACAATGGCATGAGCACTTCCCTCTTCCTACTGCTAATAACTCTCCCTATGCAACCAAGCATTCTGCTAGCATTTCCTGCTGCTCTATTGCATTGCCTACCTACCTTCAAGTCCTCTGAAATTATTAATCCTAAATCCCTTTCCTCAGATGTTGAGGTTAGGACTGTACCAAATAGTCTATATTCTGCTTTTGGGTTTTTACGCCCAAGGTGCATAATCTTGCACTTGTCCACATTAAATGTCAGTTGCCACTGCTCTGACCATTTTTCTAGTTTAGCTAAATCATTTGCCATTTGGCTTATCCCTCCTTGAATATCAACCCTGCTGCAAATCTTTGTCATCAGCAAAAAGACATACTTTGCCAACAAGACCTTCTGCAATATCGCTAATAAAAATGTTAAAGAGAATGGGTCCAAGTACAGATCCCTGAGGTACCCCACTAGTAACAAGACCTTGCATCGAATATACCCCATTGACTACAACCCTCTGTTGCCTGTCACTCAGCCATTGTCTAATCCATTCAACAATATTGAAATCCAAACTCAAAGATTTCAGTTTATTGATAAGCCTTCTATGTGCGACAGTGTCAAAAGCCTTACTGAAATCTAGGTAAGCAATGTCTACTGCACCACCCTGATCTATTATTTTAGTCACCCAATCAAAAAAATCAATAAGATTAGTTTGGCATGATCTCCCTGAAGTAAACCCATTCTGTCTCTGATCTTGAAATCCAAGCGACTTTAGATGTTCAACAATCCTATTCTTTAACAAGGTTTCCATTATTTTCCCAACTACTGAAGTAAGACTTACTGGTCTATAGTTGCCCGCCTCCTCCCTACTACCTTTCTTGTGAATGGGCACAACATTAGCTAATTTCCAATCTTCTGGAACTACTCCCGTTAACAGATTTATTTAACCAATCATTGTTAACGGTTTTGCTAGTACACCACTAAGTTCTTTTAATAACTTTGGATGTATCCCATCAGGTCCCATCGACTTATTTGTCTTTTTACTTTAGACAGCTGAAGTAAAACCTCTTCCTCTGTAAACTTACATGCATCAAAAACTCATTAGTCTTTTTCCCTAAATGAGGTCCCTTACCCTCATTTTCATTTGTAAAAACTGAACAAAAATATTAATTAAGGCAGTCTGCTAAGCCTTTATCCTCTTCTACATAGCATCCTTCTTTTGTTTTTAATCTAACTAATCCTTGTTTTACTTTCCTTTTCTCATTTATGTATCTAAAAAATGTTGTATCCCCCTTTTTCACTGACTGGGCTGAAGTCTCTTCTGTGTGTGCTTTGGAAGCTCTTATAACTTGCTTTGCCTCTTTCTGCCTACTCTTATAGATCTTTCTATCTTTCTCACTCTGAGTATTTTTATAATTACTAAATGCTAGCTTTTTAATTTTTACTATTTTAGCCACCTCTGCAGAGTACCATAGTGGTTTCTTAAATTTTTTGCTCTTACTGACAAGCCTTATGCAATTTTCTGTTGCCTTCAGTAGTGCAACTTTTAGATAATCCCATTTCTCCTGGACTCCATTTAAATTGCTCCAGTCTGACTCCTTTACACCTAATCTAATTTTAGAAAAGTCTGTTTTTCTAAAATCTAAAACTTTTGTTTTTGTGTGGTGTGACTGCGTCACTGTTCTTATATTAAACCACACTGTCTGGTGATCACTAGATCCTAAACTTTCTCCTACAGTAATATCTGATAACAAATCCCCATTTGTGAACACTAAGTCTAGTATGGCCTGCTTTCGAGTTGGCTCCTCCACTACTTGTTTTAGAGATAATCCCAGTAGGGAGTTTAGGATATGCGTACTCCTGGCGCAAGTAGCTATTTTGTATTTCCAGTTCACATCAGGAAGATTAAAGTCACCCATGATGATCACTTCTCCCTTCATTGTCATTTTAGCTATTTCCTCAACTAGTAGATTATCTAACTCCTCTATTTGTCCAGGGGGCCTATAAATCACACCTACCCGAGTTACCATATGATTACCAAATTCTAATGTAACCCAAACTGACTCTATGTTCGCCTCACTAACTTGTATTACGTTACATTTTAAGCTATCCCTCACATACAGGGCCACCCCTCCCCCTTTTTTACCTTCTCTGTCTTTTCTATATAAAGAGTACCCTGGTATTGATATGTCTCAGTCATGTTTTTCATGGCAGGAGGGGGTCACCCTCTATGAGCCGTTTATTCATTCATCACTATGAATGAAAAATTAAAGTATTGCCCCACAATGTGTGATAATGGATGTAAGTCCGTTTAATAACGTTTAGGCATTGAAAAACAAGCGATCTGTAAGGAGAGAGAAAATGGCGGCGGTAGATGCCGCTAACAGATAAGCTATATGGTAAAAGAGAAAGTAGGACCCATCGCGGGACGGGCACGTGCCCACACAGACCACGTGGTCGGTAAGACGCCATGACTTATGGAGGGTATGAGGAGATCAGAAAGAACGAAGTGAAAGTAATGAAATGGAGCACCAGGAGGCTCTGTAGGAGTGAGAGTTCCTGAGCGGTAAGGAGAGAGACCTGCAAGCAGGCACGTGCATGCCGATAGAGAACGGGGTGAGAGCTAGGCCTCCCCGTGTCTTGTGGAGACACGTGCGCGGGGAGTGTGACAGGCAACGCCTGTCAGACCATGTGTGGAAGAAAAGAGAGACGTCGCTAGTCAATTTGATCACGGAGACTAGCAATGAAAGTACACAAAATATATGCCTAACAAAGGTTAGATAAAATAAAGGGATGAATAGAGATTTAGCCAAGTATGTAATAAACGGAAAAATAATCAGAATGCAAGATATACATGTACTAGAAACTGTGTGATTTATTATATTTAACGGGGAGGTGTTGTACAAAACACGAAAACAATAGCTATAGGGTGATGGTATCAAATAAGCAATAAAGCATACAATCACAAATAAATGTCAGAGATAAAGAACTCTTATCTGGATAGTGCTCACCTTGAGGTTTTTCAAGCAGCAAAGAAAGAGGAAGTGGAAGAGGACTGTTATGCCTTATATAGATGTGTTACTGTACCCTGATTGGTTGATTTTTTCTTTATTCTGTTAACTGCTTTGCTGCTTGAGGTTTATCAGTAAAAAAGGAAATGCAAATATGAAGCCTCCTGTCTTAAAATTACAATATTTATATGATGCCAATGAGTAGTAAATGTATACATTAAATGTAACTTAAATAAAATTTATATATGTGGCTAATGAGCAGTACCTGCATAAATAAAAATTGTATATGATGCCAATGATCAGTAAATGCATAAAATCTGTACATGATGTCAACGAGCAGCAAATGTGTTAACTTTGTGTATTATGCCAATTAACTGCAAATGCAGAAACTTTGTACATGATGCCAATGAGCAATAAAGGCATACACTTTTTACATGATCCCAATGATCATTAAATACATAAAATTTGTACATGATTTCAATGAGCAGCAAATGCATAAACTTTGTACATGATGCCACTGAGCAGTAAACTCATAAACATTGTATAAAATGCCAACAAGCATTAACTATATATTCAAGCCTTTGTGATGAGATGGATACCCAGGATTTGTAACTGCGCTCACCAGGGATTAAATAACCTCCTTACCCTGCTATGGATTCCTTAATGGCCACAAATGTTCGCCTGGCACTCTGCAATATGTTCACAAATAATCCATAGACACGATTCTCTTGAACAGCAAAACAAGTACACTTTATTTTAGTACAGTCAGGATATTTATACTTTTACAGATCAGGATAACAGCTGAATGAACAATCGAAAACTAAACAGATTATCTCCACACAATAGCAAGTCCTAATCCAATTTGGGACAGGGTAGTAGCAACAGACTAGGGCTCAGACTCACTGGTACCTGTTTGTGTTTGGTCCCTTAACTTGGCGACCAATTGAAAAAGGATCAACGGTTACCCACTCCTAACATGGAGTGAGCTTTACACCCTTGGCCAATCCCAACCAAGCCAGACAGTTAAAAATGGGGCGACAGACATATCACAAAAGTCCTGGACTGTCTGATACAGTTCATCACAGGCTTTATAACAATAGAAATATGTAAATTATGCATATGATGTCAATGAGCAATAAATGCATAAACAAACTTTAAATGCAGGACTTCATACCAATGTAAATATCTTATTCATATGATTCCAATGAGCAGTGAATGCATACATAAACTTTATATATGATGCCAATGATCATTAAATGCATAAAATTGTATATGATATCAATGAGCACTAAATGAATAAATAAACATGGTATATAATGCCCCCCAAAAGAATATGAGCGCCGGATATCACTGACATCTGGCTCTCAGACTTTAACTAAATTGATGAGCATGAGGGGGATAGAGGATGAAGTCTGTGCTGGTACAAACCTCACCAGTAGCGCTGGTCTCGGGCTCACTGACAGTAGACTTGTCGCTTGAGCCCAGGTACTGTCAGCAGTGAATCAACCGCGCTGAACGGTCCTAGACGCCAGGTAGCTCCCCTGTAGCCTCTGTTAACTTCTCTTGGGTGAGCCCCCTGAAGTACTTTATTTGTAGTTTTCATTAAAGCATTTATTTTTAAAATGGTTTCAATGAAAGGTAAGTAATTTTTTTTCCTCCAGTTGTCCTTTAACATTAATGACTGAAATTTGAATCTCACTATGATTGCTGATCTCATTCTATTCCATGCCTGGATTAGGTGTTACCTACCGTGACACTTACCCCTGGCGGGCACAAGGGCACCAGCCTCCTGCATAGAGACTATGGACCTTGTCTGTGTCAGAAGCCAAAAGCTCAGAGAAGAGAGATATTCTGGCACCAATTTCAGTTATGTTTTCTACTGTGTTTGAGTTAAACTGTTTACATGTCATTGTTCAATCTGTTTTTATCTGGTCTTGTAATGTATAAATACTGTATGAGTAATAAATATTTGTGTAAATTATATTTTAGGTCAAAGTTAGAAAAAGTGGGTTTTTTAAAAATATTTCATCATATTTTTTTGTAGTAAATTACAAGATATGACGAACATAATGGTACCTAATGAAAGCCCTTCTTATGATGATAAAAACAACATATAATTTGTGTGGGTACAGTATGTGAGAAAGAAGAAAATTGCAGCTAAACACAAACACCACAGAAATGTCAGATCAGCCATTGTCAGCAAGGGAAAGTCAAGGTGAAAAAGTCTTGTCACTAAGGGGTTAACATGCCACCGTGAGATTGCCATTAACATATGAAACAGCCAGTTTGCCCATTACAATGCCAGTTTGTCCAGTAAAAATGCCGCAGTTTGCACATCAAAAGATGCTACAGTTTGTCCATTAATATGCCACAGCCAGGTTGCCCATTAATATGGCAAAGCCTGGTTGCCCATTAATATACCTCTCTTAGTTTGCTCATTGATATGCCACCACCAGTTTTCCCATTTATATACCAATGCTAGTTTGTCCATTAATAGGCCACAGTCAATTTGCCCATTAATATGCCACAGTTAGTTTGCCCCTCTAAGCACGCTGAGTACAGGAAGTGGGGAAATAGACTCCGGCTGGATAAAGACTGCTGTCCTCCATGTGGCACAGTGACACGGGCAGCGGGACCCCTGGTTAACCAGTGGCCCTTGGCAAGTGCGCACTTACACACAGTCACACATAAATACACACAGTCACACTTACACAAACACAGTTACACACATTTACACAGATACCGTTATACACATAGCCACCCTTACACAGAGGATACACTTACACAGACACTCCCGTACACACACATACTTATAAACATTGGCACACAAACCCACTTATACACATTGACACACACACATATACACACACACTTATACAGATTGACACACACATTTCCATGAATGAATCAGGCTAGCCCACGTAGAAGTGTCAGCTCCCCCCACTAGGAGACGCATGGCTGCACTTTATGGATAGGTGCATGGCTGGTGGCGGAGGCAGAACACAGTCTTCTAGGTTCTCCATCCTTAGCGCCACCCACTTCAAGCGCGACAGGGCGGAGCTTGCACACGATGCGCTGTTACCAGGAGGTGCTGGGGAGGGAGCTCCTTGTAGCAGCGCCTCTCCTCCCGTGCGCCTGGGCACGGTGCAGCCTGCACACCCACCCAGGATCGGCCCTGATTACATGTTAGTTCATGTCAGTCATCTGTTCATCTGGGGTCAGATCTTCCTTTATCTTGGGTCAAATGATGGCAGGATTGCGTAATCCAACGGACAATGCGTGCATGTGCCACAAAAGGTCCACCACTAATGGAGGCTCACAGCCAGGTTCAGTTTTTTCATCTATTGGTGAATATAGATAGGACAAAAATATCTAGGGAAGTAAAAGAGTATGAAAATGGCTTCATGTGTGGCAAGGTATTTCAGTAGATATCCTAGTGTATACAAGAGCAATGTCACTTTGTTTATTTATTTATTTTTAAAAGGTTTTATTGAGTTACATGAGGATACATAAATGTACAGATGGAAACCACATTATCATACAGCCATAGTTCTTTGGGAATAACTGAACAAACATATCCTGAATCAAAGAAAATCCTGTACTTCTGTAACTCATTCAAATATGATATCAATAAAAAGACTTATAGATAGAAAAGAGACAAGAATTGGGGGGAAGAAAGAAAAAGAAGGGGGAAAGGAATGGGAGTGGGCAGGGACTGTATGAAAGGACAAGAATTCTCCAATATTGCCATGAAGAAGAACGGTCAGGTGCCGTATAAAATATGTAATATTGCAACAAGCTGTAATGTAACTTTTACATTTGCAAGTTGTATGTGATCAAATTACGCAGTTCCTCATTCAACGGAGCTAGTGGATCTTTCAAACGTCTGCTAAGAAGCGTTTTCCCAGCTAGTAATATCTGGCCCAGGACGACTTTCTGGGGCCAATTTAATGTAGGAGGAAAAATATGTAACAAAGCTAGATCTGGAGATTTCACCAGAGGCTTCTGTAATATTACATTGATAAATGAGTATATATAGGACCAATACTGGTTGATTGCCGGGCAGTCCCACCAAATATGTAACATTGAACCGGGGAGATTGCAGCCTCTCCAGCATAAATTGGCTGAGTTAGGATATATTTTGCCAAACTGGTAGGGACCATGTACCATCTGCAGAGTAATTTTTTTGCAAGTTCCACATGATTGGCGTTGTGAGAAAACTTGCATGGAAAAGTGATCTCTTGTTTCCATGCTGAAGTGGGTTCCCAAATCTGCTTCCCAGGCCACTGGAAAAGGAAGGGACCCGATCAAGATAGGTACGTGCAGAGTTCGGTAAAAAAGTGATAGGGTTTTTTACAGACAAGGCATTTTCAAACATGACAAATTATTTTGTGCAGAACATGCAGAGGTGAAGTTAACGTGTTTGGATTGTGAGAGATAGCATGTCGTATTTGAACAGTTCCGTATTGTTCAGACCAAATTGAGTTTTAAGATCCGCAAAAGACTTCAGAACATGGTAATGGTATAAGTCCTGTAAGTGAGTATCGTATTTGCTCGAAAATAAGACGACCCTGATTATAAGGAGACACCCCAGACTTTGGATATTCCTTTAGGAAAAAAACTAAAAGTCTGAATATAAGACTACCCTATAGGAAAAAAGTTTAACTTGTATATATGCACATGTAAATTGCTTTTTAATATTTAATAAAAATTATGATATTAAACAAATGCATTTCTTGTTTTTATTTCCTTTTATGTGCCAATGCTGTCTCTCTCTCCCCCCGCGTTGTCTCTCTCTCTCCCCCAGTGTTATCGCCCTCCCACATTGTCTCTCCCTCCCCCCAAACTTTTCTCTCTCTCCCCACCTCCTCCCCTAGTCTTTCTCTCCCCTCTCCCCATGTTTCTCTCCCCCCTCCCTCCCCTTGTCTTTCTCTTCCCCCTCCCTCCCTCCCCTTGTCTTTCTCTCTCCCCCCCTTGTCTTTCTCTTCCCCTCCCTCCCCTTGTCTTTCTCTCACCCCCCCCCCGCCCCCCCATTCCCCTTGTTCCCCTTGTCTTTCTCTCGCCGGTCTGTCATAATAGACGGAAGTGTCGGGCAGCATGGAGGATGTCTGCACTATCGTGACATCCCCCGGCTGCCCAAATCTCCTTGGTGCCTAGTGGAGGCAGCCAGAGGATCATAGAAGTCCTGGCGGTCATGCCAGGCGGCAGGGGAGGATGTCTGCGTGCATTGCGCAGACATCCCCCGCAGGGGCGTTGCTAGGTCTCCAAAATGATCCGGGGCTGGAGGCCATGACAGTTTTTATAGAAGTGGAGTAAATAAGCTCACATGCTTAGGCGGCTGATATATTTTGTGCCAATGAGCAATAGGTATATGTGGGTATATATCAGGGCTCAACAAATCCTGGGCACCAGGAAATTATACCTGGCGCCTGGTTATTGTTGTCCCTGCCTGGTGCCCCTACCGCTGGGATAATTTTATTTATTTATTTATCCAGCGGAGCGCGAGGGAGAATTGTGTGCACTGGCTGCACCGTCCTCCTGCTCCATCCCCACATGCACCGCACTATAGTGCCTGAGCGCTGAGTTTGCTCAGCGGGTCTAGAAACAACAGCAGGGCACAGACCAGGCTATAATGAGGTATAGCAGCCAGGAGGGGGACATATTGATAGATGCACTTTTTATATTGTAAACAACTACAAAATTGCTGACTTGTGCGTAAGTGTATGTGACTGACAGTCTGTGTGTATGTGTGTGTGTGTGCGTATATGACTGACTGCATGTGTGACTGACTGTGTGTTTATGTGACTGACTGTGTGTGTGTGACAGACTGTATGTCTGCCTGTGACCCACTGTATGAGTGTGTGACTGACTGCATGTCTGACTGTGACTGAATGTATGTGTGTATCTGTCTGTGACTGATTGTAAGTGTGTACCTGTCTGTGACTGATTGTATGTGTGTGTCCATATGTGACTGACTGTATGTGTGTGTCTGTCTGTTACTGACTACATGTGTGTGTGTCTGTCTGTGACTGACTGTGTGTGTGACTGACTGTATGTCTGTCTGTGACCAACTGTATGTGTGTGCCTGTCACCAACTGTATGTGTGTGTCTGTCTGTGACTACCTCCACAGCAATAAAACTCACAGTAATGTGCAGTGTGTGAGTGTATCACAGTCTCAACAGCAATAAAACTCACGGTAATGTGCAGTGTGTGAGTGTATCACACACTCATGCTGCACATTACTGTATCACTATACACAATAAGACTCACAGCACACAAAAAACTCGAAGTTACACTTATACACATAAATACACAGCCACAAATACACACACATACAGCCACATATACTCACACTTGCAGTCACACATACATACACACACCCTTACACACAGACACACAATCCCACTTACACACACACACTTGTATGTGAGCAAATTCCCATGATTTCAAAATAACTGAGCATTGCATACGTTGCATACACCATTTACCAGACTTTGAGAAAAAAGTTGACCAACAGTCTCATAATATAGAAACATAGAAACATAGAATGTGTCGGCAGATAAGAACCATTCAGTCCATCTAGTCTGCCCAATTTTTTTTTTTTAGTACTTTTATTAGTCCCCCGATCCCGGTCTTATAGCTAGGATAGCCTTGTGTCTATCCCACGCATGCTTAAAATCCTTGACTGTGTTTACCTCTACCACTTCTGCTGGCAGGCTATTCCATACATCCACTACCCTCTCAGTAAAGTAATACTTCCTGATATTACTTTTAAATCGTTGCCCCTCTAATTTAAGACTATGTCCTCTAGTTGTGGTAGTTTTTCTTCTTTTAAATATACTCTCTTCCTTTACTGTGTTGATTCCCTTTATGTATTTAAATGTTTCTATCATATCCCCCCTGTTACGTCTTTCCTCCAAGCTATACATGTTAAGAGGCTTTAACCTTTCCTGGTAAGTTTTATCCTTCAACCCATGAACCAGTTTAGTAGCCCTTCTCTGAACTCTCTCCAAAGTATCAATATCCTTCTGGAGATACGGTCTCCAGTACTGCGTACAATACTCCAAGTGAGGTCTCACCAGTGCTCTGTACAATGGCATGAGCACTTCCCTCTTCCTACTGCTAATACCTCTCCCTATGCAACCAAGCATTCTGCTAGCATTTCCTGCTGCTCTATTGCATTGCCTACCTACCTTCAAGTCCTCTGAAATTATTACTCATAAATTCCTTTCCTCAGATGTTGAGGTTAGGACTGTACCAAATAGTCTATATTCTGCTTTTGGGTTTTTACGCCCAAGGTGCATAATCTTGCACTTGTCCACATTAAATTTAGCTAAATCCCTCCATGAATATCAACCCTGCTGCAAATCTTTGTATCATCAGCAAAAAGACATACTTTGCCAACAAGACCTTCTGCAATATCGCTAATAAAAATATTAAAGAGAATGGGTCCAAGAACAGATCCCTGAGGTACCCCACTAGTAACACGACCTTGCATCGAATATACCCCATTGACTAAAACCCTCTGTTGCCTGTCACTCAGCCATTGTCTTATCCATTCAACAATATTGAAATCCAAACTCAAAGATTTCAGTTTATTGATAAGCCTTCTATGTGCGACAGTGTCAAAAGCCTTACTGAAATCTAGGTAAGCAATGTCTACTGCACCACCCTGATCTATTATTTTACTTACCCAATCAAAAAAATCAATAAGATTAGTTTGGCATGAACTCCCTGAAGTAAACCCATGCTGTCTCTGATCTTGAAATCCAAGCGACTTTAGATGTTCAACAATCCTATTCTTTAACAAGGTTTCCATTATTTTCCCCACTACTGAAGTAAGACTTACTGGTCTATAGTGGCCCGCCTCCTCCCTACTACCTTTCTTGTGAATGGGCACAACTTTAGCTAATTTCCAATCTTCTGGAACTACTCCCGTTAACAATGATTGGTTAAATAAATCTGTTAACGGTTTTGCTAGTACACCACTAAGTTCTTTTAATAACTTTGGATGTATCCCATCAGGTCCCATCGACTTATTTGTCTTTACTTTAGACAGCTGAAGTAAAACCTCTTTCTCTGTAAACTTACATGCATCAAAAGACTCATTAGTCTTTTTCCCTAAATGAGGTCCCTTACCCTCATTTTCATTTGTAAAAACTGAACAAAAATATTCATTAAGGCAGTCTGCTAAGCCTTTATCCTCTTCTACATAGCATCCTTCTTTTGTTTTTAATCTAACTAATCCTTGTTTTACTTTCCTTTTCTCATTTATGTATCTAAAAAATGTTGTATCCCCCTTTTTCACTGACTGGGCTGTAGTCTCTTCTGTGTGTGCTTTGGAAGCTCTTATAACTTGCTTTGCCTCTTTCTGCCTACTCTTATAGATCTTTCTATCTTCCTCACTCTGAGTATTTTTATAATTACTAAATGCTAGCTTTTTATTTTTTACTATTTTGGCCACCTCTGCAGAGTACCACAGTGGTTTCTTCAATTTTTTGCTCTTACTGACAAGCCTTATTCAATTTTCTGTTGCCTTCAGTAGTGCAGCTTTTAGATAATCCCATTTCTCCTGGACTCCATTTAAATTGCTCCAGTCTGATAATGACTCCTTTACACCTAATCTAATTTTAGAAAAGTCTGTTTTTCTAAAATCTAAAACTTTTTTTTTTGTGTGGTGTGACTGCGTCACTGTTCTTATATTAAACCACACTGTCTGGTGATCACTAGATCCTAAACTTTCTCCTACAGTAATATCTGATAACAAATCTCCATTTGTGAACACTAAGTCTAGTATGGCCTGCTTTCGAGTTGGCTCCTCCACTACTTGTTTTAGAAATAATCCCAGTAGGGAGTTTAGGATATGCGTACTCCTGGCGCAAGTAGCTATTTTGTATTTCCAGTTCACATCAGGAAGATTAAAGTCACCCATGATGATCACTTCTCCCTTCATTGTCATTTTAGCTATTTCCTCAACTAGTAGATTATCTAACTCCTCTATTTGTCCAGGGGACCTATAAATCACACCTACCCGAGTTACCATATGATTACCAAATTCTAATGTAACCCAAACTGACTCTATGTTCGCCTCACTAACTTGTATTACGTTACATTTTAAGCTATCCCTCACATACAGGGCCACCCCTCCCCCTTTTTTACCTTCTCTGTCTTTTCTATATAAAGAGTACCCTGGTATTGATATGTCCCAGTCATGTTTTTCATTATACCATGTCTCAGTAACAGCCACTAAATCTACATTCTCAGTTGCCAATATTGCCACAAGTTCATGGATCTTATTCCCTAAACTGCGAGCATTTGTAGACATGACCCTAAGCTTATCATTTTTCAGCACACTGACTGCAGGTAACTTCTGTCCCTTTTTTGGGGGGCAATTGGATTGATGTTTTATCGCCATTTTGCCCCCCTCTTTTAGTTTAAAAACCTCCTAGCAAAACCTCTGAACTGCTCACTGAGAACATTCGTTCCCTTTTGAGAAAGATGAAAACCATCTTTTTTGTACAGTTCCTTTCTATCCCATAGTGAACTTCCATGAGAAACAAAGCCAAATCCTTGCTCTCGACACCATTCTCCAAGCCACAAGTTGAAGTCCCTAATACGCATCCGTCTATCATTCTGAATGTTATGCACAGGCATAACTTCAGAAAAGGACAGTGTGGACACAACCTGCCGTATATCATTGGCAAGAACACGAAACGCTTCCTTCACCTCTAAAACCTCATTGCAAGCTAAATCATTTGTCCCTAGATGAGCCAGTACATCCAATTCTCCTTCCTGATTTGCTTGCTTAACAATATTAGAAATACGCCTCCTGTCTCTGCGAGCAGTAGCTCCAGGAAGACATCTCACTAAGCCAATACTGTCCAACTCCGCACCTCTTATGATAGAATCGCCCAACAACAACTGCTTTCTATCAGGCCTCACCTTCTCCTTGCACACCTTAGCCACATAGGAGAGTGGTTCCTCAAACTCTGCGTCTGAGCCTGCCTCCTCAACACCACTGCACTCTGAAAGTGCTGAAAATGAATTCTGGACAGCCACAGACTGCGGACATGCCTTTTATCCACAACTCTAAGCCTACCAGATCCAACAGTAACCCACCTGCCATTCCTAGGAAGCCTCTGTGGCAATGGCCTCTGTGGCAGTGACTTTGCAACAGTCTCAGCCTGAGTTTGTTTTACAGATAAATTACAAATCTCGGACTTTAAAAATGCAATCTCCTGCTGCAATCTTGAGAACTGTCTACAGATTAGACAGCCTCCAAACCTCCAAAAAATGGAATGTGAAACAAATGCAGAACAATTATCACAGTAAACCAAATCTGCCATTTTAAGAATTTAAATCAAAAAGATATTTTAGTTTTGCTCACCTCTTGTATACCTCAGACTACCTCCAGAGTATCTACAGAATATCTCTTAAATATACTCTTTGAAAAGCAGCTCTCCAGAATATCTCTTAAATATACTCTTTGAAAAGCAGCTCTTAGAAGAGCAGCCAAGCTATTAAATATGTCATAATATAGGGGATATCAAAAACACAGACACCCACCCTTACACCCCCACATAGACAACCTTACACTCACACACTCTCTTACACACACACACATCCAGACAACCTTACACACAGACACCCTTATACACACAGATGGCCTTTCCCACACAGATATACTGCCACGCAGACACGTGTGTAAACCTGCAACTCTGACACGCACATCATAAATTTTTAATTTTTTAATAAAAAGGGGTCAAAACCTGGGAAGAATAGGCTGAGGTATGCTCCTTCTACCAACCTCATAAAAAGAGAAAAGTGCAGCGAATTGAGATGGGAATTCAACTGAATGGGAGAATTTTCCCAACTCTGCTACTTTAGAAATTAGAAAGTTCGGTTTATAGAATAGCGAACGTTCGGTTTATAGGCTGTCGGCATTTCACTACACGGAGACAGAGTCTCCATTCATAAATTTATAATTCATATGAATTCATATGAATGGAAACTCTGTCTCCGTGTAGTGAAATGCCGACAGCCTATAAACCGAACGTTCGGTTTATAGGCTGTCGGATTATGTAATACATGTAATCCTATTGCTATTCTATAAACCGAACTTTCGGTTTATAGAATAGCAATAGGATTACATGTATTCCATAAGCCGAAAGTCTATAAACCGAACGTTCGGTTTATAGACTTTCGGCTTATAGAAAACGAACAGTAGTAGTGCCTTTCTATGAACCCATTCATAATTCTTATGAATGGGTTCATAGAAAGGCACTACTACTGTACGTTTACTATATGTAATACATGTAATCCTATTGCTATTCTATAAAACCGAACGTTCGGTTTATAGAATAGCAATAGGATTATATGTATTCCCCCTGGGTTACAGTGAACAATCATCGTTTGAGCCATACTTGCCGCCTGGTAGTATTGCATATTAGAAGGAATGCCCAGTCCACCTTGGTCAAAGGGTAATTTAAGCCATTTAAGCAATTTAAGCCCCGATAAATGCCAGCTTGGCTGAGAATGCTAGGCAATGCAGTCCCCCATAAATTCCAGCTTGGTTCATGATAGACAGTGGCGTCCCACCATAACTTCCAGCTTGGTGGGCATGATAGGCAGTGTGGTCCCCACATAAATGCCAGCTTGGCTGTGATAGGCAGTGCAGTGCCCCCATAAATGACAGCCTGGCTGTGATAGGCAATACAGTTCCCACTAAATACCACATGGCTGAGCATGATAGATAGGCAGTGCAGTCCCCCATAAATGCCAGCTTAGCAGTGATAGGCTATGCAGCGGCAGGGAGGGAGGGGCGTTCAGGAGGTACACTGAGCTGTCAGCTCAGTGAGCCTGTATACGCGCGTCTCCAACACAGGTAGGGATACCTAGAGCAGGTGGTGTCGAAATTAACTGATGTGGCGCGGGGGTTACTGGGAGAAGTGTTAACTGCACTTGCACAAGAGCAGTGCGGCTGCACTTTTGCAATACCGAGGGCTGCCACTTAGAGGAGAACTTATATAGGTAAGTATTTTATTTTTTATTTTTAACGAAAATACAAATAAAAAATAAAAAGTTGCACCAAAGTCATAAAGGTGACTAGACTGTCTCTTTAAGCTGATTTTGTCCCGAAATAGGCAATTTATATATATTTCAGGCCAGTATTCTGCCATATGGTGTCCGAGGAAATCGGCACATACCCAATAAGGGCCTAGACCCCCCATAATTGAGCCAAAATAATGTTAAAAAAAGGCGAATTTCAGGCAGTTCAATGCTCCAGTTAAAATCTGGAGAATTGAAACGAGAGATTAAAAAAAATTACATTGAGCTCATGGGGCCAGCAGAATGCCGTGCCCCCACAAATAATAAATACATTTGGTCCACTGTGGCCCCAACAAGACTAGATGGGTCAAATGGTTCTTATCGGCCAACACATACTATATTTCTATATGGGCCTATGCAGCTCCATGAATGTAAATGTACCGTATTTCTTTGATTATAAGACGACCCTGATTATAAGACGACCCCCCAAACTTTGGATATTCCATTAGGAAAAAAACTAAAAGCCTGAATATAAGACTACCCTATAGGAAAAAAGTTCAACTTGTATATATATAATGTAAATTGCTTTTTTTTTAAAAATATTATGATATAAAAAAAATTATTTCTTGCTTTTATTTCTTTTTATGTGCCAATGCTGCCTCTCTCTTTCCCTTGCTCCTATTTTTCTCTCTCTCTCTCTCCTCCCCTTAGTGTTGTCTCTCTCTCCCCCTCCCTTTGTCTCCCCCTCGCTCCCCTTGTCTCTGTCCCCCTCCCTCCACCTTGTTGCTCTCCCCCTCCCTCTGTCCCCGTCCCCCATGTTTTTTTTAAACCCACCCACCCTCCCTCACCTTTGTATTGGTCCCTGGTGGCTAGTGGGGGCAGCCGGGGGATGTCTGCACGATACATGCAGACATCCTCCATGCTGCCCGACACCTCCGTCTATTATGACGGACAGCTGGTCCGTCATAATAGTCTGCCGTGTCGGGCAGCATGGAGGATGTCTGCACGTATTGTGCAGACATCCCCCAGCTGCCCGATTCTCCCTGGTGGCTAGTGGGGCAGCAGAGGATGTCTGCGCGACGAGCGCAGACTCCCCTGCTGCCGCCCGGCACGATCGCCGGGACTTCTGTGACGAAAGCGGAAGTACCCGGCTTCTTCACAGAAGCCCCGGCGGTCGTGCCGGGCGGAAGCAGGGGAGTCTGCGCTCATCGCGCAGACATCCTCTGCTGTTAGAGAGGGGGATCCAGGTCCCCTGCAGCTCTGCTAGGGACCTGGATCCATGTCTTATAGTCTGACCTCAATTTGAGGTCAGATTATAAGATGAGCTCGATTATAAGACGAGGGGGGTTTTTCAGAATTTTTTTTATAATCGAGCAAATACGGTATACCCCCTGGATAAATGCTCCCATAAATATAAATGTTAGGCCTCCATGGGGTCAGGTGCTGGCAAAATAAATGGACCCAGTGGGGCTATGGGCTGCACCAAAGGCCTGTGGGCCATAAAATAAATGAAAGTTATGAAATACCCCTCCCCCTATATCTACCTTGCCCAGGTAGGAGGGACAAGATTAAGAAATAGATGAAACCTATAAAAGAATACACTCTTTCACTCTTTGTATGCCAGAAGGGTGGTCAATGAAAATTACTGCCCACCCCCTTTGCACACAAAGGGTGCCCTGTGAAGATAAATACAGTTATTTAAAATGTCCAGCAAGGATCACAGACATGAAGAGTCCTCATGTTTGGCCCATGGAAAAGGGGCCATCCCACAATAAAAATAAATCCATGACGACAAAAAAATTATGATGGCAAAAAACAAAACAAAAAAAAGTGGAAATCTGTCTTTAAGCATCTGGGTTCAGTGGAGGACAGATGCAGAATTAAATCCCAGCATGATAAGACCGGGATTTTATTTTTAAAAAAAGTTGACATCTGATTTTTTATTACATAGTTGAATATAATACTTATAAATACAACTATTTATATACATTCATATAGATATACAGTGAGGTGGGAAAAGTATTTGACCCCCTGCTGATTTTTCTTTTTTTTCTTTTTCTAATACATTTTTTTATTGAGTGCATCTTTACGGAAAGGATGCTCGTGACTTCCAAATATAACAAAGAACAGATATTCAAATATACATATACAGAATTAATAAGTTGAGATACAAAAACAACACTATTTCCACTACGCATAAAGTAGTATTGCTACTAATAACAATGAATCAGGGATTTTGCTTTCATTGTCGAAATATAGAACCAGTATATTCAAATGTTACGGCTGCTGAGTCCGTATTTGTATACGGAGGTTTGACTTAGAGTTCCTTCCGAAAAAGTTCTGTCTTGTACTACGCAGGATACTCGGTTCTCTTACCTCAACCTTTTATATATTTTTATGTATATATCTTTAACAATTAAAAGAGCAGAAAAGAGGAGAAAAGAATGGAAAGGCGACAGATGCGCAGGAGGGGGGTAAAGTTCAAAGAGTTTAAGAGGGTTAGGGAAGGTACGGGATATTAGGTATTCATCCTGCTGCATGTTTATTTACTTGTTCATGCCACATGTTCCAGAGCGAATCGTATTTGTGCAGAGAGTTTATGTTTAAGTAGTACAGTTTTTCCATTTGGATATTGTGGGTTATTAAGTTGTATGTTTCATAGACGGATGGTATTTTGCAAGATTTCCAGTTTCTAGCAAGGAGAGTTTTGGCAGAGATGAGTATTAGCCCTATCAGGATTTTCTTCAACTTTGGGGTCGAGGTGGGAAAAATGTGCAGTAACGCAACTTCTGGTGTGTTTTGGAGCGTAATATCTGTGGAAATACGTATTAGTTCGAAGATTCTCAACCAGTACGACTTGATCAGTGGACAGGACCACCAAATGTGGGACATGGTTCCAGGTGAATTACAGGCTCTCCAGCATGAGGCGGAGAATGATGGATATATTTTGGGCAGTTTTGTTGGTACTAAGTACCATCGGTACAATATTTTCCTTGCTAATTCTGTATGATTAGTATTGTGGGAAAATAATTTTGGGGTGCGGTAACATAGAGATAATAATTGTTTCCTGCTTGTTTGGGGAATACATGCGAGTAGCAGGTCCGAAGGGGGTTCCGAATGATTGTCTGATGTCTTAATGAGTGAGTGAATTGTATGTCTAACTTGGAGATATTTGTAAAAGTCCGACTGGGGGATAGAGAATTCCTCCTGTAGCGCAGCAAAGGATTTAGCTTGTTGGCTTTCCATCAAGAAGCCTAGGTGTGTTATTCCCGCTTCCAGCCAGGTCTTTATCGATATATGTGGGATTAAGAATTCTAGCGTAAGTATAGGAGTCGCCTGGGATAATTGTTTTAGGGATGGTACTAGCGTTGCATATCAATTCCATGTCTTGAGGGAGATTGATGTGCTAGGAAGGAGCTTTTTCCCACGTAGGATATGCGGTTTTCGCAGCCATAAAATATCACACACTCTGTACGGTATAAATTGGTAGTCTTCCATGTCCACCCAGGCTATCATGCCAGGTCTAGAGTGGTATAATAGTGTTTGGGACATGCACGCTGCTTTGTAGTAGTGAGAGAAGGAATCCCCAAGCCTCCTTTTGTGTTTGGTAGAATTACCACTTATTCGCTATTCTCGCCTTCTTATAGCCATGGATAAATGCTTGGATATTCGTTTGCATGTCATGTAGTGTAGAGGGTGGGATATGGATCACCAGAGTGCGAAATAGATACAACATTTTCGGCAGTACATTCATTTTTATCGCTGCTAGTTTGTTCCATTGATGCATGTCTTGGAGGCACTTGTTCCATATCTTAGTTAGATTGTGTTTGATTAAATCTTCTGGGTTTTTGGTGAGCGAAACACCTAGATATTGGATGTTGTCTTTTCTCCACTCATATTGGTACATAGTTTTTAAGTGTTGTAGAGCCGAGGCCGGTATATTTATGGCTAGTGCTAGGGTTTTGGTCGTGTTTACCTTATGGTATGAAATTTGGCCAAACTCTAAAAGTAATTTATGCAAGTGTGGTAGGGAAGCCTTTGGTCAGTTAAAGTGAGGAATATATCATCAGCGAATAGCCATAATTTGATTTCTCTATCTTTGGTATATGAGAAACCATGAATGGAATGATGAGATCTTATGGCCTGGGCTAGTGGTTCCAGGGCCAATACGTAGAGTATAGGCGATAGGGGGCAGCCCTGTCTAGAACCGTTAGAAATGCAAAATGGAGATGAGAGGAAGCCGGCGTATGAAACTTTAGCTGATGGGACCGAATACATAGCCATAATAGCAGAGATGTATTCTGGAGTGAATTGGAATTTGTTTAAAACTGCTTTGAGATGGTATACAATGGGTGATGACTTGGTCGTGATGACGTGAGACGGAAGCTGTGCGTGCTTGGAGTGGACCGGGCGTTTTGTGAAATGAGCTTGAGCAACTGGAATCGTTGAACCGTGGATCAAATACCTGTTGGGGGAGTTTTTGTCGGATTTTGACAGCCTTAAAATCTCGGAGGCAACAACCTGAGAGCAACTCAGGGGAAATTGAGCCATTCCATCGCTCACCTTGTGCACGTGGAAAGCTTTCAACACATGCTCGCTTGAATTTCGTCCCGCTTCTCCGCCTGCCCCGTCTGCCCGGTATTTTGGAAAACAGATAACTACAGATACCTACACACGACATACTCCTGCTTGGTGTTTGGACTATAAATCTGCATACCTCCCAGAGAGAGAGTCGCGGTAGTGTCTGATAGTCTTCCTGTGCGTGCTGACGCCCAAACCCCTGTCTGATCGTCGGTCTCCAAAACTCTTTTTTTCCTGCAGAGAGAGTTTATATCTTTCATGAAGATCGTGTACCGGCGTACTCAGCATGGTTTAACTACTCAATCCTGGACGGGTGTGAAGCATCAAGCCTGACTGTTTATGTCTAAACTCAACAAACTGTGAGTTAACGGGTGTTCCTTGAATCCTCTGATTTAAGTAAACTACAAACCTGTGTATCTGACCCGGGTGACATATATCTCTAAAATGAAAGCCGGGTGACACATATCTATAAAAACGTTAATATACTGATCAAAACTGAATAACTGGACATTTTATTAAGTAAATCAAGGTATCAGCAAAATATTACTGGCTAGATTTGGAATATTACTGGATTGATCTATCCCAGTACTATCTTTTCCCTCTCTCTTCTCTAAGTAAAAAAAAAAGAGAAAGAAAAAAAAAAAAGAGAGAAAAAAAGGAGAAGAGGAAGGGAGAGGGGAAGAAAGAAAAAAGAGAAAAAAAAAAAAAAAAGGAAGGAAGGGAGAAAAGGAGAGGGGAGAATATGCCCCCTAAAAGAGAAAAAGATAAGGAGAGGGAGAAAAAGAAGGGCAAGGCTCCCAATATTTTCTGTTCTCCAAGACCTATTTCTGTACCAACAGGTCAACGTAGGCTTTCTCTAGACACAAATGCCAGTGAACAAACTGAGATACCATTAAGGAGCTCTCCTGATCCGACGGAAAATAGACCCACCGCAATCTCACAAGAAATATTAACATCTCTAATGGATAATTTATATCTTAAAATTAAACGAGACCTAGATCAGACAAAAGAAGATTTACAAAAAGAAGTAGCAGAGAGATAAGATTAACGCTCAGGCTGACCTCCTCTCCCAAATTCAAGAGGAACACCTGTCACTCCGTAAAGAGAATAAAACAATAGAATCTAAGCTCAGAAGCCTGGAACTGAAACAAAGCGAATTGGAAGACAGATCGCGTCGAAAGAATCTACGCGTGAGAGGTATTCCTGAGGAGGTTCCACAAGCTAACTTAGAAAATTATTTAACCTATTTTTTTGCATCTCTATCAAGTCTACAATCTCTGGGCTTATACCCATTTGAAAGATTCCACCGTCTTCCTAAACCGAAAATCTTGAGCCAAGATATACCAAGGGATGTAATGTTAAGGTTTAGTAACTATTATGTCAAAGACGCTATGTTCAAGGCATTTAAGAAAAACCCACCTAAAGATGAAGAATTCAAGAACATCAAGTTGCTCCCTGATTTGTCCAGATCGACTCGCCTTCTAAGGAAAAGTTTCAGAGATCAAACAACCAAACTTAGAGAAAAAGACATTCAACACTTCTGGGCCCTCCCAAACAAACTGGCTGTAATCTATGAGGGACAAAAACTATTTTTCACCGATAGTAAATCTATTCAAGAGAGACTTGATCAATGGTTCCCTTGACACTCCCTTGCGATATCTTATTCAAAATCTGTTTAAATTCATGAGTTGCTAGAAAACTGGGCTTATTCCTGGTTAGCTTTCTTTTTCCTGTTTTTGCCCACCTTTAGGGTTTGTTTATTTTCAATGATTTCAAGTAATTATTTCATATTTATCCTATCTTTTTTTTCTGCTCCTTTGCATAACCTATTCTGGTCCACTACGTATGTCTGTTCTCTGCGACGATTGCAGAGTAGATTGAAGACTACATTAAACTCCCCTGTTTTTTTTTTCTTCATCTTGATATAAATGTTGCGCGAATTGTTGAGATATGTGATGCTTTGTTTATTTGTAATTGTTTTTTATGTTTTAGCACCATTATTTTTCTTTATGTTGTATCCTTATTCTTTCCCTTTTTCTACCTTTTGTTTTTTTATGTGTTCTTCTCTCTGGGTTTCTCGGATGTCGGGGCGGTTTGGGGGGCTGGTTAGGGGACCCGTGTTTCAACAAAAAGGGAAAAACTGTAAGGCCCTATGGCACTGAGGCTCCTTTCCCTGAATGTCCAGGGCCTCAATTTGCCACAAAAAAGGTGTAGCCTATTTAACCTACTTCAGAGCCACAATGTCGACTTAGCTTTTATTCAAGAAACGTCCAATCTGACTAAACCATCTTGGAAATATTCAAAATATTTAGTTGTTTCACAATCCAGTATTCAAGGTGGGAAAAAGAAACGAGGTGTCGCCATTCTTAAGTTGAAGTTCGAACTTATCTATGAAGAGGGAGATATCAATGGCAGATACACAATACTGATATGTAAAATTAATGATATCTGCTACACTCTAACCAATATATACAGCCCGAACCAATCCCCAATGCGTTTTCCTTCAAAACTATTCTCTAGAACGGAACAACTCTCTAAGGGTATCTTGATTTTCGGAGGGGACATGAATAGTGTAGTGAATAGTGACTTGGATAAACGTCTACATTCGGGTACCCCGATAAATCCTTCTATAAAATCTATATCGCGGGCCTTCCAAACATTCTTGAATAACAACTTCCTGTTTGATATATGGAGAACACATCACCCCACAGAAAGAGATTTCACCTTTTTTTCTAAGGTTCATGGATCCTATTCTAGGATCGACATGATTTTCACTAAGGGCCATGATTTAGAACAGTTTCTCTCCTCCTCTATTGGACCTATATCTTGGTCGGACCATGCCCCTATCTTCTTCACATTCACAAATAACCCAGAATACCATATAAGAAATAGATGGAGGTTAAATGAGTCCCTATTATCGAAAGACTCAGATCTCCAAAAACTGACTTCTCATATTGACTCCTTCCTGAAGATCAACCATAATGGGGAGGTCTCCGATACTACACTCTGGTGTACTCTAAAGTGTTATGTAAGAGGACTACTTATTAAGCAGGGAACCGAAAATAAGATCAAGACTGATAAACCACTTGCAGACCTCTATATCGAACTCGCTAAATTGGAGAGAATAAACAAACTAGCCCCATCCTCAATGCTCTGCAAAACCATAATGGAAATCCAGACACTAATTAAGAGAAAACTAGAAGAGAAAACTAAATACACTTTGAGCCTGTTAAAACAAAAATGGTACACTGAGGCAAACAGGGTAAATAGCTCCTTAACTAATAAGCTAAAAGGTAGAAGATCTCATGATCGTATAAAAAAGATCAAGGCAGGCAAACAGATTCTATTGTCCCCTAAAGCCATCTCGGACGCTTTTAGAAACTATTACAGTTCCCTATACAACCTCAATGTAAGCAGCAAATCCAGTGAAGAAATATATTTTTTTCTACAACAAATAGGATTACCTAAAATTAACCCAAAAAGTTTAAGCATCCTGAATGAACCATTTAAACTAGGTGAAATCCAACTTGCTATAAAGAACCTCAAACATGGTAAGGCTCCCGGTCCCGATGGATACTCCGCAAGGTTCTTTCAGGCTTTTTCTAACATAATATCCCCCCTTCTATTAAGATCCTTTAGGGAAATATCAAATGGATACCCAATCCCCCCTGATATGCTCCAGGCCACTATCTCTCCTATACTAAAACCAGGAAAAGATCCAGCCGCCCTGTCGAATTATAGGCCAATATCACTAATAAATTTAGATATGAAACTTTTTGCTAAAATTCTGGCTGAGCGTCTGAAGTCCGTGATCCCGGATATTATACATATTGATCAAACAGGGTTTGTTCAAGATAGAGATGCTTCCGATAACATCCGTAAAATTATAAATCTATTATACAATATTAGGAATAATAACATTCCTTCTATCCTTATTGCTTTAGATGCAGAAAAAGCATTCGACAGGGTAGGCTGGACCTTCCTTAGGGAGGTCCTAGTGGCATTTGGATTCTCAGGTAGTTTTACTACTAATGTGATGTCACTATACTCCTTTCCCCAAGCAAAGGTAGTGGGTTCGGGGTTGGATTCATCCTGGTTCGATATAAGGAACGGTACTAGACAGGGCTGTCCCCTGGCTCCATTGCTTTACCTTCTATCAATCGAACCACTGGCCGCCCTTATAAGGAAAACTCAGGCTGTCCAAGGAATATCTACTACTAGTCTAAACACAAAAATGACTCTCTTTGCGGACGATATCTTACTCACCCTTCAAGACCCGCTAACGTCTCTCTCGACTGTAATGGAAATAATCCACAATTATAGTGAACTATCTAATTATAAATTAAACCTAACAAAAACCCAAACTCTCTTTGACAATCTTGACCCAGACATAGCAGGGAAAATGTATAGTTCTTATGGGTGGAATCCCTTATGTGAAAAAATTGATTACCTAGGAATCAAACTAAAATTAAATCCAGACCATTTGGTAGAGGCAAATTTCAAACCTATGTTAGAACTTTTTAAGAATAAACTGGGCAAATGGACAAGCTTTGAAATCTCGTGGTTAGGACGATTAAACACTGTTAACGCATATTTGATCCCAAAATTACTTTATTTGTTCAGATCAATTCCACTCAAAATCCCGAAGAAAATGTTGCTTTCTTTTAAAACTGTTATTGTGGATTTTATTTGGAATCACAAAAAACCTTGAATAGCGTATAATGTATTGGTTAGGAGAAATAAACAAGGTGGTCTTTCTTTCCCTGACATTGAATCTCTTTATGAGAACACGATGATCTCTCATGCCTTAAAATGGAACAACAATGCCTCCCTAAAAACTTACTGGTACCAGATTGAAAAAGAAACCTGTCGTGGACTTAACCCCTTTCACCTATTCTGGCTGGATAGCTCATCCAATCCAGATATTAAGTCCTCAAATTACATAATACAGAACCTAGCTAGTTATGTAAAAAAATTCAGAAAGCGGCTCCAAATCCCGAGGGGTCTGCTTCTCTCGTCACCATTAACCACTTTACAGTGGTATATAGACAATATTAGCTTAAAGGCCTGGGAAAACCAGGGCCTTTTTAAAATATCCCAAATATATCAGTCAGATTCATTGGTCCCTTTCTGTAAGGTTTGGTATAGGAGGTCAGGATACGGGTACAGGAATATAGGTGTAGAGTGTAAGGTACTCACCAGGATACGATAATATGCAGCAGAGAGGAGCAGTTTAGTAATCCACAAGGTGCTGCAGTAGTTCAGCAAGGAGGTGGTTAATACACAGCATACAACAGCAAGAGTAGTTAGAAATCCGAGGTCAGGGGCATAGGCAGGCAGGTAATCGGTAAAACAATCCAGGTCAAGGGTATAGGCAGGCAGGTAGTCCAGTGATACAGTCCAGGTCAAGGGTATAGGCAGGCAGGTAGTCCAGTAATACAATCCAGGGTCGGGTAGGAGAAGGCAGGAAACAACAATAGACAATCCGGGTCGGTAACGGGGAGACAGAAAGGCAGGTACGCAATATAGGCAGTACATGAGCAAGAATCACCAAGCACAGTATTCAGTTTGGTGATTCCTTTTAAACTTCGCGCCTGGTGACGTCATGACGCGCGTGCCGGCTTGGATGATGCTGCAGAGAGGAGGGGCGCGTGCACCGTCGTTGGTGACGCGCGCTGGAAGAGAAGCCGCCGATACAGAGCACAGGTCCCCTGCTACTCCGTGACATCCAGCGAGGGCTGGGTACTCCGGAGAGGAGCTGCGCGGTGGGACCTGACACTTTCGACCAACTAAAACTAACTTATAACCTACCCCAAACAGAATATTACACATATCTGAGGATCAAAAACTTGATTCATACTAAGAACATACTTAACATCCCAAAAATTGAGCAATTTTTTGACACCCAACACAATGAAAAAACTACTTGCTAAAGTAACACATCTAGTGGAAGAAGTAGTACCAATTGAGAAGGACCATTCATGGTCAAAATGGGAGACAGATTTTGATATGGTTTTCACATTACCAGATTGGCTCAAAGCCCAAATTCAGATGAAAAAATCTGCCCACAATCTTACGTTGCAAGAAACTTTTTACAAACTTCGTTTTAGATGGTACCTGACCCCACTTAAGCTGAATAAAATTTCAAGTCTTAACTCAAAATTATGTTGGAAATGTCACAAATATGAGGGAAATATGCTCCACATGTGGTGGTCTTGCCACTCTCTTGCATCAATCAAAAGGACCATTTTCTCAATTTGTGAACATTTAATACCTTCCTTTGTTTCACTTAAAGCTCATTTGTTTCTATTTCACATGGATTTTTCAGCGTTGATTGCCAATAATAGACTGGGAATGTGTTTAGAGTGAGCGAATGAAATGAAATTATTAATTTTCCTTGTATTGTCTGATGCTTGGCGTCCGCCTACGAACCCAACTTGGTCGTAATGTAATAATTGGGGGAGTATTGTTTGTATACGATTGGCTAGAACTTTTGCATATATCTTTAGGTCTATATTCAGGAGAGAAATTGGTCTATAATTGGGCCAGTGAAGTGTGGACTTGTTTGGTTTCAGAATGGTTGTGATGTGAGCCATCAGCATTGATTTTGGGAATTCTCCTTTTTGTTTACATGAGTTGAATACATTCACGAGATGTGGGGAGATAATTTCTTTAAAAGTTTTGTAATAAATATTGGAAAAAACGTCGGGGCCTGGTGCCTTATCGGATGGTAGGGCTTTCTATGACTTTAACATAGAAACATAGAAACATAGAAACATAGAAACATAGAATGTGTCGGCAGATAAGAACCATTCAGTCCATCTAGTCTGCCCAATTTTTTTTTGAGTACTTTTATTAGTCCCCCTTTCCCGGTCTTATAGCTAGGATAGCCTTGTGTCTATCCCACGCATGCTTAAAATCCTTGACTGTGTTTACCTCTACCACTTCTGCTGGAAGGCTATTCCATACATCCACTACCCTCTCAGTAAAGTAATACTTCCGATATTACTTTTAAATCGTTGCCCCTCTAATTTAAGACTATGTCCTCTAGTTGTGGTAGTTTTTCTTCTTTAAAATACTTTATGTATTTCTTCTGTAGAGAAGGGGGAGGCTAAAAAGGATCTGTATTTAATATCCAGAGTTGGGAGGTTTACTTTGTTTAAGAAAGAGTCAATTTGATATTTCTGGGGTTGTGGGGTGTTGCTATCATATTTTAAATTATATAATGAGGAGTAATACTCTGCGAAGATATCTGGAAATTTTGTTCGATTAAGTATCTAGTCTTTATTTAGATTAATAAGTGCTGGTATAGCTTTTTTTGTTTCCTGTTTTTTAATTCGGTTAGCTAGGAGTTTACCTGCCTTGTTGCTATTAGTATTGAATGACTGTTTTAATTTAAGTAACTGAAGGTGAGTATGGGACAATTGGATCTTTGATATCTCATTTTTTAACTCTTGAATGTGCCTGGTTTTTTGTTTGGTTGGTGCCGTTTTATGGACTTGGGAGAGGGCTTTGAGGTCCTCTGTAAGTTGCGTCAGCTTTTTGGTTCTTTGTTTCTTGTCAAATGCCGCTAGGGAGATCAACTGGCCTCTTAATACTGATTTATGTGCTTCCCAGAGCATTTCTGAAGATATCTCTTGAGTATTGTTAAGGAGAAAATATTCCTTTAAGTGTTTTTTAATTTGTTGTTTTATGTTGGCATGGGCTGATTGGAACTCATTAATTCGTCATACCCCTGTTCCCCTGAGGGGAAGGGACAAGTCCAAAGTTAACGTAATTGGGGCATGGTCCGACCATTGAATAACCCCTATTTCACATGTTTTAATTTTTTGTAGGGTATGCATGTCTGTCAGAAAGTAATGTAGCCTGGAATACGAATTGTGGACTTGGGAGAAAAATGTATAATCTCTTAGCTCCATGCGTCATAAAGGTGAGCTTCTGTGAGGGAGCTTTGGAAAGATGATTCCAGTGCTACCATTCTTTTGACATGATTTGAAGGTGTGTGGTTTGTTGAATCTAATTGCGGGTTGGTGACTAAGTTGAGGTCTCCACAAACAATAGTGGAACCCTATACATTACGTGTATATTGATGGGCATTTGAATTTGGGGCATATAGATTAGTGATAGTATATAGCTCATTGTTTATGGAGATGATGAGGATGATATATCTGCCTTTTGGGTCTTTTTTGATCGAAACCATATCAGTTGCTAGAGAATTGTGGAGCCATATGGACACTCCTGCCTTTTTGCTTTGGGCCGTGGCGTGAAATGCTAAAGGAAATTGTTTTGTTAGACAGTAGGGTATGCTTTTTCTAGCGAAATGTGTTTCTTGTACACAAATGATTTGTGCTTTGGCCTCTTTCATCAGGAGTCTCCTCTTATGGGGGCTATTTAATCCTTTTACATTTAGAGACAAAAACATCAGAGCCATGGTAACCTGACTAGGGGTGCATGATTGTGATTTGTCGCTGGTAGGTGAATCTGTTTATGTGGGATAGGTAAGTACTTACAGCTGCTTTCTGGGAGGAGTTAGTCCTGGGGATCTGTGCCCTGGCTTAGGCACATCGTTGATGATTGATGAGTTTGTAGGGCAACTTTTCGCGTTCTTCTCTACTGCGGCGGGATGTACCACCTTTCTTCTTTGGGGTTGTCTTATGTTAGCGTTGGACGAATACTCCAAAGTTGGGAAGGGGGGGGGGGGGGGGGAGATGGGAATAGAGTAGGGTAAACTGGAGATATAGAAAGAAAAAGAAAATAAACAAGATTCCATTCCAAGAATGTACAAACAGATTATTCATTGTATGGATGAATAGGTTCAAGTGCATTTGAAATTATTAGTAACAAATTTTTTAACACACAATGCACAGGTCTCATACCCAGATGAGGCAGGGGTGTCTTCTGGGGAGATGGTGTAGAGGACTGTGAGCTAAGATGGGTTAACAGGGGGAACATGTATTTAACTATGCTTGTGGAGGAGTGGAGCGTGCTGAACGTGGCTCTATTCCTAACATTATTATAATTGAGAATTTGCCACCTGCAGGAGCTTGTGCTTGTGGTGAGCTTCTCATTTTACTCAGGACCGGGACGATCTTTGAAATTTATGGGTTTGTATGATTGGGTCTTGTAGCTACTCAGCATCTGAGAGATGCCTCGAGCTTTCTGGTGACCGCCACTAACCTAGCTACAGTTTGCTTGGTAGAAGGCTGTAGTTTAAAGTAAATGGTAACTTTACACTGCGGGGTTCCCCCCTATAAACTGCTACGGGATTCGGCTAGGGTAGTTCCTAGAATCTGAAAACTTTGACAAAGATATTAGTTATTTGTTATCTGTTTTTTTTGTTGTTTTTTTTAAATCGTCACTCCTGACGGTAATGCGTCTTTAAGATCAACTGGTAATGTCAACAGCAATTAGAGTCTGCAACAGAACGGAAAGCTAAAAGGCAGAAATGTAGGAGTCTCGCAACGTTTCAGTAACCTGCAGCGTTTTTGTTAGGTTTAAATGGTGTAAGTGCTGTCTCGCTCCGCTTCTCCTTCATAATCTGGTAAAAATTGAAATCGCCTAAGCAGTAGTAGTGTGCGATGAGGGAACTCACGACCATTCCTTGGTTGGTTTCGTGGTAATTTTCTTTCGGAGGTTAGTGCTTTCCACCAATTGTAAATCCCTTTGCTTCAGAAGTTCCATACCATCTTCTGGGGTCGTTAGGATGGAGGTAGATCCATTTCTCGAAATGATGAGTTTCACTGGGTATCCCCATTTCCACTTGATTTCAGCTTCTCTTAAGGACCGGGTGACTTGGTGAAAGTTTCGCTGAAGTTGCAGCGTCTCCGGGGATAGGTCTGCAAAAAGTTTTATGTCTGTGAAAGGGGCTGGAAGTTCTGATGTTTGTCTACTTGCACAGAGGATTTCTTTCGTATAGTGGTAGTGGTACTTAATTTTTTAGCTCATTGTGCATAATTCCTTATGTGAGTCAATCACTTGATCCATTTTGTGTTCCACGTGGTTGGTCTATTCACCCAGCTCTTTTATTTCTTTCATTAGTTCCGCTTAAGGGGATTTAAAGTCGTTCTTAATATCTGTTCTAAGGTTACAGATCAATTTCTTTATATCCTCCACAGGTACCTGCATCATCTATTTCTGAGATTTATTCTTCCTCGGGCTCCGTGCAGGCGCCATCTTGGGAGCTGGATGTGGTAAGTTTCAGCGACTTATTTCGCTCTTTTGGAGTCAGGTACTTCAACATTTTCCCTTGGTTTCTTGTACTCCGATGTGTAGACATCATAGGGGGTAGTTCTTTCAGGTGAATTTCTCACTTGGAACGGTGATATAGTGCTTTATTTCCCCGATTCTTACAGGAGCTAGCTCACTGCGCAGTCAGTTCAGTTGACAGCCAGGACACGCCGACCCCCTGCTGATTTTGAACATTTGCCCACTGACAAGAAAATGATCAGTCTACAATTTTAGTGGTACGTGTATTTTAACAGTGAGAGACAGAATAACAAAACAAATCCAGAAAAACGCAGGTCAAAAAAGTTATAAATTGATTTGCATGTCAATGACTGAAATAAGTATTTGACCTCTTCAGCTCAGTACTTAGTGGCAAAACCCTTGTTGGCAATCACAGAGGTCAGATGTTTCTCAGGAGGGATTTTGTCCCACTCCACTTTGCAGATCCTCTGCAAGTCATTAAGGTTTCGAGGCTGAAGTTTGGCAACTCGAACCTTCAGTTCCCTCCACAAAGTTGTCCTGCCCCCTTAGCAGAAAAACACCCCCATAGCATAATGTTTCCACCTCCATGTTTGACAGTGGGGATGGTGTTCTTGGGGTCATGGAAGCATTCCTCTTCATCCTTCAAACACAGTGAGTTGATGCCAAAGAGCTCGATTTTGGTCTCATCTGACCACAATACTTTCAGCCAGTTCTCCTCTGAATCATTAAGATGTTCATTGGCAAACTTCAGATGGGCCTGTACATGTGCTTTCCTGAGCGAGCACTGCAGGATTTCAGTCCTTCCCAGCGTAGTATTACCAATTGTTTTCTTGGTGACTATGGTCTCTTCAGATCATTAACAAGATCCTCCCATGTAGTTCTGGGCTGATTCCTCACCATTCTCATAATCATTGAAACTCCAGTCTCTAACTGTTAAAATACACCTACCATTAAAATTATAGACTGATCATTTCTTTGTCAGTGGGCAAACGTTCAAAATCAGCAGGGGATCAAAAAAAAATTTCCTCACTGTATGCATATATATGTATATATATGTGTGTAGGAGACAGCATTAAGGATACTGAGTTAGTCAGCCAAGAACCTTTTATCTATGCCAAGAGTTTGCATTTACAGATATTTGTAGAATATTCTAGTAGCTGTGAATTCCTAGTTGCTGGGATTTAAGGCTTGTCTGGAAATATGCAATTTCTACAGTTAATTTATTTGAGCGTATGTGAGTGCCTCATGTTCTAGAGCCACCTATGACTAGTGTTAACTTGAGTTGCCATCTTTTCTTCAAAAAAAAAATACTTCCATCAGCTCAATCTTTTACTTTTTATCAGTCTGCCAGTAAAATACTTGTTAGGTGGCAACCCTAGTGGTAGCTAAACTTTACCTGCAGTAGTGCATTAACTAAATACTTTATGGCTCAATTAAACAACTTTGAAAGAAGGCAGATTCAGGCCATGGGCTTGTTCTGTTGCACACAGTGGCGTACCTACCATTGGTGCAGGGGCCACAGCTGCGACCGGGCCTGTCACTCCAGGGGGCCTGGCTGACCTGCGACCTCTGCAAAAAAAAAAAGTGTGGCCAAAAAGGGCCCATTCATCCTTGGGGCCCAAAGCAGCTGCCCCATGGGCCCCTGCTGCTCTTGTGACTGTCTCACATGGTGCAATTTTGCACTGGGGGCCGATGGTTTCTAGTTAAACCCTCTGATTGCACAACTGATCAGAAGTTGCTAGTCCTCACCTGAGCACAATGGGATGCTTCTAATAAAGAATTTACAGTTCAAGATTGTGATCTTAAAAATACAGTTCACGGCTATAATCAGATAAATATAGACAGTCTACAGTTAGGGTTGCCACCTTTTCTTCAAAAAAATACCGGTCTTGGTACTGTCTCCATAGACTTAACATTGGCCTGATGCCAATTTTTTTACCGGCCTGCCGGTAAAATACCAGCCAGCTGGCAACCCTATCTACAGTCTATATTTAACCCAATACAGCCCTAGGGTTACCATCTTTTCTTCAAAAAATTACTGGCTTTGCTATTACCCGGCCTCAAGTCAATTTTTTACCAGCCTGGTGGCAACCGTTTAGATTCCTGAAGTATACATTTTTATTTGCATCCAGAAATAAAATAGTAACGTGGTTCTCTTATTGTACAGAAACACAGATACATACACTATTCTACATGTAAAACAGATATATATTTCACTGGCAGTGTAGGTGATAAGTGAGTGGCAGGGAGTGGGGGGAAGTCCATTCCTCAGCGGTCACCCTGTCACTGTCACTCCCAGGAGCCATATATAGAACTTGGATAAAAGAGTAACCCACAACAGGTCATCTCTCAGCCACCCCCTGTCTCTATCACTCTCTTGCAAGCTCTCCTCCTTCTTTTTCTCACTCCCCTTTTGTATGAAACTGTCCTTTCTTTCTTTGTCTTCGTCTGTCTGTCTGTAGCTTTTTCCTTGTTATCGTTTCTTATTTTGACATAATGGCAGACAAGCAAAATAAATCCCAGCAGCCTCCAGTCTCTGAGGAAGTGCCTGAAAACCCAGAGGAAGGTGAAGAAGAAGCCAAAAAAAAGCAAGAAGATTTACCTCCCTTTGAGGTAGTAGAGGGGTAAGTTGTTTTGGGAAAGTTATGCATGTCTTGGAAAAATACTTACTGACAAGATTAATGATGAGCAGAATCACTGCTTCATACGTAAATTATTTCTGGGCCTTTAATAAGTATGCCTGTCACTGTGCCTCTAAGTACCCATAATTTATTTTGTTTTCATTTTAAAAAATAGATGTGTAACATGAGCTTTACTTTTTTTCATAAGTATTCACTGTAATAGGCTTTGTTTCTATTTGTGCGGTATTAGGGTCTATCTACTAAAAAGTGGACTAACAAACGGACTTCAAAAACCAGACATTAATAACTGATTTGGATGTGCAGACACATTTGATCATTTTTCAACTTGACTACTGCTGCCTGATTTTTGCAGTTCACTTGTCAGTTCCAGATGGTTCACTTTTTACCCAGTAGACCCAACTGTGACAGATTGAGGAGATGAAAATCCTTTAAAAAAAAAGCCCAATAAAAGTCAGCTATTTTGTATGTTGTTAATAAAACCTTTTGGAGTTACTCTAACCTATATGGAAATAGTATGTATAATCTCAGCAGGCGAGTTTTTATCTTAAACTCCCTTCAAGTGTGGTCTCACTAATAATGGAATGACATAGATAGATGTGCTTAGATTACGGTTGCTGCACTGATAACTTGAGTGGCTGCGTTCTAAAAATACATACATACAGCGCTTCACTCAATGTAACTGTGCTGTAGTTTAGTAATCTGGGATTCATTTACAAGTGGATTATTACAAAATTATGATCATGAAGCTAAGAAAGAGGTAAATGTATTTGACACCCTTTCCAAAGGATTTAATGGTCCTGTCATTCATATAAATTCTGTATATACATTGAAGATGCAAGGAAGGGGTAAACATGTTTACGCTGCATTTGAGAAGCAAGCAGGCACGCATCCTACCTTCTGCGCCGCACACCAAGCACAATCCAGCGCTGTATTTTCAGGGGTTGTTTGCTCCGAACAGACGACAGCACACAAACCCGAAAATACACAAAATAGAGCTGAGAGGCCGAAGGCAGCAGAGAATTCAGCATCAGAGTTACTCACTCTGTTGCCAATTTGACCAGCACAGAAAGGATACGGAGTAACTGATGCTGACGGCCTCTCGGCTCTATGTCGTGTTAGTGTGCTGTCCGTTCGGTGCACACTTACCACTCATGGAAGCATGGAAGAATAAAGTAAGACACCATCCTTCTTCTCCTGAATTGCCCTGTAACAGGTTAAGTGAGATACTGATGTAAAGGCCTGTGACAAAACTTCAAGCTATGTATTTTTTCTTGCCAGTACTCTGGGGATCAATTTGTCTGGCATTGGAAACCTAAAGCAATTTGCTTCAAGTGTCTCTAACCTACTAGTGTTCCCAGGCAGACACCCAGAAAATCATCCATGTCGTGTTAATATCAAGTAGAATATATTGTCCTGGATTTTGTTCCATGATAGTTCAGTGATCCAGTGGCCTTTGAGATCCTTTCACACTGATCTGACATTAATAACCTCTCATGGCTCCCTTCCCTCTTATGTTTATGAGGTTCCCATAACAAATAACACCTACTGGTTTCCAGTTACTGCCACAGCTGACAGCAAACAATATGCAACTATTTATGAGGTTATATCTGCTCTACCCTTTCAAATCCTATTATTGGTAGCCAAATCACCAGTCTTAATCTAAGCCTTCATAACCCTCAATGTAGAAATTCATATTTTGCATCTGCTATCACCAAACCTTGCTGCTTATTTGCTTTTATTCAAAAAACATGCTTTAGTTCACTTATATTCTAACACTGTATACTAATAATTATTGTATATTTGGATGGGCACTGTATGCTTCATATACTAAATGCATTGTTATTTTTATTAAAGGAAAACTGGAGCAACAAAGCAACTTGTGTTTAATTGAAAGATCACATCAAGTGTAGGCATTTTACATAGAAATGCTTAAATGAAAGAATACAAATAATGTACTTTATTGAGCCCTCTTTACTTCATGTAGCTCTAACAGGGGGCAGACATGCTGTTTAGAATCTTGGGGCAGATCTTCATTCATTTGCATGAAGGTTCGTGCAGAGCTGACCCAAGATTCTATACAACATGACTGCCCCCTTTTAGAGCTAAACAAAGCATTACATGCTCAGTGTTTTATTTGGATTCTTTCATTAAAGCATCTCTATACACACCATCTACACTTGATGTAATCTTTCAGTAGAACATGAGCTATTGTTTGCCTACAGTTGTCCTTTAACCCCTTCACGCCAGATGGTGCTTTGGTCCTTAATGACCAAAGCACCAGCCGGCATCTGTGTGTTCCTGGCTGCTGATAAGGAAGTGATCAGTGCCAGGAACACGCAACCAGGGAACCAATCAGGGTCTCTATAGACCCGTTGGTCAGTGCCGACATCCCGCTATATGGTGGCATGCCCGAACCAGGGAGTTTGTGCACACAGGGAGGCCGCATTGAGCTGTTATATGCAGGACGGTCTATGCCATCCTGCAGCTTTTTACAGTATATTGTAAATATTGTATATCTGTGTCATAGTTAAGCCACTCAAAATGGTCTCACCAGACAGTGGGGACCCCAATGCAAGTCCCTGCAGCGAGGTCCACACACAGCTCATCTGCAATGAGCTGTTGAATACAGGATGTTCTTTGCAGTCCTACTAGCTTCGAGGCAATAAAAAGTAGGACGGCATGGAACATCTAACAAACGGGAAGAGGTTAAGCAACTGGCAACTCTACACAGTAATAATTATAATATCAGCCAAGGTGATCCCAGTATTGATCGGGGGCTGTAACTCCTAAGATGGGAGAGAGACTCCAATAGATTTCAGGAAGAACTTCAGAGCACTCTGTCCAGAAGACTGCAGTGCTAGGAACAGCTAAGATACTGCACAAAACTCTCAAACTCCCAGGCCTCTGGTAGAGGATCTGAGGTTGAGGTAGATACATACCTCCCATGAACTAATTCCAGTCTCTTGGTGGTCGGCAGTGAGAGTTCCTAATGCTCAAACACCCACTGGGCATCTTTTTCCCACAAGTGATTTTGACTTTATTTCGTTATCAATGCATAGTTGGTGATGCATTAGGAATTAAATGCCTTTTAAGCCAAGTGCAGCCTATGAAGACTAGGTTATATCTGTACTTTATTCAGGGATACAATTTGAATTCAAGGCAGCACTGCATAAAATGAAGACTGCATGATTATGTGTCTATGTTGATTGCAGCCAAGATATATTCTTTACAAGCATCTCTAAATAATTAAACAATCTGGTCACCTTGTACTTCCTGATACCCCTTATATTTATTATTTTCTCTGTACTTCTAAATCCAGTCATTCCTTGCTCCTTGCCTCTAACTATCTGCAACCTGAACTCTTGCCACCTGCCTTGCCCCCTGGGCCTTCTAACCACCCTGTCTGCTTGCTGGTAGGCTGCATACTGTAGCCCTCGTGTAAACCACTCACTGTGCTGGATATTCTGTTTCACCCTTGTCCTGTCCACAGCAGTGACATGTGTGAGCAAACCTCTACAGTCAGGTTCCAAACAATGCAATCCTTACAGTCCCCAGCAAAGTAATGAGGCAGTGACCAGCACCTGGTAATCTAGTCCTTGTGTTATGCTTACCCATTGGTTTGCAATTTTACCTACCTTCCCCTGCTGATGTATTGGAGTTATTTGCTGCAATTTAAACACAAGGCAACTGAACTGACAAGGGAATTACAAAAATCAGGACTATCTAGTGGAGTAGGAAAGATTGGCCTTTTTTTTTTTACAGCTCTGTTACTAATGGCTGATATTTAATACACTTGCAGTTCCCTGGTCAGTTAAAATTTAGGGAATGTAGCTACATATGTTTCTAAAAGTGTCACAGTAAAGTAAATTGCGCTTGCTTACACTGCATGCTTAGCTATCTTTTGATGTGTCTTTGTGACCATTCTCTGCTGAGCTAAACGATGGATTAATGAAGTGACAGATGATGTGGGAAGCCTAAAGCTAAGCTAAAAATAACTTTCACATTTCTGACACAAACAGGGGATTGAAACATATGTTGCTTGAAGAATAACAAAAAGACGTAGTGGGTATGATGCTATGGAATATGCACAAGCTATGGCTACATAGAAACTTTATTTTTTACCACAGTTTAAACGGATTTAGAGGGGCATGTAAAAAAAAAAAAACGCAAATATATTTTATGTGCAAAACTACTTTTGTGCTTTGCTCCTTTCGCAATGTACTAAACATTTAACACTCAAATAGTACATACAAGTAAATTGCGAATAAAATCAGGCAATTTTGCGAATATTTTTTCTACGTCCTTTGATAGCACTTGCTAAAAGCATGCACAAATATAATCGCAATTTATTAGCGCAACTTGAAAAATGCACACTAAACAATAATAAACGGAAGAGGTGCAAAAGGTGAAAATCAGCAAAAGAAGCGCAAAATGTTCCTTATTCATGTTTTATCTATTTGTTTCCCCCATTGCATTTAGTACTTGACCCCATTAGACATATGTTCTAAGGCAGGGATGCGCAATACATGACCCTGTAAGCCAAGTGAAGACAGCTGGTCACCAGGGTGAAGCCCATCTGATTTTACTCATTAAAACGTAATTTGAAGGCTTACTTAAGTATTTGAGTTTCAGGACACCATTGGTGTCTACAGTAATCCAGTGCTGACAGTAGGTTTATTATGGAGCCAAAATGGTGCACAATGTCATTGTGGATGCACTGCATTTGTGAAAATTGCACTGTAGAATAAAGATAAAATTACATGCACTTTCTAAAATATGTTCCATTTTGTTCTCTTGATGACTGCCTGTATATTTCACAATCAGGGCCAGACTAGACTGTATAAAAATAGCATAACATGGCAAAATCAGCAGTACTGTATAAACGTTATATATCAATGCAAAATCAGAAGTAATATATAAACATTGCATAACATGGCAAAATCAGCAGTAATGTATAAACATGGCATTACATGGCAAAATCAGCAGTAATGTATAAACATGGCATTACATGGCAAAATCAGCAATAATATATAAACTTGTCATATCATAGCAAAATCAGCAGTACTGTATAAACGTTATATATCAATGCAAAATCAGAAGTAATATATAAACATTGCATAACATGGCAAAATCAGCAGTAATGTATAAACATGGCATTACATGGCAAAATCAGCAGTAATGTATAAACATGGCATTACATGGCAAAATCAGCAATAATATATAAACTTGTCATATCATAGCAAAATCAGCAGTACTGTATAAACTTAGTATATCAAGGCAAAATCAGCAGTAATGTATAAACATGGCATTACATGGCAAAATCAGCAATAATATATAAACTTGTCATATCATAGCAAAATCAGCAGTACTGTATAAACTTAGTATATCAAGGCAAAATCAGCAGTAATGTATAAACTTGGCATATCATAGGAAAATTATCTGTAATATATAAACTTGGCATATCATGGCAAAATCGTCAGTAACGTATAAACTTGGCATATCAGGAAAATCAGCAGTAATGAATAAACATGGCATAAAATAAAATCAGCAGTAATGTATACAAATGACAAATCATGGCAAAATCAGCAGTAATGTATAAACTTGGCATATCATGGCAAAATCAGCAGTAATGTATAAACTTGTTATGTCATGGCAAAATCACCAGTTATGCATAAATTTTGGATATTAATTTAGGAAAAACCTACGGGACTTACCCCAGTATATGCCCCATCACCCACATTGCACACCTAGGACTTACCCCAGGACATGCCCAATCAGCCACATTGCACATCCAGGACTTATCCCAGGATATGCCCCATCACCTACATTGCACACCAAGAAATGCCCCATCACCCTTATTGAACCCCAATACATGCCCAATCAGCCACATTGCACACCAGGATTTAGCCAGTTCAGAAGTCACAACTCCATGGTGTCTATTAGAAGGCAACATGAAGTCTGTGTGCTGCTCAGGTGCACAGACAAGTTCCCATGCTGCCTCATGCCCTCCACACACACTCTGAAGTCTCAGAGCCAGCAGGTCACGTGATTCCCGGCGCTCAGATATTAGTCAGAGAGCGGGGATCGTGAGAGGAAGCATGGGAACTTGTCTGTACATCAAAGCAGTGTAGAGACTCCATGCTGCTTGCTCACTGACATGGAGCTGGTGAGGAGAGATCTTCTAATCTCCCCAGCCAGTAGCTCTGCCAGCAAGCTGTTTTTTTTTAAAGGTAGGGGCCCTGTCGAAGCCCCCCATTTTGCAGGGTTTCTGCATTAATTGGTCATAAAATGTTATCTGATCTAAGTCACAAGTATAGACAAACACAATGTGCTTAACCCTTTAAGGACCAGGGATTTTCCTGGGCCAAGGACCAGAGCGTTTTTCAATTTTTAATACGCGGTTTTTGAAACACAAATTTCCTCTCTCTCATTTAACGTACCCATACAAGTTATATGTTGTTTTTTAGAGGACAGTTAGAGCTTTCTTTTGATACCCTATACATAAAAATGATTTACATTTTAGTATTAAAAAATACATATAAAAGAGGAAATTTTTGAGGAAAAAAAAGTTTTTCCCCATTATTTTCCCAATAATAAGCTACATAACTAGTGCAACACTAACCCACTTATCCCCCCTAATTAACTAACTAATAAAAAAGAAAAATATTGGTTCCCAAACCCCCCATAACAAAAAAGACAGAAAAAAACTCTGAAGAGTGCGATGTCAGATCAGTAAAAATCATGCAACAGGCATGCAGGGGTTAAATTTTATTAAATAAATATATTAAAATTACCTTTATTTATTCAAAAAAACTTTATAAATTGTAAAAATAAAAAAATCTGTTAAAAAAAAAAACTAAATGAGGGCCATAAAGTGGAAGGAAACTGATCACAGTTAAAAACTGTGATCAGCAATGAAAGGGTTAATTTTTTTTTTATTTTTTTTACCTATGTGTGTATAATTAATTTATTTTTACTTACAGGTCACTCTCTGTGCTTCACTATAAGAATGTGAAGCACAGGGAGTGAATTAGAGGCAAAGTCAGTGTGTGAACACACTGACTTTGCCATCTAATTTGCATGTTATCGCGGTGATGACTAAATCACCGCGATCACATGCCCGGAAACTGACCGATCGGGTCCAGGAGCTTTGCCTCGGGTGCGAGGCTTAGTCCTGGACCCGTTGCAGACTAGCTGGCGGTGCCCACGAAGCGCACCGCCGGCTAGACTGCATGACGAGTTAACTCGTCATAAGGTCGCTAACGCTGCGGCTCTTATGACGAGTTAACTCGTCATAAGGTCGGGAAGGGGTTAAGCTAATAATACACAAACAAACAATAATTATCTTTAATCTGTATACTGAACACACCCATTAACCATTCACATTGCTGGTGGATTTAACAACTGGTTGAACCTCCCTTGGCAGCAATAACCTCAAACAAATGCTTTTGGTATCTGTGGTTCAGACCTGCACAACATTGAGGAGGGATTTTGGACCATTCTTCCTTACAGAACAACTTACTCCATCTTCTTAGGATTTCTGGTGTGAATGGCTCTGTTTAGGTCTTTCCACAGCATCTGTATTGGGTTAAATGGATTGTCTAGTCCCCAAACTGACTTTGGTGTAAGTTGAAGACTACTGCTTGTATAGTGCACAGACTTTTTTTCCAGTGTGATTTGATGCAAGCATTCTTAATAAATTCCATTTTTAATATTTGACACCAGCCCTCCCCCCATGATTACTCTCCATGTTTACTGCATGTGCAGCAGCACTGATTATATAGACACAGCGGATATAAAGTTTTGTTTCATTTAGCATCTTCTTGTGCTACTGGAATAGAATGCATTGTGTGGAATGAGATAACCTTGCTCTTGTACACAGTAGGATCTCTTAACAGTGCAACACATTATCTGGTGACAACAGTAGAAAGACAGGAAATTCCATTAATTTGCATGAAATTATTAACATTGTTCCCTGCAGAAAAAAAGGCAAATTGACGTATACTCAGCTAGTGTGGGCAGTCCTGGTATCTTGCAAAATGCTGTCATTTCACAAATGTTTCTGTAAGTTTTTTAATATTTGAAGCAATGCAAAATGCACACGAAGTTAACACTAATTACTGACTGTCGACAAATTCATATAGTCTGCACGCCTCCGCTGGTTTCACAGATCATTGACACTCATTGCGCACATGCAGCCCATGTATAAAGAATCATTGGCTGAAAACACCTGATTAATGCCGGAGAATCTCAACTCCCTCATGCTCAGCACATGACAGAGAGGCAGAGTGAAAGAGGGCATCACATGACACTGCTTGAAAGAGGGCATCACGTGACACGGGAGTGCAGTATGGTACACAAACAATGCTAGAGAGCCCCCCCTCCCTCACATGAGAGGTAATACAGCAGGGAAGAGAAGTTTAGGAGCACATACTCAATATGCCAGGGGTTTCCAAGTTTTTTCTGTGGTGGGTCACTTCACCAAAATTGTATGTGAGCATGGGCCGCATTCATTTTTCAATCAAAGAAAATGATGTATATATTTATATACTGTGTGTATGTAATTTACACTGACACACACTTTCATACAGATCCATACTTACATAGTTACACTGACACACATTTTCATACAGATCCATACTTACTTTCAGTTACACCAGGTCTCGACAAACCCCGGGCGCCAGGTCGCCATGGCGACTAGGAAATCAGACCTGGCGCCCCGGGTATCGTGAGCCCCGCGTGGTGCCCTCGGCAATAGGATCGCTTTTTCCCTTGTCTTTACTCCAGCAGCGGTGCGAGAGGGAGCAGAGTGAGTGCACCGGCTGCACAGACTTCCTGCTCCGCCCCCTCGCACACCGATATAGTGCTGATTGGGGAGCATAGCAGGGAAGCTCCTCTCTGCCACCAGGCTGGAACGCCCCCCCTCCCCCTCCCTTTATTGAGGCTGGAACGCCCAGCCCCCCCCCCCCCCCCCTCCCATTGTGGTGTTATAGCAGGGAGGGGGGACATTGATAGGTGAACATTTTTGTATTTTTTTCCCTTTAAAAAAAACCTTCTGCCGTGTGTGTGTGTGTGTGTGTGTGTGTGTGTATATATATGTGTCTGGATGTGTTTGTGTGTGTGTGTGTATATATATGTGTCTGGATGTGTTTGTGTATATATATGTGTCTGACTGGATGTGTTTGTGTGTATATATGTGTCTGCCTGGATGTGTTTGTGTATATATATATATATGTGTCTGCCTGGATGTATTTGTGTATATATATGTGTCTGACTGGATGTGTTTGTGTGTATATATGTGCCTGACTGGATGTGTGTGTGTGTAAATATGTGCCTGACTGGATGCGTGTGTGTGTGTATGTATGTGACTGACTGGATGTGTGTGTGTGTGTGTGTATGTATGTGACTGACTGGATGTGTGTGTGTGTATATATGTGCCTGACTGGATGCGTGTGTGTGTGTATGTATGTGACTGACTGGATGTGTGTGTGTGTGTATGTATGTGACTGACTGGATGTGTGTGTGTGTGTATGTATGTGACTGACTGGATGTGTGTGTGTGTGTGTGTGTGTATGTATGTGACTAACTGGATGTGTGTGTGTGTGTGTATGTATGTGACTGACTGGATGTGTATGTATATGTAGAAAAACAAGGTGTAGCAGGTTTCACACTCAGAAGTGGAGGGTGCACGGAGAGGACTTTCACCCTGGTACTCCAAATTAGAATAAATGATCCTTTATTCTGTATGTATATGTGATGATGTGTCTGTGTGTATATATGTGACTGACTGACTGTGTGTGTCTGTCTGTGACTGCGTGTGTTTATGTGCTGTTTTCTGGCTCTTAGATATTTTAGCTGGCTCCTAAAACTCAGATACATTTGTCAAGCCCTGAGTTACACTGACACACACTTATATACAGATCCACACTTACATACAGTTACACTGACACACACTTACATACAGATCCATACTTACATACAGTTACACTGACACACACACTTACATACAGATCCATACTTACATACAGGAGCACTGACACATACTTACACACAGATCCATAATTACATACAGTTACACTGACACACTTACATACAGATCTATACTTACATACAGTTACAGTGACACACACTTACATACAGTTACACTGACACACACTAACATACAGATCCACACTTACATACACTTTCATACAGACCCACACTTACATACAGTTACACTGACACACACTTACATACAGATCCATACTTGCATACAGTTACACTGACACACACTTACATACAGATCCACACTTACATACAGTTACACTGACACACACTTACATACAGTTACACTGACACACACTTACATACAGATCCATACTTGCATACAGTTACACTGACACACACTTACATACAGATCCACACTTACATACAGTTACACTGACACACACTTACATACAGATCCATAATTACATAAAGTTACACTGATACACTTACATACAGATCTATACTTATATACAGTTACACTGACACACTTACATACAGATCTATACTTACATACAGTTACAGTGACACACACATACAGTTACACTGACACACACTTACATACAGATCCACACTTACACTTTCATACAGATCCACACTTACATACAGTTACACTGACACACACTTACATACAGATCCATACTTGCATACAGTTACACTGACACACACTTACATACAGATCCACACTTACATACAGTTACACTGACACACACTTACATACAGATCCATACTTACATACAGGTGCACTGACACACACTTACATACAGATCCATAATTACATACAGTTACAGTGACACACACTTACATACAGATCTATACTTACATACAGTTACAGTGACACTCACTTACATACAGTAACACTGACACACACTTACATACACTTTCATACAGATCCACACTTACATACAGTTACACTGACACACACTTACATACAGATCCATACTTGCATACAGTTACACTGACACACACTTACATACAGATCCACACTTACATACAGTTACACTGACACACACTTACATACAGATCCATACTTACATACAGGTGCACTGACACAAACTTACATACAGATCCATAATTACATACAGTTACACTGACACACTTACATAGTTACACTGACACACACTTACATACAGATCCACACTTACATACAGTTACACTGACACACACTTACATACAGATCCACACTTAGCTACAGATCCACACTTACATACAGTTACACTGACACAAACAGCTGAGATCTTCAGACCCCTCCTCCGCTTTGCTGTACACGCTGCTGGTCCGCTCCCCCTCGACCCTTGCGCTGACCTCATGCGCATATTAGAGGAGGGGTTGTGTGGCCAGGACTGAGGAGCTATGTGCAGGGAACTTTCCCTGACGCTCCTTCCGCATGGGGCAACAGTTGGAGGTGCAGCTACCGCTGCTGAGCTCACACGGGCCGCACCTCGCTGCCAGGCGGGCTGCATTTTGGATGCCCCTGCTATAATAGAATAGTGATGCCTTTCACACCTCCTACTGATGTTGGTCCTCCCACATCCTGAAAAACAAAAAAACAAAAGTGAAATGAAGCATTAGTAATTAATAAATAAATCTGCAATGTCTGAGTCTGCCCTTAAGGGGTCATAAACGCTTTAAACAGTCTCTAAGAACAAACACTGCACTTGTGAATGAAACAATATTTCAGGAAGTGTTACACTATGTCTGTAAGTTAATACTATTTCAGTCTTCATTAAATATTATTTTCAGTTATTGCTAGTAAGAGCAATGTATAAAAGGTTAAACAAATTTCTGTTATGATGTTGGATGCTTTGGATCAGAAAAAAGTATTAAAATCTATCTGGGGAATTGTAACAAGCAGTTATAGATATGCCTCTGCACATATCAACATGGACTTGCCAAACCTCTATTAAGAGTTAAGGCACTCACCTGGAGGATTTAAATGTAAATTACACACTTCCATTGAAAGTAGGTCATTGCATATCAAGTCACAAGATGATAGTGAAAACAGGAGAGGCCACATTTAAAGAATCAACAATATAATGAAACTAAATAACGCTGGTCATATGCATTGTTATGTGGTATGCCCATAAGTAATGGGCATACCACATAACAATGGTAACTGTGGATCTGATTGTCATCCCGATATTGAATGCTGAAAGTAAAAGAACTTGAGATGAAAGAAGTCCAAATTCACGTTAAAAAACAACTCTTCATGTGGCACACTATTTTGACCCAAACCTCTTTCATTTAAAGATTTTCTACTCTCTACACCTCCAGAAGAGAGCAAATAAAAGAATAAAGTTTACACTTTAGTACTAAATATGCATTTGTTCAAGTATTATTAGTTTTTGCATTAAATTTGTATGGGGGATGCCTGTGGCAAATGTGCAAGATATCAGTGATAATTACACAGCTGTCCTGTTCATGCTGCCTCTGTCGCGCTGTGCGAGCACTGATCTGACATCAGAGCACGAGGGCCACATGACCTTCCGGTGCTCAATCTGATCAGTGCGCGGGGAGGCGAGAGAGGCAGCATGGAAGGCTGCTGTCTCTTGCACAGGAGGTTAGTATCGGGGAAGGGGGGACTTTCTGTGGCATTTTAATGGGCACACTGTCTGTGGCATTTTAATGGGCATACTGTCTGTGGTATATTAATGGGCATACTGGCTGTGGCATTATAATGGGCATACTGGCTGTGGGATATTAATGGGCATACTGTCTGTGGCATATTAATGGGCATAAAATGGCATATTAATGAGCATGCTGTCTGTGGCATATTAATGAGCATACTGGCTGTGGCATATTAAGGAGCATACTGGCTGTGATATATTAATGAGCATACTGTCTGTGGCATTTTAATGGGCATACTGTCTGTGGCATTTTAATGGGCATACTGGCTGTGGTATATCAATGGGCATACTGGCTGTGACATTAATGAGCAACTGGCTGTGGCATTTTAATGGGCATACTGGCTGTGGCATATTAATGAGCATACTCTCTGTGGCATTTACATGGGCATACTGTGTGTGGTATATTAATGGGCATACTGGCTGTGGGATATTAATGGGCATACTGGCTGTGGGATATTAATGGGCATACTGTCTGTGGCATATTAATGGGCATAAAGTGGCATATTAATGAGCATGCTGTCTGTGGTATATTAATGAGCATACTGGCTGAGGCATATTAAGGAGCATACTGGCTGTGATATATTAATGGGCATACTGTCTGTGGCATATTAATGGGCATACTGTCTGTGGCATATTAATGATAATACTGGCTGTAGCATATTAATAGGCATACTGCCTGTGGCATATTAATGAGCATACTGTCTGGGGCATATTAATGGGCATAAAGTGGCATATTAATGAGCATGCTGTCTGTGGCATATTCATGAGCATACTGGCTGTGGAATATTAATGGGCATACTGTCTGTTGCATATTAATGAGCATACTGGCGTTGGCATGTTAATGGGCAAAGAGTGGCATGCTAATGGGAAAACAGTGGCATATCAATGGGCAAACAGTGGCATGTTAATAGGCATACTGGCTGTTGCATATTCATGGTCAAACTGGGTGTGGTATTTTCATGGGTAAACTAACAGTGGCATATTAATTGGTAACCTAACAGTGGCATATTAATGGGCAAGCTGTGGCATACTAATGGACAAACTGGCTGTGGCATATTAATTGGCAAACTGTAGCATATTAATGGAAAAACTGGCTGTGGCATATTAAGTCTTGGATGTCGGGTGATGGGGCATGTCCTGGGGTGTATTTAAATCATTGTCATGATATCCAAAGATCTGGATAAAATGACTTTGGAAGGGCAGGGGGCAGATATGGAGGTGGGGGGGGGGACAGAATTTTTTTCAGTAAGGGGCCCTGAAATTTCTGAGGAGGGCCCTGGTTGTTTCTAAATAAAACTCATACATGTTTCCCTATTATCATTCATAGGAGCCGTATTCCTGTTTCATCCTTCATGTTCCAGTTTAAGAATGTGGAGTACAGTTCAGGACGAAACAAGACTTTGTTATGCTACACTGTGGAACGTGGTGAGGGCCAGGTGTTTAAAGGGTGCCTGGAAGATGAGCATGCATCTTCCCATGCTGAAGAGGCCTTCTTCTCTACTGTCCTGCCGCAATTTCTCACTTCTGGCCCAGTCACGGTCACTTGCTATGTTTCCTCAAGCCCATGTGTAAATTGCGCAGCAAGCATTGCAAGATGCCTGCGGCAAAGCAAGGGTCTGCAGCTCCGTTTGGTTGTTGCTCGACTTTTCCAGTGGGAAGAATCAGAGATTCGAGGGGCTTTAAGAGGCCTGCGCTCAGCTGGCTGCCAAGTCAGGATGATGAGAGGTGCTGATTATGCCTATGTGTGGAAAAATTTTATAGAGCCGGACTTCAACCTGGACGAAGAGGGAAAATTTGAAGAAAAGAGCGAATCTGGAGAATTTATTCCATGGGAGGATTTAGAGGAAAACGCGCTGTATTATGAGGAGAAGCTGGCAGAGATTCTGAGATGAGGGAAAGTGCTAATGAAAAACAGGAAAGAGAACAGGCGTGTTGAATTTTAGGACAGCTTAATTTTGGGTACTCAAATAACTCTGTCTAATTTGCTTCATTCATTATCTCCTTCTGTGAATTAGCACTATTAAAATGTGAGGTTCCTATGTGTAGACAATTATTAAAAATGTCATTTCTTCATTGTGAAAGATGCTAACCTATAGATCTATTCTTTACAATATTGACTTAACAAAAAAAGCAATTTACTATAATCTTTCTTGTACATTGACTCGTGGAAACGTTGTGCCCATTGTAAAACTGCACATATTTAAATAGTTTTTAAACTAGGTTAAAAAAATATTATTCAGAACTATTATTCTTAAATAAATAATAGTTAGTGTAATTTTCAACTAATGCTAGGCATTACAACAGTAGGAAAGTTAAGTGTCATTTTGTACAAGGTTATTCAGTTCAAATGGTTTGTGATAAATAGGTTTCCCTCATTTTCTCTCTATTTCAATGCTTTGTCTGAAATGAGGTAAAACAATCATTATTTTTTAATCATTCACTTTGTGTTAGTCATACCACAGTAATATCCCCAAAGCACAAAAATGGAAGGGCCTTTGTTTTACTTACCGGCATCCATCCCTCTCAACCTCACTTTCTAAGTACTGATAGTAATCCCAGCTAACCTCTCCCCTACAAAACATATACAGGTTGAGTATCCCTTATCCAAAATGCTTGGGACCAGAAGTATTTTGGATAACGGATCATTTTGGGTAAAGGGTCATTTTCACCATTAAGATATAGTAAGGCCTCTCAACACAGTAAATACAGTAGTATCAATGCAGATAATGTATAGAGCAAATAACTCACTTTTACTCTGATGTGAGGCATCGTTGGGAACCTGCCGTTGGCGCATCAGGCCTGCACATGTGCCACTGTATTACCCTTTGTGGGGCATGTTTTCGTTGTGGAATTGGAGCATGTATGGAAAGACTATATTGCAGCTTAAAGGACAACTAAACTTTTTTGGGGACTCAGTGTTTTAGAACACTGGACAAATTAACTTCATTGAAATTATTGTTTGGGGGGGGGGGGGGCGACGACATACTTTGCACTTTAATTCATCCAGAGTCCCCAGCCCCTCCTTCATTTCTTCATGACCCCTTGGCTCAGTTGTGTCGATGGCACAACAGGGGCCGGATGTGGTATCCGAATTGTATTGCTTTCACAGCCTGCGTCGGCAATGCTTATTTGGAAGATGCCTGCTGTAGAACTGTGACCAGGCGCAGTTGCAATGAAGGCTTTTAAAATATGTAACGCTACAGCAAAATCAATGGGAACTACATTTCCCATGATACTGCGGTGGAGGAAGCGTTGCTACATATTTTAAAAGCGTCCAACGTGCATGCACCCGTTTGCGCATGCATGAGTGCCCAGGTCACTGTCGGCCATCTTCCAAATAACCATTGCCAACACAGGCTGTGTCAATTCGGATGCCACAGGGTCAGGAATAAAAGAAGGAGGGGCTGTGTACTCTGGATTAAATAAAGTGCAAAATAAGTCCAGTCCTTCAAAATAAGGCCCGATTAAAAACAAACTTTTCAAAATTATAAATAATCAGTATCTTGACAGAAAGCAAGATGTTTAGATGAAGCAAGATATAATAATCCTCTATATTAAGTATGTGAATAACTGTTGGCACTAGTTTGCACTAGTTTATTATGGGTATTTTCTGGTTAATTACCATGATTTTAATTTGCAATGTAGCATTTATTTTTAAAATTATATAATTTTTCCATCTCTACCTGGAACTCTCAATCCCATTTGCTCTAAAAAATAAAAAATAACATTATCTATAGGAGCTAATTACTAAAAGTGAGATGCAAAGGTCAGGCACTAGTAGCAGCATTGGAATGATGGGCAAGTTGTAGAATTTCTTTTAACGTCACTCTTAACGCCCGACTTGCAGTTCACTTTTCATGTTTTACATGCATATCTTAACTTCTCTCACTGTGCTTTTTCATCAAAGGTTATTTCTAGCAATGCAATGCTGACCTCTTAAATGATATTGCTCTTTTTGTAAGCAGGCAAAGTCATTTCCTTTCGCTCTCTAAAGTACTTGCTGCATTCATGCTGAGAGTATGCCATTAAGTGCACCTTGAAATAGTTTTCCACAGTCATTTAAAAAAAGCACCTATTTAATGATAATATTTCTCTTCTGTAACCAATCTATGCATCAGTTCACGAAACTTAAAGAATGAAAAAGTTACAAAATGTTCTGTTTTCCTTGAAATAGTTTTTTATTGTCACATAATCGACAACCTTTTTAAAAAAAAAAAAAAAAAAATTCTATTATTCTGCTAAGGAACTGACCTGAAATAACCATTTTCTATAATTTTCTGCTTTTTCCTTCCATCTTTCTGTCACGCTGCACATATTTCCTCTTCCCCCCTTTCTGCACTGTTCTCTTAGTCTCGTTTTTCACTCCTCTCTCAAAATAGCCTACTAAGGCTCCACAGTTAGGTTACAGCTCTGTTTGACTATTGAAACACAATCTGTGTAATTGAAGTAGATTTATCGGAGACAGCAGTTTGTTCTACATCTCTCTAGACATCCACAATTCTTAGCCTATTTCACTTGATAAATTTTCCTGAAACAGGATTTGAAAATGCTGCCCCACCACATTTCATTACATGGCATCATATATTACGACTTTCATGTTTTCTGTTGTGGCTGTTTTATAAGTGGCTGCCGTGGACAGAGTGTGATTCTGTTCCACTGATCTTTCAAAATAAAAGTGTGTTCAGTATTTTTAAGAATGTCTACCTAGATTTTGTTCACGTGGACTGGATTATTGAAAGTGGTAGAATGCTATAAATAGCTTACACTAGCTCAGTGGGGTGAAACAAGCAGTGGAGCAGGTGGTGCATCACTTGGGGCCCCCAGCCATGGTGAGGTGAAGTGTAGTTCATATAGATCGGAGTGCCTTAGTCAGTGATGACACTTCTGCTGTATAGAACTTGGTCAGTTGGCTGAGACTCATAGGTAACATAGACCAAAATTCCAGAGTGACAAAATGTTGGAATTTCTTTTGCACCCATGCCCCACAGAGAATTGTTACACCATTGCATTAGCTAAAAATGCTACAAAGTATTAAAACATTTTTTAACACTTAAACATTATTTTCCTCAACTCTCTATTGGCAGATATTTTCAGAAATGGTGCACTAAAGCAGTGCTTCTCTAGCCAGTCCTCAAGGACCGCTAACGGTTCAGGATTTAGGGATTACCCAGTGGTGTTTAAATAAGAATGAGTAGAACACCTAGTATGGTTCTTTTTTAAACACAACTGGATAGTACCTCAATCCTGGATCTTTTCGAGGTCCTTAAGAAGCACTGATCTAGAGCATCTCAGACAGTTCCAAATATCTCCATAGGATGGTAGGTGCACAAGTTGTTCATGGAGGAGTATAATGGCACTGACGTAGAGGCCCATTGCGTCACAATTTGGGAGGAATTGTTGGGCATATGCAGTTATCAATGTACAGCTGTACATTCAAAATCTGAAAAATGAGTCCAGTATACAGCATGTTTAATGGAGCATAAAACATATTCTTGGAACAATCTTTAACCGCTCCACTTTTTACTCTTCAAGGGTTTAAGGATTATCGGGTTTACATCACCAATAGTCATGAACACCGTTATATAATGAAAGTACAAGAAACTGAGCTGCTTAGCCTATGAAAAAAACAAGTCATGGCAGAATATTTGTTCACATGATTTATCATCAAGATGGCCATTGAACTGACAAGGTTATGTGGAGAATCTCAAACATCTGCTTCCTACAGCATCTTTTGTGCAAGAAATAATATTCAATGCACGTACTGTAAAATACAAAGATGTTATTAAGCTAATGTGCGCTGGGTGGGTCAGTTGTGTTACCACTGTTTGAGAATTGAGAAACTGACCATTATTCCTCTTGTGATGCTTAGTACACAAACCTTCCACCTAGAAGTAAGAGGTGATAGATGAACATACTGGAGCACTGACAGTTCTTTTTTTATTAGTTGCCAGCAGAGGGCAGGATGGAGTTTAACAAATACATCTGCAAACCATAAGTAAAAAAGTCATTGCATTTTTTTCCATTGGCTTTTCTGACTTTTCTTGCTATTTTGTATATTCATATAACGCACAACATGTGGTCAAGAAGACAAAACAAATGACCACACCCACTCTTGCACAGAATGCAAGTACTCAAAATATAAAAATATATAAGAATGTGTGCATTCAAGGCTGGCCTTAGCTGTTCCTGCGCCCTGTGCTAGCCACCTCTGTAGGTGGCAACCCTACCAGCAAGGCTCCTAACTCATGCATGCACCAATGACAGAGAGCGCTGATGCTTTTGTATTGATATTGAGTTTTCACAAATCTATTTAATACTTTGTGTTTTCACAAGATATTTATGGTATTAAATATCCTAATATAACAATTTAAGTGCATCACACCACTGCTGTAGCAACAGACTATTATGTAAGATAATAATTAAAAGACATGCAATGATTATATTAAGTGCAAAAAATATTTTTATTACATATTAAATTAACATACAAAACTCAAACCATCCCTACTTGTTCCAAAAAGCTGTATATGAACACCGGAATATCTGTAATGATAATTTAAAGGTATAGAAAAAATGTAACTTATCAATATTCCCTACATATAATCAGTACAAATACTGTAAATGGAGAATCAGTTCCAAAGAGCAGGAGGTTTTAACAAAGAGAACACAGAATAACTTCAAAATAGTTCCACATACAGAGTCCTTTCCTCTTCTTTTTCAAATACTAAATTAGCATTTAAGGAAGCATGGAACCAGTGAAAATACTAAGAGAGAAAGAATACACAGCATGAAAAAAAAAATGTATCATACACTCACCATTGAAGGAAAATTGTACACTACATTTTATGCAATTATCATAAAAAAAATGAAAATATAGAAGAGTCGTCAATCAGACAACTTACATTGTTCATAGTGAATACATTTAGGCATTTGAGATTTTAATAATTCTCTATAGACTATCAAAGACCTTGCCAAGGTCACAGGTGTCCTGACACTTGCCTAGCCCTGTGCTGAACACATAAGGTTTCATAGCTTTAACAAAGATGATCCATTCAGCTTCACTTTGCAATAAAAAGTGAACGGTATGCTGGGTAAGCTATTTAAACTGATAAAATATTGGGATGTTCCAGGCCTATCAACTACTGATATACACAGTTTATGTTGGATTTCTATTAGTAGTACTGGCAGCGAACATTTAAGATTTAAATATACCGTATTTGTTTGAATAAAAGGCTTTTTTCAGAGGAAATGGTCTTAAAAAGTCACCTTGTCTTATATTGGAGGATCGTCATATCAATCAGACCTCAAATAGAGATGGGACTATGCGATTTATTGTCAAATAAAAGAAAATAAGAAATCCTTTTTTTAATAATTTTTATTAAATATGAATAAATAATGTACATGTGAAGGAATATTTACTGGTAAATTTTTTCCCTATAAGGTAGTCATATTGGTTTCCTTAATTAATATCCAAAGTTTTTTTTTAGCTTATATTTGTGCAAATACGGTATAATGGCACAGAGTAAAAATGACAAAGATGGCTGCCGGGAAATAAGCACATGCATTGCCTGCCCCCAAATGATACCTATGATGCCACACATTGTTTAATGTAGTTAGTATATTTTTAATATATTTATTTACTGGCAATTCATTAAATACGTGGTTGACAGGCAGAAAGCTCCCCACTGGCATTTTAGCATTGATCCATGGGCAAGTACGGCAGAAATATCCTTGTAGCAAAGCAGAAAGACATCTGTTAATTCAGACGAATAAAGCACCTTTATGCATAAGAAGATAAAAATAAAAATTCTGTCTCTAAGAGGATTAAAGAACTTGAAAATATATATACCACGCACATTAATGGATATTCAGCACCAATAAACCATTATCAGAAGAGAATCCAGATTTCACCGTGTGTCTAGTATATTACCAGATTTTTCTTGATCTGTATCTTTTTCTGCATCTCCCAGGTGCTAAATATGAATTCATTTCTGTGGAATATATGTTTTTCTGGTTCTTTGGTTTCATTTGCATACATTAAAGAGACCCTGTCACCTAAACAATGCTTTTACTGTAAATGTAGAGAATAAAGCACGATTGAAAATGATCTATACATTGTGTTAGCAATTATGCAGGCAAATGCCTAAATAAGGAGAAAAATCGGTTTTAAATGTATATGTGGGAGTCTCCTGTTTATGACATCACCTTTGGCTTCCTGTGAAAAGGAACTACTGTTCAATGGAAAATGTGTAATTTGCATATCTAGCCACAGGTGATGTCAGACACAGGAGACTCCACAGATACATTTAAAACATAATTTCTCTTACTTCATGCATTTGCAACAATCCTGCCAACACAATGGATAGATGATTTTTTCACATTTTTTTATTCCCTACATTAACAGTAATAACGATTAGGTGTCCTTAAAGGAGTCCCTTTAAGCTCTTTTATGAGTGGAAACTGTGATTCTTCTTTTGTGTCCCTCTCTTGTGTTAACCTTCTATTATAGAAACATAGAATGTGTCGGCAGATAAGAACCATTCGGCCTATCTAGTCTGCCTAATTTTAGAAATACTTTTATTAGTCCCCCGTTCCCTATCTTATATGATAGGGAATGCTTAAACCCATGCCTGATTAAACTCCTTGACTGTGTTTACCTCTACCACTTCCGCTGGAAGGCTATTGCATACATCCACTACCCTTTCAGTAAAGTAATACTTCCTGATATTACTTTTAAATCTTTGCTCCTATTATTTTAGACTATGTCCTCTATTTGTGGTAGTTTTTCTTCTTTTAAGTATACTCTCTTCCTTTACTTTGTTGAGTCCCTTTATGTATTTAAAGGGAATCAACACAGTATTTATTTAAAAGGGAATCGACACATTATGTTGTGTATAGGAATGCTGTATTCATCCACATCTACATGAATGGATACTTCTTTGCTTTGCTTTTGAGAATGTTGCCCACTTATATCTCCATAGGTCTGTGCACAACCGGTACAAACGGTGACTCACCGAAGAGCGTCCCAATTTTTTTTTTATATCACATGGGTCAGAAACCACATGTCTTATGCACCAGAATTCTCAAATCATCTTATTTACCTAATCATTTTAATGAATCATGCATAATTACTATTTTCTTTCCCTGGAACTATGTTATGGAAGATTATGTAACTATTATGATAGCGGCATACTCACTGACAGAGTATTATAGGCGTTAAATATCTATTCTACAGTATACTTTTAGAAAGAAGTATGCTTATTATAGCTTGGGTTTTTATCATCCAAATTTTTCTGGATTTTTTGCCGAAAATCAGTGATTTTGTGTTACAGAAAACATGCAAAAGGATAACTGATTAAGATTGTTTGACGATCAAGGAGTGTTTTAAACCATATTTCTCGTTTTCTAATGTTGCGTAGGTAATTCACATTTCCAGGAAAAGATTTTGATACAATAAATGGAACTGAACAATGTACAAAAAGCTGTTTGTTTAGGTCGCTCCGTTCATAGAGTGTTTATTAAATATTAATTATGAGGTAAAAATATAGCCACATGAGGTATAAAAGGTGTGGATGGGGGATGAGTAGGAGTGACAAGGGATGTGGGGAGAAACTCTGAATGAATAAATGTGTCTTCTATGGTTCTATTCACTTCACAGTGGATAAGTCCAAGGCTGTTTTGATTTTCTCGTACGTCAGAGGTGATCGCAGAATGTGCAAAAGCATCTAGCTAAGATGATGTCCAAACTTACAGAAAAGTGATTTTTTTCATGGAGGTATGCAGTCAATGGTATTTTTATCCTGAATCCTAGCTTCAATGCACTCCCTGGAGAGCCCAGCTATTTTCCAGGCTTTAGCACAATCTAAACAGCTGCTCTACAGATCAGCAGCTCCTGTGCCGAGAATGACATGTCTTAACCTCTATAGTTTTGTTTGGTAAAGCAGTCCGAGGGTCAGCTCCAGAGAGATCCCAAGGGCAATGTTTAACTGATGAAATACAGGTTTCCAGCCATTTTTCACTTTCAGATAGTCCCATCACATATGCTTGTATGTGGCCTCCATTACACATCCACATAACATGGTGAATAAATACGTCAATATATATGAGTGCCAAGCTCCAGAGGTGAATGTCCCACTCATCTTCAACTGATGCTCCTCTAAACTCATACAAAAGCTACTTTATACACATACAATATATCTATTATTTAATTTAACATAATGTATAAAAATGTATCAGTATATATTTTTTGTGTGAAATACTAAGATTGTATGCATTTTATAACCACTTCCAGACTGTATTTTAAAGACATACAAAATGTAAAGCTACATGATCAGCGTAATACCTGATCAAAGGGAATACACCGTCATAGAAATATTTGTGTCTCTGAAGACTTCCTTCAAAATACAGGAGACTTTATCCCACTGAAGGCGGTCCAAACCACACCCAATTCTGGAAAGGAAAAGAAGTAATAAATAAGAAGAGAATGAAACAAGCTAGAGAACTGAGAGACGGTACATTACCATTTATTTACATAGCGCCAACAATTTACGCAACGCTAGCTACAGAGCGTAAAAGGGAAGTTACAAAAAAAAATTTGCCAAACATAAGCTAACTCAAACATGAGGTAGAGGGCCCTGCAAGGGATTCTGTCACCTAAATTTTGTAAATTTAGAGACTAAAAAATAAAAAGATTTATACATAACCAGAATTGCAAGCAAATGCAAAAAAACCGAACAAAAATACATTTTAAATGTGTCGTGTCTCCTGTTTATGTCATCACATTGTGGCCGATATGAAAATTACACCCACTGAAAATAGTTTGTTTTCATATCAAGCCACACAAAGATATCTTAAACAGGAGACATCACACACTGTCAAAAATTGTTTTTTTTTTTCCTTAATTCATACATTTACTTGCAATTCTACAGAAGGCGTAGATATATTTTCAGAATTTTTTATTCTCTACATTTGCGATATAAGCACTACTATGTATCAAAATCCAAAGTAAGGAAAACTAATGGTACCTAGGCATGGAAAGTGCAGTAACATTATTACAAACAGCATGATTTTTCATGGCTTCCAGGCTTTTCTGCAAATCCTCATATGTTGGTTTCCCATATGCGCGATCTTTTGTAATCTGTGGTAATAGAAGAAAATACTTCAAATAAATTTAAAAAATAGACTCATAGAACACTTGCAAACATCAAACTCCTGCAGACTGTTATGTGAAGAACATCTACTTAAAAATAAAAAATAATAATTAGAGTATACCTCACCAAAAATAAAGTGTTTTTTTGTTTTGTTTCATTTCTAAAAGAGATTTTGTGAGTATATGTTCTTACTCAAGCAGCTTCACACGCTCTTCTGCTCCAAGAGGGCCACTGAATCGGATGAGTGCATGTCTCTGATTGCAATTGGTGAGTCAAAGAAAACTCTAACAGTCATTTAAAAAAATCCAAATAACTTGTATGGGTGCATTAAATGACAATTTAAAAAAAATATATATATATTTAAAAAAGAATACCGGTATATAAAAAATGTAAAACATCTCGTTGATCACTTAAAAACTCTGGTCCTAATGGGGTCTAGGAAAAAGTATGAAGTATGGAAAACAGGTGTAAGAAACACCTTCCTGATATTTCTGCACATTAACTAGTAAATCAAAACAGCAAATGGCTGCTGTGTTGGACAATGCCATGCTCCCATTGCAATGCTCCTTCTCGTGTCATGAATACTTTCTATCTATAGGGATGAATCACTCACATAGGATTAAGCAGCTACGTGCTGGAAGCAAGGTTAGGCTTCTCATAGACTGGACATAAATTAACCAAGTTTCTGTTAGGGAAAATTGTGATCTATGTACTTGAGTAGAGGGTTTGTGTTTCAGACCAAGCACTATTCTTTTGAGCTATGAGCTTTTCACATGTTCAAACTAACTCTTTTTTTTCACCTTAGTTGAAAATTAGATTTTTGAAAATCACAGAATACAAAAAAACCTATTAACGGTGAAGTCTACTGCATTTGCTTACCTCCCCCCACCCTGGAAGCACTCAAAACAATGTGTGAGCATATGCCTCAATTATTTCAACTGTCATTCCAGTCTGCTACAAAAACATTTGCATTTATTTGCTGAACAAGTGGCACAGGTTCATGACATGGTAGCTTCTATCATTGAGGATATGTGTTCGCCTAGAAATAACTGAACTTAAAACCAGACTGTGGGGTAAAACAACGGCCACAGCACTTTATTTAAATAGCCATTGCATTTACAATCATATAACACATATATATACACATTCCACCTATGTATATATATCCATAATTTAATACAATGACTAAACATAACATAAACATAAATATTAAACATTCCATATACAGGAAAACCAATCAAGCTTGCAAGTGTATCCAGGTGGCTGCCGAAGTCCATGTTCCTGGGCATATCCCAATGCCCCCAATACCTGAGGTTCGAGGTACCACTTTCCCCTCGAACCTCCCACCAGAGTCCCGATTGACTCTCCCCAATCCAAATGTTCCATTAACCCTCCTGGATACCCTGCAAGCTTCCGCCAACGCTGTGACATGTAATAAATAAATAAATAAAGTGTCATTAACCTTAAAATTAGGGAGGGTGGGTGGGACAACAGGTATATGGGGAAAATTTTTTCCTAAAATGGCCCCTGAACTTCCTGTTCCTATCTTTTATACTCTCCCAACTCCTCCCACTGATTCCCACTATAGGCTGACATATCCTCTCAGCACCCTGTCATGATTGCCCCTCCCCGACTTTGTCTGGGGGCTACATGACATGGTAGCTTCTATCATTGAGGATATGTGTTCGCCTAGAAATAACTGAACTTAAAACCAGACTGTGGGGTAAAACAACGGCCACAGCACTTTATTTAAATAGCCATTGCATTTACAATCATATAACACATATATATACACATTCCACCTATGTATATATATCCATAATTTAATACAATGACTAAACATAACATAAACATAAATATTAAACATTCCATATACAGGAAAACCAATCAAGCTTGCAAGTGTATCCAGGTGGCTGCCGAAGTCCATGTTCCTGGGCATATCCCAATGCCCCCAATACCTGAGGTTCGAGGTACCACTTTCCCCTCGAACCTCCCACCAGAGTCCCGATTGACTCTCCCCAATCCAAATGTTCCATTAACCCTCCTGGATACCCTGCAAGCTTCCGCCACAAGCCCATCACCCCGGATGGGCTCCCCCCCCGAGCGAAACTGTGGCCGTCTCGATTCCTTCCTGCAGAGCCAGGTTGAAGAAATCCAACCCCAGCTCATTCGGATGTACACCATCAGACCTAAACAACCCCCCAAATTTACCTTCCAGGTTGATGTGCCGCACCACCACCCCGCCTTTTTTCCTCATGAAACTCGCCATCAGTTTGTTTATCTTTCCCCGGCAACGGTTCATGGCCGCCGAATCCCTGGCGTGCCTCCAAACCGACCGGGGAACCATCTCAGACCAGATGATCTTAATCCCTGGTAGAAGAGTATGCAAGCGGGACACGTCCCGTTGCATATTCTTCACCAGCTCCCTCTGCGGCACTACCCCCAAATCATTCCCCCCTGCATGAATAAAGAGTATGTCAGGGCGGCCGCCCCGCCACATTCTTTGTTCCACATTAGTTAGCACAGCATTCCACAACATGCCCCTTACTCCAAACCACTTCAGACGAACTTGATCCGGAGGAAAGCCCAGCTGGACTCCACTCCTACGCACTGCAGCTCTCCTCTCGGCCCAGTAGACGTATGAATGGCCGATGATCCATACCTCCAAACAAGAACCTGGAACAGAGAATACAGTCAATAACATAATACTATGTACACCGTTCCGCGGAAATCAATCAGGCCAAATTGACCAAAATTTTTTTTTTCTTTTTTTTTTTTTATATTTTTTTTTTTTTTTTTAAATGCTTTTCCTCTCTTTTTTTTTTTTTTTTTTTTTTATAACAGTAATCTGTGGGGACGAACGTACGATCTGTACCGTCCAGATTCCCAGCGACCAATCTTCTTGACTAAAGCCTCCCCTAGGCCTAGCCGTGAAGCCTCCGTGGCAGCCCCAATCCGAAAGGAATGGGTGCCGAACTCCTGCGCTGGCACACCCAGGCGTTCCAAGGCCATCCTCATTACCCTGAGGAATTGAAACCTCGATAAACCAGAGGAGTCTGCGTGGACCAGGAGGGACTGAGACCCCTGCGCCCGCACAACCAAAAACTCCCTGATGCAGCGTACCGGGCACACCCGCTCACCTGGTACCCTATACAATTCCACCATACGGCCCCGCCTGGCCGTATCCATTTTTGATGACCTGAGCCACACCAGTAGCTTCTCAGGTTCACACACCACGTCCATCGCCCAGATGCCGCCCAACCGGGCCCTGGAAGGACTTACCAGCTCCGATATCCGGAATGCCCCGAAAAAAGCCAAGGAAAAGGCCGCAGTAAACAACAGATATTCGTACTCCGATGTGCAAATGGCTCGCAGTGCCTCCACCATCCTACGCAGCAACGCCACCGACACCGGGCGTCTTGTATCCGCTTGCTTTTTTCCTTTCCGAAAACCTTTTAACGCTTGCCTTACCACAAAGCTCTTACACACGTCTACCTCACCTCGCAATTTAAACAAAAAGGACAAAGCTGCCACTGCTTTGTCCAATTTGGAAGGGGACGCCCCTTCAGCTGAAAGCTGAACCAAAAACCAAAGCAAAGCATCAAGCAGGGATGCCTCTGAGTGATGTCTACCCCTTGCAGCCACCATCGCATCCCAGTCTCGCCAGACCCTCGCGTATGCCGACCATGTGGCAGGAGCAAGCGAACCTTTTACCCATCCCGCAAGCACTCCATCCCGATCTTCCACAGTACCGACGGGCACTCCTGCCCAGTCCTGTCTGCTCCCGGAGCTTCTGCCCGAAACCGCTCCCACTGGAATCGAGAAAGAGCATCCGCTATAACGTTTAAGTGCCCTGGTACATGTTTTGCACGGAACGAGATGTTCAGTTCCATGCAAAGCAGCACAAAACGCCGTAGAAGCCGCACTACCGGGGCCGAAGCTGCTGATAGGTTGTTTACTGAATGCACGACCGCCAAGTTGTCAGAGAAAAAGACAACCCGCCGGTCACGCATACACCCCCCCCATAGCGTTAGGGCCACTAGCAGGGGGAATAGTTCCAGAAACGCCAGGTTTTTCAGAAGTTTGCTACCCGCCCATGCCTCCGGCCAAAGCTTCGCGCACCACTTACCAGCAAAGTAAGCGCCGAAACCCACGCTACCTGACGCATCAGTATATAGCTCCAACTCATCAGCCTGTACTACTGCGCGCTGAAATACCACTTTTCCGTTAAACCGCTCAAGAAAGACCAGCCACACAGCCAGGTCTGCCCGTATCTTCCTAGTTACCCGGATAAAATGGTGTCCCGCCGCAATACCTGCCGTAGCCCGTGATAGCGACCTAATAAACACCCGACCCACCGGAATTATCCGGCAGGCGAAGTTCAAGCGCCCTATCAGTGACTGTAACTGACGCAGGGTCACCTTTTTGGCCCCCCCTACCATTTGAACAGCAGCCCTTAATACCACCAGCTTATCCTTGGGGAGTCTGCAGACCCCTGCCACCGAATCTATTTCCAACCCTAGAAAGCTTAGGCACGTAGTGGGGCCCTCCGTCTTGTCCGCCGCCAAGGGAACCCCAAAGCTCTGTGCAACCCGTTCCAGTGAGCGCAGCAGCCCCACGCAGGTTCTGGAGCCACTAGGGCCTACGCACAAAAAATCGTCCAAGTAGTGCACCATTGAACGATCATTTGCTACTTTCTTAACTACCCATTCGAGAAATGTGCTAAATTTCTCGAAATAGGCACAAGAAACCGAGCACCCCATAGGTAGACAGAGGTCCACATAGAACCCCTGCTCAAACCAACAGCCCAATAGGTGGTGGCACTCCGGGTGTATAGGGAGGAGGCGAAAGGCCGATTCTATGTCCGCCTTAGCCATTAATGCCCCAGCACCCGCGTCTCTGACCAGCTCTACTGCCCTATCAAATGATGCGTACGATACGGAGCACAGCTCCTTATCGATGTCATCATTGACCGACCCCCCCTTCGGATAGGACAAATGATGTATTAGCCGGAATTTACCGGGATCCTTCTTAGGTACCACCCCAAAGGAGAAACCCGCAAATTCGCCATGGGTGGTTCTGGAAACGGGCCGGCCATCCTGCCCGCCTCCAGCTCCTTCCGTAGCTTGTCCCTCACTACTTCCGGAAACTGAAGCACCGACTTCAGGTTCCGGCGGGAGATACGGCCTGGGCCTGGGACGAACGGGATGCGAAACCCCGACCTAAACCCGTCCTCCAAGAAGCTTGCGTCCGCACGCCTACCGTAACGCCTTAGCCACGGCCGCATCGCGTCGCAGTTCACCGGAGTTCTCCCCTTTAGCCCCAGACTGCCCGGCTGAGCTACCTGACTTACCGCGCTTAAAACATCTAGCCGCGCTATGCGTGCCTCCGCAGACCGAGCACTCATGTCTGAATTTGCAGGAGGCGCCCCACTTGCACTGGCTGTCGTTGAACAGCCAGCAAGTACCACGTTTACCGGCGGCCGGCGCGGAACCCTGTGTTCCGCTACCGGCCCCCCCGGGAAAGGGCGATGCCTTTTGCGCCATCATGATCTTCACCCAGAGAGTAATATCAATCTGGTCGAAGCTCATGCCTGGGTTCGCCGCGAGGCGTTGACGAAACTGTTCGTCGTACCTCCACCATGCTAAACCCCCATACAGTCGGTACGCTTCCCAAATACCATCCACGTAGCAAAACAGTGAGGAGCACCGCTCGGGGCGCTTTTCACCTATGACACTAGCCAAAATGCAAAACGACCGTAGCCAGTTCCCAAACGTTTTTGGGAGCTTCCTATACCGTTTCCTACGCTCCTCCTCCTCTTTCTTCCCTCTATCCTCTTTTTTCTCATCCTCCTTGAAGTCAATAGGCTCCTCCAGAGGCAGGAGAGAAAGAAGTTCGACATACTCTCCCTTCCATATTCTTTCCCGAACCTCCCCCTTCAAGTGCACACCTAACGGACCTGAGAAAGACGTGTACGAGGAATGCCGCGCTGCCTCCGCTATGCTAACCGACCCCAGATCGGTCCCTCCTAATTCTCCAATCGAGGGGCCCCCCACCCCTGTTAGACTTTGTGAGCTGACCCCCAACGCCTGATGAGGTGCCCCCGCCACCCCAGCCGATACCCCTTCTGTGCCCCCTGACCCACTGCTCGGCATGGGAGTTGATACCGGAGGTACCCACATGGCACCACTGTCTCGGCCACCCCCGCGTCGTTCCTTTTGGCCCATGAATCTAGAAAGGCGCGCAACCCCCCCATCAGTTCTGCCTCCCCTTGCCTGTCAGGAGAAGGGGTTACAATCAACTCACCAATCGGCCCCGTAGCCAAGCTAGCCTGCTGATCGCTCGGACCTGCGCTCCCTTTTGCCAGTGCCTCTCCCAAAGTCGATTTCCTCTTGTCCGGTGCCCTCCCATGGCCACCGCGGCTCCCGGGGGCCGGTCCGGCCCGATGTTGCTCCAAATCTTGGGAACGCCTGGAAAAGAGAGAGCAATGTGACGGTACCGGGGACTCATAACGGTTTGATGAAGGTGACCCCTCCCCCCGCGCATTCCTCCGTGGCCTACATGGAACCCCTCTCCTGGGTTGCGGGCTAGCATCTGCTGGGGAGGAAGCACCCCTTCCCGGTGATCGGACCCTGCGCCGAGACCTACAGCGACTGCGAACCCCCTGCTGTGCATTCGCACCCCCCGTCCGCCTGGCTGCCTTTGGAGAAGCGCGACTGGCCCGGGCGTGTCTGTCCCGACCCCTGTACTGTTGCCTTGTGCCACCGTAACCGCCTGGCTGATGACCACCGTCCCCACTGTACTCACCCCCGTCTACTTCGATGGGAGACCCTTCACTCACCACGGGGGATGTGGACCTAGCCGGTGACGGGGGCGGGGAGAACAATAACGGGGACACCGACCTTTGTCTTGGTGTGAGGGGGGAAGAACCACCCGATGATACGGATCCCCTGTCGCTTGACCCCCATCGCGCTGTACCTAAACTCGTGGGGGCCCTACTAGTGTCTGAATAGAAGTCTGGGGTAGAGGGCCTAGGTGTGGCCTGTAACTGCCCTCCTAGCATCCCATGCGGCCTAGCTGAGGTGTGAGCGGCGCGGTTGGCCACCGGGGGGCGTGCTGTGTGATCCGGGCCTCCCACTCCCCCCCCTCTACTGGGCCTGCTCACCTGATGATGGATTGCCTCCACCGCTGTACCGTCCGGCCGACTGGCGCCTTTCCCGCCGTTTCCTCTTCCCCCAGCGTCAGGCATTGGCTCTGGTGAGTTGGGGCCTAGGGGCCCGGACTTTCTGCTCCTACGACCGGCAGCCTTGCCCGCCGGCGCATCCCGTTGCGCGACCGCAACTCTCCCGCTGGTCACCTCTGTCTTGTCCTTTCCCGCCGCCGCCGACTTCCGGTTGCGGCCTACCCGCGCTGCCGCCGGCCTCCGGTGCTCTCCGGGTTGCGATCCCGCTCTGGTCATCCTGGGGGGAGCTTTTGAGCGGCTCCCAGCTGCCTGGATCCCGCTGGGGCCTGGTAGGATGGCATCCCCAGGGCTCAGGCGGCGGGGAGGCCTCACCGAACGCGAAGGCCTCCCAGATGCGGTGGTAGCCGGCCCTGCTGCCGCTCCAGGTCCCTCCAGACGTCCCTTCAGCCAGCCAGGTCCCTTCAGCAGCGCAGCAGCCTTCATCTCAGCGAGAATCCTATCAATCTCAGCCTCCATGATCCTGGAAAAGAAGAAGGGAGACAGACCAGACACACAACAGGTATATGGGGAAAATTTTTTCCTAAAATGGCCCCTGAACTTCCTGTTCCTATCTTTTATACTCTCCCAACTCCTCCCACTGATTCCCACTATAGGCTGACATATCCTCTCAGCACCCTGTCATGATTGCCCCTCCCCGACTTTGTCTGGGGGCTACAATATCACTAGCCATAAAATGAGGGTAAGAGAGGATATAACATAAATTTAACACCATGCCCATCTCTCAAGCTATCAAAGGGATACATCAAACTAATATTTATCTACTTTTTAACCTTTACACTCTATAGGGCTAGATCAGAAAACTATTAAAAGTTTTCTGCTCTAGCCCGGTTTTCTTTACATTGCAAGAGAATCAGAGCACATGAACTGGGTTCTCTTGCACTGAACATGCGCACCAATCACATGTAGCTGACTGTTTTTTTGTTGTTGCAGTTATTGGTGGAGCAGGAATGTTGTGTGGTGTCACTGGTGAAATCACTAACATTCTGCCCATGTTCAGAGGGCATCATCATGCATCTCTACGGGAGTCGTCTAATCGGCTGCCAGGAAATGCTGGAGATGGCCTTTGTGAGCTCGAGCAGAAGATACAGTGGTGGGCCAGGTCAATCCCTAAGACAAACCCTGCAAAAAAAACGAAAATAAAAAAGCCTGGAACTAATAAAAAAAAAAAAACATTTATCTTAATGTGCTTTAAAGGGACACTCCCCTCACATTACAGGCCAGAAGAGCCCTGCAACCGCTCACAGTGGAATTGCAACGCAGAGGCATCACATATTACTGGGGCCATCCATTATGCCTGCATATTAGAGACGGAGACTCTCTTAAGACACTGCGCTATTTCCATGAGCTCCCGACCATTGGAACTACCTGATCTACAGATTCTGGACTGGAGTCTCCCTGACTTACGCTTACCGGGATCGTTATCCAACACAATGCGGAGGCGTCCGTCCAGACCACTTATGCACCAACCGGAGAATCATAACCAGATACCCCGATCAGTGGAGAGACCTTGCGACCGAATTACCCGGAGAGAGGTACCAGTCGAAGAGTAATCAGTTATAACTGGTGGACATGGTGAGTAGACAATGCCCACTCAGACTTGCATTTACTGGGACATGATCATGTCTCCCCCTTTAAAGCTGGAGCTTTATCCACCCAGACCACTATCGGAGGGGTTGTGGCCCACCCAGAAATGCACACAGGACGCTCTTTTATCAGACCCCTGCACCGAACAAAAGGGCCCACGTAACAATTTACTGGCCACCACTCTTAATCCTGCAGACCTTATAGTTTTGGACTAATTTGTATTCCTATTTCCCGGGGAGCAATGGCCCTGCCCACCCCAATTTCGGCAACAGGCTCACAGACTTCCAGACCCGAGCATACTTTGACATTTTGGGGGTGCTGCAGATCGACCTGCTGCAGTGAACATTTGGAGAGACCTACAGTCAACTAGGCCCCTTTTTCTACATTGAAGCTCCACAGAAATACTGGGCTAAACCTGCAGAACCGCACAGGCTGGGACTAGTTAACTTGCCAGAGGATTACTCAGACTACGCTCCAGCCCGTTGCTGATATAGACACTATGGTATCATGGTAAACTTTTTTCATAATCTTTCCCACCTTAGAACATGGCCCACCAAGTCACCTACTCTGAACCCTCTTAGAGGCCAATGTGGTTGTCCGACTAGAGCACTGACCCACTGAGGTCAAGACATCATCAGCGCCCTCACTGCCCTGAACCCAAATAGACCCACTGTATACCCTAGAAGGTATAACTGGTCACCTAATTCCTGTTCGATCCTCTGCAGGCCCAACATAGTGGTATCTGTTACGTACCATAACGGCCATAGCCCCCTCCCTTTCACTATTGTTAAGTAAATAAGAAATACTCATGGTCATGGCCCCAACACTAATCTAGGCTCTAGCTGAGTTTCACCTATGCTCTGCAAATAAATTGTTTGTTATAATGCTGCACTGCTGTTGTGGATATTGAAAGATAGGATGTTTATATCTTGGAGGACGGATGGGTGACTTCCCTCATCTATAGTCACTTCTCCGATCTCCTCGGATATTGAGTTTCACGGTTAATAATTATCGTTATTGTTCTATTTTATACCCCCAGTCCAAAACTTTCTACCCGGTTATTCCGTTCCCTGATCCTTGACGCCTATAAAATATTGGGGTGACAGGGTCCTAACCCCTATAATATTGGTTCGGTACCCTTTCATTACCCAATTGGTGTCACCGGATCTACCCCCCCCCCCCCCCCTTATATGTCAGAGACCCCTTTGCTAGACCCCAATACCCCCTACTTCCCCCGAAATGTCAGCCCCAAGATTCCCCACTGCAATCCCGGGATCACGCCCGGCTAACCTTAACGTTGTCACACTAAATGCAAAGGGATTGAACACCCGGGAGAAACGATCACACCTGTTACGAGACCTGAAATTTCAACGGGCCTCAGTGGCGTTTATTCAGGAGACGCACTTTCGGGCACCCTCACATCCACGTCTTACGAACACCGAGTACCCAGTAAGTTACTATAGTTCAGATCCTCATGCGAAAATCAAGGGCACGGCTATTATTTTTTCTAAACATACCCCATTTACAGAATCAGCGAAGTAAGCCGACCCTGATGGTAGATATATATTTGTCAAGGGTTCCATTGAGTCTCACATGTACACGTTTGCAAATGTTTACCTCCCTAAATCGACAACAACTTCTAAAACTAGCTAAGATTCTTTTTTTTTTTTTTTTCGAAAATATTTATTTATTGTCAGAAATTTTTTATCAAACATATGCAGGTGGTGAGTGGGGAGGGGGTGGGTACAGAAAGGAAAAAATAGGGAGGGGGAGGAACTTACATATGGGATATTCTTATGCATATGAATTACATATATATGAAGATACATACAGTAAGCCATATATCACGGTACTGATCTCAAAATAGTAAACATTAATTATTAAAGCGCCCCATGTTCTCCTGTCCAACACATATGTTAAGAACAGAAAAATATGGGGGTATGTGCTGTGGGTTTCTCAAATCAGTAGTGTTTTAGTAAAATCAGAACCAGAGGTCCATTCTGTCCAGTGGAACCAGGTATTAATATATTTCGTGTGTTGATTGAGTGCCGAGTGATTGAGCTCTTCCCATGCTCTGAGCTCCTCTACCTTGAATACCCAATCCCGTAATGTTGGTGTGTATGTAGACTTCCAATGTATGGGAATCAGCAATTTGGCAGCACTCAATAAATGTTTTACAATTGATTTTTTATATTTGGAAATGGAAGATGTGGTGTGGTGTAGCAAGTAAGTCGCTGGGATAAAGGGCGGTGGAGCATCCGTTAATTTGACCATCACTGTCCGCACCATCTCCCAGAAACCTGTGATAAGTCTGCACTTCCACCAGATATGTATCATGGTGCCCGGCTCCTCCCCACACCTCCAACAAGTGGCTGGGATGGCCGGGTTGATTCTGTGTAGGAGAACGGGTGTTTTGTACCACATCGTCAGCAGTTTGTAGGCGTTTTCTTGCACCTCCGTAAATGAGGAACATTTTTGTGTTAGTATAAAAATCTTGTCCCACTGTTTAGGGGATAACTGGACCTCAAGGGCCTCCTCCCATTTGCCAACGAAGGTGGGTGTTGGGTAGCTCGCTGTCGGGAATAATTCTTTGTACAACATTGAGACACCATGAGTTGGTCGGTCCGAGCGTGTGCATATGTGTTCTACATATGTCAGTTCCCTGAATATATTATGTTGTTTTGGAAGCGATTGGATATAGTGTTTGATTTGAGCATATCTCATCTGAAGCATAAAAGAATGAGTAGTGTCTGGGATCAGAGTTTCCAAAGGTAAAATAGCAGTCTGACCTACAACCTCTCTGATTCTACCTGTGGCAGTCAGATTGAAACATTGGCCCAATGAGCCATCCTGTCCGGGAGGGAAATTTGAATTATATAGAATAGGGGTTAGTGGTGATGGAAATGTGGTGAGTCTCATTATCCGACTGTATTTGTACCATATAGTGAGAGTGGCTGAGGTGAATAGATTTTCCCGGGAGTGTCTTTTGCCTATCTCTGGCTGAAGCCAGGGCAGTACAGCTATGGGGACACCCAGATTTGAAGCCTCCAAATCTACCCATAAAATGTCTGGTCTGGCCACCGACCACTCAACTACTCTCTGCAGATGCGTGGCTACATAGTATAATTGTGTGTCCGGTAAGGCCAGGCCCCCTCTCGTTTTAGGTAAAGTCAAGTATTTGTACTGTAGTCTTGGTCTTTTGTTATGCCAGACAAATTTGGTTATAGCTTGTTTGAGTGTGTGAAAAAATTGCTGGGGAATGGCAATGGGTAGTGTTTGGAACAGATATAGTATCCGTGGCATTATGTTCATTTTAATTGTGTTTATTCTTCCTTGCCAAGTGAGGAACGTAGCTCCCCATTTTATTAAATCTGTGTGTATTGTCTTAGCGAGTGGTACAAAATTTTGGTGGTATATCTCAGCTAAGTTTCTGGTGAGCCATATCCCAAGGTATTTAATCTTGGTGCTGCTCCATCGAAATTGGAATGCGCTCTTTAACGCCTCTATTCTGTTAGATGGTAAATTAATAGCTAGTATTTCCGATTTTTGCATATTGATTTTCAGGTGCGACAGTGATCCAAATATTTCAAGCTCTTTCATCAGTGAGGGAAGGGAGGTCTCTGGTGCAGTTACAAAAAACAGCAAATCGTCGGCGTATGCCGCTACTTTATGTTGGTGCTGTGCAGTGTTTAGACCTATAATATTGGGGTTCTTCCTAATGGTTTCCAGGAACGGCTCTAGGTAAAGAGCGAATAATAATGGTGATAGTGGGCATCCTTGTCTAGTCCCGTTTAAGATGTTTATCCTATCCGAAAGACAGCCGTTAACCCTAATCCTGGCCGATGGTGCGTTATATAATGCTTGTATTAACCCTCTGAGGTTGGGTCCCAGGCCCATGTGAGCGAGAGTCTCCCACAGGAAGGGCCATGCCACTCGGTCAAAAGCTTTTTCAGCATCCGTGGAGAGTAATAATAGCTTCTGGCCCCCCCTGTGGGAGACATTAATCGCATTTAGTGCTCTAATCGTATCTTCCCTCGCTTCCCTGCCGGGGATAAATCCCGCCTGGTCCGGGTGTATTAAGTCAGGGGTATATATCTGTATGCGTAGCGCGAGTATTTTAGCCAGCAGTTTCACATCTGCGTTCAGCAGCGATATGGGCCTATAATTCTGTGGCCTCTCCGGGTCTTTACCCTCTTTTGGTATAACGGTTATAGTGGCAGCCTGCGTTTGGGGGTCTAAAGGTGGCCCTTTTGCAAGTGAATTAAACAAATCCACCATTTTGGGTAGCAGAGATTTTGAAAAGGTCTTATAGTATTGCAATGGGTACCCATCGGGTCCTGGGCTTTTCCCTGTGGCTGACTGTTTCATGGCCCCCTCTATTTCTTCCTGCGTAATGGGTCCCTCTAGTGTGTCTGCCTGCTCCTTTGTGAGTGTACGCGAGATTGCGTTGTGGAGATATTCCCTTATCAAAGATTTCGTGTGTTCCCTGAGTGTGTCAGAGGTCTGGGATTGAATGTTATACAAAGAGGAGTAGTATTTGTGGAAAGATGTCGCTATTCGGTCTGGTAAATAGTGGGGATTGCCTTGTGTGTCATGCATCCTATTTATGTAAGCTATTGCTTTTCTCTTGCGAAGAGTTCGGGCCAACAACCTACCACATTTACTCCCTTTCTCCTGAAATAGATGTTTAGTGAATAAAAACGTTCGGTGCACTTTCGCATTCAACAGGCTAGCTAGCTCCCTTCTGTTTTGTATCAGATTTGCTAGCGTGACGGGATCCATTGTGCTCTTGTGTTTAGTCTCTAGGGTGGAGATCAACTTGGCTAGCATTTCAATGCGGGCTCCCTGTTCCCTTTTGCGTTTAGTGGCAACTGCAATGAACAGTCCCCTAATAGTACATTTATGGGCCTCCCAGACTGTCGGTATGGGCATGTCCGGTGTCATATTTTCCCCAAAGAAATGGTCAATATGTGTCTGTATGTAGGAGCTGACTTATGGGTCCGAGAGCATTGTTGCGTTTAATCGCCAAGTGCGCTCATTGGTAACACTTAGTGGTGATGATAACGTCATTATGAGCGGGGCATGGTCGCTCCATGTAATGGATCCGTATTTGATATCCCTTATCAGTCTAAGTTGGCCATATGTCAGGTAGAAATAATCTAAACGCGAATAGGAGTTGTGCATGTGCAAGTAAAATGAGTAGTCCCTACCAGTTGGGTTGAGGGCTCTCCACGCGTCTGCCATCAGCAGGGTGGCCATAGATAATTTTACTTTGCGTAAGTTCCTCTGAGTTAAGTGGCTATGGCCCGAGGAGGTGTCTAATTTCGGGTTTATTGCTACGTTAAAGTCACCTCCCACAATTAATGTCCCTTTTCGGAGTTCCTGTATAGCTTTCTGTATTTTGGACATACATATATGCTGGTGGGTGTTAGGAAGGTAAATATTAGCAAAAGTATACGTGGTGTTCGCTATAGTGCCTGTCAACAGCAGAAATCTGCCTTCGGGATCCTGTTGGGAGGCAATTAATTGGAAGGGGATACACCTGGATATTAAAATTCCTACCCTTTTGTTTTTGAATCTGCTGAATGGCTGAAGAACCCTACGGTGTAATTGCTGTCAGCGAACTTGGGGGCAGATCCCTCCCTGAAGTGCGTTTCCTGCACAAATATTATATCGGCTTTCAGAGCCTTAAACTCCCTGAGAGCTCTGGTCCTTTTCACTGGGGCATTCAAACCTTTGGCATTAATTGTTAAAAATCTCAGGTTATCAGTCCGTGTGTTTGTCATTTCTGTTTGTATGTAAGTATATTAGGGGGGTGTTAATAGGTAGAAAAAACAATGGGTTAAGATGGGGGGGGAGAAAAGCCCCTTGTTGGGCGTGGGAATGGGTAATTTGGGGTTATATACAAAGGCACCAGTGCCAAAAGTAGTGGGGTAGTGCACTCGTTGCTGTGAACTTACCCCTCTAACTGGGGGTGTTGTGGACACAGCAAGTTTACAGTGGGTGCTAAACCCGTTCGGGGATCGAGGTCTGGCCCGACCGGAGTGCCGCCGTCAGTCAGGCGCACTACAATAAATGGGCAGATCGGTGTCCAATCTACACATATATCACAGAACACAGCTCTCAGGTGTGGCCTTCGCTCTGAACCCGCCATATAAACCAATAAATATTTAAACTTTAAACATGAACACTTGTGTGAGTAACCAATATTAGCACGGAGAAAAATAGGTGGTTCAAACCCGATGTTACACTTATATAAACATTGATATAATCATTGAGACATCTCTTATCCAAAGCTTTTACATTCCTCGGAGGTTTCCTTATTCACCTAGTTCACCCTCAACAACCTCCTCCCCATCCCCCTTTTATGTAGGGCATATCTCTTAGCTGGTGTAGCTAACCCGAGCTTCACTTAGTGCTTACTCCTGCCATAAGTACTCTCAGTGATGCGTTGACACAGGGGTGGCCGATCAAGGGCGGATCTATGTCCCTGGGGGAAAATCAGTATTACTTGTACCCCTTTTTCCCTTTTCTTTTCTCTTTATCTTCCCTCTACCCATATTTCTGTGTTAGCCACCCGAGTTCTCATCCCAACAGTCCTCCCTTCCCCCTTTTGTTGGGATACTCAGCTGGGTCTTGACTGCTGTCCCAGGGAAGGCCCGATCTGCATATATGGGGGGTCTGCGTGTCCATCCATGATACCCTCTGCTGTCGCATATGTCTCTTTTGTTAAGGTGGGAGATAATATGTCCTCCGCTGTAGCCTGTAAAAGATGTCCCAATGTTCCTGAAGACTCGTCCCAACTTCATCATTCCTCTCTGGTTAAATGGTTCTGGGGTGCATCCGTCACATCCCTAGTAGGTGCATCATTTCTGAGCCTCCGTCCCAAGTTGTTTGGCCTAGGGTGACGGGGCCTTCCTTGCGCTCTGTGTGCCTCCATCCAGTCCGGGATTTCCACTGGTTGCAGGCCTACCTCCATCACAAAACCATCGACGTCTTCAGGGAGCCGTATAGTATATGTTTCAGTTCCCAGACGAACAGCGAGGTGGAACGGGTGGCCCCAACAGTATAGTATGCGCTTTTCTCTGAGCTGTGCCGTTATCGGGCCCAGGGCTTTGCGCCCCTGTAGCGTTAGCCAAGATAAATCTTGAAATAATTCCACCGTCTGTTCTTCAAACTGCCATGTGCGATTCGCCCGAGCTGCCGCCATAATTTCCTCCTTATCTGTATAATTATGTATGCGGCATATGACATCTTTCGGGGGGCCGGTGTCCGGGCCTCTGGGCCTAAGGGCTCTGTGTGCCCTATCAATATTTATTGGAATGCGCGTATCCGATCCCAATATCTGCCGGAACAGTCTATTGAGCACCTCTTTCAAATTAGAGGCATCTTCGCCCTCTTTTAGGCCTCTTATCCTGATATCCTGCCTTCGCCCTCTGTTATCTAGATCATCAAGCAGAGTTCTCGTTTCTCTTAGGCTCCGGGCTGTATTTCGGGATAGAGTAGTAGTATGTTGTACCGCCTGCTGCAGTCTCGGTATGTCCCGTTCCACAGCGTCTACTCTTTGGGCCAGTTGATCCACCACTTCCCGCGTATGTGCCAGTTCCTCCTTCACCGTCTGCCTTACCTCTGCAATGAAAGCTGAAAAATCTGCTTTGGAGGGCAAGGACAGGAACATTTCTTTTAAGTCCTCTTTAGTGGCAGCGGCCGAGCTACTCGATTGGTCAAGGTTCTGGCCCTCCGGTGAGGCGCTACCTGGTGGGCTACTTGAGCTCAGGTCTGAGGCCTCGTCCAGTTGCGTCGTCAGGATCGCGGGTGTATGGAAGTATTCTCTCAGAGACGAGGTTGGTTGTTTGGATTTGGGTCCCGGAGTGTCTTTGTCTTCCGTGTTTCTCCGTTGCTTGCCCATTTTGCTGCTTTTCGTGTCCGTTTAGTGCTATTTGGCGGGGAATCAGGCGGGAGCTCTCAGTTTATGCGTCCATCTCGCAGCAAGGTCAGACCACACCCCCCTAGCTAAGATTCTAACACTACTACGCACTTTTGCAGAGGGTTTGGTGATACTAGGTGGGGAATTTAATGTTTCTCTAGAACCCTCACTTGACACATCCAACAGCCACTCACGCACCCCGACACGTGTTCTTAAAAAGATCAAGCATCTGTTACTCGATTACCAGATGGTAGACTGCTGGAGAGCTCTCTATCCCACTACTTTATAGTTTTTTTTCCACTCCACATAACTCATACTCCCGTATCGACTATTTGTTCATCCCACATTACCACCTACCCTTACTGAAGACGGCGACTTACGGCTCCCTGACCTGGTCTGACCATGCCCCTTTGACACTATCCCTTCAATCCGCATTATCTAGGCCCACGGGCAAAACGTGGAGGCTTAATGAATCACTCCTGACAGACGCTGAGACAATACGGTCCTCTAAATCCCTTCTAATGGACTATTTCCGTGAAAACACCACACCGGGAATGTCACCCCTTAGTTTAACAAAAGTTTAAAGGTGGCCTGGGCATGCCCTGTACTCACACTTATTATAAAGCCTGCCATATGCTGAGAGTTCTTGAATGGATACATCATCCCGCACACACAGAATATACCCTGGCTTTCCCCACCACAAGTTAAAACGATCGCCAAAACTCACCCATTGACGATGGCAACTGTATCGGTTCTCCATTCCTCCTGCCGCCCCTACAACTTGACCACGTACCCCTCCCCTCTCACACCATTTCGACATAACCCTGAATTCCCCCCTGGAATGTGCCCTGGCCCGTTTTTAAACACGTCCCGGATTTCTACTCAACCACTTGCTGAACTCCTTAACGGCGCTACACTTAAAACCCTCTCTGACATACTACCAGACAAAACCCCTACCACTCTGGACCAGTTCCACTACATACAACTGACAAACTACGTAAAGTCCATCCCCATGAAACATCATTTCGCCAGAGCTCTGACTGAGTTTGAAGAATTGTCCACTTGCGACTCAATGCCCCGTCATGGGATTTCAATTCTATACCAATTACTGCTGAGAGCGAGGTCTCCCACTCTCCCCAATTTTGTTGGGAAGTGGGAGTCTACGTTACAGTTGAATTTCACCGTCCCACAATGGGAAAAGATTTTCCAACTCACACACATATCCTCTATAAGTAATAAGATACAGGAGACTTCCTACAAACTATTAGCCCTCTGGTACAAAACTCCAGTTATACTGCAGAAAATATTTCCAAATCACTCAGCCCTGTGCTGGAGATGTGGGTTAGCCCCGGGCACCACGCTCCACCTTTGGTGGGAGTGCTCACTTATCAAGCCATTTTGGCAAAAAATAAAATCTATATTACCTGAGTTCACAGATGATCCTCCTCCTTTTAAGCCAGCGGCATACCTGTTGCATCACACTAAATCCCCTGTGGCAGTTTACAAAAATGCAGCAAAAGCCCTCATACCCCTTCATTGGGGTGACCCGCTACCACCCTCCTTCAGGGAATGGGTGGCAAAGGTGGAAGATATACGTGCAATGGAAGAGCTTCATTATAATGCTTTGGGTAAACATGTGGTTTTACTGGTCCGAGTTCTTAGAAAATTATCAGTCTTGTGCATTGTTAGACCGGGCGTGATCCCCCCCCCCCCCCTTTTATTTTTTTCTTTCTTTCTTTTCTTCATTCCCCATTCCCCCCGATTCCCTTCCCCATGGTGCCTGGCAGTACCCCCCCCCCCCCATTTTGCCCAAGATAATTAGTACCCCTTAGATCCTAGAGATCACCCTACCCCCCCCCCCCCCCCCAACTTGTTGTGTTGAACGATTTTATTTTTTGTTTTCTTTTGTTTGGTTCCTGAGATAGGGCTATTATGTTATTCAGATAAGCATGTAGGGCAGGGCTTGACAAATCTAATTAGATTTTAGGAGCCAGCCAAAAAATTTAGGAGCCAGACAATCACGCAAGCATACACGCAATTCATAAACACACACGGCTTCTTCACATATATACACACACACACCTACTTTACATATACACATATATACAAACACCTCACACACATCTACTTTACATATACCCATTTATACATACACCTCACACACCTACTTTACATATACCCATATATACAAACACCTCACACACCTACTTTACATATACACATATATCCAAACACCTCACACACACCTACTTTACATATACACATATATCCAAACTCCTCACACCCACCTACTTTACATATACACATATATACAAACACCTCACACACACACACCTACTTTACATATTCCCATATATACAAACACCTCACACACACCTACTTTACATATACACATATATACAAACACCTCACACACACACACCTACTTTACTTATTCCCATATATACAAACACCTCACACACACCTACTTTACATATACACATATATACAAACACACACCCACCTCACACAGTCTTTTCTTGATGTGTCCCCCCTCCCTGCTGCTTTACCTCATTGCAGGGGAGGGGGACATCCGTGCTGCAGCATGTCCTCACTCATCGGCCTGCTGAGTGCCAGGATGTCACGTGACGACACCTGGCACTCAGACACGCGTTGCGCGAGGGGGCGGAGCTTTCAGTCTGTGCTATACGCACAGACTTTACCTCCTCGCGCTACGAAAAAAGAAAAAAACATCGGATGGCAGCGGCAAGGGGACAGGGAGGGTAACTTCACCCAGGTGCAAGGTCTCATTTCCTGGTCGCCATGGTGACCTGGCGCCTGGGGTTTGTCGAGCCCTGATGTAGGGGAACACTGATTATTATGTATTCATTTGTAATCAAAATTATTATTATATATGTATATGTTATTATTATATATATTATATATATATACAGGGAGTGCAGAATTATTAGGCAAGTTGTATTTTTGAGGATTAATTTTATTATTGAACAACAACCATGTTCTCAATGAACCCAAAAAACTCATTAATATCAAAGCTGAATATTTTTGGAAGTAGTTGTTAGTTTGTTTTTAGTTTTAGCTATTTTAGGGGGATATCTGTGTGTGCAGGTGACTATTACTGTGCATAATTATTAGGCAACTTAACAAAAAACAAATATATACCCATTTCAATTATTTATTTTTACCAGTGAAACCAATATAACATCTCAACATTCACAAATATACATTTCTGACATTCAAAAACAAAACAAAAACAAATCAGTGACCAATATAGCCAGTTTTTACAAGGACACTCAAAAGCCTGCCATCCATGGATTCTGTCAGTGTTTTGATCTGTTCACCATCAACATTGCGTGCAGCAGCAACCACAGCCTCCCAGACACTGTTCAGAGAGGTGTACTGTTTTCCCTCCTTGTAAATCTCACATTTGATGATGGACCACAGGTTCTCAATGGGGTTCAGATCAGGTGAACAAGGAGGCCATGTCATTAGATTTTCTTCTTTTATACCCTTTCTTGCCAGCCACGCTGTGGAGTACTTGGACGCGTGTGATGGAGCATTGTCCTGCATGAAAATCATGTTTTTCTTGAAGGATGCAGACTTCTTCCTGTACCACTGCTTGAAGAAGGTGTCTTCCAGGAACTGGCAGTAAGACTGGGAGTTGAGCTTGACTCCATCCTCAACCCGAAAAGGCCCCACAAGCTCATCTTTGATGATACCAGCCCAAACCAGTACTCCACCTCCACCTTGCTGGCGTCTGAGTCAGACTGGAGCTCTCTGCCCTTTACCAATCCAGCCACGGGCCCATCCATCTGGCCCATCAAGACTCACTCTCATTTCATCAGTCCATAAAACCTTAGAAAAATCAGTCTTGAGATATTTCTTGGCCCAGTCTTGACGTTTCAGCTTGTGTGTCTTGTTCAGTGGTGGTCGTCTTTCAGCCTTTCTTACCTTGGCCATGTCTCTGAGTATTGCACACCTTGTGCTTTTGGGCACTCCAGTGATGTTGCAGCTCTGAAATATGGCCAAACTGGTGGCAAGTGGCATCGTGGCAGCTGCACGCTTGACTTTTCTCAGTTCATGGGCAGTTATTTTGCGCCTTGGTTTTTCCACACGCTTCTTGCGACCCTGTTGACTATTTTGAATGAAACGCGTGATTGTTCGATGATCACGCTTCAGAAGCTTTGCAATTTTAAGAGTGCTGCATCCCTCTGCAAGATATCTCACTATTTTTGACTTTTCTGAGCCTGTCAAGTCCTTCATTTGACCCATTTTGCCAAAGGAAAGGAAGTTGCCTAATAATTATGCACACCTGATATAGGGTGTTGATGTCATTAGACCACATCCTTTCTCATTACAGAGATGCACATCACCTAATATGCTTAATTGGTAGTAGGCTTTCGAGCCTATACAGCTTGGAGTAAGACAACATGCATAAAGAGGATGATGTGGTCAAAATACTCATTTGCCTAATAATTCTGCACTCCCTGTATATATATATATATGAATTCATTTTTTTCCTCCACCCTCCCCCCCATCCACCCGTTTTGTTTTATTTCATTGTATGCGATTATTGTACCATTTTGAACGTATTTGTTTTATATGTTTATGTACTCCCACCCCTTTGTTTTCTTTATTCTGTACTCCATTTTTGAAATTTGACTGAAAATAATAAAACGTGATTTATGAAAAAAAAGGGACACTCCCACCAAAAAAGAAAAGGTTTTTTTATTTTAAATTGTTCATTTCAGATTTATCTTTTGATTTTGTTATGTGACTGGGCACCGCTTTTTTGTGAAACATAGTGTTTTTGGGTGCCACCCCCTAGTGACTTTATAGCACAAATGTCTCAATTGACTGCATTCTGGGGACACGGAATGCAGTCTATAAGTCTGAATTCTGACCATAGACTTGCATTGATTAAGAGGGTAATGTAATGATTACATCACAAGGGGTAGAGTTATGATCCTGTTTGATCAGGTCAATCTCCTCTCTTTGTGTTGGACAGGTAAAAAAAGAAAAGTTGTACACAGCCACCTAATCCTACCCACTATGATACACAGGAGCCAGTAAGAGAGCAGAGTAGTATCCTATGACATCATCATGCAGGCTTTGGCCACAGTTGTAAAGTGAGAATGGTTGGAAGATTTTGGACGATGTTGCATCACAGGAAATATTCACAAAACCGAGCCAATAGATAAACACCTAATTTTATGTTTCCTTTTATATGCAATTAATTCAATCATATATATAAAAAAAACAATGGTATATAATTTATATATGGGTTTGTTTTAAATGACCACGTTATCTATTGCATCTTACTTAAGTTGTAGTGTCCCTTTAATATGAATTTATTTGACAATTTTTTTCTTCAGAATGGACTGATCCTTTAACCAGGTCAGGACACCAGGACGTTATATACTATAATGCATTTTTTTGCTTAGAGTCCCTGGTGATGGCATGGTGTTAATGAGTAGTGGATCCGATAAATATGTCAAGCAACACCACAGCAATAGCGGGCGACTTATCAGAAGGCAGAATATCCCTCCAATATAGTGTGGCCTGGTGCTGGCAAGAGTGATAGAAATGATCAGATATCACTTCCGTCTCTCTTTAATGTTGCTATGCTACCTCTAGAGGCAGCAACATTACACCGAGGAAAGAAAAAAAAAAAAGTTACTATCATTAGCATCTAGGGTTAAGGTTAGTGCTAGTGTGATTAGGATTGAGAAGTTCACCGTAGGAAAAAAAAAAAACACTCATTTTGAGTTATTGCTCTATAACTTATATCATAACAGAAATAGCAGAAAAACATGTAAACAACAGGTATTTCTAAACCCAGGACACATATTACAATCTATTTTGCAGTTTTTTTTATTTGTGTAAAATATTTTTCATGTAAAAATTCAAAAAAGTGGGTTTTTTACAATTTTATGATTTTTTTATAGTAAAGTATAAGATATGATGAAAATAATGGCACTAAAACCAGTAAATAATATGTGCCAGTACAGTAAATGAGAAAGAGGAAAACTACAGCTAAACACAAAACACTGCACAAGTGTAAAAACAAACAGTCTGTGTCCTAAACTGTACAACATCTCAAAATCAGTTGTGGCTCAGGGGTTAAAACATACTTACCAGATAGTAAATATATCTTCCTTCTACCTCCAGAATAGCAACATCCCCTTTCTTTTTATCTAGAAAACACATAACAATTTTTCAACCTATATTTGGAGGGTCATCTTAAGTGGAATAAACCTACATTATCACGTCCCTTTTTCTCTTCCTCTGTTAATAAGGGTAATTTTGGAAATTGTTGTGGCGAGTGCTCATAAAGCCTAGTCAGGCAAATGGCATTACTGGACTAGAGGGTTTTGCGTGTGTGTGAGGAGTGATTGTAGGTGGAATGATGCAAGCAGTTTGTAAAAGGAGTACCAAGTTAAACACAGCAATGCAGGGGCGTAGCATGCCCCTGAGTAACAGGCATGCTGCCAGTCTGGAGCACGCCTGTCACAAATTTTTGTATCATTGTCAAGTGGTAAACATATTTAAAATTCCATCATTTCACACAATCAGTATGATGAGGACACTGTGTACTTACTTTGTTTCTTTAGATCATCTACTCTTTTGAATCTCTTCCTGAACTGCACGGCAATCCCAGCTCCCATTCGACAGTCAGCACTGATACAATGAGCAATGGAGTCAGTGGGAGGACAGCTAAAAAGATCCCCAGTAACATAACGGATCTGCATAGTAATAGAAATATGGTTCAGTCGACAGAACCTAGTGCATTCCAGATCCTTTGTCTGAAACACAAGTCATATTTATGAGATTGTACATGTATATTTACTTCCATACAAGTACATAAGCAAGAATAATGTGTGACAAGGTTGAGTTCAATCACGGGAATGCAAATTAAAGGGAAACGTTTTTTGTTAAATCATTGCTTCCTATCTTTCCCTTCTCCTGAGTAAACACAACTCTGGTTTACGTTCGACTCTGCACCAGAGCTAGCACTCGCCCCACTCATCTGATCTGTGCTGACCCTGTCAAAACATGGGTCTCTCTCTCCACTAGCAGAGACAGTCGCCTAACAGACCAGCCTGCAAGTTGCCGGTCAGAGGCAGACTGGCATGTACTATTAAAAAGTACCGGTACATACAAGTTTATCTTCAAACTACGAGTACTACGTTATTCAAGCACAAGTGAACAAAAGAAGTTTAGAGTTTAGATCTCAGGACTCATATTGCAATGTTGGTAATGTCTTAATGTGAGTCTGTGACATTTTAACCTAGGGATCCTATTAATTGCTGTTCTCATTTAAAAGCTATGCGGTACTTAACTACCAACTGTGATATTGAAAGTAAAACTGGTCTGGAAAGAATCCAGAATCCTTATAGAGTAAAAGTTGGCTCTTCTGCTGGCAGCATGACAGCCATCACGATGGGGCAGAGCTTTTATTACAGCGCAAGTTCTACAAACTTGCAGTAGAACTTGCACTGTGATTTTTTCCGCAAGTCATGACACAAATTTGAAGGAATCTCTGCACTGTTCAGGTTCGTACTGAACCTTGCGGTTTTTGGACCCCGGACCCGAACACTGACATTCCACTGTATGTTCGTGTTGGAGTTCGGGGTTCGGCGATTACATTGTATGTAATGCTATTGGCTTTCTATAAACCGAAATAGAGTCCCCATTCATAAGAATTTCTTATGAATGGGGACTCTATTTCAGTTTATAGAAAGCCAATAGCATTACATGTATTCCATAAACCGAAGGACATTCGGTTTATAGACTTTCGGTTTATGGAATACATGTAATGCTATAGCTATTCTATAAAACCAAAGTCTATAAACCGAATGTCTTTCGGTTTATGGAATACATGTAATGCTATTGGCTTTCTATAAACCAAAATAGAGTCCCCATTCATGAGAATTTCTTATGAATGAGGACTCTATTTCGGTTTATAGAAAGCCAATAGCATTACATGTATTCCATAAACCGAAAGTCTATAAACCGAAAGACATTCGGTTTATGGAATACATGTAATGCTATTGCTATTCTATAAACCGCGGGAACTCGATGGTAGCTGCGCGGATTCAGGTGAGTATGCTGCGGATGCAAGTGGGGAGCAGGTAAGGTTGTTACATTGCCCTATAATTTGCAAACAATAGATGTAAATGTGGCATATTTTTAATCTCAGGAAAAATATTAGAAACTATTTAGAGGTGTCTTTTTTTTTTTACCTTTTTGTAATTGTAAAAAAGATTTTTCAGGTCAAAGTTACCTTTTTTAATTTTACATCATGTTTTAAGATTTTTTTTATAGTAAATTATATGATGAAAATGATAGTATCTTAAGAGAAGCCTTCTCATATCATTAAAAAAATATATAAATGTATGGGTACATTAAATGAGAAATTGGAAAATTATAGTGAAACACAAACACCTCAGAAGTGTTAAAATAGCCTGTCACCAAGGGTACAACATTTTTTTTAAACAACTGTCCAGTCACTAAGGGGTTTGAATTGAATATTGCTGTATATGTAATGTCATTTCTGCTCACTGATTGATCGGTTCCTTAATTAAGGACAAAAGAACAAGGAAGTTAATATTAATTTTTATTTAATGAACGGCATTACTGTCCCTTTAAACATGAAACAAACGTACAAAATCGTCAGGTTAGTTATAAACATTATTTTGTTTACTAGTTTGTCTGAAGCATAATATAATTATATGTGTAGACGTTTATTTATAAACAGACATAAACACAGGAAATGGAGTCCATAACAGTAGCAGTGCCAAAGGTTAGCAGCCATCACTATACCAGGAGAACAAGCAATATGTTTCTCAGTTCACTTACATTATCTGCCTGACAGGATGTAACTCCGCTGCCTTTCCGGTAATTCTCCTGCTTAGCCATCGGCTGTAAGGAGAAAGTAAGAAAACACACCACGTTTCAGACCGTTGAGAATCATATTCGTATGTGGTGACTAATTATATATATATATATATTAATAACTATATCATTATTAACAACAGTCTTGACACTACATGCACATATTCAAGCACAAAGGGGTAAGAGAATAATTAGAAAACCTTGCCGGGTTTTCGGCAGATTGTGGGTCTATAAAGAGCCATTTCCAAAGATCCTGGTTCCAAAATCCGGAAAATACAAAGTGAAAGCAATGATACACCACGCCTCCTAGTGTGCCCAAATTATGTCATATTCTGCTTCCCAAACATGTGTACAACTGCAGAGAAAGAGCAATCACTAGTAAATAGATCACATGCAGCAATTTACATCATAAGGTTAGCTTTGTCTATAATGGTTTCGTTTCACTATGTCAAATCACAGCGTTTTATTAATATGATTCCCTCAGAGTCCCTGTTCTATCCACGATGCAAAAGCTGATCTTTCTACTCAAGGTTCTAAGAATGCTGGGAATTATTGGGGGGTGGAGCTATTAATAGCATAATAAGACATTTGATCAGAGCCTCTATAAAAAATGTTTTAATATTACAAAGTAGAAAATCTAATTATACCTATTAGGAATATTATGCACAAAGTTATGTAAGGTGGGATGTATATCAAAATAAATAATATATATATAAATATATGTCTCCCAACTGTCTCATTTTGGAGACTAAAAATCAAATAAAGGATCCAGCACTCAGTCAATTGCAGTGGAGAGTTTTATTCAAAACACAGGCAACGTTTCAACCCTGCCTTGAAAAAACCCCACCAGGGTTGAAATGTTGCCTGTGTTTTGAATAAAACTCTCCACTGCAATTGAGTGCTGGATCCTTAATTTGATTTTTATGCACTGTTGGCTTGGGTGGTGCCCCAGGACCTCGGCACCTCCACACACCTTGAGTGCAGATACGGATCTATCTTTATTCATTTTGGAGACTGTCCTTCAAAGCTTTATCACTGTCCCGCTTTTCAGGACAGCAGTAGAGCTCGGCGAGAATCGTTAGTACGTTCTCTGGTGTTGCAGGTTCGCACATATGTCCAGTGGCACTGGCAGTTTGAGTGACAGCAATTGAGCGGTACCACTGAAACTCGACTTCCCAAGCTCTGCCCACTGGCGTCCCGATTTGCCAGGGGCAGAAGCTGTGAGGTATGTATATATACATACATAAAATATGTGTCTACAAATGTATGCTGAAGAGATGTATGTCACTGTTACTCTTCCATACATAGACACTCCAGCCATGTAAAATCCACTGGGAGCATGTTCATCTTAGGGTGACCAAATTATGTTTATTAGGAGAGCTTATTTAAATATATACCTGTTCTGTAAACAGGAAAATTGTGCTTATTGGGCATTTTATCCACTACATGTATAGGCCTGTTCTGGGACCAAAAATAGGCCCGGGTATTACCCTCAACTAGCAGCACTTAAAGGGGCGGACGCAGGGCCCTAGAATGGCGGCTCTGTCCCTAGGCATATGGCTTGGCCAACTGAGCATAAGGATAATTCTGTGTGCCCCCGTGCCAAACCCTTAACTGCAGTGCACAATAAGGGCCACTATGGAGCCGTTGTGCTCGGGGCCCCGTCCCTTGTGGGTGGGTCTTCAGGTCCCCCTTGCCTCACGGCGTAGGGGACCCCTTTATCTTCCCTCCCCGGCCAGATGGCCTGCAGGAGTTCCGAATACATTCCCCAGGGACTTCAGCTGCCACAATCCGGACACCTGGGGTTCCAAAAGGCCTTCCTCCGGGGAGGAGCGACCCACCATAAGGCCTGGTGGAGGCCAGAAGGTCATCGCCCACCAAAGGCAAAAAGATGCCTCACTGTGGCTTTTCCAGTGACAAAAATAAAAACGTGAAAAAGTACAAAAACAAACGTGAGCAATACAAACGTGCTCAACACGTGCTGTGAACACCACACAGGGGAAGGCTACCCTGTGGTGCAATGTTAAAATTTGGGCTTCAATCCCCACCTGCCGGCCCTCTGGCCAGATCAGTGTGCTCCCCTGCCACAGGAGCCTTAACGGGACCTGAATGTATCAGGTCCTACATTTGATCTTAGCCAAAAGGCCGAGAAGCGATAATAGATAATAGCTGGTCCGTCATAATAGATGGAAGTGTCGGGCAGCATGGAGGATGTTTGCACGTATCGTGCAGATATCCCCTGGCTGCCCCCACTAGCCACCAGGGAGAGACGGACAAGGCGAGGGGGAGGGGGCGAGAGAGAGAGAAAAGTTTTGGGGGAGGGAGAGACAACTTATATTTGAGCAAATACGGTAGTTCTTCTGATTGTACCCAACACGACCAGTCTCGTCCGCTATGTAGGGGAAGTGCTAGACAGGAACCAGTGATTATAGTCTCGTTTGTGGAACTGAACTGGATTTTGTGGAACTGATTCCGTTAGGAGCTACCCATCTTGTAGCCCTCCCGTGACAAATACTTCTATCTCTCTCTATCCTTATGTGAAATACTGAGGGCTGAAAATAGCATATGGTACTCCTGGATATCCTATCTGCTTTTTACTATCGGCAGCTGAGGAAACAAATTGAATAATAGATTTCCTGAAAGATGATTGCGTGCATTCATTTTTTTTTTTTTTAAGTAAGCTACAATTCTCATTTGGAAATCTGTTCTGTTTAAGCTCACTACCTACCTGCATTTGTTTATTGAATTTAAGTATTGTTAGGTCTGTCTCCTTACTTGCTATCAATAAAGACCTTATTTAAAATAATTTGTAATCAGGACACGTATATTGGGCTACCGCTTTAGTCGTGGACAAGTATTTTTTTTTAATTTACACACCCCTGTCTGAGCACACTGATGCCCACGCGCATGTGTGCCATGTTTATGTGGAATGTAAGTAGGGTTGCCACCTTTTCTTCAAAAAAATACCGGCCTTGGTGCTGTCTCCATAGACCTAACATTGGCCTGATGCCAATTTTTTACCGGCCTGCCGGTAAAATACCGGCCAGGTGGCAACCCTAAATGTAAGGGGCCAAATCTTAGATACAGTCACTGTGATTGTCAAATGTGTAATGCTGTTATGGTCAGCCAGACAAAACTAGCACCAAAAGCATGAAGAAATTGCCTTTCACATATAAAAAATAACATTTAAGAACTGTAAGAAACCAGACAACAGAACAAACAACGTTACCATTCCTGTTACGGCCTGACTACGGGCAATTCTTTATGATCTCACACCATCCATGTTTAACGGAAAGGTACTTAAGTGGTACTTGTCAAAATGATCAATACCAAATTGCTGCTCTTCTTATGGACCTGAAATAAATACTTATTACCTATTTCTTCTATTAGCAGTTATCACTCAATATCTGACTCAGATGCAACCAGTAGTTGTCTTGCTATCAAATTAGCCATGATGTCTTACTGTCACATAAGGGGTCCTGGATGACATGGGACCCTGAACGCTGGAATCAGGAGCTCACTTGGCAGAGACACAGGGCTTGGCGCAGGGTTACCGCATTCCCCCGGGGGCTTGGGGCCCCAGGTTCGTGCAACCACATTCCAAGACCCAGTGGAAGAGCCTGCTGGATCCAGATACAAACGAGGACTAGGAATGGAAAATACCCTGCAGGCATCCTGGATCAAGCATGAGACACCACCTTGAGAGGGTAGCCAAATCTCTGCAGGCTGAAGCAAAATAAGACCAAGCAGAGCAAAATAAAGACAGAATAGAAACAGGATGTATGAAATACAGAGAGTTACAGGACAGTAAAGGCATAAAACAATACTACAGAACTACAGAGACATGCAGATACATATATATACCACAGGACAACATACTGAATCCAGAGCTAGGAGCTAAGGAACACAAGGGGAACACAGTGAGGAGCTGGTGTTACAGGGAAGGAGAGTTAGGGAACATACAAACATAAATACGGAGGTAACCTATTACTAGAGGTGGTAACGGTGAGGGTTTGGTTACCACCTGATGGCCATAGACAGGAATTTACTATGACAGGGCTCTTGTATTTAGGTCACCCTTTTTACAGTGCATCCCCATTACACGGACTCGGGCATCCCATGAAAGGGATTCTAGGTTACAGGGCAGCCCATTACAGGCTTCAGGGCAGGAACCGGACTAAAGCTGGACTGGGTAGATGCCACTCTGGTCGCTAATCTAGGCAAATGCTGCTTTGGCTATAGCCCCTGTGGGGCCAGCCCAAGCAGGTGCTGCTCTGGGGCCAGGCTAGGCAAGTGCCACTCAGGACAGGAACAAAGGAAATGCTACTTCTGTGGCCAGAACTACGGAACTAGGAAGGCGCAGGAACAAGGATACGAAACAAAAGCTAGAACATGAATGAAAGAAAATCAGGAAAATGTAAAGCACAAAGATAACACAGCAAGAATACCTAATAAACAGGAGAGCAAAGGACAGAAAGGAGACCAAAGAAACTGGATACATACTGGACATAGGCTGGTCAGCAAACAGGTTTTAAGCCAGACAGATCTGCAAACAGGTTTAAGCATGACACTAATATGCACATTGCAAAGCTACCTTACGGAGCCCACTTTAATTGTATAGCCCTATCAGGAACATCTTAGATCTTCCTACACCTCACCCAAGATTCTGAACAAAATGTCAGCCCCCTAATAGAGCTATATAGGCACACAGGGTTCAGTAAGGTACTTTATTTCTATTTAAAATGCATAGACTTGAAGAAATATTGCAATTGAACAGAACTTGGTGGTTGTTGTCATGTTGCAAAATAAATTTAGACTATATCAGATGTCTCTCTGATGGTACTGCATGATGGAAAAGTGGTAACAGAAAAAGGGGATTCCTCACAGCACACAATGAATATTACAATTATTATAAAGTGTCACAATCACAGAACAAAAATTATTGGTGCAGAAGAACATAATGACACTTCTCACACAGTGCCAGAAATAGGTGCCCAAAGTGTACTTCCCTCTTTAAATGGAACCTTATCTCAAAAAATCTCCATTTGCATATATAGAGAGAGTTAATAATTGAGTCCAGTTCATATCAAACTATGGTTATATGTTATAAGTAGTTGAAATACTACACTATGACAGCTTTATGTGTTATATCTGTTTATTACTTTTGTTTACATGTGCAAACAGAGATTGTATTGAGACAAGGTTCCATTTAAAGGGGAAGTATATCATTTCCATTTGAGTGCACAATACTTTATTTTTCTACATGATGGATAAGTATCTGCCTGTACGTCTCACCATTGAGGAGATCATTAATTATGACCAAATCCTCAACTTCATTTACAGAAATACTGCCCCAAACTTGCAAGGAACCTCCACCATGCGTCACTGTTTCCTACAAACACTCATTGTTATACCGTTCTCCAGCCATACATTTCAAATATTGAAAAACCCCAGTTCCTGTGTTATTGTGCATCCTTGCGTTACTTGCCTTTGTTTTCGCATTAAAGGTATGGCTTATTCGCAAGTTTTCCAAGAAGACCACTTTTGAGCAGACTAGATAGATATACCAGGGTCCCACTGTTTTCTGCCAATTCTGAGCTGATGGCACTGCTGGACATTTTCCAATTGCGAAGGGAAATAAGCATGATGTGTCTTTCAAGTTTGCACGTTACCTTGGCCGACCACTATGTTTATAGTCCTCAACATTGCTAGCTTCTTTGTGCTTTTTCAATTGAGCTTGGGCTGCAAATCTGGAAACTACTATTGGTCCTGAAATTTCTGCCTTTTTTATTTAATATTCCCACTTGCCAGAGTGAATGACATTTATAGTGGTTCACATTATTATTTATTTTATTCTTTCACTACCATTGTTCTTTCACCCTATCTCCTATTTGTCTTTCACTATATTGGCAGCTTTCCTTAAATCCCACCTTTCATCCTACTGCCTTCTGTTTAGTCCCTATCATGTTTCCTCTGCCTGTGCTGGAACTCTTACATTGGTAAGAAGATAATTACATTTAACCATTTCACAAAGGATCATGTGTAACAAAGTGAGGGTGTGCAACTACATGTATAACTTATCTTTTTATATATGCTCTGACGATCAATAGTTTGAGTATAATGTAATGGTGCAAGCAAACAATAACGACGAGGTTCCTCCTGAGCAAATTACATCCTATAGAGCTGGCTATTGGAGTTTTTGTCCGTTCTTGGTGGGGCTCCTAATTCTTTGTTTGTCTCCGCGTATTTGCTCGATTATAAGACAACCCTGATTATAAGACGACACCCCAAACTTTGGATATTCCTTTAGGAAAAAAACTAAAAGCCTGAATATAAGACTACCCTATAGAAAAAAAGTTCAACTTGTATATATTAACATTTAAATTGCTTTTTTATATAAAAAAATGCATTTATTGTTTTTATTTCCTTTTATGTGCCAATGCTGCCTCTCTCTTTCCCTTGCCCCCAACTTTGTCTCTCTCCCCCCCCCTTAGTGTTGTCTCTCTCTCCTCCTCCCTTTGACTCTCCCCTCGCTCCCCTTGTCTCCCCCCCCCGTGCCCCCCTCCCTCCTCTTGTCTCTCTCTCCCCCCTCCCTCCCCTTGTCTCACTCTCCCCCCCTCCCCTTGTCTCTCTCTTCCCCCCCTTCCCTCCCCTTCCCTCCCCTTGTCTCTGTGTCTTCCCCCCTTTCCTCCCCTTGTCTCTGTGTCTTCCCCCCTTCCCTTCCCTTGTCTCTGTGTCTTCCCCCCTTCCCTCCCCTTGTCTCTGTGTCTTCCCCCCTTCCCTCCCTTGTCTCTGTCTCTGCACCCCCTCCCTGCCCTTGTTGTTCTGGTCCCCCCTCCCTCCCTCCACCCCCCTCACCTTGTTCTCTTTCACTGGTGGCTAGTGGGGGCAGCCGGGGGATGTCTGCACGATACGTGCAGACATCCTCCATGCTGCCCGACACCTCCGTCTATTATGACGGACAGCCGGTCCGTCATAATAGACGGAAGTGTCAGGCAGCATGGAGGATGTCTGCACTATCGTGCAGACATCCCCCGGCTGCGCGATTCTCCCTGGTGGCTAGTGGGGCAGCGGAGGATGTCTGCGTGATGAGCGCAGACATCCCCTGCTGTTAGAGAGGGGGACCCAGGTCCCCTGCAGCTCTGCTGGGGACCTGGATCCCAGTCTTATAGTCTGAGCTCAATTTGAGGTCAGATTATAAGACGACCTCGATTATAAGCCGAGTGGTAGTTTTCAGAATTTTTTTCTGAAAAATCCTTGTCTTATAATCGAGCAAATACAGTATAAGCAGTGCTGTATTCACCGCGAGGCATCCTAGGCGGATGCCTAGGGCGGCAAATTTTGGGGGGCGGCAGCGCCCCCCAGCACTGAAAAGAAAAAAATGTAAAAAAAAAAAAAACCTCGTCCCTTTAAAAAAAAAATAAAAAAAAATAGACCGTGCTTGCAGACAGAGACGGAGGTGAGAGGGGATCGGAAGATCCCCCCTCACCATCGCTCTGCCTGCCAGGCTGCACGGGGAGCCGAACAGGCAGCACGGAGAAACCTCCGTGCTGCCTGTTCGGCTCCCCGTGCAGTGTGCCGACACGGAAGTGCCGACAGTCACGTGACGGGCGCGCTGACGTCATACCCGCGCCCGGTCACGTGGCCTGTCGGCACAATCGCCGGGAAGCCGAACAGGCAGCATGGAGGGACCATGCTGCCTGGCTGCCAGGGAAAGGTAAGTGCTGATGGGAGAGAGTGTGTGTGTGTGTGTGAGAGACTGAGTGTGATGGGAGTCTAAGTGTGTGTGATGGGAGACAGTGTGTGTGGCTGAGTGTGATGGGAGTCAGAGTGTGTGTGTGTGTGATGGGAGACAGTGTGTGTGGCTGAGTGTGATGGGAGTCAGAGTGTGTGTGTGTGTGATGGGAGACAGTGTGTGTGGCTGAGTGTGATGAGAGTCAGTGTGTGTGTGATGGGAGACAGTGTGTGTGTGATGGGAGACAGTGTGTGTGACTGAGTGTGATGGGAGTCAGAGTGTGTGTGATGGGAGACAGTGTGTGTGACTGAGTGTGATGGGAGTCAGAGTGTGTGTGAAGGGAGACAGTGTGGGTGACTGAGTGTGATGGGAGTAGGAGTGTGTGACTGAGTGTGATGGGAGTAGGAGTGTGTGTGATGGGAGACAGTGTGTGTGAGTGTGTGTGATGGGAGACAGTGTGTGTGACTGAGTGTGATGGGAGTCAGCGTGTGTGTGATGGGAGACAGTGTGTGTGACTGAGTGTGATGGGAGTCAGAGTGTGTGTGATGGGAGACAGTGTGTGTGACGGAGTGTGATGGGAGTCGGAGTGTGTGACTGAGTGTGATGGGAGTAGGAGTGTGTGACTGAGTGTGATGGGAGTATGAGCTTGATGTGAGTCTGAATGATGGGGCATGTCTTAGGTGTGTAACGTGGGTGTACAGCTTGGGTAGGGGGGTGCCCGGATTTTGTCTGCCTAGGGCAGCACAAAATCAAGATACACCACTGAGTATAAGGGTATGCCCAGACATACCGTATTTTTCGCCTCATAAGACGCACCTGACCATAAGACACACCCAGTTTTTAGAGGAGGAAAACAAGAAAAAAAACCTCAATATGCCAGGATTTAGCCATTCAATATGCCAGGATTTTTCCCCTCACTATGCCAGGATTTAGCCATTCAATATGCCAGGATTATGCCCCCCACTGTGCCAGGATTTTGCCCCTCACTGTGTTAGGCTTTAGCCACTCACTATGCCAGGCTTTTGCCCCTCACTATGCCAGGCTTTTGCCCCTCACTGTGCCAGGCTTTTGCCCCTCACTGTGCCAGGATTTTGCCCCTCACTGTGCCAGGATTTTGCCCCTCACTATGCCAGGCTTTTGCCCCTCACTATGCCAGGATTTTGCCCCTCACTGTGCCAGGCTTTTGCCCCTCACTATGCCAGGATTTTGCCCCTCACTGTGCCAGAATTTTGTCCCTCACTATTCCAGGCTTTAGCCACTCATTATGCCCGGCTTTTGCCCCTCACTATGCCAGTCTTTTGCCCCTCACTATGCCAGGATTTCCCCCCTCACAATGCCAGGCTTTTGCCCCTCACTATGCCAGGCTTTTGCCCCTCACTATGCCAGGATTTTCCCCCTCACAATGCCAGCATTTTGCCCCTTATTATGCCAGGATTTGCTCGTTTGTGCCACCCTCCTCCCCCCTTCCCTAGCACTTACCTCCATGCTGCTCTCCGTTGTGTTCTCTCCGTTGTTTCCTCCGTGCAGTCTAACCTCCTGCACGGAGGAAGGAAGCTCCGGTTGCTTTTTTTTTTTCTTCTTAACTTTATTGAAGTCGCGCAGTATCAATAAAGATAAGAAGGGGAAAAAAAGCGCCCGGAGCTTCCTTCCTCCGTGCAGGAGGTTAGACTGCACGGAGGAAACAACGGAGAGAACACAACGGAGAGCAGCATGGAGGTACATATTACATTCGCTCCATAAGATGCACAGACATTTCCCCTCACTTTTGAGGAGGAAAAAAGTGCGTCTTATGAGGCGAAAAATACGGTAGGTCCCTAGGTTGCGGCACCTACAGGAACACCAGCCATAACACACTGATGAGGCCAGTGAAGACAGAAACGTCTGGAGTTGCTGTGTTTCTTGTGCAGAAGAAGTTTCCTCTGTAATGGTGCATTACAACAACACAGATATAAGAGACACGCCAAGAGGAGGGAGGTGTGCACCTGAGGAAGCCACGCCTGGCGAAACGCGTCTGTGACACGCCCCCTCCTCTCCGTGACATTGTACATTTCAGCTGCTGTGAAGATCTGTTAAAACAGCGGATTTATCCGGCGGTTGCTTCAAAATCCCTGGTGCTTTCTGTTCCTGCTACATGATCACCACCTGCTGCAGGCAGAGTTCTGTGTCTTTTAACCAAGCGCTTCTGTGAGTTATTTAATTGTACTCACAGACTTTTAAGTAAGCCTTCATTTTTATTCTTTAATTAAAGTATCTTGTTTGCACAATACTTTACTATGGTGGCATTTTCCTTTTTATATATGGGATTGGATACTAAACATCGGGAGAGCCCTTTATGCAAAGCAGCTGACATCATTATTCCCTACATACTGCCAGGGATCTCCTTATTTGCCTAAAAAGAGAGCAGTATACTGCTCCTAAATTCGTGAGTACTGTCCATATTTTTCAACTCAATACATCACCTTGTCTGACAGAAAGCACTATTATCTTTTATTTTTTTCTTTCTTTGAGAGATATACATCAATTTGAAATCTCCAATCAACAGTGAAAATATATAAACATATAAATCTAAGTATAAGTATATATCTGTTTGATCACTTGCATGTTCTATTGTTGTTTTTTTGCACGAAGTTGCACATAATTTTTTATCTTCACATAATTTGTATTTTTGCTAATTGATACTTGCGCACCTTTACTCCTTTGACCATTACAACAAGCGTGCAAAAAAATGGTGAGGCCTTCCCGAGCAGTTTACATCCTATAGGGCTGGCCATTTGAGCTTATGTCCATTGTCAGTGGGGCTCCCAATTCTTTGTCTTATAGTTTGAGGATATTTTCAAAAAGTAGGATTTGGGAATATAGTGAAGTATCTTAGGCAATAAATGTGTTCCCAAAGGACGTTCTCCCCTTGTGTTAAACTCACACTTTTTTGAGCCTCATTAAATTAGGCTCATAGTTATATAATGATGGATTATTCCTACAAATTTGCATAATCATACCACTGGCCCTGCTTCAGGCACAGAATGATCTTATCACATTTCCTGGTGTAACAACACCTAAACACCAGAGCACATGTCAGAAGACATTCCTGTCTCTGAAGCAGGGCCTGAGCTGACATTTGTCAGAGGGAGGAGTTCTGCTCTCTTAACATGCCTGGAAAAACACCATTGAAAGAATAAACTTCACAGACTAGGATTTATACGCAAAGCAGGAGAGGACCACATAACACGTCCATTGAGACAGCTGAAGAAGTTGAGCCGTGAAATGCGTGCCACAACTGAAGTCTCAGCATACCAGTTGTGGCACGAGTGTCATAGGTTCGTACTGCTGGCTTCTTCACAGAGGCTCAACAAAAGTGTGACTATGGTGATAACACCTAAGGGAACACATTTATTGTCTAAGCTACTACAATATATCCCCATACCCTTTCTTCTTTTTTCCCCCCTGTATTCTACTTGTTGAAAATATAAGCTATTGCTCATTAGAGCATATATAAAAAAATTACATTTGAAACTTATTTGTACATCCTCACATAGTCACACATGATTCTTTTTGGCACTTTGTCCTACAAAGCATTTTAAAAACTCTGTGTGTCCAATGAACCATGATTCTGCATTCATTTAATGTTCAATGCAATGTTATGATGTTTCATGTTGAACCAACCACTGGGCTGGGTGCCTACATATAGATTCTTGCTTTGGCTACCATTAACATTAGAGGTGGCCCTGTATACACTGTATTTGCTGGAATATAAGATGACCTTGATAATAAGAAAAGCTCCTCAAACTTTTGATATTAACTTAGGAAAAATTAAAAAGCGTAACTATAAGGCTATAAGACAACCCTATAGGAAAAATGTTTTACAAGTAAATATTCCTTTACATGTTTTTCCTCATTTCGAATAAAAATGATTGAAAAAAATAAATTTATTTGTATTTCCTTTTATTTACCAGTGGGTCCCCAGACTTGCCAATATGCACCCATACTTGCCAATGGGTCCCTAGACTTGCCAATATACCCCCATAATTCTTTATGAGGTCTGATTATAAGAGGTCTTTGAATATAAGATGAGGTGGCTTTTTCAGAGCATTTGCAAATACAGTACATATAAATCTCATCTGGATTTGAAATACATGTGGATATTTGTTAATTTGTCACTGTGTATAGCTAACTGTTCAATAATAATAATATTGAATATTTTTGCACTATTTTAACTAAGAGCTTTATTAATGAAAGAGGATATTGCAAACTTACGACCAAAGTAGCCAATATGGAAACATTCTCCAATTCAGTTATACTTCAAACTCATTTGGGCCCTAATTTAGCAATTCCCTCTCTTTTCATGACTAAAGCCCTACATCTTAAAATTATTATAGTTGATTTGGGGGGCTAGTCATATAAATAAATATGACAAGTGAACTGCAACTCTTCCCTCTTTCCAACTCGGCTACTAATGCCTTATTTATGCAGTTCACGTTTACTGAATAGCTCCATCATGTATATGTGTACTTCAGGAATGTCATTCACATATGTCAACTGTTTCTAAATTCCTCTAAATAGCTACTTCCACGCCAAGGCTATTTCATCTAGAGTATCCATTTCTCTTTCTGTAAAATAGATTTATTTTTGGCACATTTTGCCTGAATGCTAAACTAATACTAGGCTAATTTACGGACCGTCTTTCCTTAAATGTGTGTGTAATCATTGTATATTGCAGAACGCATACACATATTCATCCATGGTAAGTATAATACATTTTAATGCTTGTTCATAACAAGTGGTCATCGAGCAGCAGTCCCACCAGTTTAACATAAAGCTCAGCACACCTGTGCCAAAGCAGTACTAATGTGCAATGCACTGCAAGGTCTTCAGGAAAAGGGAATACATATAAGAAAACATGGGATTCCTCCGGCCAGCAGAGAAATGGTCCATAACATAATGGCACAAGGAACATAGGCTTCAATTTTAGAGACGACAAAACAAACAGACATATAAACACATGATCAGTGCAGCGTAGAGAGGTTTTCTTTGGAGTCTTCACAGAATAGTTGATTTTCTAAACCTGGCTAATAATTTGAGCCTCTTCTGCGTCATACCACTGAAGAGGAGCACCGTCTGCGGTTCTTCTGAGCACATGTCTGTGGGATATCTGCAGTAAGAAAGCATTGCAAAACTTTAGAAACATAATGGGTTGCACATGAGTTTGCATACTGTATTGGTCGTTGTACATTTTATATATAAAGAAATGAATGCATAACACAAAGTAAGTCCCAGACAAATACACATTCAGCAGTATATACACCTTTATGTACCCATTAAAAAGACTCTGTCACTTGAATATTGTTCATTCTGTGGATGCAGAGAAGCAAAAATTATCAATACATTGTGTCAGCAGAACTGTAAGCAAATGTGTAAATGATGACATTTTTCATTCCCAAAGAATAGCAAAATTGCATATTAAGCCACCAATGATGTCATAAACAGTAGATACCACCCACACATTTAAAACACTGTTTTATCTTAATTTGTGCATTTGCTTGCAATTCCGGTATCATTATGTGTAGATCATTTTTGAATTTTTTTTTATTCTCTGCATTCACGGTATATACAATGTTTAGGTGAAGGAATCCCTTTAAATAGAAAATAAGTTTAGGTACTTAGACCACTAAGAGTGTACTGTTATGTGGAGAGGAAGCTTAATTATGCTTTGGCCAGATTACATAAACAAACCTTTAATTTTTATACATTTGGTATATTATACAGGTGAGAAAGTGTGGTTGTTTTGTGCATACTATGTAGCTTTTTACACTATACTTGAACACCTGTTTAATATGAATAATGTTACATTTGTATGGTATTTGAACTCATGACAATTTTAGTGCAGCAACATTCTACTTTCCCTTAGCACACGCAGATTCTTGCTTAAAAGGTGCTGGCAGGGCCGCTTTAACCAATGGGCAATCTGGGCACTTGCCCATTAGCTGTGGTATATTAATGGCACAATAATACTTGAATATTAATGGGCAAGCTGTGGCATATTTAATGGACAAACAGTGGCATATTTTAATAGGCAAACTGACTGTTGCATATGTTAATGACAAAGTGACTGTGGCATGTTAATTTGTACCTGACACTGGCTTATTTTAATTGGCAAAGTGATGCTGTGGCATGTTCTATGGGGCAAAATAACATGTACTATGGGGGAAAGTGACACTATGGCTTGTTCTGCAGAGGCAATTCTGTGGGGCGAATTGACACTGTAGCATGCCAAATTGTGTGGGTGCAATATGAGTGCAAGCCAAGTGCTGTGGGTGCAATATAGATGCATGGCAAGTGCTGTGCGTACTGTATGGTGCTGTGTTAAGTCCTGTAGGTGCAATGTGGGTGCAGAAAAAGGAAATAAAAACAAGAAATGCAATTTTTCAATAACATGTTTATTACATATACAAATAGTTGAATGTGATATGAAAATAATTGAATATAATTTTAAAAAGTTTACATTTACATACAGTTTTTTACAATGTGACTTTAGAAAAATAGGGTCGAGGGGGGCCCACTGCTAAAGACTTTCTCCAGGGCCGACTATGGTCATTTATTGAGTTTTTGGGTTTCACCATTTTGCCTAGTTCAAATCCAGAATGAAGGCACAAAAACTACAGAAATCGCTGGGCATTAAATCCCATGATTATTAGATTGCCCCTCCATGCAAGGTAGTGTGTTCTCGTCATCAGTGACTTCAAGTAAGGTATCACCTCTTTTTATGAATGACAGGTCATGATAGAATACATAAAGGGAATCAACACAGTAAAGGAAGAGAGTATATTTAAAAGAAGAAAAACTACCACAACTAGAGGACATAGTCTTAAATTAGAGGGGCAACGATTTAAAAGTAATATCAGGAAGTATTACTTTACTGAGAGGGTAGTGGATTTATGGAATAGCCTTCCAGCAGAAGTGGTAGAGGTAAACACAGTCAAGGATTTTAAGCATGCGTAGGATAGACACAAGGCTATCCTAGCTATAAGACCGGGAACGGGGGACTAATAAAAGTACTCAAAAAAAAATTGGGCAGACTAGGTGGACCGAATGGTTCTTATCTGCCGACACATTCTATGTTTCTAGGTCTGCATTAAACTTATTTCTCGCACAGTTTCTAAAATAACCAAATGGCTAAAAAGTAGGTTAAGTTTGAGATATGTTTTATCTGTCAATCGACTCTTTGTTCATAATAACTCTCTCCTGTGCTTTGCAGCTCATCTGGAGATACCTGTATGTTTACAATGTTTATAGCATATGTTTCTATCATATGTTACTACCTTTATAGTAATTTTAGATCTTTTCAGTGTTTTGCTGTTCTATGTCTGTAATGCAAGTGTTTCCAATTTGCGTATTTATTAAATCCAGCTCAGTAGCAGTTTTAATGTTGATCCTTGCAGGATTTGTAGTAACATTTGTCAACAGGTTATTTCTGAATTGCAATTACATTTTTGCTGCCAAATTCTGACATAAAATAGTTCCCAAGTTACAGTGCCTAACTTGTAAATAGGCCTTCAGTGAGCAAATTAAATAAAAAAAATGTACTGTTTTGTGTCACTAGTCCTAATTACTGACATATTGTGTGCTTCAACTATAAAGGTGATAAAAGGCACAAGCTGACGTTGATACATACACCCTTTCAGGTGTGGTGACTAGGGAGGGGTGGCAGAACATGAACTATGGATTTACACAAGATTCACAGATGGAGCAATCAACATGTCAATACAGGAGAGGTTGACATCACACACTCTAAAATAAAAGTAGTTTATGCCAGGATGGGATCATTAATATGGAGGGCCGGAACAAAAGCATATGTGTGGCCTCTCCATGCAGTGTAAAGTATAAAAACACAAAAGGTCTGTCAAAAAAACAATGTATCAGTGGTGTTATGTATAAAGATGATTTCTGGGGCAAAGTTCTAAAAGTGGTCTAACCAGCACATGGCATCATTTGTTGCCATGGTGACAGGACCACTTAAATTTTGTCCCACAATGAACCTTATACATTATGTAGTGTACAACACTGAAATATATTAATATCAAACATGTCCTACGCTTGAAAAATCCTGTGTACTAATCACAATGTGATAAGTGGCAGTGATTATGTGACATGCAGAGAATTGAGCACTTCCATTACTTTAAGTTAAGAGTTTAATACATTCCTTACTCCTGTCAATCTGCAACATACACTCGGAAACGCAAGCAAAAGACCTGGTATACATACAAAAGATATGTCAAATTGGATACATTTCCATTACCTCTTGCTTAGAAAGGGTACATAGCAGAAATCAATGCTTATTTTATTTCAAATGACCCATTATATGCTACAGCCACATATATAATATACATGATAATCGTTGGGAAATGAACAACGGTGGTGTAATGCTTGTGCGCCTGTCAACTACACAAACATGGATTTGTACATAAGATGTTATCTGGTTCTGTACCTTTGTCCTGAACTCTGTTTAAAGGCTGTCTTGTAGATAGATATATATATGCTACATGTTTAAAATGGATTACGAGGCAAAAGATGATCTTTGTTGACCAGATTTGCGTATGCCTACCCAGAATCCCTTGCTAGCACTGTGAATGTGTGATTCACAGGCCTTCTGGATTGTTTGGTGTGTGTAGATTGGGTCCATTAGATGCATCGCTTCCTCTCCATTATTTATAACTTGTACCAGAGCTTCATAGAAAACATGCTTTCCTACGTATACATTCAAAACATTTAATGATTAAGATTTTCAGAGACAATTCTTGTCTTGTTCACTGCATTACTATATGTCGATACACAAACTAAATTGTAGTTAACAGTCCAGTATACAAGAATTTGGAAAACAGACCCAAGGTAAGTGTGCAATCATTAATGAAAAGACTCCACATACACAAAAGAATTCAGGCTCAGGTGATAACTGTAGTAAACTGCATCTGGTGCCATATGGTATATATAGAGATGCATACTTAATAGCAATTATACTTTACATTTAATGAATTTGATAAGAAATGCAAAAAAATAAACTGTTTTCTGTAGCACACTATGAATAAATATTTCCTGCTCTTAAACCAAAGAGTGTGTGTTTCCAGTAACATTCTATGGCTCTTCTTGCCTCAAACCACTTTATTTGGGTTATCATTAAAGGAACATTAAACATTGTTTAACCCTTGCTTCCTTGAAGGAAACAAGGGTTAAACAAAACACGTCCCAGGACATTTAAGTAAACCCGACGTTTATCTTAATAGATACACGCTGGTTTACTCTCTGCTGTGTCTCACATGTGAGACACGGCAGTTCCTGGTCATCAGCACGCGCACAGCAAGCCCCCGTTCTGACATCTGAGTGCGAGGGTCTTTCGCTGCTAGCACAGAGAGAGACCCTCATTTTTGCATGCAAGTATGGCAGCTGTCGGTCAGAGGATAAACTCGCGTGTACTATAAAAAGTACGCGCCAGTTTATCCTCATACTAGGGAAAACTAAAATTTCACTTGCGCTTCTATATTAGAAGCACAAGAGAAAAATAACGTTTAGTGTCCCTTTAATAATATTGTCAATTGGGTTCCCCCTTTTATGCAGCTATAGGTTTTCGGTGCTTACTGCTTGTTCTGAAATGAATTATATATGCGCCATAAAAGAGGAATCTTTTAACTTGTCCTATACTAGACAGTGCCTTTGGGATGTCCAGATAATAGGTAGTACACATGACATACAGTAATAATGCATATATGCACACATTCAGAAGAGGAAGAGAGAGATAAATGTATGAGAAGATAAAGTAATAGCTAGAACTATTTTAAAATGGGAAATGGAGTCAAATTGGTGTGAGCTATCCAGATTTACACAAATTACACAAAGCTTGTATGTTTGCTCAATTCTTGGCCTGGGATAGTAATTTAGGATAGTACAATTTAGAAAAATGGTAATTTAACTTTTTAAAAAAGACTTCGATTGAACATAAAATAGCAAAAGATTTTTCGTATAACTTTAAAAAAAAAAAAGACATTTTTCCACTTTAATATCTTTGCTCTTAGCTTGTAAAGTAACTTTTTGAGTGGATAATCTCAGGAGATGGAGATTAAGTAGTGTAACTTTTTCTGATCTCTTTTTCAGTTTTGAGGACCTGCATAGCATCTTTAGATTACCTATTAGCAAAAGGTTTACATCTGTCAGGATTAACAGTTTTCTGAGGGCTAATCCTGTCGTATTTTACTCCTCTTTAGATTTATTTATTGATAATCATTATAAATCAAGGAGACAAACAAAGATTGGTATCCCTCCCAGCAAGAACGGACAATAGGCAGCCCTATAGGATGTAACCTACTCGGGAGAGGTATCACCATTACTTGCTCTCTTGCACCATTACAGAGGAAACCGCTCCATTGGCATATCAGACTAGTGATTCCTCTCCCAAGTAGGTTACATCCTACTGAGTGATCCCACAGCTTTTTTTGTCTCATAAATTTGTCTCAAAACTAATTTCTAGAATTCTAAATCTAAGTGGCTTAAATACTGTTAAGTCTAAGCCTATATTAAACCTAGAGTTAGCCCTGGGCCTTCCCTTTTCAATTGAAAAGTGGTTTTCTTCATGGTTAAATACAAGGAAAGCAGTTCACTGCATATATTTGCATGAACTATTTTTCAAATGTATCCACCAATGGTATATGGTCCCATTTATGCTTCTATATCTGATAATTGTTGGAGATGTAATAAGGAGATGGGCACAATGTACTATATATGGTGGAATTGCGATGCTCTCAAATCATTAAGGATTTAGCTCACAGAGACTTTTCAGGATGGACTGGCTCCTCCTTCCTCAAAACTTTCATCTAGGTTTTCCAGTTAAAAAATGAATTACATAAGAAACAAGCTATGAATGTCCTATTGGCGGCTGAAATATGTATGGCCAGGAAGGGGGAAAAGGATGAAGCCCCACCTTGGTTTGAAATTGGTTAAATTAATAGAAACTGATTCCCACCTCTCCTCAGACTTCTACATATATTGTATTAATTGATAATTGCCTGTTGCAATACTGCTGCAATGACAATAATATAGAAATGTTCAACTTGAGGAAACCATGATTGTATGCACATATTTTGTCTTTCACTGATCAGTTTTTTTATATACTCGTTATCTTTTTGTGTTTTATAATTAAAAATGAATTAAATATTTAAATAAAAAATAAAGTAATGTACTTACTTGTGATTTCTGTGTCTGTGAGCGGACAACTTGATTCAAGGATGATCCATTTCTCAGTCTTATTGCCCCCTGTCTGTCTAGTGACCTTGGCCGCAGAACATTGGTTCCCTTCATACTGGCCCTTATGTGCCAGCACCGAAGTTCTTCAGTAATGTCAGGCCTTGAGGGTTCCATCAATATAGCATGCTCCCTTGCAGGTGGTGTATGGACAACTTTAAGCACCTCTGCTTGAGGAGCAATGGGACAATAGGCTAGTTTGTAGGAAGGTGGCAGGCTGGGTGATTCAAACAGTGTATCAGAAGAGGAGGAGTATAACGGGTTAGAGGAGGTGTAAATGGGGTTTGAGAGGGACAGAGAGTATAAAGAATTAGACTGAGTGTTGAAGCTGGTCGCCCGACGACATAAGGTGCGGCCCCTGGATTCACAGAGTTCTTGGGCACTTTGGACTCTATGAAACAGAATAAGCAGGAATTAGACATTAAGAAATACGATCAGTGTATTTGTTGATTAAAATTAATAATTAATCGATGAAATTAAGTATTTACCTCATAGATTGGGAAATCCCCTTCCTGTTGCCATTTTCTGGGCTGCTCTGGATGGTTAATGTAATTAAATTGACACTTTGGGAAGAGTTGAGATGGCCACTTCCAGCTGGTAATTCTTGGGGACTTGGTAAAGGTGTGGCAGCAGGACTGCTGTAAAATAGAGTTTATAATAATTAAAAAAAATATTATTTGGTTTGCAATTTCTTCTTTCAATGTCCCACAGTTTTTGTTTATTTGGGTCACTACCTGATGCAAGTTACAGCATATACACGATCACTCAGCTAAACTCAAGATGTCCCCAGCCAGACTGGCTGCAGTTTTGTTTGGACACAGCAACTGAAGTATTTAAAATCATGATGTAATTTCACTGACACCAGTGCTATGTTCAAATGGTGATAGCTAAATGCCATGGAAATCACATTTGTGTTAATAAAATATGTTGTTAAAGGGACACCAAAAATGAAAGGGGTTTATTTTTTTATTTTGCATTTTTGATTTCAGATATGGCTTTTGTTTTTGCTATGCGAGTTTATTTCATTAAATATTTTAACACTTTAAACAAGTGTGACTGGGTGCCGCCATTTTGTGAAATATCGTGCCTCTCCCCAGTGAATTGCAGTTTAAGTCTGAATTCTGACCAAAAACTTGCATTGAATGGGAAGGTAATGTAATTATTACATCACAAGGTGGCAGATTTATGATCCTGTTTGGTCAGGTCAATCTCCTCTCCTTGTGTTGGACGGCAGGTAAAACAAAGTTGTACACAGCCACAATTGCCCTCATTGGTAAAATTCTCAAAATGGATGCTGGAGATAGACACCTAATTTTATTTGTACTTTTATATGCAATTAATTCAAACATAGGGATAAAAACAGTGGCATATGTCTTATATACCGTATTTGCTCGATTATAAGATGAGGTTTTTTTCAGAAAAAAAATCTGAAAGCTACCCCTCGTCTTATAATCGAGGTCTTCTTATAATCTGACCTCAAATTGAGGTCAGATTATAAGACATGGATCCAGGTCCCCAGCAGAGCTGCAGGGGACCTGGATCCCCCTCTCTAGCAGCAGGGGATGTCTGCGCAACGAGCGCAGACTCCCCTGCTTCCGCCCGGCACGACCGCCGGGGCTTCTGTGAAGAAGCCGGGAACTTCCGCTTTCGTCACAGAAGTCCCGGCGAGCGTGCCGGGCGGCAGCAGGGGAGGTCTGCGCTCATCGCGCAGACTTCCTCTGCTGCCCCACTAGGCACCAGGGACAATCGGGCAGCTGGGGGATGTCTGCACTATACGTGCAGATATCCTCCATGCTGCCCGACACGGCAGACTATTATGACGGACAGCTGTCCGTCATAATAGACTGCCGTGTCGGGCAGCATGGAGGATGTCTGCAAGTATCGTGCAGACATCCCCCGGCTGCCCCCACTAGCCACCAGGGATCAAGGTAAGGGGAAGGGAGGGAGGGGGGGCAGAGAGACAGGGGGAGGGGGGCAGAGAGACAGGGGGGGGGAGGGAGGGAGGGGGACAGAGAGACAGGGGGGACAGAGAGACAGGGGGGAGGGAGGGGGGCAGAGACAGAGTCAAGGGGAGGGAGGGGGTTAAGAGACAGAGACAAGGGGAGGGAAGGGGTTAAGAGACAGAGACAAGGGGAGTGAGGGGGTTAAGAGACAGAGACAAGGGGAGGGAAGGGGTTAAGAGACAGAGACAAGGGGAGTGAGGGGGTTAAGAGACAGAGACAAGGGGAGGGAAGGGGTTAAGAGACAGAGACAAGGGGAGTGAGGGGGTTAAGAGACAGAGACAAGGGGAGTGAGGGGGTTAAGAGACAGACAAGGGGAGGGGGGAGAGAGAGAAAAATGGGGGCAAGGGAAAGAGAAAGGCAGCATTGGCACATAAAAAGAAATAAAAACTAGAAATACATTTTTTGATATCATAATTTTTTATTAAAAAAGCAATTTACATATGAATATATACAAGTTGAACTTTTTTCCTATAGGGTAGTCTTATATTCAGGCTTTTAGTTTTTTTCCTAATGGAATATCCAAAGTTTGGGGGGTCGTCTTATAATCAGGGTCGTCTTATAATCGAGCAAATACGGTATGTGTTTGTTTTAAATACACAGGTAATCTAGTTACATCTTATGTAAGTGGTAGTGTCCCTTTAATGATACTGTAAACCAATATAATTAAAGAATATTTCAAATAATATTAATATTTCAATATTACCTGCTGTGGCTCCGTGAATTGTTTAAACTCCGGTTTGACTTTTCATAGGGTGAATCAAGACTAGATTCTCTCCAGGGACTATTTTGCAGTGGATTCTTTTCATTCTCATTCTCACACCATAGAGGACGGAGTCCCTCCAGTGTCTGAGGTGGACGAGGTCGAGTAACTGATGAGAATAAATTGAAAGGCACACGATGGGTGTCATCTGCAAGGGAAAGATAGGATGGAAGTTCAGAACTATTCCTGGAGGGTTGGCCAACAAACTAATCGTCACTCGCTCCACTCACCATCTTCCAAGGTTGTGATATCAGACAGGGAGCTGGACTCAGAAACACTGCTGTCTAGATATGCAGACAAGAAAGAAATTAGAATATTATTAATATTTTTTTCTCTCAAGAGTCCATACAATTTCACTTGCCATTTGACTGCTTTTCTGCCTTTCCCAATATATTTCCAGTTTTCATTCTTCTTTAACTGACCCTGTAAATATTCCTGTACATTTTATTCCCCTTTTATCTTTCTCCACTGTTGAGTAAAGCAAATGGCTTTAAATGTTCTTTTTATTTTGTTTTCTCTCTCCTCCCCATCATTCCTCTACACATTTTACGATATACTTTTTCTCTACCGTTCTCCTCATAATAACTATTTTGTGTTTTATATCCTCTTCCATCACTTTCTTAACTCCTTAATGACAGGGGACTTTACAAACCACAAAATGTAAACATCCTGTGAAATCATTTTCAAGACCTCTCATGTCTCTTCATCAAGCATGTTATACATGACTATAACATGCCTGATGAAGATACCTGAGAGGTCTTGAAAGCTTGCACTCTAAACCTATCCAGTTAAAAGTATCAACTAGACTCTACTTGTCTCCTGTGTTTCTATGGCTAGCACGGTACAGATTTTCACCTAGTAGTTCAGGCACACAGCAATTTTTCTTTGAGCATAGGCTACAATTAAGCTCTCAGAGTGTCGTTGCAGTTCCATGCAGCAGAATCCACAGCTTAGCGTGGTACGTGGTGCGAGCCGCGCTGTTGTGAGGACATGCAATACCGTAAGCATGGTCATTTGGCCCATGCATTTGAGGACATCGTAGCAGATCCTCCAATGCATTCATTTGTTTCCTCACCTTCTAATCGCATGCTTCCTCCTTGGCTTCGTTCCTGGCTTAGCCTGTCCTCTAGTGTCAAGAGCTTCCGTTCTGAATCTCTCAGTGCTATCTTTCGTTGATGCCGGACATGTTTGGACAGAGATTCTTCCAAATACAAGCGCCGTGCTGCCTCTGTGATCTGCCGTTGCAAAGCCAGGTCTGCCTCAAGAGAGCTAATTGGGTCCTGGGGAAAGTAAGAAACAGATCAGTAAAGATAAAGCAAAGCTTAGACCAAAAGTAGCCAGAGTATTGGAGTATTTTTACAACTTGGCTATGTTGGTTTGGGCTTTGCACAAGTTATCCACAAATCATTATTAGACATCTCAACTTTACTCAATATATATAGATATATATTTACATATAAATTATATTTATATATATGTATATAAACACATTGTTGTGTAGAAATCAGAATATATTATCACACAATGACAGTAGGATGTTATTTTAGAAACTCGCCCCAGGGAAAGCAATGTTTATCTATTGCTCCCAAGGGAGGGGCAGATCCTAACATCTGGGTCAATGAAACCATGTTAAAATACACCCTTGTTGTTCCATACAGCACACTTTCCCATTCATCCCTGGAAACATCCCTGGATGCTGGGCAATAGTAACATCCCCAGCATGTACTTGAAAACAAGAGATTATCTCAATGTACTTTCTTGGTTATATACTTTATTATAGTTGTTGCATTAAAGCAACATTAAACATTGTTTAACCCTTGCTTCCTTAAGTAAACCTGATGTGTATGTTAATGGATACACGCGGGTTTACTATCTGCTGTGTCTCACATGCGAGACACAGTAGTTCCTGGATGTCAAAGTCAGCACGCGCACAGCCATTCAGAGCAGGAGCTAGCCCCACTCTGACAGCCGAAAGCGAGGGTCTCTATATTAGAAGCACAAGTGAAAAATAACATTTAGTGTCCCTTTAACCTATTAACTGAACTATCCTACTAGCATGTAGTTGACAATTACCATAACATTTAAAATGATAATAATAGTCAGCTTCAAACCCAATTTATTATTTTCTATCTTTTAAATTTACTTTAAAGTGGTCAAAAGAAAATAAGGATGTTATATCTACCTAATCTGATCCAATGGTAGTGCTGAAAGATTGCAGGAGCAGTGAGCTAAATTAAATATTTTTTCACCACAAAAGCATATTAATATACTACAAAATCACTATCGCATGATACCTGCTGCAACCACTATGAAACATATAAGGTCTACACAATAAAGTGAGAATTGCAGGGAATTGAGACGGGTATTTGAAATTTAAGGCCAAAGTAGCCAAGTGGTAAAGTTCTCCCATTCAGCTGCACTGAGAATTTTACATGAGCAGCTACACTGGACTAAAGTTTGAAATTCCCTGCAATTAGTAGAATAGCCCGTTTACTAATCTCTTCAATTGAAAAGCTGCAGCAGGATGCCTAGGCTTATCACTGTAGGATTGGGTGGAGGATGTTCTGTACCTTTAATATTGGTTAGTCGTTGTCTGTCTAATATTACAATGTTAATAGTTTAGCTTAAGTACTGGAAACAACAGGTCAATAATCGTTGGTCTTATTTTCTTCCTATACGTCTGATAATACATAATTGTAGTTACAGATTCCCTGCACACTCAGTAAACCTTGTCCTTTACTCAGCTATGTGACTGTTCTATATGTTCCTTTAAATTCCATTGTCACCTACACTCACCTCCCTTCGGTAATGAAATGCTCGTTCATCCAGTTTAAACAAAGCTCCTACTCTTTGCCGCACCTTGGGGGGTGTTTCTCCGGGTTTAAGTGGGTAGTCATTTGGCAAAACACCTGTAAGCTCCTAGGATAGAGAATAGAAAGAGATAAGTGCATTGATGTATCTGCTGTGAAAAAAGAAATGAACCATAATCTACATCCACATTTAGGTTGAGAAAAAAAAAAAAAAACAAACACAAATATGTAATAAGTACAGTGTGAGATTACAAGAGTAACCAAAGGAGGCTTAGAGATATAACATACGCAGTAAAAGAATAAAATCTATGGTCACATAAAAAGTTGCTAGAAACTCCAAGGATGGCATTACATGGGGTTTTTTACATGCACGGGACTAACTTACTGCCTCCCGCAAGCAAAGGCGGCGCAATTCATCCAAACAGCTCTGCATTTTCTGCTCCAGAGATCGCTGTTGGATACGCACTGCCTGTGTCAGCTCCTTGCAACCAGAGGACGGTGTGTCATGGCCTAGAAAAAAAAATAAAGAACATATTAGCTGGGAAGAGTTGCTAAAAGACATGCAAATGTATGTATATGTGTTTATATATTTGGGCTAGTTTCATATATATGATCTGAAAGTGGCCTGAATGATAGGAGAGCATGTCTTTCAGCAATACACTGCATACCATCCAGTAGCACATTCATCTAATTAAGACAATCTGAAACTTAAACGCCTTGTAATATTCAGTCAGGAACTGCGGTTCTCATCATGCACAGCCACCAACACCTAGGGTTGCCACCTTTTCTTCAAAAAAATACCGGTCATGTTACTACCTCCATAGACTTAACATTGGATTCAAGACAATATTTTACCGGCCTGCCTGTAAAATACCGGCCAGGTGGCAACCCTACAAACATCAGACTTTAGTCTATGATACGTGAAGGCTGCATTGTGACTGGGTTTCCAAAACACACCAAACACAATGCACATGTAGTAGGAGGAGGGTCCCCAGTGATTTAAGGAACCCTTAAAAGTCTCCATGTATTTGATAATAAAGCCATTTGCTTTACTGATTATTTTTTACTTTTGGTCAATATTTTTTTTTTTTTATCTTTAACCCCTTTGCGACCTTATGACGAGTTAACTCGTCATAAGAGCCGCAGCATTAGCGACCTGATGACGAGTTAACTCGTCATGCAGTCTAGCCGGCGGTGCGCTCCGTGCACACCGCCAGTCAGTCTGCAACGGGTCCAGGACTAAGCCTCGCACTCGAGGCAAAGCTCCTGGACCCAATCGGTGGATTTCCGGGCATGTGATCGCGGTGATTGAGTGATCACCGCGATAACATGCAAATTAGATGCAAAGTCTAATACTAAAATGTAAATCATTTTTATGTATAGGGTATCAAAAGAAAGCTCTAACTGTCCTTCAAAAAACAACATATAACTTGTATGGGTGCGTTAAATGAGAGAGAGGAAAATGATGTTTCAAAAAACGCATATTAAAATTTGTAAAAACGCTCTGGTCCTTGGCCTTGGAAAAACCTCTTAAAGGGTTAATGACATTTCAAAAAGGGAAGAACATTAGTAACACAGCTATTTTACATTTTTGTGGGGCATATTAAACAAATGTATTTTTTACACAGGTTTAATTCACAGGGTGTTATTTCATATCCCTGCTGTGAGAGGACCCAAAGTGTTATTTATTTATTTCCAGGGGACAATGATTACGAAGATACCCACCCTGTGCATATAGAGGTAGCTGCTGGGTAGGGATGCCACATTTTCCACAAAATAATACCAGCCTTGCTATTACCTCCATTGATTTAACAATGGCAGCAAGCCATTTTTCTTACAGGCCTGCCGATAAAATCTTGGTTGGGTGGCAACCCTTCTGGTGGGAGGTAGGAAGCTTTGGAAACTTTTTAATTTTATTTTTTAGTATTATTTTATGGCCAACATCGGAGGATAGGAACCCGATGGTGGCAGTGAGCACGGACCCCTCCTCAGTATAGTGTATTTCACAGTATAGTGTACTTCAGTCTCAGTAGTGCATACTAAACTAGAAACCATTTCAGTATTTAACAAGTGATTAATGTTTTATATGTTCCCACAAAGATGTCATCACTGATGGAATACTACAGATGTAGTCTTAACATACACAACTTTAATAGGAATGCCATTTATAATCAATATAAAGGCTGTAATGAAAGACATCCCTCTTTTATTAGACAAAATATACAAGGACAGTCACATTAATAAGAGGTTAAACATCTCTTAAATACTGTACTTATTTCAGGTCATGTTTAATTGACAAGGTATTCAAATACATAAACATCTATCTAGTGGCCTTTTGAAATACTTATTCCCTCAAAGATCTGAAGTGCACTAAGGGCAATGGATAAAAAAAAATTGAATGGCGAAATTTATCATGAAGAAGACTGCCATCTACTGTGGAGTTGACTCACTGCAACCTCCATTTACCTTACTCGTTAGTTACTTACAGAAGAGGTAATGGTGATTGAGCATGTACAATTGCAATACCTGCTCATATAGAATACATAAATATCAGTCAGAATTATCAGGAATATTTCCTTTTTTTGGCAGTGGGGTACACAGAAAATTTTACACTGTGGACGATATAGACTGTGGCTCCTATACAACGCTAACAAGACTGTAAGATCCTCTGTCCTATTTAGTCTACTGCTTTCTTTCGAACTCTCCCGATCTATGACTTTGAAAGATCTTGGCATCACATAAATATGCACATCTTGCACTTTAGGATTATATAGAATTCATAGATTTTTTTTAAAGGACAACTGTAGCAAACAAAAATGTTTTACTTACGTTTAATTAAATATTACAGAGCAGATGCTTTATATAGTAATTCTGCAGTGAAAGAATACAAATACAATAACTTATTGAGCCGTCTTCCCTCCAATTAGCTCTAACATGGAGCAGCCATGGTGTTAAGAATTGTGGGTCAGATTATCCTTCATCTGACCCAATCTTCTAAACAACATGTCCGCCTACTGATAGAGCTGCACGGAGCAAAGACAGAAAATAATTATTATTTGTATTCTTTTGTTAAAGCATCTATATTGAAGACATCTATACAAAAAATGTTATCCAAATAACTAAAAAAGTTTTATATGATTATTCAGTTGTTTCCCCCTAAAAAAGCCATGGTTTACGGTCAAAGCCACCCTTCTAATAAAGACCTGTGTCCCAATAACTCAATCAGGAGACATCTTCACAATGACTATTTGAGGGAGAGAAGGGAGTGAGGCAGGTGTTAATGTCTGATTTATGTAGTAATTTAGATTACTAAACAAACCAATAATTTCTTTGTGTTAGATCCTATTCTAAACAGTCCACAATATGCTCCCTGTGCAAAAGTGTATGTACATTAGAGAAGCAGAACAAAAATTAATATGAGTGTATTATAGTACGGTAATTACATTGTTGTTATTGCCTCTTTTGTCAATGTAGCTTTCTATTAACTTAGAGGAAACTGTGAATTAATTTTAATTTTTATAAAAGTTGTTTCCGGGGCAAAGTTCTAAAAAATGGAGCAATCACCATGGAAACCAATGGACCGTTCCATCATGCACAAAGAAACATTTTTTTTTATCCGTTTCTAATATGCAAATCAAAACTATTACTTAATTTTATATTCCTACATGATCTCTCCACCGTCATTAGACAAATAACTTCTCTTTACCCTAACACTGGACTTGAGCCTCAGGACAATCCTACATGTTGCAACAGCACTTCATAGATCACTGACTCGTTTCAAATACAGGTTAAAGAGAACATAACAGCACCACTTATTTATAACCATTGATAGCAAAGCTTAAAGGACAACTAAACTTTTTTTGAAGGAAGCCAGAGTTAAAAAATATGTCCTTTCCGAAGTAAATACAACGTGTATCTTACTAGATACATCACTTTCAGCTGCGAGACATATCAGGTCTGGAGGCTGTCGTGCACAGCCAATCAGATAGGGGGGTTGCTCCACTCTCCTGATCGGGGTAGGCAGAGTAGGTGGTCTAGCTAAGGCCCCCTCTGCTGATCCCATGCAAAAGCAAGGATCTCTCTCACAGTCGCCGATCAGACCGGGCTGCCTGCTTTCCATGGAAGCCTTGCAGCTACCGGTTAGAGGATATACTGGCACGTACTATCAAAAGTACATGCCAGTTTATTCTCACACTAGGGACAACAACTTTTCACTTGTGTTGCTATGCTAGAAGTGAAAAATAGTAGTTTAGTGTCCTTTTTAATGCTATAAGAAAAAAGACATGTAGTGTATGCAGGTCAAAATATACCAGAAACATAATTTCTAAATGCTACGGGGTCACAGACAGGAAATGTTCAGCACAACAGTACTCCATGGAGACACCCAGTGACAGCCTTGGTTCTTAAAATAACAGTGTATTGGCTTTCATTTCATTTGACTGTTGTAATGACACGGAATGTATTTGATTACTTGTATTGCTCAATTAAAGAGAATAAACTGGTTTAAACTGTACATAGGTGACCACATGTCTTAGAATGCCAGAGACTGTCCCAACTCCCGCAGTGGGAGTCCCAGGTAGCCTCATTCGGGAAATAGGGAACCTTACTGTGAGGCTGAAGTGAACATCAATACCCAGCTTGGGCCAGGGATAGTGTACTAGGAGTTGCCTGTGTTTTAAGCTGTGAAGAGCTGGTTCCCAGGAAGCTATCCCCACTCAGCTTACTGCCTTTGCAAGGACTTTGCGAAGGGCAACCCCCACCATAAGCCATTAGCAAGCGAGCTGGTCTCGTTTTTATGTGTGTGTTTTTATTTGATGTAATAAATTTGTTACTTTCACTGTTCTCTTGCACTGTATGTCTCTCCTCTCATTCTGCTACTTTTATGGCATACATCCATATGGTATTGTGCTATTGTTCTTTTCTACATTTTCTAGTAGTATATTATACTGTTCCTATGAGGATTTGGGGAGTCCTTGGAAAGCACACATTTTTCCTGATATACTCTTCTATTGTTTTTCTACGACATACACATATTATTATTATAAATTATTGGGAAGGTTTGGGATATATATATATATATATATATATATATATATATATATATATATATATATATATATATATATATATATATATATATATATATATATATATATATATTATGTGTATGTATATTATAGTATAAATAAATGATTAAATCTGAAAGTGCAGTTCCCAAAGCTTCCTAATAATTTATATCATACAAGTATGGATTTTATGAGTATGTGAATATGTGTGCATAGGTGAATCAGTGTGCATGTGATATATAATCTCATTCATGTCTCTGAATGGCAGAGGTAACATGTGGTCACCCTAATTGTGCACCAAACAAATGTCCTCCTTTGCAAAGCAAAGGCAATCTGTCATTTATGTGTGGATCACATCACACACAACCAATAGCTGCAGGGGATATGAGTATCTCCTCCCAGCTAGAGGTGTGTCAGATGATGAACACCAATCAGCGCCATCCTGGTCTCCATGTGCTGGCAGCCTGGAAGTCTTACATGGAAATATAGTTTTCTTTTGTATGTTCTTAAATGTGTTTCAATCAGACAGAAATTGGCTTCTGTCTGATTCCATGTGCTGGCCATGTTTAATTCCTTTTGAAGACTACAAGTCATTTTTTTGTCTTTATTTATTTATAAACTGGACCAGGGGATGTCTTACAGGACGCAGATTTTTTAGTGTTTGCCTGGGGGAAGGAATAGTGCTTTGGCTGTGCTCAGTTCAGGTTGGAGGTGTTAAACGGGCATAAAGTGTGCTTTTCAAATATTGGCAAAGGGAGGAACAATCCCACTTTTAAACAGCTGTTGGGTCTGTGAGCAAGTATACTTGTGCATGGATTTTTTTTTTCCCCTCCGTTTACATCCTGGCAGTTTAAATATTTGTCAGCTACCTATGGCCTCAGTGGAAATTAAACTCGACAGAATCACTTCACTGAACAAATGTTCACACAGAGGTGTGACCTCCACCTCTCACCAAATTCAATGTAAAATCATTTTTATAAATGTTATCTGCACTTCCGATATAGTAAAAACAATAATCAAATGACCAGGATTATTTATGGTCTTGTTTCCTAACCTCTTTACAACCAACCCCGTCTATATATTTGTATGTCCTATCATGCGTGCTCCCTTCAATCACCAATTCCTGCAAATTGTAGGATTGTTTATCCAGGGATTTGGCTTTATGATCAGCTTTTAAAATCACAGTAGACTCTTCGGGGGTTTATATGTATAACGTAAATTTCCGGGGGCCAAGTTATAGAAAAGTGATCGAATCAGCTAGGGTTTAGTAGGGTTTTTACAAAAAAAAATACCGGCCATGCTACTGCCTCCAATGACTTAACATTGGCCTCAAGCCAATTATTTACCAGCCTGCCGGTAAAATACCGGCCAGGTGGCAACCCTATAATCAGCACATTCGAATGGGGCCAGAACCATGTTCAGAACTCTGCCCCACAATTGATCTTTAAACATAACCACCTATAGATTCAATTACAAAACTCCTGACTCCAGAGGGCAAACTGCAACACTGGTTTTTATCACAAGATACAAGTACTGCCCATAAAAGTCAACAGAAACAGTGAATGCATAGAGCGAGGTTAGTGTTTTGAACTAACAATTTCTAAAATGTACCCGGTATTTGACCGCCATCCCTGAGTAACTGTCCTAGCTTTTCAATAATAATAAAAAAGAACACATTGCCGGAAAATATTTCCTGATACCTGCCTAAGAATGGGCAAAAGTGCCTCCAAATACAAATAAATGTTTTAATTGCTACAAGGGAGAGAGGCTGATTGCATGGCACCATGCTGCTCTCCCCTTCAACACTGAAAGGACTGCAAAACATTCAATCAAGTAAAAACTAAACATATAGCATCAAGTCCTGCTACAAAAAAAGGCAACAGAAAAGGCCAGACTGACTCCTGCCTGCCTCTTCAAATGCTCTCATGTGCTGGAGGTTAAGAATAAAAGCATTAGAATGGGAGTCACCTGGAGGACTGACTCCTCTCCAGCCAAAATGCAGACTCATAATCATAGGAGTTGAAATGAATCCTCATCATCATGAGGGGCAATCTGCGTGCAGAACTTCCGAACTGTAATGTGATTAGGCAATTCCACTCTCTGTATTGTGGACCGTAGTGATGTGTAATAATCAAGTGTCCAGAGATTGACCAGTACTTTAGTCACTAATAAACACATGAATTAAGCAAACAAAAGTAATAAAACCTCCTGCTAAAATAAATCCTAGTCAGTTAACTACTCTTACCTCTAAATTGAAGTACCATGTATATGGGTGTTCCATGGATGTCTAGAAAAACTCTTTGAAAAAATCATCTCTAATTTTTCTGTCTATACATAACCTGTATTGGTTAGGGACATCTCCACTATCCAGCCCTGCAGCCCTAAAAGTGCAAAACGACCCCTTGTGCTGTCTGAGAGCAGGAACGTCTGGTGTCACATGACCACATTGGGCACAGAGCCCACTGGATCACCAGAGATCCCTTCTCCCAGGCCTAAAAAATGAAGGCAGACAGTAGAGGGGACCAATATTGCAGATTTTTGGATGCGGTAGCAGGTTACAGAGAGTACAATAGTGGATACCATTTTGCCTCCTACAAACTATACTACATACTCATCCCTTTGCTCTGACATCATGTTAACTACTAAACAGAGCTCTCTCCAATTATCTTTATGGGCTCTCTAATTCAGGTGGAGTGCCTGAAGGAACTGCTTGTTGTACGGATTTAGAAAGACAGGTTAAAAGGTAAACAAACATTCTGCTCATTTTTAACTGATTTTTATCAATGTGAGTGTCCATCCACTTACCTGGTTGGATGATATAATGTGCCGGGCTGTCATTTGTCTCTTCTTGCTTTCCCATGGTTCTCAACAATTTTTTACTAGACCTAATAAGAAACAAAGAATAGAGTAAATAAGAAATTCCTGGTTGTGTAGTTTACAGCAAAATCATTGTGTATATATATATTTGATGAAGCATTAACTAATTCCTTATGTTTCCTGGATGATGGGATTTAATGACTAACCTGCTATGTATTTTCTCTGCAAACAGAAAGATTAGTAAATACACTTTTACAGCATTAAGTTTTGTCCCTGTCTGGCTCCTCCCAACTGTACCTGTGATTCATTAGACTGTCTAGTGCAGATCCTGGATGAATTTCCCTCTCATAAATACAACGCAGAGTTGTGTATGTACCTCTGGAATCATACTCAGAGTGGTGCTTTTTCCAAATTCCATCAGTCTACATTATACCAGTCACTAAGGTGCCATTGGCTGGTTTTGATCATTAGAAAGAAATGAACAAGTGTAAGATCCCAAACACTAGTTCTAAATCAACAGTGAGGATAGTGACAGCAAAGTCAACCTCCCTAGTCCATTATAACAACCCACTCTACTAGACTATATCATTACATAGTATACACAACATTATTATCATCATTAGACTTTCCTTATAATCTGACCCATACCTAGGAACGCCAATCCTTTCAGGCTCTCACATTAAATATTTTCTTCATCATAATCTATACGTTCACTTTCCAAATTCTGATTTTGTTACTAACACAACATTGCTGAAATCCCTGCTTAAACACAGGTTGAAAATAGCATTCTAGGATGTTAGGGTTTCAATAAGGCAGGAAACCTGTTCCAGACAATGCATAATTTACAGCTGTAGGGTATTTTTTTATTAGCATCCCTCATGGACAGAAGTCTGCTTATTTTTATAAGCAGCAGATTAATATGCCATTGTATACCATCTTTGTGATGAGTTTTTTTTTAAGAGGTAATATTGTCATTGCTCTTACAGTAAGCTTATTTAATGGTCAGGTATTGCTATACATATGCTTAAAAGTGCAGGGTAGGGCCCTCGGGCAAATAGGGAGAGTCTAAAGGGCTTTAGATAATTCTCTATACTGATGATACAAGTCCCACCAGAGTTTTTCTTACTAGTATGTACCAGTTAAAGTGATTGCTTTAATGTCACCTAAACATAAATTATACTGTAGAATATAAAAAGTAAGCGTAATATATCTATAAATTATGTTAGTAACGCAATTTATATATTTTTTTTTGCAATTCAGCCCACACAATCCATAGATTTTTTTAATATTTTTTTCCCTCATACATTCAAAATGTAAAAAATATTTAAGTGACTTTAAATACAGATTACTATATCTTTTCAATCCTGGCTATTTTTTGTTTCCGAAAGACACAGCACACAAATATACTCTCAGGGTGGAAAATTCCCACGAAAGCCCCCCCACCCCGAAAAAAATGTCTCTTGACAAAAAACAACTGAATGTCAAAGAGTAGCACACACTCAGTACAGATCACAAAATATACAATAGTACTGGTAAAAGTACAGTACTGGCATTCCCTCTACAGCATCTATCTCACCTCTCACCTGGATGTGTGAGCTGCAGCTAACTATCAAGGTGTAGGAGCGGCTGAATACACAGGGTGCTCACAGAGGAATGAGAAGAAGCCAGTTACCTGTCCGTACCTGAGCACAGGGGAGGAGTGAGATACAGGAAGTAGGTGGCACTATGTAGACTGACTAATTCACATTCTTATAAGCATTCACAAAAGGACACATTCATAGTCTGATCACTGTCATACAATCATAAACACATTGCACATTGTACGCCCATGTGGTCGTTGGGCACTTATGTAACTGCATTTTGGTGCACAGTTTAAGCATTATTTATAGAGCAAGTTTGCAATCAATAACAAAATAAACACATATTATATTGTCAATTAGCATCTTTGCTGTAGAGCATTGGATATAAAAATATTTCTGAAACATTTTTGTAACCAATAGGAACGCCTAATATTAACCTTTCATCCCTAATATTGACATATCCTATATTAAATCTAACCAAGCATTACATTCTAAAATGAAATACATTCTGAATAATCTCAGCCAACTTCATAAGTATCTATAAGCATGCACATACTGAAGGTTGAGAAATAGTTTTTTTCCAGTTAGAAGAGTTTGGAGAAATGAATATGTCAATACAATTAGTTTATTTACAGTAACACTGAATAAATCACAAAACTCAATGTAGAGAATTAAATGTAATTTTTTTTTTTCAAATCTGTCCAATGGGATATGTCCTGAGGGCTAATCTTGCCGCTGGGGCAAGTCCTGAGTGCAAATCTTACCAGTGGGGTAAGCCCTGAGTGCAATTCTAGCCACTGGAGTATGTTCTGAGTGAAATCTGGCCGCTGGGTTAAGTCCTGAGGGCAAATCTTACCAATGGGGTATGTTCTTAGTGCAAATCTGGCCAATGTGGTTTGTCCGGAGTTCAAATATGGCTACTTGGGTATGTTCTGAGTGCAAATCTGGACACAGGGAAAAGTCCTATGAGTGCAAAGTGGGTACTGGGGCAAGTCCTGAGAGCAAATCTGTCCACTGGGGCAGGTCCTGAGAGCAAATCTGTCCACTGGGGCAGGTCCTGAGAGCAAATCTGTCCACTGGGGCAGGTCCTGAGAGCAAATCTGTCCACTGGGGCAGGTCCTGAGAGCAAATCTGTCCACTGGGGCAGGTCCTGAGGGCAAATCTGGCCGTTGGGGCAAGTCCTGAGGGCAAATCTGGCCGCTGGGGCAAGTCCTGAAGGCAAATCTGGCCGCTGGGGCAAGTCCTGAGGGCAAATCTGGCTGCTGGGGCAAGTCCTGAGGGCAAATCTGGCCGCTGGGGCAAGTCCTGAGGGCAAATCTGGCCGCTGGGGCAAGTCCTGAGGGCAAATCTGGTCGCTGGGACAAGTCCCCCAGCACTGGAAAAAAAAAAAAAAAAAAAAAAAATCCGGCCCTTTAAAAAAAAAAAAAAAAACCCCACCGCGCTTGCAGGCAGAGACAGAGGTGAGAGGGGATCGGAAGATCCCTCCTCACCATCGCTCTGCCTGCCAGGCTGCACGGGGAGCCGAACAGGCAGCACAGAGAAACCTCCGTGCTGACTGTTCGGCTCCCCGTGCAGTGTGCCGACACGGAAGTGCCGACAGTCACGTGACGGGCGCGCTGACGTCATACGCGCGCCCGGTCACGTGACCTGTCGGCACAATCGCCGGGAAGCCGAACAGGCAGCATGGAAGGACCATGCTGCCTGCCTGCCTGCCAGGGAAAGGTAAGTGCTGATGGGAGACTGTGTGTGTGTGACTGAGTGTGATGGGAGTCAGAGTGTGTGTGTGTGTGTGTGACTGAGTGTGATGGGAGTCAGAGTGTGTGTGATGGGAGACTGTGTGTGTGTGTGTGTGTGTGTGTGTGACTGAGTGTGATGGGAGTCAGAGTGTGTGTGATGGGAGACTGTGTGTGTGTGTCTGTGTGTGTGTGTGTGTGTGTGTGACTGAGTGTGATGGGAGTCAGAGTGTGTGTGTGTGTGTGTGTGTGTGTGACTGAGTGTGATGGGAGTCAGAGTGAGTGTGATGGGAGTCAGAGTGTGTGTGATGGGAGACAGTGTGTGTGACTGAGTGTGATGGAAGTCAGAGTGTGTGTGATGGGAGACATTGTGTGTGACTGAGTGTGATGGAAGTCAGAGTGTGTGTGATGGGAGACATTGTGTGTGACTGAGTGTGATGGGAGTCAGAGTGTGTGTGATGGGAGACAGTGTGTGTGACTGAGTGTGATGGGAGTCAGAGTGTGTGTGATAGGAGACAGTGTGTGCGTGATGGGAGTAGGAGTGTGTGACTGAGTGTGATGGGAGTAGGAGTGTGTGACTGAGTGTGATGGGAGTGTGAGCTTGATGTGAGTCTGAATGATGGGGCATGTCTTAGGTGTGTAACGTGGGTGTGCAGCTTGGGTAGGGGGGTGCCCGGATTTTGTCTGCCTAGGGCAGCACAAAATCAAGATACACCACTGCACGCAGGGAGCGTAAGAGGCAGCATGATAAGATGTCTGGTAAGATACTAATCTTAAACAAACCATAAAACCAACCTGTAAGGGGCCATAAAATTTCTGATGGCAGCCCTAACCATAGCAACTATCCCTGCTTACCCCAGCCTGCTCTATCCTTGTAATTACACAATATGCAACAACTCTTTAAAATTTTAATCTTCAAACTACAAGCTACACTATACTGACTTTATGACCAATTAATAACTATGTACCATATTTTTCCATGTATAAAAGACAACCCTTTTTTCAAAAATTTGTAGACAAATAATTAGGGGTTGTCTTATACATAGAGGTAACCAGTTGAGTGACCCTGCACTTGCCATTGTGGGATCTTGGATGCCTTTACATAGTCGAGTAAGGGGGTGATGTCCGCAGCATCCTACACACTGGGTAATGCTAGTGTGGGATGCCTTGCCTACATCCTGCCTTTCTTCCATCAACAAGAGAGAGTACCTCCTTCTGCGCTCCCTGAAGGAAGCACTGACCTTGCTGCCCAGCGAGGAGCTGCAGCCGTACCATGAAGATGTGTGGAAGCTGCTGCTACAGCACTGCAAATCCGCCGAGGAAGGCAGCAGGAATGTGGTGGCGGCGTGTTTGGACAAACTGACGCTGGCGAACCCTGCTCAACTCCTACCCAGTCTGTGCAAGCAGCTCAGGTACTGCCCCCAAAAGCCGGGAGAAGCTAAGGTAATGCCCCTCAAATACAAAGTTAGCTCAAGTACTGAGTCTAGGGCAGCTCACACGAGATGCATCTTAGGATGGTGTGGATGGAATGGCTTGTGAGCTCAGTTCACTAGACCCAAAGTTTTTAAAGTAGGGCTTGGGGCAATTCCTGAGTGCAAAGTGGATTATTGGGCTATTCCTAAGTGCAAAGTGGTTTTGTGGCTATAAATAACTTGATAAAAAAAAATAAAAATAAAAATATTGATTTCTTAATATTGGGTTCAAAAGGAGGGCTTTACTTATACATGGGGGCGTCTTAAACACAGAAAAATACTGTAATTTGGTAAGTAATTTAGAATAAATATAAAGTATTTTATTTATAATCATTAAAGGAAAACAAAACTATTATAACCCTTGCTTCCTCAGAGGAAGCAATGGTCAAAATAGACGGGTTCATCCGCTCTGCCTCAACTGACAGAACTGGTCTGGAGGTTGGCGTGTACTGACACTGTCAATGCTTGCCCGATCGGAATCTGTCAGGTCTAGTTAAGCTACACTTTGTTGCTCCTCTTTGGAAATAAGTGTATCTCACTGCACCAGCAGAGAAAGACAGTTACCAACCAGTCTGTGCTGCGTGTGTTCTGACAAAAAAGTCGAGCAAATTCTACTGCACAGGCGCAGTAGAATTTGCTCATTGCGCACCACAGCGCATGCGCACACAGTTACAGCTGTCTATCAGCTGTAACTTTGTTAGAAGTGCGCATGCGCAAGGGACACACACCACCTCACGCCCCCTCCGGATCAGCTGCGGTGACAGGTAAGTATAAGCATATTACTCATTATTGTCATTTACTAGCGTAGCAAGCAATTGGTAAAACTTATATCAGTTACATGCTACGCTAGTAAGTGGAAGACACACACGGGGGGCTGGCTCTTCTTGATGGGAGTTGTGATCGGCACCGTAGGCTCCCGTGTGTTTTATTGCTTGCTACGCTAGTAAATGACAATAATCAGTAATACGCTTATACTTACCTGTCACCGCAGCTGATCCGAAGGGGGCGTGAGGTGGTGTGTGTCCCTCGCGCAGGCGCACTTCTGCCAAAATTATGGCTGTTTGACAGCCGTAACTGTGTGCTCATGCGCTGTGGTGCACAATGAGCAAATTCTACTGCGCCTGTGCAGTAGAATTTGCTCGAGAAATTCGATAGAACACCTGCTTACCAAGGAACCATGTAGGGTAACTTTTCATTGGTTTAGATATACTGTGAATGGCTGTATAAGCTTGTTATTCATAATTTAATCATAATTAGAAAAAGTGTTGACAGGCTTTAATATTGATTCATTACACGTTAATTAGTTCCATTCACTTACTTTCCATTAGGCTATCGTTATGGCTGCAATTTCATCCCATCTTTTCATTTTGTTTTATTAAACATAGTGGCAATCACAGCGTGCTGTTTCAGAAGATAAGTTACTACCTTTTAGCTATAGCTGTGAAGTAATCATTCAGAAAAGATGCAAAGTGGGTTGTTTTCATTTTTTTTTTTTTAGTAAGAGAGGCAGATGTGTAATGACGATGGTATGCAGGCACAGCCTGACTACCACCTGTTTTGGGGGGGGGGGCTGTCCACATGTGATGTGTATAATGGGCAATTTTTCAGCTGTGCATTATGGGAACTTTAGTCCACAACAACTAGAGTGTAAAAGGTGGTCATTTTGTTTACAAGTATTGCACAAAGACCCAATGTACATAGATAGATAGATAGATAGATAGATAGATAGAGATATCCAAACTCCTTGCACTCCGAGGACTTGTCTGAGTGAAAAAAATCTTAAGGGGATTTTATTCCATCAACGTTTCAGTCCAATTACAGGATTGACATGTTGATTAAATAAAATCACCTTAAGACTGTTTCAAGGAAACAAGTCCTCTGAGTGCTTCTAATTAGTATGCCTTTTAGGGATGGCACAAAAAGGAAAAAAAAACCTTGCTTGCCAGCAGAGAGCTGGTGGCTGGGGAGATTGGAAGATCTTCTCTCACCATCGCTCTGCCTGCAAGCAGGCTGCACAGGGAGCAGAACAGGCAACACAGAGAAACCTTTGTGTTGCCTGTTCGGCTCCCCGTGCAGTGTGACGGGGAAGTGCTTGACGGGTAACGTAACCGGCATTCTGACGTCAGACACGCACCGGGTCACATGACCTCTCTGCACACACCACGGGGGAGCCTAACAGGCAGCATGGTAGGACCCCATGCTGCCTGCCACTAGCCACCAGGAACAAGGGTAAGTCCTGGGGGGGATGGGGCATGTATTGGGGGTGATGGGGGCATGTATTGGAGAGATGGAGGCATGTGATTGGGTAATGGAGCATGTGATGGGGGCATGTAATGTGTATGTAATGGAGGTAATGGGGCATTTAATGTGGGTTATGGGTCATGTCGTGGGTGTGAAACGTGGGTAGGGGGGTGTCCAAATTTTGTCTGCCTAGGGCAGCACAAATCCAAGATACACCACTGTATGTGTGTATATATTCCCAGAAATGCCCGCCATTATGCTATACAACAAGCAATCGCATGATATTCTGAAGTCAAACCATACAGTAAGGGATCCCAGAACATTCCATCCACTCAAGCGTGGGGAAACATGATTTTGTCGCACCAAAAGTGAAGAAAAGAAGGCTCCGGGGGAAAAAAAAGTCTGAAACTGTACTTTAACAAACTACACTTTAACTTTGCAACAGTGACACCATTACTTTTCTGTCATTGGGAGAATTATATTCATTTTAGAGGTGATTGTGCCCCAGTTATCAACACATTATTTTTTTTTTAACAAAATCCACTAATTACCCAACACTAACAGCATTTCTAAGCCTAGAAGGCAAAATATCATGGCACATACTGAAGCAAAGTACCACTTTCCTTGATGTCTTGGGCCATACCATCAGACCCTACACTCCCACTGTGAAGTCATTAGACATTAATACACATTCTTGAGTATGTATTAGAAGGTGGGGAAGTCATTCCAAAGAATACACTAGACAAGACACAGTACACTTACCAAACACTATGTCACACCACTGCACAAGGCACTTATTTTAAAATGTTAATGCATTTGGTTGTAAATAAATATTGATGTTAATTCCTGGGTCCTAGGCATTGAAAGGTTAATAGGATTGGAAGACCCCCTATAGTCTATTAGATAGTAAAGTGATTTTTTTGAGAAATAGCAATTGTTTGCCCATTAAAGGACAACTAAACATTTTTTTTACTTAATTAATTTATTTATGGGGGGGGGGGGTACTTACTTTGAACTTGATTTGATTAATAAGGTCCCCAGCACCTCCTACATTCATTTCTGACCCCTTGTGCAGACACAAATGAACCAAGGGGCCCAATGTGGCATCCAAATTGCATTTCTGACACAGTCTGCTTCAGGAATGCTATCCTGTATGATGCCGGAATTGTGCACGCGATTGCGGAACGCAGAATCAATGGCAACAACATTTCCCATGATTCTGCGGTAGAAGAAGCCAAAATTGCGCATGGGCAGTCAGGTATCTTCAGAATTGCATTGCCAACACATTTGTCAGAAATGCAATTCGGATGTTACATTCATAGAGTCCCTAGCAGTGGCTGGGGACTCCATGAAGGAAATAAAGTAAAAAGTAAGTGGCTCCCCAAAAAATTAATAGGGTCACTTAAGTCAATTATTGACTCAGTGTTGAAAATGTTTAATTTTTAATTTCACAAAATTTAAAAAAAAAATGCAGTTGTCCTTTAAGAGGTTAATTGTTGTGGTCTCTCTATATGTCAGTCAGCAGTAAACAATAAAAAAGGGTGGAATTCTGGAGCTAAGACAAATCCCTACCCCCCCCCCTTATCAGCAGATGGCTGCTATGTATTTAGACATGCAGTTACCTGGGTGATTGAAAGAGGTCTCCTATTCTCCACCCCTTCCTAAACATTCCACAGACTTCAGCTGCCAAATATCTGCCCTAAAGCATGTTCCAAATAGGGTGACCACATTGCACTTTTATTCAGAGACACCTCTCAAAAACATATACTGGTTCGAGGAAAATGAAGGCTGTCGACTCTATGTTATATTAATGGCAGAAATAGAATGTAAATTTCTTGCCAAATAATTTGGTAATAAATTAGTAAATGTCACCTTACTTCCTTGATTAAGGGACATTAGCTCCAGTTCGGGCAAACCCTGATATTTATGAGACCCCCACATACTGGGTCCAAAGACCGGTTTCTGCACATACTAATATAATAATACATTTTCTATCCTTATAAACATATTTTTTTTTAAAAATACAATTAAATGAGTGCTTTACCTAACATCCCCAGCTCCTACTCTCTTATCATGTTAATAAACTCCCCTGCCTAAAAACAAATATCCCTAGTGCCTCCTAGATAGTCAAGTCCATTCTTGCAGCTCGTGAATATTATGTGTAGCACATGTAAACTTTGACATGCACGGTTATTATTTTAAGAAAGGAGTTAATAGAAAGTTCTGCAAGACGAGGTGAGTGGGTGAGAGGTGTATCCTGCACATTTTTGTTGATCTTTTGGATTTGATCGAAGGATTCACACCCACAGCAGGGTGTCAGCACTGGACAAGCTTGTCTGTCAGGGCAAGAGTTGTGGGAACAGGGGTGAGTTTAGGGAGGGGTAACATACTCCCCACAACTCATCACAAGGGCTGTTCAAATCCCAAGAGCCAAGGATATTAAAATCTGTACGTTTTGAGGGTGATCTGTTTATAGCTATCTGAACATATCTTTATCTGACTTTTAAAAGATAATGTATGTTACATATTCTAAAGCTTTGCTATCACTTCACTAAATCCCTCCATCATGAGGGATCTAATCTTCAATAAATACTGTGTGGTTAATTACTATTTTTTTTCAGCAAATAAAAAGTCTAAAATGTGTTAGCCAAAGGTGCCTACTGAAAATAAATATCAAACACAAAAGTACAGTAATATTACTGTAGATGCTTAGAACTAAATGATACCTACATAAGAGATAGTACAGCGAGTGTACACCAAGAAAAGTGCTGCACAAAACACATATCTATCCTAAACATGTATAGTGAATGATATATGTGTATATATATATGTATATATACACACACACATTATATATATATATATATATATATATATATATATATATATATATATATAATATGTGTGTGTGTGTGTGTATATATACATATATATATATATATATACACACATATATCATTCACTATACATGTTTAGGATAGATATGTGTTTTGTGCAGCACTTTTCTTGGTGTACACTCGCTGTACTATCTCTTATGTAGTTATCATTTTGGTAATTTTTTCACTGTCACTTTAGTTCTAAGCATCTACAGTAATATATATATATACACACACACACACACACACACACACATCTCCTAAACATGCAGTGAATTATGTGTGTGTGTATATAATATAATCTATCCTAAACATAAACAGTGAATGATATATATATATATATATATATATATATATAGATATGTATGTATATCCTAAACATGTGAATGATGTATATGTGTGTGTGTATGTGTGTATATATATATATATATATATATATATATATATATATATATCTTAAACATGCACAGTGAAATGAGTACAACTGTGCAAAATACTTATCCTATCCTTATAAAAGTGCTTTTATTTTCAACAAGTTTGCTTGTTAAATCAAAAAAGCCAGATGATTAGGATAAAGGTATTTTGCTCTTTACAATAATACGTAGAATATTCCAGTGTTTGTACTACCACAGCTGCTGTAAGCCTAAACTGTGGCCAATGTGTGTCACTAAACTCCTACTGCATGTTTTCCATGTTCCTCAGCCTTAACATCCAGAAGTTTCTTCCCAAAGAGAAAGTTCAGATCTGTGCCGTAACAGGAGCCTCTTTTAAAACATTCCCAAAATATTAGACCACATAAACCAGGTTTGCTTCTTTCTTCTTCTGCATTTCCCCAAAACGAATCCAAAATCATGTGCTGAAAATAGTTAAAATGTACCAGTAATATTACCTACCTTAAACTGGTTTTATATCCCCTCAGTGCCTTATCCTGTGTGACTGCCCTGGAGCTTTAGGGACATCTGTCCAAGTAAGTCACCCCCCCCCCCCCTTGTGTTTGGAGGGTGGGAGCAGTTCAACAATAGGATTCCTTCACCCAGACCATTAACCCTTTAATCTTTTGTTTTGTAGACTACACATCTTGGAACCATAGTACAAAAATATTTCCAGAGACAAATGCTCCCAAAAGGTGCCGTAACGTATTAGCGGCCATATGTAATATTTGAGAAAGTCACTTGGGAAGTGTGCCAGGCCAGACCACAGCAGTATTCAGGTTTAATGGCTTGGGTGCACTGGGCTTAATTTAGGAAGTGCCAGGGGGTGTTTGAATTGGAAATATCTACTTGCTTACTGTTAAAGTTACAAAAACTGTTCTTTTTTTAATGGATTTGCATAGGCCCACAGCATTAAATTGTGAGAATTATTTCATTTAACCTAAGTTTTGTGCTCAAATATAGTGACCCGATTTTTTTTTTAATTGGGGGCATTTTAACTTTTATATGCACATATTTAAAAGGTCCATTTTATAAGCATGTTTTGCACGCATTATATACGCACTGTGTTTGGTTTATATTCATGGAGTAAATATAATATGTAGATACATTGATCACATTATTTCTCACATTACCTCTCACAGCACAGTATACTGCATATATTGGTTGGGTTTAGGCTGAAAATGGCCTGCCACTGGGCACAATTCCAAGGGCACATATAACCCGGGGTCAGTGGTCTCAATCTCCCATGGAACTGGGGACAGCTGGTCACCCTATGCTAAAGGTGCATTTAATGAGGGAGTAAACCGTGTTTTGTTTTTGTTTGATCATGTAAATGGCTTATTTTGCACCATACAAAAGATATTCTCTCCTGATGTTTGCAAAAGCATAACTATCGCTCTGTGATTAGTGTGTGTGTCAATTATGTGCATCATTCAGAAGTCTTTTTAATAACACCAAAGTTGCCTTCTGCATGAATAAAACATAAAAAAGAGATTTAGTACCTGTTTAATGAGCAAGGGATTTATAGTGGATAAACCCCCAGCTCCGATTGGCTGTGAGCACATTGAGTGTGTCAGCACAACCCAGCCTCCTGACTGGCTCTGCCTAAGCTTTGAGGCAGAGTCAAGAGTAAACCCGCATGTATCTCTCCGAAGATACAAGTCAGGTTTACTAAAGAGGAGACATTATCTTTTTTTTTAACCATTGCTGCCTTCAAAGAAAAAAAAACTACAGTTGTTGTTTAACTCCAATACACATGTAAATGACTAGTTGCTTTCTCTGTATGTTCCACACATCCTTTCCTAAAGGGAGCTAAAAGTCTACAATTAGTTGTGTAGATATGTATATTGCTTTTTAAATGTTGAACTCTAACAATGTAATGGACTATTGCTCCCCAGGACATACATGAAAACAAAAGAAATCTCAGTGTATTCTTCCTGGCAAAACACTTTATAAATAAATTAATTGTCTGGTCAGACTAGGCTCGGCTAGTTTGTGAGTCAAATGTATTTGAAGCCTGAAATTTATTGGCATAATTGAGAAATGCAACAAAATAGCATGCTCCACCCCCTTTACCTTGTTACTAAAATCATGAGGGTACAGTTGAATGTTCCAACTCGCATAGCACTATAGCAGTCATTCCTGACTGTTGCGTTATATATATTTTGTGGACTATAGTACCTTTATACATAATCCTAATTTTCTTTAAAGTGGCTGCTTTGGTCATGTAAGAGGTCAATCCTTTCCAGCTGCAGATTAGTTGTTGTGTGGCTAAATTGTTTTTCTCCACCCACACACTAGGGGGTTGAAGGAGTTCTGGAAATAGCTGTAGATCTCCCACAGGGTCATCATAACACCCAGCTGGAACCAGACAGATTGTGAGGTGTCATGCAGCTCTGTGTGGCCTGGGAAAACAGAGGGGTGCAAAGCCTAGGAAGGAGTAATGCTAGTAACAAAAGGATTTTAACAGGAACAATACACTGAGATTTCTCAGGTAGCTGGGGATGTATTACTATTGACAGTTTCTGATGGAATAGATTTAACACAAAAAAAAAGACCACGGTGTAACTCTGATATTTCATTGATCTGTTATGTAATATATTCAATAATATATGTTTTAGCCAAGTGAATAAAACTTTTTAAATATATTTGGCTACAGAAAAACCAGGAGTTGTATTTTTTACCAGGCAGCAGCATGATGTAAGCAGGGATAATTTATGAGACAAAGTAAAAACTTATAGGAAAGTATGTACATCTCTAATGCTATCACACATGGAAGCTCAGAATGGAAACCCCTTGGTTATACCGTATTTGCTTGATTATAAGACGACCCTGATTACAAGACGACCTCCCAAACTTTGGATATTCCTTTAGGAAAAAAACTAAAAGCCTGAATATAAGACTACCCTATAGGAAAAAAGTTCAACTTGTATATATTCACATGTAAATTGCTTTTTTAATCAAAAGATGCATTTCTTGTTTTTAATTCCTTTTATGTGCCAAATTGCCTCTCTCTTTCCCTTGCCCCCAGCTTTGTCTCTCTCTCCCCCTCCCTTTGTCTCCCCCACGCTCCTTGTCTCTGTCTTTCCCCCCCTTGTCTCCCCCCCCTTGTCTGTCTCTCCCCCCCCCCCCTTGTCTCCGTCTCTTCCCCCCCCCCCCCCCTCACCTGTTTCCTGATCCCTGGTGGCTTGTGGGGGCAGCCGGGGGATGTCTGCACGATACATGCAGACATCCTCCATGCTGCCCAACACCTCCGTCTATTATGACGGATAGCTGGTCCGTCATAATAGATGGAAGTGTCGGGCAGCATGGAGGATGTCTGCACGTATCGTGCAGACATCCCCCGGCTGCCCGATTCTCCCTGGTGGCTAGCGGGGCAGCGGAGGATGTCTGTGCGATGAGCGCAGACCTCCCCTGCTGCCGCCCGGCACGACCGCCGGGACTTTTATGATGAAGCGGGAAGGCCGGCTTCATCATCGAATTTTCGTGTCTGTCTATCAATCTCTGTATCTCTTGTCTGTCAACATATCTGTTTTGCCTGTCTATTTGTTTCTCTCTCTTATGATAAGATAACGGACAGGCTGATGATGTTGCACCAGGGGCTACTAAACTGTTATTGCCCCAGCGGTCAAAATTAGACAGCCCTCCACTTCATAAGGCTCTCTTCACACATTTCAGTAGGTCTCAAACTGTTCAGAGGTGCCATGCTCTCCAAGTGCAAATACACTTTAAAAATATTTTTAGAGCCGTGAGACATTGCTCTGCTACGTTGTTATTGTGTTCAGATTATATTATGGCACTGTTCCTATTCGTCTACAATGTATCACACCTGCGACTTGTCTCCAGCCAAACTATTTTTATGTTGATATTCGTGAGATAAATGGAAAACAAAAAAAAAATTTAAAGGCTTTGTGTATGTGGCATAGGTGAAGGTGTCATGTAGAAGAAACAAAAATTATGTGTAGATTATAAAAATTTGGGCCAGGCCCCCTACACCTTTTGCAGCCAGAGTGTCTAGTCTCATTTATTAGAAATCTGGCTCTGCCTACAAGGCTTTCACCATCATATCAGTTGAATTATGAATACATTAAAATGTATCATTTTCTTTTTGTTTTCAAGAATGCAGTAGGCATTTAGCAGTTTCAAGGTAAGGAGACACCAACTGAAAACTATATTTATATGAAATAATAGTACATTATGTAAAGTAAGTTTTTAGATATATATATAACATTTGAGTGAACTAAATGACATATACCACTTGCCAGTGTTTTGCTTCCCCATTGGCTACTGAAAGACCAATGACATTTAAGTACAATGTGGTATAACAACATTGTAAAGTGGTACCCTGATTGTTTCTTTAAGGAAATTCTTCATCTGCATCCACTCTCCTCAGCAGCTCAGCCGTCATGGTCATGTGGTCACTGTGCTAAAGCAGAACTGGCAGTTTTAGACAGGTTCTTTACCATAATCATTCAGTAAATACTATGGGGATATATTAAAAGATCATTGAATAGTGATTACCTACCTAATCATCATGTTAAGATGATATTAAAAGCATACCATAAATGTGGTGTTGATGCTGCCAAATACGGTTCCTACTTGCCTAGGTGGCCACCACAAACCTTAACTGAGGGGAGAGTGCTATGGAGAGGGGCAAATAAACGGACGTTTCACTTAGAAACACCAGACACATAGAAGCACTGGGAAAAGTGGGATATATGGCCCTGTGAAAATTGGAAAGCGTGCGGCGAATAAGGGGTCATGTTCAGTAAGATGGAGTCATGTTGGATTGGAAGATATGCTGGGGGGGGGGGGGGGAGTGGTGCTGGAGGGTGGGGTAAGTAAGGTGGTGAAAGAGAAGCAGACAAGGGAAATAGAGAAGAGGGATTAGGTTCTATAATAGAGATGGTTTATGAGAGGGAGGAGATGCCGAAAGGGTGTAGTGTGCTGGAGGATAAGGAAAGGTGAGGTGACAGAGGGTAATGTGCTTGATAATGGGGAAGGGGAAGAAGAGGTTCTGGAAGAAATTGGTTGGAAAGTGCTGGATCGTAAGTTGCTGGCTAAATAAACATCAAACAGCCAGTATATACATTGTTAAGAATAAGTAATATATTTTAACGTAGTGTTTTACCAGGAAGGATGCATGGACATTTCTCTTACTTTCAAGCAGAGCAGAGGTGAGCCTGGGTGAAGGAAATTTCCCCCTGGTCAGTTCTGTTCCCGGTCTATGTGGCTGCACAATGTAGCCAGAAAGCAGGAGACTCACAGGGATAGCATATTTTACGGCAGTCTACCTGGGCTGCACTAATCTGCAGGGCACAGCGGAGGCAGCAGAACATCACGGTAAGTGAAAATGCCCTCTCCGAAACAGCCCCTCCCAAAACAGCACCTCATGCCCTATTACTTCCATCCCTGTTCCCTCTATCTCCTCTTAACTGACGAGACCGCGACTTATTTACCATGTAAGCGATCAACTCCATCTTGTAGGTAGAAGTATATCTGTGTCTGGTAGGCTGTCTGTGTACCTTTCTATTTATGTACCAGTCTGTCTTATTGACCAGTCATGAATGACTGTTAGCTCTCATATATTTTTTTATATATATTTGTATCAACAAGTATACTTTTCCTCTTTATTCTTATACAAAAAGACAAACAGCACATTACACAATACAAAAATGACAACACATTAGGCATTGCATTAAGCCTACACTCAAACAAAATAACAATATCGTCATATATGTAATGGTTAACAATTAAATATACTCATGTTCAGACCTGGTGTATTTCCTTGTTCTAGAAAAAAAAGATTGTTTTGAAAGGCAATGAAAGTATTCATTTGTCTGCAGTACTCTTTTTGCACACACTCATTGTTTTTGTTTTTAGTAGAAAATGTAATTCACTTACATCCTTCTCTGTCTTCCTGATGCTGAATCACAGACAGAAAGAAGCCAACTCTATTGTACTTTTGTCTTCTCTGTTCCACTTGCACCTTCTTGGAACACATCTGAGGGTCCTAATCAAAGAAAGTCCCAGTTAGTACAAAACTACATGAAAGTATTCAACATCTGCTTGTAGAAACAATAATGTTTGTCTGTTTACAGTACTTTTCTATCTTTTGCTGCAACCCATTCTGAACTTTGAACCTGATCTCAACAAAGCAGAGCCTGTGTATCCATTTATAACAATTATGATATACGGTATGTCATGCTACTTGTACTACTTACTCTTTGTATCTCTAGTTATACTCACAATGTCACCTGTAAATGTGTTTACATAAATCAGCTAAAAACTATACCTTCAATAGATTAATCATATTTCAGCTAAACAGCAGAAGCGTGTTTGAATTCCTATTAAGATATGTTTGTCTCATGATGAAGTTGCCCATCTTGGAATCACAGCACAAGATTTAAAACATGGATTCTGGGTGCCAAAGAAAGAAATATAATAGGAAGTGCCAGTTTGTTAGAAACAGTTCATATATGTTTAATAAAGAAATGCTAAAAAGATTTAAAATGTATCATCAAAAGATCTTTTTTAAAGTTCTGCAAGGTGGCGCCAAGTTCTGCTAACAGCACCACTTGTTTTTATATTAAAAAGAATAAAAGCAACCACAACACCAGGTCACAGTTTTAAATTGGAGGGGAAAAGGTTTAAAAGGGAAGTTTTACTCTACTGAGAGAGTAGTGGATACATGGAATAGCCTTCTAGCAGAAGTGGTAGAGGTTAATACAGTGATGGCTCTCCTAGATATAAGGAAGTTTCAGGGACAAATGAAAGTATTTGGAAAATTGGGCAGCCTAGATGCTTCTTATCTGCTGACACATTCTATGTGTTGCTTCATGTGCTTCTGAGTTTATCAGTTTAAAATCTAAAAAGAATATACCTAAAAGGCATCTATATGGGATTGATTTTCCCTGTGGTTTACAATTCATGTGTCTTTTGCTCTTGACTGATTAACTCGCCCCTCAGAGCGGTCTCATTTCTTACACGACTATGGCCTTGAAACAATGCCTTGTCTCCAGACGTTAGGCCTCATAAATTTGGTTAAACTTAACTGGCTATTAGCTATGGTTCCCGACGTTCTCAATAATGCATCTTGCTGGTGGCCAATATCACACTACTTCTGTAATGCTTTAGCAGGATGGTAGTAACCATCTGCTGGTGGAGCGTGGGAATTAGAGAAGCATTGTTCATTCTGCAGCCAAATGATTGTTGAACCTCAGGAGGTGTTCAAACACCAATGCCCATTCCTGATACTTTGTCATGGATAACAGAAGCAGCTTGTGAGTATTACATGTTGTGAATCCAGTAATTAAGTCTATTTCAGTAGATAGCTTTAGAGGACAATTGTCAGCAAAAAATTAGGTTTTGTTTAATTGAAAGATTGCATTAAGCCTAGCTATTTTTAACATAAATTCTTTAAACAAAGTATACAAATAAAGCATCATACTGAGCCCTCATTGCCTTGTACAGCTTCATCAGATGATGGGCATCTTGGGTCAAATCTTCCTTCATCTGACCCAAGATTCTAAACAACGTCTGCCCCTGAGAAAACGATACAAGCAAACATGGCTCAATAAGTTACTTTATTTGTATTCTTTCATTAAAGCATTTCTATTTAAAATGCATAGACATAATGCAATATTTCCATTAAACATAAGTTCTTATTTTGCTGACAGTTGTCCTTTAACCCCTTTGCGACAATGGACGTGTCAGGCACGTCCTGCGGTGAATCAAGTGGTTTCAACGATCGCGAAAACCGCTTTAACAGTGCTGGTCTATTGCCTCGAGGTTGAGGCAATAGCCAGCACTGAAATTTCTGATCTGGGGCACCCAGCATGCTCCGTCAATATGGCTTTGCCCTCTGCAGGTCTGACCTTCGGAAGTGAAAGTAACTTCACTTCCGTCGCTCTGAATATGCTACTTGTGTTAGTTAAGCAGCATAGCAATGTAAAAAAATAAATATTTAAAACTTGTTATATAGTTAGATTAGCCTATAGGGTTAAAATTAAATAATGTTTAGCATAAGGGATAAGGTTAAAATTAAATTAAAACATATTAAGGGATAGCATAAAGGTTAGATTTGGGGTTAAATTTAGTGTTAAATTTTGTGTTCGGGTTGGGGTCAAAAGGTCAATATAGGAAAAAAACCAAAAAACACTATTTTTGGTTTTTGCCCCATAACTCGCAAAAAAAATACCGAAAAATATGGATAAATGCATATTTATGAACTCGTGACAACATTAAGAAACTATTTAGACGGGGTCTTTTTTAATGATTTTAATTTGTGTAAATTATATTTTAGGTCAAAGTTAGAAAAAGTGGGTTTTTAAAAAAAAATCATCATATTTAATGACTTTTTTTGTAGTAACTTATAAGATATGATGAACATAATGGTATCTAATGAAAGCCCTTCTTATGACGATAAAAACAACATATAATTTGTGTCGGTACAGTATGTGAGAAAGAAGAAAATTGCAGCTAAACACAAACACCCCAGAAATGTCAAAACAGCCATTGTGACCAAGGGAAAGTCAAGGTGAAAATGTCTTCTCACTAAGGGGTTAAAGCTAACCTCTGAAATAGCCGTAATTACTGGATTCCAACAGAAGTGTTACCATTCTCAATACAAATGATAAACCTGTACTAATACAAAACTGTTAGGAAAAAAAGTACTTTCCTAAGTTGATATTTTCTACTCACACACATCATTCCAAAGACACCTATTTTTTCACCTACCATTTCCCCCCCACATAGCTTGTATCATCCTGAGGACTGCTCCCTACTGGCGATCCTCAACATTACAGGTTTGATTTCCAGTGGTGTTGACTCAGCCGTTCATCTGTCTGAGGCAGGTAAAATGAGCACCATTAAATTGGGGAACCTTTACTGGTTAAATACGTTATTTACAGATAACAGATTGCAAGACAAGGATTTACAGTAAAGTAGAAAACAAGGCATTGTATACAGTTTTTGAAAACAGCATGTAAACCAGGCATTAGGAAAGCTTCAAGGCAAACAAGTAAATGGAAGAGGAAAAACTCCTAATCTTGATTTAATTACAAGCTTACAAAAATCCACAATTCTGTATTTCAGGTTTTTCACTTAATCCATGTATTCTATTCAACGCTTTGCCAAAAGCTGTTTGTATAGAAATGTAAGGCAAAACATGAAAGAATGTTTAAAGGACATTAAAGGACAACCGTAGCAAAAAATAAAGTTATGTTTAATTGAAAGATTGCATCAAGCGTAGCCATTTTAAATAGAAAATGAAAGAATACAAAAAAAAAAGTTGAGGACTTCTGTACAGCTCCATCAGGAGGCAGACATATTGTTTAGAATCTTGGGTCAGATCTTCTTTCATCTAAACCAAGGTTAACCCCTTCGCGACACAGGACGGACTAGGTCCGTCCTGTGTGGCGAAGCGTTAGTGACACAGGACGGACCTAGTCCGTCCTGTGTCAAAACGAGCACTGAAAGCGGAGTTTTTCCGCTTTCAGTGCTCTGAAGGTATTGTAACGATGCTTCCGTGTGGAAGCATCGTACAATACTAAAAAAAATGCCCGTCGGCATTTCGATCGCTCCGGAGAGCGATCGAAATGCCGGTTTTAAAGGCACAGTGCCTTTAAAACGACGGGCATTAAAAAATGAGCATAGGAAGCGAATTTTTCGCTTCCTATGCTCAGAAAGTGTTCCTGATTGCCTCGCAAGTCGAGGCAATCAGAAACACAAAAAAAAAAATGCACGATCTTGGTCACTGAGTGACCAAGATGGCGCTGCCCTTCTAAGGGCAAGAGCACAGGAGGCAGGAAGTACCTGCTTCCTGTGCTCTCTGGCTGTCACACGATTGCCTCTTCACAGAGGCAATCAGTGACTGCCAGGCACACTGACAGGCAGTGGGGATGTTCTGCTGAACATCCCCACTGACTGGTCAGATCAATATTAACCCTATATTGATCTGACCAGTTATGATCTGCCTCCCTCTCCTCACATTTTTTTAGTGAGGGAGAGAGACAGATCAAAGTTCTAAAAGTAAAAAAAAACAATAAACACACAACACACAAATATTAAAACAATAAAAAAAATTTTATTAAAGCAATTCCCTGCGTTTAACCCCTTCCCTGCCACTGATCTTGCATAAGCAGTGATCTTGCACATCAGCGCATTTATTTTTGCCGTTTGTGCATTTTTTAGGGGTTAATTTTTTTTGTACTGTAATTTATTACAGTACTAAAAAGGCTCTTCTAAGAGTTACTAGCCCCTTCTTTGCCGTCGATCACTGCTTACGCAATGATATTGACGCCAAAGCAATTTTTATCTGTCTGCATATTTTTATTTTATTTTTTTTACACATACCCGCTAGGGGATTACATGTAAAGTAAAAATATTTGAGTTTTTTTTTTTTAAGCTGCCTGAGCGCATAGCGATCAGTAACAGCGAATTAGTGGCAAAGGCGGTTTGGCGATTTCTCAATTAAGCTCACCATTCGCCCTGGTCAGATCAAAATTGGTCGGATCAATATTCACAAATATTGATCTGCCTCCCTCTCCTCACTTACATTTTTGTGACGGAAAGAGACAGATCAGTATTAGTGATATAAAATAACATTTTATAAAATTGTCAGGTTTTGTGAAAGTCTTTCACTGTGTATTAACCCCTTCCCTGCCATTCATCACTGTGTAAGCAGTAATCTTGCACAGCAACAGTATGTTTTTCTGTCTGCACTGTTTTATGGATTAATTTCTTTGTACTGTAATGTATTACAGTACTAGATAGGCTCTTCTAAGAGCTATTAACCCCTTCTTTGCTCGAGATCACTGCTTACGTACTGATTCTGAGGCCGCGGACTCAGGGTTCGATTTTGACCCTATTCAGCTTTCTGATACATCATCTAGCGATGTATCGGTGGCTGCTGAGCCCTTGCCACAAGTAGTGATGGGGGTCTACCGATAAAAAAATATATGGTTTGGTGGGGGTAAATTACATTGGCTGGCTTCAAAGATATATCCCATAAAGGACACGGACGCAGGTTGACTACATGTCAAAATTCCAAGTTGGAATTTTGAGATGCGCATCTCACAAATGTTGCCTTCTAGCCAAAAACAAACCAACAAACCTATGCATGGGTGCTATCCCTGTACTCGGGAGATGTTGCTGAACACATATTGGGTTGTTGTTTGGCAGTGACATATACCAGAATCTGTGAATTCATGCCTGAAGTACAATGCATGTGGAAAAAAACCTCCCAAAAAAGTACTACCACAAACTTTTACAAAGGCTGGTGGTAGAATTAGTACCTATACAGTATTAAAATACCACCATTTGAAATACCTTAGGATGTCTATTTTCCAAAAATATATGGTTTGATGGGGCAAAATTCATTGGACGGCTTCAAAAATGTTCCAAATGGAACATGGGCGCAGGCTGACTACTTGTCAAAATTCCAGGTTGGAATTGCGCACCCCCTAAATGTGGAATTTTAGACCCAATACAAACCAACAAACCTATGCATGGGGGGTATCCCTGTACTCAGGAGATGTTGCTGAACACATATTGAGGTGTTGGTTGGCAGTGGCAAATACCAGAATCTGAAAATTCCTGCCTGAACTACAATGTGTGTGGGGAAAAAATGACATCCCAACCCTTTGACATAGGTTGGTGGTAGAATTAGCACTTGGAAAGTGTTAAAATACCACAATTTTAAAAACCCTAGGATGTCTAGTTTTCCAAAATATATGGTTTTATGGGGTAAAATACTTTGACAGGCTTCAAAAGTGTCCCAAATGGAACATGGGCGCAGGCTGACTACATGTCAAAATTCCAAGTTGGAAATGCACCCCCCCTAAACATGGCCTTTTAGCCCCCAAATAATCTAACTAACCTACACATGGGTGGTATCCCTGTACTCAGGAGATGTTGCTGAACACATATTAATGTGTTTTGTGGCACTGACACATAATAGGATCTATGAATTCATGCCCGATGTACAATGAATGTGAAAAACAAATTACTATCCATAACATTGACATAGGCTGGTGGTAGAATTAGTGCATGGAAAGTGTTAAAATACTACCATTTGAAATACCCTAGGGTGTCTAGTTTTCAAAAATATATGGTTTTGTGGGATAGAATACACTTTTTGGCTTCAAAAATGTCCCAAATGGGACATCGGCGCAGGTTTTCTGCACGTCAGAATTCCAAGTTGGAAAACCAAAAAGCGCACCTCTCAAATGTGGCCTTTTAACCCCCAAATAACCTAACCAACCTATACATGGGTGGTATCCCTGTACTCAGGAGATGTTGCTAAACACATATTGAGGTGTTGTTTGGCACTGACATATAACAGGATCTGTGAATTCATGCCCAAAGTACTATGTATGTGAAAAAAAATTACTATCCATAACATTGACATAGGCTGGTAGTATAATTAGTGCATGGAAAGTGTTAAAATACTACCATTTGAAATACCCTAGGGTGTCTAGTTTTCAAAAATATATGGTTTTGTGGGATAGAATACACTTTTTGGCTTCAAAAATGTCCCAAATGGGACATGGGAGCAGGTTTTCTGCACGTCAGAATTCCAAGTTGGAAAACCAAAAAGCGCACCTCTCAAATGTGGCCTTTTAACCCCCAAATAACCTAACCAACCTATACATGGGGGGTATCCCTGTACTCAGGAGATGTTGCTGAACACATATTGAGGTGTTGTTTGGCACTGACATATAACAGGATCTGTGAATTCATGCACAAAGTACAATGTATGTGAAAAAAAATTACTACCCAAAACATTGACATAGGCTGGTAGTATAATTAGTGCATGGAAAGTGTTAAAATACTACCATTTGAAATACCCTAGGGTGTCTAGTTTAAAAATATATATGGTTTTGTGGGGTAGAATACACTTTCTGGCTTCAAAAATGTCCCAAATGGGACATGGGCACAAGTTTTCTGCATGTCAGAATTCCAAGTTGGAAAACCAAAATGCGCACCCCCTAAATGTGGCCTTTTAGCCCCAAAACAAACCAACAAACCTATGCATGGGTGGTATCCCTGTACTCAGGAGATGTTGCTGAACACATATTGAGGTGTTATTTGGAAATATCCCTTCACATTTTAAGGTAATGTTTTCCTAAATTGCAATATATGTGAAAAATTAAAAAAAAAGATTTTTTGCTGCAAACTTTGGCATAGATTGGTGGTAAAATGGCTACATGAAATGTGTCAAAATACCCCAAGTTAAATGCCCTGAGTTGTCTAGTTTTCAAAAATATGTACATGTTGGGGGTCATTCATGGATTTAGTACAGAAATCAGTGTTACAATGTCACTATCGCTAATTTTGAAAGAAAGGATTTTAAAATAGCTTTGCACCACTTATAGTTCTGGCCCTGTAACATGAATAAAAAAAAGCACAAAAACATAAAAACATGGGCTATTTCTGAACTCAGGACATATATTAGAAACTTTTTAGCAGTGTTTTTTTGTTGTCTCTTGTACATGAGTATACGATTTTTCAAATAAAAGTCATAAAAAAAGTATTTTTTCAATTTTTTTGCCATATTTTATTATTTTTTTTACATCAAATTATATGCTATTATCAAAATAATGGTATCAAAAGAAAGCCCTTCTTATAACGATAAAAACAATATATAGTTTGTGCGGGTACACTAAATGAGACAGAAATAAATTACAGCAAAACACAAACACCTCAGAAATGTTAAAACAGCCCATGTCACCAAGCGTCGGACAAGCCAAAAAAGTCATGTCACTAAGGGGTTAATGAACATCTGACCCAAGATTCTAAACAACATGTCTGCCCCCTGATAGAGCTATCCAGAGTAAAAAGGGCTCAATAAAGTACTTTATTTGTTTTAATTCATTCAATAATTTCTATTTAAAATGCCTACACTGGATACAACCTTTAAATTAAACATAAGTTATTTTTCTACAGTTGTCCTTTAACACTGACTATGCCCTAGAATTTTTTTTACATGCTATACTCACTTATCTCCAGGGGGTGTCAATATTGTTCAAACTGTAAATCTCAAGAGGCTATATTTAATTAGCAAACTATTTATTGGTCAAGATTTTGGAATTAATTTTAGCATATAATCTTTGTTGAAATAGGATCCCCCCCCCCCATATGTCTCTGGTTTTAGGATTTAACTGTGGTGTGGAAGGATTTTGGAAAGTTCTCTAATCTAGATACCAATTAAGCAGGTTTGGGTATATTCTTTATTTTCTGCCAACAATTTATGCAGATATAAATACAAACAATACAAATAAAAAGCAAAAGTAAGAAAACCAATAACTGCAGTAGCACCATTAGTAAATACATGAAATTCATACCCTGGATTTTATGGCAAATAAATTAAGTGCAGGTGAATGCTGAGATTATGGATATGCACAATGATTTCTAGGAAAAAGAATAATAAAAAAAAGTTATTACCTTTAATAAACAATAACTTGTTAACAGGCTTCACGAGTATTTTAGAGTAAATTAAATACTGTATATGGCAAGCGATGAAGAGTTTTGTTATTCACAGGAGATACAGAAATATTATTTCAACCATCAGTTTATACATACCATATAAACCACTTAAATATGACCAAGTGACCATAATCAGTTTGGTTGCACCATAAATAATCAATTATAAGTGAGAGGGTGCTGATGGGTAGGTATCACAGAATTAAGGAAAGTCAGATTAGGATAGTGATTTGGGCCCCACTGATGTTGGCTACAGTTCCCATGAACTGTAAATGATCTTCTGAGTATTTCTTTTTTCCATTGTTACTCACCTTTTCAGGGTGAACCCAATATTATTAAAACAGTGGTAAAACTCAAATAATATAATGTACCTTAACACAAGGTCCAGTATTGATCCGGTAGAACATAAAAAACAATAAATAGTGTAATACTGATAATTGAATAAAACAACCCCCCAAAAAGGAAAAAAAAATAACCTGGTCTTCCACTTACTTAAACCACAGCCCTTAAACTTGGCTCTAGTTTTTAGACTCTGGGGTGTATAATAGAAACCACTCTCCGCTTTCAGGATATTGATAATAAATGGGTAAGATGGAAACAAAATCAAATACACCTCCTCCGTATGGGTACTTTAAAAATGATCACAAAAATACAGCATAGTGCATACTGTAAAAGTACAAAATTTAATGGCCCCCGCTACATGAGGCTTACTTTAAAATGGAATAAAAATCACACATCAACAATACACTTGCAGGCAATGGAGCAGGCTTCCTAGTTCCAAATGTTTTTATCAGACTGAAGTCTGCGTCCCGCTGAACACTCGAGGCTTCAATCCTTTAGAAAACACAGCGGATCCGGATTCCGGATTCCAATGCGATTAACGACTTTCTCAATGCTCCAATATGAGCCGATAATCGGCACTGGAATGGTGCCTCTGAATTCCTGATGGATACAGGGCAAATTGATGGCACATCATGTCCCAAATGTTTAGCTACCCAGGTAGCCCTGATGTGACAGGGACCACCGAAAAATAAACTTAACCCACCTAAACGCTAAAAAAAAATGTTTTTAAAAATTGTGCAAGCAAACAAAATGAAGTGCACGGCCCTCTCTATATACATCTGTCCTCAGCAGAGGATGGGTGCCAAATTAAATCTCTGCTGGTAGAAATCCGCCCTATCCTAGCTCTACGATTGGCTGCGTTTTGAAAAATTTCAGAAAATTAAAAAATTTGGCTACTTTTACTGATCTGGCCCTATTTCAGGTCATGTGTACTAGTTAATCTCGGAACTCCAAATCAACAAAACTTATAGCGCATTTAAAATGCAGTGAATTTGTTTTTATATTCGTTTTTGTAAATAAAATGACTTATTCTTATACAAAATGACTTACCAAAACACATCTATAGCTTTAAATTTGCCATAAGGTCACCTAAAAATGCCACACCCATAGCCATACAGTTTGATATGGACACTTCCATGAAAACAAAGGTGTCTGTCTTTGGCCGTTTGAAACATTGGTAGGTATGCCCTCCTAGATATGGCTGGCCTTCCGCCAACATCCCAAGACTCTCTTCCCCACTTCCCCAGGACCATGATCTTCAGTGCAGTAAGAAGCCCCACAAGTAGCTCAATACGCCTGCTGACATTTCAAAACCCAGCACAAGCTACAGGGCTTCTTCACAGCACACTAATGTCATCCCCACATGGTGGTGTTTCTGTAGTGTGGGTATCCTCTGATGGGCTCAATAACTGCTAATGCACTAGGAGGACCTGGAGATCAATGGAGAAGAGGTTATGGAGTGGTATTTGCTTCATTTTACATGCAGCATAGGATTTTAAAGTGTAAAAAGGCAACTAAATATTCATTTTTTCATACATGTGATAGAGAATGTTGCATTATTGCCTGTTATTATTATTACCAGTGTTATTTTTTGTGTGTGTTTGAGCATGGTCCACCAAATGCATATAAAAAAAGGGATGCTCCATCACTGGCCATTCCGTGCACACACCGGTACCTCAGAACTGCTTATAATTACCACCTCCATGCAAAGATGACACCACATGTATGTGCAATGCACAAACACACATGCCCTCCTTTTGTACCACCTTACCTCACCTTTTAGCTGGGGGGATTCATTTATTGTCGCCCATTGTGGAGAGTGAGATCTGTGCATTTCCCAATGAGCCCAGACCATTTTTATTGTCACCGTACACTGCTGCACAACTGAATGAATCAGAGCAGCAGGTTCTCATGGAACATTCTCATAGGAGTCTGTGCTGATTGAGGATCACCCAGATGCACTGCTACCTCATGCTACACCCCTAGAGGGATGTGGTTGTTAGAGAAACCATCCTCTCTCTTTCCTTGTTGCATTATTCAGAACTGAATAAATCTTCAGGAAAATGTTGCATTAGCCCCAGTCAGCGCCAAACAGACAATTGTTTTTGATTCTGAGATGCAAGTTTTTCACACAACAGAGCTGTTACCAGCACATAGTTGTCAACATCGGCCATGTTTGCAGGGACACATATTTGTTCCACATGCTGCAGAAAAACAATGCAAAGTGCAGCCCGGAAATCTGTAGGATGCATATACGCACAGACAGAATCCAAGTAATTAATCATGGTAGGTCCTATGACATCTCCACTCTGATTAATTAATTGGATTCTTTCTGTCCATATATCCATCCTACATACTGCTGGGCTGCACTTTGCATGGTCTTTCTGCAGCATGTGGAACAAATATGTTACTATGAAGCAGGTGGCTATGATTTGCACACCAGAAAAGGAAGATAACTTTATTCTTACTGCTTTGCACTTTGATGGCCAATTCTGAAACATTCATTTCATAAAACCTGCACACAAAAATACATAAAGGACTCAAAAAATATTTCTTTCAATAAGAAAATTAAACACAATTAGCAGCCAGCGCGCAAACAGCAATGGAAACATACGAATAAGAAGTTGAAATACTTTGCACACACTTTGCTATCGAACATATGAGAATGATACAGATCAACCTAAAAAAAATAAGGATAAAATTAAACATTAAACCACCACAGTAGATACAAACCCCATATATAGAAGGCATGTCCCCAACATATTCCACAAATGGCACCACGTATCTGAAAAAATGACCTTAAAAAACACATCATCTTCATTCTGTATTCACTGAAACATGTTTTCAATATGAAGTGAAAGAGGTACTAAAGACCCAACATAAAAGCAAATTCTCATGCAAAGTCGTAAGAGCGTGTCAAAATCCAGCCTATAACATACAGGCTGCCAGCCACAGGTGCGGTCAGGGCCGTCCTGGCCTACCGTGGGGCCACTGCCACTTTAAGGAGGATATGACCATTAGCTGCTTTAAGGAGAATAAGGTCCGTGGCCGCAATAAGGACGATACAGTGCTGCAATTTATGTGTTGTAGTAAGTCCTGGCATTGTTTATGGGGCTCCTCTGCGTGGCATCATTTATGGGGCTGCTCTATGGTATATTTTAATGGGCCATCTGACTGGCATTACTAAGAAATCTCTTTGGCATGGTATTGGAGAAAATCCAGTGGGATGTGTTCCCGCACCGGGTGACACCAACCCTAGCACTCAACCAATCAGAGCTGCCGACTGCAACTGACCTCTGATCAGTGTATGCACTCAAAGAAGAATGCATCTAGTCTGTATGAAATAAATAGCTAGGAGTGTGCATACACTCATAATGTTGCTATAAGCCAAATTGATAGCAAATGTACATGTCACATTTCATGTTCTGTTAGAAGAAGGCATCTATTCTTCTAACAGAAAATGAAATGTGACATGTACATTTTCTATCAATTCGGCTAAGAGCAACATTATGTAATTTCTTTAAAGTCCAGCATGAAACTTTTTCAAAGGTTGAAGTAATTAAAATTAGGTACTATCTTTAATTACGGAGAAGTTTACTGGATAGTCCCCGACTCTTTTTTCGACAGCTTCTTCAGCCCATCCATGATCTACCTCACTCATGCCAGAAAACTAATACGGATTTTACTACCTTGTTATAGAACACCCCTATGGCAAAAGATTGGAGACAGACAATAAATTCGGTAACTACTATACAAACATACTAATGATTTAAAGTAATGTTTTATTTTATTTACATTTTCTTAATAAAAAATAAATAAAAAAAACCTTCTATGCTGCAAAGGTGCATATAGTAATGATACAGGAATAAAATAGTTTGCATAAGTCTAATTATTGACTGTAAACAACCATTCTTATACATTCATAATAAAAAGATAATTTTGTATTATAAATTCATGAACAGTCCAATACGCGGGAAGTGGAGACACAGGCCTGGTGCAGGGTAACCACACTCCCCTTGTGGCTTGAGGCCCCAGGTTGGTGAAACCACATTCCAAGGCTCTGTAATAGCAGATGCTGTATCCAGTTACAAGCTAGGTGGAAAAATAGAGGAACCCTGCAGGCATCCTGGAGCCGGCATAGGATACAACCTTGATAGGACAATGAGATGTCTGTAGGGTAAAGAAAACCAAGCAAAGCAGAGCAAACACAAACTGAGCAGAAACAAAATGAATGAACTGCAGAGAGCAGGGCTACAGCACAAACTTAGGAGTAAAGGGAGAACTAAAGAATACATAAGAAGGGCAAAGCATAAAACATTACTACAGAACTAAGGAGACATACAGAGGTCAGGTTAATGGCTTAAGAAAATCCAAGGGACAGAGTGAGGAGCCAAGATCCTTAGAAGCTTCCAAAGAGGAACAGGCATACAAAGCAAAGGCAGGAGCGAGAATAAGTAAGAAGAAAAGCAAGGAAAAAAAGAATAGGAAAATAACCTGATACGACCTGGGTGAGTCTGAACACAGGTTGGGCTTGACACATAATTGCATTCTGCATTGTTTTTGGGTTGTAATAGTAACTTTGCAGTTTGGTTTTAGGAAGTGCATAAAATCCTTATCATATTGTGTACATTATACAAATAATAAGTAAGAAGGTAGGAAAATCAACAACAAAAAGGGAAAATCTCATGCAAGTTATAGCATGTATAGAAATTTGTTGTCATGTTCTGAATGACAATGACCACAGCTACCAGATTTTTTCAGTTTTCATGAAGTCTGGCTGTAATCTTTTCCATTAATATATTCTGTGAATATATTCCACATTTTAGAGAGGATGGCATGTTTGTGATGGTACATTACCTTTCTGGTGCTTAGCAATGGCCTGGTTAGTTACGGTAAGTCACAAAAACTGAAGAAACGGAGCATCAATCAGGCAACATCATAATTTGCCTTAAAAAATATAAATGTATTTGAATCTATGGAATTCCACACATAGTGATGCAAAAAAAAACACAGAAAAATAAGGTAATAACTGGCTTGACGTGTTTTGTGCTCAGGGCACGTAATCATATGGGAAACCGGAACATATACTGATAATTGAAATGAGTTTATCCAATTCAGCTGCAGATAGTCCAGGTACCCAGGGGAAATAAACAGAGTCAACAAAACCCTACAAGAGGGATATACAAACATTCCTATAACAATAAATTTAAACAAATGAATATACCTGCACTCTGTAAATACCAAATAAATGTTGCAACTATTATATGCTAAACAGTGTATCATGAATAAGATTTCTTTACATATGATTATATATATATACACATACACAGATGTTTTTTCATATATGTCCTGTGATGATTACAGGGAAGATTTTATCCATATTGTTATCCACATCACAACTGGACAGAATATTTATCCATATAAACAATGAAATTCCTATCCATAAGAACAGAACAAAATGCAACATCAAACTGGGCATAAAAAAATTGTAAATAAAATATCCATTTGACTTTGAGACGGTTGAGTTATTACCTCTTCTAGGGGGGGACAAGCTCTAGCAATGCCTTGAACCCTACACTTGGTGACATCTGAGTTGTAACAGTACAAAAAATGGGTACCTATAAGGGTGACCAGTGGTTTATCACATGCTATCTAATTTTTTAGATTCCGTGATGTTTTCCGTACATGCTGAACTGAACATGTATCGCAGGTTAGTAAATAAATCACATTCTTTGTATAACAATTTATGTATTGTTTAATGCAGTACTCTAGTTGACTTATTGATGTGTTCAAAGAAGGTGCCATCAATATTTCCAGTTTTTTTAACTGTAATTCATAGCAGTGCCTAATTTTTAGGTATCTGAATATTTATAGATATATTTTTTTATTCTCCATATTTTTAGCACAAGTAGTATTCCTTATTTACTAACATGAATTATAGATATTTTACTAACAGGCAAGAATGGAACATTTGGATTATGTTGCATTGATCTGGTTAGATATTTTCCATAGTTACAAAAACTATAAAAATCACTCAAGCAGATCAAAAAGATCCTCTATACTTGAAACGCCCATACCACACAATCAAGTCTAGGGATCGACCGATTATCGGATTAACCGATATTATCGGCCGATATTCACAGTTTCCTAAATTATCGGTATCGGCATCTAACTTTACCGATAATGCCGATAATATTTGAATGAAGCAGTTTTCGCGATCAACGATCGCGAAAACCGCTTTAACAGTGCTGGTCTATTGCCTCGACATCGAGGCAATAGCCAGCACCGATATTTCTATTTTGGGACCCCCACGATCGCCCCACGGAGCGATCGTGGGGAGCCATATTGACGGAGCATGCTGCTCCGTCAATATGGCTAAGTCCTCTGCCGGTCTGAGCTTCGGAAGTGAAAGTAACTTCACTTCCGTCGCTCTGAATATGCTACTTGACTACCCCTAGTGGTGGTTTAGTAGCATTGCAATGGAAAATAATTAAAATACATATTTAATTACATAAAAATAGGTTATTTAGCTATATTAGCCTATAGGGTTAAAATTAAATATTTTTTAGCATAAGGGATAGGGTTAAAATTAAATTAAAGTTAAAAAATATTAAGGGATATAATAAGGATTAGAGTTGGGGTTAAATTTAGTGTTAGGGTTAAATTTTGGGTTCGGGTTGGGGTCAAAAGATCAATATAGGAAAAAACCAAAAAACACTATTTTTGGTTTTTGCCCCATAACTCGCAAAAAAATACCGAAAAATATGGAAACATGCTTATTTTTGAACTCGGGACAACATTTAGAAACTATTTAGCCGGGGTCTTTTTTAATGATTTTATTTGTGTAAATTATATTTTAGGTCAAAGTTAGAAAAAGTGGTTTTTTTTTAATTTTTCATCATATTTTATGATTTTTTTTGTAGTAAATTATAAGATATGATGAACATAATGGTATCTAATGAAAGCCCTTCTTATGACGATAAAAACAACATATAATTTGTGTGGGTACTGTATGTGAGAAAGCAACAAATTACAGCTAAACACAAACACCCTAGAAATGTCAAAACAGCCATTGTCACCAAGGGAAAGTCAAGGTGAAAATGTCTTGTCACTAAGGGGTTAATTAAGCTGTTTTGATGCCTTGCTTATATTTACTGTAGTGTCCCTTTGATATAATTGCCTATGTCATTGCTGCTCATTTTACTAAGATTTAATCTAAGTATGGACTATGTGCAATTGAACATTGTTGTTCTTGTTACCTTTTGACTGATATTTATTTAAAAAAAAAAAAAAAAGTGGTCCAATTTGTTGTATTTGACCATATCACCATTGTTTTGCTGCATTATTTATTTTTATTTAGCAATGAAAAAGATTTACAAAAAAAAGCTAAACGTTAACAATAAACATGTTCATTTAACAGCAGATTTGTGTAGAAATTGTTTTTTTTCCCAAAAAATTAAAATGCACGAAATATCGGTATAAGTTATCGGCTATCGGCTTGAAAGTTCACAGGTTATCGGTATCGGCTCTAAAAAATCAATATCGGTCGATCCCTAATCAAGTCCATTACGTACGTAAATTAAATGCTAAAAGGTTTCCATATTTTGAACAGACCAGAGGTCATATCATAGCAAACAGACTCAACATATTAATTAAAGAATTATAACATTTGCTTTAACCTTTTTTGCAAGTCTGTGCTCTGAAGTACTCACTACACTCAGACAGGCTATGACGTGATCCAAAGAGACTCCCTGCACAGTGAACAGTGAATGTCTATAAAGCGAGTTCTCTTTCTGGGAAGTTAACTCACTGCAGAGAGAAGAGCTCTTCCTCCGCTGTGATTTGTTGTGTGGGAGTCAGCAGGGGAAGCTCCATTGGTGTGCCTGGGAGCTGGGGCTCTGTATCGGATGAGTGAAAAGTTGTGTTTAGAAATATATGTGTACAGGTTGAGTATCCCTTATTCAGAAATCCGTTATGCAAAATGGTCTGTTATCCAAAATATTTTGCCACAAATTGCACATACACCAGTCAGAATTAAGCGTGCAACAGTTTATTCAGTGTCCAGCCCCCTTAAGCTGCAATATATCCTTTCCATACATGCTCAGATTCCCTCACGCCACAAGGGGTGATAGAATAGCATATGAAAGGCCAATGATGCTGCACATTACAGTTACATCAGTGTAAACGTGATTTATTTGCTCTTTACAGTATTTACATTGACAGTACTGTATCTCATGAATGCTGAGAGGCTTTAACCCCTTAGTGACAAGACCTTTTGACCTTTCCCTTGGTGACAAGGGCTGTTTTGACATTTCTGGGGTGTTTGTGTTTAGCTGCAAGTTTCTTCTTTCTCGAATACTGTATCCACACAAATTATATATGTTGTTTTTATTGTCATAAGAAGGGCTTTCATTAGATACCATTATGTTCATCATATCTTATAATTTACTACAAAAGCAATCAAAAAATGTGATGAAAAAATAAAAAAAAAACTTTTTATGACTGACCTAAAAAATAATTTACACAAATATAATTGAAAAAGACCCTGTCTAAATAGTTTCTAGATTTTGTCCCGAGTTATAGGGCAAAAACCAAATGTAGTGTTTTTTGGGGCTTTTCCTACAGTGACCTTTTGACCCCAACCCGAAACCTAAATGTAACCCTAACCCTTATGTTAACCCTTAATATATTTTGATTTAATTGTAACCCTATCTCTTATGCCAACCCTAATTTAATTGTAATCCTAACAACTATCTTAACCCTAGATTTTAGCTAATTAAGTCTTTTTTATTATTGCAATGTTGCTGACTGCCTCTAGGGGCAGTCAAGCAACAGCATCAGAGCGTCGGAAGTTAATTTTTTTTCACTTCCGCAGCTCTACCCACAAGAGGGCACAGCCATATTGCAGGAGCATGCTGCCCCCAGAACAGAGATTTCGGTGCTGCCTATTGCCTTGACATCGAGGAAATAGAGCAGCACTGTCAGAATGGTTTTCGGGATCGTTAGTTGTGAAAACCGCTCGTTCCACCTTCAAGGAAGCAAGGGTTAAACAAAACATGTCCCGGTCTTTGAAAGCAAACATGGCGTGTATCTTAATAGATACACGCGGGTTTACTAACTCACATTCGAGACACAGCAGTTCCTGGTTGTCGCGTGCTGACAAACATCAGCACAGCCAATTAGGTATGGCTCGCCCCGATATGACAGCTGAATGTGAGGGTCTCTCACTGAGCGCATAGAGAGACCCTCGTTTTTTTCATGGGATCAGCAGGGGGGACCTTAACAAAAATGAGGTGCTGTCTCTGTGCTAGCAGAGGGGGCCAGTCGCCGACCTATGGAAGCATGGCAGCTGTCGGTCATAGGATAAACTGGAGTGTACTATCAAAAGTACATGCCAGGTCATCCTCATACTAGGGACAATGGACATTTCACTTGTGCTTCTATATTAGTATCTGGGGGGGGGGGGGGAGATGGGAAGCCAAATAGGACATTAAAGATGAGTCTGACAATAAGAATGTGACAAACAACAGCCATGGATTCTGGGACGAGGGATTTTGTTACTTTTTTTTTTTTTAAATTCCCTGCTGCTGTGCACCTCAATTCCCTTGATTGGCAAAGCTCCATAGCAACTGTAGTAATGTCAGAAAGAGTGGTAGTCATTAGCTGAGAACTCTAAGTGGCTCCAAAGAAGCCACGCAACCAAAGGTCCCCATGAAGATGACTGAGCATCACAGGAAAGGTGTTATACTGTACCTCTTCTGTGTCTGGATAAATGTTTATGATGGGAGCTATCCCGTACGTACCATGTTTGTATTTGGTTAACTATATAATGATAGAAGCCATGTTGTAGCTATACTGACTTACCATCAGCTCATATGAGTAATCCTGTACTACCATTAGTGTTTGGCTAACTAGTCTGATGGAAGCTATCCTTTAGTACTATGAGCTACGCTGTGATATTGGTGATAGGGCTAAACAGTAAAAAGACAAGGTTAAGAAACTGAAATTGCATTAATACAAGTATACTATTATTAAGTATAATATCTTAATAAAACAATACATGAAACATAATATAAAAAAAAAGCTGGCATACATAAACTGTGCTTGCAGTGCACCCAGAACACCTGACGCGTTTCATTAACAGGCTTCTTCAGAGGTGGAACGTAAACAATACAAGCTAACGCCCTTCAGAATACTCTTATGCTTAGAATGCACAGCTCCTGCTTTCAGCAAAGCACACTCCATAATAGGAGCAATCCTGCACCACCATCTTTGTCCGGCTAGCCAAACTGATGAGAGCTATACTCTAGCATGTCAGTGTGTTGTATCATTGTCTGACTAACTATGTACAGGTAGTATGTAACTTATTTACATTTCTATTTTCTAAGAAACTCTAGAATAATAAATATTACAGTAATGTGGGGTGTGTGAGTGCATCACTGAACTACACATCAATAAAACTAACCGTAATGTGCTGTGTGTGTATTTTTCATGACATTCTACAGCATTACAACTCACAGTAATAAGTAGTGTCCTATTATATCTCAGAGTTCAGTGTGATTATATTAAGTCAGTAAAACTTAGATATTCAATTTCTGTTTCATTGTGACACCATCATGTGGGTCAGTTTTTGAATTTAAATTAATAAAACCCTATGGCCACTATTTACCGAGGATCCACTATTAGGACTACAAATTCCATATGTATGAATTTAAGAGAAATGGAAGCACTCAGGACCAGGCGTCATTGGGCTCCAACTTCCATTTGTGGAAACACACCCTGAAACTGGAATTCCAGACAGCAAAATTGTAAGCAAATGCCTAGGAGAAAGATTTGTCTTGAACACTCCCTGCTAATGACATCACCTGTGGCACAGTATGCAAATTAACTGCTTTTCAGTGGGAAATGTGTAATTTGTGCCACAGGTGAGGTCATAAGCAGGAGACTCCAAAGACACATTTAAAACACATTTTTTTTCCCCCTAATTTATGCATGTGCTTGCAATTTTGCTATTAAAATGTATAGATAATTTTCAATCATTTTTTATGCTCTACAGTATCTTTACGCATTAAGACATTTGAAATGTGTCAGTTTGTTCAGCCATTTGCGTTTACCTGTGCCACCCTTACGGATTTAATTTATGGAGATTTGCTTGGAGTGACTAGATTATTCTTCTAATTTTCTTCTACAAATTCCCTAACAAAATATCTGTCTTGTATAGCGCTTAACATTATACACCAATGTTAAAGAATCTATAGCACACCAAGTAGGTGGCTGAGCATCATAGGAACTGTATGATTACAAATTCCCTAACCCAGTAACTGTATGCCCATGGAAAATAACACAGCTTAAGAATATATACCAGTGACAGACACTCCAACGAGGTGGCTGAGCATCATAGGTACCGTAGTTCATAGCAGTAACCATCGTTGTCACATAGTATCACCATTCATACCGGTCTTATAATTGACGAAAATAAATTTGAATGAGGTGAAAATCATATGTTTCAAAATCCGTCAAAAAACTAGAGCTTTATTTTAATTGCCCAATCAGCCCTATAAATCTATACGTATTAATGCAGTGTTATTCATACTGATACTATTATAGCACTCCGGTTGCCTAGGACCACGTACAAGCATGATGCCCAGTCATCCCCAATACACAGCATGCCTTAACTACACCATGATCCACCGCCACTCACAGATACCAGAACTGAACCACAATTAGGACACTGCACGCATTCTCTAGAAGACCACCCATCACAATGCACATTCACATAGGACTCACCCTTGGATTTTAATTATAAGCGGGGCGGTGACGTCGCCAACCTGGGTGATGACGTTTAGCGGGCGCGGTCTCCGAGGTTTAAAAAAAGGTTGGAGCTCGCCCTTGCGTCATTATTCCTCTCCGCAGAGCGGAAGGGGCGTGGTCTGGATCCCGTGCTGTCAGAAGGCGACTGTCTGCCATAGCGAGGCCTAGTGCTGGAGAAGGTTTGGAAGGTGACTACATTAAACCTAGCGTTTAACCTGCATGACTTTGAAGTATAACATGGTTACCCCACTTCCCCCAGCAGTGCGTGCACTTTAAGGTTTATTCTATTTTTCTACTTTATTCTCTTTTGTGGACCAATGCTGCTGTGGCACCTGGTGACTATAGTTTGATGTCCCAGCAAATACACTAGTATGTGCGACGGTAAAACCCTGCGCATTATCTATGTTCGTTATTATACACCCATATTCATGAAAGAGGGAATTGACAAGGGCAATGCACACATAAAGCCAAAGTAGAGTTGGAAAAATTCTCCAATTCAGCTATACTTCAAACTCTTTTTGGACTTAAAGTACAATTGTCAGACACAAAACCAGATTGATGGAAACGTAACTTTAGACCCTGCTACAAATCCTAGCAGGGATTCAGGAAACCAGTGTGATATAAATTATGTATGAATTGTACCTTTAGTAGTGCTTGATGCTTGTGCAAGCGCTGCCATTTTCACTGTTTTGTGGTTTGGGTCTCTGATTCTCTGACCCAAGCATCCCTCAGTATAATGCAGCTTGTAAATTTGCAGATTCACATGTTTGTGTATGGCAGTGGTGGCACCGGGCGAGCAAGGAGGCTACAGCGCAGGAAGCTTGGGTCGGAGCATTAAACAACAGTTAAAATGGCAGCGCTTGCATGAGCAGCAAGCACTGCTGAAAAGTACAATTCCTACATCATTCATATTGCAGTTAGGATATGTAGCAGGGTTTAAAGTTTTGTGTGTGGCAGTTGCCCTTTTAATTTTGCAATTTCCTGCCGTTAACTCCTTCATGAATACAGCCCTTTACTACAGATATACTCACGTGACACAAATAAACTATCTCATTCACCCACTGGAGTAGAAACGGTAGTAGACATCGACAAGTCCTGACTCTTGAGATAGATCTCAATGTCACCTTATGTTCATTTGCTAGCTGGGCTGATCAAGAGGTGTAGACTTTAAAAATTCCAGGCATCCGTGCTAACAAATACAAACAGTTCCAGAACTTTTAACTGCAAAACAATAATACTTTATTAATCAGGAGTGCATGGTGATCTATATGACTAAGTGTATGCTTTCTCTATTTTTACTGGTTTTGTTTTGCAAAATGTATTATTTGGATGTTTTATGTGAAATCCCACTGAGCAGCACCTGGAAACTGAGTGTATACAAGATATGTTTTCTAAATTGTGCCATGGAAGACACCTTTAAGTCTATTCATCAAAACAACAATGTACAAAAATGCCAAAAGAAAAAAGGCCAAAATATCTTTTGGCTAATCATTAAACTTGCATATCTTTCTCACTCTGTTAAAGCCAGATTTTTGCAATTGCCTTTGAACTATTTTACATGTATGTAACGTCTGTTGAAGGTGCCAGTTATTCAAATATAGCAATATTAATACATTTAATAATTGCATACTGAACATATAACTGAGCTGATCATTGCATATGGTTTTTTTAGAGGTGGTAATTTTGTTGCATTATATATGATACTTCAAAACCTTTCTTGTTCTTCTACTTAAAGACTATGCAATAGAATGTGTTAAGGTTACCGATCTACTGATCTAAATTTTATTTATTTTTTACAGGAATATACGAAATGCACCTAAGGAGAAAAATCTGAACAAACAATATTACTGGGTAAAATTACCAACATGGCCTCTGCTTGCTGGACATTGAGAGCTTGTACTGGAAGAAGTTGGTGTCAAGGACGAAGGTATAATGTGATTGATAGTGACTGTACTGTTCTGGCGTACGTGAGGAAAGTGATTCTGCTAATACAGGGGAGTTATACAAAAAGCACTTGTGGGCCACAAATATCCTTTTGAAATGCAAAAAGGGTTTCACAACCAGGTTGGAAAAGTTATTCACCTCTATTTTACCAATGTGACTTTTCATTTAAGATTTGGGATTTTTATTTAGTAAATAATCCCTCTATTTAGCCTTTGCTGTGTCCGCCCGTAATTCTTGATGTCTTCATTTTATATGAATTTTATTACAAATGTCAATAACTATCTTTTTTTTATATTCCTGTCTTGTACAGACTTCTTATAGAACAGAGGAATGGGTTTAGAAAAGCTCCCAAAAAGCCTGAGAGAGGGGAGACTGAGGTTCGAGGTGGTCCAGAGACGATTAGAAGCAGCTTCACACCACCATTGGCTGAACCAGCCATGCCTGCACGTTCCCACATTCTGAGACAACTATACAAACCTTTACTCTTCACAGTGGGGGTATGCTTGAACATTTAGTATTGTTATAAATAGTCGGTTAAAGGAACACTGAACCATTTAATATTTTGTTGCACTTCTACTATAGAAGTTCAAGTGAAAGATTTAGTGGCCCTAGTATGAGAATTCACTGGCACATACTTTGATTAGTACATGCCAGCTTATCCTCTGACCAGCAGTTGCCATTCTACTTGGTGAAACAGCAGACCGGTCTGATCAGCTACCATATCTCTCTTCTAGCGCAGAGCAAGGCCCTCATTTTTTACATGAAATAAACAGAGAGGACCTTGGGTACCTTCTACTGATCCCATGTAACTACCAGAGTGAAACCTTTGTAACCTGATGGTCCCCAGTCGAGCCCATTCACTGATTCGTATGTGTGCACATGCCAGCCTCAATGCTGATACGCACAAATTTTAAATTAGAATAAAACTGCATTTTTAACTATCGTAATGTGTTCAAGCCATGTACTCACCTGTTGATAGGGACCTTCTATGTACAAATTAAATTTTAATAAAACCAAGTATTTCTAAAACCTCTGACTTTCTTCATTTAACCCACATGAGGCAACTTCATATAGGGCTAAAATGCCCTATATAAAGTTGGGAAAATTAGAAAAAAAAAAACCATGAATTTTATGTTGTTTTTCTCAGTGGGAGAAGATGTATAACTTTGTTTGTTTGTTTGTTTGTTTGTTCATTTCATTTTATAGTGGAATCTGCTGTTTTCCTGTGACTATTGTTTGTGTTTGGGTATGCTGTCAGGGAAGAAAGATGACACTTGACACTCCTCTGCTTTAAATACCTTTTTCCATTTTATTTCTTAACTTTTATTCAGAATGGCGGGGGCTACCTACAACACTAGTATAATGATAGTATCTTACCTAGCTGAAACCATACATATTTGGTAAAATAAGAATGAATTAAATTGTAAATAAAAACAAGAACTGGGTTAAAAGCATCATTAGACTGTAAGCATGTTTTGACAGGGCCCTTCTCTGTAATGTCTGTAAAGTGTCATGTGGTACCTCCTCATTATCTGTCTGTTTAGTTACCCCAGTGTGTATAACTGCAAATTATGATGGTGCATACCTAATAATAATGATGTCTGTAATCAGTTTTCAGGTTGTTCTTTTGGAGCCGCTGCCATATGGCAATACGAGTCTCTAAAATCTCGCATGAGGCATTATCTGGATGATATTCGAGCCGATTGGTTGGAGAAGTTGCGACCCCAAAAGCAAGGGGAATTCCGAAAGCAGGTATGAGCAACTATAATAGTATATTACTATACATTACATGTTTCTTTGTATAGCACCAACAATTTACACAGCTCTCTGCACAGAGTTCCATTTACTGAGTTTTATGACCTGTTTCTCAGAATAGAAAATGCTCAAATGCTGATTTTTATATGGTTCAAGAGCTCTGTTAATTTGGCGAAGAGGGGGTTGCCACCCTCCATGTACATCTAAAACCAGCCCGCAATGGAAGGTACACTTCCATTTCTCTAGTATGAGAACATTGTATGTATACAGCCTACTACATAATAAAATGGCAGTGACAGGTAACGGGAAAATGTTAAAAATGCCACATAAAATACACAAAAGCAGTTGATAATGTCCCCAAAAAGTACAAAGAACATGAAAAAATGATGATGGCAGTTCAAACTGTCCTTATAAATTCCTGGCATTGCTGAAAGATCATGTACCTTTACTTCACCCTAACATAATACTATGGTAAGATAGAGTAACCCCTTCGTGGCGTTAGGACGCGTCCTATGCCGTCCGGATTTTACAGTACCTAAAAGACGCTAGGACAGCATAGTATGTCCAGCGTTAAACAGCTCATCGCTGCCCGCGAAGAGCTGTGCTCGGATCCCACTGCAGGGACTTGCAGCAGGATCCCACCTGTCAAATGAGGCCATTTTAATGGCCTCAGTCTGACAGGGGAAATGTAGCTGCTGCTCAAGGTGACCACCGGCTACATTACACTAAATCGCGCAGGCACGCCTCTGTGAGGTCTCGCCATCTTTTGGCAGGGACCCACAGGGTCTCTACCATAGTGTTCCTGGCTACCAATCACCCTTTGATCGGTGACCAGGAACAAATTGTGACGTTTTAGTGCTTGCGTCACGAAGTCCATAAAGTTGTACATAATACATTTTTGGCTTGTTGATAGTTGCCTTAGTATTCCAGCTGATATGTCCAGGCACATGTAAAATGAAACTATGCCAATGGGTGCGCTACGCCAGTGCAATAATCATCTATGTAAAAAGTATATCTTACTTACAAACATGCACGTGTGGATGGGGAATTTGCTGAAAAAATCGCATCCACTGTTCTCCTCTCACCCTGCAATCAGAGAGATAGTTACAGCGTTAATTGTAATCCATAATATGGGAACTAAGGCTGGCAACACATTTCCCTGGTGTATGTGACAACTCTGATTGTAGCTCAGAAATCCACCCGGAGAATGTCTAGTGCCCAATATGCCTCTTCCAAATGTTAATGCATTTCAAAGAACTTTAAACTGCATATTTTACATTTTGCATAACTTCAATAATGTAGAAGCCAATAATAATTGGAATGTAATTTCCTGTTTAGTGATGTCATCAGATGATGCATTGCATTAGAAATCCTAGAGTTTACAAGAGCATTATAAGTTAGTGCCATATCACCTCATAATGTTAGTCATGTCATCAAAGCATATAAATGCCAGCTGGCTGAGAATGATAGGCAGTGCAGACTCCCATAAATGTCAACTGGCTGAGAATTTGATGTGCCATTCTCTGGCTCCTAAAATTAAATCAAGTTTGTCAAGCCCTGCATTAGGTCATCACCAAACTCTGTTCATGTGAATTATAACTATCACGTTATTAAGAAACGCCTATCTGCAAGAATGGGAATCAGTCGTTTTGCTATTGCTCTCATTGATGATGGTTGCCTTGAGAATAGTCTTTTTGCTAGTCTTTTTAAAAATGGCTGCCATTGTGTTGCAGGCCTCTTCTGTAGTGGGAGACAGTTAACATCGGCTGTGCATATGTCTCTGTAGGTGAACGACTGGTGGAACAGTCTCAGCGAAGGACAGAGGACTGTATCTGGTAAGGATTAAATGTCTTTGCAGTACTGCTGTTTCTTGAAACAGAGCCTTTACAAGATTACTTTAAATGTAATATCTTCTCATAGGTATAATTGCAGCCAACATGCTAGTGTTCTGTCTGTGGAGAGTGCCTTCCCTGCAACGAACCATGATCCGATACTTCACCTCTAACCCAGCCTCTCGTAAGTCTGTTACATAGTTGATACCAATTGTGTGTGCCAGTGGGTATGGCATTAAACAATCAAATGGCTACAATTAATTATTTGTAGTGTGAGACTTTCTTAGCTTCACACGCCACAGTCCTCACCTCTCTGATGCACCAGTCTGGTCTGCCTTTGTATATGTGTTTTTGATTTTACTGGTGCTTTTGCATGACTTCAATCTTTCGAATGAGTCATTTTGTAAGATATAACGTAGCCCAGCTAAAGCATCCAGCTACAGGTTGAGTATTCCTTATCCAAAATGATCCATGATCCCAAAATGTGTTTGTATTTTGTCACAAGTTGCAAATTCCACACACACACACCTGTCAGAATGCAAGTGCACAACAGTTTATTCAGTGTCGAGCCCCCCTTAAGCTGTGATATAGCTTTTCCATGCATGACCAGCTTTCTCAAGGCAAGCATGGCCACAAAGGGTAATACAGTGGCACATGTGCAGGCCTGACTCGCTAACTACAGGTTTCAAACGATGCCACACATCACAGTAAAAGTGAGTTATTTGCTCCATACAGTATTTGATACATTGTTACTACTGCATTTCATGAGGGCTGAGAGGCTTTAATATTTCTTATTGATAGAAATTATCAGTTATATGAAATTACCTTTTACACAAAATACTTCTGGTCCCAAGCATTTTGGATGAGGAATGCTCAACCTGTATTGTTTTGCGAGTTAACATATGTTATATTTGATGGATGTCTGTTTTCATCCCCAGAATCTCTCTGCCTACCAATGATCCTCTCCACTTTCAGTCACTTCTCGCTCTTCCACATGGCAGCCAACATGTATGTACTATGGAGTTTCTCCTCGAGTATTGTCTCCATGTTGGGTCCAGAGCAGTTTTTGGCTGTCTACATGTCCGCAGGTGAGTCATGTCCAGTCTTGATGCATCAAACATTTATACTTTTTGTAATAGTAATTGGCCATTTGGTTATTTGCTGCAGGGTCTTTAAACTTATATTCAGCTTGAGTATATTGTAAAAGTGGCACTAAGGTGCCATTTGCCTCTAGTACACCTGACTTGTATCTTTACAGATGATCAAGGGTTTACTCTGGGCTATGCCTCTCCGCTGAGGCAGAGCTCATCTGAATGTTGGGGCACGCTGAGCCAATCATTTGCATCTGACTGAGATATGCTAATGCAGAGAGAGACCCTCATTTTCATATGTCACCATTAGAGGGCTAGACCTAGTCTGTTGATGGCATGTGAAAACTAGGGTCTCTCTTGCTGCCGGTCAGAGAATAAACTAGCATGTAACTTAAGTACATGTCAGTTTATCCTCATACGACCTGTATGTATTATTTATGTATGAACATGCCTTGTAAACCTATTCCTTTTTTTTTTTTATTCTGTTTTAACAGGAGTAGTGTCTACATTCGCAAGCTATGTCTGCAAATCCGTTACAGGACGATTTGGCCCATCTTTGGGAGCGGTGTGTGTCTTTAATCCTGTTTTACAACTCTTATCTCTTGTCCCATGCACATACCTTTTGTACTGAAAAGCGTCAGATACAGTGGAAATTAATAGAAATTACAGAAAATGTAAACATTTAATTCATCCCATTAAGGACCGGGCCTTTAATAAGCTTCAGAGCAGTATTGCAATTTTTAATATGCCCTAATTTAGCCATCATTTTCTCTGACCTCCACCAGTCACCTCCCCACACCTTTTTGGCTGCAGTCTCTTGGCCCAGCAGTTCATGTCATAATTTATCATCGTTTAGGGTTATCTGGAGTCACACTGACATTAGAACTTTGTCAACTACCCCCATGAAGACTATAAGAGTAGGTTGGCCACTTACTAGAGTAGCCCAGTGAGAGGACTCCTGGCTGTGTCCAGAATTATCATATGTAATTTCAATATTTGAACATTTTGTTAATGCTATTTTCCCGTTTTCTTTCACAGTCTGGTGCAATAATGACCGTCCTTGCTGCTGTGTGCACCAAGATGCCTGAAGCCAAGCTGGCCATCATTTTTCTGCCCATGTTCACATTCACAGCAGGCAACGTATGTATCATGAGTTAATCTTGTAACGCTAATAGAATTTGAAGAATCGGCTATGGATATGGTTTTACGTAATTACTTTCTGTATGGGACATTAGAGCATGCATGTACCAATGTCCTTACTTGTGTGTGTATTATATGTTATAAACAAAGGGTACATGGAGTTTGCACCTGAGACTGGCACTATCCATGTGTGTAAAGCAGACTTCCAGCAAACATCTGGTATCTGCACCAGTGCCAAACAGCTGGCTTGTGTCAGCGCAGCCCATATGTAAAAGACTCAGATGCTTTGGCAGAGATTCTCCGACACTTATCTTGCTGTGAAAACACTGTGTGCGGCACTATTCATATATTACCTCCAATATTGCAGCATGCTAAGCTTTACCATCAATAAGGCAAACTTGGCTTACCTGTGTGTGATCATTGGATACATGTCATTAAGAGAGACCTTATCAGTTTCGAAATGCATCCTAATGTTGGAGTATGTTCAACTGTAAGACACTGGTTAACTTTTAGATGCTGCTTATTGGAATCTCCGTGTTTGTTTTTTATTATGCTCTAACAATTTTTTTTGTTGCCTGTCCATGTGTGTGTATAATTGTTTATTTTGTACTATATACATACACAAAAAAGGTCACACTATATTGCTTTCTCTATGTGTTGTGGTGATGTATATTCTGTGAATGTATATTACTGATTAAAAGTTTGGTGGGGTCATTTGGGAAATGTCCTTGTTTTTTAAAGAAAAGCTAATTGTATCCATTAAAATAACATCTGGTAGACATTGTTAATGTTGTAAATGACTACTGTAACTGGAAAGGCTAAGGTTTTTAGTGCAATAACTACATGGTTATTATACAGAGACCCATTATCATCACTTCTGTGTGCCAATGGCACATTGTGTTAAGTAATACAAATTGATCATTTTAAAAGTCAATGTCTTGACTGTATTGCCTATTCAGTTTGCAACTTTTTTGGTGTATGCTTTCTTGGAAAACAAGGAAATTTCTAGGTGATGTTTGAACAGTTGTGTATATAAAACGTGCGTGTATGTATGTATCTGCGTACTGTGAGTGTATGTGTGTGTGTGTAAATGTTATAACATACACACTAAAGTTACAAACAATAAGAACATTTCAAGTCTTCATTCTTCTTTGTATTGATGCAGGCTCTGAAGGTTATCCTTGCTTTAGACTCTGCGGGTGTGATCCTGGGATGGAAGTTTTTTGATCATGCTGCCCATCTTGGAGGTGCCCTGTTTGGCATGTAAGATCTGTTTGTTCATTTTTGTATTTATCGCTTTTTAAGTGGACTTTTTATTTTAACTATGCTTATCTGAATAGATTAATTGGCTAAGTCTGTGCTCAAGCTGTGGATTTATTTATCACATGCCTGATCCGTATATGGTTTTCTTTTTTAGATGGTATGCTCTATATGGTCATGAATATATTTGGAAGAAGAGAGAACCCTTGGTGAAAATGTGGCATGATTTTCGTAGTGGACCTCCCAGTAGTGGCACATCCTGACACCTTGCAAACCCTGATTCTACCTATGAAATAATAATGACATTTTAAGTAATAAAACCTATGGAAACATTGTGTGTGATGTTTGATAAAATATTGTATTTTTAGGATTGTATCAATAATAATTGAAGTTGAATAATTATTTTGTCCAGAATAATTTGATGTAGAGTTCCTCACAAAGGAAAACCACAACTGACAATTGGAGCTATTCGCTATAAGTTTTGCAGGTGAGTGGAGATGTTAATCATTAAAGTAAAGTTGGTATTCAAGAGTTTGTCCCTGCACAATGTTTAGTTAAGTTGTTGAGAAGAAATATTCCGCAAACCATTACCTCACTTTTAGTGAATAGCTACCAATAGGCACAAAGGTGGTGTATTGTAAGAGAACCCATGCAACTAATATGGCAGCCGGATGGAGGAAAAGCACACTAAAATACCGTATTTGCTCGATTATAAGACAAGGTTTTTTTCAGATTCTTTTTTCTGAAAAGTTACCCTCGTCTTATAATCGAGGTCTCTTATAATCTGACCTCAAATTGAGGTCAGACTATATTAAATGGATCCAGGTCCCCTGCAGCTCTCTAACAGCAGGGGATGTCTGCGCAATGAGGGCAGACTCCCCTGCTTCCGCCCTGCACGACCGCCAGGGCTTCTGTGATGAAGCCGGGTACTTCCGCTTTCGTCACAGAAGTCCCGGCGAGCGTGCCGGGCGGTAGCAGGGGAGGTCTGCGCTCATCGCGCAGACATCCTCTGCTGCCCCACTAGCCACCAGGGAGAATCGGGCAGCTGGGGCATGTCTGCACGATATGTGCAGACATCCTCCATGCTGCCCGCCACCTCCCTCTATTATGACGGACAGCTGTCCGTCATAATAGATGGAGGATGTCTGCACGTATCGTGCAGACATCCCCCGGCTGCCCCCACTAGCCACCAGGGATTATTACACAGGTGAGGGGGAGGGAGGGGGCACCAGAGCAACAAGGGGAGGGAGGGGAAGAGAAACAAGGGGGGGGAGGGGGAGAGAAAGCTGGGGACAAGGGAAAGAGGGAGGCAGCATTGGCACATAAAAGGAAATAAAAACAAGAAATGTATTTTTTTTTATATCATAATTTTTTTATTAGAAAAGCAATTTACATGTCAATATATACAAGTTGAACTTTTTTCCTATAGGGTAGTCTTATATTCAGGCTTTTAGTTTTTTTCCTAAAGGAATATCCAAAGTTTGGGGGGGTCGTCTTATAATTGAGCAAATACGGTATGTTGTGGTTTCAGGACTGAATCCTGGTTGATGATCACCAGGCTTTACCAAAAAAAATCAATTCATGCCATTGAGTTCAAATTGAACAAGTTAAAGTAATAGTATCTTCATTACTTGAAAGAGCTTTTTTCAGGTAGACTTTCACATGTAGTGTATCTCCTTTTTCATCTGTATTTTGCGGTAGCCGAATGACTAATAAAAGTATATACATGGGATGATTTATAAAGGGCTTTGTTTTTTTTTATATTTCCTGTTGCTTGCTTATGGATAATGGCTGCCACTAACATTCATGGCTATCACACGTCATAATGCTTTGTAGACACTCCTCAAATATATGAAGACCTGCTACCTGAAATTATCAAATGGCGAAAATCGATTTTAGCCCTGACTACACACTTGTGCAATCATGGTGTGAGGTACCGCTGGGGACAACCAACCTCGTTGACCGTCATTCGAGGCAACAAGCAACTATCGATGGCAGACCCAGCTGATGCCACCTCTTTCATGAGGGACCTGGACATTCTTCCTATGCCAACTTCTGGTAACGTGAAACAGGAAATGCAAAACAAGAAAATGGCATTCAAACATTATAAAAGCAAGGGATCAGCATTATCATTTATAAAATACAAAGATGCCAACAAAGCCTGCAAAAAAGGCAATTAAAATGGCTACATTGGAAAACGAGAAAAGGATTGCTAAGGAGAGTAAAATTAACCCCAAATTTTTTTATAAGTATATAAATGGAAAAAAGGTAAAGAGGGAAAATGTTGAGCCCTTGTTATCCCAAATGGGAAATTTGGTAAGTGAGGACAGAGAGAAAGACATTTTAAATACTTTTTTTTCTTCTTTTTATACTAAGGAAGAACAGATGGATGAGCCACTGCTACTGGATGTTACGGAACATTCACCGCAAACATGGGATTGGCTGACACAGGAAAAAGTGCTTACGCAATTAAATTCTGTTAAGATAGACAAGGTCCCAGAGCCAGATGGTATACACTCAAGGGTCTTTAGAGAGTTAAGCATAATTCTGGCCAGACCAATATTTATGATCTTTAGGGATTCTTTCAGTTCAGGTATAGTGCCAACAGACTGGTGAAAGGCGGATGTCATATTCCAATATGGATAAAAGGGATCAAAATCTCTACCGGGTAATTATAGGCCAGTGAGCTTGACATCTGTAGTGGGGAAATTATTTGAAGGATTGCTAAAGGTATACACTCAAGAATACATCTTGAATCAGAATATAATTAATAAAAGTCAACATGGTTTTGTGAAAGACAGGTCTTGTAAAACAAACTTAACATTCTATGAAGAAGTCAGTAAAAATATAGATCTCGGTGTGGCAGTTGATGTGATCTATTTGGATTTTGCTAAAGCATTTGATACAGTTCCACACAAAAGGTTACTCTACAAATTGAGAGAAATAGGATTGAAAATTGGCTAAAAGATAGAACACAGAGGGTTGTTGTAAATGGAATTTTGCCTCCCCAAGGAGGCAACATTCGAAATAGCTTCCTTATGGGTTTTTGCCTTCTTTTGGATCAAAAAGCTGGAATGATAGGTAGAATGGTTGAACTTGATGGACTTGTGTCTTTTTTCAACCTAAATTACTATGTTACTGTCATATACACTGCTGTCAACGAAGATTTTCTATGGACATTTGGAGCACGAAGCCCCTTGACACACTTACTATCCAGATACTCTGAACGCCAGCCTGATTCAAATCCACCCCCCCCCCACCCCGGGCAACTTTGACATTCTAAAATGAATGTGCAAAATGTTTCTTTTTGCGCTCTGAGGCTGCCAATGCTTCTCTCTTGCAGCATCACTTTCCCAATTAATCACTTTTCCTCCCCTTCTTCTTTCCATCCCTCCTTTTCACATCCCTCCCTAAACCCCCCCCCTCCCCAAATTCATTCTATCTCTACTGTAAATATTTTCCTGAGTGGGCTAAGATGGAGGAATATGGGATCAGTGTGAACTGTTTTCTTTTTATTTTCTGTACTTCAAAATTGTTCAAGTTCCATATTTGTTATCAGTGGAAGCTCAGTTTGATGTGGTTGAACATAACCCTCCAGGGGTATTATACCCTCCTATACACAGAGTTCATGTCCTATTATATAAACTACTCGAGGAGTAGCTACACAGATGTAGCTACACTAATTTATTCCTGGAACAAACGGAATTGACGTTAGCACCCTGGTTTATACACACCGTCCCTCACCTGGCTCTCAAGCTTACATAGATTAGATATTACATTCCACTCCTAGACATAAATACACACAGTATAGCCCCCTTTCCACTTTCATTTAATTTCTTTATCTCTCTTCTCCTTTATAATATCAATGTATAACTGATCATTGCGGTGAAGATTGTTTGTATTTTACTATTGTAATGTTTGTCTACCTTGGTTTCTTCAAACAGAAAAATTTCAAAAGTAACAGTACTGTTACTGCGTATGTTACTCTAATCTGAATTTATGATACAGTGCCAATAAATATATTTTTTTTAATAAAAAGTCCCATACTAGCATGAAATGCCCTGCTTTTTTAATATGACGCAGTTCTCACTGATGATGCCATTGCTATATATTAGAGACTTAGCTGCAATGCTACGCATCAAATCGTATGAATGTGCTGTGTAGCTTCTCCCATTGGTCATATTTGTACTGTTCCGATGGAAGGTGGAAAAAAATGGCTGCTCCACATGTAGAGAGAAAAAAATTGGATGAAGGTGTATTTTAACGAACAAAAAAAGTATATTCTTTAATTAAAATGTTTGACTTTCTGGCTTGATGTGAAAATTAATTACTTTCAATGGGAAATATGTAATTTGCATATCAAGTCACAGGACTGATTGAAAGCACATTTTATGCATTTGTTAGCATAATGTATAGATCATTTATTATCCTCTAGAACCACAAAGCGAACCGATCCTAGGTTACAGTTGCACCGGCAGATAGATGGGAACCTATTGTGCATTGTAGCATATGCGTATTACTGGTTCATCAGTGCTGAGCAACACAGGCTGGGGGTTAATCATTCTGCGCATGTTCAAAAGAATTGTGAGGTCAGAGACTGATTCTGCGTCATTAGGGCAAAGGTTCTGAATTAGGACTGTTCCATGTAAATCAGGAAAATTGGGAGGTATACCATAGCATCATTTATATCATTAATACATCATACAGCTCACTGATTTTCACCTATCTATATTAAGTTGAAATTGTGCTGTCAGGGGACATCTTATGTAGAGGAAACCGGTTCACGGATTTCTATAGTTACTGTTGCACCTAAACACCTATGGACTTCCTGCCATGGTAACAACGTACAATACAATGGAGAATTGGATTTACTTTTCATTTTTCTTTCTATATAATTTTTTCGACTAACACACCAGCAATTGTCAGAAGGTGTTAATAACATCTGAAAAGTACCCTTCAATCATTCAGACTTACAACTTTCAACAAGAGATTTAAATTTGCCTAGTGCTGTAACACAGGACAAAAGGGGGCAACTGCCCTGGGTCCAAGCACACTGCAGGGGTCCACTGAGTCTGCAACTTGAGCCATTTAGTTCCTGCCTCTTTTACTTCACATTCTCACTTGCCAGAGTTATACATTATTATTTGTTACTCTTCCCCCCTTACTGACCATTACACCTCTTGAATCATGGTATAGTCCAGGCTCCCTTAGCTTGTGTCCGATACTATGGTTTCTCCTTCACCTTATTGGCCATTATCCTAATAGCCAACGTCTTTTAGATCCCACCTTCCATTCTATTGGCCTCTCTCCCATTCACATAGACTTCCTTTACTCTTGATTGGCTGGCTACCATTTTTGCCCTCTGCCTATGCAGAGTATTAACGCTCATGCTACACTCTGCACCAATGTAATGGAACTTATTTGTAACCCTTTCAATCATTTGGGCAACAACCAGCCGCATGTACGTCTCATAATCTTATTTAGAGTTCAGAAAAGAATTGTAGTTCTCAAGCATTGTAGTAAGTATCTGTAGTATGATGTTTGCACGTCGTCTAAATCACTTATCGTCCTATTTCACAGAACGTATTGTGGATGTTAAGTGACGTATAGCTGTGCTAATGTGAAATTAGATGCAGTATGTCCTCCCCGTCCTACGGGTATGATGGCACAGTGGAGTGGAGACTTAAGGGATTATTCCTGAAAGGGGATTGCAAAATTAAGGCCAAAACAGTGTGTGTGTGTGTGTGTGTGTTTGTGTGTGTAAGGGTGTTTGCGTAAGTGTCTGTGTGAAAGAGAGAGACGGTGTGTGAGAGAGAATGAATATGAGAGAGAGATGGAGTGTGTGAGAGAAAGAGACTGAATGTGAGAGAGAGACTGAGTGTAAGAGAAAGGGACGGAGTGTGTGTGAGAAAGAGACGGAGTGTGTGAGAAAGAGACAGAGTGTGTGTGTAAGAGAGACATGGTGTGCTTGTGAGAGACACAAAGTGTTCGTGTGTTTGTGTGAGAGCCCCAGATCATTTGGAGACAAGGCAATGCTCCTGTCCCTACTTATCCGATACTAGCCTGCTTGAACTCTGTGCTCCTCAAAGGGACTAAAGCTCTCCTCCAACCCTATCACCTCTTTACATGCAGACTTGCATTATTTTTCCAAAGCCGCCTCCTCTCTCTGGAACCCCCTTCCGCAGAGTATCCAGCACTCTCCCTCTCCCATTTCAAAAAGTTATCTCTTTAAGGAAGCTTACTACTTATTCCACTAGAATACCTATTAATTAACCTCTAGCTAATCCCACCTTGCTCTCACGGTCCTCAATCACTGTTTAGGATCAGGTAGCCTACAACACATCCAGCTAGCACACACACAATTAATCTCTGTCCAAACGGTCCAAGCGCCATCAATCAACATTACGGTTAGACAGTATTTGTATCTTTATTTTGTATCTGTTTTGTCCGGTAGGTTGGAAAAGCAATTTAGGAGGACCATTTTAAGAGCACTAGAAATTCGACTTTAATTATGGTCAATTTCATATTTATATGAAGTATTTTTCATCTATACAATGACGTTTTTTGAAAAATGTGTAATTTCATAATAAAAAAAACAAACATTATGGTTACTACCACTATCTTCCCTTTTGACTTCTTCATTCCCTTATGTGTTTCATGTACCCCATTCCCTCTTGATTGTAAGCTTGCGAGCAGGGCTTTCTACCTCATGTATCAGCCTGTTTTAGTTCATCTAACTTCGTATGTAGGCCCCTTCTGTGCTCTTTACCTAGCGCTAGGTAAATTGTTGGCACTATATAAATAAATGTAATGAATAAAGCCCAAGTATACACTGCACATTAGCAGGGAGATTTTTCTTCACATTTGGTTTTGGGAGTATGGAGGGAGATGCAGTTGGCAGAGTTCAATGTATATGGTGGCAGAGCAGGGGTGACATTTGAGGCTCATGATCCAAGTGTGTTGTTTTAGGTACAGGATTTGCAATTTACCTGATTGTTGCTGCTTCATATTACAGTTGGTGAGACTGATATTTTATGGCAAGTTCAAATATATACACCGCACATTGAATTAGGGAGAAGGTTTTGGTGGAACATGGGTCATGGAGCAGTGTCTGTGTGGCACATTTGGGTGATGTGAATTTCACATAGACAGGACTTTTTGTGACACATGTCAAGGTTTGGGTGACCTTTAATGCTAAAAAAAAAAAAAAAAAAAGAATAAAAAAAAAAAAAAAACTCTGCTTAGACCAGAGGTATCCACCAGAAATGAAAGTGGACATGGGCCGCATTCATTTTTTTCATTGAGGAAAAAAAATTATACACACATATATATTTATTATATTCTTGTGTCATATATTATTGTTTAGTTATGATGTATTATTTTAAATAGTGCTGGTCAACTTTTATTTTATGTGTGTTTATAATCTGTATGACTACATGATCTGCAGCGGTGTCGCTTATACATACATGTGACCTCATGGGGGCCGCACATCTATGACCCGCAGGCCGCATGTTGGATGGCCCTGGCGTAGACAATGCACCATAACCCGTGTGTGTGTATGAAGCTGTAAGGATAGCAAGATGGGGGCCTACATAAGAATGCTTGCCTTGGCTCCAATTAACATAAAAGACAGCCACGTCCTCTTGGAATCTCACACATTATGATAATGTCTTAGTCTAGAAATGTAATCCCATCTTTTGTTTATAATTTTGCTTCTTAGTTGGGATGCCAGACGTAAGCAGATCTCGTGGAGGTTATTCTATTTTTTGAGCTAGAGCTGGCCAGGAGGTGTAAATGTATGCTACAGACTATCCCACAAGACACCCAGCGTACTATTTATCCATCACACTGAGACAAACAAGGCACTTGATAATTATGTTCTAATTATCTTGAGATGTCTGACAGGGCTAATGTTCAGCATTAATTACCATCTAAAATATGCATATCTCCTCTTCAAACCTTTCATGGTACTTTTTTTTTTACACCAGTCACACAGATGTGCAAACACAGATTTATTAAAAAATACAAAATCATGTGCATAAAATATCAGTGGACGAAAAGCCTCTTTGGAAAGGATAAGGGCATGAGAAGTATGTGAACACGCATGTTACAGAACTTTGTGACTGGAAAAAATACTTAATAGAGCTTATTTGCACTGGTGTATACAGTATATTTGCAGAACTATTTCCACATGTATGGCACCTAACCGGTTATTTGTTTAGTGGTTTTTATGGACATCTTGGCTGACCCCTCAAACTAAGTGTCCAAAGCAGAGGTATGGAGATGGCAATTAGGATGAAGACATTTCACCATGTTACAACTCATCTGCAGCTGTAGGTGTGAGAACAATATAACAGCTAGCTGCATAGCCAGAAGACAAAAAAAAACAAAACACCCCCATAACTATACTCTAAAACACACACCAGTAGCAATAATCCTTATTCCGTATGTTTCCTGTTAAATGAGGCATGTGCTTGCAAAGCTCACCAAGCAAGAGCAATAAGGCACCAATAGAATAAGGTGGAGGGTCCAACCTTTTTCTGGGTAACAAGGCACTTTCATAAAAGGAGTTACTGGGAATTTTTGGAGACAGCAATGTACTCATGGACAAGCGAGTAGTGGAAAATAACTTTTCAGCCCGTTTCAGTTTGTAATTTCTCGAGTACTCCATTTACATGTATGAACTAGGCAGGACAAGATCTTCAACAAGCCAAGGAGTTAAATGACCACTTTGCTTGTGAGGATCCATTTTATTCGACATGATAAATTAAACTAAAAATCAGCATAATCACATCATGCACATTGTCTGCCTGTCTGATAAAACAAAATATACACAAGAGAGGTGAGGTTGGGCTGAGAGACCAGTCACTATTTCTAGTGACTAAATTAGGCACAATCCAGGATAAGAGTGCAGCTGCCTTATGGGTGGCCCAATTGTGTTTTCACATCCAATACTTGTGAATGCAGACCACAGACATCTTACTAACACCCAATAGGAGGAAGCTTCACAATGATGGGGTGTAACCTGCTCATTGTGACAACTTAATGGACAGTAGTGTTGGGTGAAAGCAAGAATCTGTCCCCTCCAGTCATTAACTCTTTTCACTTTTCTTGTTTCTGCGTGTTGCATCTCCTCCAGGGCCAGACGTTCTGGTGGATTCCCCCTGTCCACTGGTCGCCTTCTGCTTTTTCTTCTCAACATGGGGCTTTTTGTGACTTTGCTGCTTGTAGTTCCCGGACTTGCGTCGTCCCACTAGTAGAGACTGCAAGATGTTAATCAGGATCACTGTGATAATGATCGAATAAAGGAGCAATGGAGCAGGGAATGAATGCAGAAAGTCTCGGATGAGCATAAGTGAAAATGGGAGGGGGGCATCCACGGACCGGCGAAGAGATGTCTTGTCCTACAAAGAGATACAAAGATTATTATTTAAATAGCACTCCTCCAAAATATGAATTAGAAGAAAAAACACAAACAAAAAACGAACATACTGTACAGCGAGTGTCTCAATAAACCCAAGCTGAGGAATTCAACAAAATAAATTCCTGAAAAAAATTTAGGTGTTAATTTAAACTTTAATAGATTGTGCGCATTATTGTTTATTCACTGAAAGGGGACACTACCACTTCCATAAGATGTAACTAGATAACATGGTCATTTAAAACAAACGCATATCTAAATCATATGCCACTGTTTTTTTTTTTTAATGATTTTATTAATTGCATATAAAAAGGCAAAATAAAATTTGGTGTTTATCTCCAGCATCCATTTTGAGGATATTAAAAACATCATCCAAAATCTTCCAGCCAGCCTCACTTTACAGCTGTTGCCAAAGCCTGCATGATGATACCATAAGATACTCCCCTACTCTCTTACTGGCTCCTGTGTATCATAGTGGGCAGGACTAGGTGGCTGCTTTTTTTTACCTGCCTTCCAACACAAAGAGAGGAGATTAACCTGATCAAACAGGATCATAACTCCACCCCCTTGTGATGTAATAGTTACATTACCCTCCTTATTCAATCCAAGTCTATGATCAGAATTCAGACTGCATTCTGTGTCCCCAATCCCAAAGTGAGACATTTGTGCTGTAAAGTCTCTGAGGGGTGGCACCCAAAACCACTATATTTCACAAAATGGCGGTGCCCAGTCACACTTGTTTAGTTACATATTTTATTAAATACAGTCACATAAGAAAAACAAAAGACAGATCTTTAATCAACAATACAAAATTATAAAAAATAAATAAAAAAAAAAACCTTTTAATTTTTTGGTGGGAGGTTGTTTGCCAATAAGTTACTTCAGATGATGAGAGATAATTTTTGTCCACAGGAACTTACATGAAGGACTCTTATTAAAAATGCATTTATGATTTTAGATGTCCTTGCTGATAAAGGATGTTTGTTAAACTTTAATAAAGTGAATAAACTGAAGCCTCGTCAAACCTCCAGGAAGCCGACATTAAATGTACCTACGTAGCGTTGGGAGTAAATAAAAGGTCATACGCACCTTCAGTCCTTGCTCGGTCAAGAGAGACTCTAGCACGGGGTCTCCCAGGGATACAGTAGGGAAGTATTCTTCAACATGACGCCGACGCCACCAGTTCTGGGACATGGGTCTATGGAAAGAAGACAGAGACAGGTTTACACCTAGACATTGGAAAAAGTAAGCCAAGATGATAAACTATTGGAGACAATAGGTAGAGAACAACAGTTTACAAGATTAAAACAACAGCGTATAATGAACAAGTTCTAAAATCCTAATGCACAAAAAGCCAGAGAAAGATTATTAACTTCACGCAGGTGAAACACTCTGTTTCTGACTGAATTGTTTTAAGAAGGTCAGTTGCGATATTTCCAAAAAATAAGCTTTTAAGGCATAAATCCTTGCTATGAACTGTGTATTTTGCCAAGAAATGACTAGCCTATTAAAATGTGTTATTAGGAAATATAAATAAAAAAAAAAGAAAAAGATCCAATTATTATTAGGTAAACGTGAATTTGTGATCAACAGGGCTGTGCTTCTTGCTTTTATTTTACAGGTCTCCAACGTTTACGGTGATTTTTGTCTGAAAGTTTGTTAAAATTCTTGTTAACAATCCATCTAACACTAACTGGAAATGTTTTTTTTTTTTTTCTGTAACTTTTAGTGTGTTTAAAAATCATAGGACTACCCACAAAATATTAGCACGAAAAACACTCTCTGTATTAACGTATAGATTACATTTTAATATTGTCATTATGTATGTTACTTTTTTGAAGTAACATATTTGCTGCAAACAATTATATTTATCCCACTAGTATGTATCGGGAGTTATTTAGCAATACGTATTTTAGCCTATATAACTAGGTGGATCATTTTATCTCTAGAATAATTGTACCACATAGACAATAATTAGACCAGGGCAAGCTCTGTATAGAATTTGGCACTCCCATTGGAAAAACACACATTGCACCCATCAAATACATTGTAAAATACACAGATCCCATCCTACCATGTGGCTGGCTCAGCATCAAAAAGTGTGCAGCCAGAGGTTATGGCTAACCTTGGAAAGATAAGCTGAGCTCCTCTCAGTCAAGCACTATTTGGTAGTGAGTGTGATTCAACGCCTGCCTTAGCAGCACCAACATTTCTCTATTTGGACAAGGTTCAGGGCCTCATGCCAGGGAACACTCACTGCAGCCAAGTGGGTAATAAAACTGCCTAAGCAATTAGCTCTACACAAGGCAGGATCCTTTCATGTTAGGTGATGCATGACGCAGGAAATACATAAGTAAGGTTATGATTGTGGGGTATTATTAAAAGGGACACACCTGTTTATACTGTGAATGTAGAGAATACACAAAAATGAACTATGCATAAATTAAGAGAAAACTATGTATGCCGTGTCTCCCAATTTATTTGGCGTACCATTATTTTTCACCAGCTGTGTATATTTTTTTCTACATATGTTGAAGATCCAAATAAACTTACTGCATATTTTTCCATTAAGAGAGAGGCACTCTCTTAATGGAAAAATATGCAATAAATTTATTTGGATCTTGTGTACGTTTTACAGCACTGTTATTCTCCAATTATTTTCCTATGCGTCTCAGATTTATGACATCAGCTTGATATGCAAATAACACATTTCAAATTAAAAAGTAGTTTATTTGCATTTCAAGCCACAGTTATCGTCAACAGGGGAAACGCTACGTACTCATAAAAACATATTCTTAATTTATCCATTTGTTACAATTCTTTTAACACATTGCATGAATCATTTTGATTAGGTTTTGATTTCTGCATTCCATTTAGGAAACAAGTAGGATGCTCAAATGCCAGATAAAGTACACGTCAAAATGTATATATTAAAAAAACTGGACATAAAGCAGTTATTTAAAGGAAAATATAAGAGGGCATCAGAAAAAGGATTGCAAGAGAAACAATGGATCATATATCAGTAAGTCAGACATAAATTGGAACAACAGATGTGAAAATAAGGAAGTACACAGTAAGAATATAGGAGTGTGGTGAGAAATGAAGAGGAAGTTGGGGGGATTATTAGAGATATTAAAAGCATAATATTTAAAGAATAAACAGCAGGAACATAGTACAATATGGTATGGTGGAGTTAGAAGTATAGGCGAATTGAACTCAGACTTAGAGACACGGGAAAGTACATAAATTTGTAATATTACAAGGGTCACTCCAGGCATCACACCACATTAAATACATCTAGTAAGGCATAACCTTATAGACAGGGGTTTTTTTGTGTAAAAAAATCCTTAGGAATCTCATTCAAAGCTTACGCTCAACTCATAGAAACATAGAATGTGTCGGCAGATAAGAACCATTTGGTCCATCTAGTTTGCCCAATTTTTTTTTTTTTTTGAGTACTTTTATTAGTCCCCCGTTCCCGGTCTTATAGCTAGGATAGCCTTGTGTCTATCCCACGCATGCTTAAAATCCTTGACTGTGTTTACCTCTACCACTTCTGCTGGCAGGCTATTCCATACATCCACTACCCTCTCAGTAAAGTAATACTTCCTAATATTACTTTTAAATCGTTGCCCCTCTAATTTAAGACTATGTCCTCTAGTTGTGGTAGTTTTTCTTCTTTTAAATATACTCTCTTCCTTTACTGTGTTGATTCCCTTTATGTATTTAAATGTTTCTATCATATCCCCCCTGTTACGTCTTTCCTCCAAGCTATACATGTTAAGATGTTTTAACCTTTCCTGGTAAGTTTTATCCTTCAACCTTCATATTGAACGAACAGATTGTCCGTACTCAAGACAGGAAACTTGTGAACATGTGAAGAGACCAATTTATTATATATAAAAAAAATACCCAAGTGTCCGCTTTAACATGCATTTATTTTTTCATTTCCCCCCAGATTGAAATAGCCCTGAATTTGTACCAAACGCAAACAGCTCTGTTCATGACATCCCTAATTTCTTACCCGGTCTCATCTGCTTCCGTGAACCAGTATTTGTACAGCTGGGCTCGAATGTAAACCGGGGGATGTGCGTGGAACGGATACAAAGACTCCTCATTCTGCACCAGGTGAATAACTAAGTAGGAAAAGGAGAATCTTCATTATTAGTAATTAAACACGAGAAACCGCTAGTAACAGAAAGTTGAACCCAGCTTAGTGACAAGATATTACCCATGTACATCCTAAAGCCATACACAATATCCACTTAAGTGCTAAAATTAAGTATAGTGGATCTTTGAACTAGAAAGAAAGAAAAAAAAAAAAAGGAAGAGAACATTCAAACGTACATAACCAGCATAGGGCACCTTGTAAAATGCATTGGCCTCTGTTTCAGTGTAAAATGTAAAAAATAGACCTACATTTATGTTAAGAAACAGGAAAATGATAAGCAAAGTGTTATTTTGGTATTCTTCCTTAACACATGGCAACCTTACTTGAACCAGACAATAATTAATATACCGTTTTTCGGGATGCATGTGAAGATGTTTTGGTTGGTGCAGAGGTGACTGAGAATGAAACATCTTGAAAAGGAGTTTATTGGAGTAGAGAATATTTTTTTTTTTTATAAAGCCATACACATGCAGCATCCATCATTCTCAGAGCTAAAAGTAAACCCACATGTAAAGATACAGGTTGGGATCACTTGGGGGAGGGTGACAATTTTGTTCCTTCAGGGAAGGGTAAAAAAATAAAAAAAATTAAAAATTAAAAAAAAAAGTTTAATTGTCCTTAAGATGTTCTCTCAAGCAGATATTTTACTGCTTACTCTGATAATCTGAATGTCAATACATTTAAGTTCACTATAAAAGTATTTTAAACATTCTTATTTCCTAAATAACCCTATTGTAGATTTTAACAGAACAAGGATAGCAAGATCTTCTTGCACCAACCTCCTTTAACATTAAGCGACTGCCATTTTATTATTGGGATGCCAGTTTTACACTTAGCCGTAAAAGTCTTATAAGATGTGCCATGCTCACCATCTTTGTTGTCCTGTAAGAGACGGTACACGAAGCTTGTAAACCACGGGCTCTGCGAGTGATGCCCAAGAGCTGCAAACCACATCTGCCAATCTAAGCGAGGCTGGTGAGGAGTGAGCACAGGAGGTGCTGCACTGATGTTTCCTGGTTTATACATGAACTCAATCTCCTAGAAAGAGAAGGGAGGTGCATGAAACATAATCTGACTTCTGGTTTGATCAACATTCATGCCATTAAAAAATAAAAAATATTAACAAAAAATATTAACTAACAATTAATATGATTGACCAAACAAAACTGAGTGTCGAAAAAAAAAAGAAAGGTTTTGCCGTATACGGTATACTAAAAGTATTCCTACAGATAAGAATGCCATCACATCTAGATTATGAGATATGTTTCTACTTGGACCCTGTTTGTACTATATTAAAATGGTGTTGACTTGCATAGGCTCATATATGCTAATGTATGATGGACAACAGATGCTGAATTTTACTCGCCATTCCATAATGCTATATTATTATTAGGAGCTTTATAAAGAAGAACATTCTTAGACTTTGAAGAAAGATGATAGACGTACTGTCCATGTCTCTTTGTCATAACTTCCTTCCACCACGACCTCTGGCCTTCCTCCCACGCCAGTCATTCTTCGAAACAAGCCATAAGAGTTTACCAGCTGATAGCGATCCACGCTCTTAAACATTTGCCTCACGCCAGGCCAGAGTTGACCATTTGATTCAAAGTCTACGTATGTGTAAGGGACCTTTAATGAAAAGCAATGCAGAAAATCAGATCAATGCAAAGTAAGGTACTCTGCAGCTGGATCATTGTAGATAAAAAGAAAGATGGAGAGCAAGGGGGTCTCACCAGACTGACTGTAAACATAGCAACTGCTGCACATGAGAATATTGCCCACTGTAGCAAGGACCAGAGCTTCCAGAAGAAACCACGTACAGAGGCACTCCTACAAGTGTCAGAATAGAAAACAAATAAAGACAATGTCACCATATTCACAATTTCAAAAGAAACGTCACATGTGAAGAATTGGACACTGGATCGAAAACAGAATTCAAATCTGCTTGTGTACATCATGCAAAGTAGTCATGTAACAATTAAAAGGAGCTTTCTTTCCAATTTTTTAAAGGGACGGTTCATACTATCCCTGTAGTGCAGTGTGGATATCATTTCACAGGGCCTTCACTGCACTAAATAGCATCAGGATTGATACTGTACAAGTAGAGACATAAAAGAGAGGGGGGTTGTATTTAAAAACTGTATAAAAATAAATAAATACACAAACAAAATTTTGTATATGTGCACTTCAATAAAAATAAATATTACCGGTAGTCCCCCACCCCTTGGTGTATAGTGTCAGGGAGGATATTTCCCATGGTGTTTGTATATTTATGTATTACTTGTGACTGATGCCTCACTGTATAGATTGATGCATCACCTCAGTTCAGTGCTGTGGTCACTCATTTGTCCTTTTACATATACAAAAAAAATATTGAGAACATCCCAAACAGTGTGTGCCTGAATCTTTATGCATTGGTTACACCTACGATCTGAGTGCCAGAGGAACCAGCGCACATAGCATGATCTCCAGACATTTGGCGTTATACATGGCAATAATGCCACTATTAGGTTCTATCGGTATGACGGCCTCTATCATACATAGCCCTCAGTGTCTCATGTGCCCATCCCTGCATTTGTGCAGCTTGCAAGTGTGGATCTCTCCATAAAACTTCTGAGTTAGAATGTTAACATTTAGTGAAACATATAAATTAGAACAGGTTTGTAACCCTATGCCATTGTACACTAGAGCACAATTTATTGACTTTTTACGAAATAAATATATTGTATTCTTATTTTTTTTTATTTTGTATTGGTAATGACACAGAGCAGGGGCCAACTAACATGTTAATATGATTTTCCTTTTGTCTACATATTTGTGTGCAAATGTAATGAAATAAAGATGGAGGTTTTTTTTTTTTTTTTAGGTTATAACCATTGTCATGAGCAGGGATACAATGAAGGTTGGACAACAGCAAGAATGGGACAACGATAGTGGTATGTACTCACCCGTACATTCCAGTGATTATCTCCCAGCCGAGAGACAGAGCTCCTATCCAAATAGATGGGAAAGTGACATTACGCAGCCACTGTGTGAAGTCATGGTAAGTAAAAGCTGTCGAAGAGATGGACAGGTTTAAGGTATATATTCTGTTTCACTTTGTCACTAAGGGGGAGGTGATCAGCTTGTCCCGGGAACAATTGGGAGTCTTCATGAATACAGAGACAGGCTGTATTAGAGGAAATGGGACTAAGACTCATAAGAACACTCCAAACCCATTACTAGACTCTATATCAAGTGAAATACCAATAAAATCACATAAAAGAACTTAAAAAAAATGGACAATACTAAATCCATCACAGGAATTTTTGCAAAGTTGCCCCATGTATCGTCAGATGTAGGAAGACGAATTCTCTAATTCATGTTAGTCACAGGGTCAAACTCACCTGTCCGGGACTCCACCAAACGTTTCTCCCAATTGATCTGAAGATCAAAATATTTAATGGTCCAGAATATAAGCAGCCCAAACACTAAGAATTCTAATAGAGTGCCAACATAGGAGATGAACGAACGACCTGCACACAAATAACAGGTGAATTATTGCATAGAATATAGAGAAGTCAAAAGTCAGGAAATGATCATGAAACTAAATAAGCACAAAAAAACATTGGATGTTGTAATGGGGAAAATTGAAATAATAACATACAGAAATTAGTAATGATAAAGTATGGGAGGGAATTTAATGAGACCCAAAAAAATAAACAAGTGGAAGGACATGGTATTTAAAAGCAGCTAGAGTGAGAGGGCGGAATAGAAGAGTGTACTGTGTGATTATCACCTTTGCTTGAAGGTTTCTTACTCCTCTGGGGGATTGTAGTTTGCTGATCATCTAACAGAGAGGAGCAAAGAACTAAAGTCAACAAGTTAAAGAAGTTGTAATTCCCAGTAAGTATGATGAGGATCTGCAACAGAACCTAAAGGAGACAAAAAAAAAAAAAAATATGACAAGGTTCAATCTACTTGTAAAGTCTTGCAATCACTACATATCTACTGTTTTTATACACAGAGAGGCCTTAGAGTGCTACTAAACTTCTGTCTTTAAACTTTTGCTTCATTAGTAAAAGCAAACGTTAAATCCAAAGTAAATCAGACATGCATCTTTGCAGATACACACGGGTTTACTCTGAGTTCTGCCTCCCAGTTCGCCCCATACTATCTGATTGGTGCCAGTTGGGAATGCCAGTCTCTCGGAAGAAACACAGAAATGATAACATTTGGAGCCCGTGCCAACTACAGGGGAGTGCCATATTGGAGTGGCATGCTGCCATCCACGGAGCTGTCACAGTGCCCTGATGCATCAAATATTAAACTTACACCCAAATATTTACATGTATAATACATTAATAATCTGCCATTCAGAGCAGAGGTCAGACAACCACTTCTTTGGTCAATGCGTTTTCTGGAATCAGTGAAGCTAATCATTGTCCAGTCTTTTAAAGTCATGTTCAATGACGGTCACAGAAATACTATCACAGCACTTATCTCACTGCTTCAATTTGGTTCATTCAGGGAACCTGTGAGGTCAGTCAGAGCTACTTTATGATCACTTTTTGCGTTGACTCTTTAACTTGCCAGGTCATGTCCACCAAATCATTGTGAACAGTGAACCTTCATCCCCAAACAAGACTAAAATTTGTTTCCAATAAGGGGATACCAGGAAATTGTTTATATGAGGAGGTACAACTTAACGATTACATCAAAATAAATTGGAATATCATCAGTTTCCATATTAACTCCAAACGATTTTCTACTACTAAGTCACACAGGGTTCTAATGAGACAGCCAACAATGATCAGTATTGATCTCGGTCATCCATAGACTAAATGGTACAATACATAATGAAAAATTGAATATTAGGGAGCAGAAAATGTCAAAATAGCCAAGACATTTACAGATATGATTTACCTGGGAATAGAAAGAGAAAAGGCGGAGTCTCCGTGAAGGCACGAAAAAAAGCCAAGGGATGGCAATCTCTATTAGATACGTAGCTACCACGGACAGCTTCTGGAACCAGACAGGAAGCTGATGTGCAAACCATGCAGCTGGAGTTGGAATACACTGGGTCTCATAGTGGTATGTAAGAGCTAACAAAGAGAGTAAGAAATTTTAAAGAAGCATGCAGATTAACAGTGATCAAATTATGAAAGTAGAAAGGATACCACACAATGTAGTTCTAAGCGTGGATAAAACACTAAGGACGTCACTGGAATATTGTTTTTATTACGTTTAAAACTTTAGGCCAGACTTGTAACTTATAAATATGGCTCTATAGGGTTTGTTCACCAGCTAAATTATACATTGTGCAGGGACAAATCTGTAGAGTTACTCTTGCTAAAATAGCTAATCTGGCCATTATTCGTGCATATTTATACATTTTTTTTTTTAAACAATGCAGACAGATGAAATGTTTGTCTCCCTTCAATTCACCAGCAACTCACGTTTACTAAATAGACCCCTATGTCTCTATGACAAGCAAAAAAAATAAAGTAATTGTATATGGAATTATGAACATACTGGCAGAGAGATCACAAAATCATAAGAATTCTCCTTCATGTTGTTCAAAACGGTTTCCCAGGACAAGAAAAAGTGCATTAAATTATAACTAATGTTACCATTATCTGTACAAACATATGAACTTAGTGGAAAAACGGATGAAGCTGGCATGGGGTGCACAAATTTTATAATGCACTGATATGAACTGGGAAAAATGCCAGTGAAAATTCTTTCGCTTCGGGTGCGATCATTGTATCCTTCCACAAACCTCTCTATGAAGCTTGTTATTGAACTTGATCAGGACTTCCTGTGCCGTAAGAAAATAGCCCCTCCCAAATGTATCACAATGTAGCCGTAAGGCAGGACTAATATCTGTACAGGAGTTTTGAATTACATGTCTAGTGATATATTTCTATCATTTGATAAGGTCAGCATTAGATTATACATCATAAACTCTTGCAAAGATTGTAAATTAACCGCTTTTTTACATTAAATTCATCCTTAAATGGGATTTGTTCCTTTGATAAAATGCAAACATGCTTGCTGTAAAATATCATAAATCGTTTGTTCTTGGGTAGTCAATCAATTTTTGTATTCTGTCATCTTTGATCAACCCAGAGTAAAAAAAAAAAAAAAAAACACCTCACTAAACGTATATAGATATAAATAAATCTCTTTGTTTATTGACTGGGACCTTAATAGGGTTCTCCTTTTGTGTTGCTGATTTTGACAGTTGTCGAGCTCTGCTTTGTACTTTAATCAGCATGTATAAGGAAAGGCACAAACAGAGAGCCAGGGGGTAATAAGCATACCAGTAATCATTATGCAATAACAGGAACATTGGGTGAGGCTTGAAGAAACAGCAATACACAAGTCAAAGCACGCCCACATATTGGCAGATGGGAATAGCCTAAGGCTAAGGGTAAACTATGTGATCTTCATGGCAGGGAGGAACAAGAAAAACAGTCCCATAAGACAAGGTTAAAAGACAAGGTCACTTATTAATTATAGAAAAGCTATGCAGCTTCAAATTGCATTTTGCATACCATACCCAATTTACCCAAATGAGAAAATGTGCACCCTAATGCAAGGTAGATGGAGGACTTCTTCATTGTAGAATATGAATCTGAGCAAAGAGCCAATGATGGTCAAAATGATTTAGGGCTGGCTCCTGAATTGCTTAAACCATATGAGAGGATTCCTTAAAATGGCCAATATGACCACAAGTATCACGTTTAAGAGTAATAAATTTAGGACTTTTTTTTTTTTTTTTTAGTGAGTGTTTTACTGAATCACGACCCCAAACACACTCACGCACTTGGACTAAATATTAAAAAAATTTAAAAAAAAAAAGGGCTAAAAAAAAAATTGAGAAAAATAATAAATGGAAACATACATAATGCACAAGCAATAAAGAGAATGTTCAGGGAACAGTGAATGTTTTAAGAAATACCACACGTAGCTAAGCAACTGGTACTGAAGATCTGGTAAATGATCACATACTGCAATTTTAATCAAGTGCAATATGATCAAGAGTTTATTTTATTTTGGTGGTATCAAATTATATTTAAAAAAAAAAACCTTATATAAAAACATAAAAAGCCTGACAAAACAGGGTAGAAACACAGAAAAAAGAATGAACCCACGCGTGAATGTGCATGCACTCAGTCAGGAAACATAATTTATTTCTATAACTGACCTCTGGGCTGTGAATTGGCACAATTGGCATCAGCAGTACAAACATTCTGTTTAAAGGCTAACCACGCTCATTTTATAATAGCGTGTTTTTACCAGGAAGGGTACATTCAGATATACTGTTTAAGTACACCTTGGGGATGTTACTTTTGCCTAACATTAACTTTTTGTCATCTTAAATGTAGTCATCTACCTGAAGTGGCATTTTTCAAAAACACGACAAAATCTCGATTTTAAAAGGGACTCTCTGAGTATGTATGTTAAAGCATTATTCTACAGATTGGAAGCGATTCACACAAAAAAAGGCTTGCATACCAACATCATCAAAAGTGGTAAAGTCATGTCATTTAACACACTGTAAAACAAATCAAAATATAATTATTATCTTACCTGTGAGACCCCACCATGTTGGGCAACGACTAGTTAATTTGACAATGCCTGAGGCAAACATAAGCCTGAAAAGCAGCCATCGGACCAGCCAAAAAGTGATACCATCATGATTGCTCCAGATAGAGTTCTTAGAACGCAGAAAATGGAGAGGGGCAACCAGTATAGCCAAGAACCCGGCTTCTAGGAGAAGACTGTCCCTGTAACATATTTATAATGAGGAACATGGGCTTTCTGTAGAACAGGTCATGCAAAAGGAGGTAGATATCATGTCCACAGTTTTCTCTTACAAACAACTCTCCATTCATCCATACAAACTATTATAAATCACATTTTATAACATGAAATTACTTACCACTGGAAGTAGAGAAAGACCTGCCCAACCTACAAGGACAAAAAGCAAGAAAGTACTTCACCACCAACACATCTAAACAAATCAGTGAAAAAGGGTCTGCAGAATGAGGAGGTCTGTCACTGCTAGCACAGAGAGAACCTTGATTTTTCATGGGATCAGCAGGGGTGCACATAGTTAAGGCCCCCCCTGCTGATCCCATGCAAAAGGGAGGGTCTTTCTCTGCGCTAGCAGAGAGAGATAGTCCCCATCCACACGGCTGCATACTTCCTCAGTACACGCCAGTTTATCCTCTATCAGAAGCAGATGCCAGTGTATCCTCACATTAGTGACAACTAACCTTTCATTTGTGCTTCTATACTGCAAGCTCAAGAAAAAAGTTTAGTGTCCCTTTAAACTACTTCCCTGAGTAAATCTCTACCACTTCTGCTGGAAGGCTATTCCATGCATCCACAACCCTCTCTGTAAAGTAATACTTCCTCATATTACTTTTAAACCTTTGCCTCTCTAATTTAAAAAACGTATTGTGGTCATTTTTTCTTCTCTCCTACTTTACTGTGAGGACTCCCTTTATGTATTTAAATGTTTGTATCACATTCCCCCTATCTTGTCTTTCTTCTAAGCTATACAGGTTATCAGTGACTACCATTTTCCATGCTATTAATCTGCATAGATATTCCCTTAACTCCACCTACTACCTATGTCTGAAAAATACTAAGCATACATCTGTATGATAAACTTTATTTTGTATTTTTCCCCACTATGCAGAATGTATAATTCATATGTGCTCTGAGGGAAATAAATGAATCAAGGAAGTTACTTTTGATTGATTTGTTTATTTACTCTGGACACACATGCATTTGAGTTTCTGCAGGGGAACATGTGAAAACTTTAAGTTCCCTGCAAAATACTGACTGATCTGGCAACCTTCACTGTACACCTGATGTATGTTGAGGATGTATGTATGCACAGTTAGGATTTGGGACATTCTTATTATTATTTTGGCTCCCAGACGTTAGTCTCCAATGCTGGAGCAGTAGGAGGATCAGAAAAAATTAACAACCTTAATGCTATTATTAACGTAAACATATTTGGGAAGAGTTTATTACTTACCTGCACTAACTTCCAGATTCCGTAGTGTGCATGACAGAACCTAACACTCAAACAAGAGCTTCTTCTGATCCTCCTCAGCTCTGCACTTGTTTCCAGGTGCTGGTAGCAGTGTCCATGGACAGTTAGCTAAGAGCCTGGATATAAGCTTACTAGTGCAAGCTTTTTATTTATTTTTTTCATGTTCAGTAGGTGTTTTCTCATACACAGTGAATGGTAGAGATAAGGTAGATTTTGTATGAAAAGTAAATCTGGGCCTTTATTATTTTCTGTCAGTGACCTAATAGGTCCCCCAGCATTTAACTGCAAGTAATCAGTCTGAAGTGGCTCCCTTATTCAGACTTAAGATTCCAAAGGAGGCCTTGAACGGGACAATATGTAGTCTACCTCACATTCAACGCAACGAGACTTAGAGGAGTTCAACCAATTTCTTAACCAGCCGATCACCTAATCAAGGCTGACCTGAGAGACTTCTCAAAGGGTTTCCAGTAAACTTTGCAACCCTGGCTTGCTTAACAGATACCCCTGATAATAGCCACTATCCCATTTCCAAAACTGAAGAAACTGATGTCACCTCAACACCAGTAGTGGAGCCCGACACCCCAATGCCCACTCTATTTTACTAATAATTGTCTTTTATTCAACACCCTTCTTCAATAGCCGATCTGTCTCTCTCATCTCCTTATTTCTTTTACTTTTAATGTTAATTTTTGTTAATGTCATTTGCCTCTTAGGGGAATGTTTAGTTATGTAATTAGTTAATTACTTTAGGCAGAAAATAAGACAACAATTAAAGAGAAAAAAAATCTTGTATAGAATTGTATACATATCTGTTACACTTGAAATATAAAGCCAAATTATTTTATATTTTTCTGTATTGATATTGTTTATATTGAAAAAAAAAAAAAAAGAAGAAGAATTTAAGGGAAAAAAAATAAACTTGCCTCAGAATTACTCTTTATACTCAATCCCTATATTATAACTGCTCTAAATGCAGTAAGACATGGCCAGATGATAAAGGATATGTACAAGAATAGTTATTGTTCTGCTTGCAGCTATCAAAACAGAAAGTTACATTTGCACAGATTTAGCTTTTGTACCTTAAACTTTTAACAAAGTTTTAGAAAATCTGTATATTTAACTGAATTCTACAATGTAAGGTGACAAACCTACCTGATACAAGGATAGATAGAGGACCCATAACAAGACAAAAACCAGGCTATCACGAAGGCAGGAAAACAGCAGTGCCCCTAGAGATATCAGAGCTCCCAGCAAGGCAATAAGTTCCATGCCTTGTTCTGTGTCAAGTCCCACCCAAGGGCCCAGCCACAGCAGTGTGGGGGCATCCTTCAGCTGCTCGAGTAAACCTTTGCCAGAGAAGCGCAGCATCTTCCATGCTGGCAAGATACCCTCTCGGCCATAGAGTCCTGTTAAGGTATAGGAGATTTACTAAACTGCTCAAAATAAAAATAGTAGATACAAAGGATAATATGATAATAAGAGTGGGAGACCACTCTACGTAAATAGGGGTTACACTAAATCACATTTTGGATAATTGCATCTCATTCTTTTCTTTGTTTTATTTTTTTATGTGTTCCTATTCTAATTTCAGATTCACATTACTGAAAAGTGTGAATCTCAGCTCATATAAACATCATTCAGCCAACAGCTCATTTCTACATCAATTTTGTACTATATAAATGATATATACCAGTAGTGGAAAAGCCTACGAATATGGCAGAATCATCATTGAGCAAGGACCAATAGAAACTCTAGAATGGAGCAACTTTAATACCAGAATGGCCACGTCTGGGATTTCCAGCAAGGTTCCTTGCAGTAATCTTAATACAGACACAATTCTCTGGCCACATTCATCCAAGTATCTACTAAACGCCTATTTGGGCAATACTTTTGCTTGTATCTCAAGCCATTCATACTCTTCCATATATTTTCAACAAAAAGAATAATTATATACTGAAGAATTGTATTATTAAATGCAGTATCTTCCTCACCTCTGGATTCCGGTGTGTTAATGGGATTTGACACCAAATAATTTAAAGCACTTTATCTATAAAATACTACAAACACATGCAATTAATACAACCATATGTGCTAAACACGTGAGTGTTTCTTTAATGCTCTTTAACGGAGTGGCTAACTCTGGAAATGCAACCCACACAATGCTTAGGGAAGATGTGTATTAGGACTGCAAGTATATACCATATGCATGGACACATAAACATTAGTATACAAGGTATATACATATAATGGGAACACATTTACGGTCTGATGGGGTACAATGCAAAACCATGCTGCATTAGCATTCAGTGCAAAGAAAGATCAAACCCTATACCTGGTATCTGAGTGTACAGGGAGAGGAAAGCACACAGGTAAACCCCGCTAAGCCCCCAAAGAAAGGCGGTGCGTCCCAAACGTTGATCCCCCATAATTTCTGATCGTCTCGTCCCTGCAGCTGTCTGGATGAGTCACACTGCCACACAGAGTCCTCCCGCTTGGAGGACTAACACTTCGCGCAGCCGCAAAGACAATTCCGCGGGTGGAATCAAATTTAAAAATAACCCCCAAAAAAACAAACCTCTACACGCCACCCGCTAAAAACAGGCCACAAAAAAATAAAATAAAATAAAAATCAGCCCAATGCTAAAGGAAAATCGCGGAGGTGGCAACAGTGATTGTCAGTAAAGGTAAAACCGCCATGAGCATGAGTCGCAAGGCCAACGTGCCCTTACTTAAGATGGCCGCGTCGCCTTTACGAAAGATGTGTCCCGGATGTGGCTGTTGCTTGGTGAGGTGGACCAGGAAGTGCAGAATAGATCAGAGGCAGTACTAGGGAGAAATCCCGATTTTATTCGACATGACTAACGGTGAGAGTTTGACAAGTGGTGCCGACTTGTTAGCATAACTTAACGTCACACTCAGGAGTACTTTATACTCAAATGTTTTCTGCGAAGTCGTTAAACGTGTTGTTTGATTAGATGTATTATTAAAAACACCGCTAACCACTGTGCATGCAGAGCTTATATATCAGCTTTGGTTTCCTGTTTACGATCTGATTTCGGTCTGTTGTGCATGATGTATTATGGACTGCTTATATACGAGATGTTTTTGTAAATGTACTATATATTTTCTCTCTCCTCAGCATATTCCCTGGACGGGCTCCTAGTCTTTGCGCTGCTTTTTGTTTGCACCTGTGCTTATTTCCGGAAAGTGCCACGTTTGCGCACTTGGCTCCTGTCTGAGAAGAAGGGTGTGTGGGGAGTCTTCTACAAAGGTAAGAGGAGACCCTCTTTGTATAATGACCACTCAAACAAAACGAGGATTACTGCTGAAGGGTCTATTCTCAACGAATGAGAGATCACTGAGATCGATAATAATGGTACAGTGCTTTTTAAAGTTCAAACAAATGGACGTTTAGTGAAGATGTTTGTTAGGTACTCTGCCCCTGTAATCTTCAACTCTGGTATACAGTTGGGTGGGGCATCGAGGCAAATTAAGTAGTGACATGAATGAAATGCTGCTCCCTCAGGTAAAAAAGAATATCAAAAGGAGAAATAACATGGCTATGATCTAAGCAATTAGAAACTTCTCTCTATAGCAGGGGTGTCCATGTTTATTCTGTAAAGGGCCACTTTGCTAGAAATGTATGCGTGCGTGGGCCGCATTCATTTTTCATTCATTCAGAGAATAATATATATATATAATTATATACATATGTGTAAATATATATATATATATAATATATATTTTACACTAATGTGTAGTGGTCACATTTAACTACAAACACACACATGCATACACAGTCACACTTACACCCCCCCCCCCCCCACTTCCCAGTCACAATTACCCCACACACACATACACATTTATACACACATACTCTCATACATACATACACTTACCCTACACACATACACATTTATACACACACACACTCACATACATACATACACACACTTACCCCACACCCACTTAACATGCACTCACATAGATACACATTTATACACATACTCTCATACATACACTTACCCCACTCACACACATACACACTTACATACATGCAGTTACCCCACACACTCATACATACACTTACCCCACACACTCATACATACACTTACCCCACACACACTCGCATACATACATACACTTACCCCACACACTCACATACATACACTTAACCCACACACACACACATACATACACACACTCACATACATACATACACTTACCCCCACACACATCCACATTTATACACACACTCACATACATACAGTTACCCCACACACACACTCACATACATACATACATACAGTTACCCCACACACACATACATACACTTACCCCACACACACATACATACACTTACCCCACACACTAATACACATTTATACACACTCACATACATACATACATACATACATACATACATACACTTAACCCACACACACATTGATACACACTCACATACATACATACATACATACACTTACCCCACACACTAATACACACACACACACACACACACACACACACACACACTTACCCCACACACACGTACGTACGTACGTACGTACGTACGTACATACATACACTTACCCCACACACTAATACACATTGATACACACACTTAACCCACACACACATTGATACACACACTCACATACATACATAAACTTACCCCACACAAGTGGCTGTGGACTCCCGGCGCGCTTCTTCCCTCCCTCTGACCCTTGCGCATGACCTCATGCGCAGGGTAGAGGAGGGGATTTGTGCACTGCACACCGCACGGGAAGCTGTATCGGGGAACAAAGTTCCCTACACAGAGCGTGTAGGGAACTTCGTTCCCCGACACAGCTTCCCGTGCGGTGTGCAGTTCGAGGTGCGGCTACCGGAGCAGAGCTCAGGCGGGCCGCACGTTGGACGCCTCTGCTCTATAGGTATACTGCAGGAATTTATGTGGTTTAGACCAGAACCAATTTCACTTTCTTAATTCAATAATTGGGGAGTTAACCTAAGGACTAATACTGCATCCAACACATGTAACAAATAAGTGCTCAGTCACTACCATAAAAAAGTACTTAATGTCTACTGGTATTACAGGTGTTCAGGGAACCCCCTGCATAGTTATTTTTATATATCTTATTTAAACATTTAGATTCAATGTTTTCATGAGACTGGTTTAATTCAACCCCCAAGTACATGACATCATCAGTCACATATTGTTCTAGGGAATGATGTGCTCCAGTGACCAGTATTCCCCAACTCCCGATACTGTGAATTTGTTTTGTTTAATTAAATTTCTTTTTAACCGTTATTGGCGTTACATTTTTCTGATTCACCAGTATGAGTTCATGAGTGTCCTCTTGATGTACACATTGGGGGTTAATTTTAAAGGGCTACTTAATATTGCCACAATATCTTTTTATAATTCTAACCTTTCTGCATTACCTGTACTGGTTCCAAACTCATGGGTATTTGCAGCAATCTTTTACTTTTGTGTGCAGTCCATTTATTTAATCAAGTGTGCCTCTTCCCTTGCCATTGTGTACCCATAGGTCATTCCCTCTACTCTGCCAGAATTTGCCATATTACCTCCTTACCTAGTGGGTCTTGCTAGTTAATAAATATGCATGCAGATGGACATATAATATATGGAATGTATATTAAAAATATAAAATCCCTGTCATTGCAACCTGTTGAATTTGATTTAAATATATTTTTGTTTCTTTCACAGCTGCAGTTATTGGCTCTCGTCTCCATTTGGTTGTTGCTCTCTCCTGCTTTACCATGGCCTTCTATGTCCTGTTTGTGAAGTGACCTTACCTCCGCACTTTACCACATTTTGGAGACCAGGATTAAACACTCTAGAAGCACGAGAACAGGATGTTGCCTTGGGAGGGTGCAAATGGAGTTTGGACTAGTTACCCACAATCCTGCTGTGGCAGGAATGATGCATTGCTACCCTGTTGGGAATCTATTTTTGCCTCTCCTCTGTAATTAATGCCCAGTTTGTTGCTGTTAAAGTGCAGACTGGGAAAGATTTGGTTAATGAATTCTGTGGTTAATGGACTTTACTATCCTCACCAATTTCAACCGAACTGGCTCTTTTAATAACTACAGATTCTATTCATGACATCAGTTTAAACATGTCTATAAAATATTTATTTCCTTCTGTGATGGTATATTTTGTGAATATACATACAAAAATTGTATTGGTTTTAATTCCTTTTACCTGTGTAATGAATAGGTGTTGCAATAATGACCTTTTGTATTAGTATGGCTAGTAGTATGTAGCAGCAATGCAGTGAAGTGCATAGTGAACTAAAAGCTCAATCCCAAAATGTATCACAGTGATAACTACTATTCACACCTGTATGCCTGACTGGTCTGTTTCAAGTACAAATTACATATATATGTGTGTGTGTAATAGTGCATGTGTCTTTATCATCCAATGTTCCAACCGCATGCTGGGTTCATGACATACAGCTGGGTTCATGGTACATACAGCCTACTTATCAGCATCCTAGTTTGTGTGTATACTGAAACTTTTACCCGTGATTTACTGCTGCAGTTAATGTTAATTTTTATAAACCAATGAATACAAGAACCTTCTTTTTTTTTTTTTTTTCTTCTTCTTCTTCTTGAAACCATGATACTATCACTGCTTAACATAACAATTGTCCGGTTAAGATTATTTGCTAGTTGCACAGGTTTTTTTTTTTTTTTATCCTTTTTTCCCCCCAGACTACATCATGTTGCTGGTGTGAAGTCAGAATTGAAGCACCAATGATAGAAATGTGTGCTCTTTAATATGTTATTAAACATTTAGCTATACAACGTGTCATTGATTTCTTTCTAAACCAGGCGAGTCAGCTTATGCTATTGCTTACAAATAATTATATTTCTTTATACAACAGGGTTTTTCAATTTTAATTTTATTCTTCCCCACACAATAGTTTAATTTCTGAAACATAAAAAAAGGTATTCCATAACAGTATTTCTCGCTGTATATATGAACTGTTCAAAACATGAAACAAAATGAATAGTGCAGTAATCACAGTACAAGTGAAAATGAAACTGCTATTGAGCTAAAACCCCAATAAAATGAAAAAGCTATTGACATGTACAAGACTAATTAGAAGTCATGGAAATGTGGGGAATGCTTTTTGCTACTAATAATTTTCTCAAACACTGGGGTGATAGACAAAACTCTTAGGTCATATTCAGTGTACATTATGTTCCTATATTTATGACAAGCCACTCTCATTAACCCCTTAGTGACATGACTTTTTTGGCTTGTCCGACGCTTGGTGACATGGGCTGTTTTAACATTTCTGAGGTGTTTGTGTTTTGCTGTAATTTATTTCTGTCTCATTTAGTGTACCCGCACAAACTATATATCGTTTTTATCGTTATAAGAAGGGCTTTCTTTTTTGATACCATTTTTTTTGATAATAGCATATAATTTGATGTAAAAAAAATAATAAAATATGGCAAAAAAATGTAAAAAAATTTTTTTATAACTTATTTGAAAAATCGTATACTCATGTACAAGAGACAACAAAAAACACTGCTATATAGTTTCTAATATATGTCCTGAGTTCAGAAATAGCCCATGTTTTATGTTTTTGTGCTATTTTTTATTCATGTTACAGGACCAGAACTATAAGTAGTGCAAAGCTATTTTAAAATCCTTTTTTTCAAAATTAGCAATAGTGACATTGTAACACTGATTTCTTTACTAAATCCATGAATGACCCCCAACATGTACATATTTTTGAAAACTAGACCACTCAGGGCATTTAACTTGGGGTATTTTGACACATTTCATGTAGCCATTTTACCACCAATCTTTGCCAAAGTTTGCAGCAAAAAATCTTTTAAATTTTTCACATAGATTGCAATTTAGGTAAACATTACCTTAATGTGAAGGGGTATTTCCAAATAACACCTCAATATGTGTTCAACATCTCCTGAGTACAGGGATACCACCCATGCATAGGTTTGTTGGTTTGTTTTGGGGCTAAAAGGCCACATTTAGGGGGTGCGCATTTTGGTTTTCCAACTTGGAATTCTGACATGCAGAAAACCTTCGCCCATGTCCCATTTGGGACATTTTTGAAGCCAAAAAGTGTATTCTACCCCACAAAACCATATATTTTTGAAAACTAGACACCCTAGGGTATTTCAAATGGTAGTATTTTAACACTTTCCATGCACTAATTCTACCACCAGCCTTTGCCAAATTTTAGGTTAGTAGTTTTTTAATGTTTTGTTTCCACATACATTGTATGTGGACTTCGAGCATGAATTCACAGATCCTGTTATGTGTCAGTGCAAAACAACACCCCAATATGTGTTCAGCAACATCTCCTGAGTACAGGGATACCACCCATGCATAGGTTTGTTGGGTTGTTTGGGGGCTAAAAGGCCACGTTTGGGGGGGGGGGGGGGGTGCATTTCCAACTTGGAATTTTGACATGTAGTAAGCCTGCACCCATGTTCCATTTGGGACACTTTTGAAGCCTGTCAAAGTATTTTACCCCATAAAACCATATATTTTGGAAAACTAGACATCCTAGGGTATTTAAAATTGTGGTATTTTAACACTTTCCAAGTGCTAGTTCTACCACCAACCTATGTCAAAGGGTTGGGATGTCATTTTTTCCCCACACACATTGTAGTTCAGGCATGAATTCACAGATTCTGGTATATGTCACTGCCAAACAACAACCCAATATGTGTTCAGCAACATCTCCCGAGTACAGGGATAGCACCCATGCATAGGTTTGTTTTTTGGCTAGAAGGCAACATTTGTGAGATGCGCATCTCAAAATTCCAACTTGGCATTTTGACATGTAGTCAACCTGCGTCCGTGTCCTTTATGGGATATATCTTTGAAGCCAGCCAATGTAATTTACCCCCACCAAACCATATATTTTTTTAACGGTAGACCCCCATCACTCCTTGTGGCAAAGGCTCAGCAGCCACCGATACATCGCTAGATGATGTATCAGAAAGCTGACTAGGGTCAAAATCGAACCCTGAGTCCGCGGCCTCAGAATCAGTGCGTAAGCAGTGATCTCGAGCAAAGAAGGGGTTAATCGCGCTTAGAAGAGCCTATCTAGTACTGTAATACATTACAGTACAAAGAAATTAATCCATAAAACAGTGTAGACAGCAAAACATACTGTTGCTGTGCAAGATTACTGCTTACACAGTGATGAATGGCAGGGAAGGGGTTAATACACAGTGAAAGACTTTCATAAAACCTGACAATTTTATAAAATGTTATTTTATATCACTAATACTGATCTGTCTCTTTCCGTCACAAAAATGTAAGTGAGGAGAGGGAGGCAGATCAATATTTGTGAATATTGATCCAACCAATTTTGATCTGACCAGGGCGAATGGTGAGCTTAATTGGGAAATCACCAAACCGCCTTTGCCACTAATTCGCTGTTACTGATCGCTATGCGCTCAGGCAGCTTAAAAAAAAAAATCTCAAATATTTTTACTTTACATGTAATCCCCTAGCGGGTATGTGTAAAAAAAAAAAAAATATGCAGACAGATAAAAATTGCTTTGGCGTCAATATCATTGCGTAAGCAGTGATCGACGGCAAAGAAGGGGTTAATAACTCTTAGAAGAGCCTTTGTAGTACTGTAATAAATTACAGTACAAAAAAAATGAACCCCTAAAAAATGCACAAACAGCAAAAATAAATGTGCTGATGTGCACGATCACTGCTTACGCAAGATCAGTGGCAGGGAAGGGGTTAAACGCAGGGAATTGCTTTAATAAAAAAATTTTTATTGTTTTATTATTCGTGTGTTGTGTATTTATTCTTTTTTGTACTTTTACAACTTTGATCTGTCTCTCTCCCTCACTAAAAAAAATGTGAGGCGTGGGAGGCAGATCATAACTGGTCAGATCAATATAGGGTTAATATTGATTTGACCAGTCAGTGGGGATGCTCAGCAGAGCATCCCCACTGCTTGTCTGTGTGCCTGGCAGTCACTGATTGCCTCTGTGAAGAGGCAATCGTGTGACAGCCAGAGAGCACAGGAAGCAGGTACTTCCTGCCTCCTGTGCTCTTGCCCTTAGAAGGGCAGCGCCATCTTGGTCACACAGTGACCAAGATCGTGCATTTTTTTTTTTTGTGTTACTGATTGCCTCGACTTGCTATGCTCGTTTTTGAAATGCCCGCGTTTTAAAGGCACTGTGCCTTTAAAACCGGAATTTCTATCTCTCTCCGGAGTGATCAAAATGCCGACGGGCATTTTTTTTAGTATTGTACGATGCTTCCACACGGAAGCATCGTTACAATGCCGCTTGAGCACTGAAAGCGGAAAAACTCCGCTTTCAGTGCTCGTTTTGACACAGGACAGACTAGGTCCGTCCTGTGTCACTAACGCCTCGGCACACAGGACGGACCTAGTCCGTCCTGTGTCGCCAATGGGTTAAGATAGGTTGTGGTGAAAGGTAGGATGATTTTCATAGTATGGGTTGTGCTGGAGGTATATTCAGTCATCACACTACACCAGATCTAAGATAGGCTTACCTCAGACATGTCTTTACTAGCTGACTCTCTTTGTTGCTTGGCAACATGGACAAAAAAACACTTGTTGCAGACTGGTTTTCTCCCATGAACTCCTCTGAATCTATGCCCACACCATCTCTGCAAGAAAAAGCTCGATTTTTTAAATTTTTTTTAAGAAACTTAATGGGACTGTCTAGTGACCAAAATGCGTCTTCCAAATATCAATGCAGATCAATGTGCTTTCAAAGTACTGCATGTCTTACATTTTGCATTGCTTAAAATATAAAATACTTACAGCTAGAAGAAATTGTGAAATTACAGCAGTTTGCAAGAAACAAGGACTGCCCACACTAGAGTAAAAGTCATTTGTTTTGTTTTTGCTGCAGGAACAAATGAGAATAATGCCATTCAAATTAATGGAATATCCTGTCTCTCTAATGATGTCATCAGACAATGTGTTGCACTGTTAACCCCTTAGTGACATGACTTTTTTGGCTTGTCCGACGCTTGGTGACATGGGCTGTTTTAACATTTCTGAGGTGTTTGTGTTTTGCTGTAATTTATTTCTGTCTCATTTAGTGTACCCGCACAAACTATATATCGTTTTTATAGTTATAAGAAGGGCTTTCTTTTGATACCATTATTTTGATAATAGCATATAATTTGATGTAAAAAAAATAATAAAATATGGCAAAAAAATTGAAAAAATAATTTTTTTAAGACTTTTATTTGAAAAATCGTATACTCACTTACAAGAGACAACAAAAAAACACTGCTAAAAAGTTTCTAATATGGCGGAGCTAGCTGCTGAGGAAGACGGACGTGGGCATGTGGAGCTCCAGGCCTTGCAGAGGAGTAAGCTAAATTATTGATGGCAAATTCGAACAAACAGACCCAATATCGGCACCCTCACAACCAGGCAGCGATGGGGCGCAAATCCAAAAAAGGAGACAGACCGAAAACGGTCCCCGGCCCCGATATTGCGACACTACTGAGCAGGCCACTGAGGCCCTCGCAAATCTCTCGAGCGGCAACTCGCTTCGACCTTACCGATGACTCAGGTTCCTCGTCGGATGATCCGCCTGCTACATCTCAGACCCCGGCCCACACCCTGAGCCCAAGAGTTGATCCTGATGATGCCCCAACTACGAAAGGGGATCTAAAGAAGCTGATAAGTGACCTACAAGACATTTGGAAAAAAGACATTGCGGGGCTGAAAACGGACATAACCTCTCTGCAATCGAGAGTTTCTACGCTTGAACTTACCTCGACGGTCACGCAGCAACAGCTAGCAGACATTACTGCAGCTCCTAACGAGACCGGCTTCCTTGTGAAACAGGTATACGTCTTACAGAAACAAGTCGCCCTATTAGATGCTAAAATGCGGCACGCTAACATCAGGGTGAGAGGAGTACCGGAATCCATTGGGCCTGCGGTGCTCCGGCCATACATTATCAAGCTATATAAACAGCTATGCCCGGATACCCAGCTGCCAGACCTCCGGATTACAGACCTGTTTCGTATACGAAAGGCCCTGAGAGCTCCGAAAGAGGTCCCTCGAGATGTGGTGGTGCGTTTGACATCCCTCGCAGATAAACTGGCTATACTTCAGGCTGGACGTAAGAGCGGGAAATTTGATTGTGAAGGCGCTACCATCAAATTATTTGATGACATTGCACCAAGTATTATGTTATGGAGGCGCTCAATGAGACCCCTTACAGCTCATCTCCGCCAACTGGGAGTTAAATACAGATGGGGGCTCCCACAAATGTTATCGGTCACCACGGAGAGCAAAACTCTTTTTATTGAGAGCCCTATAGACACAGACGCTTTCCTGAGAGACTTGGGATTACCACCGCTGCCACATACCCCTGAGGAAGTACGAACCCTGACGAGCAGCCCTTCATATCCTGTGGACTTGGTCACTAGGGTTCCCGTGATAAATGAAAAGCAGCAATAATTGGCTTGACGTGTGCTGTATCTACAGATACTATTTGGCCGAGAGTGCCGGATTCCGTTTCTACCATTTTTTTTACTCAACGGGCCGTATGTTATATATGTTTGTATTCTGGGTCTCCGAGTGTGCCACTCTGTTTTTTTTTTTTTATATATATGTCTGAATGCTGATTGGAATCCCCCCCGGGCATCCAACCCACTTAATCTACAGTGGGAACCTTCATGGCCACAAAAGATGACCATGACGCCCATTCGTTTTCTTACGTTCCCAGTATATCCTCCCTTGGAATACTTCTTCCACGCTTATTCTTTTCCTACTATACTGCTTCCACCCTTTTCTCAACCCCCTTTACCCATGCTTTATTTTCTTTAAATCCTGCTTATTAATGTATATTTTGTTTTTCTTTACAAACATGTGGAAATTACTGGTTGTGTTTTTTTTTTGTTTGTTCAGTAAGCAGCAAGGCCATCATCCTCCAATTTTGCGGACGTATGATCATTTTGGGATAGACTAACCTCCACCCGAATTAGAAAGGGGTTACGTATATGCGTAAGCGGGCTTAAATTCAGACCCACATCTATGGTATTATTCCCTAAGCCTTAAAGTTTACGAGATCTGGGGAGTTATTATTTACAAATATTTTTGTTGTTCCGATTTCACACGGTATGGATACTGGTTACGTATATACCTGTTTATGTAATATGGTTTTCTGTGAAATAATATATCATCGCTGATACTAAAGCGTTCATGTCCATAGCATATAAAATGTAAAAAGTGAGTCTAGGTTAATGTTTGGGCTGTGATATTTTATGTTTAGCTATGATTGGATTTTTATATCTGTCAAAGGTTATTGCTGTATATTTTCCCTGTCAGACTCAATAACTATTGATTGATAAAAAAAAAAAAAAAAAAGTTTCTAATATATGTCCTGAGTTCAGAAATAGCCCATGTTTTTATGTTTTTGTGCTTTTTTTATTCATGTTACAGGGCCAGAACTATAAGTGGTGCAAAGCTATTTTAAAATCCTTTCTTTCAAAATTAGCGATAGTGACATTGATTTCTGTACTAAATCCATTAATGACCCCCAACATGTACATATTTTTGAAAACTAGACAACTCAGGGCATTTAACTTGGGGTATGTTGACACATTTCATGTAGCCATTTTACCACCAATCTATGCCAAAGTTTGCAGCAAAAAATCATTTTTTTTAATTTTTCACATTTATTGCAATTTAGGTAAACATTACCTTAAAATGTGAAGGGGTATTTCCAAATAACACCTCAATATGTGTTCAGCAACATCTCCTGAGTACAGGGATACCACCCATGCATAGGTTTGTTGGTTTGTTTTGGGGCTAAAAGGCCACATTTAGGGGGTGCGCATTTTGGTTTTCCAACTTGGAATTCTGACATGCAGAAAACTTGTGCCCAGGTCCCATTTGGGACATTTTTGAAGCCAGAAAGTGTATTCTACCCCACAAAACCATATATTTTTTTAAACTAGACACCCTAGGGTATTTCAAATGGTAGTATTTTAACACTTTCCATGCACTAATTATACTACCAGCCTATGTCAATATTTGGGGTAGTAATTTTTTTTCACATACATTGTACTTTGTGCATGAATTCACAGATCCTGTTATATGTCAGTGCAAAACAACACCTCAATATGTGTTCAGAAACATCTCCTGAGTACAGGGATACCACCCATGTATAGGTTGGTTAGGTTATTTGGGGGTTAAAAGGCCACATTTGAGAGGTGCGCTTTTTGGTTTTCCAACTTGGAATTCTGACGTGCAGAAAACCTGCGCCCATGTCCCATTTGGGACATTTTTGAAGCCAAAAAGTGTATTCTATCCCACAAAACCATATATTTTTGAAAAGTAGACACCCTAGGGTATTTCAAATGGTAGAATTTTAACACTTTCCATGCACTAATTATACTACCAGCCTATGTCAATGTTATGGATAGTAATTTTTTTTCACATACATAGTACTTTGGGCATGAATTCACAGATCCTGTTATATGTCAGTGCCAAACAACACCTCAATATGTGTTCAGCAACATCTCCTGAGTACAGGGATACCACCCATGTATAGGTTGGTTAGGTTATTTGGGGGTTAAAAGGCCACATTTGAGAGGTGCGCTTTTTGGTTTTCCAACTTGGAATTCTGACGTGCAGAAAACCTGCGCCCATGTCCCATTTGGGACATTTTTGAAGCCAGAAAGTGTATTCTACCCCACAAAACCATATATTTTTTTAAACTAGACACCCTAGGGTATTTCAAATGGTAGTATTTTAACACTTTCCATGCACTAATTATACTACCAGCCTATGTCAATATTTGGGGTAGTAATTTTTTTTCACATACATTGTACTTTGGGCATGAATTCACAGATCCTGTTATATGTCAGTGCCAAACAACACCTCAATATGTGTTCAGAAACATCTCCTGAGTACAGGGATACCCCCCATGTATAGGTTGGTTAGGTTATTTGGGGGTTAAAAGGCCACATTTGAGAGGTGCGCTTTTTGGTTTTCCAACTTGGAATTCTGACGTGCAGAAAACCTGCGCCCATGTCCCATTTGGGACATTTTTGAAGCCAAAAAGTGTATTCTATCCCACAAAACCATATATTTTTGAAAACTAGACACCCTAGGGTATTTCAAATGGTAGTATTTTAACACTTTCCATGCACTAATTATACTACCAGCCTATGTCAATGTTATGGATAGTAATTTTTTTTCACATACATAGTACTTTGGGCATGAATTCACATATCCTGTTATATGTCAGTGCCAAACAACACCTCAATATGTGTTCAGCAACATCTCCTGAGTACAGGGATACCACCCATGTATAGGTTGGTTAGGTTATTTGGGGGTTAAAAGGCCACATTTGAGAGGTGCGCTTTTTGGTTTTCCAACTTGGAATTCTGACGTGCAGAAAACCTGCGCCCATGTCCCATTTGGGACATTTTTGAAGCCAGAAAATGTATTCTACCCCACAAAACCATATATTTTTTTAAACTAGACACCCTAGGGTATTTCAAATGGTAGTAGTTTAACACTTTCCATGCACTAATTCTACCACCAGCCTATGTCAATGTTACGGATAGTAATTTGTTTTTCACATTCATTGTACATCGGGCATGAATTCACAGATCCTATTATATGTCAGTGCCAAACAACACCTTAATATGTGTTCAGCAACATCTCCTGAGTACAGGGATACCACCCATGTGTAGGTTAGTTAGATTATTTGGGGGCTAAAAGGCCACGTTTAGGGGGGGTGCATTTCCAACTTGGAATTTTGACATGTAGTCAGCCTGCGCCCATGTTCCATTTGGGACACTTTTGAAGCCTGTCAAAGTATTTTACCCCATAAAACCATATATTTTGGAAAACTAGACATCCTAGGGTATTTAAAATTGTGGTATTTTAACACTTTCCAAGTGCTAATTCTACCACCAACCTATGTCAAAGGGTTGGGATGTCATTTTTTCCCCACACACATTGTAGTTCAGGCAGGAATTTTCAGATTCTGGTATTTGCCACTGCCAACCAACACCTCAATATGTGTTCAGCAACATCTCCTGAGTACAGGGATACCCCCCATGCATAGGTTTGTTGGTTTGTATTGGGTCTAAAATTCCACATTTAGGGGGTGCGCAATTCCAACCTGGAATTTTGACATGTAGTCAGCCTGCGCCCATGTTCCATTTGGAACATTTTTGAAGCCGTCCAATGAATTTTACCCCATCAAATCATATATTTTTGGAAAATAGACATCCTAAGGTATTTCAAATGGTGGTATTTTAATACTGTATAGGTACTAATTCTACCACCAGCCTTTGTAAAAGTTTGTGGTAGTACTTTTTTGGGAGTTTTTTTTCCACATGCATTGTACTTCAGGCATGAATTCACAGATTCTGGTATATGTCACTGCCAAACAACAACCCAATATGTGTTCAGCAACATCTCCCGAGTACAGGGATAGCACCCATGCATAGGTTTGTTTTTGGCTAGAAGGCAACATTTGTGAGATGCGCATCTCAAAATTCCAACTTGGAATTTTGACATGTAGTCAACCTGCGTCCGTGTCCTTTATGGGATATATCTTTGAAGCCAGCCAATGTAATTTACCCCCACCAAACCATATATTTTTTTAACGGTAGACCCCCATCACTCCTTGTGGCAAGGGCTCAGCAGCCACCGATACATAGCTAGATGATGTTTCAGAAAGCTGAATAGGGTCAAAATCGAACCCTGAGTCCGCGGCCTCAGAGTCAGTGCCTAAGCAGTGATCTCGAGCAAAGAAGGGGTTAATAGCTCTTAGAAGAGCCTATCTAGTACTGTAATACATTACAGTACAAAGAAATGAATCCATAAAACAGTGCAGACAGCAAAACATACTGTTGCTGTGCAAGATTACTGCTTACACAGTGATGAATGGCAGGGAAGGGGTTAATACACAGTGAAAGACTTTCATAAAACCTGCCAATTTTATAAAATGTTATTTTATATCACTAATACTGATCTGTCTCTTTCCGTCACAAAAATGTAAGTGAGGAGAGGGAGGCAGATCAATATTTGTGAATATTGATCCGATTAATTTTGATCTGACCAGGGCGAATGGTGAGCTTAATTGAGAAATCACCAAACCGCCTTTGCCACTAATTCGCTGTTACTGATCGCTATGCGCTCAGGCAGCTTAAAAAAAAAATCTCAAATATTTTTACTTTACATGTAATCCCCTAGCGGGTATGTGTAAAAAAAAAAAATAAAATAAAAATATGCAGACAGATAAAAATTGCTTTGGCGTCAATATCATTGCGTAAGCAGTGATCGACGGCAAATAAGGGGTTAATAACTCTTAGAAGAGCCTTTTTAGTACTGTAATAAATTACAGTACAAAAAAAATTAACCCCTAAAAAATAAACAAAAAGCAAAAATAAATGCGCTGATGTGCACGATCACTGATTATGCAAGATCAGTGGCAGGGAAGGGGTTAAATGCAGGGAATTGCTTTAATAAATTTTTTTTTATTGTTTTATTATTTGTGTGTTGTGTATTTATTGTTTTTTTTAACTTACTTACTTTTCTTACTTTGATCTGTCTCTCTCCCTCACTAAAAAAAATGTGAGGAGAGGGAGGCAGATCATAACTGGTCAGATCAATATAGAGTTAATATTGATCTGACCAGTCAGTGGGGATGTTCAGGAGAGCATCCCCACTGCCTGTCAGTGTGCCTGGCAGTCACTGATTGCCTCTGTGAAGAGGCAATCGTGTGACAGCCAGAGAGCACAGGAAGCAGGTACTTCCTGCCTCCTGTGCTCTTGCCCTTAGAAGGGCAGCGCCATCTTGGTCACCCAGTGACCAAGATCGTGCATTTTTTTTTGTTTCTGATTGCCTCGACTTGCGAGGCAATCAGGAACACTTTCTGAGCATAGGAAGCGAAAGATTCGCTTCCTATGCTCATTTTTGAAATGCCCGCGTTTTAAAGGCACTGTGCCTTTAAAACCGGCATTTCGAACGCCGACGGGTATTTTTTTTTAGCATTTTACGATGCTTCCATACGGAAGCATCGTTACAATGCGGCTTGAGCACTGAAAGTGGAAAAACTCCGCTTTCAGTGCTCGTTTTGACACAGGACGGACTAGGTCCGTCCTGTGTCACTAACGACTCGGCACACAGGACGGACCTAGTCCGTCCTGTGTCGCCAAGGGGTTAAGAGATCCTGTGTACAAGAGCAAGGTCACTCATAGGCCTCTCAATAGACTCAATTTGAGGAGGACAGGAAGTGACAAGATGAAACAAAACTTTATATCCTCAGTATATAGAATCAGTGCTGCCGCACCTGCAGTAAACATCAAGAGTAATCACTGAGGGAGGGCTTGAGTCAAATATTAAAAATGCGATTTATGCAGAATGCCTGCATCAAATCACACAGGGATAAAAGCCTATGCATTATACAAGCAGTGATCTTCATCTTGCACCAAAGTGAGTTTGCTGACTAGACTGTCCCTTTTAGCATACATTCGGGACCCACTCCACACACCACTTTGAGTCCGGACCCACCAGTAAAAACAAATTTTAAATGATCTAGTCCCTTTAAGGAGTTAGTGTCTGCATGCCAGAATTGAATTGGATATTTTTACAACACTGCCAGATAGTTCCTGTGACTAAGGCCTATATTCACACCATTGGCAAATACATAATATTGAACCTTGCCACCACAGAGAATATAATGGGAATGTATTCCTGTGCATTGCCTTCGTTTTTCTTTCCTCTGTCTCCAGGCTAAATCACTGAGCCTGTGACAAATGAGGAACAAACTGGGCTCACCAACCAAGTTTGTTTTGCAGAATCATTACTATGTGCGATACATAGAAAATTAGAAAGTGTCTGTAATTATTTTGTTTTTATGAGTACTATAGGTAGGAATCCTTATTCCTTTAACATTTTCACTTGCTTTTGGGCTGCAACATGCTTGAAATAAACCCCCCCATTGCTGTCAGGGAAGTTAAGTCCTTCAAAAGCTTGCAATTTCTCAATTAAAACATTAATATGAATGTAGATGGCCCACTTTAGGTCCAAGCCCTGCAGAATATTTCTATATAAGCTTTTACTAGAGTTTCGGCCAGAATATTGCTCTGCAACCTCTTCACTGTCTAAAGTCTTATTACAAAGAGAAGGAAAAAATCTGGTGTTCAGACTGACAGTCTGTGTGAGCGAAGGAGAGAGAGGTTACAATATTCCAGCAAGTCAGAAATACATTCCTGAATGGATCCACAGCAGCTTATCTTTCCTTAAATAAAGTGCAATTTTTTTTGTAGAATGATTATCAATCATTAAAATATTATATATATATTAAAGTCCATGTAAGATAAAAGCATTATTCATAAAAGAAGTAATTGCAGGGTACTGAGAAGGGAATGTCCTGTGTAAGGCCAAAGTAGCTGAGTTGGAAAAATTCTCCCTATTTTAGCCTTACATTTGAAATTCCCTTCTCAGTAACCTGCAATTCACTGTTTCATGTATAAATATCTAAATGCCATATTTGCCTCATATTTTTGTATTGGTCATTTAAGAATTTGCTGTTTAAAATGCCTTCACCTGATGCAATTGGTCAATTAAACATAGCTTCATTTTTGCCGACATTTGTTCTTAAAAAAATCCATGAATATCATAAATAAATCTAAACAAACTGTATAGTATAGCAATTATTTAAGTGAGGACAAAGCTTTGACGCCGGAGATATTCTGGATTACCTCTGCTACGATGCTCACCTACTCTGTTGACTGAACTTCATAGTAACTGTGGCCCAGAACGGATACGATGCCAAAAATTTGTTCTCGAACACTGAGAAAATACGAATCTAAGTAAGCATGCACTCCAACCACATGGTGGCAGTATAGTTTACATTGCATCTTCCAATAGCCCTGTTTTTCCCATAATGCTTTGCAATGGATCTCATATAAAAGGGAGATCGGAGCGGAAATGTTAAGGAGCAGCAGCAGTGCGAGAGGAATGTATGGTGTGCGTGGTGTTTGCATGCATGGTGGGTTATGTGCTGAGGCGCGTGTTTGTTTGTTTGACTGTGTTTGTGCTGCTGCTCCTTCTATTACACACTGATCTTATTTGATCCCTCTGTGCGGTTCAGCCTGAGCCAGAGGTGAGATGATAAAAACCTTCTCTCGCTAAGCCTCAATTTGGCTGTGTGCGCTGAGCTTTGGTCTTCAGGTTGATACACCCGGCGTGATGAATTGATCAGATATACTAGACCGGTGGTCTCGGGGGATTTATTCTCCCGACAGACCCTAGTCTGTGAGTATAAAAGCGATTCTGACCGGAGTGACCGCAACCGCTCAATACATGGAGTGCGCTATACCCACATGACTGATTAGTTATAGTGTAAGGTTTATTTATTTTTATACATATGTAACTTCTAATTGTATTTAGCTTTCATACGTGTATAAGGCTTTCCGTATTTTATACACTTATAAGACAACGTAGGTTTTTTTTGTTTGACTAAACCGCAAAGGCGATGCCTTCTATTTCCTTGCCCTTTTTTTATCCCATTAAAGATAAATGGTTACAATAAACTTGTGTAAATTCAATAAGTGCAACATTTGGGTGATACGTTCATTTTTTTTATTTTGGCTCCACAGTAATTGTATTGTAAGGTTTAAGTATCTGGGTCAAATGCTGTAGTATCCGCCATCTTGTTTCCTAGAGTATCCATGGTTGGTTGCTGCAGTGTGATGACTTACTATGGAGATAGATAGAAGGGGAAATGTTTCCAGTTTAAATAGTGCTCTACACAAATTCTCAAGAGCAATTCTGCCGTAAACCAGTTGCACAACAGTGACTACAGATGCTTGGAAACTGCGTATCCCACAATCCTCTGCCAATCATAAGGTTAACGGAGTATCATTGGGTATGCAGTTCCCAAACATGTAGTGTCATGGTAATTTTTTTTTTTTTTTTAAGAACTCATTCTGCCATCTTTACAGCTACCAGATATTTCATCTTTGTACACAAGAATACAAGTTTCCCATAGGGTGCAAAGACTGAGCTGCTGCCAAAAGGTATGCACAATAAAGGGGTTCTATGACAACATATATGTAACCAAAACAAAAAAAAATAGATGCTGTGGGGTTCCCACTTAAGGTATGTATTGTGCAGCATAATAATTATCACTCTTAAAGCTGAAAGGCAAGCAAATGTAAAGTCAGCGGGGGTTCTGTATAAATATCCTGGGGCAAAGTGATCTAATCAGCTAGAACATTCCACTGGTTTCCATGGTGACTGGACCAAAGCTAAAAGTGGCCTAAACAAGAACATTTGATGGGTGAGTGGTCCAGCTTTCCAACAGATTTCTTTTTTTTCTTAAATATGGTAGCTCCTTAGGTCTCTTGTGAGTCAGAATGCTTTTTTTCTAGTCCAATTTATGCCTTGGCTTAATTATTGTGAAAGCTATGTAAATTTGAGATTATATAACAAAAAACACTTTCATGGATTTGCAAGTTGCTTGTTTTGACATTCTCCCTCCTCCACCCCATAAAACAGGGTCTTTTGACTATCTCCCCTAGAGGGTTTGCAAAAAAACATGTAAATGAGTCCGTCAGGTGGGCTTGCCAATTCATTCAATATAAAGTTTCATTTAAACTGGTCAACTGTTACTTCAAAATATTTTTAGATTGAAAATGAATATAAAAATACTGTGATACCAAGGCAGTGGGATGACTATACAACTGCATTCAAAGGTGTTTGGAGGGCGTAATATATGTAAGTTTGTATAGTCCTTTTATATGTTATGGAAAAATAAATGAATAATTAAAGAAATATACAACTGTATTAATGGTTTAGTAGGTTATATCTCTGACACTTTCTCTGTTGTCTGAGAAGGTGATCTAGCAGACCATAAATGTGATTAGGAAAGGTTTATACAGGAACAGGTTTTGGATCATTCAGAATACAAACTTCATCTTATTTTGTTTTTGCACTATACAACCCTTGAGCCCTTTTAAATGAAACATTATAGATTGTTTTGAAAAAGTGATGATATCATCAGGAAAAGTATGCCATTACTTCCACTTTAAATCTGGCATTAGCAGTTAGGTTTAAATTCTAATTTAGGCTTTATCCCAACTCCTGTAAACATATTTTTTTGGTGGGACACCCAGTGTGCCAATTGAATTAGCCTGTATTATTTCAAGAATCACTTCAGGCTATTCTGGGGCTTAAATCTGCCAGTACTTCACACAATATTTTAGTCCAGTGAGAGCTTTCTATAGCTAGTAAACATCACAATTCCAATGGAAACACACTTGCAGACATTGTTCTGAGTTTAGACAAAGGGCTAAATACAAGTGAAGAGAGCTCAATATCGGGGGTGGACATGTTTAGAATCTTTGGTCTGATCATCAGGTGTGTGACCCAAGATTCCAGCCCCCTGATAAAGCTAAACAGAACAAAGATGACTTCATAAGGTACTTTATTTTTATCATTTCATAAAGCATCTTTATTTAAAATTCCTACTGTTGATGCAATTATCCATAACTTAATTGTTTGAGTCATTACGTCCATGTAACTGCAATAATGTCTAAACATTACTTGTGCTCTAGATTAGTGTTATTAACTGTCAAATCATACACGTGAATGGTAAAAAATGTTTTTTAAAATAATGAAAGGATTAAATAAATTCACAAAATAAGAGTAGAATATCATTATAACATTTTGATGTTGTGCAGCTTGTAGCCTATGGGAAGTCTTTAAATGACAAGTGTACCCTTAATATATGTTTCCCTAATATCGTTCAAATGTATACTGATAGATATGGTTTAATTACAAGATGCTGTGCATGGAGCTTTACAAAAAGATCATCACAACCAAGTGCAACTAAGAGATTATTACACATGAACAGGAATGTAATGGCATATAAAATATATTTTGAAAAAATTCGGAATCTACTATTGAATTTATTCTAAAAAATGGTGTATTTTTACTGATAAAAATAAAACCACCACTGTTGTATTTGTGCAATTTTAGCCTAAGAAATCTGATACGTTCTATTGCATAATATCAATTTAATAACAGTCTAATACTGGCCAACCTCCCAGTGCTTTAGACAAATATATGATGAGACCGGATCTGGCTTACAGGTGTAAATAATAGTTTATTTTCAACCCCAATTCATGATATGTGAACTGCAAAATTGCGAGTTGGGAAGATAGGTAACTTTTTCTAGTTCTTGTTAGTTCACTTTAATGAATAGGCCCACACAAATTATTTTTTGCTAGTATATATTTTCATACTTGCACAGACATCCTTCGGTGGTGGGGACCCTAGGACAGCTGGGCCACTTGCTGGGGGTACAACCCCTCGATGGTGGCCCTGGCCCTGGCCGCACAGGAAGTATACTTGGTAAGGTGTGTAAACAATATACACGTTTTCTCCCCCTTTTAATAAGTTAATTTGAACAGGGTGCGCTCATTTTGTGTACCTATATTTCTAAATTGTGTATGTTTGTCCACTGAACAGCGCTGTAACATATGCTGGTTCTTTATAAATAAATGGATGCTAAATACTGTATATTAATTATAGCCTATTATTTTACCCTATTACAAACTACATTTTAATTTAAGTTTTTATTGAACTAACATTACTTACCAATAGCTCCAGTCATTTTATGTATGCTGACTCTCTGCGGACAGACCCACTGCTGGACACGTGGCTTCTCCTCCTGGGGTGCTGGTTGTTCTTTAACTCTGTTCTTTAGTATCCTCCTTAATTGCAGAAGATTAGTGCAGTGAAATATTGCATACAGCCAACCTAATGCTAATAATCAGCAAATTGGCAGGCAATATTTTGATGACAATATGTTTCAAGTAAAGTTATTAAACCATGGAACAGTAAGGCAGAATTAGGTTTTTGAGAAAGATGCCATTACCTATTGCCTTACATTTCATAATATAACAAACTGCTCTCAATATGTGCCAGTCGTGATGCTATTAATTAAAAGGACAGTGTGACCTACATATTGCTTATAATGTGAATGTGTAGAGTCAAATATTATCTACACGTTGTGTTACCAGAATTTAAAGCAAATGTCTAAATTAGTAGAAAAGTGTTTTAAATTAAACTGCACATTATAGTTAATTTGCATCTGATGTCACAGGTGATGTCATAAACAGGAGACACCACAGACACATTTAAAAAAATGGGTATTTGCTTCCAGTTCTGGTAACACATGTATGTATAGCTCATTTTTGATTATTCTGTGAAACACAAATGTTAAGGTGACAGAGCCCCTTTAATACTGGTCCTTGCTACAAGCGGATATTGTACTTTTCTCTGCTCTGCCCAATGGAGGGGGAGGGGGGGGCAATGGGGCAATTGCCCCCTGAGCAGTGCCGTGTTCTCTCCTCTCCCCGTGTTTTCTTCTATCTGAGTGAAGTACAGGGCGGCTCACTCAGCGGGGAGACGCAGGCCGTATGGGCTCCGTTGAGCGCTCAATCCATGCATAGTGATGGTTCGGAGCATCGGAAATACGATGCTCTGTGTCATTACTACGTGCGGGGAGCGCGAGCAGCATGGATTGACCTCTCAGTGTGTTTAACACACGGAGCCCATGCTGCCTGTGTCTCCCCGCAGAGTGAGCCAACCTGCGCTGCATCAGGTAAGAGAGAACATGGGGGACAGAGGAGAGAATACAGACGGTGGAGAGTAGGAAAAAAGACAGCTATGGGGAAGAGGAGAGACATGCATAGGAAGAGAGAGGAGAGACAGACATCGGAAAGAGAATAGAGAGTGACATGGGAAAGCAGAGGAGAGACAGATAGACATGGGAAGAGAGAGGAGAGACAGACATCGGAAAGAGAATAGAGAGTGACATGGGAAAGCAGAGGAGAGACAGATAGACATGGGAAGAGAGAGGAGAGACAGACATCGGAAAGAGAATAGAGAGTGACATGGGAAAGCAGAGGAGAGACAGATAGACATGGGAAGAGAGAGGAGAGACAGACATCGGAAAGAGAATAGAGAGTGACATGGGAAAGCAGAGGAGAGACAGATAGACATGGGAAGAGAGAGGAGAGACAGACAGACATGGGAAGCAGTGCGAAGGAGGACAAGAGAGACAGGCGGGCATGGGAAGGGAGAGGAGAGAGACAGACTTTGCTTTTGCTCCAGACTTAGGAAGAATATCTTTTGAATAGTGTACAAATAGTGCTTCCTTCAAATTACACTTGTAACGAAGTGTCTTAAAAGTGGTCGGTATTAAAGGATTTCTTCAATCGTTTAATTCTACCAAAATAACTCACCCATGGTTTTCTGTTAAGGTCTCCTTCTGAAATAGTGTTTCATTGCTGTCTTTCAAGAAAGAATTACTCTGATCATACAAAGCCGTCAAATGAAAATCTAAACTGTCAGATGGAGCCTGTTCAGAAAAAGAAAAACAACTTATTGTGGTAATGTCTGTATACACCATCTCAAGTAGAAGAGGCCGTGTATATAACACTATGAATGCAGAGATTAAAAACTGATCTATATATGAAATGGGAGGAGTTGAAGAACTCTGGGCATTTGGTGTGAGAAAGGACAGGGGGGTGGTAGTAGCCTGCCACTCAAATGAGTAAATTAACCTCTATACTATAAAATTTCTGAATACATATTTGGGACTAGATATCAATACCAACATTAGCAAAAACGATAACAAAATAAGAATAACCTAAGACCACGTCTTCTACAAAACGTTGTCCCCGGGGAAGGGTTCAAAAATGCAGCAACTGGTCTTCAAAAATCCCTACTCTCATTAGAAACGTTATATCAACACAAATGCAATACTTAGGGGGAGGAGAGAGGAAAGGGAAGAAAAGGGGAAAAAAATAAGACATCTGAATGTCATATTCTGGTATTTAGGTGTGAATGAAATTGTATGTTATCTCTTTGTAAGAGTCTTTTTATATGTTTATAATAAAATGAATAAAAACAAACAAACTGATCTATACATTGTGTTAGCAGAATTTCAAGCAAATGCATAGATGAAGAGAATACTATTATTTCTCTGTGGCTGTGATGTCTCCTGTGTATGACATCACCTTGTGGCTTAATATGCACATTAAACAATTTCCAGAAAAAAGCAGTTCATTTGCATATTAAGCTACACTTGCAGGTGACAGCACTGACCAGGTCCGCCATCAAGGGGTGAAAGGCAATACACCTGTCACGTGCTGGCCCTTTAAAAAAAAATGCTTGCCAGCAGATCTCCCTTCACCAGCATCTCCTTGGCAAGAAGGCAGCATGGTGTCTGTGCAAGACATCCTTCCATGCTGCCTCTCTTGCTCTACACGCGCTCTGATCTGACGTCAGAGCGGCAGGGGTCACATGACCTTTCTGGTGCTCAAACTTCAGATCAATGTGCAGAGAGCACGAGAGAGACAGCATGGAAGGATGATTTATCTTGCAGGAGCCAGGTGAGTACTGGGGAAGAGGGTGGCAAACACTGGCATATTACTGGACAAAGTGGCTGTGCCATATTCAAGGGCAAACAGGCACATTTTAATGGGAAAACTAACAGTGCCATATTAATGGACAAACTGTCATATTCATAAGCAAACTAGGTCATATTTTAATGGGCAAAATGGGGCATACTAATGGACAAACTGTCTGTGGCATATTAATGGGAAAACTAGCATTTTAATGAAAAAGCTGGTTGTGGCATATTAATGGGGTAAGTCCTGGATGTGCATTGTGAGTAAGGGGGCATGGATAACTCATGGATGTGCAATGCGGGTGATGGGGCATGTCCTGAGGGGCAGGCCTAAGTCCTGGATGTGTAATACGGGTGATGGGGGATGTCCTGGAGTGCTTTCAAACCTCATTGGCATGATATACTTTGGGAGCAGAGGCGGCTCTCTAATTAGGCGAGTTAGGCAGCCGCCTAAGGCCTCGCACTCCTTTGATGTAACAGGGAGCTTAACGCTGCCGTTAATCTCCCTGTTACACTAACCTGGGACGTTTCCTCCGTGCATCTTCTCTCCTGCACGGAGGAAGGAAGTTCCGATCGCGTTTTTTTTTTTTTTTTTAAACTTTATTGAGCCCGAGCAATAAAGTTTAAAAAAAAAACGCGATGGAACTTCCGTCCTCCGTGCAGGAGAGAAGATGCACGGAGGAAACAACGGAGAGCAGCATGGAGGTAAGTACTAGGGAAGGGGGGAGGAGGGTGGCACAAACGAGCAAAAGCCTGGCACAATGAGTGGCTAAATATTGGCACAGTGTGGGGCAAAATCCTGGCATAATGAGGTGAGGGGCAAAATCCTGGCATAGTAAGAGGCTAAATCCTGGCATTGTGAGGGGCAATATCCTGGCATACAGTGGCAAAATCCTGGCATAGTGAGAGGCAAAATTCTGGCATTGTGAGGGGCAAAATTCTGGCATAATGAGGGGCAAAATCCTGGCATAGTGAGAGGCTAAATCCTGGCATAATGAGGTGAGGGGCAAAATTCTGGCATAATGAGGGGCAAAATCCTGGCATAGTAAGAGGCTAAATCCTGGCATTGTGAGGGGCAATATCCTGGCATACAGTGGCAAAATCCTGGCATAGTGAGAGGCAAAATTCTGGCATTGTGAGGGGCAAAATTCTGGCATAATGAGGGGCAAAATCCTGGCATAGTGAGAGGCTAAATCCTGGCATTGTGAGGGGCAATATCCTGGCATATTGAGAGGCAAAATTCTGGCATTGTGAGGGGCAAAATTCTGGCATAATGAGGGGCAAAATCCTGGCACAGAGTGGCAAAATCCTGGCATAGTGAGAGGCTAAATCCTGGCATTGTGAGGGGCAATATCCTGGCATACAGTGGCAAAATCCTGGCATATTGAGAGGCAAAATTCTGGCATAATGAGGGGCAAAATCCTGGCATTGTGAGGGGCAAAATTCTGGCATAATGAGGGGCAAAATCCTGGCATAGTGAGAGGCTAAATCCTGGCATTGTGAGGGGCAATATCCTGGCATATTGAGAGGCAAAATTCTGGCATTGTGAGGGTCAAAATTCTGGCATAGTGAGGGGCAAAATTCTGGCATAATGAGGGGCAAAATCCTGGCATAGTGAGAGGCTAAATCCTGGCATTGTGAGGGGCAAAATCCTGGCATAGTAAGAGGCTAAATCCTGGCATTGTGAGGGGCAATATCCTGGCATACAGTGGCAAAATCCTGGCATAGTGAGAGGCAAAATTCTGGCATTGTGAGGGGCAAAATTCTGGCATAATGAGGGGCAAAATCCTGGCATAGTGAGAGGCTAAATCCTGGCATTGTGAGGGGCAAAATTCTGGCATAATGAGGGGCAAAATCCTGGCATAGTGAGAGGCAAAATTCTGGCATTGTGAGGGGCAAAATTCTGGCATAATGAGGGGCAAAATCCTGGCATAGTGAGAGGCTAAATCCTGGCATTGTGAGGGGCAATATCCTGGCATATTGAGAGGCAAAATTCTGGCATTGTGAGGGGCAAAATTCTGGCATAATGAGGGGCAAAATCCTGGCACAGAGTGGCAAAATCCTGGCATAGTGAGAGGCTAAATCCTGGCATTGTGAGGGGCAATATCCTGGCATACAGTGGCAAAATCCTGGCATATTGAGAGGCAAAATTCTGGCATAATGAGGGGCAAAATCCTGGCATTGTGAGGGGCAAAATTCTGGCATAATGAGGGGCAAAATCCTGGCATAGTGAGAGGCTAAATCCTGGCATTGTGAGGGGCAATATCCTGGCATATTGAGAGGCAAAATTCTGGCATTGTGAGGGTCAAAATTCTGGCATAGTGAGAGGCAAAATTCTGGCATTGTGAGGGGCAAAATTCTGGCATAATGAGGGGCAAAATCCTGGCACAGAGTGGCAAAATCCTGGCATAGTGAGAGGCTAAATCCTGGCATTGTGAGGGGCAATATCCTGGCATACAGTGGCAAAATCCTGGCATATTGAGAGGCAAAATTCTAGGATTTGTGAGGGGCAAAATTGTGGCATAATGAGGGGCAAAATCCTGTCACAGAGTGGCAAAATCCTGGCATATTAAGGGGCAAAATCCTGGCATATTGAGGGGCAAAATCCTGGCATATTGAATGGCTAAATCACAGTGCATTCGGTGCTGTGAGGAAGAACAAAGTGCCAATCTTCTAGCACAACGTGGTCTGTGAGACCACTTTCAACATTGAGCACCTTTCCTTCTGGCTGAGTGTTTCTGTTAGTGTGTGATTGTGTGCTTTCTGAGTGTGTCTGTGAGTCAGTGTGTGCTGGCTGAGTGTGATTGTGTGCTGACTGAGTGTGTCTGTGAGTCAGTGTGTGCTCACTGAGTGTGTCTATGAATGACTGTGTGATATGTGTTAGTGTTCACATTTAGGACACAGCAATAACAATGTCAGCCGCACACAATTTTATCTATACCAAATGTTTATAGATGTTTGTAGAATAATTACGAGACAAATAAAATTCTAGGAGCTGTTAATTTCTAGAAGCTGGGATTTGAGTCTGATCTTGAAATATGCTATTTCTACAGTTCATTTTTATTATCACTTGCATAAATTTTATTAAATAATGTGTGTCCGTGAGGGCCTCATGTTCGACTTTCGCCTAAGGCCTCACAAAGTCTAGAGCCGCCTCTGTTTGAGGGAGATTTAGGGATGGGGCATAAATTTATTTCTGAAAGGGGCCCCCGAAACTTCTGATGGTGGCCCTGACATATTTAAAAAATGGTTTTCTTTTATTCTTTGCATTTGCTTGCAATGAATATTAGTGTGAAAATGTATCCGGCACTATGAGGAGCATTTTTACAGGTCAGATCATGACCACACATGATGCCAGCAATCATGGTCACATGGATTGAGTGGCCTGGCTCTCTCACAATGGTGATGCCCTATTCCAGTAATGGTAGAGCCTGGCACTGCAGATGTTCTAGAACTACATATCCCATTATATTAAGTCAGCCATAATACCGACTGAGCATCATGGGATTTGTAGTTTGCATACAGCTCCAATGCTAAGGTTAGCCATCATTGACTTATTCTATCTGGCTGCAGGAAGTTGGTAGAATAGGATGACCACATATTTATGAAGAATGTATTCCTTGGGGCTGCACTGGCTAAATGAAGGATGGTCTGCATTTTATTGATCAGTGTACTGGAGTATATATTTATCATAAGTGTCCCTGGCAAAAAAGGGAATGTGGTCACCCTATGGTAGATTAGTTAGAATAGTGGTAGGTTCCCCAGGTTTGGTTTTATGCTTACCTCTGGATCATTGTAATAAATGGTTCTCCTGGCGCTGGAAAGTGTAGGCGTGGCATTTAGACGGTTCCATGGGTCTTCCTGGTGTGCTATCTGAGTTGGTTTCCTGTAACTCACTCTCTGTGGGGGGGCACAGCAATGCATTAATGAATACTTAATATATATCTGTATATCCTATAGGAAATTAATACAATTATCAAGATTATGGCAAAAGTACATTTCACCATGTCCCTCATTTTTTTTTTAATGATAGCCTTGTATATGTGTTTCATTTAGCAAGATCTCTGATTTCAACTGAGTGTTTACTGTTGCTATAGTGTTATGTTATAACCTAGTTTCTATACATTCTGGGAGCTGACATCAGACAGGAAGTTTGTTTCATAAATAGTCTGGGACTCCTGGGAGAAGTTTAATGTCTAAAAAATACTTCCAGTACACACAGTTGAAGGTGAGTTGGGCTTGCATCAAATTATTCTTGATTGATTGCCAATTTTTTAGCAGTACATTGCGTAGTGAATTCTTGATATCTAGCTTAATAAGCTTTTATATCATTAGATAGACCAAAAACTGCTAACGGGTTTACTCAACATAGCTTGTTTTGTCCCGAATTTGATTCTGGTCGGGCACTCTGCCGAATTTCATAAATGCCCGAAATGCAGCTATTCAGTGTCCCTAAGTTCCGGTCCGAATTGGCTCCGCTGAGTTTTCAAAACCCAGCCAGTGGCAAAGCTGGGATTGCAATGCTTTTGATTGGCACACATTTCATTCTACATCCATTGTCCGTGAGAATGGATGCTTAGGAAAGGGACCATATGTTTTTTTTTTTTTATTATTGTTAGGAATAGGTGGATTCATTTTTTGGGTGGCCCCTTTCCTTGGGCCTCAGATGAAGACTCAAGGGTGTTCCAGATAGTCACAGGAACAGGTAATATTTTATTCACAGGGCACCATGTAGGTGCCAGAGGGGTGGCAGAAAATTTCACTGGCCACCTCCGTGGCACCCAAAAGCTTTTTTTTTTTTTTTTTTACAGGTTACTTGCGGTTGGCATAGGTAGGGAGGGTAAGTAGGGAATTATTTTAATTATATTATTTTGATCGTGTCTGTGTAAGCCTTTGGTAAGCCAAAGACCCACAGGAGAATTTATTTTTAGGGTGAGTTGGGGGGCATTTTATTGCATGGAAGGCTACAATAAATATAGTATGAAGGCTGGGAGCAATTTTAAATTTTGGGAGGACTTTGGCTATTTTCAGTTTAAGTCAGTGGGGAGGATAGAGGCTACCATTTCAGTTTTGGTGCGTTTCTGCTGCTTTTGGAATCGACTATTATGGCTGAATTGCGGACCTGTGTGGAGGCACATTGGGTAGCTTGTAATTCAGTTCCGATATCTGTCCGGACTTTGGAGGCACCATTTCTAGCCCGAATGTCGGCGCATATGGTAGGCTCCTAAACTGATTTTCCATTGCAGTTTTTCCTTTTACGACTATATGGCTTGCATTCCAATTACAAACCATATATTGAGAACATGCTCCTGTTTTAAAATAGTACTATGTCATGTCACTGCTTTAAAATACTTGTAAAATAAACAGTATATAATGTTAGTAATCATTTTTATATCAGAATTCAAAGCCTAGTGCCCTCTGTGAAAACAAATGGTTATAATCCATCTAAGAAAATACAGAAATTGACCAATAGCAATTCTGCTCTTTATAATCATAGAACACCAACATATCTGACACATTTAAAAGCACTGTTTCACCTAAACACTCTTTTACTGTGAATGTAGGGAATACAAAACAAATAAAAAAGAGTTGTATATTGTGTTAGCAAAACTGCAAGCAAATGTCTTAGGAAAAAACATTTTTTTAAATGTGTCTGTGTTATCTCCTTTTTATGACATCACCTGTGACTTAATATGAACTGGTTTTAAATGGGAAATGTGTCATTTGCATATCAAGCCACAGGTGATGTCATAAACAGGACACTCCACGGACACATTTAAAACACATTCAATCATTTTTTATTTTCTGCTTTCACAATATAAGCTATGTCTAGGTGATACAGTCTCTTTAATGCGCATAAAGAGCCTGCCTTACTCATATATACAAAAAATACAAACATTATATATATTTATATATATGTGTGTGTGTGTGTGTGTAATATATATATATATATATATATATATATATGTGTGTTATATATAATATATTTATACATATGTGTGTGTATTTATATCCCCACTTTTGTTTTATATATTCTTACACAATAGCATTTATTTACACTTTCCCCTGTGATCTGTATATTTTGTTACTTATTTATAATGCACAACAGTATTGATATAACAGTATTTTAGTACCTCCATCTCTCTGCCACGAAATGTGTTTTCATTTTCAAACCTAGGGTATGGAAACGGGTCCCTGGTGGGCGACATTTAGGTAAACTTGATAGAAAACTCCTAGGTGTCTTGTGTAGTAAGCCGGATAGGTTTTTAATGGGACCTTTTCCCGTTTGCAGATGTCGCTTTTTGTTGTAGTGTTGCTAGGAAACTAACACAATGAAACAGGGGGCGTGCCAGTGTGCCATCAACACATCCAGAGAGTCACTACCTAAAGGCTTTTTTATTACAGCATTCATTACAGAACATACATACATAAAATATCAATGTTAATATATAAATCAGTGAGTCATTCATTCATACTTTGTATGTTAAAAATTATTGCTGAATCCGTATTGATCTAACATCACTGCTGAGTTGACTGTTCATAAAAAATGTATATCTTTTTTCCCTGCTCATCTGCTAAATCACTAAAAAGTTGACTGATATGCCCCGATCTGGCCCCAAATTGGACCAGATCGGCGCTTAAAGCCAAATTGCAGAGAAATTCCCAATATGGACGAGTTCAGTACAAAATCGTCAATTTCCACTGATTTCGATAACGGATTTTAAGGGGGGAAGGGGGAGGGATTGGACAGCAAAATCCAAATCCCCCCCGAAGTTGGCCCAAAATTGGTGGAAATTGGGGAAACCGAACTTAATAGTTAATAAAAATATTTTACTTTTTTTTTTTAATACGGAGTACAAATGTTATCTTAAATAAAAAGAAATAATTTTAAAAAACCGCAAATTAAAATAAATTAATAATATAAAAAATGTATAACATTGAATCCTTTCTCTGAGAAACGTCATTGCCTGCTGCCAGACTTGTGGCTTTATATTATTATTTATTTGCAAGCCCTCATATGCTGCATTCATCTACAACAGGATATATAACACATACAAATAATAGCCAGAAATACAAATACGACTTACAAAAACATGAACAAGAGTTGAAACAATCCCTTCCCAAATGGGACATAGTTAATTAGGTTGAGAAAAAGACATTTAGTCTATAAATCCAACTTTTCCTTATACTGTATTTGTTGATACAGAAGAAGGCAAAAATATAAAACATTACTAATTTTATCTCAAAGGGAGATTGAATCTGCAACAATTTCTGATGATGCCCTTATAGTAAATAGTCCTTTTCGGCAAGAAATTTGATAGCTCCTTTCTTCCAATCTTAAAGGATGCTCCCATATATTTGCTTGTGAATTTACTAGCAGATCTATAGATTATAGCAACCTGAAAGTAAACTTGAACCTGCCATGAGTAAGCTGTGGCTCACAGGTTAACTCTGAAATTGTGCTCATTATGAGACAAGCTTAGGAGCATCTGCTCTATAGATTATGGTCAGCCTTGGAGTTGAAACCTGAAACCAACCATAATCTCTCTTCTGGGAAAAGCTACCAGCATGGGAATCATTGAGCTGGAAGTCTGTGTGTTGGATGAGTGTGCCGGATGCGACCTGAAAGGACTTTTGCTTAGCACCTCTTCCTATCTGAAAAGCTTATTCATTCTAGATAATTGTCTACCATCATCCCTGACTTTGAGACACTTATCTGCAGAAAAAAAGCATTCCCAGCATTCCCGTTAGTTCTAATTAGTCTCATGTGCTTTATTGGCTTTTTATTTTATTAGCTTTTATCCCAATAGCACTTCCATTTTCACTTGCACTGATTACTGCACTATTCAAAGTGACCCTGTTTTTGTTTGTTCCATGTTTTGAACAGAGCATATACACATTGTGTAATACTGTACAGATTGTTTTGTGTAATAAATTATAATGTTTTGGAAATGTTAATTATTCTTGGGTCGTGACTTAATGACTAAGGACACTTGGGTTCTGAGGTTAGACAGGTTGAGAACCCCTGCTCTATACCTAGCACTACATACCGTATTTGCTCGATTATAAGACGACCCTGATTATAAGACGACCCCCCCAAACTTTGGATATTCCATTAGGAAAAAAACTAAAAGCCTGAATATAAGACTAACCTATAGGAAAAAAGTTAAACTTGTATATATTCACATGTAAATTACTTTTTTAATAAAAAATTATGATATCAAAAAATGCATTTCTTGTTTTTATTTCCTTTTATGTGCCAATGCTGGCTCCCTCTTTCCCTTGCCCCCAGCTTTCTCTCTCTCCCCCTCCCTTTGTCTCCCCCCTCGCTCCCCTTGTCTCTCCCCCCCCCCTTGTTTCTCTCTTCCCCCCATCCCTCCCCTTGTCTCTGTTCCCCCTTCCTCCCCTTGTTGCTCTGGTTCCCCCCTCCCTCCCTACCCTTGTTGCTCTGGTCCACCCCTCCCCTTGTTGCTCTGGTTCCCCCCTCCCTCCACCCCCCTCCCTCCCCATCACCTGTTTCATAATCCATGGTGGCTAGTGGGGGCAGCCGGGGGATGTCTGCACGATACGTGCAGACATCCTCCATGCTGCCCGACACCCCCGTCTATTATGACGGACAGCTGGTTAGAGAGGGGGATCCAGCTCCCCTGCAGCTCTGCTGGGGACCTGGATCCATGTCTTATAATCTGACCTCGATTTGAGGTCAGATTATAAAACGACCTCGATTATAAGACGACGGGGATTTTTCAGGAAAAAAAATTCTGAAAAAAACCTCTTCTTATAATCGAGCAAATACTGTAGATTGTTAACCATGGCCGGCCTTAAGTGTTCCGGCGCCCTGTGCGGGATTCCCCCGTGGCGCCCCCCCCCCATGTATGTATCTCTCTCCCTCCCCATGTTTGTCCCTTTCCCCTTTGCCCTGTCTGTCTCTCTCTAACTACCCCATACCTGTTTTCTCTCTCCCTCTGTTCTGTCTCTCTCCTCCCCTTCCTCTGTTCTATCTTTCTCCGCCCCCCCGGTATGTCTTCCCCCCCCCCTTATGTCTCTCTCCCCCCCTGTTCTGTCTCTCTCTCTCCCCATTCCCCCTGTTCTGTCTTTCTCTCCCTTCCTCTCCCTGTCTGTCTCTCTCTTCCCCTTCCCCCTGTTCTGTCTTTCTCTCCCTCCCTTCCCCCTGTTCTGTCTCTCTCTCCCCCCCCCCCTGTTCTGTCTCTCTCTCCCCCCCTGTTCTGTCTGTCTCTCTCTCCCCCTTCCAGCTGTTCTGTCTCTCCCCCCTCCCCCTGTTCTGTCTCTCCCCCCTGCCCGTCTCTCTCTGCCACCCCTCCCTTTGCCTTCAAAGGTGGATACAGGGAAAGGGGCGGAGCTAACCAGCTGAGCGGTGTAGCTCCGCCCCCACCCTGTGAAGCAGAGCAGCGTCTGCTTCACTGGGAGCCCAGGGCAGCAAGAGAAGGTGCTGCTCGGCTCCCCATGCTTAATGCAGGCACGGGGAGCCGAGCAGCACTTTCTCATGCTGCCAGTGGCTCCCCATGAAGCAGACGCTGCTCCGCTTCACAGGGTGGGGGCGGAGCTACACCGCTGAGCCGCTTAGCTCCGCCCCCTCCCCGGATCTAGCAGAGCATGCTAAGCAGAGGGCTGGTGAGGGGGGATCTTTTGATTTCTCCCAGCCAGTGCCTCTGCTGGCTTTTTTTTTACTTTTTTTTTCTTTTGGCGGGAGGGCGCCCCCTGGGGTGTTGCGCTATGTGCGCTTGCACAGGTCGCACACCCCTAAGGCCGGCCCTGTTGTTGGCGCTATATGAACAAATGTTAATAATGCGATAAGAATAAACTGCAGTTCAACATTTTGCCACAAGAAAGATGGGTGTTGCTCTAAAAAGAAAATTCTCTGTCACAATTTTTCATCCAGGGGAAGGCTGGCAGCTCTTTGTGGCCCACAATAAAACTTCATCATATCATCCGCTATCATTAGAGATATACTTTGATAGACAACCAAGAGATTGATAGAGAAACAAGCCAGTTGGATAGAAAGTTTGATGCCCTTATTTCTAATTTAAAAATAGTGCAACCTCAGCCCTGTATGTCAGGTTAGAGAGCAGCCCAGCGGGGCAAATGCCTCATTTTGAGCCCTCCCCTGATAATATCTATATATGTATTTTGTGCTTAAGTATAATTGGTCTATACCACATAGAAGCTGGCTTCTTTGTTTCTTTGCATTATTTGGGAACAGTTCTAGGAGTTGTTCTCTGTAAAAGAGTATAGGTGGAACTTAAGCAGGGCGCAAGCCAGTAACATGAGAAAAGGTCCTATCCTGAAGGACTGATATCCTGCTGTGCATACTACAGTCAATACTAAGTATTCTCAAGTATTCTCATAGGTCTCCTAGACCCTTCTGCATGTAGAAGGCATTTAGCCGAAAAAATTGGGGGGCTATTTCAACTGGGTACATTTATCCTGGTCTCAGATTTTTTTTATTAAGTTTATTCAGTTGTTTTTTTCTCCCTTTTTTGTACTTTATGCATTCTCTTTCTATTTGTTGTATACCATCTATTATTGGCCTGGATTTGGCCTGAATTATAATAGTGTTGTACTCACTTTATATGTATACATTCTTTATATTTTTAATTTATATATTAAAGGTAATTTTTTTTACTTTTGCTAAATTTGGTGTATACTGCTTCTTTGTATATACACTGACAGATAAGGTACAGAGATTGATAGACATCCAAAGAGCTAGAGAGGCAGGACAGATAAACTGACAAATAAGGTACAGAGACTTATAGGCAGATAGACACTTAAATAGACAGGCCTGATGGGTATACAGACAGATAAGGTACAAATACGATAGAAGACACAGAGACAGGCAGGACAGATATTCAAATGGAAACATAACATCAACTCAGCTGGCAAGCGACAGTGGAGAAATGACTGTGCCCTTAAAAACGTGTACAGTACACTCAAAATATTAAGTATTATATATATATGCACAGAGTCAATCATAATATGACTTTAAAAAAGTCCCAGAAGCCAATCAAATAGGCTGAATTGCTGTAGATGCCTATAAAGAATAAAATAAAATAAAAGACATAGCTCAGACTGAAGTTAATCTTTAAACAGACACTTAAAAATAACTCACAGGATAATGTAAAATAACAGGCACATCGAGATAAGTGAATTAAAAACAACATTTTTTGAAAGGTGGTGATAGACAGTGAGGAGGCCTAGATTTTGTTTATCATTTAATAGCCATGTGTGCAATTTAGAACAACATTTGGTATTTCATTTATACAAATTTTATTTAGAAGCAAACAGCAACATAAGAGGACTTGCAATTAAAAAATAAATCTTTCCCTTGTTGGTATAGTTTTAAACATGGAATAAAAACGTTTTGAGAACATAAGTAATTTATAAAACAAACCTCTATCAGCATCCAACACAAATCCAAATGGTCTGATTCATACATATACGCATTTATATACATAACATGCAAGCAAAAGTGACGCACTTGTCTTTTTTTTTCTACAACCTACTACTTAGATTGCCATTAGATTTACACACCAACACGCTCATTATAATAATCACAACACTCAAAATTCAACTAAATATTAATGTTGCCATCACACTGGTAGATGGTGTGCCAGGGATATCTTAACTGTGGTAATTTTATAATCTGTGCACTGCTTTTCCCCTGATGCTCAAGACAGGTAATTTTGATGACTGAGCATCATGGGAACTGTAGTCCAAAAAAATAATAATTTGAGAGCCAAAGATTAGCCATCAGTGGCGTCTACTTACTTTTTCAATTTCGATTGATTTTTTTTTAACAGGTCTGGGAAACCTCAGTGAATTACAACCCACCGTATATAACCGACCTAGCTCGTGGGGGCTGGTACGTTACTTTCCATATAAACAGCAGTTGCCATGGCTACTAGTTGCATGCGCCGTTTATCGGCCGTTGTCATGGAAGCGAGGGAGCGGCTTTCAAATGGGATCCGTTGATTGAAGCGGTGGGATACAATGTCAGAGCAGCAAGGACAAAGGCTTCTTGATAATAATACTAATTAAGGTGGGCGTGAGAGAAAATGTATAGCCAAGACGGTATTCAGATGATAGGTATCATGGTGATATTAAGTATAGGGGATAGAGAGATTACACCATGGCTGCTTACTCTATGGAAGCTATCACACATGATGTTATGGCCATAAGGCTTACCATCGAGTTATTGTGCGGTATATGTTTTTCGTGCTCCATGCAATGGTTGCCTCCTGCACTAATCTCGAGTTCATGAAACTCATCACTAGGTGGCGCTGGACAGCAGCGTTTGTTTCATGGCATGTAGCGATGTACATACAACATGAATTCAGAATCATCCAAGTAAGAGTAAATACATACTTAGGTGAAAAACACAGTTAAAATAATATATATGGTCAGTGACACCATATTCATTGGGAGATGCCCAGGACTGTATTCTCAATGAGTTATGGCGATGGTTTTGGTGGTGGGGGCAGAGGTAAGGGACACAAATATTCTTAAAACACTGATACAATATGTGATGAATATAGAAACTGTCCAGTGTTCTATTTAGAGTATAATGGGTGCAAGGAAAGAATATAATAGCTTGTGTTTGTTGTATGAACAGACACTTGTTGGACAAATTTATATTTTTGTAAAAATGGGTTGGATTGCAAGGAGAGGATGTCCACTATGGAAACATCTGCACAGTGCTATAAAGAGGCCTTGTCTGAGGTGTCTCATGTTTATGACATCACCTTGTGGCTTAATATGCTAATGAACTACTTTCAATCTGTAGTGTGTCATTTGGATTGCAAGCCACAAGGTGATGTCATACACGAGAGACCAGGGGCGCTGCTAGGTCTCCAAATGATCTGGGGCTAGAGCCTAGATGAGCTCTCTCACACTCCGTCTCTCACACATACACACACACTCCGTTTCTCCATCACATACACACATACTCCGTCTCTCTCTCTCACACTCTGTCTCTCTCACACACACTCCGTCTCTCTCACACTCCGTCTCTCTCTCTCACACACACACACACACACACACACACAAACTCTGTCTCTCTCTCACACACAGTCTCTCTCACACATACACACTCGGTCTCTTTTTTTCTCACACACAGCATCTCTCTCGTTCACTCGCTCTATTTTTCTCACACACAGTGTTTTGGATCTGATCAAGGGTCAGTTATGTTGATGTGTTGGTCCAAATTAGTTAGATAGGATACGTGCACGGAGAGAAAAGACACTGACACACTCTGTGGAGTCAAAGCAAATCTCTACTTTATTAAGTGCGACACAGCTGATTATATACTTCAAGGATATAGGTGTGGAAAGCTATTATGTTACCAATTGATTGGTTAGAAGGATGAATGATTGACAAGCTACGCCGTAATGCAAATGTAAAGGTTCTCTTAGCTAAGCTACGTAACAGGATGCAGCTGCATCCTGTGAAGCAACATCTCTTTCTGTTAAGCACAGCAATTTTCTGCATCATGTCAGTTTCTTAGCAAGCAAGTGTCCATTTTGTCTTATATTGCCATGACAACAGCATCTCTCTCTCTCGCACACACACACCGTCTCTCTCTCTCACCGTCTCTCTCTTTCTCACACAGACACCCTGACATACACACTCACACACATACACTTACGCAAACACCCTTACACACCCACACCTAGACAGACACACAAACACTTACGCAAACACCCTGACACCCACGCACTTACATACATTGAGACACCCACACACAGTCACACACAGTTCTTTTTTTGACCAATAAACAAAAAAACCTTATACTGTTGGTCCCCCTCCCTGCTAAGTTACCTTTATTTGCAGGGAGAAGGACGTTTTTGATGGGGTCTGCAACTGCAGAACACCGCCATCCAGTATCTTCTGCCAGATGTGACCTGACACCTGGACCACAGAAAATCACACAGCGCAACGGGGCCAGAGCTTGCACCTGTCGCGCTGGGCTCAGTATGGCCAGGAGGTGTGGTAACCGCAGGCACGCGCCTGTGAGCCCCACCTCGAGGAGGAGGTGCTAGGGAGGGATGGCTGGTTTTATATTTATGTAACAAACATTATATAAAACCAGACATATATATCAACCAGTTATATATATTTGTAAACATATGGTTCAGGTTTATATAATATTTATATGATATATATGGCTGGTTTTATATTTATATAACAACTATTATATAAAACCAGCTATATACATATAAATATTATATAAACCAGCCATATGATTAAATATCTCAAGTTTATATAATATTTATATAATATAAATATATATATATATATATATATATATATATATATATATATATATGCCTAGGGGGGCTGTTTGTTGGCTGGGGCTGGCTGTACACTTGCACACAGACAGAGACAACACACACAATCAGACTTACAAAGACAACCTCACATACAGTCAGACTTATACATACAGTCACATAGACACACTTGCACTCACACTCACACAGTCAGACTTTTACTTATATACATATACAAACACACACAAACGCTTACACACAGAAATATGTTTTATTATATTTTTCTTTGTCCCCCTCCCTGCATAGTTACCTTTCATTTGTGGGAAGGGGGATTGTTCCCTCTTCCAGTTATCTTCTGAGCGCCGGATGTCCGTTATAGGTGGTTCAGAGCGCAAGGGGGCAGAGCTTACACCCCTCACACGAGATGCGGCTTGGAGGTGTGGTTACTGGTGGAAAAGTCACTCTGGCCGCACCTCTGCCGCATGCTGGACGGACCTGTACTATGCGATCAGTGCTGATCGCGTAGTACAGCTTTTAACTGCATTCGGGGCTTTAACCTGGAGATTCGGGGCTTCAGCCCCGTTAGCCCCCCCCCCCCCCTAACGACGCCACTGCGAGAGACACAGCTGGCACATTTTAAAAACCTGTTTTATTCTTAAGGCTTTACTCAAGAGAGAATTGCAGGGCATTGAGACAGGAATTTCAAACTTAAAGGAACATTTAACATTGTAACTTAAACAAAACATGTCCTGGGACATTTAAGTTAACCCGACATGTATCTTAATAGATACACGTGGGTTTACTATCTGCTGTGTCTCACATGTGACACACAGCAGTTCCTGGGTCCCTCTGCTGATTCCATGCAAAAACGAGGGTCTCTCTCCACTCTTGCAGAGAGAGACCGTCGCTGACCAGACGGCTGCCTGCTTCCTATGGAAGCATGGCAGCTGTCGGTCAGCGGATAAACTGGGGTGTACTATCAAAAGTTCACGCCAGTTTATCCTCATCCTAGGGACAACTAACTTTTCACTTGTACTTCTATATTAGAAGCACAGTGAAAAAAAAAATGTTTAGTGTCCCTTTAAGTCTAAAAGTAGCTTAGTTGTAAAAATTCATCTGCATTGGAGATTTTTTTTTAATTTGACGTAAAGTTTGAAATTTACATCTCAATTCCTTGCAATTACTGTATATTTTTTTTTCTAAAATTTGTACACCAAAAATTGGGGGTCGTTTTATACATGGGGGTGGGGGATATTGATTTCTTCATTTTGTGTTCCAAAAGTAAGGCTCGTCTTCTACATGGGGGCGTCTTATAGACGGAATAATACGGTATTTCTTGATTGAGTAGAACCTTTATTGTATGTAATTCTGCTCATACAATGTATAGATAATTTTTGCTTCTTTTCAAGCCTAGCATAAACAGTATTTAGGTGACAGAATCCCTATAAGTGACTGGACAGCTAATAAAATTTCTTGTACCCTTGGCGACAGAGGCTATTTTAAAACTTCTGCTGTGTTTGTGTTTAGCTGTAGTTTTCCTATTTCTTATTTAATCTACCCATACATATTATATTTTGTTTTATCAGCTTTACAAAGGGTTTTCTTCATATCTTCCATTATTTTCATCAAAAATATGACTAAAAAAGTCATACAATATGTTTTTAACACTTTTTCCAACTATGACCTGAAAGAGCTTTTATAAAATTACAAATGATAAAAAATACCCCGTCTAAATAGTTTCTAATATTTGTCCTGAGTTTCGAAATATGCCATGTTTACATGTTTTTTTGTCCCCTAACCATTCTATCCTTTTCACCCCAACCCTAGCTCTAGACCTAACCATAATTCTAACCCTAACTGGAACTCTAATCCTTACCTAGATCTAGGGCTAATAGATCGAAGGTTTGTCTTTGTCTTTTTTTTATGTAATGTTGCTGACTGCCTCTAGGGGCAGTCAAGCAACAGAAGTGATTTCTGATCACTTCCGTCGTCCTTGCCAGATACAGGCCAGCGGCATATTGGAGGAGCATGCTGCTTTCCTATATGGCACCCGCGATCACTCTGTGGAGTGATTGTGGTGCACTGGGGGCCACATTTTGGTGTTTCTTAGTGCCTCACCATCAAGGTATTACAGCAACACCGTTTGAGCAAAAAAATGAAGTTATGTTTAATTGAAATATTGCATCAAGTGTAGGAATTTTCAATACTAACGCATTAATGAAAGAACACAAATGTAGGACCTCATTGAGCCGTCTTTGCTCCATATAACTCTGTAGGTGGGCGGACAAGTTCTTTAGACGCTTGGGTCAGGTGGGTCTTGGATCAAAAAGCTCTTATTTGGCAGATGTACAGAGCAAAGGGGTCTCAATAAAGTCCTATTTGTAATCTTTCATTAAAGCAATTCTATTTAAAATGCCTACACTTGTCAGTCTTTCAATTAAAAATATCTTTTTGTTCTTTAACAGAGCTCTGTGATCAAGTTCACGACTGTCACACTTACAAACCAATAGAAGAGAACATCTTACTTTTTCTACGTTTTCTATTCCACTAAATCATGAATGTATTTCAAATAGATCATAATTGTTACTTTCAAATGTTTCCATTACTTGTTAAATGATTGTTTCCACTTCATGTTATATATTTGTCCTTTTAACATCTGTTTTAATTCTCCAGCAGAGTGTTTACACCATGGATGAAATGAAAGCAGCTTCACACACAATCCATTTCATAGGTATGTGAAAAAAGCTTTTAACCTAAATAATATTTGTCATTTATTTATAAGGTGCCTTATGTGTCAAGGTTTTGGTTGCTATGGGCAAGTGGATTTTTCTACAGGGGTGGTTATGATTTCTGCCCTGGACTGGTGTTGCCAACAACCATCCCATAATACAGGGCTGCAAAATATCATGGTGATAAATAAGATAATAATAATGTGATACTTTTATTAGTTCTTGGCCTTAACTTATATCTAGGATAGTCTTGCCTATCCCATCAATTCCTTGACTGTGTTTACCTCTTCCAATTCCGCTGGAAGGCTATTCCATACATCCACTACACTCTCGGTAAAGTAATACCTCCTGATATTGCTTTTAAATCTTTGCTCCTCTTGTTGTGGTATTTTTTCTTTTTTTTAAATATACTCTCCTACTTTACTATGCTGATTCTCTTTCTGTATTTAAATATTTCTATTGTATACCTCTGTCTCATCTTTTTTCCAAGCTATACATGTTAAGATCCTTTAACCTTTCCTGGTAAGTTTTATCCATGATTCATGAACCAGTTTAGTAGCCCTTCTCCGAACTATTTCCAAAGAATGCCACACATATATATATATATATATATACAAAGTAATTTGGAGGAATACTTACAATGACTATAGAAATAAATAAAATAAAAATGTGTACTTTGAATTTCACATTTTCCTGTGAAAGAAGAAACTTCTTGAATTTCTAATTTTTTAACTATCAAATAAAATGCAATTATTACAAGAGAAAGTGATTGTAAGATTTGCATCTTAAGTAGGATAACCATCTGTCTACTGCTAGACAGGAGAATCCTGTTTTTCACTGTGTGCTCTCTATTATGTAGATGGTGTAGATGGGACTTTTTGTCTTTCATGTAAGATTACATTTGTGATTTCTAGTTCAACTCCAAACACCTGATTAACGTGACCATGGGTGATCTAGTGCAAAACAGAACAAAAGCACCAAGTACGTGGATACTTGAACAAAGAATACAATTATAATGTGCATATAATGCACTAAAAATCTATATATGTGATAAAATAGAATTTTATAAATATATATACTTAAAATAAAAACACACACAAAAATAATGAAAAGAACAATAATTAAAAAACAAATGATCAATACTGTGGAATCCCTAAAAAATATATAGGAATGACCATGATTAAACAGTGATCATCCTGCAATGGGTGTAAAACAAATAGAATGCACACATGTGGATGAGAAGTATATGAAAAAAGAACCACAGGGTTCAACTCTCACATATAATCTTATTTCACCTGAATAAATGGTCCTGAAAGGAAAAAAAAGTACGACATATGGTTCAATATTGCTTGAACACATATATTGATATTTAAATGCACTGTAAGAATGAGCATACTCATAGGAGCACAAGTATCAGGCACGGGGGTGCATACTTGGACGCAATGGACACAGCCGCGCTGGGTACAGGCAGATGGAAGCTAAATACCCAAATTCCTTCCCCCCTGGATGTAAAAAAAATGTAAACTCCACACAGATGACACTGGAGATATGGCGTCCGATTAAGTGAATGCTTTTAATAAAAAGCAGGATCTTAGCACAAAATAGCATCCAGAGAGATCAGTGAATCGGTATACACAGTGCTTTGCAGTCCAGTGCGCCTAGGGAAACCGCTTGACTGTTATACAGATGCTCTGGGACCAAACAGCACAACGCGTTTCGTCAAACAGACTTCCTCAGGGGAATGTGTTAAACATGCCGGACTCCTCCTTACATACTCTCTAAATATCCTGTTTTGTACCTTCCACAGAGACTCCATCTAGTCTCTGGTTGTAATCTTTTAGGAACTTGTAACTTTATGTCCTTTTTAGGTTCCTGATCATCCGATACCATGTAGGTCACGACCCTGGAAGATAATCAAGATTTGCCCATCTATGGGGCTTGTTCATTGCTTCAGACTCTTTATAGCTTAAAACAGAGCACAGTACAATAAAACAACTTTGAATAAATTTTTTTTCAACAAAACTTTGTCTGAAACATCAGCTTAAAATGTTACTCTAGACAGGGGTGTAATAGTTAGAAACATAGAATGTGTAGATAAGAACCATAGCCCACCTAGTCCTCCCTTTTTTTGTTTGCTGGTTTGACAATATATTAGTCCCTGATCTTATTTTATATCTATGCCTTTTCTATGCATGCTTAAATTCCTTCACTGTTTTAAACTCTACCACTTACATGCATCAACTAGCCTCTCAGTCAAGTAACACTTCCTGATATGTTTTTTTTTAACAATCTGTTTATTTTGGTTTTATATTTTGCATAAAACATTACATTATCACTGTACCGATGTTTGAAATGATAAAAAAAAAATCTAGTAGTGGGATGTGATATACTGTGTACTCCCTCCCTTCTCCATCTCCGCCCACTCCACACCTTCCCTCCTTACTAGTATACCTCTGCCCCCCCCTCCCGATTTTTATTCTGTACTCTCCCTGATTATACCTTCCAGCACTCCCTATTTAACAATCCGCCTCCCCTCTTTTATAACTTGAGCTATTCCAAACAGATTTGTTTTGTTTCTTCCATAACAATACCCAATTTATGTCAAATGAGTTATCATTAGAACAAGAAGAGGGTACTTTACCTTCCCTGCAGCCCCCCCAACAGTGTCATGAGTTTTTAAGTATTCCAATTTTGAGCAAATATCTGCAGCTATGGCCGTTTTTTCTGTCAAAGCTATGAAGTGTTCAACCTATTAATTACGGTGTCGTATACCAAGATGTTTTTTGGAATGTGTGTTGAATTTGTTGCTTGTGTGGGTCATCTAAGGCTGCTATAAATGTTTCCCATCTTTCTTTTTTTGTGGAGGCCTCCAACCAGTCCATCCTGACGTCATTGTCGCAGTAGTAGTAGTAGAAGAGTTATGTGCTAAACAGGGGCATTGTAGGAAGTTCTTTGTGAGTCCACTGCTGTAGAATCAATTTTCGGGCTACCGCCCAGATTATACACAGTAGAGCCACTGAATAGTGCTGGGGACTGTCAGCCATGATGAGGCCGAGCGTAGCAGCCTCCTGGGTAATTGAGTAATTATGAATTTGCGCCATGGTTAAAAAGGCGTGGCGTGTAGGAGCTTACAGGTAAGATTTGCATGTTTTTATGTCTTCAAGTACCACACCAGGAAAATGTTGTGTCCATTTGGTGATTCCTTTGGGGGTATAATCTAGGAATGTTGCGTAGTGTATCACCAGGCCGGTAAAAAATTGGCATCGGGGCCATGTTAAGTCTATGGAGACAGTAGCAAGGCTGGTATTTTTCTGAAGAAAAGGTTTTGGTCCCAAAAATGCACCATCAGCAATGGAGGCAAAAATACAGATATAGACTGCTTCTTAAAAACAGCATACTTTTATTCTGGTCCGTAGACCCCATTAAAAGATGTTTAATAAGTATTATATGCAAAACATGTCACATAACCATCCGCTATCCACTGTACATAACCCCCATAAAGTATTTTGTCATAAGTGCCCTTCCCACTATCCACCTTCTAGTTTTTTCAATAGGTGTGACCTAACTGGTACAGTTTATGAATAAAACATAATTAAAAAGGATTATGTGCACATAGGGACATAACAGTGTTCTATTAGTATTTGCAATATTTTGAGAGAAATACACACAACAGCCTCATGAAAGATACTTATTACATAGAGTGAATTTCTTGAGAGATTAGAAATGCAATCCCCCCAAAAGCTGGCCAATAGGTGACTCCATACCACTCAAACAGTGTTACACACTAGGTAGTAGTTTCAGAAAATGTGCTTAAATCTTCATGAGCAAGGCTACCTGAATAATCAAGATGGCTTCCCCTGAGGAAGCAAAACATGGAGATGGCACTTGATGCATGATGCCATAGTGTGTAGGTGCCATTTGTGTCTGGGTTTCAGCATCCATTATTGTGTTTGTTTGTTAGTTACTACTATATGCATATTTTTAATTCACTGTTTGCTTGTGCTTGGCTTTCTAAAGCTATATAGTTACTGTATATATGACCTCTGGTGTCAGACATAATTTAGATACTAAATGGGCAAATTTTACAATGAAGCGCACACACCCTGAGCAACACCCAGATGTACAAACCCACAAATTATACACTGACACACCCTGCCAGTATTCACATATACTACACAAACATTTAACCTGGATTTCATGCTTACACTACAAAAATACAAATTGAATGAGCACACAATTTGTGCTGGTACAGATCTCCCCGAAGAGGTTACATCCTATAGGGCTGGCTATTTTAGCCTTGTCCATTCTCACTGGGGCTCCCAGTTCTTTGTTTTTCTCTAAGTTATATGATGTTATGAAAATAAAAATGATGATGCCTCTCCCAATTAGATTACGTCCTATAGGGCTAGCTACTTTTAACTTTGTCCAAGAAAACAATAGCAACTTATTGTTATATAATTCATAATAAATAAGTAATCCACGCTGCTGCCACAGACGTTATAGACATCAAACACCAAACGCACCTATAACATTAATAAACTGTTCACACATGACAAAAACAAGTCATATGGGTAATTAATTGATTATATCTTCATTAACAAAGTCTGTTTAATGCACTAGTGCTGTGGAATCTGTAATGCACAATGATGTTTTAAACTGTATTCACATATTTTGTACCATGAATTCTGTGTAATATTGGATACCCCATGCTATGAAAGGCTCCCCCACCTTCCTGTTCAATTGCCTCCCCACTATTTTGCCCCCACTCCATTTTTTTTCTGGAAACCCCCCTGCCCATTATGTCTTTTATATTTCTTAAATCATTCTACAAAGAAATGTGAAAAACAAAAATATATAGCAATTCAGAAAATGTTATTGAATGTCTTGAAAAACTAAAAAAAACTGGAACAAATAAATGCATTTTGATTTTTAAAGTTCCAGTGTAATAGGTATTTATTTATTTTTCCATTTTTTTTTAATAAACACGGAGAGATATTTTACAATTAAGTACAGTTTTATATATTTGGCTACATCTAATTCCCTATGATTCTGTTGTGTGTAGTAACTTTTATGTAACTTAAAATTATTGATTATTATAATAATACAAACACATTACAAACAAACATGCCAGGTTAAGAAATGGCTAAATTGTAAGTGGTATTTCAATGGTAACAGCCAATATAAAAACAAATATCCCCATTAAATATACCAGGAATATATATTTATCGAGTGAGTTTGCTTTTCAATGTTTATTGGATATAAAGTCCAAGAAAATGAAAACTTTTAGCCTAGACTGGATTATTAAAGTATATTTGTGTTTATAAAGAATAACCAAAAATTTCCAAATTGTGATAAAAGTCTACTCAAGAAAGATAAAATTGCAGGTTCTTGGGATGGGGAATTTCAAACGTTAGGCCAAAGAAGCCGAGTTGGAAAAATTCTCCACTGCAGCTGAATGTGAGAATTTTTCCAACTTGGCTACTTCGGCCTTAAGTTTGTAATACCTGTATTAATTGCATTCATCTCTTGATTGAGTAGACCCTAAAGAGTTACAACATCTAGAAAACTTTCTCTCATACCTGCAGCTGATATTGAGCAGTACCAACATTTTTGATGTTATAAAGGAGGGTATGTAGCAACATTTAATGAACCAGTTGCAATCAGTGCTTCTCTCTAATAATTGCCAGACTAGCTGAACCTGTTTAAGAAATGTGTGTGGCAATGCTAACCCAAAGATTGTGTTGAGGCAAGTTAAATCTGGGCTATCATTAGTACATGCAATGAAAACTTTCTTAAACCTGCACAAACACTTGTATATGCAAATGCAATGCGTGTATGTGTATTATTAGGAAATTAATTCCAATGTAAAATATTTTCTTATGTTTCTCTTCTTTATTCCTGGCATTATCTGCTCAGTGATCCCCCCCCCCCTCCCCCCAAACAAAAAAAACCCACATGGAGTAGAAGAGTCAAACCGGATTTTCTCACTTTAAAAGAGAATTGGAGAACTGCTGCTTGATACCAGAGTTTCACCATGTCAGTCCTCAATTGAATGGTTTTTAGGATATCCACACATGCTCACAGGTGAAACTGGTGCATTGGTCTATTCACTAAAATTTTACTTTGGATCATTTCACCTCCCAATACTTTCAGTGGGGAAGATTTTACCCTGGGTTTTGTTTACTCAGTGCCAAATTCGACTTAATAAAAGTTGACCTCCAAAGATGACTTTTAGACCATAGACCCAACTCGGTGTTTAGCCACTTGTTCTCATGTAAGAAGAAGCAGAACAACTTCACCGTTGAGAATAATCAAGAACCAGTGCTTAAAGATTTTGTTTTAGAGCAGTGTTCAGACACAAGGCTATCCTAGCTATAAGACCGGGAACGGGGGACTAATAAAAGTACTCAAAAAAAAAAATTGGGCAGACTAGATGGACCGAATGGTTCTTATCTGCCGACACATTCTATGTTTCTATGTGTTGTCCAATCTCTTGGACATAGTTTGGAGGGTCAGAAATTATTGATTTCTTTTTTTTAAATTTAATTTCAGTCTACTGAAATTTTGAAAAAGATATACAAGTAAACATACATAAACATATATAGACAAAACAGCAAGAGATAATCTCCTACTCATGACTTAGATTGAAATGAACTAACATTTGTTGCATCCTTAAGAAAACACCTTAAACAAGCTATTTCAACATATTATGGTTATAGAAGGAAATCCAGGATAATTATTGATTTCTTGAGACAACCTATGGGATGTTCAACCATGATGAGGGCCACAAAAACAATTCCAGCCACCGTCTGCCTGTTGGATGTGCTTACTAAAGTTATCAGAACATCTAAAAACATCTCAATTGTGGTAGGCACATGAATCAGAGTTTTGCAGGATGCATACAACATTTAATGGCACACATGGAAGTGCTCATATATGTGACTGTTGCTGGGATCTGCAATAAATAATTAAAAAAAATTACATTTTATAACAATCAGAGTTACAGAGCCAAAGAATAAAATAATTTGACATGTTAAAAACAAAAGCTTTCAGTTTAGATCTTGGATTTTCTGTAAAAATACAGCTAGAATTTAAATTATTGTCATCGAGCATTAAATGAGCCAAGGAAAAGAAAAAAGGGCAAACCCCATCTGCTACAAAATGCAATAATAGTGACAAGATAAGGACTCTATGTTAGATTGTTATTCCATTTAAGCCAGTTTTTTTCTTACTCAACGTGTCAGAGCAGAGATAGCCGCAGACCATCCGCGGTTTTATTATTCAAATATTAATAGCCGCTAAACAGGCTATCGAAATATTGGCGTTTGACTACCCTTCCCATTTAGAATATTGTGAAAAAAATATAGTACATCAGCTAAAAATGGAGAAATGAAAAAATCTCAAGAGAGGGGTAGCCATAGAAGAGTGGAAAAATGGGAGACCTGGTTGAACACGATACAAGAATAGACTGGGGGGCGCATACCCCTGGGAATATAAACAACTGATTTAGAGTCTCCTCGAAGTGTGTATTGATCTATTTTTTGTATTGAACAAAAAAATTCTGAACATTCCCCCCCCCAAAAAAACAACAATATATATATATATATATATATATATATATATATGTATATATATATAACTTGTAATTTTACTGAAGCTGAACACAAGTTGAAGCATGGCAAGATGAAGCTCTCAAAGTGCTCTCTCCAATTTTTCTTTGCCCATCAATATCAGCCACCCTGCTCATTCTTGCTCTTCCTATAATTTCTCTTACAGTGAGTTCAGTTAAAATGTGCTCTAAACTGCCTAACATCCACAAGTGCCAGTCTTAGATCATAATATTTACTGTGTCCTCCATGATTGATGGAGATTCTGTAGGCACATGCCAAGTGCCAACGTAGAGGTCTCAGAGTGCCACGTGTTGGCCATCACATACCCAAAGTATAATGTATAATTGTATAGAACATGACACCTTATTTTGCCGTAGCTAAACATAATAATTAAACATTAGACATAGCTATAGGGATTATTATCTCCAAACAGTATCAGTTGGTTAAAGGTATTATACTGAAATGTTTCACGGCAATGGTCATGCATCTAAATGTTTATTATTGCCATGCATTCTTCGTAATGTCCCATTAGAGCCCATCAGTATAAATATAGATATGTCAATACTAAGGTTAGAATTTGGTGGCAACATGGTAAACTCCCATGGTAAATATTTCCAAAAGTCCATCCCAACTATTCTATTTGGTCTATAAGACCTGTGACCCAAAGACCACATATCCCAGCACTAGAAATAATTATTTGTTTGTACCTTCTGGGGATTTCAGCTTTTATTGTTTGCTTTAATTTAATGCATTATTTTCCTTAGATGAATGATTTTATGTATGTCGATTTGTACTCTGTCTTTCTAAATACTGCTATTTTAGCTAATGTGTGTGTCTGTAAACTGATTTTTTTCCCCTTGTATATACACCTTTTGCTACAAACTTAATAAAGAAAAAGTGTAATTAGAGTTAGAATTAAAGGTTCGATTTAGGGGGGCATTAAGGTAATACTTAATTTTGAGTGCATTAGAGTTAGGGGGCTTTGAGTGGACCCTAATTGACTACATATAAAATACACTTGGCTGCAGTTCCCCATTTTATTCATTCTAATGTTAGTATATTGGCAAACAAGTACAGAAAGAACCACAAAATGAGTGGAAATAGTACTATAAATATGGCATATTTTTTAACGCATACAAAAAACAGTATCTGCAAAAGAAAAAACACACGACATGTCACCTTCATCTCCTCTGGGAAGCCGCAGCTTTACTTAAATGATTTCTCCCAAGTGTTCGTTTAAAAAAATAGATCAAGTAGGGAGGGCTTAACACTCTCTGCAGAATATCTACAAACCAAAACAGGTTATGTTTAAACTCTTCTGTAGTCTCCTTCCTAAGGCACAGATAAGATTTGTTAACTGCTTACTTCTGTGTCGGACGTCTTTACAGTAGTATGTAGGGTTCATTGAATCCTTGGTTATTTGAACAAACTTGACCTAGATGATTAAAACTGACAAGAAAAAGACATTATGTGTAGCTTATAGGCCTGTGCTTTTGGATTTTTTGAGCAGCATATTTTTCTGTACATTAAATGGAAGTCATGTTTTTATGAATATGTTTATCTTTGTTTTCCCTGAATCATCACTGCTATCAGGGCCAGTGGCGGACTAGTTGGTTGCCAGGAGACAGAAGTGGCCCACCAACAACTATAAGGCTATAATTTAATCTTTATAATAAATAAATAAAATTTTCAAAAAATACACAAGTGGAAAAAAAGGTACCAATAACATTTTTGTGATTTTTTTTTCTTTCTTTTTTTTTTCTTTATTACAAATATTAAACACAGATATACAAAATCTTCATGAGAGAGGTAGCCAGACCGCATCCCTATGCAACCACCGAAGGGGGGTATCTTCCTTAGCGGCAGCAGTCCACCCAACCTGTATCGGTCCTAGTGGGGATCCAGGCGTTGCGCTTGGAAGATGTCTGATTATTCCTCCCCTAGACCCCCGCACTGCCCCTGCCTCCTCCCCTCGCCCCTAGATTCTCCCTCCTTTGTCAAGCCTATTCAACACCCACAGGTAAACCTCCCTTCTGTTATACATTCTTAACTACATTCTCATATGTTTGTACGCTTGTTAACCTATTTTGTTTAAAAATTTGTGGTATATAAATAATACTTGGTCTCTTCTTGTCCGTCAGAGGGAGATCGGTGGTCCCACCCCCCCTATCTAATATATTCCTAACTCCTGTTTATGCTCCTTATTTGTGCTGGTGTGCCGACTTATTCGACAGTCACTCTATCAATCCATAAGTCGAAATCCTCTGTATTTTTCTTGCCCTGTTCTAATTGTGCTTGGATCTGCTTCTCCATTTTATTGTGATTTTTTTTTATATATATTTTTTGGTAATTACAGTATACATATTACTGGCAGTATACAGTAGATACTAAATGTAAATACCTATTGTTATAATTTTATGTATTTTTTATTTTAAATAAATGGTGGATTTTATTTTTTTAAATTAAAATGTATTTGGCATAAAAAATAAGTTTATACACTTTTGAGACAGATTTTAGATTACATCTTTCTTGGGCAGATGTAATATATTTTAAGAACCTGGACCTCATTTCCCATTATGAACAGCCAGCATTATGGCTGAGCATAATGGGAAGTATGGCCCACATCTGCCTTTTTATTTCAAGTGAAAATGTTATTAGAGTTATGCTGTCTTTTTGTTTATTAGTAGAGTTAAACATTTCTTTAATGCAACAAGCCCTCAAATCATGTTATCTGTACAGTAAATAGTCACTATATCTTTTCACTCTCAGCCTTCCCATCTCCTACCAAACCCTACCACATTCCCTGTCTTAAATTTACTTGCTGCAGATATTCTAGAAAATTGCTATATCTCACACATTAATTTTTCTTCAAGCCCTAGATCCAAACTTATGCTTTTATTGTGCATGGATGTAGCACAGAACTCCTCCACAATAAAACTCACACTATGGTGCATTGTGTGTAAATGTATCACAGAGATCCACAGCAATAACACTCATAAGTAATGTGTAGTGTGTGTTAGGATATCACACTTATGGTCCACTTCCATAAAACTAGAAGTAATGCAGGACTTTTTAGGACTAATTCAGGAGCCAGCTTGATTATTTTTAGGAGCCAGGCAAATTGAACTTCCATAGCGTTCTCTGTAAAACAATTTAAAAAAGGAGCCAGCAGTACAGATTTTAGATTGTCTTAAATAGAACTCTACAAACGTTCCATTTACCCTTCTCCTAAAAAGAAAATCAGGCTGGCTCCTGAATTAGTGTTAGTGTAAAAATGAGACTTTTTTTTTTTTCACAAAGATTATTATTTGATATCTATACCTTACCCCCTCCAGCTTCTCTGCATTGGCAGATAATGTGCTGATAAATGTACTTTACAGTTTTGAATGGCAGACTGTGTTGCAATTGTAGTTATGCATAAATGGCAATTGTGGTGCAAAGTTGTAAATATAGTCTAATCACCCTAGCAACCAAATGCACTCTTCAAGTTGATTGCTCCACTTTTGTCACTTTACACCAGTATTTACATATAAAGCACTATATCCTTTCATGTGTCTTATCTTTACACAGTGTATTTTTCAAATGGGCTTTAACCCCTTCGCGACCTTATGTCGAGTTAAGAGCTGCAGCATTAGCGACCATAAGAGTTAACTCGTCATGCAGTCTAGCCGGTGGTGCGAACCGTGTGCACCGCCAGCTGGTCTGAAACGGGTCCAGGACTCTGCCTCGCACCAGAGGCAAAGTTTATGGACCCGATCGGCTGGTTTATAGACGTATGATCGAGGTGATCACTCGATCACCGCCATAATATGCAAATTAGATGGCAAAGTCACACATAGACTTTGCCTCTAGTTCACGCTCTGTACTTCACGTTCTTATAGTGAAGCACAGAGAGAGACCTGTAAGTAAAAAATAAATAAATAAAAGGAAGAACATCCTGTAAAAAGAAAAAACTTTCCTTGCTGATCACAGTTTGTAACTGTGAGAGTGTGTGTGCTGGCTGAGTGTATCTGTGAGTTGCTGTGTGCTGGCTGATTGTGTCTGTGAGTGTTTGTTTGCTGCGTGTGAGAATGTCTGTGTTTGCTGAGTGTGAGAGTGTGAGTGTTTGCTGTGTAAGTGTGTCCTGGCTGAGTGTGTCTGTGAAAGGGTGTGTCTGACTGTGTTTGTCATTGAGTATGACTGTGGGCACAATAATTGTACTGATAAGCTGTTTGGGTATAGATATGGCCCTGCCAAGCTATTTGGGGACAAAGGCAGTGGCATGTTTAAGGACAATATTAGCAGTGATTAGCTGTTTGGGGACATTGATGGGAGTGATAAGCTGTCTGGGCACAAATATGGCCCTAATAAGATGTTTGGGAACAACAATGGCAGTGACAGCGTTTGTGGACAATGATGGCCCTGTGGGGGCTACAATGTGGTACTGTGGTGTGTGTATCTGATCAGAATATGAATGTGTTTATATATTCTAGTGTATCTGATCAAATGTCTCCAAGATGACACCACTAACACAGGGCTTGACAAACTTATCTGAGTTTAAGGAGCCAGCTAAAAAATCTAGGAGCCAGACAACGACACATAAACACAATCACACGCAGTCACAGACAGACACACACAGTCTGTCAGTCACATATACACACACAGACACATAGTACGTCACATATACATACAGAATAAAGGATCCTTTATTCTGATTTGGAGGACTAGGTTGAAAGTCCTCTCTGTGCACCCTCAACTTCTGGGTGCGAAACCTGCTGTTTTTGTACTTATACATAAATACACACACACATCCAGTCAGTCACATGTATACACACACAAACACATCCAGTCAGACACATGTATACACACACAAACACATCCAGTCAGACACATATATACACACAAACACATACATATATATACATAATGCTTTGTAACAGGGTCTTGGGAGATAAGACAAATGACAAAGGATTTAGATAAATAAATAAAATGCTGGTAAATAAATAAAATAAGTCTGTGGTATTTAAGTTTAATGTTGATAAATGCAAAATAATACATTTCAAGTGTGTAGATCCAAATGCAAAAAATTATATATTGGGTACAGTACTAACTAGAAAAAAACTATACTAACTATAAAAAAAGTAATTTAGTGCGCTAATCCAAATCACTTAGAATAAAAGTCTCTTTCACCCGCAAAATGCACAAGCTAAAGTCCTTCTCCCTCCTCTCCCTTCAATCTTAAAAATATATTGCTGAATGGATCTTTAATAGTGTGTCACTACAGTACACTATAACATGTCATCTGTGGTTTTCATCGTTGGGAGGTCTGGCAATTTTTTAGCAGGGAGACTCTGTCGTGTCTCTGCCATTGTGTACCTTGGTACATTGTGTACCTTGGTGGCCAGGAACAAAAAGGGGTGTTTTGTTGCTTGATTAATGGACCTACCGTGATCTCGGGGCGCACCAACTAAGTCAGTCCTAGACTGTTGCGGCGTACCTGCTGGAAGTCCCTATATCCAATTCAGTGAGCCTGCTTATAGCCCCACACTAACTGGACAAGCCTTGGTAGTCTCTGCACTCCTATGGCTCCTCCCCTATATCATAGGCCCAATCTGGCTTTACATACAAGGGCTTCTGGCAAGAAGTACAGTTCTCTGATACCAAGATACCTTTGGCATCTGTTTGATTCTCCTAGAATCTGCACATAATTTCACCTCAAAGCATACACCACACTTGAGGGGTAAAAGACCACCAGGTTCTGATAAACGGGGCACCACTGTGATACTTCCTTCCCTCCAAATGCCAGGAAGAACTATGGGCAGATGGACTAGAAAACCGCAAAAATGTAAGGCTACATGGAATCAGTGAAGAGGACCACAATCAAGAACTGATGCATTTTTTCCCCGAAGGCTACTGGCACATTTCTTCCCTAACACTCAAGTCAGATGCAAAGTTTTACAGTTCACGGCTCCCTTACTGTATCAGCCTTTTTCCAAGGCTCCCCAAAGTCAGGGGAGCCTACCTAATAGTTGCAGGGTGCAGGGCCGCCATCAGAAATTTCAGAGCCACTTACTGAAAAAAAATTCTGGGCCCCCCCTCGATAGTTTATCCATTAATAGCTCACTGATAATTTGATCATTAAAAGCCCACTGATAATTTGTCCATTAATAGCCCACCGGCGGAAGTGTCGGGCAACATCGGATCCTGCCGGCGGGGTGGATCCAGGTCTCCTGTTGCACAGTTTGGGAACACATTCATTTAAACACAAAGGAATTATAAATACATAAAATATTGTTATTTTAAATATAATATTCTCAATCCTAACACTGAAAGATGTAATTTTGTCTGAATACAAATATTCAAAAGTAAAAATAATATAAAAGCCATCTTGCGCTGTAGGGGGTAGACATGTTTTTCAGAATCTTGGCTCAGATCTTCCTTCAACAGACTTCAAGAAAGTTTGTAACCCAAAATTCAAAACAATATGTTCACCCCCTGATAACACTCGATAAGAAACCGTATTTAAATGCTCTCTTTACGGAATTTTTATTTAAAATGTCTACACTTGAAGCACTCTTTAAATTCACAATAAATTAATTTCTTTGCCTATAAAGTTAATCTTTAAATACACATAAAATAATGCTTGCACGTTTTTAAAAAAAATTTTTTTTATTAGTTCCACATAACAAAGACATCTTTTTTTCAGGGATGACACCATCAGCACAATTGGAATACCATTTTACAACAAATATAGTTTTGCTGCATATTCACAGACCATGTTTAGAAATAAAACATGAATAAAATTACAAATAAGATAGAGAGAGCATGATTTTCATGGTATATTTTTATACCATCTGTCAGTGAATACTGTATGCTCATTTGGTGATTGCTCCCAGTCCATACATAATTTTGTAATTTTGGATTTAGTGCTCGAGAGACCTTTAATATTTGTATGTATATGTATACATGCATCTTCCTTATTTTATGTTACTGTGTATCAAATATAGATTACTTTGAGCTGTTGTAGGTCTATTAAAAGTTTTCTACTACTGTTTTCCACTGAAGAAGGGTTCTTGGCAGTGAAGGTGTTAAGGGTTAATGTTGCACCTAGTGACTGGGCAGGGCTGATGGAGGCGGAGTGAAAGGTGTGTTTGAATCCTGAATCCTTTCCTCATCTTGATAACAGCAGGTAGCTGGAAGCACCTGTTCTGGGCTGCATTTTACCTCTTATTCTCTCTCCTTTTCCTCAGCCAGGTGTGTTCAGCCACATCATGCTTGAGCCAGCTTCTTCTCTCAAAGTCCTGAAGGCTCCCCTTCTCTTCATTAGTTTTCTGATACTTGTAGTGCACCCCATCCATCTTCAAGGAGAGCAGTTGCATGCTTGCAAGGAGGTAAGCAATTTGGGATGTGAAATGTATTTTTCATATGAATGACATGTGTCTAGTACCTGTGTTTGTTTGTAATATTTTCCTTGTAGAAGTGTGAAAAACAATTTAGGGTGAAACAGAGATAACTTGATTCATTTGCACCCATTTCATGATGCGATGAGCTTAATTCATGTATCTTTACCCATAGTGGGTACCTTAAACTTATTCTGTCCATGAGGTTCCTCAATCAGGGGTCTAAAATATTAAATTAAGGAGGTGGAAAGCTCAATACTCTGGCTGGCTCTGTAGATGTTTGACAGAGAAGGCTTAGTCAAGTAGTCCTTGAGGTTTTTCCTATCTCCTGGTAACCTGACAGCTGTTGCAAGTCACATGGCATTCCGTCTTGTAGTCTACATACACCTATATAGTACTGTAGAATGTACTAATAACATACACATTGAATAATAACTAACTGACAGGCATAGCACTATTTTATTGTTATTTAATCTACTGAGCAAGTAGCACATTCAGAGCTACTTTAACAGGCAAAGCAATAAACTATCAAACAATCATGATTTTAATTGAATGGTTATTCAATTAATGCCTCTCGTCACTTACCTGCTTATAGATCCATAGTGGTAGAACAATAATATAACGAGGAGAGTAATAAAATAACAAACAATATTTCCGATCATTAATGAATTGAAGAAAAGAGATATCACACAATAATTTCATTATCTATGAAATGCCAATCCAATGAGAATTACCACCCAACGAAGAAAAATGGCTTCTCGGGCTATGGCCGTAATTTCTGTTATCACATGTAAAGTAATATGACAATATTACCCCATCATATATGTACATCAACCTTTTGGACGACTGTAATAGCCAAATGTGGTTAACTTATTTCGAAAAGTATGTCTGGGATGGCGGACTATACTGTGCAAAAAGGTGTTTCACTGTCTTTTATGTTCCGACTAGTCATTACAGAGGGTAGTTAGATGTTTCTTTGAGTTAAACCCATTAGAGATGCTGCCTAGTGGGGACCATCCAATAGAGTTAAATATTACTCTTTTGTTTGCGCAAAGCTGAGCCTTTCTCATTAATTTTTTGATTTAGAAAGATAAAGAGACGCTTTACTTGTGATCAAGTGCTGTTTGCATTGGTAAACACACTATGTTTTACTTTATTGTCTTTTCTCCTTGAGAAAAGGTTTGTGGAGAGAAAGAAAGAGAGCCACGTTTGACTCCATTTCCATTACCAGATTCCCTGGGTGAGGTAGTGAAAACCTAATTCGAGTAACAATTGCATGTGTGGGAACTGGATGAAATTTAAAACATAACTTTTAATGTAAATTCTTTTTTTTTTTAAACTCTAAGGGTGGTATTAGCTTGCACCCCACAGTGACTTAGTGTAACAACATACACACATAAAAAACACATGTATTGTACAAACTACAAATATTTAAAAATGTCCCATTCCCCATATAAGAGTGTCAGGAAATGGTAGCACAAGGATTGTAGCCACTTAAATATGCCAACCTGCTTTTATTGTTTGCAGTGTCTTTGGGGTGGCAAGTACCCTGTGTTATTTGGTGAGATAGTATGGGTTCTATTACCAGTAAATTGGTTCGAGTGACCCTAAAAATTAGTTCTTATCACTTTTTCTCTTTGAGCTACAAATTGCACTTTACAGTGAAGCACACCAGAGTGCTGAGCACTTTTTTTTTTACCTTTTCTGCGGTTCTCTGTGGTGGTTCTGTTTCATCTATTGTTTGTAAGCTCTGAGACACAACGATAGCGAGTGCTCCATGAATTTCCTGTTTCAGTAAAGCTAGATCTTGTCCCTGAGCTAATGTATTGAAAACATACATTGTTATTTATCAAGTGATTCTTGAGCAAAGTAGTTGCTTCATTTTATCAATACAAAACCGTTATATACATGGAACTGAGCAGTCAGTTTGTGCCATATTGGCTAATCATATACCTTGATAAAAGTAATTTTCCTCCCATAATTCCATGAGGTAATTTCTATGGTGAAAATAGCACTGCTTGTGATTTGGTAGTGCCCCACAGAAGACAAACATACAAACACTACAAAATTAAATATTGTGAATTATACAGCACCCAGAGATACTTTTTGTTGTTGTTTAGCTTTAAGAAGTTATGAGCATTTCAACTTATTTAGCAGCAAAACCAACCACATGTGATACTTCCCTTTTTTAAGTTTCTTTACCTATCACAGTATCTTTTAATACTGGTCTAAATAGGGGCCCCTCAAACTGAAAGACTTTCTCTTGGGTAGTGGATATATTAGTTGGCCAAATGTTAGACTGCCATATGGGCACAGCATTACGGCACTGGTTCAGAAAGCAATTCAAATAACAATTATTAGGAAAGTACACCATTACATCTGTGTCCACGCTGTGCCTTCATTACTTGCAACTTTATAATTCTGTGGTAGGATTAAGTGGCTCTAAACCCTCCACATTCCTATCATTCTAAAGATCATGGTCAATAAAATGGGAGGACATCTGATAAATGTTGTAAATTAAATTATTAAATAGAACAAACTGCATCTGGATACAATAGCATACTCAACACAAGGAAATAACTACTTGAGCTGCAGGTGATGCTACGCATTGAGACCCACCAAAATGGAGGGATCTTCTTCCTTGTATCACAGCTAGTGGTATCAGCTAGTCATCATTAGTTAGATTTGATGATACTGAGGGTTGATATTGAAGGTCTTTCACTGCTGCTGCTGTGAGAAACCTTTGTTTGTAGATTAAGTTGATAGAAAGGAGCTCATTAGAGTTTTAATCACTGCTGGAACAATTAGTGAGTGGATAACTGGATCAGCCTGTATGTTAAAGATTGAAGCACATAGGTTTTGGGGGAAAAGGTATGTAACTTTAGAAAACGTTTGCTTCCTATATGAGAGTAAATGTTATGGCCTTCCAGGTACTAATGGCCTACCTCTCCCCTAATACTTTGTCAGCTGATAAAGGATTATGGGAGATGTAATCCACCAACAGCTGGTGGGTTTGACCCCCTGTTTCAAAATTTACATTTTCACTAATCTACTCATTTGTGACCAGTGAAAAAATATAGCAGCAGTGTAAACAAAAAATGGGCTTTTCTGTATTTCTTTGGATCTGCCCTGAGATTTTTCAATTATTGTGTAGAATGGTGATATTTCTGCAGTTTGAACTACCGTATTTATCGGTGTATAACACGCACTTTTTCTCCCTGAAAATAGGGGGCAAATGATGTGTGCGTGTTATACGCCGATCGGTGGCTGAAAAAATTAAAAAAATCTAAAACTTACCTCGTTCCTGCTCTGTCCCCCGGTGCTCTGAAGGTGCGTGGCTGTGAGGGAAGCATTGTGAGCTCCCCTCCAGCCACGCGGTCAACTAAGTGTGTTTTTTTTAAACAAACTTTATTGTTCCGCGCGGCTGGAGGGAAGCTCACAACGCTTCCCTCACAGCCACGCACCTTCAGAGCACCGGGGGACAGAGCAGGAACGAGGTAAGTACTGAGGTCTGGGGAAGGGGGGGAGGAGGGTGGCATAACGAGCATACTAAGGGGCAATATCCTGGCATATTAAATGGCATATTGGGGGCAATATCCTGGCATATTAAAATGGCATATTGGGGGCAATATCCTGGCATATTAAAATGGCATATTGGGGGCAATATCCTGGCATATTAAAATGGCATATTGGGGGCAAAATCCTGGCATATTAAATGGCATATTGGGGGCAAAATCCTGGCATATTAAATGGCATATTGGGGGCAAAATCCTGGCATATTAAATGGCATATTGGGGGCAAACTCCTGGCATATTAAATGGCATATTGGGGGCAATATCCTGGCATATTAAATGGCATATTGGGGGCAATATCCTGGCATATTAAAATGGCATATTGGGCTTCAAAGTTCTTTATTTGAAATGTAAGTTTTTTTTCCTGAAATTTCCTTCTTAAAATGAGGTGCGTGTTATACGCCGATAAATATGGTACATTATTTCATAATTTTTTATATGCCATGATATTTCCCCTAATATGCCACGATATTGCCCCCAATATGCCGTGTAATATGCCAGGATATTGCCCCTTAGTATGCCACCCTCCTCCCCCCCTTCCCCAGACCCCAGTACTTACCTCGTTCCTGCTCTGTCCCCCGGTGCTCTAAAGCTACGTGGCTGTGAGGGAAGCGTTGTGAGCTTCCCTCCAGCCGCGCGGAACAATAAAGTTTGTTTAAAAAAAACACACTTAGTTGACCGCGTGGCTGGAGGGGAGCTCACAACGCTTCCCTCACAGCCACGCACCTTCAGAGCACCGGGGGACAGAGCAGGAACGAGGTAAGTTTTAGATTTTTTTTTATTTTTTTTTACATTATATCGGCGTATAACAAGCACACATAATTTCCCCCCCTATTTTCAGGGAGAAAAAGTGCATGTTATATGCCGATAAATACGGTAAGTCCCTAGAAGTTTTGTTGTTAGAGTAAAATATAACCAAATTCATGTAAGATTTCCAAAGCCACAGAACATATTTAAAAAAAAAAAAAAAACAGTACCTGTAATTTTCTATTTACTAAGAACAAAAGTCAGGACACGGCCATAACATTTTAAAGTATAAAACTCAAAGTATTTTGTTCATAGATTAATTCAACACATACCTGAAAATTAAAAGGAATCTGAATGTGTCTCTTTCAAAATAATTGCTAGAAGCAAACCTTTCACCTCCCATTAACTCCATTAAAAGTGACATTCAGGAGAAGACAGGCAACTTTTAGACACAGACAAAATTTGTTTTTGTTTTTTTACCCACGCCTATTCCAAATGGATAGGATCCTCGCTACATGTAGCAGAAACACAGTATGATCTTTCTTTTGGCTTCTTATTAGAAGTTATTTCGTTATGGTACTTCTACTACTACTATTCTTAACCCAACAAACAGGTGATTGATCTATAGCCTGCAAGATTTGCAGAATCATTGTACATCTCATTTACTGATTGACCTCTTATGAAGCGTTTATAGAAAAATGTTGTCTTGTGATTGGTTGTGATTCGCTACCAACTTTTGTTGAAAACACCTAAAGAGGTTTTGTGATATGCCTGAATATATGAATATATAGCTATTTTACTATTAAAGTGTTATTAATAAATATTTTTCTGTCCTAGCTGATCATTTGATATTTTATGCTTCATTTTTTAGACATATATTTTATTGCCATTTTGCAATTTGTTTTATTTATAGTCAATACCCAGTTTTTTCTTACTCTATTTCCCCCCCTTTTTCCGTTTTGTATTTTCTTTTTTTTTTCTCCTACATTTCTTCTTTTGTTTTGTTCATCTTCTTTTCCTGCCTGTCTTATTGTATACAGCACAATCATTTTTGTTAACCAGTATCATATTTACCTCCCCTCACTCAGCATTTTATGTCTCATTCCCAGCCCCTTACCTATTCTATTTGGCTTGTGGAAAGTCAACATTATAAGCCCTAACGTATACCCTTTTGGTCCCTATATCTCCCTCCTTACTCCCTCACTTTTCATTAAATCTACATCCTTAGTCCCTTACATGTTGTGATTTCTTTTCATGGGACCCAACATTATTTCTCCCTGCTGCTGAGAACATGTGCATGCTCTAGCTGAATACTATAGTGGTAGCAGCAGTAGTACATGCTGTTCTTAGTCCCTTACTCTGATAATGTCTCGTTATCCCATCTGGTGCAGTTCCTGAGTGTGCCATTCCTGTCAATACACACCAAAAATACTACGACGCATGGAACTTGTATCCTAGAAGATGCAAGCACCAGAACACTATGTGTTCCTGGCCCTGATCACAAGGTGATCTGTACCTAGGGAGACAGTAGCAGAGGCCTGATCAAGGTCTTAATAGACACTATGGGTCCTTGATGACAACTTGCAACACCTCGTAACGCCATGGATGCGTGCCCAAACTTCCGGCGCATTTTAGCAATATGTAGCCGGTGCTCGCTTTGAGCGTCTGCTACATTTTCTCTGTCAGAATTCAAAGTAGCCTCCTCTGACAGATCCCCATAACAGGGCCATTGCACTCACCCCTTAATATATTTCACTCCTCAGCCAATCACTCAAATGTCCATACCTACAACAGTAGAAAGAACAGTATTTGCCACTGCTGTGTGCATAGCTTATAAAAGAGATCAAAGGCTATGATGTCATGTATCTTGCAGTCATGTCTGCAGACAGCAGTTCACGGGAGCAATAACAGAGATCTGTGCCAGAAAAGGCACAGACCTCTTATCCAGCATAATACCACACAGCAGCAATGGAAAGTTTATACTGCAGACAGCCCCTCAGACTGCCCACAGGAAATATAATGCATTTTAGCAGATAAAGGGCCCCTTACAATAATTATCTATTAGTTAATTTTAACATCGAAATGTCATTAGAAAGATCAGCAAATTGCATAAAAAAGTTACTGAGATCTAATTGAGATCTGGTATGAGAAGTGCTTTAAAACAACACCAGCTTTGCAAAGCCACAAACAACAAGACTCTTATTCTACCAAATTATGGAGATAGCGGTTTGCTAATAACACCTGCCTTGGGCCCCCTCCTTTCCACCTGCCTGTGACCATCTGTTCCCTGTTGCCTTTTGGAAGATCCTTTGTAAGGTGACACCTCAAATCTCTGCCTCTTCATCTGCAAATGACCTCGCTTTAGTTAACCGCTGTGTAGAAATACTACATTAACTGTATTTAAAGAAAAAAAGATGGTAATTATACTAAATACAAATATATTTTCCTTATCTATATTTTAAAAAAAGTATACTAGTCCTATAATCCTTGGATACTCATAAACTGCCATAAAAAAGATTTATTGTATTATTTTCTTTGTACTAGAAGAGAATGGAATGATCTAAAATGGCAGCTTGCAGCTTCCTCCATTACTGTAAAATGGGCACGCCAGAAGGAGACCTGCGTACTGCATACTCCACTAAAAATGACACTACAAAACATAACATTTAAAAAACAATATATTACCTTTCTCTTTCATTAAAAAAATAGCTACTGGGCTAAAAAATGTTATTCATGCAATAACAGTGATTTTTCAAGCAGGAGAAATATGACATGTGTTACTACTTCTCAAAGTGACCACATCACACTACAGAGCTTATCTGTCTTGTTCTCCATTTCCACTAAGGTATATGTAGAAGAAGATAGATAAACTGGAGAGTAGTGTTGAGCGAACCCGAACCGCACAGTTCGGGTTCGTACCGAACATTACGTTTTTTGGACCCCGGACCCGAACACATTCCACTGTATGTTTGTTTTGGCGTTCGGCAGGGCCGGCGCCACCTGTAAGGCGACCTAGGCAGCCACCTAGGGCGCAACCTAGCAGGGGGCGCTGGAACCGTGAAAAAAAAAAATCCTCCCCCTTCCCCCTTACTTACCTCCTCGCTGCTGCTCTGTCTCCCGGTGCAGGTCCGTGGCTGTGAGGGAAGCGTTGTGCGCTCCCCTCCAGCCGATGCGGATTCAATAAAGTTTGTTTAAACTTTTTTTTTAAACAAACTTTATTGAATGTGCATTTGCTGGACGGGAACACACAACGCTTCCCTCACAGCCACCGACCTGCACCGGGAGACAGAGCAGCAGCGAGGAGGTAAGTAAGGGGGAAGGGGGGAGGAAGAGGGTGGCTAAATCCTGGCACATTGAGAGGCATAATGATCCTGGCATATTGAGAGGCATAATCCTGGCATATTGAGAGGCATAATCCTGGCATATTGAGGGGCATAATCCTGGCATTTTGTGTGGGAAAATCCTGGCATATTGAGTGGCATAATAATCCTGGCATATTGGGTGGCTAAGTCCTGGCACATTGAGAGGCATAAAAATGGCATATTGAGGGGCATAATCCTGGCATATTGAGGAGCATAATCCTACAGCGATTATTCAAATTACAGTGATTATTTTAGTGGGTGCTATACTCAGAGGCGTAACTAGAAACCACCAGGCCCCGGTGCAAAAATTGCCTCGGGGCCCCCTGACCCAACCATGCAACTCCACCCCAGAAATGCCCAGGGCTATCCCATGCATTCACTACCCTCTCAGTAAAGTAATATTTCCATTAGTCCCTGGCCTTCTCTTATATCAAGGATAGCCTTATGCTTATCCCATGCATGCTTAAACTCCTTCATATATTAACCTCTCATCCACCACCCTCTCAGTAAAGTAATATTACTTTTCTGGACACAAAAATAAAAACGATATTTTCAGCTGTATCAAAAGCTTGAGGTGGACCCAGGGGCGTCACTAGGGTTGGTGTCACCCGGTGCGCAAACTCATGGTGTCACCCCCCTGGATTTCCTCCAATACAATGCCAAACAGATTCCTTAGTAATGCCAGTTAGATGGCCTATTAACTATGCCACACACAGGAGCCCCATAAATTATGCCACACACAGGAGCCCCATAAATGATGCCACACCAGAGCCCCATAAATTATGCCACACCAGAGCCCCACTATTTATAACTCACCTCTGCCCAATTAATTATGCCACACACACAGGTGCCCCATAATTATGCCACACAAAAGAGTCCCTTAATTATGCCACACAAAAGAGTCCCTTAATTATGTCACACATGGGGCTCGATAAATATGCCCCACACAAGCGCCCCATAATTATGCACACATGGAACCACCAATAATTATGCAACACACAGGAGCCCCACGAGGTGACAATTGTACAATTATAGATACCAGGAATATTGTGCCACTCAGAGCCCAGTAATATTGTGCCAGTCAGATACCAGTAATATTGTGCCAGTCAGATACCAGTAATAGTGTGCCACTCAGAGCCCAGTAATATTATGCCAGTCAGATACCAGGAATATTGTGTCATTCAGAGCCCAGTAATAGTGTGCCAGTCAGAGCCCAGTAATAGTGTGCCAGTCAGAGCCCAGTAATAGTGTGCCAGTCAGAGCCCAGTAATATTATGCCAGTCAGATACCAGGAATATTGTGCCAGTCAGAGCCCAGTAATATTGTGCCATTCAGAGCCCAGTAATATTGTGCCATTCAGAGCCCAGTAATAGTGTGCCAGTCAGAGCCCAGTAATAGTGTGCCAGTCAGAGCCCAGTAATAGTGTGCCAGTCAGAGCCCAGGAATATTGTGCCCTTCAGATACCAGGAATATTGTGCCAGTCAGAGCCCAGTAATAGAATGCCAGTCAGAACCCAGTAATAGTGTGCCACTCAGATACCAGTAATATTGTGCCAGTCAGAGGCCAGGAATATTGTGCCAGTCAGATACCATAAATATTGTGTCAGTCAGAGCCCAGTAATATTGTGCCAGTCAGAGCCCAGTAATAGTGTGCCAGTCAGAGCCCAATAATAGTGTGCCAGTCAGAGCCCAGTAATAGTGTGCCAGTCAGTGCCCAGTAATAATGTGCCAGTCAGTGTCCAGTAATAGTGTGCCAGTCAGAGCCCAGTAATAGTGTGCCAGTCAGTGCCCAGTAATATTGTGCCAGTCAGTGCCCAGTAATAGTGTGCCAGTCAGAGCCCAGTAATAGTGTGCCAGTCAGTGCCCAGTAATATTGTGCCAGTCAGTGCCCAGTAATAGTGTGCCTGTCAGTGCCCAGTAATAGTGTGCCAGTCAGTGCCCAGTAAGAATGTGCCAGTCAGTGTCCAGTAATAGTGTGCCAGTCAGAGCCCAGTAATAGTGTGCCAGTCAGTGCCAAGTAATATTGTGCCAGTCAGTGTCCAGTAATAGTGTGCCAGTCAGAGCCCAGTAATAGTGTGCCAGTCAGTGCCCAGTAATAGTGTGCCAGTCAGAGCCCAGTAATAGTGTGCCAGTCAGTGCCCAGTAATATTGTGCCAGTCAGTGCCCAGTAATAGTATGCCAGTCAGATACCAGGAATATTGTGCCAGTCAGTGCCCAGTAATAGTGTGCCACTCAGAGCCCAGTAATAGTGTGCCAGTCAGAACCCAGTAATAGTGTGCCAGTCAGTGCCCAGTAATATTGTGCCAGTCAGTGCCCAGTAATATTGTGCCAGTCAGTGCCCAGTAAAAGTGTGCCAGTCAGAGCCCAGTAATATTGTGCCAGTCAGTGCCCAGTAATATTGTGCCAGTCAGTGCCCAGTAAAAGTGTGCCAGTCGGTGCCCAGTAATAGTGTGCCACTCAGAGCCCAGTAATATTGTGCCAGTCAGTGCTCAGTAACATTGTGCCAGTCAGTGCCCAGTAATAGTGTGCCAGTCAGTGCCCAGTAATAGTGTTCCAGTCAGTGCCCAGTAATAGTGTGCCATGCCAGTGCTCGTTTGAAACCACCCTCTTCCCCCCCCCCCCATCACTTACCTAATGGCTGATCTGTGTCGCCGGACGGACGCCTCCTCCGTGCAGTCGTCCCTCCTGCCGCTGTGATATTTTTTTCCAGGCAATGCGGCTGCCAGGAAAAAACAAAAAAAAGGAAAGTAGTGCGGTGCAGGGGGTGCCGACAGCACGGGTGTCACCCCCGCTGGAGGTTTCACCCGGTGCGGTCCGCCCCCCCTCGGGACGCCACTGGGTGGACCCAAAATATATGTATATAACTAGCTGCATGTATACTTATATAAACTTTTTAATATTTTATCAACTATTTTCATATGTAATGAAAATGTTATTGAAAAATTGTTAATTTCTTATTTTTATTACGTTTCCCTGCACCTAAAGGTCTTAACACAGCACTATACAGTACCCACAGCACTTGGCTTGTACTCATATTGCACCCACACGATTTGGCATGCTGCAGTCTAAATTTTCCCGCCAGAACATACCACAGTGTCACTTTGTCCCACTGAACTGTCCCTGCAGAACATGCCACAGTGTCACTTTCCCCCATAGTACATGTTATTTTGCCCCACAGAACATGCCACAGAGTTCCTTTTACCCCATAGTACATGTTATTTTGCCCCACAGAACATGCCACAGTATCAGTTTGGCCACAGCCAATTTGCCCATTATGCCACGATTAGCCACTATTGCCAATATGCCACAGCCAATTTTGCCCATTTGCCAGTGTTATTTTGCCCATTTGCCAGTGTTAATTTGGCCATTTGCCAGTGTTATTCTGCCCATAATTTGCCAGTTATGTGCCCATTTGCCAGTGTTATTTTGCTCATTTGCCAGTTATGTGCCCATTTGCCAGTGTTATTTGCCCATTTGCCAATTATGTGCCCATTTGCCAGTTATTTGCCTGTTATGTGCCCATTTGCCAGTGTTATTTGCCCATTTGCCAGTTATGTGCCCATTTGGCAGTTATTTGCCTGTTATGTGCCCATTTGCCAGAGTTATGTGCCCATTTGCCAGTTGTGCCCATTTGCCAGTTGTGCCCATTTGCCAGTGTTATGTGCCCAGTTGCCAGTTGTGCCCATTTGCCAGTGTTATGTGCCCATTTGCCAGTGTTATGTGCCCATTTGCCAGTGATTTTGCCACTCTATTGCCATTTAATATGCCAGGATATTGCCATTTAATATGCCAGGATATTGCCAATTAATATGCCAGGATAATGCCACTTAATATGCCTGGGTATAGCCAATTAATATGCCAGGATATTGCCACTTAATATGTCAGGAAATTGCCACTTACTATCCCAGGATAATGCCAATTAATATGCCAGGATATTGCCACTTAATATGCTCGTTATGCCACCCTCCTCCCCCTTCCCCAGCCAGTACTTACCTCCATGCTGCTGTCTCCCGGTGCAGGTCCGTGGCTGTGAGGGAAGCGGTGTGCGCTCCCCTCCAGCCGGACGGATCAAAAAACTTTATTGATCCGCGAGGCCCCGGAGGCTTCCCTCACAGCTATGGACCTGCACCGGGAGACATCAGCAAGGAGGTAAGTACTGACTAGGGAAGGGGGGAGTCACACGGGTAGCGGGGGCCCACGGGGCAGCTGCCTCGGGCCCCAAGAATTAATGGGCCCTGGGCAGCTGCCCCGTTTGCCCGCACATTTTTAAAAAAACTTTTTTTTTTTGGTGCAGGGGTCGCAGGGCGGCCTGGCCCCTGGAGTGACGGGCCCGGTCACAGCTGCGACCCCTGCACCAGTGGTAGGTACGCCACTGGCTATACTACATATTTGTACCCTGCCCTGAGCCCAGTGCCACAGAGAGTGCAGTGCACTTGCACCTGCATGTGTATGGCATTTGTCCTACTCTTACCCACATTTTACTACATTTAGCAGCCCTCTAGCCCTTTCCAGGACTTTTTTTAGAGGCATTTTAGTGGCCAAAAGTTCATGTCCCCATTGACTTCAATGGGGTTCGGGGTCAAGTTCGAGCACGGACCAGAACATTTTTTTGAAGTTCGGCCGAACCTGCCGAACCCGAACATCCAGGTGTCCGCTCAACTCTACTGGAGAGGAATCATACAACTCATTAATGTATATAAATGTATGGATTTACATCACATTTTCTGTGTGTGTATTATTAAAGTTGCAGTAGATTTTATTTTAAATTATAATTTAACTAATTTAAGTCTGGTCCTTATACTTACCTGAGGCTGGATCTCTACAGTTACCTTAGAATTGACAGAAGGGTCTGTCTCTTCAATTTTTTTAGATATGTTTAAAATAGGCTTTAAATTCTTCTGATTTCTATATATATATATCTATGGCTTCTTTCTGGCTAAACATTCTGTGGAAATGGGGAATTCCTCAAAATAATTATTGCAATGATCAACTCATTAAATATTTTAGATTGTTCATTTCTTTTCCCTCAATTTGTTTTTTTTTTTATCTCCTATTAATGATGCCAGTTTGTTGCCGTCAAATTTCCCTTCTTCTCTCAGGGCTCCCAGAAATGAAATGTTTAATTTGGCCTTTGTTTAAGATTCCTTGTCTAATGTGTAATTACAGCAGCCTGAAGAAGTCTTATTGTAATACTTCTTTCTAATTTCTAAAAATATTACTAATTGTTTCAGCATCATTGTAATAGATTGAAATAAATATCTATATATTATTAAAATACAGTTTAATTGATTGTTTATTATTTCCCTTAAGAGAACAAAGGTCAATTGTATTTGTTAAAATAAATAAGCACTAAATAAATATTGGGCAGCAGGTGTATTGGATCTCATATTGTATGTAGGAACAAGTTGGCAGAAATGGTGGCTGTCTTCCAATAGAGTTGGGGATGGAAACAAATTTTTATTTATTTTTCTACAGACTTGCAATTTACAAAAATAACTATACTGACACACCACACATGTCCGGTGCTGCCCCCATTACTTTTTAAGGATAATTCAAATTTCTGAGTGTACAGCTGTATGCTCATAATCTGCAAGTCCTAGACACTGGATGGATCATTCTATTTTATCATTGGGGGGGGGGGGGGGGCGCATGTTCATGTTTTCTATCAAATGTGTAGACATATTTGACCTAAAAAAAAGGCATTTTACTGGCTACATGCTCAAACAAATGCTGTAAACAATTAGATCCAGTAGATTTTTGTTTTAAATTAGTTTGGTATGCACCGATTTGTCCCGAAATAGATTTGGATCGGGCACTTCATCCGAATTACAGAAATCTATGATTTGTAGCTACTCAATATCCCTGCATTTGTATCCTAATTGTCTGTTTGGGCCATTTGGAAATTGAAGCATCAAAAGCATTTGGATCTGGATATTTTTGCCATGAAAAGCATGGATTTCTCAGCTATCCAATATGTACCAAACATAACCCGAATTTGGATAACATAGGCGGATTTTAGCTGGAGAACTTAAAGGGACAATCTAGCCCCCAAACCCATTTTGAGTGTATGTTGAAGACTACGGCTTGTATACTGCACAGGCTTTTTTTCAGTGTGATTTGATGCAGGCATTCGGCTTAAATCACATTTTTAATATTTGGCTCAAGCCCTCCCCAGTGATTACTCCTGCAGCTAGTGTGGGCAGTCCAGGTTTCTTGCAAACCATCATTTCACAATTTCATCTAGCTGTAAGTATTTTATATTTTAAGCATTGAAAAATGTAAAACATGCATTTTAAAATACTCTGAAAACACATTACTATGCATTATTATTTGGAAGATGCATATTGGTCACCATACAGTCCCTTTAACTTTAAAGTCCTCTAAAGTACACTAGAAAACATTTTACTGTGCTTTTGTCACATTGACATGCCGACTTATATGCCCCATTATCATTTCTGATGACAAATTGCTCAAAAGATGATATTTGGACAATTTCTTGAAGCTGGGCCTATTTCCTATGGTTGTTCGGTTTATTTCAGTCAACCCTTTTGGTTTTAATGGGAATCTTCATCCCTACTGTTCAGAATAAATAGGTCCGTTTCTTAGCTTTTTTAGCTTTTAAAAGGCTACTCTTGGGGGGATCGAAAAATATTGCAAGTTTTGCATCTCTTCAGCTTCCAAAACACAAGTTTGGGAACAGAAGGTGACTTAGTCCTGCATTGTTGTACCAAAAAACTACAAATGTAGTTTACATCAATTCTTAGCACATTTAACCAATCCTTAAAAGATTGTTAGAGTAGTTCCTGAAATACTTACAGTTAGCAAAAAAAAAGTATCAGCTAAGCTATCTATCGATCAGATAGCACTTACAGAATGTGATCCTGTGCAACAATAGTTTAGAGGTCTGGAAGCAGTGGTGTATCTTGGTTTTGCGCTGCTCTAGGCAGACCAAATTTGGGCACCTCCCACCTATGTTGCACACCCAGGACCTGCCCCATCACCCCATTACATGCCCCATCACCCACATGCACACACATTAAATGCCCCATCACCCCTATTACATGCCCCCATCACCCCAATACATACACATTACATGTCCCCATAACCCCCATTACATGTCCCCATTACATGCTCCATTACCCGATTACATGCCCCCATCACCCCATTACATGCCTCCATTACCCCCATTACAGGTCCCCATCACCCCCATTACATGACTCTATGACACCCATTACATGCCTCCATCACCTCATTACATGCCCCCATCACCTCCATTACATGACTCTATTACCCCCATTACATGCCTCCATCACCCCATTACATGCCCCAATCACCCCCATTACATGCCTCCATCACTCCCATTACATGCCCTATCACCCCCATTTCATGACCCCATCACTTGACATCATCACCCCCATTTAATGTCTCCATCACCCCCATTACATGCCTCATCACCATCATTACATGACCCCCATTGCATTCCCCCTGGCACCACAGGACTTACCCTGGTCTCTGATGGCTAGTGGCAAGCAGCATGGTGTCAGTGCTGGTTTCATTTTTCTTCCAGTCTCCACATCATTATCTCTTGAGGAGATCGTAATTTAAGTTTAACTGATATAAACCCATTAACATAGATGTTAATGTTTATATTTATATTAGAGTCATGCAACTTGTTTATTTAAGCATTTGCTGTAAATGCAGGACTGGGGGCTGCTGTCACTGTATCATCATTTGTACATTTTTTTGGTCAGTGACCATAGAATGTGTCAGCAGATAAGAACCATTCGGTCTATCTAGTCTGCCCAATTTTCTAAATACCTTTATTAGTCCCTGGCCTTATATTATATCTAGGGTGCCCCTGTGCCTATCCGACGCTTGTTCGAACGCCTTCACTGTGTTTACCTCTACCACCTCCGCTGGAAGGCTATTCCATACATCCTCTCAGTAAAGTAATACTTCCTGATATTACCTTTAAATCTTTGCCCCTCTAATTTTAGACTATGTCCTCTAGTTGTGGTAGTTTTTTATTTTTTTAAATATACTCTCCTCCTTTACTGTGTTGATTCCCTTTATGTATTTAAATGTCTCTATCATATCCCCACTGTTACGTCTTTCTTCCAAGCTAAACATTCTAGCTCTCACAACAAAACTAATCAGCAGGTGCAGCCCAAAGACATTGTGCTGCCTGGGGTGAACATCTAAATGCCTTGGGTGGCTAGACAGATATATGCAGTGTCAGAGGTGTTAACCCCTTGGGTGGTTAGACAGATATAGGCAGTATCAGAGGAGTTAACCTCTTTATCCACTCAGTCACACACATACACAGTCTGTTACTCACACATACACACACTGACACAAACACACACTCTCTCCTACTCACATTGACACACACACATTCTCTCACTCACACTGCCATACACACACTCACTGATACACACGCTCTGTCAGTTTTTACCTTAACTGCTGCAGGCATCTATTTTTTGAGTTTCTCGTGTGAAGGAGGTACTGAGCCAATAAAGGGAGGCTTCTGAAATCTCAGGTCTCATTGAGAGGTCTCACCTCCTTTTATCAGAGCTCCCCCCCAGGAACAGGAAAGAAAAAACAAAAACAAGAAACACTGCACAGAGCAGCAAAGTGCAGCCCCAGCCAGGGTGCCGCCCTGGACATCAGCCAGTATAGAAGACAGAAATACTATAACTTTAGTAAACATATTTGTACTTCTCTGACATGTTGCATTTAAGCCTGTTTTATGATAGTATTACCAATCTCTTCATTATACATGTAGGACCATAGAATGTAGTTGTCTTTATATCATGTTTGCTATTGTCCACATTGACTATATTATATTAACTACATTATATGTTTGTGTATTTTGCTTTCCTACAAAATCATATATTTGCTATCACTGTATATATTGGTGCTTTTAGATCTTCCTTCCTTTCTTAGGACTATTAAATTGTTGTGTAAAGATAAGGAATCAGTTGTTTAAACAACTCCAGGCTGCAAAACAATGAAAGTATTCATTGCAGATTGATGCTGACATTTAAATAAACTTGCATAATTAGGCTTGTTTCAATACAGATAATGTCATATTCCCAATATGAAAGTCCATGCTGTAAACTACACACATGAAGTAATGGGAATCTCCATTAGGGTTGCCCCTTTTTTTTAAAAGGCCTGCCAGTGGCAACTTTAATCTCCATACATCTGTATGTGGAGAAGTGCTTGTGTGTATGTGGAGAAGTTTTTATTTTGTCCCTGTAATATACTGTTTACATTATCGGCCCCATTCAAGGGGCAATCGTGTCATCCAACACTGTTTAAAATTTGACTACTGCTCCCTGAATAGCAACGTCTTGAAGATAATGTTTCATCCGGTATTCACCGTGTTAAATCAATATACACAGTATAAGAAATGTGAAGCAGACATTGCACAACTGTACATAAAACTAAAACCAGATAGGATTTCACATGATAGATTTCATTCCATGAGAAAGTACTATTAGTGTCATGATAAAAAGAGATGTAATCTGTGTACTGTAGAGTTAGGTTTCCTCAAGTTTGGCAAATAAAAAATAGACACACACACTAGGATATTATTCTCGATGTAGGCTGAATATACAGTACTGTGTGAAAACCTGCTGTAAAGAAAGAGTGCTTTTAAAAATAGACATATTAATAGTTTATTTTTTTATCAATTAACAAAATGCAAATTGAGTGAATTCAAAGTGGCCTCATCTGACACTGGGGATCACGCTGCAAGTCCCTGCTGCGATGAGCTGTTACATGCAGGGCGGTCTATGCCGTCCTGCAGGTTTTTACAGTAAAATGTAGCCGACTCTCACTTTGCGCGCCAGCTATATATTCTGTGTCAAAGCGGCCTCACCTGACAGTGGAGACCCATCTGCAAGTCCCTGCTGTTTAAAACAGGATGTTCTATGCCGTCCTACAAGCCTCTAGGCACTAATAAGTAGGATGGCAAAGAACGTCCTACAAGCGGGAAGGGGTTAATGAACTTGGCAGGTTGAGGGCGCAAAACCCCAAGGAACGCCACGTGAAAAAAAAAAGTTTGCTGGTAGAGGCACTGGCTGGGGAGATCAGAAGATCTACCCTCACTAGACCTCCACATGGCCGAACTGATGTATCCGGGAAGGGGGCGGACCTCACCTGGGTGCAAGGTGACGGTCCGCCCCAATACTGAGAAGCAGTGCACAGCATGAGCTGTGTGTTAAACACATAAACAGGGCTCTGTTCGTGCTGCTAACTCCCTCCACGTGGTAATAATGCAGGGAATTGGAAATACGACAGAGCTCTGTGTGCACTGCTCCCAGTCAAATATAAAGGGGGGAGGAAGAAATAGGATGGGGTGGGGAGAAAGGGGAAAGAGAACAAATGGGGGGTGAGAGAACTGATAGGGGAGAAGGGGGGACAGAACAGATAGGGGGTGGGGAGAAAGAACTGATAGGGGGAGGAGGGGGGAATAACTGATAGGGTAGAAAGAACTGATAGGGGGGAGGGAAGAAGGAACTGAAAGGGAGAGAAAGAAATGAAAGGGGGTGGAGGGGGAGAAAGAACTGAAAGGGGGTGGAAGGGGAGAAAAAACTGATAGGGGGAAAGGGAGAAAGAACTGATATGGGGGAGAAACTGAACAGGTATGGTGAGAGGAGGGGGAGAGAGAACAGGTATGGGGGAGAGAGAGAACATATACGGGGAGGGGAAAGAGTTAGCAACAGATGGGGGGGGGGGGTAACCGATATGGAGGGAGGAGGAGGAGAGATAACAGATATAGGGATGGGGAGACATGGGATTGGAGAGGAGAGGATAGAAAGACATGGAAGGGAGTGGAAAGAGACATACATGAGAAGGGAGAGAGACATACATAGCAAGGCAGATAGACATGGGAAGGGAGAGGAAAGAGACAGATATGGGAAGGGAGAGGTGAGAGACAGACATGAGGTAGAGGAGGGGGCACCACAGGGGTGGTCTGCACAGGGGGCCTGAACTCTTAAGGCCAGCCCTGCATACCATCACTTCCGGGACTCCTTGTTCACAATGACTTTTGATGTATGTTTGGGTTGTTATCATGCTGCAAAATAAATTTTAGACCAATCAGAGGCCTCCCTGCAATGCATGATGGATAGTTATCTGCCTGTACATCTCAGCACTGAGGAGACCATTCATTCTGACCAAATACCCAACTCCATTTGCAGAAATGCAGCCACAAACTTGCAAGGAACCTCCCCCATGCTTCAATTATACCTGCAGACACTCCTTCTTGTACCTCTCCAGCCCTTTGCTACAGCCAAATATTCCTCACATTTTTACAGCACCCCTGAGCTTTCCTGCATTGTTGAGTAGCTTGGCCTTGTTTCTGCATCAGAGATGTGACTTTTTGACCACAAGTCTTCCATAAAGACTACTTCTGACTATACTTATCTGGACAGTAGATGAATGTACCAGTCTCACACTGTTTTCTACCAATTCTGAGCTGATGGCACTCCTGGACATCTTCCATTTGCAAAGAGAAGTAACTACAATGTGTCTTTCATCATAATCAGTCCTTTCATCTTGGCTGACCACTGCATCTAGAAACCTAGAATGTGTTGGCAGATGTGTCGGTGTAACATCATTACCTGATCCTCGTAGCGCTGATCCCCGTGTCCATCACGATCATACTGAACTAACTCTGTGCAGCTCCCATCTATGTCTCGCGATGCCATCTTTCCGGAGTTCGGTAACCAACAAAATGGCTGCGCGGCACCCAATGCACGAATCTGACTGATCCCAGAATATCACTGCACAGTGATTGGTTACACCCCCCTGGCTGGCAACTGGTGCCAGTTTTGTATTTAAACCCCTTGGCTTCCAATCTGATTCCTGCATTTTGGTATTTCAGTTCCAGTGGCTGTGTGTTCAGCTGGTCTATCCTCAGAATCAGTGACTGTATTTATCCAGTGTTCCAGAACCAGTACAGTTATATGTTCTATCATCCTGAACCTCAATACCAGGGATTGTAGAAAATCCTGTGTCTCAGAACCAGTGGCTGTGTGATATCCAAGCTTTCCATTTCAGTAGCTGTATACTATCCTGAGTTCCAGAACCAGTACAGCTGCATACTCCAATATCACATTTCTCAGTACCAGTGGCTGTATGTTATTCCGTATCTCAGAACCAGTACTACTGTGGGTCCAGCTATTCAATGACCAGTTGTCTCAAGATAATTACTCAAGAAACTTCTATCACTAATGCTTCCTTAACTAGTGTTCAGAGAGAGGTAGAGGTGCAACTAATTACCTTTTAAGTAGTGTCCGCAGCTCAACCAAGGATAGCTCTGATTTGTAACGAAGACCTCATACTACCTCTCAAAGACCTGGTGACTGGTTGTACAAGAAGATCTAAAGCATTCCAATCAGTTGTTACAGTTTGCCCATCTCGACTGCCCAATTATCTGAATACTTTCATTAGTCCCTGACCTTTTCTAATTTCTAGAATAGTCTATACCTTGCATGCTTAAACTCTTTCACTTTATTACTCTCTCCCACTTTTGCTGGAAAGCGATTCCATGCATCCACTACCCTCTCAGTAAAGTATTACTTCCTGATATTACTATTAAACCTTTAAATATTTAAGACTATGTTCTTTTATTATGGTAGTTTTTCTTCTTTTAAATATACTCCCCTCCTTTCCTTTATGTATTTAAATGTTTCTATCATGTCCCCTCAATGGTCTTCAATGTTGTCCGTTTCTTTGTGCTTCTCCAAAAGTGCTCGGACAGCACATCTGGAAATTCCTGTCTGCCTTGAAATTTCTGCCTGGGAGAGACCTCGCTGATGCAGTATAACTACCTTTTTGTCTTGTTGCTGTGCTCACTCAGTCTTGCCATGATGTATGACTTTTGACATTCAACTGTGTTCACCAACCTGACATTTTTATCTGCGTTTGGTTGTTCCTCGTCTAGTTGTATTCCTCCTACACAACAGAAAGTTCCAGTGAATAATAGTGTTTCAACCTACATATTAATTAATCTTCATTAGCACCTGTTTGTTTTAATTGTTGAATCCTACACTAGACTTTATGACTAAAAAAATCCCTCACTTTATGCAAGTGTACATAGTAGAATTGATACTGTTTTGAAGGCAAAGCGAGGCTTTGCATTTTGTTTATCAAAAATGAACTATTAACATGACTAATTTTGAAATCATCCTTAATTTAACGGCATTTTTGCACACCTGCCTAAAACTTTTGCACAGTACGATCACGCATAAGGCTCAAGTGCACTGTTCTTGAATGTAACACATTGTATGAACTCGGTTTGTCAGTTAAATGTGTGGAAGGATACAATATTTTCCTAGCATGCTACATTCTCGTTCTTACAATCAGTTGTAGCCACAGTTCAGCCCAGAGTAGGTTGAAGAACCTTTGGGAGGGTGACATCATCGGTTCAGTAATCTTCTCACTCCAATGTTCCATGCTGTCTCTGAGATGTCACGGCAGACATACAAAACTATGGGAGCAGGTAACAAACAGTAAATACTGATGTATAATTAGCCAATGCTTTTGTAATGTATTAATTTTATGTGATAATGTCACATCCCAGCTGAAAAACATTATGTTCATGTGATTTTTAAACCGCATACTTGATATTTAGTTAACTTAAATACGTAACAACAATTCCAACAAGGTAAGTTCAGTTTCATTTATGGTTGTTATCTTTTCTTCAAAAAAAAAGAGCGGCCATGTTATTACCTTCATAGACTTAACATTGGCCTGAAGCAAATGTTTTTACCGCTCTGCCAGTAAAATACTGGACATGTGGCAACCCTAGTTTTATGCACATAATTTGGACTGTTCACTAAAAGATGAACTGAGGGAAGATGAACATTTAATCGTACCATTTTACCTATACATTGTACAAGGACATCTCACCTTTTAGTGTATAGCCCTTAATTTCTTTTGAATTTAAAATACCAAAATCAAAAGACATATTATTCCATAGTGTCAAAGTGTCAAACATTTGGGTATGGGCGAGATACAAACATGAGTTTTAATAAATTCAGGGATAGGATTCTGTGTCTGACTTGACAAGAGAATCGTTCGGTTGCTGCCTCAGGCCTTTACTCAGTATCCTGGATCCGGCTCACTCTGCTGTTTGTTTTACTCAATGTTCACTGCCAAAGTAAACAGAGTGAAACATACAATTTCACAAGCATATGCACATAGCCATGCATAAACGCAGAGATATAGACTCACTGGCCTTTTTAATAAATACACCTGCACGCAATTAGCCAAACAATAAATCCTATGACTGAAATTCAAAATCTAAAACATGCAGATATGGTAAAGAGGTTTAGTTGCTGTTCAACGAAACATAGGAATGGGGAGGACACTAGCTCTAAGAGACTTTGTAAGATAATATGTGACGTGATGGCGAATTAGCGGACCTGACATGGAATTAGTCAGTACTTAGATATCAAATAATTTTAAAAAATAACCAAATTTAGGCTGTTTGAAGTCCTGTGACCAAACGATATTATTCACCTTAATCCAGTGAAGAAAACACCACTTTCCTTTCTACTCATTTAGTACTAATTTGCTAAAACTGCTTAACTCTTGATCCTACTCTAAATAAAGATTTCTTTATTAACTAACTAGCCATCCCATGCATATAACCAAAACTTAAAACGTAAATCCAAAAATATCAACAGTGCGCAAATGCTAAAATAATACAAAGCCATCTTATACAGAGAAGAAAAGACACACAAAAACATCCCAATGATGGAGTCTTAAATGGGACTCAAAAAATCCTGAGTAAAATAAATTATCAAGGACGATGGTGCTCAGTTTTATATTCAGATAAATATTTTTAGAAACTATTATTTAAAAAAAAATATATATATATATGAATTGGTAACCATAGTAGAATACACACAGAAATAATATAACACTGTTTAAAAGTTTTAGAACATTATCCAGTTTTTATAAATATTTACGCAGTTTAATGTCTCAGTGTACTAAATTGAAGGCTAGAACAAATAAACATCTGGCCATAACAAAAAATATTGAATCATTTTGTTCAACAAACTTCAGACTTTTGATTTTTTTTTTTTATTGTGCTGGACAACGGTTGTTGCCCCACCAGAGCCACTGGGCCGTGACAGGTGTATCACCTGTCAACCTCTAATGGTGGTACTCGACTTGAAATGCGTAAATTTCAATACAAACTGGGAAAATGGAGGTGTTCTAAAACGACTGACTGGTATTATACATACTACCTATACATAAAAATAAATAAAACATATATACATGAAATTATGCAGCCAAAATCTATATATTATCAATTAAAAATAAAAATCCACCATGTACTGTTCAAAATGAAATAATCTCTACTTTATAATATAATTCATTTATAGCAAAAAATAATAATTTGATGTCCCTAAGTTAATAATGTCCAAATCAATCATAAGAATCAATCAAACTTAAATTTATGGTAAATAATGGCAAATATATTGACATTGTGTTTTCTGGCCAGTCTATATTTCATGTATGTTATCTCATACTGGATTTTGGTCAAATTAGGCCATCCATACTGTTAATGATGTTCTGGTCAGGTGTGATCAAATGACTCATAATGGTGTTTTATGCTAATATATATTCAAAGATTTGAACAAATATAATTTAAAAAAATACTTGAATGTTTTATTAGGTGTTTTCCAGAATAGCCACAATAAAGTGAAAAATAGTTGAGTTTAAACAGAAAAGCAGGATATATCACATTTCCAAATATATGATGATTTACATTATAGACGTATTCGCATTGCAGTATGAGGACAACATTTGAACATAATGAAGAAGTAACTTTTAATTATTAGAAGCTATATAAACACAAGTGCTATTATAAATTAGCATATATTTGGTAAAAGCCCAAAGGGGCAGAGATGAGGGAAGCACAGAAATGGGAGGTTGAAAGGATTGAGAGTAAAGAACCCGTACTGCTGTGTTTGAACCATGTTTGAACCACATTTGTTGTATGGTAGCATAGATTGTGTCGAGTGGGACAGTATCTTTAGGATACAGTACTACTTCAGATCAGGGGTATTACATCGGAAATACCAGGTATGACCACTGACCTCCAGTTTGTGATGAGCTTTTGTGGAAATAATTTATAGAAACGTAGAATGTGTCGGCAGATAAGAACCATTCGGTCCATCTAGTCTGCCCAATTTTCTAAATACTTTTTTTAGTCCCCCGTTCCCTATCTTATAGCTAGGATAGCCTTGTGCCTATCCCATGCATGCTTAAATTTCTTCACTGTGTTTACCTCTACTACTTCCGCTTGAAGGCTATTCCAAACGTCCACTACCTTCTCAGTAAATTAATACTTTACTGAGACTTAGATTAAAGGATCTTAACGTGTACAGCTTGGAGGAAAGACGTAACAGGAGGGATATGATAGAAACATTTAATACATAAAGGGAATCAACACAGTAAAGGAGCAGAGTATATGTAAAAGAAGAAAAACTACCACAACTAGAGGACATAGTCTTAAATTAGAGGGAAAAAGATTTAAAAGTAATATGAGGAAGTATTACTTTACTGAGAGGGTAGTGGATATATGGAATAGCCTGCCAGCAGAAGTGGTAGAGGTTAACCAGCGAAGGAATTTAAGCATACGTGGGATAAATATAAGATAAGGACTTTACCAGAAGGAAGACAAACAGAATAGTCTTTCTCTGCTCTATTGTCGATCACAGTTATTGATATTTCAACATTAAGCATCCGAAAAGTATGCAAATTGAGAATGGGAGAAATACAGAAAACAAAGAAACCTTAGATTTTTACTTAAGGACCGTCCATATGTTACTATCAGTGACACGAGTCAAGAGTAAATAAAGCACATTCCATTGCATGAAGTAAAGGCTGATCCTGATTTAATTAGATTATTGAACTGAAACCATTTTTTTTTGGGGGGGGGGGGGGGGATTAACTACCATTTAATAGTCTGTACATTCATTTTAACCCCTCCATGACCAAACTGTTTAACCAATATGTTACCTTGCTGGACAATGACAAACATTTCTGAGGTGTTTGAATTTAGCTGTGATTTACGTCTCTCATTTACTGTACCCACAAAAATTATATATCGTTTTTAAGAATAAGAAGGTCTTTCATTAGATAACATTATTCTGATTATATACTATCATTTATTATAAAATAATAATAATAAAATGGTGGAAAATCTTTTGATCATCTACAACAGCTAATGAAAACACCTGCAAAATAGATTTAAATATCTTTCCTAGTTTGGGAGTTTCTCATGTGTCTAGGTTTTTTTTTTTACTTTTTTGGGGGAAATTTGAAGGCAATAAGTACAGGTAGTACTAATGGCCATTTCCAAACCATTTTTCGAATTACTGACAGTAGTGACTTTGTAACATTGAAATCTGTCATGAATCACCATCCCCATGTACAGATTTTCAAAAGTAGACCTCACATTTTTTCATTGTAGAAGCAAAGCTAAAAATACTGGGCTACTTCTATAGTCTAAACCAGGTGTGGATCAGGTTTATACTCTGCTCTGCCTGTCAGTGGAGGCAGAGCTAATTTAGTTATCACAGTTTTAGCCAATCTTAATGGTCGCTTGTTGCTCCATCTCCATGGAGTTTAATGTGTCCAACTGTCTCTCTCGACTAGTGCACATAGGCACACTTGTCTTCACATTTATTGAATAGTGGGAGTTTTACTGAAATGCTGTTTCCTATGGGGGATGATTTTAAGATGTTTAAGTATTTTTGCCATCTCACAGAATAAATGGTTTTAATTTTTTGTTCCCTAAGTAAGGATTTGTGCCATGCAGTCCATCCTTAATGGAAAAAAAAAAAGTTTTGTTTGACAAATGAAAAATGAATCAATTATTGTTGGTTTCTTGGCATTGTTGGTCAATTAGTATTCATTTTTGATGAAACCATAAAAATATATCAAATTGGAACAATTTGCAAAGTTTAAAGGGTGTTGCTCCCAGAATGCATCGCTTAATGAATACTCATATTTCTCTATATGGACTGGCTTCTATATTTCCTTAAAAATATTAATGTCCAACATATTACTTTGCATATTAAATTTGCAGAAATAGTGGAAAGTCCCCTTAATGGAAATGCTTATTGCTTATTTATTATAGTCACTCCAATCACATACTCTATACTGCAGTATATATATACTGCAGCCATCATCTGACTCTAAAGCTTGACAAACTACAAATCCCAGTCTTGAAAACAATCCTCCAGTCTTTCATTCATTACATGTCTGGTCTTGTTATCAGTAATGATAATGGTTGCCCATCTACCTACTGTGCCCACTTCTCTAATGCTGTCTGTCCTCAGTGCTTATACTGGTTAGATTACATTTAATGACCAGGATTACATTTATAATCTAAGTGGTTTAACAATGTAGTTTACTCCTACATGTATTACTTGTCTACAAATACTCCCTTAACCTACCTCTCTTGATGATGTATTAACTCATAGATTCACATATTTTAAGGTTACTAACTAAAGAGTCTACTCACTAAAGAGAGCATTGCAGGGAATTTCAAACTTAAAGGCTCTGTCTGATGCCCAAAATGCATCTTCCACATGTTAATGCATATGAAAGTACATTCTTAAATGAATTTGTGAAATTACAGCAGTTTGCAAGAAACCAGGACTGCCCATACTAGTCAATTGAATCTTTTTTTTTTTTTTTGGTGCAGGAACCAATGAGAATAATCCTGTTTTTCTAGTGACGTCATCGGACAATATGTTGCACTATTAAGAGATCCTACGTGTACAAGAGCAAGGTCACTTAGGTTCCGCACAATGCATTCTATTCCATCTCCCCTCTCAGTGGTGTGCGCGGGTAGTGCACACAGCGAACACAGAGGCCTCACGCATAATAACATAAAGCAGCAATCTACTGAGATATAGGAAGGCCTGGATGTGAATCAAATAATTACAATGGTACCCAGAAAGGCAAAAAAAAGAAAGCTACTATTCAGCCATTCTATAACTTATATTAGTCACAGGAAACACTATTGCACATATAGCATTGTCATTTATTTAAGAGCCAAACATATGTGAAATGGAGGGAATTTAAACACTCTGTTGGGGGGGGGGGGTATAGGGAGACAAAGTGTGCCTCTACAATACTTATTTTCTAATAATTAGTACTGTATTTGCTGATTAAAAAACAACCTCATGTAGTGGTGGAAACTATCAACTTATTATACATTTATTGACATTCAACTACCAGTGAAGAAATGAAAATGTATATACCCAGTACATAGTAGAGACATTACAAATATTTACTTTCATTTGCACTTCCAAGTTGGTGTAGGTGGAGAATATTTTATAGCAATATTATAAGTGTTTCCCAGACTTGCTCACAGTTCACAAAGTTTGGAGGGTGAGTCACACAATTGATTGCAGCCAGCATATATTATTAACTTATTAATTGTCAGCACTATTCCCTGTTATATTTAAAGTTAGATGTATAGAGAAACCAGTTCTCTGACGATTTCTTTTTAAGAATAACTTGCAACTGTCTATTTCATTGTGACAGTTTGCATGCTGTAGATATAGCAGGAATGCAACATAATATGCAACATCATTATTAAAGGAAAATTCCAGGCAGTGCCCTGCTTTTGCTTATTTGCAAGAGAATTAGTGCAGATGCACTGGGTTATCATCAGTTTATTAGCATATGAAGTAACAGCTTTTTTCAGAAGCTGGTAACTACCTTCCTGTTTTTTAGGGGGTAGAGAATGGGGAGAAATGACTTCAGTTTTTGTAAGGGCAGAACAGTTCTATGATGTTACTACACATCCACATGCATGTGTGTGGGAGACCAATGATTGGCTCTCAGGAGACACTGTGGACTCTTTTTAGCTTGAGCTACTGATGTAATGGTGGACTGGATAAATCCCCTGTACAGGGATGGTTATAGGGTTTCATGTGCACTAAGTGAAAAATCAGAAGGAGGGCACCACCATGTCAGATATTTGCCCACTATGCAAGTGGAGGGCCCCTAAGCCACCGCTTAATTTGGTAGCACTACTAAATTAAATTGATATTTTCAGGTTAAGCATTGCAAAAACGAGAAAAAAAAAAAACTTTAGAACAAATAATTGCAGCTTCAATATACACTTACTTGTCCACACTAAAGTGATCCTTTTAAAAATAAGGTGGATTTGTTGCCATACTAGTGATTGTTCTGTTGATACCCATGTTATTCCTATATGTAGATTTTCCAAAGTTTCTCCGAGACCCACCTAATATATTAATGTTAACTGTCGTTCCTTTTTTTTTTTTTTTCTCAGTCGGAATACCATTATGAATACACAGAGTGTGACAGCACAGGCTCACGTTGGCGGGTAGCAGTACCTCATACTCCGGGACTCTGCACAGGGCTCCCTGACCCTGTCAAGGGGACTGAATGCTGTAAGTATACTTCAAAATTTTAGATTGCGAGGGGTCAGAGACATGATTAAAAAAAAAATATTGATAGGTAACAGAAAAAGAATGTATGTGGGATAAAAAAAAATATATCAGTTAAATAATTACAAATAGAGTCATGATGCAGGCTTTATTTTTATTGAATTCTGTGAAGATGTGAGTAAAAACTGACACAAATGAAATAATTTGCACTTGTGTAACTTTTGTCCAGTTGGAAAGTGCTTTATATATTATATATGTTATTCAGTGATGCTTACTCAAAAAAATATAGTCTAAGGTTATAATCAGTAAAATGTATGTCTTTAGTCCTAATTTTACCAAAAGCATCTCTGAAGCATAATTAGCGGCAGGGGAGCATTCAGCGCCTTTAGAAATATTTCCTTGGCTGTACTTTTCAAGCTTTGCTCACAATTGCCAAGCCAACAATATTTCTCACAGCTAATACAGTTATATGATATCCATCACAACTTTCTGACTCAAACGGGTCTTTTTTAGACTTATTATGTGTTGGTGTTATCAGAGCGGACACCTGGATGTTCGGGTTCGGCGGAACTTCTGAAAAAAGTCCGGGTTCGGGGTCAAACTTGACCCCGAACCCCATTGAAGTCAATGGGGACCCGACTTTCGGCTTATGGAATACATGTAATACTATTGGCTTTCTATAAACCGAAATAGAGTCCCCATTCATAAGAAATTCTTATGAATGGGGACTCTAGTTCGGTTTATAGAAAGCTAATAGTATTACATGTATTCTATAAGCCGAAAGTCTATAAACCGAACGACGTTTGGTTTATAGACTTTCGGTTTATAGAATATATGTAATTCTATTGCTATTCTATAAACCGAAAGTCTATAAACTGAACGTTGTTCGGTTTATAGACTTTCGGCTTATGGAATACATGTAATAATATTGGTTTTCTATAAACCGAACTAGAGTCCTCATTCATAAGAAATTCTTATTCTTGAAAGACATTCTGTTTATAGACTTTCTTTTTATAGAATAGCAATAGCAGTACATGTATTCTATAAACCGAATGTCTTTCGGTTTATAGACTTTCGGTTTATAGCCGAACCCCGAACTCCAACATGGACATACAGTGAAATGTCCGTGTTCGGGTCCGAACACCGTAATGTTCGGTACAAACATGAACAGTGCGGTTCGGGTTCGCTCAACACTAGTAAAGAGTAGTATTCATTGGAAACTACAGGACATTTGGAGTATTTGCTTGCTAGAAACCCTCCATATGATCCACATATCTTAATTGTATGCACTGTTGATATACTTACATTTTTGATTTTTACAACCCCATTTTCAGTTTTAAAGCAGCCTTGTGATTGATTTTTTTATGAAAGATGTGAAATTTCATTGAAATGAAATCAAAGTTAATCCAACATATTGGGAAAATGGGAAACTTTTTTTTAAAAGAAACAGAGAGATAGGCTCATGGGAAATTTAAATATGAATAGAAGGATGGTAAGGGGTAAGGGAGAGGGAGGAGGAGAAGAAGAGGGGAAAGGAAACAGAAAGGAAGGGAAATTGAGTGATCGGAAGGAAAAAGAAGGGAAAAAAAGAGAAAATGGGGGGGGGGGAGAAGGAAAGAGAGGAATTAGGAGGGATAAACATACAGTAAACAAGAGGTAAATAAAGAAAATGGGGCTAAGGTTAAGAATAACAAGATCATAAGCAGAACAAAGTCAGAAAAAACAATTATACATAGTAACCTGGTCAGACCCGCGCACCATGTCCATGTGTTTAATTATGTGTGTAATGTCGATAATTGTTGTGAGGTTGAAACAGAAGCTGGGTAGTTATCGGTTTTAATAGGTTTAAAAAGTGGCACAAATTCAGAACCAAATATTTTTGTGATTGTAAACTTTTGCATTAATAAAAAATAAATTAAATTAAAGTAGAAATAAATTGTGAATTAATAATAACAGAACTTGGGATATAGTGTCATGTTGCGCAGAATTTATTTAAAGCATTTTATGTTGTCAATATTTACCTGTATAATTGCAAGTTCCATAAAGTAAACTTTGTTATGAACGATAATAATGTCAAGAGCAGGTTTCATTGTTTTTCATCTCAATGACTGTGCACATTTCTGCGGATTTATGTTATCAGATAACTCCAAGAACAAGCTGTTCTCAACTCTGTTACTTAGAAAAAAGCTCTTTGAATTAATGTACAAATACTAATGCAAAAATAACTGTTACCATATTGCCATATCATATGTGGTGCTAATATACATAATTCACATAAAAATGGCATCAACAAACATTAGAGACATGATGAGGCCACTAAAGGGGGAGCTGAGGACCCTGGGGGATTTGTAAATGTAGCAGATTCCTTTTTTTTATAGCTCCCTTTGTTGAAAATGGTTTATTGTTTCACTTGTAGCCAATGTAATTTCCTAAACACTACGTATAGAGTCAGATTTACGTTTCCCAGAATTATTTCAGGTTATGGTCTTCAGGAAGTGTGACATGCTTCTAAATAGTGATTGATTACAGTTTTCAGGTTCTTTTCATTTAATCTACTTGGATGAGATGTAAATTCAGCCCTGCTTAAAGTCAACGTATTGGCAAGTGTAGCCCAATGTTTATGGTGGACATTATTGGTCTTTGTGAAGGACAATTTAACGATCTAAGGACCTTCACTGTCACTATATAGGTGCTCTGCCTATCCTTGCTTATGGTGAATGCCAAGGACCTATTTTGTATCCCTTTTGTGCCAGAGGGTGCTTTGGTCCTCACGATCAAAGCGTCAAACCGGCGTCTTTGTGCTCCTGGCCCCGATCGCAGAGCCACAGATCACAGACCCTGTGGGTCCCTTCCAAAATGCCCTGATACTTTGCTAAAAACTTCATATTATATTGTTTGATTTTCTATGCTATATGATTGCAAACAGGGGAACAGAGTTCAGTATTCGAAAGACTCTTTCGGGAGAGTTTTGTGTCCATAACTCAGCCAAAGCAAACTAATCCTAATGTGCACTTGAATTTACAGGAAAATGTTTACTGCCAGGGCTGTTATTGAATATGCAACTAAACCAACAGCGAGGGTGCACAAAAAAAGAAATATATTTTTTAAGGAAAAATAAAAAGGAAATTAATGAATTGCACATGATAATGAGGATTTGTATCTAGCCTAAACCTAAACCTTCTGCTCTGTATGTCATTATGTTGTATACACCATTAAACAGCCTTCTTTGGACTGCTTACTATCAAGACTTCCGGGCCACCATCAGAGGATAACAGGCTCGGCAGCCCTGGGGGGGCTTGCTGGGGAATCAGAAGATCTCCCCTCACCAGCCCTCTGCCAACGAGCAAGCACACAGACGTCCTCCCATGCTGCCTCTTGCGGGGAACATGATGGTAGGATGTCTGTGCACTGCATACAATGCAACCTGCCACTAGACACCAGGGATTTGTGGATGCTGGCTGAAGTAAGTACTGGGAGTGCAGTGTAGTAATGGGGCATGTGCTGGGGTAAGTCCTGGGAGTGCAGTATGGTGATAGGACATGTCCTGGAGTACTGGGGTAAGTCCTGGGTGTGCAATGTGGATCATGGGGCATGTCCTGGAGTACTGGGGTAAGTCCTGGGTGTGCAATGTGGATCATGGGGCATGTCCTGGAGTACTGGGGTAAGTCCTGGGTGTGCAATGTGGATCATGGTGCATGTCCTGGAGTACTGGGGTAAGTCCTGGGTGTGCAATGTGGATCATGGGGCATGTGCTGAGGCATGTCCTGTGGATGCAAAGTGAGTGCTGGCAAGGGATGTTGGGGCAATAACGAAAGGAGAAATGATGGTGGCCCTGCAGGGCTTATCAAGAATGTGCAATATGTAACTACCACTTAAATCACTGAGGACTCTTACCTAGTCTAAAACATATAATCCCTGCACTATGTATAGTTTAATGCCTTTTCTGTGCTCAGTCATGGATCCCTTTCATTAATGCTTAATTCCATAGAGAAACCATAAATATGAATTATATGAGAATATCTTTTAGGTAACGATTAATCCTGTCTCTCCTAGCTTTCTCCTGCACTGCAGGGCAGTTCCTTGATATGAGTGTGCAGAAATGTACACCTTGTGCAGAAGGAACATACTCTTTGGGGACCGGAGTGCGCTTTGATGAGTGGGAAGAGCTTCCTCATGGGTTCACTAGCATTTCCACAAACCAGTTTGAGGAAGGAGATGGATCTACAGGGAACTGCAGTATGTGAGTCATGTAGTGAAACAAATGTACATATTCTACAGCCTTTAGTAAGGTATTACTTACTAACATTATTAAGGCCAGTTGTGGGGTTGGGTTTGAGTTAGTAGTACAATACTCTGTAGGTTGGGATACTTATAACACAGATCTCTGATTGTAGCATTGTTTTCTAACCTCCTACATTATTGGTTTTCACTGTGTGTCTTTGCCATTATTCCCCATTATGTTACTCTTCGCTGCTACTTTGTCTTTTCTTCCTGAATTACATGCAACTTTACATGCCAACCTGAATAACCTGTGACATTTATGTTTTCCCATACTAAGGTCAAAATGGAAGCCCCGTGATAAGTATGTGGAATCAAACACTGATGAATGTTCAGCTACCCTTATGTATTCAATCAGCTTGAAGAAAGAGGGAATCGTCAGCTTTGAGTATTTATATCCAGACTCTGACCTCAGTTTTGAGTTCTTTGTGAGTATCACTGGTGCATGCACATGCTATTTATACATGATCTATACAGTGGTGTATCTTGGTTTTGTGCTGCCCTAGGCAGACAAAATTCGGGCACCCCCCCACCCACGTTGCACACCTACGACATGCCCCATCACATGCCCCATCACCCACATTGTATACATATTAAATGCCCAATCACCCCATTACATGCCCTCATCACCCACATTTCATACACACTAAATGCACCATTACCCCCATTACATGCCACCATCAACTCAATTAACTGGAAGGAGCTAAAGCTTGCTGAGCGGTGGGGGAGGGAGCGAAAATGTTTAAAGCACCAGAAGTGTGCTTTAACACCCTCTGGCAAAGTGCCGCCCTAGGTGAGTGCCTTGTTTGCCTTGTGGAAGATACACTACAGGATCTATGTCCAGTAACCTTATCGGCTGTTCAGCTATTTTGGCAATAGCCAATGTCCTCCCCCTAACTTCTATGGGTGGACTTTGGCTATATTCATTATAGCCAAGGTCCTCGCAAAATGGCCTCTAAAAAATCCAAAGTTCTCCCCTTGAAAGTCTATGCAGAGGACTTAGGCTACCACTTTGTTTTGGTTCGTTTTGGCTGCATTTGGTGTCAGTAAATATTGTCATGTAGTTGATGTCCAAATTGCAGACATATCTGGAGGCACATTGGGGCTACATGACTAGCTTGAAATTCAGGTACCGATGTGCCATCAATGTGATCCAAATTTGTCTACAACCCTATAGTTTTTGCTTTTCTGCAGGTTCACAATGATCAGTGCCAACCAAGTGAGGAGGAATCTAAGTGGATGAGAACCACTGAGAGGGGCTGGAACTATCACGAGGTTTGTAGCATTAACCTCTGCTTTCTTTTACAAAAACTTCTTTTCCGTAAAACTATCTTTGACCCATATAACTAACATGTAAGAAGTAAGTTATACATTAAAATGATAGAACTGGAAAAAGTTGGAAAGACAAGAAAGTTGTAGAACTTCTCCAACACAGTTATTAAAGAAAAACTGTATTCTATTTAAAATCAAAAAAACTTTTTTTCTCTATTGAATAGTTCTTCAGAAAAGATATTCCCGCCAATTGTATTCACTCTTTAGTCAGATAATATATGATTGAACCCTACAGGCTGTCAATGTGGGTAGTGCTCTAAGCACACGTATAGTGAAGCTGCTTTATGCGCCCAAGGCTCTCATGGAGGGACTGAGATGGCCATGGCTGTGGTGCCACACACCAAGCATGGCATCAAATGATGCTGAACTGAACGCATGTGCAGAGGACACACAACCTCCCAAGCCCCGCCCCTGGGAGTCTCGCATTGCCTGGGGAATATGTTGGGTGTTATGTTCTAAGATTATTATTTTGCCCATAGTTCTCACATGGTCATTCTTTCCACAGACCTTTTTTACTTTTGGCTTGCATTTAGTCCCAATATAGCACACTACCTTTTCAAGTCATTATCTATTCCACTCCCCAACCCCACTATATAATTAGTATGTACCTCCTTTGTGGTTGTTATTCCTACATAGTCTCCTAACCCTTAGGCCTTCCATTCTACATGTCTTCACATGGCAGGTCTTATACTCTTCTGTTGTATTGCTCAAACAATGCAAACATTAATTTGATGATGCTATATTGTTGTTTGCATAGCTGAAATTGCACAATTGTAATTTACTTAGAAGCCTTACTTAATAAAACACATTCTTTGAATATATGCCATGTCTTTCAACACACAAAGATTGTATAATAGATTGTATTTTTTACCATGTTAGATTTATATTTAACTATAATTAGTAAATGACCTTATACTTGGCTCTGATTGGCTTTGTCTGGCAGATCAGTTCTCTGGGATTGTTTGGAGGCCATGCGATGCAATGCAGTGTAAATGGTTGCCAAATTAATATTTTATATAGATACCAATGATCCTTGGTGATTCATCAATAGATCTTAGAGGAAGCCATTGAGTGGGAAGAAAAATGGTGGGAAGATAAATTGTTTGTAGGTGGAATGGCCCCTTTAAACAAAAACAATGTCCAAAAATTATTTTTCCTCAACACTTCCTACCTCCTAAAAAAAATAAAAAATAAAAATATACTAGAATGATTGCTGTTGCTATGGAAACACTCCAGCCTATCTCTACAAGCCTCTTATTGGATACCACTTAATTTAAAGGTCCATGTGAAGTTTTTTTCAGAGTAAATCTACAGGAGAACTGTAAATCCTTTCATAAGTAAAAATAAGTGCATTTCACATATATTACAAGCATGTGCAGCATACAGAATATAAGCTAATTGGAACTGGCCCTTTAAGATTTACCTCACAAAACCTCAACTAGCCATTATCAAAAAAGAGAAATAAATGTCCTAGCATGCCAGCTTACCCCCAGTAGCTTTCAGATACTAGCAGGTCTTTCAAACATCATGCCAGCTTGTATTTATTGAAAAGAACTAGGGACAAACCCACACCCAGCACTTCTCTATTCGGAGTAGAAGAAATAAAACAATGTTCTTTACAAACTACCTTTAACTGTATATTAACAAAGACAGCTGAATGCTGACGGCAACTTTAAGATGTATGTGTCAACTGGAAAAAAAACAGAACATTTGATAATTGCACTGCTATTTGTCTTACTTGATATATTTTACAATGTGCAGGTGAAGCTTACCCAAGGTAATAATGTTTTGTACTGGAGAACCACAGCTTATTACCCAGGAGTCATCCCACCTAAACCTGTGCTGCTGAGAAACATCCTAATTACAGGTATAAACCATACAGAATGTGAACAAGACTTGCGTTGTTATGATATCAGTGTTATTGGGTATGAAAATCAAAGGTGAATGCTTTATGTAGTTCTGTTGAAAATAGAAAAAATTTCAGTCACATTGACCTGAGCAAACCTCTAAAATAATAAATTTCCTCAATATTATCTTGGAATAATCACAAAAGGCTTTACAGCTCCAACTTTACATGCCATGGGGACTTGGCCATGTTATCCTACTCTTATGTAAAAAGCCATAGCATAGACTCATAAGCTGAGCACTATGAAATTACTAATGGAGTTCAGTATATAATATTGATTTTTAAAGCTGTATGGAGACATACAACAACTTTCAACTGCTATATTTGGAGAGAAGTGGTTCGCTGTATTTTGCAGTGGTTCAAATAGTACTGTAGTTTTATCCCTTGGACCAGAAGTTTTTTGCATAACGTGAATTTTCGTATACTTTTCGTGCTTGTTGAATTGGCAACAGAGTGAGTGACTCTGTTGCTGAATTCAGCGCAGCGTCGTCTTTCAGATGTAACAACTTCTCTCGGGTATTTCCGGGGGTTTGTGCGCTGGTTGTTCTCAGCACACAAACCCCCGGAAATACACGAGAGATGCTATGCCTCTGAGGGACAGGGGTGCTCCGGGCTGGCAGCACCCCTGTCACTCAGGGGCACGATACGCCCCTGGCTGTTGGCGTGTCAGGACTGCACATGTGCCACTGTTTTATTCTTTGTGTGTGTGTTGGGGGGGGGGGGGGGGGGGGGAATGTGAGCATGCATGGAAATGCTATATTGCAGATTAAGGGGGTTGGACGCTGAGTAAACTGTTGTGCCCTTGCATTCTGACAGGTGTGTGTGAAATTTCCAACTTGTAGCAAAACCCCCAAAATTTGGATAATGTTTTTTTGGATAAGGATACTCATCCTGTATGAATGCATGGTCTGTATTCCTCACAGGTGCTGCATACACCTCAGAGTGTTTTCCGTGTAAGCCCGGCACATTCACCTCAGCTAAGGGAACCTCATCATGCCAAGTGTGTCCCAAAAATACATACTCCAGCAGAGGTGCAACTGCTTGCCTTCATTGTGATCCTGATAAGTATTCAGGTAATGTGTAAATTGGATCCTTTTAATCGCTTGCAATAGCTAGTATAGATTACTATGTCTGGAGCCTCTGTGGCTTTCATACCCCTCTGGCAAGAAAATAAGTTGTGCCTACTCTGAAGGTATAATAAAGAACACTTATTCAGTCAACTATGCCTTTCATTGTTCTGAGGTAATAAAATAAGTATCATTGAGGTAGTGACAGCATCCACTGGATTTAGGTAATATTAGCAGTTCTAGAATATACCGGAAAACTAGTGTCTTTCCTGGTGAAATACTGTGTCATTGTTATCACTAGTGTAATAATACAGAGCTTAGCATATGCTCCATATCATTGGAGTGATGGAAATATGTTTTGCATACAAACCATGTTTTGTCAGAATCTACTTCACTCTATCTACTAATAACACAAAGGTACATGTAGAGGGTCAGGATGATAAAGAGGATCCATCTATTTGCTGGTACAAATAAAACTCAATAACTGTACGTATCTTACAAATGACAATTCGTGTTTTTTTCTGTCTAGCACCTGGGGCTGAATCTTGTACTCCTCGGCCTCCCTGCACAGATAAGGATTACTTCTACACACATACATCTTGTGATTATAATGGAGAGGTGAGAAAGAACATGTATTTTGTATAAAATAAATCTCTAGACAATATGTATGTACCATGCCGAACAAAATGAGGGATCTTCTCGATTGTACCCCTCTATAAATACCATGTTCCTAATATAGTGGGAAATATGTCAGTTCCGAATACTTGTCTACCTTTCATCCTCATCAGAGTAAAATGATTTTAAAAATGATCAATGCCTTGGTATACCTTTCCATATGAGCCAGAACTGGCCCAAGACATTGTGTTGCACTGGTCTGACATTGGAATGCAGCTCTCCCAAATCCCCCCCCCCCCCCACATACCCACAGGGTCTCACGTACAGTAACATAATCAAACACACAGTCACTTGCATACATATTTGCACATTCAGTCACACATATCCATACACACACACTCATGTACACACACAGTTATACACACACTTACACAGTCACTTCCACACACAGTCACTCTCACACACACGGTGACATACACACACAAAGTCATATGAAGTCATATGAGTGCTCCCCCACCAGTCCTCTCTTCTGTAGAACCTCATAGTAGGGAGGAGGCCTCTCCATCGCGGGCTGTTCTCCGAACCTGCAGTACCATGCTCTGAGTGCTGAGTTGTCATGTGACAGCTGGAGCTCCGACTCTCTTTCAAGCGCTTAGTGGGAGGGGATAAAGCAGAGATTATATCCTTGCGCTGTGGTTCTGGGACAGCTAGCGAGGCTGCTGCCTATCTTAAAGTGCCTCCTAGGATCCAAAGGATCACAGGCAGTCACATAATCTGGCGGCACTCCAAAGAGGACAATAACATATTCAAACTAAAATAAAAATAAAAATGTTTTATTAAGGACTGTAGTCAGTGTTGTTTTTGTGCTGCCCTAGGCAGACAAAATTTGGGCACCCTCCCCCCCCCCCCTACACGATGCACACCCACAACATGACCCATAACCCAGGTTGCACATCAAGGACATGCCCCACCACCCCATTTACATGCCCCCATCACCCCATTACATACACATTGCCAGTATTATTTGCCATTAATATTCCCAAGCCAATTTGCCCAATAATATGCCAGTATTATTTGCCATTTAATATGCCCCTGCCAATTTGCCCAATAATATGCAAGCATTATTTGCCATTAATATGCCCCAGCCAATTTGCCCAATAATATGGCAGTATTATTTGCCATTATTAAGCCACAGCCAATTTGCCCAATAATATGCCAGTATTTGCCATTTAATATGCCCCTGCCAATTTGCCCAATAATATGACAGTATTATTTGCCATTTAATATGCCCCTGCCAATTTGTCCAATAATATGCAAGTATCATTTGCCATTTAATATGCCCCAGCCAATTTGCCCAATAATATGCTAGTATTATTTTCCATTTAATATGCCCCTGCCAATTTGCCCAATAATATGCCAGTATTATTTGCCATTAATATGCCCCAGCCAATTTGCCCAATAATATGCCAGTATTTTTTGCTTTAAATAAGCCACAGCCAATTTGACCAGTAATATGCCAGTATTTGCCATTTAATATGCCCCTGCCAATTTGAACAATATTATGCCAGTATTATTTGCCATTCTTATGCCCCTGCCACTTTGTCCAATAATATGCCAGTATTATTTGCCATTAATAAGCCACAGCCAATTTGCCAGTATTTGCCATTTAATATGCCCCTGCCAATTTGCCCAATATTATACCAGTATTGTTTGCCATTTAATATGCCCCTGCCAATTTGCCCAATAATAAGCAAGCATCATTTGCCATTAATATGCCCCAGCCAATTTGCCCAATAATATGCCAGTATTATTTGCCATTAATAAGCCACAGCCAATTTGCCCAATAATATGCCAATATTTGCCATTTAATATGCCCCAGCCAATTTGCCCAGTAATATGCCAGTATTTTTTGCCATAAATAAGCCACAGCCAATTTGACCAGTAATATGCCAGTATTTGCCATTTAATATGCTCCTGCCAATTTGAACAATATTATGCCAGTATTATTTGCCATTCTTATGCCCCTGCCACTTTGCCCAATAATATGCCAGTATTATTTGCCATTAATAAGCCACAGCCAATTTGCCATTTAATATGCCTACCAATTTGCCCAATATTATACCAGTATTGTTTGCCATTTAATATGCCCCTGCCAATTTGCCCAATAATATGCAAGCATAATTTGCCATTAATATGCCCCAGCCAATTTGCCCAATAATATGCCAGTATTATTTGCCATTAATAAGCCACAGCCAATTTGCCCAATAATATGCCAATATTTGCCATTTAATATGCCCCTGCCAATTTGAACAATATTATGCCAGTATTATTTGCCTCGCGGTAAATACAGCGCTGACTATAGTCCTTGTCAATAGAAAAAATCGTAATCTAAAAACAGCATCTACACAGAGACATATCACATATCAAGTGCATAAAGTGAGAAAAAGGAAAATGCTTTACACGTTTCACACTTCACATTCTTTATCAAAAGCTGCCTAGTAATAAGTTAGACAAACCCGCTAAATACACAATGTTGACATTATTTCCACATCTCCATTACATATATGTGGTGCAAACTGTAAATAAAGGCATGAACTAATACAAATAGAGATAGGCTGTTAGAAATTGACATCATTACCTCAAATCTCCAAAGTTAATACACTTGCAAACAATGTAACATAGCAGAACTAGTTGTTATTGCATACTACCGTATGTAGTGTAACAGAAATAGATGACATTCTCGTGACTCAACACTAGATGGCATAGTAGAACAAGTGTCCAAAGAATACACCGGGGTCCCATTATAGGGCCTTCTCTGATATGAGCATATTAATAACATGTAGGCAGACCATCTCACACTTGTTTACACCTTTACATCCAAAAGGGCTAAGGGAAACATCACATATATGTATCAGTCTGTCTCTGTTAGTCTAATGTAATGTATATTCCCTTTTATGCTCTATACCTAGCACCATGTAAATTGTTGGCACTATATAAATAGATTTTAGTGTAATGTAATTTATTTGTATACAGTAGGGTAATTAATTATCTGTTAGATGACACTACACTGAAATTAAATTTGAATGTTCATTCTGGTAAAAAAAAAAAAAAATTCCCCTAGATTATAAGCTTACGAGCAGGACTCTCTACCTCATCTAACATATGTCCCCAATATGCTCTGTACTAAATGCTATGTAAATTGTTGACGCTATATAAGTATATGTTAGTAATGTAATGTACACGGTATACTTAATACTAAAAAGTATTAATACTGCTAGCTGCGTAACATTGGGGCCTCAATGTCTCATTTGCTATACCTGATGGTATTCTGTACAGCTTCTGACATGAGTTCACCCCTTGGGCTGAGTGAAAGATGTCTGGACTTTATTTGGCACATAACTGTGTGGTTTCTGATTGTATGAATAAAAATAAAGTGGAAAGTGAGGGCATCATTGCTGTTCTAGCATAAAATATGAGATATCTGTTTCTCCCTTTAAACATGTTGTTTTCTCTCACTGTCTGGTTTTAGACACAGCTGATGTATAAGTGGATTGAACCTAAGATCTGCAGTGAAAGTGAAAAGGATGCTATTCAATTACCCCCCTCGGGAGTGAAGACTAAATGCCCACCTTGCAACCCTGGCTTCTTCCTGACAAACTCAAGTACCTGTGAACCCTGTCTCAATGGCACCTTCTCTAATGGCACCGGTAAGTCCAATGCATGCTCTTCCTCTGTTTAAATGACAACTGTCAGCAAAAAAGGAACTGCTGTTTAATTGAAATGCCATTTTAATTAGAAATGTTTTAAAAGACAATTAACCCTTTAAGGACCAGGGATTTTCCTGGGCCAAGGACCAGAGCGTTTTTCAATTTTTAATTTGCGGTTTTTAAAACATAAATTTCCCTCTCTCTCATTTAACGTACCCATACAAGTTATATGTTGTTTTTTAAAGGACAGTTAGAGCTTTCTTTTGATACTCTATAAATAAAAATGATTTACATTTTAGTATTAAAAAATACATATAAAAGAGGAAATTTTGGAGGAAAAAAAAGTTTTTCCCCATTATTTTCCAAATAATAAGCTACACAACTAGTGCAACACTAACCCACTTATCCCCCTAATTAACTAACTAATAAAAAAGAAAAATATTGGTTCCCAAACCCCCCTAAACAAAAAAGACAGAAAAAAAACTCTGAAGAGTGCGATGTCAGATCCATAAAAATCATGCAACAGGCATGCAGGGGTTACATTTTATTAAATAAATATATTAAAATTACCTTAATTTATTAAAAAAAACTTTATAAATTGCAAAAAAAAAAAAAATTTGTAAAAAAAAACAAACTAAATGAGGGCCATAAAGTGGAAGGAAACTGATCACAGTTACAAACTGTGATCAGCAATGAAAGGGTTAATTTTTTTCTTCTTCTCAGCAACGTTCTTTATTAATTTATTTTTACTTACAGGTCACTCTCTGTGCTTCACTATAAGAACGTGAAGCACAGAGAGTGAATTAGAGGCAAAGTCAGTGTGTGAACACACTGACTTTGCATCTAATTTGCATGTTATCGCGGTGATCACTCAATCACCGCGATCACATGCCCAGAAATCCACCGATCGGGTCCAGGAGCTTTGCCTCGGGTGCGAGGCTTAGTCCTGGACCCGTTGCAGCCTGGCTGGCGGTGCCCACGGAGCGCACCGCTGGCTAGACTGCATGACGAGTTAACTCGTCATAAGGTCGCTAATGCTGCGGCTCTTATGACGAGTTAACTCGTCATATGGTCGCGAAGGGGTTAATCTTTTTTTAACCCTTGATTGAAGAAAGCAAGGGTTAGAAAACTGTGTCCTGCTTGTCCGGAATAAATCCGACGTGCATCTTATTTAGGGTTGCCACCTTTTCTACAAAAAAATACCGGCCTTGCTGGTGCCCCATAGACTTAACATTGGCATCAAGCCAATTTGTTACCAGCCTGCTGGTAAAATACCGGCTGGGTGGCAACCCTAATCTTAATTGATACACACAGGTTTACTCTTTGCTGTGTCTCACAGCTGAGACCCAGCAGGTCTGGAGGCTGGTGAGCACACTGACAGTCTCAGCATGCGCACAGCCATTCAGAGCGGTGGTTTGTTCCACTTGTCTTATCTGGTATCTATTGCAGAGCACTACATAGCTTTATCAGGAGGCAGACATGTTTAGAATGTTGTGTCAGATCTTTCCTCATCTTGTGTCATCTTGAGCCTTATTTTCTTGTATTCCTCTGTCAGGGGACAAACATATTGTTTAGAATGTTCTGTTGGACGAAGATTTCCCCCAAGTTTCTAAACAACATGTCCGCCTCCTGATATTTATTCATCCATTAATGGACAACCGCAGAGACAAGCTGGGGTAGTGGACTTCTTCTGAGTATCTATGGTCGCATGTGACCCAAGATGGAGAACAGATGCCAGTCTGGTGCAGATGGCATTTTGTACATTCGCATCGATGACTGGAGTCAGCTGAAGTGAGCAGTCTTCCAACCGAAGATACTCCGAACATACCCGCTCCCACAGCTCGTCTCTGCAAACATTCTACCAGTAATAGGCAATAAACTTGTATTAGATGATGTAAAGGAAAAGCTTGAGGATAAGGATTGCTGTGCAGACTTTTAAATAAGCAAACAGGTGTACAGCTGTCCTTTAAAACATCTCTATTTAGTATGTCTACATCTGATACAATCTTTCACTTAAACATTAGTTCATTTTTTGTAGTATTGTCCTGAGGCATTCCATGTCCAAGCTGTTTATATGTAATTTAACTTTCCATGTAATACATTGCCCCACTGTAAATTTGTATGCAAAGCCGTGGGTAATTAACATTGACTCAAAAAGCGGTTGTGCTTCAAATTTTTGGATTATTTTTTGCCTGCTCCCTGTAGTCTGCAATGAGTGCCCGGTGGGTACAGAGGCAGTTCTAGGATACGAGTACAAGTGGTGGAATTCTCTCCCAGCCAACATGAGAAGCACAGTGTTAAGCGGGTTCAACTTTGAATATCAGAACGTTTCAGGTATGTATTATGAAACCTAAGACTGTGACACTAATATAACTTTGTTTAATGTAAACAATATAATCTAATTTAATCTAAAACGTAGAGAGAGTTGCACCAAAATAGAAATCATGGGTGGTTACATATACAGGTGGCGCGTGTGCTTATAGAGGCTCTATCACCATGTGCGCTAATGTTTAGTGCTAACTTTTGAAAAAGTATGGCAGCAAGTAAAAACCATTTATCCCATTTATTGTGCCTATTATTCTTTCTACTTTAAAATAATTGTGTCCTTACTTGCTTGGCCTTATATAATGTTCAGGATAATCATGCTCCCCATGCATGCTCTCTACCACTTCTACTGGAATGCTGTTCCATGCAGCAAACACTATCTCAGCAGCATAATACTCTCTGATGTCATTTTTAGACCTTATAATTTTAATGGATGTCCTCTTGTCCCGGATAATACCGGTTTCCAATGACAACCCTTGTGAATACATAAATTAGCACACGTTTATCAATCCTTCTTTTGTACTTTTCAGGATGGCAGGTAGCTGGTGATTATATTTACACGTCTGCTGGATCTTCAGATCATGACTACATGCTTCTTAGCCTGACTATTCCTAGTTTCAGGTAAAGCGAGTAGGGTGGGTAGCCAGCACTGATATTAAACCATCCATTTCAACCTTCTCGATTCTTATAAACCATGTCTTTCTCCTTTTCTTATATGTAGCAAACCACAGTCAGGGACAGATGACTCGGACAGTAAGGAGATTTCCACCATTACATTTGTGTTTGAGACAGCATGTTCTGTGAAGTGCCAATTTTACTTCATGAAGGTAGAGAACCGTATTTATATCCGATATATAGATATAAACATGTCCAAACACCTGCAATGCTAAAATAGCAAGCACGTTTGCTTTAAAGACTTATTCCACAAGGCTATATATATATATATATATATATATATATATATAACTAGATTTCCTGTGTATTTAAAACAAACACAAATATAAGACATGTCACTGTTTTTATTCTGTTTGAACTGATTGCATATAAAAGTAAAAGTAAAATTAGGCGTCTCTCTCCTGCATCCATTTTGTGAATTTTACCCATGATGTAACATTCTCCAAAATCTTCCAGCAAGTCTGACTTTACAACTGTAGTCAGAGCCTGCATCATGATGTCATAAGATACACCCCTGCTCTTATGGCTCCTGTGGTTTTTTTTTAACCTGTCTTCCAACACAAAAAGTACATCTTCCTGGTCATAGGAGAACAGAAAACATAACTGTGATGTAATAGTTACATTACACTCCCATTCAATGCAAGTCTATGGTCAGAATTCTGGCTTATAGACTGCATTCGGTGTCCCCAGCCCCATAGTGAGATACTAGTGCTGTAAAATCTCTGGGGGGTGGCACCCTAAAACACTATGTTTCAGAGAATGGAGGCGCCCAGTCACACTTGTTTTGTAAAATATTAACAAAAGCAAAAGACATATCTGAACTCAAAAATTAAAAAAAATTAAAAAAACTTTCCATTTTTTGGTGGGTGTGTCCCTTTAACTAAAGAAATGGTGCTGCTATGTCAAAATAAAGACTTCTCCTGATCACTCCTCTGTCCTTTCACAGGCTGAAAATTCTGATTTAAGCTCTGTGGTTGAAAGCTGGAAAGGCTCTGTAGAAAAGCAGTCCTACACCTACCATGTGGAGATAAATGCCAATACCACTTTCACATGGGCATTTCAACGAACAACAGATCAAGATATGGTAAGAAAGCACTGTGTCTGACATGGTAGTTCCAAAATAATTACTATCTTTCTTGCCAAAGTCCCTTAAAGAGACTCACTTTTAACAATGTTTATACCTTGATTTTGGAGAATAAAAAAATAATGAAAAATGATCAATACTATGGGGGGCATGTATAAACATGGCACACACGCCAATTGCACTAAATACTGGCACAATTGGCGTGTGCGCCAGTGTATAAAGCAGACTCATGGGAGTCTGCGTTATCTACGCCGAATGCGTTGATTTCGGTTGTGTCAGTGCTCGTTGCGCCGGTGTATAGAAAAATCAGGCGCTTTTCAGCGATTTTGTGTCAGAGTTTGACGGAGGTTCCTCTCTCCCCTGCAAAGTGAGTTATAAAAAAACGCAAGCGCCGATATACATATGAAAAGGTGATAGCACTTTTTTAAATTTGATAAAACTCTTGACACTTTGCAGTGCGGGAGTTTTAATTGTAAGCAAATGCAAAAATGAAGAGAAAATACTTTTAAATGCATCTGTGGTTTCTCCTGTCTATCACCTTGTGTCTTGATTTCCCATTGAAAGTAGTTAATTTGCATATCAAGCCACCACAGATCTCATAAATAGAAGACTCCACAAATACATTTAAAAAAAAAAAAAATCTCTTTGTTGTTATATTAGCTTGAAATTCTGCTAATACAATATATTGATACATTTTTATTCTCTACATTCACAGTAGAAATAATGTTTAGGTGATAGGAGCTCTCTTGATTACTAACGCCTATTTGTTCTGATGCCATTTGGTTTGTACTGGTGCTTACCCATACACCACCATTGTTGTCGTTTTGTATTATGTTATTGTTATTTTCACTCGTCTCCAGATTATACTTTGCTTGCTCATTTTGTGCCAATTGTTTCTTTACCTTTGCAGATTCGCAAGTACACAGCCGACGTAGCCAAAATATACTCAATCAATATTACTAACACACAGGATGGCGTTGCGTCTTGGTGCCAACCTTGCGCCCTGGGCACAGATTCCCTTTGTATTTCATGTCCTCCTGGGCACTATATTGACAAGAAGACCAGCAGTTGCACCCTGTGCCCACAAAATACATATCTGCAAACAAAGCAGCCCTATGGAGTGGAAAGCTGTATAGAATGCGGTCCAGGAACCAGGAGCAATGATGTGAGCAGGGTGTAACCCGTCTTCAAAGAAATGGCTTTGTCATGTTTAATATTTTTTTTTTAGAAAGGTCCAGCATATTTTAGTACTAATTATAAATAGAGAAACACTTAGTATAACTGGTATGAGATGTAAAATACTTATTTTCTATAAACTGTTAAGTTTCCATTCATTTTAGTACTTAGTTGCATATATTCTTCGTCCAAAGCGCTTCTTATAACAGTAATGTGTGTCCCCTCATCTCCTGTTCTCTGTTGATTGTCTGCAGGCTCGCACCTTGTGTTTCAGTGACTGTCGACTTTCCGTACCAGTAGGAGAGGGAGAATTGCAATATGACCTTTCCGCGCTCTTAAATGAAACCTCATTCTCGGGAACGCCAAGTTTCACCGTCAAGGGCCTGAAATTTTATCAAAACCTACGCTTCAGCCTTTGTGGGAACCAGGTTTGTGAGTGATTTAGTGGTGCTGGCTTTTTGTTTCGCTATTAAAGAATCCATAAAAAATTGATGCATTCATTCAAATGGTTTTATCTGTATTCTAACATTTAACTTGTTTATGTATGTAAGTATATGTTTATGTATGTAAGTATATGTTTATGTATGTAAGTATATGTTTATGTATGTCTATTGGGCAGACTAGATGAACCGCATGGTTCTTAACTGCTGACACATTCAATGTTAGTATGTAAGAAACCAATTAATTAAAAGAGGAATCTAAAAGGACGTTTCTTAAAAAGTCCCCTCAGCATCAGGTGCCGGGGAGGTCTGGGTTTTTCCTCCTCTCTGTTATCTTCAAGTACTCTATTCATTTTTGTATCTTGTTCCTCGAACTGTAAGTTATACATTGGGTCAGGAATCTTTCATGTGTCTTTTCATTGCCCTCTCTGCTCGCTCACCCTTCTGTACACATCTAAATGTTGTTTTCTGTCATACACTGAAAAATACGAAACTCAATAAAAAGTTTTTCCAAAAAAAAAAAAAAAGTCACCTCAACATTGTTTATACTGTAAATGTACATAATAAAAAGATATCTATATCTTGTGTTAACAGAATTGCAAGCAAATACATATGTTTAGAGAAAACCGTGTTTAAATGTGTCTGGTCTGTTAATGACATGATATGCAAATTACACAGCTACCACTGAAATTATTTCATTTGCATATCCAACCATAATGATGTCATAAACAGTATACACCACATACACATTTTAAAAATCATTTAACCACCCTTTTCTCTTAATAAATGCATGGGCTTGCAATTCTGCGAGCATAACCTATAGATCACTTTCTATTCTCTGCATTCCCAGTGCGACCCCCAGTGAGGTGACAGAGTCCCTCTAAACACGTATAGAATATACATTACGCATGGGAGAATGTACAAGTTAAATGTGTCCCTCAACAAATGGCCCAACATATAACTGTATGCTTGGATGCAAGCAGGAGGTGGAGTTACACTGGCACAAAAGCCTTTATTCATGAAGGAGGGAACTGACAAGTGATTTGCCAGTGCTCTCAGGCGAATTGAAGAATATTTCCAACTTGGCTACTTTGGCCTTAAGTTGATATTTCCTTGTCAATTCCCTGACATTCCCTCTTTCTTGAATAACGCCCTAAATGTTTTGGGGTTTTTTATTTCAATTTTGCTTTACCAGTAGATGTAAAGCTTAAAAAATGTTTTTGTCATCTGTCCTGAGCATAAGCTCCCAGAATTCCACTGTACTAAAGGAGACAACTGATGGTATACATACTTTCTGTGCACAGACAGGTGGGTTCAGCATTGAAGACAAGAGTCACTTAATTCATGTTGACATTGTACATATCAAGTTACATAGATTTATGTACATGCACTTTCATAATTCATTCACTTTATTGTCTTGTGGTTTATTTTATTTATTTAGTGCCTCGCAATGGTGTTTTTTTTTTTTTTAAAGTATTTATTGATGGTTTATCTCCTATCTCATTGATCCTCATAGGGGAAAAAGCTAGCATCTTGTATTGACAATGTGACAGATGTCCGAGCGACTGAGGGAGATTCGTGGCATTCTGTGACTTCTTATGTTTGCCAGTCTATTATTATCCCATCAGAAACAATTGGACGCAAAGCACTACTGTCCTCTCAGCCAATCAGTTTAGGTGATCGCCTTATAGGTGAGCAAAATACATTTCTAGATGTTTAAAAAATGCACTACTATCAGTTGGTTTGGTCAAGGAATTGCTGAATTTGTGATCACAGCTTCTACAACACACATGCATTTCAAATGGACTATCACTTTAAAGGACAGTTTATTCTCTGACTGGTAGACATGATGCTTCCTTGGCAAGCAGGTAGCTCAGTCTGGTTGGCAACTATCTCTCTCTGTTAATGCAGAGAGCCCCACTCTTTAAAAAGGGATCCACAGAGGAGAATATCAATATTGTCAAAAATCTTTTGATTTTAAAGCTTTGCAACTGAAAGAATAAAAACATCACACGGCACATGCATGATCATGTGTTGTGGATAGGCGTGTTTCTCTTTAATGTATAAATGGCACCCAAAGTTAAGCAATAATTTACTCTTCTGTAATATTTTTTATAACAGGTGTGACAACAAAGACTACTCTATATAATATATCCTCTCCTCCGGATCTGTTTGCTAGAGAAACTACAGGGATATTGGACATCATATTCTATTACAGGTACGGTTCATACATTTTCTGTTGTGTTGTCACAGATTGACATGTATGTCCACCACCAGTTCGTTGCAGGCAGTGTGTTGATGGTCTCCTTTTTGGCTAAAAATACTCAAGACATTTCTACACAATTATATCAATTGCCCAGCATTGCTCATTCTTTTCTTCTATGACGACTGCTAGCCATGAAGTCCACTTTCATTTGCTACCCATACTTGGGAAGCTAATCTTGGAGTAACATTCAGTAGTAATTTCGGAAAAAAAAAGTCCATCAAGTTAGCTTTTTTGAATTTGCTGCTTAGGCGGGAAAATACTTCCTGACTCCAAAAGGCAATCTGATTTCTCCTGGAATTAAATAAATGCTCTAACATATTAATTTTTATTCTATTAAAAGCTCTGTATGTCCTTCTTTTCTAAAAACTAATCTAGACCCTTTTTGAAGGCATCTATTGTAGTTGATAGCACCATCTCTCTTGGTAGTGCGTTCCATATCTTTATTGTCCTTCCCATATAAAATCCCTTCCTTTGTTGTCTATAAAATCTTTTAGCTTCCAGTCTCAGTGGTTGACCTCTTGTTCTTTGCCCATTTCTGTTAATGGTCACTGGAGAGCTCTTTATATTGGCCCTGCATAGAATTTAACTATCCCCTCCGTTTTAATATGATATAAAAATGCAGCTTGTTTAGTCTATATTCATAAGTAAGGTCCTCCAATGCAGTCTTTTTAGTTTCATAATATCCTTTTTAAAGGGATACTACCACTTACATAAGATGTAACTAGATCACCTGTGCATTGTAAAACAAACATATAAATAAAACATATGCCACTGGGTTTTTTCTATGATGATTTAAAAATAAAATTAGGTGTCTATTTCCAGCATCTCACGTTACAACTGTGGCCAGAGCCTGCATGATGATGTCATAAGATACACCCCTGCTCTCTTACTGGCTTCCAACACAGAGAGGAGATTGACCTGATCAAAAGAATCATAACTCTGCCCGCTTGTGATGTAATAGTTACATTACCCTCCCATTCAATGCAAGTCTATGGTCAGAATTCAGACTTATAGACTGCATTCTGTGTCCCCAGTCCCAAAGTGAGTGTCTCTCAACACAATTTGGGAAATTATTAATAGAAAAAATTAAAAAGAGGGCCCAAAACAGACCTCTTAGGTACTCTACTTAATATCCTGGTTCATTTTGAGGATTTTACATTTACAACAACTCTTTGCATTATATCTTTTAGCCAGTTTTCAATCTCACACAGAGATGTGCTTCTAACCATATACTGACAGGCAAAAAATGCTGCTTCTGGATTTTTAGCAGCAGTATATATCCACCTTAAATGGACCCTAATATGAAATATGATTAAGTTAATCTATTCAACTTTAAGCAGAGTCCAGATCAGGCGTTCTCAAACTGGGGAATATGAAACATGTTTAACTAATCTATTCAACTTTAAGCTGAGTCTGCATCAGTGGTTCTCAATCAGGGAGGAATTCCTCTGGGGAGGAATGGTGGATTTTAATATTTCAGGGTGGGGATTGCGAATCCCATTTAAATTGTCCGTCAAAAAGTTCTTGATGATTGTCAAGATGAATTTCTGAAGTGGAACACTGGTTCAAGAGCAAGAGATAAGTTCCATGAGAAAGCAATCACAGAATTGTGGCCCTTGACGTGTGATTATTTCCCAAAGGTGTCAGAAAGCTATCAATGCATTGCTTCTTTTTGTGTCAACATAACTTTGTGAGTCAGGCTTTTCAACTATTGCAAGTGAAAACGAAACATCAAATTTAATTAGAGGTAGAAAATGACCTGTGTTGAGCTCTTTCATAAATTTGGCGAATCACAGTTTTCTCATTGACTGCAATCATCATCTGAATGGCATTCTATTAAACTTTTATTGAATTACGCTTCAGTTTAGTCTGTTACGTAATTAGTTATGAATATAAAAAAATAGTTATATTCAAGTTCCATTAACATTTTCTATTGCTATAAAAATGTTAAAAGTCCACTAGAAAAATAATCCAAGTAAATGTATTTATATCAATACAGAAAAAAATAAACAATTTCAGTATTATATACATATTATTTGGAATGCAGCTTTTGAGTCAGACGATCCTGGAAAGGAGGTGAATGACATGTTGACATATTTTGAAAAGAGTGTATGGGGCAAAAAATGATTGAAAAACCACTGTTCTAGGTTATTGTGAAATCGTTTTTGGAGTGCTATCAATGCCACATGTTAGTAAAGTGAAACTTACCTCTTGGACTGGGCAGTCCCATTTTTGGGGGTTAAAATATGCATTGGCAATATTACACTTAAACTGTGTTTGTCAGACATACACAGGCTGAATGAGGAGAAATGAGTTTCAGACATGTGGTATCTGAACAGGGATGCTAGACCTCAATTTCCTGGCATCACACAATGTAACGTGACATCATGTGGTGTAGCATAGCCCCACTTCTTTTAAGCCCTGTCCCCTTATATCGTGGAAAACAGAAGTTTTCAAGTGTGTTATGATCAAGATCTCTTTGATGATACATTGCGTGAATCAGTCAACCAGCCACCCCATGATCACTGAAATCAGTTTTAAAACCTATGCAAAAGATTTTCTAAACAACTGCACCTTGCAAATCCATGAGCAATGTGAAATAGAAACATAAATTGTCATGGTAGTGTCACTTTAGTGTACCTAAAAGACCCTAGGAAGGCATAGAACGTCCAGCGTTAAAGGGCTCATTGCGGCTCCCCACAATGAGCTGTGCTCCGATCCTATCTGTCAGATGAGGCCTGATCTGGTCTCTGCCTTGTGATCGGTGGCCAGGAACAAAAGTGACGTTTTGGTGCTTGCGTCGTCTGGGATGCAAGCACCATGTGTCACGAAGGGGTTAAATAAATCATCTTTGCATTCCATTGGCGCTCAATGATGGAAACACTGACCCCTAATGTTGTAAATGAAGACAGCAGGTTTTGCAAACAATGGTATAAGCTACTTTGTTGACTGCTGTCAAAGAGCCCAAGAACGATGTGATTGGTCAACTGTTAATCTATTTGTGAGCAAGCTGAGTGGTTACATGTAGACCTTGCTATGAGAAATTGTTGGTTCTTGATTAGCCTTCAGTTTCTCCATTATAGGTTTATAACATCAAGTAGGGATTAGGGGGAATGTTTTTTTTTGTTGACTGATTCCATAGCTGAAAAGTTATAAACTTTCACTTGAATTAATATCAGCAAAAACTGTGCAGCAGGAGTTTCATAGAATGGGTTTACATGGCCAAGCAGCTGCATGCAAGCCTTCAATTAACTTTTACAATGCCAAGCGTCAGATTGAGTAGCGTAAAGCCCACCGCCACTGTACTCTGGAGCAGTGGACACATGTTCTGTGGAGTGTAAAAATCACTGTTTTGCAGTCTGATAGTTGAGTCTGGGTTTGGCAGATGCTAGGAGAATGTTACCTGACTGCATTGTCCCAACTGTACGTTTGGTGGAGTAGGGATGATGTTGAGGGACTGTTTTTCAGGGGTTGGATTAGGCCCCTTACTTCCAGTGAAGGGGAATCTTAATGCTTTAGCATACCAAGACATTTTGGACAATGTTGTTTCCAACTTTGTGGAAACAGTTTGCACAGGCATATGGAGACATAGAAAAGGGACAAAAAAAGAGATATACATAGACTCAAACAAAGATGGAATATTATCACTTAACATAACAGTCTAAATCACTACTGTTTGTTGTGGTGAGGGGGAAACACGTGCAAGTGAAGCGGTCCATCCATTGGCGAGTCATGAGATACGGGAAAGGAGGAGTTATTGCTTACCCTAGCCAGTACCCAGGTTGCATCTTCAGAACATCTGGGGCATGCCCTACCATTAGGGTTGACACCCAGTTGGCCAGTAAAAAAAATGGCTTGCTGCCAATGTTAAGTCTATGGAGGCAACATCAAGGCTGGTATTTCTTTTATTTTTTTTTAAAGTGGCAACCCTACCCATCATCAACATAGCAGACCCACGCCTTACCACAGAACATGTCTCAGCGCCCAGACATTCTCCCAGGCTGACTCTCACTCTCCTCACGTGTGTCTGGGGTCTGAGCGCTGGAAGGTCATGTGATCCCCAATGCACCAACCATGCAGGAAGCATGAGAGGCAGTTGGCAGTTGCCTGCTCAGCCGAGGCGAGGGTTAGTGAAAGGAGTTGTTTGGTTCACAAGCGCATGTGCTGGCAAGAGCAGGCACCCCAGGATCACCAGGTCCCTTAAACCGTAATAGTTGCACTCACTTGATGGTGGCCCGGAGGGCAGGACTAAGAGCAGAACTGTGGAAAGCCTGATTGCCAATGAACTGCCTTGTAGGAGTATCTGGTCCTGTACTCACAGGAAGCCAGCCAGTCATACTCCCACAAAGAAAATGGTTGGTGCTAAAATGTAACAGTACGGAGGTGGTAGGTAATTGTTGCTCCTTCTGCTGGCCACATGTAGGAACTGATCTAAGGAGCTGCAGCACTATTAAGAACATAGTGGGCTCTCTGTTGGCCTAAGCAGAAAAAAAGCACTGGTTGGGAGTGGTGTTTAGAATCATGGTCAACCAAAGAACAATCATTACTAATATGTTAATACATTTGGTGCCAATTTTACAAGACTACGAACTGCAGTCTTGGTTGTTTATTGTAAACATAGAACATTGGCTAAGACAAGGGATGGCTCTTTATAATGCATAGTTAGACATCAAAATTGATTTGTATCATGTTTTAAATGTTGGCAATTGTGTTACAGATCCAAAGAAGTCACCCATTCCTGTACTTCTGGCCGTGCTACCACTATCCGTATGCGCTGTAATCCCCTTTTGAAAGGTGATGGTCGTTTGTCTGTGCCACTGCCTAGGTAAGTAAAATTTCTTAGAGCAAATTATGATTTGCTTAACTTTTCATTAACCTTTAATGGTATGAAGGTTACCATTAAGAATGTTCCAATAAGTGTTCTGTACTTCTTACTGAACAGTAGCCATTTTAAATTGAATTTTGTATTTATTTTTTATTAACTACATCTTTATTTCATTTTTTTCCTTTAATCCCTTAAGGACCAGGGATTTTCGGGGCCAGTGACCAGAGCGATTTTTCAATTTTTGATATATGGAAGTTGAAACTGAATTTTGCTCTCTGTCGTTTAACATAAAAGTTATGTGTTGGTTTTTTTAAAGGGCAGTTAGAGCGTTCTTTTGATACCCTATATGTAAAAATAATCTACAATTTGATATTAAAAAATACATATGAAGCGGGAAATGTTTTGAAAAAAGAAAATGTTTCCCATTATTTTCACAATAATATTCTAAACTAATGAAGGTATTATTTTACTGAGAGGGTAGTGGATGCATGGAATAGTTTTCCAGCAGAAGTGGTAAAAGTTAATACAGTGAAGGAGTTTAAGCATGCATGGGATAGGTATTAGGCTATCCTAGATATAAGATAAGGCCAGGGCCTAATGAAAGTATTACTTTACTGAGAGGGTAGTGGATGTATGGAATACATCGGCTTTCTATAAACCGAAATAGAGTCCCCATTCATAAGAATAGGGACTCTATATCGGTTTATAGAAAGCCAATAGCATTACATGTATTCCATAAACCGAAAGTCTATAAACCGAAAGACATTCGGTTTATAGACTTTCGGTTTATGGAATACATATAATGCTATTGCTATTCTATAAACCAAAATAGAGTCCCCATTCATACGAATAGGTCAATTGACCTATTCGTATGAATGGGGACACTCTTACCCACATTTTACTTCATTTTGCAGCCCTCTAGCCCTTTCCAGGACTTTTTTAGAGGCATTTGAGTGGCCATAACTTTGTGTCTCCATTGACTTCAATGGGGTTCGGGGTCAAGTACGGGGTCAAGTTCGAGCACGGACCCGGACATTTTATCGAAGTTCGGCCGAACCTGCCGAACCCGAACATCCAGGTGTCCGCTCAACTCCAGTCATAAGATACTGCCCTGCTCTCTTACTGGCTCCTGTGTATCATAGGCAGCATTCTGTGTCCCCAGCCCCAAAGTGAGAAATTTGTGCTGTAAAGTCACTAGGGGGTGGCACCCAAAACACTATATTTCACAAAATGGCAGTGCCCAGTCACAGTTGTTTAGTAACATATTTTATTAAATACAGTCACACAACAAAAATTAAAGACATCTGAAATCAACAATAAGAATTGGAAAAAAAAATAAAACCTTTTCATTTTTTGGTGGGAGTGTCCCTTTAAGCTTGAAATTCCCATCTCAGTTCCCTGCAATTTTTTATTTATTGTGTAGACCCTTCAATGTTATAGGAATGTGTTAAAGTAAAGGAGTTTGGGAAATGTTTTACTTTTACTATCTCAGAGTATATAAACCCCCCGAAAGTGGAAACCTATTGTAATTGGCATGGCTAACCAAAAACGTGGAAGCCTTTTCTTGTTATTTTATTATGGCAAGCTAGCCTGGTTTAATGACATAGGGAGTTCTCGAATGATCCCAAAGTAGTGTTGGAATAACTGTCCTTGAATCTTGCAGTATTATTTCTCTTCATGTTAATTGTACTTATTGTACTTTTCAAATTGTATTGAAGATTGATTTGTGCCATGTGTTTATTTTATGTGATTGTATTATGGATCCATACATCCGTTTGTTCTGTTTGTTATTATAGTTGTTTTTTTTTTTGTCTGCTTAGGTAACAATAATAAATGTAATGAGAAAGGGAAACACAAGTATATGATTTGAAAGTTGACAGTGAACCAATTGTTTTTGCACACAGTTCGTGTCAAATGGGGACATGTGACGGCTGTACTTTCCACTTCTTATGGGAAACAGAAGAGGCATGCCCACTTTGTACTGAGCAGGACTATCACATCATAACCAGCGAGTGTCATCATGGCATCCAGGTATTACAAGACTCTATTTGTTCTTTATTTTCTTAAGACATTCGTAATAAGTAATAAACATAAAATCACTAATAAAGCATTGGACTGCCACTTTAACCGCCTTGTAGCAGTGGACACACCAGGTATGTCACGGAAATCACTACAGTTAGTGAGAAAGAACATAGCGATATTGAAAGGCAGCATTTCCCATAACACTTTGAGTGGCCTACTCTGACACAGAAAATGTAGCTGACGCTCAAAGTGAGCATCGGCTCAATTTTACAGTAAAAACCTGCAGGACAGTAAAAACCTGCGATGAGCTGTACTGAGGATCCCGCTGCAGAGACTTGCAGCGGGATCCTCAATGTCAGATGAGGCCACTTGCCTCAGTCTGACTTAAAAAAATGTGTCGAACGCTCAAGCATCTCTGGCATACGCATCCGTGATGTCAAGTATCGCGGGATGTTGGCAGCGACCGACAGGGTCCCTGCTTGCGTATTCCTGGCTCCAGCCAGTAACACACACGCTGGATGGTGCTTTGGTCATTGAGGACCAAAGCACCATCCGACGGGAAGGGGTAAAGGAGGTCAGGTTTCACCTCTAGTTTCAATTTGCCTTCCATAAGCTATAATATAATAAAGGCGAAATGTAACTAACTGTTTTTTTTTCCCTAAGTCAAATTCGACCTCGAGGTTGAATTTGACTTAGAGGTAAAATATTAATAAAAATAAATGATGAATTAAAAAAATATACCCCCCCCCCCCCCCCATTAAAAACATAGGATGCCAAGGACCCATAGTACATATGGGAAGTCATCATTATCAATATTATTATTAATGGGGCTGGGAGCCTATAAGCAGACTCCCAGTTCCCCAAGCCCATTATGCTACAAGGGCTGGAAGCCTGCCGTATGGCTCCCAGCCCCGTTAAAAATATTATGCCCAACAGTGATGTGTGTGTGTGTAGGGGGGGGGGGGGGGGGGTGATAATTAACCCCCCATACACTAATACATAAAATCCCCCCACACAGAGTAAATAATACCCAGGGGCTTGCCGGAGGCCCGGGCCACATAATAATGACTATCCCTTTCTCCCACCTTCACCTGTTCGGGGCCTATCCAAGAACTAAGGCAGTAAATAATGAATTAAAGTATATAACCCTAACTACCCACCTACCTCTACCTTGGCCAGGTAGGGAGGGACAATTCATAAAAATATTGCCTCCTAAACCTGTAAAAAAAAAACCACTAGAGTGCAATTAGGGTGCCCGATGAATAAAATATTACCTGAATACAGGTTCCAGTGATGATCAGCAATGACCTGGATCCTCATCTTTTGGCCCAGGGAAACGGACCACCCACAAATAATAATAATATGAAAAAATATCCATCTAGTGCTAAGCAAAATCCAGCTGACACAAAAAAGTCAAAAGCAAAACATGAGGGTGCTCAAACCTCTAATGGTTTGCTCTCAGCGGAGAGAAAACCAGAATGAAAGCTCAGCCTCTGAGGGCTTAGCTTTCAAATGAGACTACGAGGCGCTGATTGGCTGACTCTGTCAGCTTATTAGAAACCTCCCTATCCCCAGCCCTACTATTGGTGAGAGGGGCGAGAGGGAGGTCGAGTTTACTATACTCTACTTTTAGTGACTAGATCTCTGAGTGTTCATGCCATTAGATCAACATTTAGAAGTGTCTGGCAGATTCATAAGTTCCTGAATATACTGTTCTTAAACAACTGCACTGCGATATGCATCAAAACTATAATTTTGTGAACATATTTTCTGTTTTAGAGAACAACTGCAGTGTGGAGGACACCACACAGGTGTAAGGGTGGCGTAGAATTGCCAGCTCAGACAGTTAGTATCTGTACAAGTGCAGATTTTTGGCTAAAAATTGGAGTTTCCACTGGCATTTGTTCTGCTCTGTTGCTCACCGCACTCACTGGTTACTTTTGGAGGAGAAATCGAAGGTGAGTTTTGGTACATATTCTGCCTTGAATTTTCTTGTATTTTTTTTTCTTCTGCATCTGAGAGTTTTAGAGGGATTCTAGTTCACTGATCACACTGTCCTCGGTCATATTGTACTGTTTCACTATATCACTTCAATTGATGCTCATAAACTCAGACCTCTTTACTGTGAGGATGGTATATCATTTTAGGGCCAATCCAAATTTACAGCTATATTGGCCCTATGGCTTCCACTACCCCATACATCAACTCTATAAGAAAGATATGAGCGTTATTATAAATGATAAGTAAACAATAATACATATACACTGAATGTAAGAAACAATGGCTCGGATTCTGTGGCCTCCGTTAATTCAAAAACTGGCGTTAGCGTGAATTTACCAGGCAGTTGTGATTTTAAACCTCCAGTAATGAGTGCAGTAACATTATTACCGCACCGTTAAAAAAAATTACCACACCCGCTGATTTCCTCCATACCTTAGAAGAACCAGTAAAAAAAAAACGGTATGAAAACACAGTGATTCTATGCCTTGTGGTAAAAGCTAAAGGGCAAAAAGAAAACAAGTGTTTGCCCGCTAGCGATAGACCAAAAGGAGGTGTCAAAATGTGCAGGCTGCTGAAAGGACAACTGTCGCAAAAGATTTACTTATGTTTAATTGAAAGATTGCATCAAGTGTAGATGATTTACAAATAAATTCTTGAGTGAAAGAATACAAATTAAATGTATAATAGCTCTCTCATGGGGCGGACATGTTGTTTAGAATCTTGGGTCAGATCTTCACTCACCTTGGTTCAGATGAACAATGATCTGACCCATCTGACCAAAGATTCTAAACAAAATATCTGCCTCCTGGTAGAGCTATATGGAGCAAAGAGGGTTCAAAAAGGTAATTTATTTGTATTCTTTCAGTAAAGAATTTGTATATAAAAAGACTCAATCTTTCAATTAAACATAACTTCAATTTTTGCTACAGTTGTCCTTTAACGCAGCCGCTACCTGCACATTTTAACCTTTTCATGCTGTAGGAGACACAAACAGTGGTTCCTATAGCACTGAAAGTGCTCACCTGAAACAAATAAATATTTGAGGAGCCACAGGGTTTCTCCCAGTGCTCCTAAAGCCCTCCCCACAGTAAAAATCTGTCCCCCCCCAAAAATGTAAAAAATTACCTCATGAAACTACAGGCAGCGCCATGTCCACAGTCTCTTTAACTAATAAAATATGTCCCCCCCACCGGAGCCACAGTGGGTACTAAGCCCCATATAAAAAGCAAATACTAACCCTCCTCCTTAGCCCATTTGCCAGGGGCTGGCCAAATGCTGGCACATTAAATAAATCACATTTTAAAAAAATTACTACCTATCCCCCCTAACCTCTAGGTAGTGGTGGGGCGATCACAAATGTCCTCCCCATTACCTGGGGGGAAAAACACCCTTTAAGTCCATGAGGGTAGGCAGTGAATTAACAAAAAGGGTGCCCTGTAAAATATTTGATTACCTCTATCCCATTTCCATCGGTGATTTTATTTGATTTATTTTATGTGCTTGGGGCATTTGTCCAGCCCCTGGCACATGGGCTAACGGGTTCTTTCTTCTGCATTGTTTGGATGTACATTATATTTTAAATGAATACTGTTTGAGATGATATTGTTTCTGACATTTAGTGTATATGTAAATGTACACTAAATGTCAGTGTAACACTGATAACATTTTTTATGCATTAGTGGTGACTTCTTTAAGGTGGGGTTCGGTTCTTAATGTTCAAAACAGCCTAACTGATTATATATTTTGTAATTATGATTAGCTGTATAATCCATTTACTTAAAACTGGAATTATTATTCAAATGAATTAGATTTTGATAGAATAACAATAGTTATAATAATAATATGTAATACAATAATAATAAAATAAAGAGATATAAACAGAATAAAAGGCAGGGGTTGGAAAGGAGGGGTAGGTGCCAAGAGTCCATCATAAGGTGCAATTGAATATAGTCAGTTAACATATTGCTTGGTAACCTATATCACTGGTGTGGGTGAATTTTCTACTTCTTGTTGTTTGTCCCCACATTTTATGTTGTACTCGGCCATGGTTCACGTTACTGTTATTATTACAATGTTAAAAACCCATTAAAATGAGATTTACAATTTCACCAAGTTCTTCTTCTCCATTCACAGCTTGGAATACAAGTACTCACGCCTGATGATGAATGCCCCAACCAAAGAGGGAGAGCTCCCAGCTGCTGACAGCTGCGCCATCATGGAGGGAGAGGATGCAGAGGATGACATGATTTTCCACAACCAACGATCTCTGTTGAAAAAGTTCATGTCACTTTCTGGAAAGGTGAGGTCTCCTTTTTGCCATTCAGTGTTTGACACTTTCTGTATTATGTTTTCTGCCTTCCATTTTTTCTCTTTCCTGCTTATCTGTACAATCTCACTCAGCTTGCTTACTTTACATTTTGTGTGCCAATCTTAAACTATTCTTTTTCTCTTTTTTTTTTTGTTTCCAGAGGACATCAGATGGATTTGATTCTGTGCCCCTAAAGTCATCAGGAGCTCTGGACATGGAGATGTAACAAAAAAATACTCGGACCGTCACATGTAATCATTTTAATAATAGGATGCCATTATGAGCTAATGTGACAATGATATTAAAATACTTGGGATATAACAGCCTTTCGACAGCAGTAACATAATTCACACACTGCCATAATCTTCAATCAATCAACAAATGCCAATTTATAGACGATATAAGATCCATCACTTCAAAGAACAACCGGGCACTCTCAAAGTGCTAAGGTTTCTTAGCCTCTGTCTGTTACCAAGTACTGCCAATCATACTGTGGATAACCATGCACTGCATTCATATATATATATATATATATATATATATATATATATATAAAGAAGTATTTCTCTTTACATACATTCAGGACAAATGTTCTGCAGGAAGGAAGTTATTTTAAAATATATATATTCACTTTTATTGCTCGCTTTCTTCCCAATTCAGTGCCAGAACCCTCTGCTTCCTTCTCCACCAAAGATACAAAAATACTTTTTTTTTCAGAACCAAAGCTTTGACAAGTGTTGTAATTGTTATTGTTTGTTTTTTTTAAATTGAATAAAAATACATTTTTAAATTATTACTTACTTGGTTGGTTTTGTTATCCACAGCCAACATTCTAACATGTTTATTTGTTCGACCATGATTATCCTATTTTCTGTTTACTGTAGAAATATAAAATATGGGCTTTATTTATGAAAGCGGAAACTGCAGGGAATTGACAGTCTAGCAGCCATTCAGAAGCCTTCCAATCCCAGCCCTACCATTCGCTGTTTTTCAAAACCCACTTTACAAGTTAAAGTGTCAAATGACTTACTCTGCCAAATCAGCATGGTGACGAAAAATATATGGCCGAGTAGATCAAAGGGTCAGGGGTCATACAAATACACAACAATGGGGAGCACGGCTATATATTTGTGTATTTAATACAGGGTGCTGCTGAAGTGACCAAAATGTATCTGTAAAGGGTCAATAGTGGCATGAATTTTGGACAGGTGGTAAGTACAGAAAGTGTTGGTATGGCTTCCAAGTTATTCTTCCATGGCCAATTCTCTGCAAGAGATTTTATCCTGAGGGAGGTTAGGGTCTGGAGAGTTGTGTCTAAAGAATCTATGAAGGTGAAGAGTTGCTTGAGGGACTTGGCACGTTAAGGGTGCAAACGATCCTCCCGTTTGTCAAAGATCTCAAAAATTTCAATAAACTATATGGAGTTGAGGAGCTCAAGTTCCTTGAGAAAAGCTGAGAATTCAGGCTCAAGAGGAGGAAGCATAGCGTTTGTGGCAAGTCTAAGTCTAGGTAGCAAAGGAAGCTCAGAGGTGAGAGGATTTGAAGGCAATGCAACAGGAAGGATAAGACAAAGAGTGGTCAAAAAACAATCCAGAGGGTCGAGCCAGGCGGCACAGGTTCAGAAGCGGTATAACAATCCAAGTGTGTCCAATAGCAATTCGGGGAGTCAGGGATAAAGCCAAGGGTCAGTACACAGGAATTCGAGATACTAAGTAACATTAACAAGTAGGGAGCAATGCGACTGAAGACAGACACTACAGCTCAACAAGTAAGCATGGTCTGGAGGGCTTGCAAGGGTTTTATGGAGCCATCAATTAGGGGCCGCTCCTCTGTGCACCTGGGAACTGCCCCCATCCCTTATTGAGTATAGAGAGGGGAAGAGGTGAAAACTCCACCCACCGGGACTCCTCCAACCATGCAGCGCTTTCTGCGAGGAGGACATGCCCCCGAACCTTGCAGAAACAGTTGGGTTTACCACGATCGGTTTCCCTGCTAATCGTGGCCGGGGTGTCGCTGTGGGAGTTGCACCCATTGACACCAGATATGACGTTACGTCATACCCGGTGGCTGTGCTTCCCTCCTCCGTGCAGGAGGGAAGACTGAGGAGACGAGCATCGTCTACACGGAGCATCCAGGAGGAAAGTACTGGGGAAGGGGGAAGAAGGGGGGAATATAACAAGCTGGCTTATTAAATGGCTAAATCCTGGCATATTGAGTGACAAAACCTGGCTTATTAAATGGCTAAATCCTGGCATATTGAGTGACAAAACCTGGCTTATTAAATGGCTAAATCCTGGCATATTGAGTGACAAAACCTGGCTTATTAAATGGCTACATCCTGGCATATTGAGTGGCTAAATCTTGGCATACTGAGTGGCTAAATCCTGACAACCTGAGTGGCTAAATCCTGGCATGCTGAGTGGCTAAATCTTGGCATACTGAGTGGCTAAATCCTGGCATATTGAGTGGCTAAATCTTGGCAAATTGAGTGGCACAATACAGGCATATTGAGTGGCTAAATCTAGGCATATTGAGTGGCTAAATCCTGGCATACTGAGTGGCTAAATACTGGCATATTGAATGGCTAAATGCTGGCACCCTGAGTGGCTAAATCCTGGCATATTACATGGCTAAATCCTGGTATATTGAGTGGCTAAATACTGGCATATTGAATGGCTAAATCCTGGCATATTATGTGGCTAAATCCTGGCATATTATGTGGCTAAATCCTGGCATTTTGAATGGCAATATACTGGCACATTGAGAGGCTAAATCCTGGCATACTGAGTGGCAAAATCCTGGCATATTGAGTGGCAAAATCCTGGCATTTTGAGTGGCAAATTGAATGATAAAATTATACTGGCATATTGAATGGCAAAATTATAATGGCATATTGATTGGCTCATTGGCTAAATAATACAGCCATATTAATTGGCTAAATCATACTGGCATATTAATTGGCTATATAATACAGGCATATTAATTGGCTAAATCATTCTGGCATATTAATTGGCTAAATCATACTGGCATATTAATTGGCTAAATCATACTGGCATATTAAATGGCAAATTGTCCGGGGCATATTAATGGCAAAATCATACTGGCATATTATTGGGGAAAATAATACTGGCATATTATTGGGCAAATTAGCTGTGGCATAATAAAACAACACAGGCATATTAATGGCAAAAAAATACTTGCATACTAATGGGAAAATCGGCATTTTAATGGCAAAATAATCATTTAATGCAGGGCTCGACAAACCACGGGCGCCAGGTAACTATGGCGACTAGGAAATTAGACCTGGCGCCGGGTATCCTGTGTCCCGCATGGTGTACTCATCGTTTTCTTTTTTTTAATAAGGTGGCATATTTGAATAGGCAAACTGACTGTAGGCATGTTAATTGGTACCTGACAGTGGCTTTTTTTAATTGGCAAAGTGATGCTGTGGCATCACCATTTATCAACCGTTTGCATGTTGCACTGATAATGTCTAAGCTCCTCCACTTCATAACATTGTCAAAAAAAGGCGCGGAGCAGCAGGGACGATGGTTAACATATGCCCCCCCCCAAAAAAAAAAATCTGCGGATGCCCATGCATCTGCGGTGCAGGCCTTTCCTGACTTGACACATTCTATGGTGATGTCGAGATTCCCTACAGATGGAGTCTGTCACGCTCTCTGGTGGTAACTAAAGAGGGGACTACACAGAGAGATTTTATCTTTTTTGGGTGGACTATCGGTACCCCCATACCGACATCGACGCCCGGTCCCCTGAATTCGAATGCCCCCCTGCCTGTCTCTTGAAACTTTTTTGTTTGTTGTTTTATTATCTTCTCTTTTTCTCTCATGTCACTATTTGTTTCTTACTTACTTATATTTTCTCTTTTTTCTTAGTCTGTTTTATTGATAATTCTATCCTAAACTATGTGCTTAGCCTGCCTATACGGTGTATTGATTGAGCTAAATTATCTGTAGTCCTACAATTGTTCAATTTAATTATTCATTATAATTTGCAGGTTTAAACAAGCTCTCCGCTAGCTTCATGATACCGCTATGCTGAACGGGTGTTAAGTCCTATACAAATGTCAGCTCCTAGGGGCCATTTTGAAATCATCTCGTAGTATACCTCCTGAAAATGTACGGCTATGACCATGTCACCTCTCAGTTTTTGTTTTGACGATCACCTGGTCACCAGTGCCCCTTTCCCTCTGGCGATCTAAGTCCCCTTGTTCATATTTTATGTGGTATAGCTTTCAGGCATTGATGTGAAGGCTCAGGGATAGTATGTCTAATGACTGCATGAAGGCTTGAAGGCTTCACTCAGCCAAAGAAGATTAGGAGATTTTTATGTTTTAGTATGCTGCTCCTTATTACTACACAATTTCAGTGTTGCAAGTTTAATTGTCATGATCGCTTATGATCTCCTATGTGTTCTCTTATGTATTACATTCATATTCCCCATGGTTGTATACTGCCCGAAAGCTGTTTTTGTATACCACACTGTTTTTTGGCACTATGTGTACTATATATTACTGCGACATATATTGCAAAACCAATAAAAATATAATTTAAAAACAAAACATGCATCACATTCTTTGTGTCTGATATTATGAGCCGACACCTAATGTTGGTGTTGTGGAGAACCTGACGCATTTCACCAAGAGTGGCTTCCTCAGAGGAAAATGAATGTAACATGTAACTGAAACGATCTGCCCTATATAAAAGAGAAGGAAAAAAGAACGGTAAGTAAGAATGTGATGCATGTTTTAACGAAATTGTACACTGGACACTTTATGGAATACTTGCAGTATCACTGCATATCTCTCAACATTTCAAATGTTCAAAGAAGGACACTTATTTTCAGGGGCATTGCTGACAATGTGGCTATAGTTTAAGTGACTTTGCAGGCAATTAATAGGTATTCATGTCATTTACAAAAACGGAAAAAAAAAATATATATATATATATATATATATATATATATATATTGTGACAAAAGTACTCTTGTCCTTTGGTACCTTGTCCTGGGATTTGGGGGTTACACACAGTCTTTCAGGCTTCAGAGACACTTCACACGCTGGATGAGGTAAAAAGACTTGCTTTCTTTTATTGTGGTTTAAAGATGCACAGCAAGGTATAACAGGTTGTTAAACAAAATATAAAATAAAATCCTTGCTCTTCTGAGCACTAACTAAACAAAAATGTTAAGCTAACTGGGTTGGATGGCTTGTCCATTTCCCAACATAATGTTAAATCAAAACCTTACTTCAGTGTTTTCAGCTCCCTGCTTCCATTCACCGAAATCAAAACACAGTCTCTCCCTCCTCTGGCAGGGGAGTATTTAACAGCACCTGTAATCAGCAAGCCTGTTCAGGTGAGCTAAATTAGGATTGGAACACTGGGCTTCTCACCTGTAGGTTCCAATCAACAAATTAAATGTGAAGTGGAGCACTGGCCCACCCTACTCTCCAAGTGCTCCACCCCAGGGCCCACACATACACATACATAAAGTGCTATATTAAAGTGTAACATAACACATTTCCCTGGGGCTAATTACATAAAGTAGGAGCTGTGCAAAATCTGGGGAGATATATAGACTCCTTCCAGCACAATTCCTTGCTGTCGGTCACAATATATAAACACACTGCGGCCAAACACACTTCATTGTGATTTGCTGTGGAGCACTACTAATATACTCACACATACCAAAACGTTTGAGCTTCAAGTTAAAGACCATCATCAGAGGAGGAAAGAGGGATTAAATGGACTGTCTAGTGCCCAAAATGCATCTTCCAAATATTAATGCAGATCAATGTGCTTTCAAAGTGCTTGACATGCATGTCTTACATTCTGCATTGCTTAAAATATAAAATACTTACAGCTAGAAGAAATTGTGAAATTACAGCAATTTGCAAGAAACAAGGACTGAGAACAAAAATTGGGGGAGCACACCATAAAAAATAGATAAACAAGTAAAGGGTATTATGAATAAAAATTTTTTTATAAATATTAAATATGTAATAAATAACAGACAAATATATAAAAATAAATGAAATGACTCACTTTGAAACAAAAAGAAATTAGTTACAAACATATACACCAAAATAAGCAAACAAATAAACTGAAAAAAGAAAATAATGAATAAATACCCACTTAATACAAAAAATGCAGAAAAAAATGCAGACAGGAATGAAACAAGGGAGGACACACAGCGCAAAAAAAATGGAGGACACCAACGTTTCGGCTAGAGGCCTTTATCAAGGTGTCCACATGTGTTTGGCTCGCACAGGTCGCACACCCCTAAAGCAGGGCTTGACAAATTTATTTTTATTCTAGGAGCCAGCAAAAAATTTTAGGAGCCAGACAATCACGCAAACATACACGCAATTCATAAACACACACACACCAACCCTAGTCACATATACACCCCACACACACCAACCCACGTCACATATACACCCCACACACCAACCCACTTCACATATACACACACACACTTCACATATACACATATACACCTCCCCCCACACCTCACATATATACCCCCCTTCACATATACAACTCCCCCCCCCACATATACATCCCTCCCCCCTTCACATATACACCTCCCCCCACACTTTACACATATATACCCCCCCTTCACATATACACCTCCCCCCCACTTCACATATATACCCCCCCTTCACATATACACCTCCCCCCACACTTCACACATATATACCTCCCCTTCACATATACACCTCCCCCCCCCACACTTCACATATATACCCCCCCTTCACATATACATCTCCCCCCCACACTTCACATATACATCCCTCCCCCCCACTTCACATATACAACTCAAACATACACAAGTTTTTTTTTCCCTTCTTAACTTCTGAGTGCTGGGTGTCGTCTCTTGACAACCCAGCACTTAGCCGAAAGAGCCATGAAGATCGGCTGCGGCACGAATGTTTCCCCTCCCTGCTGCCTTTTTTACCTCATTGCTGGGGAGGGGGAACATTCATGCCGCAGCCGATCCTCATGGCTCTTTCGGCTGAACACTAACACACGTGTTGCGCGAGGGGGCGGAGCTTGCTGTCTGTCCCCTCGCGCTGCAAAAGACAGATGGCAGCGGCAAGGGGAACATTAGGGCAACGGCACCCGGGCGCCAGGCTCCATTTCCAGGTCGCCATGGCGACCTGGCGCCCGGGGTTTGTCGAGCCCTGCCCTAAGGCCCTGTGTGTGTGTAAGTGTGTCACTGTGTGCTACACCGCTCAGCCGGTCACCCTCCAATATTCCATTTAATATGCCAGCATTTTGCCCCTCAATATGCCATTTAATATGCCATAATTTTGCCCCTCCAATATGCCCCTTAATATGCCATTTAATATGCCAGGATTTCCCCCCCAATATGCCATTCTTTTGCCATTTAATATGCCAATGTTTTGCCCCTCAATATGCCATTTAATATACCAGGATCTTGCCCCTCTAATATGCCATTTAATATGCCAGCATTTTGCCCCTCAATATGCCAGAATTTTGCCCCTCCAATATGCCATTTAATATGCTAGCATCTTGCCCCTCAATATGCCATTTAATATGCCAGGATTTTGCCCCTCCAATATGCCAGAATTTTGCCCCTCCAATATGCCATTTAATATGCCAGCATTTTGCCCCTCAATATGCCATTTAATATGCCAGAATTTTTCCCCTCCAATATGCCATTTAATATGCCAGGATTGTGCCACTTAACCAGGATGTTGTCCCTCAATATGCCATTTAATATCCCAGGATCTTGCCCCTCCAATATGCCATTTAATATCCCAGGATTTTGCCCCCCAATATGCCATTTAATATGCCAGGATTTTCCCGGTGTTCTGTTGTGCAGGTCTGTGGCTGTGAGGAAAGCATTGTGCGCTCCCCTCCAGCCACGCAGCTTCAATAAAGTTTGTTGAAAAAAAAGTTTAAACAAACTTTATTGAAGCTGCGCGGCTGGAGGGGAGTGCACAACGCTTCCCTCACAGCCGCGGACCTGCACAGCAGCAAGAAGGTAAGTTAACGGAACTGGGGGCGCGGGCGATCCCCCTCCCCCCCTTGGGGTGCCGCCTGTGCTGCCTTACGGTAGCTCCGGCCCTGTGCGCGAGGGACACACACCACCTCACGCCCCCTCCGGATCAGCTTAGCATAGCGTAGCATGTAACTGATATAAGTTTTACCAATTGCTTGCTACGCTAGTAAATGACAATAATCACCAAGACGCTTATACTTACCTGTCACCGCAGCTGATCCGGAGGGGGCGTGATGTGGTGTGTCCCTTGGGCAGGCGAACTTCTGCCAAAGTTATGGTTGATTGACAGCTGTAACTGTGTGTGCATGCGCTGTGGTGCGCAATAAGCAAATTCTACTGTGCCTGTGCAGTAGAATTTGCTCTACAAATTTGATAGAACACCTGCATCAAATCATACAGGGATAAAAGACGGTGCACTATACACGTAGTGATCCTCTTCTTGCACCAAAGTGAGTTTGGGGACTGGACTGTCCCTCCTAAATATGTATATATTCTGGTTACCTCCAGTATTTTATGTTTGCCGTTTATGAGGATTTGGGACTGTTGCCAACTTGCCTGCCTGTTACATCTTATATTAACGCTTTAAACACAGTGACTGGACACCAATCAAGTACTGGGACACATCCCAAGCACTTAAAAACTGTGGGGATTGAGAGACAGGCATGGTTACTATAGTTGCATACGTTTCATAATAAGTATTTTTATTAAATAATATAAAGGTTGGTGGTGTATTTTTAAGTTCTCAACAGATTTAGTTACTATCATTTAATCATGACTACTCAGGTTGTCAAGCACGCACTGCGCATGGGCTCTTGAAGATGTGTCAATCTCAGCGCGCCTGCGTACAACACCGGGGAGGCACCAGCAGACACCGCGCATGCGCTTGTCCCCAAGCATTGTAAAGCTGGTTACCGGTGTTCTGACGCCAGACAGGGAACCTTAGTGGGTATCTGAGTCAAGCGGTTTCATCCACAGACGAGTTTCTCTCACTACAGCCAAGATGGTTCTGGACCTCGATTTATTCCGGGAGGACAAGGGAGGAAATCCGGAGCTTGTAAGGGAGACTCAGAGGAAGAGATTTAAAGATCCGGGTTTGGTGGAGGCCTTGCTGAACTCAGACTCAGCTTGGAGGAAATGTGAGTGTCTGTTTATATGTAATCGGTGCTGGCTACATCCTTATGAACGCCATTTATTCTGCATTACAGTTTTCAGCTGGCTGGGTATCAAAGGAATGGTAGTGCACTAAAGCTGGAGTGCACACTGACCTATCCTATTATATAATTCCCCGCGCTGTACAATAGTATTAGGCATGTGTTCATGGAACGCGGCCCTGGAAGTCTATTAAAGTGTCATTCTATGGTGACACATTGCTAACATGTAATGTCTTCTGTCTCCATTGTACAGTGATGAGCACACATTGATCTCCATTCTATACAATTGGGCAGAAATGTTGACCCAATGCAAATGTTTACAGACTGACCTGGAGATCTTGTTTGTGCACTATCTGTTTGCGTGGCAGATATAATGAACTATGTAAATATAGAGACATGCATGGGAACAATACAGCAGGTTAAATGCTACATGTAGAGACATAGTGTTCTGACATCGCTCACTTGTATATGATATATTATCGCACAAACATACAATTGTTTCAGTAAGTGGCAGATAAGTCTGTCAAGACATCTACAGTGCTCGCTTATGGTCCATGTGCTGTGACATCTGATGCAATACTGCAGCAAGAAGGGAGACTAGGTGGAGTCACAATGAAGCCCAGCCCCCTACAGTTCATTCACTAGTATAACTCATCTTTTATCAGTCGTATTATTACACTATTCTGTGTCTGATAGGCTGTGATACTTTTTAAGTCAGGGATAGCAACCTGCGGCCCTGCAGATGATGCAGGACTACATTTCCCTTACTCCTCTGCCAGCATCTTAGCTGAAAGAGAATTATGGGAGATGTAGGTCATCAGCTGCTGGAGGGCTGCATGTTGCATACCCCTGTTTAAAGTCGATGAATCATCATATCTTTAGAACATATTTTATCCCCCCTATCCCAACATTCTAATAAAAACATTCAATGCACATTATTTACCTTTTATAGATTCATTAAAGGCAGGCTTGCTGCAAAGTGTAGCAGTTCATCTAAAATACACATTAAATTATATTTATATGTTTATGGTATTAATCTCCATGCAGCACACACCAAGGTGTAAATTCTGATCACGCTGCTTAGTTCAGAAATGTTTCCATTAAAAGCACTCTGTCACTTAAACATTGGTTAAACTTCAAATGTAGAGAATACAACATGATCTATATGTTGTGTTATCAGGATTAAAATCTCCCATACACATGTCTGTTGTGTATGACATCACCTGTGGCTTAATTTGAAATTTTATTCTCTACATTCAAAATATATACTTCTCTCTTACTCTATGATTGTGATTGTCCCTACAATTCTGCTAACACCATGTGTAAATTATTTTTTTTTAATCTCCACATTACACTGCAAACAATATTTAGTTGATGGAGTCCCTTGAAATTATACTTTTGATCTAACCTAGTAATATCTGGTATTGAAAGTATTGCTGCTGTTGCTTATTCAACTGATTGTCGTCCCCCCCCCCATTGTGTGGTTGCAGGCAGGTTTCAAGCAGATAATCTGAACAAACAGAAAAATCTGTGCAGCAAAACAATTGGAGAGAAAATGAAGGTAAAATTAATTTTCTGTCAGCACTTAGGCTTGTCTCTTTTATAAACTATGTTAAAACGTTGACACAAGTTTGTCACTATAGCAATCCTACTTAAAAGGGGTAGTTCCACATACCGTATTTTCTGTATGTTGTAAATATGTTTTAATATATGTGAAATGCACTTATTTTACTTTCAAACAAGTTACAGTTCTGCTGTCTTTCACTGAAAATAAAATTACTGGGGCTTCAATATTCGGTGACATCAAATAAGAAGAGATTAGAGAGATAGGACTGTTGATAAAGCAACAGTAAATGATCTGTTACTCTTTGCAGTTTTTTTGGATACAGGAAGACTTGAGGAAAAATTGGTAATGGATGTCTGTTTATTATTCTTTTTTTGCTACATGATGCAGTACATTATCTAAAATCAGAATTGGGCAATGTATGTGGAACTGTCCCTTTAAGTACTGGTCCGGACTAAATCCAACGTTTATCTATCTAAATATACGCAGGTTTATTCTCTCCTGTGTCTCACACTGTCGCATGCAGCCAATCAGGGGAGGTTCACCCTGCTCTTCTGATTGATGCCTGCAGACCTAGTTAAGGTCCGCTCTGCTGATCCCATGCTAAAATGAGGGTCCCTCTCTGCGCTAGCAGAGCACCAGTCTCCGGCCAGACCAGGCTGTCTACTTCCTATGGAAGCATGGCAGCTGTCGGTCAGAGGATAAACTGGCATGGACTATCAGAAGTACAAGCCAGTTTATCCTCACACTAGGGACAAGGAGACCTTTCCCTTGTGTTTCTATATTAGAGGAACAAGTAAAAAATAAAGCTTTGTGTCCTTTTAAAAATCAACTTTTTTTTTAACCTAACAACTAACCTGAAACATAATATACTTTTGTCCCTTGATGCAACTATAAAGGCTCAGTGACTCTTTTTAATGATGATATTTATATAATGTTTGTGTGCATTATTCTCTTATTATTTTCCAAAAGATAGTATATCCATCTAATTTCCTGTTTTTTGTTGCAGAAAAAAGAACCCGTGGGTGACACTGATGCCCTCCCTGAAAATGTCCAGGATCTAGACAAACTGACAGCAGAAATCTTAACTGTAGGCAAATTACTGTGAATGTTTGATTTTACGGGTATATCTCCTGTATAATTAATGTATAGCTAGGTACTAGACATGTGCAAAACTAACATTTTAGTTTTCATCCATTCGGACGAAAATGTTATTTATTTCGTTCATAACTGCATTCGTTTCAGACGAAATTCGTTCATTATTTTCGTTTAGTTTTATTCTACGAATTGACCTATTTTAACCTCTCTTTCAGTTTATAGACTTTCGGTTTATGGAATGTATGTAATGCTATTGGTATTCTATAAACCGAAATAGAGTCCCCATTCATACGAATTGACCTATTTCAACTCTATTTCGGTTTATAGAATACCAATAGCATTACATACATTCCACAAACAGACATAATGAACGACTTTCGGTTTATGGAATGCATGTAATGCTATGAACGAATGTTTAATAAACAAAAATCATTCGTCCATTCGTGCTATTGGCTTTCTATAAACCGAAATAGTCGGTTTATAGAATACCAATAGCATTACATGCATTCCATAAACCGAAAGTCGTTCATTATGTCGGTTTATGGAATGTATATAATGCTATTGGTATTCTATAAACCGACTCTATTTCAGTTTATAGAATGCCAATAGCACGAATGGACGAATGATTTTCGTTTATTAACCATTCGTTCAATTGGCTTTCGTTAGTTTAGCATTTTCGTTATTCGTTTTTCGGACGAATGGACTTAAATGCTATTTTCGTCCGAAAATGCATTTGTCCGAAAATGAATGCGCATGTCTACTAGGTACCTTTTTAGGTACAATGCACAGAGGTATCTCTTTGAGCCAGATGTATTAAAGAGCTAAGAAACCCCAACATTTTTAATTGTGCAATAAGTGAGAGAAAGAGACCACAGTCTGACTCATTTTTTTCCTTTTTAGTGCTGTGTGTGTGGCATGTCCCATAAAATGCCACATGAATCTGTTGTTTCCCTCCTTTTTCCGCCTTCACAGAGCTCCCTGTGAAGGAGAAAAAATCTCTGGGCACTGTGACTGTGAAATTTTGTGCTCGTAAATGGCTAGCAATGCATTGGATGCACAGATGAGAGTTCCTCAGTGTGTGGGCACCTGTCCATGGCAATGGAATGGAAGCCTTTCAGATAGTCTTGCGTGCCTACAACATAGTCACTAGAGGAGACGGGCAATTTTTAAATTTTGTTAGAAGTATCCGGACATGAATGGATGAAACCATATATGTTTCCACAGGGAAAACTTTAAATCCTTTTAAATAACATATATATTTTGGTTTAGTTTCAACAAAATACTTTTGACCATCTTCTCCATGGTGTACCCTTATTCCGTTTGTCCTTTTTTTCACTGAAATTTTCCTTTGCACTGTTTGGGAAAATTTAAGAATCAATGTAATTGTATTATTTATAATGCTAAATTATGCATTCATGTTATTTGTAAATGTTTGTTTCCACACGTTGTATGCAGATGGTGAGATAGCATAATGGGCTAATAGACAGCACTAGCTGTAAAATCTCTTCTGTTTGGTTACAATAGTGCTTCATCCTTCTAAGGCCAATAAAATGAGTACCAAGAAGTTTGGTTATAGTTAGGGAATGTTGTACTGTAGCCGTATCCGCAGGACAAACATGAAAACGAGAATAAAGTTTATGTTGTTAGCGCATCCTACTTAGTAAAAAAAAATTTGATATTATTATGGATTGATATACATGTATGTCTGAAAAGACATAACCACTGTTACTACTGGACGCAATGTAAATATTAAAGAACATTGTATAGTTGTATTAAAAAAAAAAACACTATTTTAATATAAAGGAAGTAATCTTGTTCATATAGCTGCCTGCTAAATATGTTTACAGATGAAAGTCAAAATATTGAATTTGTAAACGCATTTTGTGGTGGACAAAATTACCATTTGTATCTCAAAAACAAAATATTTTTTCTTGTTCTTTTAGACTATGACAGTGACACAGATCAAACGACTTCGAGTCCTGATAGATGAAACCATAGCTGCAACCGACACAGAGCGACTCCGGCTAGAGGCTGAGCGGTTTGAGAGTTTGAGGGAGATAGGGAACTTGTTGCATCCATCAGTGCCTATAAGCAATGATGAGGTACTGTACTGTCATGGAGCATTCATTTACTTTAAGGTTAATTTTAAGATTTCATTTGAGTGTAATTAACACATATAAAGGTCATTGTAGAGAATTTAAAAGGATCGCAAATCATTTTGACTCGGTATAGTCCGATTCGCATAGGGCAAGTTGGCCAATGTTCAGAAATCTCCCAGATTCAGCTATTCATTATCCCATGGAAAATATTTTTATTTTATTAAAGTACAATAATCATAATAAATCCAAAATACATTTTGTGGTATGCAAATTAACCCTCATTTGGGTGTTTTGATTACTTCAGTGATAATATTTTACATACATCATTCACACATTCTGATTCCTATGGTCTTGGCGGTGGTCAGGTCTTCAGGGGTAGTTGCACCTTTTGTTCCGAGGGGGGCGGGTCTAGACTCCCATCCTTTTGTAAGATCTATTCCAGAATGCCACCCATGGTTGCCACATTTTATTGTAAATTGTGAATTTTGATCTGGTGGCAAATATCTTTCCATTTGATTAGCCCATGGAAAAAAACCTTCTTATTTATCTGATTTAACAGGTTATTTCCTTTTTTGATTTTTGTGTTACCCTGAATAATTTTTTTTTTTTTTTTTAACACACGCTTCTTGCAGGACAAAGATAACAAAGTAGAGCGCACATGGGGAGTCTGTGATACTCGAAAGAGATATTCCCATGTAGACCTTGTGGTCATGGTTGATGGCTTTGAGGGAGAGAAAGGAGCTGTAGTTGCTGGGAGCAGAGGATATTTCTTAAAGGTGAGTGTGCGGAATGTGCTTGACATATTTTATCCTGACTGCCGTTGAAGTAAAATGGCTCTTTCCTGCATGTGTTCCTTGTGTAGTTAAATGTAAGGTCTGGTGACTTCTAAATTACGATAATTCGTAATATCATTCAACAAAATTCCATGTCATCCATGAGTTTTTCCTTAGACTACATTTTGTGGGTGATGGGGGAATGTCCTGGGGTAAAGGCAGAAGTAATGGGTGTGCATTGTGTGTGATGGGGCAGTTTTGATACCATACTGTATTTTTTTTTTTTTTTTCCGGCATTGTAGAATTCAAATCAAAATAGATAAATTGAACCATTTAATTGTAAGGTGGGGGAGGGGATTGCATGTGGTTCTATATAGGTAGGACTTGCACAAGGGCACCCCATGATCTTCTATGCCCAGGGCCCCATGAGTTGTGCGTATGCTTGGTGAGGAGTTTTTCAGGTTCATCCTGTTATTAGCGTGATGAACAGAATACTGCAGCACTAAATCCCTCCCCAACAATAATTAAAATGTTGTTTAAAGTTAAATAGGATGATAAAATGTTGATGAAGAGTGTGATGTTTAAGGGATCCTATTCAAGTAATTATAGCTGGTTTAACATTCTGACCTCATTTTGACAATAAATCATTGTTGTGACGTGGCTGGAGCTTTCAATAATCTTTTTTTTTTTTTTTTCCCCCACCATTTCTATTTTAAGGGCCCCCTGGTCTTCTTGGAACAGGCTATCATCCAGTGTGCTTTGCAGTCCTTGGCAGGAAAGGGCTACACTCCTATATATACCCCATTTTTTATGAGGAAGGAGGTGATGCAGGAGGTGGCTCAGCTCAGTCAGTTCGATGAGGAGCTGTATAAGGTAAGTCCCACAATGCAACACAGTGGGAGTGGCTTGAGGTGTGGACAGTGCATTACCTGAACATTTTCAGCGACTTTATGGCCAATTGATAACTATTTAATTATTTAAGTAATTAGAAGATATTTTTAATTAGACACATTTATTGCAATTTAAACACACTTCATTGCCAGTTGTGTTGCTTTGGAGCTCTGTGATGCACTCATAAACCAAAACTTTTGAGCTCTCAGAAAAGAGGGACAATAGAAAAGAAAATAGGAACAGACGGTTTTGGGTCCAAATAGCACTGTCTCTCTTAAATAAGACACTTGGGAGATATGTGAATGCAGTATTTAAAAATGCTTTTTAGGAAAGCATAAACAATGTTTATATGCATATTAAATTCAGACATAACATAATACAGGTTGAGTATTCCAGAAATCTGAAATCCAAAATGATCTGTTAAAAGGAAATAAAAACAAGAAATGCATTTGTTTAAAAACTTTTTTTAATTAAATATTAAAAAAACAATTTACATGTGAATATTTACAAGTTTAACTTTTTTCCTATAGGGTAGTCTTATATTCAGGCTTTTAGTTTTTTTCCTAAAGGAATATCCAAAGTTTGGGGGGTCATCTTATAATCAGTCGTCTTATATTCAAGCAAATACGGTATTCATTTCTAACATGCTGTGTCACTTCCTGCAGTAAGTGTATTCATGGCAAAATATTGATGGTTAAAAGACACACACTTAATATAGTCTTTATGAATATTCAGATTACTTCTTTATTGTGCTTTTTCCCCCCTACTAATTAAAGAAAGTGATTTCTGGACATAACATTCCCACAAAAAAAAGTACTTTTTAAAATTTCTCATTCTTTTAACATTTATATTCAACACTAAAGTTTGAAATCTAAACAACCGTTCAGTGTGAAATTTAGAAACAAACACACACCCGCACCTTGTTTGTTGGGTGAATCAACATTCATGTGTATTTCCTTTTTACAATTAGTGTCTGGCTGTGAGCGGTCAGGACTTGTACCAGATCCTTGCTGTAGCAATTTATAAAAAGACTTTGGGCCTGGCATCTTTTTGAAATCCAGTAATGACTGGTGGAATATATTTGAAATAGTTGACCACTTTTTTTTTAAGGTTCTTGTATTATGCTTCAATAAAGCAGATTTCTTTTAGAATGTGAGATTGGTTTTTAAAACAAAGTCCGCACAGCGTGTCCAGACTGGTTATTGCATTTTTTTTCAGTGGCCTAGATAAAGAGGGCATTTGGGAGAAGCAAGGCTGTAAAGGATAAGAAGGCTGGTTTGCTTATTTAGTGAAGGACAAATAAATCAAAGTGAGTCGATTTTTTTTTTTTTCCACAGCATTCCAGGTACTATGTGGTATTTCTAGGAAGAAAAACCTTATATATCACTCTAGGTAACTCTTATTTCCCTGAGGTCTGGATCTCTTTCTGTCATACAAAGACTTACAGCTAATCATGGGGAATGCAGTTGGAAACTGCAAGGCCAAGAATTATGTAATTGTTTCTATTTTGCTAAACTTGGAAGTATTTGATTTGAATTTGTGTTTTTGTTAACCTTGTCTTTTGTGACAACATTTAATGCTGAACCTCTAGCAGTTGCCTATTCGGTTCTTTCCTGGGGCACATTCCAATAAACTAGCTACATAAAATAGTTATTTATAAAAGGGTGTTTGACATATGTAACAACCCTGCAGAAGCCGTTAGGTGAGAAAGCATTCATTCTCCTTGAGGTAATTGTTTTAGACAGGTCAAAGTCTTGAAGACTGCTCAGAACATGTTTTTACTACATCGCTTATCCAGAATGATCCGTTATCCAACCATCTTCTTGAATTTTGCCACAAGTTGCAAATTCCACATACACCTGTCAGAATGCAAACGCACAACAGTTTATTCAGTGTTCAGCACCCTTAGCTTCATTATAGCCTTTCCATGCAGATTTCCCCACGCCCACAAAGGGTAATACAAAGGCACATGTGCGGATCTGACGTGCAGATGGCAGGATCCCAACAATGCCTGACATCACAACTAAATCACAATAAAAATGATTTATTTTTTTATCTATATAGCATTTGTGTGAAATTTTATATACGCCTGACAATGCACCAAGCCATGATTATTATTATTTTATTTTTTTGCACACATATACGTTGGAACAAAAGTTGAAATGCAGAACTAAACATTTATTTTTTGAAAAAATAAAATGATTAACACTGGGGTTAATGTAATGGGAGTTAACACTCCCGTACTGCAAGTGTCCAGTTTTATAAAAAAAAAAAAAAGGTACAGTAGCTATTTGTTATGTATAACAATGATTGCGCCTTTTTTAAAATTGCCAACACTTTGTAGTGGGGGAGTCGGACAGTGGAGGTTCTCTGACCATAATCGCACTTTTTTTTTTTTTTTTTACATTGGCTGTGATGGCACGCTGAGCACCAACACAGTCTCTTTGTGGTGGAAGCACACGCCAATAGCGCCACTGTTTGGCATTATCAGCATTTATACATAACCACCATTGTGTTTCATTAATAGGGAAGACACCTCTTTAGCAAGCCACAGCCTTTTATCTAACCCACCGTGATAATGTGCTGTGGTTTTGTGTTGGCCAAAGCCTCATTCAGTGTTTGCATTCCTCTCAGATATACTTATTTATAAAGTATTTTTCTGGGAAGGATACATTGAGATTTTTCTCGTTTTCAAGTATGTTAGACTCCCTCTTATGCGTTTGTTTACCAGCTAGATACATAAGTTTCAATCCATACTCGGGGAAACAGACAGGACTATCTACCACAGAGCTGGATAAACATCACATCACTATAGGGTAGGGTACCACAGGATATATAATCGTAAAATACGCTGCTCTGTGTACAAATCAAGACTTACTTATCACATACTGTGCTGAAATAAAATCTAACTAAACTTTGCAAATGTATCACTGGCATAAAGTAATCCTGTACTGTGTGGAAAGATTCTGCACCACATACACAGTGTATAAACAAAGAACACAACGCTAAAATCCTCAAGATGGTGTATAAAAGACAATACAGATTTCTTATTGAAAGCAAGGTGTAGAATTATACTTTGTGGTCATTGTGTGGTACTTCTGTATTATTCAGGTAATAGGGAAAGGAAGTGAGAAGTCCGATGACGGCTCCATTGATGAGAAATACCTAATTGCCACCTCTGAACAGCCAATTGCTGCTCTCCATCGAGACGAATGGTTAAAGCCCGAAGACTTGCCCATTCGCTATGCTGGGTTTTCCACTTGCTTCCGACAAGAGGTTGGATCCCATGGTCGGGACACACGTGGCATCTTCAGAGTCCATCAGTTTGAGAAGGTGACAACCTTTCCTCTTTGTTTGCCTCAAGCCATCTTTCCCTTTTGACATTGGTTTCTGCTCCCCGTTTGTGCTACGATTTACCTGTATTTAATTTGTTTTTAACAACCATTTTTTTAATTTGCATTCAACTCCATGTTCTTACTCTTTTTTTCCCGTTTATTATTGTTACGCCTTTCAGATTGAGCAGTTTATTTATGCATCGCCCCACGACAACAAGTCCTGGGAATTGTTTGATGAAATGATTCAGACAGCAGAGGACTTCTACCAAATGCTTGGCATCCCTTACCGCATAGTCAACATTGTGTCAGGTGAGGGTCATATCAAACCCAGGTTCATAAACCCAGTTAAAAATGCTGATATATGTTGGATCAGGCGTTTCCAGGCTTTTTGAGATGATGCTCTTATTCGTCAGTGATTTAGGTGACTGTTCTCTGTCTTTTGTGCTTTATTCTGTTTGCTTTTAGTGGTGCAAAGAAAATGGTGACTGAGCATCTCTTTTTTAACAATATTTCACTATTGTCCCATGAAAGGTTCTTTGAATCACGCTGCCAGTAAGAAGCTGGATTTGGAGGCCTGGTTTCCTGGCTCCGGTGCCTTCAGAGAGCTGGTCTCTTGTTCCAACTGCACAGACTACCAGGCCCGTAGGCTACGCATCCGATATGGGCAGACAAAAAAAATGATGGACAAGGTAAGCTCCATACATTTAATGGGCTGGAGGCTGGTATAATGATTGTGCAGACATGCTTATCTAATGAGAAGGAGATATGGTGAGACTATGTAGGGGAGAACTTTGCCTTCAGTATAGAACCAATTAAATCATATTCTCCTATAATAATTGTAGTCTATAATAAAGTGAATTGAGCAGTTTGCTCCTAGTTTATTTATGTTTTTATAAAATATGCCACTTTCCACATGAAATCCCAGAAACTACAGATGCTCCAGAACTACAGGGTTCAAACATTTCTAGGATTATGTCTTAAAGTGAGAGCTGGCGATGCTATTTTATAACTCCCTCCTTTTCCTACCATGCAACAGGTAGAGTTTGTGCACATGCTAAATGCAACCATGTGTGCCACAACCCGCACAATCTGCGCCATTCTAGAAAACTATCAGACTGATGAAGGGATCATTGTCCCAGAGAAACTCCGGGACTTCATGCCACCAGGTAAATATGTCATTCAATTGTAATATACTTGTATAAGATTAAAAAATAAATTTTAATCTCAATGTCATAAAAATTCTTCCTACCTTTTTTGAACATTGGGTACATTTTTCAATTATGGTAAAGCTTTTTAGATTAATACTGAAGTCTAATGTAAAAAAAAACCTAACCACTAAAAATTGGTACATTTTGATCTCTTCCATATTGTTAAAATGTTATTGGAGTGCTTTGTTGTGAATGATAATGCAAGCGCCATCTTCAAGCCCCCTACTAGACCATTGTGTTGAAGCTGTATGAGAGGAAACTGGTACAGACTACATGAATAATTGAGGAAAATACTAAAAGTGTTCTTTGCACATTTCCAAAAACCACATATATATTTATTTATCTGGGATAATTTATTTTAAACTAGGGAATTTATGTCGAAATAAAACTGCTGACTAAATACTTTGATGCAATATGGGAAATCTGTTCTCCAGGTTGGTGTATATTTACTGTTTTATACCTATTTGAAGCTGAGCTTGTTACTCAAATGTAAAAACAAGAAATCTGTACTTGGTTTCACTTTTCTTGGGGCACATGGGCAAACTGCCTTATTTACTTATTTTGAAAAGTGAAATACTGAGATCAAATCCCAGGTTCTGGCTAATTTCTGGCAGCACCAGTTTTTTGTTCTTTTCCAAACAGTAACCCTTTCCAAGTTGAACATATTCATACATTTTAGAAGGTAATAATAGCTAAACTTTATATTACACGGTAATATTGGTTTGAACTTAAATAATTAAATAAATGCTCATGTGACCAGCCAATTCTAAAATGTACCTATCATGCACCAATTCACATGGTTTCGCTTTGTAGAGAACTGAATAACCGTTTTTATTTAGTAAAATTTGTAGTGTAGTGTTCTTGGCAAGTTTTTTTTTTTTTTTTCTTGTCTATTGCAATGCAACGTGTAGAAGCTATGCTATATATGAACTGCCACATCGGCCTGTCAGTATGGAATAATGCTTGTTGCCAGCAGACTAGGCATTCAAGTGGGTACAAAAATAAGGCTACCAGATTTTCGAAGCAGCTGTTGGGATGTACAGCTATGAAAATCTGGTAGCCATTTTGGAGGTTTCAAAAGAACATTTCAGGTAATTGTAATTTTCGACATTTGCCAGCTAATGTACATATTATTTGTGATTTTAAGAAAAAAAAAATCAATAAATGTGTACATAGTTAGTGGATTTTCCTGGGTAGGTGCCATATACACATTACTATTGCCCTGCTGTACAGATACATTTCTCCTTTTTGGTAAAAATGTTTTGTACAGTCATATGTGCTACTAAAGAAATTTGTAAGACCTCCCACCTAGGACACATACTTAGTCCCCTTTTGATTGTCTATATTGTTTTCTTCAACTCCCCCCTCCCTTTTCAACAGGATCTAAGTGCAGTTCAATGAGCCTAACTTTCTATTGTTAAGTGCCCTCTTTAGCTGCCCTTTCCATGGTCTAATCGTCTGCCAAACCGCTCCTCTAGTCAGTTCTGATGGTTCAATGATCATAGTTAGTATTATACCTAAATGAGTACGGTTAGGTGAGCAAAGTAATTTTAGGTATGAAAAAGAAAATATTGGTTTACAGACTCTGAAACTTAAATGTAACCAAGGGAGGGATCAGTGTGCAGTACATATAGGAACAAATATTTAATTTTCAACTGCTACCACAACAGCCATGGTTCCATAATTGTTCCACAGCAGACTAGTGGGATTTATTGTTTCTGCTCTTAATATCTTATGGCTATGAATCTTCCCTTGTTGGTTATTATGCGATAGTGTATATCTAGAAAAAAAAGGCTTCTCACGGAGTTGTCTTGATTTTCTTTACAGTTGACTTTATTCAGTATTCTCCACTTGCTCTAGTCCATTGACATACAGTTATTTTTGGAGTTCTTGGCAGCTGTAATCTTTTGTTTATCACTTTCGCTACTTATTCAAGTGTATTTTTACTGCTTGACAGCTGATTACTTGAGTCTGAGAAATGTTTGTACAGAGAACTGAAAAGCTCAGCCATAAAATGAGATCACACTTTTAGAAAATGAGCATGTGACCTTATTATCGGGCAAGTGGAAACGCATACAAATGGTAAAAGAAATAATCAGCAGTACACTACTGTTCTGTATGCTACATGGGATTGAAAACCACAAATGATTGCCTTCTGTACTGTACTTCCACTCTGTTTTGTGCGAATAAACGTAACTGGAAGTTGTAAACTTTTTTTTAAATTATTATATGTATGGCTACTGTATATATTGTTTGCTTTATTACACAGGATGTGGTGAAAGGTTAAAGGAACTATAGGCAGAGCATGAAAACTCTAATTTGAATTAACTCATGGCATCTGTACGTGTTCTAGCCTTAAAGAGGGATTAAACACTGTTCCCTTACTGCTTACCTTTTATCCGGTTTTCATGTGCTGGAACAGCTTCCCAATCTATTTCCAGAATTTTCTGTGCGCCTTTGTTTACCGCAGTGCTGACATCTTGTGTCTGTCTCCCTGTCTGCCTGCTTCATCTTACTACAGTGTAGTACTTCCTAGTTGTTAAATGAGCATATGCATTTGCACCACTGTCTCCTTCCTGGCTGTTCACAACAGCATTAGCATTCACTCCCAGTTCAGGGTCATCCTTCATAACTGTTTCCATTAGCATACATTTTTCTATTTTCTTTCGCATTGCTATTCACAAATAATTTCCATCGTACATGATTGACACCACTAGGGGGCGACAAGTCTTAGTGAAGCAGCAGCTTCATGAGGTGCTTTCTGTCTAGTCTTGTTTTTGAGACAGGCAATTGGATATCTTTTGAATAGTGCTTTGCAGGAGTGCTGTTTTAAAAACGATATAAAACAGGGAAAAATGGCCTTTCATATATAAAACCAAAAATACATTTTGAGGTTTATTCTCTCATTCAGTCAAACACATGACTGGTTTAGGACTTCATTTGTGTACCTGCTTCTATGCTATTTGCATATGTTGGAGCAATAGGGAAGCAGAATACTCCTAATGTGCATTTGTGCAAAGCTGATGTTACACACACATTGGGCATCCCCATTTATCTTTGGGAATCCTATAATTTGCTCCTGTGAGATGCTGGGGATGCCTGTTTCAGAGAGAGAGAGAGAGAGAATGCTTGATATCCTGGAGAAAGCTTTCAAAAATTTAGTTTTGAAGGTAAGTATTGAAAAAATTGTAAAAAAAAAAAAAAAAGCATTTTTTTAAAGTGACAGCTTTAATATATATATACAATTTTATTATTATTTGTAACAGAAAGTGGTTCCTACATAATGTCTATTGACATTATAAAAGTTGTTCATGCTTATGTGTCCTTCTTTTGTGATGTTTAAAAGCGTTAACGCCTCTAACTCCTGCAGGCCTGAAGGAAGTGATCAAGTTTGTGAAGCCTGCACCAATCGACCAGGAACTCACCAAAAAACAGAAGAAGCAACACGACGGAGGAAAGAAACCTGCAAACAGCGGCCTGGAGTCTCAGATGCAGAACATGGAAGTGAACAATGCTTAGAAATCATTGGTCTTTTCCCTGTGCCATTCCTGTCCCGCACGACTCTTCCCACAATTAACAGCATCACATCAAACAAATTGTTAAATTATTGGGCAGTTGGCGTTCTCTCCCTCTTCCCCACCACTGTTCCTCCCTGTTCCTCTGACAATCCGTTGCTGCTAATACAAAGACCTAATTAAGGGATTGTCCATATTATTGCAGTTGGGTCAAGGAGGGTTTTACAATGAAAAGAGAAAAACAAATATAATAAAGAAAGTGATTGATAAAGCTTGCAACACTATGTAACTGATTTCACAGCAGGTTGGGCATTCTGGATGATACTTCATGTCATAGTAACAGTTGGTAGAGATGGAATAAAAACAATTAAAACAAAGGCTTTGTTAGATTTCTAGGGAAACCTTCCTCCTCATCTCTACTTTTTTTTTTTTAACTGCTTAATTAAAGATCTCAAACAATGGTTTTGAAAATGTAATACGTTGTCAGTATGATGAACAACACCTTGTACAGGGTGATTATCCATCATTCAAAATGATCCGCAATCCATACTTTTTTCTGATTTCACCACAAGTTGCAAATTCCACACTCAGAATTCAAGCGCACAACAGTTTATTCAGTGTCCGGCCCCCTTAATCTGTGATATAGCCTTTCCATGCATGCGCAGATTCTCCCACGCAAGCATGCCTACAAAGGGCAGTACAATAGCACATGTGCAGGCCTGACAGAGGTTTTAATATAGCTTATTGGTGAAAATGATCCATTATCCAAAATAATTTTGGTCCCAAACTTTTTGGATAAGAGAGATTTAACCTGTTTTGCACACCCCTCGGATACTCGTAGGAAATCCTGGTGTTTAATAACTGCCATTAATATGCAAAAAACAGGTCTATAATGTATTTTACAGCAATTACACACTAAAATATAACAAGTAGTTGGCTTAAAGCAATACAAAAACAAGCTATTTTTTCATATTTTCTTAAAATTTCACTTCACAATTACTGTAAAACCTGTAACATTGAATTTTAGCCCATCTATCTAGTATACTTTGTGTTTAAGTTAAAGTCATATCATGGCTAGCAGAAACTCATTAAAACCAGTTGAAGAAAATAATATTTATACAGAGAGCATATGCTAAACATTACCTCATTGCATAACTCCAAGCATTATAGATTGCCATACATGATCCCTTTCACTGAAGTCCACATAATTCAAAATATTGAATATAAGACTATGCTGAAATACTGTACATGGACAATACTATAATTAATGTGTGCATTTTTTTAGTCAGTGGCTATGATTTGAATCCTACTTCTGTTGTGATTGACTAAAACCAAGAAGAAGTCAGTTATTAGGTTTTTAAGGAGTTTTTTCTTTCTTCAGTGCATCTACAATTCTCATTATATGTTTTCTTTAAAATGAAGGATCTGTAACTGGCAAGTCCCATAATGTTTATATGCACAGCTGACATTCCCTCCATAAGTTATTTCAGTGAAAGCATTGTTGCTAATATACCGTTTTATGATTTAATTTATTATTCTTTTTCATACATTATTTCATTTGTTAATATTGTTTTATAGAGAATTGCTCCCTAAACTTATGTGAGACTTTGAGCAATGTATACACTATGTATTAAGGTTGAGCAAATAATCTTTAAATTTAGTAATACCAAAGCTATTTTTTATTTTGTTTTAGTTCTTTTGCTGTCTTAGATTTGAAGAACTTTATTTATTACAGACAAGTTGACACATGACTGGCAGTGAATATGTTAATCCTCTGGTTTCCTACCACTTGCTCGGGGGTCTTCCCTTCAAATTGGGTGCATTTGTTACTGATTTTTTTTGGGGGGGGGTTGGGGGGAGAAAGCTACAAATCCCATGGTGCCATCCCCTTTCTACTTGCAGTGCAGCATTCACCCCTCCTTTTACTCCCCAGGGCAGCAAGATTATAAATGAGGAGAGGATAATAGAACAATAGGGGGAGATGTGCCCACTCTGCCATTCTAAAGCACACAGTGGAGGGAACCGTGGCGACCAAGAGAAAGAGAGGAGAGGAGAAAGGATTTCCCAGTCCAGTGCACAGCTAGGATATGGCTGGAACAGAGCACTTCAAAACAGTTTTTCTGTGCAGCAATTCTGATGATATATCAATATGAACTCTTTAAATATATTTACATTTGTTAGAATTTGTTTGCAATCAGTGGGATCTAATGTGCACTGTGGTTTAGCAAACTGCTAAAGTCAGACATAAATAGCCGATGAAGCTGGAAAAAGGCTCAAACTTGCCGGTCAGTCTAACTAAGCAATTCATGCCTGGTTTTAGCAGTTTGCTGGTCAATTAATCACAGATCACATTTTCATGAATATACCCCAGTAGAGAAACTTACCAATTTATGTTTAGCTGGATCTAAATCCAATGTTATTGCTCTACTTGTTTTATGCCAAGATGTATTATATATATATATTTTATAATTATTTTGGCTTAATGTTACTGTACCTTACTGAAATTACTTAACATCTAAGCTTCTGGAAATGGCTACTCATGAAAATATTTTATTTTTTGTCTTCATTTTTACTGCAACCGTGTGCTTTAATGCCATAACATTGAGTGATTATTTTTCTTAATTTTTTTTTAGTACGATTTGGGATTTACAGATTATTTATTTGTTGATTCTTAACATAAATCTGTGATGTGTACGTGACATATTTAATATAATATGACGCTTTTCTTAAAAATTAACAAACTACATTTCCAAGAAAGGTGGGGAGTTTGAGCATTTACTCAACCCCCTTTTTACTGGCCAAATGTACCTAAATGTAAGTTTATTTAGTTAGAACCAAAGTATGTCACTCATTTGGTATTAAAAATATCAGCAGCAGGAGTGTTAAAGTCACACATTAGCTACTGAAGCAGAAGTGCAACCCCCACATGAGTCACAGAATATATCCCACACAATGAAAAAGCTACAGCCATATGCTGTGTAAATACTGTGTGGTGTGTATATATACAAGCACTGATTTATTTGGGAGAAAAAGACACTGGTATTCTTATACTGTAATTACAAAAACAAATGTTACACTGTTCATAATTTGTGATGTCTTTAGTGATCTGTAGTGTCAATAATCTGGTCATTCTCAACTTCCCCAGTACTCTAACAGTGCATGTTAGCAGGCACTATTTGATAAATAAGTAGTGAAATATGGGGTTTCTTCACTAAAAGGGGAGTTGTAGGGAAAAACTGATGTCTGATTACAGCCTCCAGTTGCCCCCACTAGGTTCCAGGGAGCCGTGGGTCATCTCAGTGCAGGGGAAAGTCCACTGGGTGCAGTGGGTGCTGCAATCTGCTTCAGGGGCAAGTCCAGTGGGTTCTGCAATGTGGTGCATGGGCAAGTTCAGTGAGTGCTGCAATGTGGTGCAGGCGCAAGCCCTGTTGGTGCAATAGTATTTGGGGACAGAGGAATGAAATAAAAACAAGAAATAGATTTTTAAAATAATATTTTGTTAAATATGAAAAACTGTTTACATGTGGACCAATTTTTACTAGCAAAACCTTGTCCTGTAGGATTGCCTTATATCCAGACCTTTTCTTTTTTTTTTCTCATTCATTAGGATCCAAAGATAGGGGAGATGCCTTAAAATCAGCATTGTTATATATTGAAGCAAATATGGTAAATTCTATATATTTTTTTCCCCCCTCTAAATATACTTTAAACCCAATTTTTCCTCACAAATGGTGAATAAAATGGCTGCTTTCCCCCACTCCATGCAGACATCACTGTTTGGAGGGAAAATGTGGATGAAAGTATAGTTCATATTTTAAAATGATTTCATTTAAAAGCAAAGTGTATTTTTATTTAATATTCAAAAACAGACTACATGTGCACTTAAAGGTCTAGATTGTGATGATAGCAACGTGAAACATCATTAGTCCTTGGTTCCTCAGTACTACTGCATATCCCTTGAAAAAGGTGTATTATTGATTTATAAAGCACTAAAATACCGAATCATGGCAATATAACTAAAATCTGTGAGGAAAAGGATCCCTGTTGGTTCCTGCAATGCATTAATATATGGATATCCCTCCATGCTATAGGAATTGTAGACTATGACTTTTTTTTCACTAATTTGGGATGCTGAGGGGCACATGCTTTAAATGGACATTCTAGTCACCATACAAAATTTGTTGCATGTTGAAGACTACTGCATGTATAGTGCACAGGCTTTTTCCCGACTGTGATTTAAAGTCATTCTTAGTGTTGAGCGAACCAAACCGGAAAGTTCCGGTTCGTACCGAACACTAAGATTTTTGGACCCCGGACCCGAACACGGACATTCCACTGTATGTCCGGGTTGGAGTTTGGGGTTCGGCGATTAATATCGACTTAAATTTAAAATTACTAGTGACTGGACAGCTATTGCTGCCCAGTCACTAGTAAAATACCCCCCCCCCCCGCCCCCGCCCTGGTCCCCACCCATGGCCGGCGGGTGGGGACCCTAATAAGAATGAGGGGGGGACCTAGTGTCCCCCCCGGTCCCCACCCATGGCCGGCGGGTTGGGACCCTAAAAAGAATGAGGGGGGGGACCTAGTTTCTTTAAAAAAAAAAAAAAAAATAATCCATTCTTTTTTCTTCTTTCTTTTTCTTCAGCCCCAAAAAAAGGCCAAATAAAAATCCATAATATGCGCTGCAACTGTTAAAAAAAAAAAAAAAAAAAAAAAAAAATTATAATAATCCAACTCCGCCCATGGAGGGCCTCGTGCAGACTGAGCTCTGCAGGGCGCCTTCCCCCACCCTGCAATTAAGCTCAGAGCACTCTGATTGGCTGGATTTCAATCTGTGTCATTTTACAAAATGTTCTAGTTTTCTGAACTTTTGGCCACTAAAATGCCTCTAAAAAAGTAATGGAAAGGGCTAGAGGCCTGCAAAAGGAAGTAAAATGTGGGTAAGAGTAGAACAAGTGCCCTGCAAGCAAATGTGGATAGGAAAATAGCAATAGGTCAGTGTCTTTCGGTTTATAGACTTTCGGTTTATAATATAGCAATAGCGCTACATGTATTCCATAAACTGAAAGTCTATAAATCGAATGTCTTTCGGTTTATAGACTTTCGGTTTATGTAATACATGTAATGCTATTGGCTTTCTATAAACCGAAATAGAGTCCCCATTCATAAGAAATTCTTATGAATGGGGACTCTATTTCGGTTTATAGAAAGCCAATAGCATTACATACAATGTAATCACCGAACCCCGTAATGTTCGGTACGAACCCGAACAGTGTGGTTCGGGTTCGCTCAACACTAGCCATCGTTTCTTGCAACTGTAAGTTTTTTCAAATTTAAGCAATGCAAAATGTAAAACATGCATTTGAAAGTACTTTGAACGCACATTAATATGCATTAACATGTGGAAGATGCATTTTGGGCACCAGACAGTCCCTTTAACTTATTTGTGTCAAAGGCGCATGGCAAAGCCAATGGGCTTTGTCATGGGCGGTATATGATCACAGCGGCCAAATGCCCCTAAAGAGCTCAGAGCAGGCTCCAGGAAGACTGCCTAGTTTCGGGTTCTTTTGGATGTATATGCTACGTGCAAATCATAGAAGTGAACAATTCACAAAATGAGTAGTTTCTTGACCAGTTCATGAGTTGCACATTGCTCTTGCACAAGTCACAAAATGTGTAGGGAGCAGTACATTTCATGAATTGGGAATATGCATCTCTGCATAATTCATGAATAGTGCATCAAATTCACAAAATGAGCAAAAATCATTGCACATTTCATGACTTGTGCAAAATGCTACACATTTAATGAACTTTAGAAGGGTATTGTACAAAAAGGGGCACATTTACATGGTCTGCATGTAAAATACGTCCAAATGCGGAAAAAGGTTTAAACAGGGCATTCATCTGCACCAGCACATAATGTGCCATCCAACTCTGTGAGACAATTGGTTACATAGGGCTGTATTAAAGAAAGAGGAAACTGCAAACTTAAGGCCAAAGTAGCCAAATTGGAAAAATTCTCCCTTTCATCAATACTTCAGACTCTTCTATTTTGTCCTTCATTTTTCAATTCTCTCTTTCACAAATAATGTCCTTAGTCTGTGCCTCCGCATCTTTTCTATGCATATGCAGACGCTGGTTTCTCCACCAGTTTTTTAAAAAGACCAAAGCACTGGAGTTGCAATTCAGTCCTACATTGGCACAGTCATGAGAAAAGCGGGGCAGTTGGTTAGTATGCCATGATTCACTATGGGGTTATATAAAACTCAGTTCTTGTGCAAAGTTCTAGAAGTTGTCTAATCAGCAGGAACATTGCATTGGTTTACATGGTGACAGCTCCACTATTAGAACTTTGCTCCTGTATTGATGTTTACAATCACCCTTTCTTTTAAGAGTTGGCCTAGCAATGTGGGAGTTATACTGGTAACAACAGCGGTCAGAGGCATACAAATGGATGTCTAGAATATAGGGTTAATAGCATATATTTGTAATTTCTAAATCCCTTCTAAGCACACTGTCTAAAAAAAAAAAAAAATCTTAAGAAGGATTAATTGAAAGAGAATACTAAATATGACCGACCCTCTCTATGTCCCTCCTGGAGGCATAACCACCTAGCAAAGCTAGGGGGTATGCTTCAGCCTCCTGGATAGACATTGCCAGACTGAAAATGCTTGTGCTGTGCACATTCACATCAACAGCATTCTCAGCCAATCGGTGATCAGGACAGCCATGCAGCGCACGGAAGCCCTGATCACCTCAGATTTTAAAATGGCAACAATGATGGAGGACTCTTTATCTGTGTCTGCTACAGTTATAGTGGATGCCTCTCCTAGAGAGGATTTGGAGTCAGAGGAGGTGGTCTGTTCTGCAGCTTCTACTGAGAGAGCAATATTCAGATGTCCAGAGTGAGCCTGTTAGGGAAAGGGCTTCTGTCAAAGCTTTTCCATTCCAGATGGGCTATGGAACAGGAGTCCGAAGTCAGGGACTTGCCAAACTAACTTTTTAGATCCCTGCTAGTTAAAGAGGATAACCTCCTGTCATGGCAGTATAAGACAAAATGGACACTTGCTTGCTAAGAAACTGACATAATGCAGAAAATTGCTGTGCTTAACAGAAAGAGATGTTGCTTCACAGGATGCAGCTGCATCCTGTTACGTAGCTTAGCTAAGAGAACCTTTACATTTGCATAACGGCGTAGCTTGTCAATCATTCATCCTTATAACCAATCAATTGGTAACATAATAGCTTTCCACACCTATATCCTTGAAGTATATAATCAGCTGTGTCGCACTCAATAAAGTAGAGATTTGCGTTGACTCCAGAGTGTGTCAGTGTCTTTTCTCTCCGTGCACGTATCCTATCTAACTAATTTGGACCAACACATCAACATAACTGACCCTTGATCAGATCCAAAACAGTTGGCGCCCAACGTGGGGCACACGAGAGACCTCCTGGCGGGACACCCCCCAAACCATCGGACAGAGGCGAGACACATCAACAGACACCGGGACTGCAGCCCGTGATTGAGGTGAGGAAGTTTATCATCTTACCTACATGTGTCACTTGATGTAGTCTTCGTATATCTGTCCGAGGGAGGATGTGACGCCAGCCAGAGGCATCGTGTGGGCATGACAGTAAGAATCCCCATATGTTGATAATATCTTGATGTGTTGTATATTCTGAGGAGAACTTTGAGTGACTAGCCTATATCTGCGTATAATAATAAGTCACCTCAAAATTCCTGTACCACGGGTCAGCCCTGTTGTCTATCCGTGGGGACAGACGGGAGGAGGCGGTCAGAGTAAGCCCAGGTGGGCTGCGTCTAGTCACAGAGAACTACACGTGCGTATAGTCACAGAGAATTATACGTGTCCAACTCTGACTCAACAAAATATACGTAGTATATGGTGAATCACAAGATTAAGTTACGGAACCCCCCATATGTTTTAAACATATTGAGTGACTGACATATATTTCCGTATAATAATAAGTCACCTCAAAATTCCTGTACCACGGGTCAGCCTGGTTGTCTACCCGTGGGGACAGACGGGAGGAGGCGGTCAGAGTAAGCCCAGGTGGGCTGCGTCTAGTCACAGAGAACTACACGTGCGTATAGTCACAGAGAATTATACGTGTCCAACTCTGACTCAACAAAATATACGAAATATATGTCAGGAGGTCATAAGACTAAGTTGCGGACAAGTCCCAGGAATTGATGGAGGCAAATGGGTAATAATATAAGTGTCCCGAAGGGTTACTGCTTGCCTGAGCAGTACGTGGTGGACAAAAAGAGGAAAACGGTTTGCCAAGTGCCTACCGAGGTTAGAAAAATGTTATGGTGTATGTAAAGGTGGTAAATTGTGTAGTATTACATGGAAACAATTGTTTAATGACAAAAGAGGCAAATTAACAGATGACAATCTGTTGCAAGGCAGTCAAGGTGTGGTTTGACTGTAGTAAAGAATTTGAAAGGACAGGAGGAAAACAAAAATTTGACAAAGATTCAAATAGATTTTACTGTAAACCAAGCAAAGTAGTGGGCAGCCACCGCCCTAAAATGGCGCCGCCAAAAAAGAAGGAAGATGGACTTGCTCCGTATGTGATCGGAAAAACCCCTCTTCCAGAGAGACGTGTTTTACGTGTGCTCCACATAGCCACATCTTTATATAGTTTCCCAACACGTCCCCCAAGCCCTAGCAGCGGTGCCATCTTATCCTCAGCTGACTCCCACGGCTGAACCTTTAATTCCCCTTAACCCCTACCCTCCTGTCCAGCCCGCTCCAATGGTACAGCACCTGTATCCAATGATTAATCCAGATGGTATTTTCTGTACACCTCCTATAACCCAGCTGAGGGTGGCTGAGGATGATGAAGGGGAGGAGAAGGAGGATGAGGGAACCATTCCCTATACTAGTAGACATGGATGAACAGAAAGTGTTTTACAATTAGTGGAGTAGAGAGTACGTATCTCCTAAATTACTCAAACCAGAGTGGTCACCAAAATACGGCATTTTTAGCCTTTCGGATAAAATTTGAAATAACGGTATTTATAGCAATAAGAGGCAGAACTGTTAGTTTATGCTGAAAAGTATTGATTAGTGTCTTAAAGCAACTCCCTGCCCATCCAATATAATCTGTGGTAACTTGCATACACTGTAATAGTTTTATCTTTTTAGTGTGACTAGAATTTGTGTACAGCGCTACTTACACTGTTGGTGTTATATGAATATAACATTCACACTATAGGGATGTTAGATTGCTAGGTAAAGAGCAATACGTATTTAAATAGACACAGAGATAGTGTTTGCATTCTATCACATTTATATACAGTAAACACACGCACACACGTGCAAAGATGAAATCTTAATTTGTTGTGTTCTAATTATTGTTATTATTAAGGTAAAGTACCCCATGTGATACATGGTGAGAGAATATTAAGAAGTTGTTTAAAGTTTTAGATGCAAGACAAGTTTTTAATGTCATGCTTTTAGTGTCGTGTTATAAACAGACAAATTGTGTTGTTGGAGTTGTAGGAGTTAATGGTGAAGTTGAGAGAAAGCTTCCCCAGAAGCCCCCCTTCTCTCTGACAGTCTATTTGCAGATAAGAGAATTGTAGCAGCGGCTGCAAAATTATTACTTCTTCTTTTTGTGAAGGGAGGGGGAGAACGGGCCAGAATTACTGTTACTGTTAGTTATTGAGAAGTTCTATGTGTTATGTGCTATGGTTATATAGTCTAATCATGATAGTATATGTCCTAATGGTAAAGAGATACATGATTATTATGTATGAGAACATATTCTCACATGATCAGTTGATTGAACTATGATTATAAAAAGAGTAATAATATTTCAAGAACAAAAGAATGGTTCAGCTTGACGAGTTTTTATAATTATATTGCAACACAGACTAGCAGTAATATGTTTTAATTATATTTTAATGTGAAGATTAATAAGATTAGAGACTGCAAAATAAATGCGAGTCACAAATCAAATAATTGAAGATGTTTAGTGAAATATTGCATGTTACTAACTGGAATTTTTTTGAGTTTTATTTTCATATAGATTAAAGCTGTACAGCCAACAAAAGACAAGTTCAAAGTGCACCAACGAATCTAATGCTGATCATAATTATTTCTAAAGAAAAGGTTTATTTTTAAAAGAAGAAAAAGTTTTCCAACTCATGTAACAGGATTCTCACAAAGTTTATCGGAATATTGTTGGGAAAGTTGTTCAAATCAACTCCTGGATCCACGTTATTTACGTTAAGCACATTCCTGTACTGACAAACAGGCCAACAAAGGAGCAGCAATTTAGTATTTTGATGGGCATAATAAACCCTGATCATTAGCCAACATAAACTGAGTCTTCACCCTAAGGATAACTCGTAAACAAATCACCCAGGAGTCTGCAACAGATACAACGGATCATCTTTGTTGGGAAGTATATTTTCATTGAGTATAGATGTATAAAATTGTTATTGATGATTTTTTAATTTTTATGGTAAAGATTTGTTTAATTGTATTATTATGGGAATGTTTAGAGTATAGTGAATTTTTGAAATTTAACAATTTGGCTGATTCTAACAAACATGATTTGGTCGACCCATAAAGAAATTGTATTTTGATAATTTGATTTTATATAGACAGTATATAAAATCTCAGGAAATTTCTCTGATATTTTGAATATGTTAGTTTGTTTTTGTAAAAAAGTTTAATCAAGAAGGATTATGGATTTAAGGAGCAGGTTAAAAAGTGTCCACAGGTAGTCCGTGAGATCCCCTGGGACTGGGAAATTGGCTAGGATCACTTGGAGCGAAACTTGTAAGTGGTTTGGCATGTGTGAGATCAGTGTTGCTAATTGTCTGTGTTTATGTTGTTTGTTTCAAGGGTCTCATCCTCAAGTGCATCCTGACCACTGACACCATGCCCCTACGTGAAGACTGGAAGACACTGCTCAGATATTCCCCATTATGGAAGCTTACAGTGCAATTAAGCTGGATGACCTACCAATGTGTGAAATCGAGGAAGTGTGCCTTATCACCTCGGATACAATGATTATGTTGACCAGGCAACTCCTGATGGTTATCCTTAAAAACAGACAATGTCAATTTCTAAGAATAAAAGGGGAGAACAGTATGAATATTATATGGACTGTAGGGGCCTCTGGAGTCATGTCGTGGATGGGAGACCATATTGTTTTGTCCGCTGTCATTTCGTCTGACTCACGTTTTATGTCTGAATGCATGCCATTTTGTGTGTTCTGAATGTATGTTCAGTTTTGCTCCAAGTCACGTTAAAGTATTTAGTCAACAACAGTCCTGGGGAATAGCAAACTCCGGAATAATATGTTTTATTTATTTTTTTACATGCATTTATTGGTTTTAGAGAACTGCTAACTAATAACCTTAGGGGTTTTATTAGGCAGGGTACGAGAAGCAATGAACAATAGATATTTAATTTAGTTTTGTGCTCATATGTGTTTTTGGGTCATCAGGTAATGCCATTATGTAACATTATGTAACATATTTAGATAGTTATGGCAGGCCTTCCATATTTAAGAGAAAAAGTCCAATATCTCTGCGTAACGAAGCCAAGGTCTGCTCAGTCGCCAAAAGTCTAAACCTAGTCAGTATTGTCCTGAGGCAGTCCGGTAAAACAGGACAGCCATAGTCGGTTATTATAAGTTTTATTATGGATGTGGTATTTTTGATTGAATATGCTGTTTTATTTTATCAGACCATTCTAATTTTATCATACAGTAGTTAAATAATATAAGATAAGTGGTCACAGATCTCAAGTAGGCCACAGGTTTTCATTGGACTTATGCTCATGGTTAGAAGATAGTTAAGTGTTTTGTTTTAATAATAGTAGTTATAGGCAGTTTTGATCCCCATGTGTATATAGATGTTATTGGAGTTCCTAGGGGGATCCCAGATTAGATTAAAGTTAGAGACCAGGTAGCAGCAGGATTCAAAAGTTTTTTTCTCCTTGATAATCACTGTAAACAAGAATGTTGACTGGATCAGTTATATATATTATAACCAACAGAGATTTGTGAATTATACAAGAGACACCCTAAAAGATGTAGCAGAACAATTAGAAGCTACCTCTAATGACTTTCCAAAAATGAATAGCTTTAGATATGATTTTATCAGAGAAAGGAGGAGTGTGTAAAATGATTGGTGAAACCTGTTGCACATACATACCTGGTAACACTGGGCCAAATGGTAAGGTCACCCTTGCTATTAAGAAGTTGACCGATTTATCTGAAGAATTGAAGCGTAACTCAGGTATTCCTGACCCCTGGGACCAATATTTTGGGTGGTTCAAAGGATGGAAGTCTGCCCTGGTACAGTTGGGTATCATGATTGTTATAATAATGACCATATTATGTGTTATCACGTGTTGTCTAATACCTTGTATTAAGAAAAAGTCCTGTCTCCAATCGATGACAAACCAATCATGTTAATGTACGGGTATGAAGAAGATGGCCTGGTGGAGAATGCGAGATCCCTTACAGCCCCCCCTTCATAACATGAAATGTTTCTGTGATAGAGACAGCATCTGACTTCCTTATGTGCAAAGTCTGTAACAAGGGGGGTGATGGACAAGCCATCACTCGTCTAACGTGCAGCAAGAAAAGAGTTCCGAGGCACATTGGGACAGATGAGCTAGGTAATAGGGATAGTCTGCAATCAAGTGATCCAAGGGGGGACTGTCATGGCAGTATAAGACAAAATGGACACTTGCTTGCTAAGAAACTGACATAATGCAGAAAATTGCTGTGCTTAACAGAAAGAGATGTTGCTTCACAGGATGCAGCTGCATCCTGTTACGTAGCTTAGCTAAGAGAACCTTTACATTTGCATAACGGCGTAGCTTGTCAATCATTCATCCTTATAACCAATCAATTGGTAACATAATAGCTTTCCACACCTATATCCTTGAAGTATATAATCAGCTGTGTCGCACTCAATAAAGTAGAGATTTGCGTTGACTCCAGAGTGTGTCAGTGTCTTTTCTCTCCGTGCACGTATCCTATCTAACTAATTTGGACCAACACATCAACATAACTGACCCTTGATCAGATCCAAAACACTCCTACTTAGGAACCATATTGGCACTCCTGACATTCAGGCTTTAATGGCTCCTGAAGTGGATCCAGCACTGCTATCCATTGCAGGAAACAGTGTTTCTGTGGACTCCAATGGACCAGACCCTTTACAAAATACAATTTAAAATTGCAGATGTGGTAGGACCCCTTTTGTTAATGCTAGATAAGGCTGAGAGGGAAGGATCCTCTCACACTCCTTCACTGCCTACGTTACTGCCTTCTGAGATGGCACTTCTGAAAGCTTCCAGCAGAGCTGTCCTGATTATTGGCAAGTCTTTTAATTATATTTCGAATATATGTAGAACACGTTGGCTGCATGCTGTTGGGTTGTCTGATCTGGCTCCTAAATCCCTTGAGTTCCCTAATCTGGAGGACTATTTTCTTTTTGGCCCTTCCTCTATACAAGAGGTGAAAGGCAGATATTAGGCTAGGAGATCTTTCTCTGAATTAAAAAAGTATTCCTGCTTCCAAGAAGCCCTTTCGTGCCGAGGGTCGCTCCTACAGGACTTCAGGATCATCCCGGGATGTGTTCTAGCAAGTCCAATTTCACCATCATGGGGGAAAGTCAAGACCCTCCGGCAGTTACAGAGGAGCCCATGCCGGAGGTGGCTAATCTGGGAAAAGAAGACTCATGCAGTCCAGTAAGTATTTTACCTCATATTCCTCTGATATGGTTAGATATAACCTCAGGCAAGTGGGTGCTTCAAATATTCAAAAGGGGGTTACAACTCCCTATTTTAAGTTTCCCTTTCCAGAGGCAAAGTCTTTCCAGGGATGTGAATCCCTGGCATTAGCCCAGGGGAAGATAGAACAGGCAGACCTGTCAATTTTGGGCTGGATCAGTCCCTTGTTTCCCATCCCAAAATCAGATGGCTCTTGGAGACCGGTTCTGAATTTCACAGCATTAAATGTTTTCCTGAAGAGAAAGAGATTTAGGGTGGAAGGTTTAACAGCGTTCCATCACTCCCTGTCGCCAAGAACAGGAAGGAACAGATTTATCACTGGACTGTAATGTAAGCTTACGAGCAGGGTTCTCTACCTCATGTACCAGTCTGTACAAGTTTGTCTAACTTAGTATGTAGTTCCCTTCTATGCTCTGTACAAAGCGCTACGAGAATTGGTGGCGCTGTACAAATAAATGGTAATATAATGTAATGGTGTTTGGCCTATCCAATGCACCTTACAACTTCTCCAGGATATCGAAAGCCATTATTTCTCATGTCAGAGAGCGAGAGAGGGTTCCTGTGTCTTATCTAACTGACATTCTGTTGCTAAACTATCTGCTTACTATCCAGTAAGAGATGCCATTATTCAGCAGAGAGATTATCTAATTTCCCTTTTACAAGACCTGGGGTTTATTGTAAATCGACCAACTAAGATAAGGTGGCAAGTGGTCTAAGAGTCAAAGACAGTGCTTCCCAAGAATGTCGCTGTATTAAGCGAGGCCCTGCCGATTCCTTGCCCATTATTGGAGGAGAATTTTTAGTTAACTTTAATCACAGATGCTTCCATACAGGGTGCATTTCGGTCCACCGGGCTGTAAGAGGAATTTGTCACAAACAGCTTCTTCACATGAATGTGCTGGAGTTGAGAGCCATCAGATTAGCCATGCAAGGCCTTGTTCCCTTGAACCCAATAGGGGTATCTGTGAAATGGCAGTCAGACAACAGGACAGCCGTAGTTTATGTCAACGGCAGAGGCATCACCAGGTCGAGGGTTTTATTTCTAGTAGCTCTAGATCTTTGGTCTTGGGCTCTAGACAACAATGTTCACGTGCCAGGGGAGGCGAATGAGTTGGCGGACTCTCTGTCTTGTCAACGTTTGTCTCTAGCACCAGTCCACCTGAAATCAGCCTTATTCCAGCTGATAGAGCACAGACTGGGCAAGAGACAGAGAGATCAATTTGCGTCTCAGTCTTCCAAAGTCCAGCTCAGGTTCCAAAGTTTGTATCCAGGACTTGGACAAACGGGGCTTGGAAGATGGACATGATGTCCTTTTCCATGGCAGAGATTCCAGGCCTTTACGCTTTCCCCCCTCCATCTATACTGATGAAGGTATTAGAGAGGATTCACAGGGACAGGGTGACCAATCTAGTGTTCGTGTACCCATTTTGGACCTCCAGACCGTGGTACCCTCTGATTCACCGACTAACCAAGAAGGGTGTAAGGTCCGCACCTCTGTCCCACGCCGGGTCCCTCACAAAATGGATAGCAGCAGCTCCGGTCCTTCTCACCGTCGGGTATCCTCTTCAGCACGCGCCCGACACTGGAGACAGGCGCGTGCTCGACGGGAAGCTCTTTCTCTTCTGTCCTGGTCATCACTATGGCGACGGACGGCGAGACGCGCGTCGCATACGTCACGGGGGCGGAGCTATGCCCTTTAAAACCATAGCGCGCGCAATTCAAACTTGCTTGTTGATTTTTCAAGCTATCTCCACGTGGATCGCTCCTAGCTTCCTCGTTTTTGTTCCTGCAAGTGTTTATTGATTATTCTGCTCTACTGGACTTCTGACCTGGCTTGTTACTGGATTATCCCCCTGTTTTTGCCCTTGTAACTTTTGGCTTTCTCCTGGATTCTGCTGACCTCTGTTCTCCCTGACCCGGCTACGTTTATCTGACCCTCCTGCATTCTGGTAACCCTGAACCCAGCTTGAACTCTCGACTTTGCTACCTTTCTGGCTCCCCGACTCGGACTGTACCTCGACTACCCTACACGGCACCAGCACTTCTGTTCCTGGTCCTCAGACATTCGTGCCTGCTGGCACGGTACGTTGGTTTATTGTCTTACAAAGGGACCCAAGGTACCATTGAGTTGGACAGAGGTTTGCTTCCTGGGGACCAGGGACCTCTTGAAAAAACTGTCACACCTTATGTGGATTGCAGCCCTTGTAGGCTGTCCACTCATCCACTGAGGTCTGATCGTGTGTTGGATATTGTTAATTCTTCTTTGTGGCACAGGACCATGGTAAGATATAGATGGATTTTTTAGGAATTTAAATCTTCAGAGATCTCTTTTAATTCTATGTCTCTAGAAGCTGACTCCATTCCTTTAGCTCTGGAATTCCTTACGCTCAAATATCATTCAGGGTTAGCTGTCAGTACAATTAGGGCATATGGTTCTGCTTTAAATGTCCTCACACCTAGCCTAAACCAAAATGTTCTTTACCACCTCAGATTACTAAAAGGGTTTTTGGTTGGTCGTCCATTTACCCCACGTTACTCTTCGACTTGGGATGTAGACATGTTACTGACCTATCTTTTTTTTTTTTTTTATATTTTATTTAGGTAAATTGTAAATCAGTACAATACAATCTTAGTATTATTCAATTGCAATAAGCAGCATATAAATTGTAACAATGTCATTGTCGACACACGTGATAATATCAATTACATTTTTTACAACATTAATACAATATCACTGCTGTCCTGGGGCTTCGTTATTACATGTGGGACCTGTTAATGTTATTTTATGTTTTAATAAATTGCTTTGTCTGGGTTTTTATGGGTTTGGTGTAAGATGTACTCTGGGTTGAGTATTTTGTTTAAAAGATCTTCATTTCTTATCTTAACAATTTTACTCGTACATTCCAATTTCCGCCAAGTTTTTGGTTCTTGCAAAGCTGATGTTTACTAAATTATCCCACAACAGAAGCCCCAAGGGAACAGTGGGTCATGACGTAACGCGTATTGTTTCCGGTCAGTATTAATTAACGTATAGGTAATTTATTTGATGCGGGTTAGCCAGTCTGTTATTCCAAAATAGGTTATGCATTGTTATTCATTCTTTTGCTTAATAAAATGACCAAGATTGTCAAAACATTTCAGTGAGTTGAATACAGGAGCTTCCACGACTTATTCTAAAACACAACAACATTATAACATTTTCAAACCATATAAACTAGTTCCAGTTTATATCATAGATATTTATCCCATGTTAAAAATCATACTCATGACTCCAATGTTGATTGTACCAAAGTGTAAATATGTCGAACGCCTTTTAATGAGACCTCTCGGGCAATTTAGTAGGGTAGTTTCTAATAGCAACTATCATTAGGTTGTATGTGAAAATTTCTGCGTAAGGGTTTTTTTTTTTTTTTCTCTTGGTTGAATATTAGTTTAGGGGGATCGGATCTGTATCAATGAGGAGCTGATTCATATACCATGGGGAATTTTGAAAAGTTTGTTTGATTAGCGTTTTTGTGTTTAGGGGTAGTGAATTGATATACCGATTCCATGTTATAAATAATTGTTTTGTGCGATGTATTGTGTCATTTTGAGCTGTAAGCCAGCACATTCGAAATAGGAGAAAAAGTTTGTCTTGGAAGACCTCAAAGGAGGGTTCTTCTGGTTTAATCCAAAATTGCAGTATGGTTTTATTTGCTACTGCTTGAAGTATACGTGCTAGCTTGATACCCGGGAAAGGCGTGGGTGTAAGGCCAAAGATAGTAAATTCAGGTGTTAAGGGTAAATGAATATTTAGGGTAGAAGTCGCGTATGTTTGGACTCGTTGTCGAAATTTGCAGACGAGCCTACAGTTCCACAGACAGTGATCCAAATTGGCCTTGGGCATTTTGCATTTTGGGCAGTTATCTGTGTGGATGCTATTTATGTTTTTGTTCCTGGCTGGGGAAAAATACGCTCTATGGAAGAGTTTCAAGAACATTTCTTTGTACGATGTGGATTTTATGATGGACAGCATTGTATTATGTGCTTTTAAGAGATCCTCAGGGGTTAAGTGTGGTAGCAAAGTGGACCATTTTTGGGGCCCCAATGGTATTGTGGTGTAGTCAATGTTGATGCGTAAAGATTGTTGAATGTGTTTCAGGTGTAGTCGTCTAGATTTAGATCTGTCTATTAGGTCGTCTATGGGGTTGTTCCAGTCTGCGTCAGAGAAGCGAGAGATGTTGGAGGTTATAAAGCTGCGAACCTGTGCATATGTGAAGGGTGTGATTAGAAGTTCAGGATATTTCTCTTTAAGAATTGTCAAGGGTAAGATTGTTTTAGTGAGAGGACACACCAGAGGTTTGATAAATGTGATGTTAGCTGTTTCCCATTTAGTGAAGGGGTGTAAAGATGATCCATCCTGAAAGGATGGGTTTCGCAGGAGAGGGTGAAATAAGGAGTGTGTAAATTGTAGATGTTGGTCGGATCGTGATAACTGCCATGCTCGTAGTGGGCCATATAGTAATGCGTTGTTTCGGACTTCCGGTGGGAGTAGTCCCACTGGGATGTGTAATAGGGCTTTAAGGTCGATTGTTTGAAATAATCCTTGGTCTATGTTTGTGTCTGTATAATGGTTTCCTTTGGTTATCCAGTCAATCACATGTCGTAGTAATGCTGCTAGGTTATATGCTTACTGACCTATCTTAATTCTTTGGATTATAGTCAGATTGGCCTAAGATTTTCTGCAATAAAACTGGCATCTCTTCTGGTTTTAGCTCTGGCTGCTAGAGTTGCAGAATTAACCCAAATGCATATCTCTGAACCTTGGTTGTTTTGAACCCCAGGGGGTTCTCATGTCATCCTTAAAAGGGAGATAGAAGACTTCTCATATTTCCCCCGATCCAGTAGAACTTGATTTGGTTCAGGACTCTACTGAACCTGGATTATGTTTAGTCAGTTTACTGAATTCTAATTTGAATCTTTCTACTGATGTTAGGGCAGATATTACTCAATTGTTCATCACCTCTAGGAAACCTTTTCGTCTGACTAAGTTCAATACGATTATGGGTTGGATATTGTCAGCTATGTCTGCAGCGGGTATTTATGCGACTATTTTTAAGGGTCATTCTATCAGAGGCGCTTCAGCTTCAAAGGCAGCAGCTAGAGCAGGGCTCGAGTCCTGCAGGAACGTGTGGGAACGGCGTTCCTGCACTTTTTTCATGGCAGGAACGCCATTCCCTTTGCTCCTGCAGGACCAGGGCGGCTGCCGCCTTTTTTTTTCGGCAGCCGCATCCACTAGATGCGGTCCGAGAAAAAAAAAAAAAAAACTTTCTGTCATTGCCACCGGATTTGACAGCAAGTCATATCCGGTGGCGTTGTTTCCCTCCTCTGTGCAGGAGGAAAAAGACCGCACGGAGGAGCTGGACGGAGACAGGGAGCACCAAGGAGATGGTGAGTACTTACCTCCTTGTTGCTCTCTGTCTCTGGTTGTCTCCTCTGTGCATCTTCCCCCCTGCACGGAGGAAGGAAGCTCCGGTCGTCACGTTTTTTTTTTTACTTTATTGAAGTCGCTCGACCTCAATAAAGTAAAAAAAAAAAAAACTTGACGACCGGAGCTTCCTTCCTCCGTGCAGGGGGGAAGATGCACGAAGGAGACGACCGGAGGGAAGTACTGTCTGAGGAAGGGGGAGTGGCAAAATCCTGGTCTTTTGAGTGGCAAAATCCTGGCATATAGAGGGGCAAAATCCTGACATAGAGGGGCAACATCCTCGTCTATTGAGTGGCAAAATCCTGGCATATAGAGGGGCAAAATCCTGGCATATAGAGGGGCAAAGTCCTGGCATATAGAGGGGCAAAGTCCTGGTCTATTGAGTGGCAAAATCCTGACATAGAGGGGCAAAATCCTGGCATAGAGGGGCAAAATCCTGGCATATAGAGTGGCAGAATCCTGGCATAGAGGGGCAAAATCCTGGCATATAGAATGGCAAAATCCTGGCATAGAGGGGAAAAATTCTGGCATTTAGAGTGACAGAATCCTGGCATATAGAGGGGCAGAATCCTGGCATAGAGGGGGGAAATCCTGGCACATAGAGGGGCAAAATCCTGGCATAGAGTGGCAAAATCCTGGCATAGAGGGGCAAAATCCTGGCATATAGAGTGGCAGAATCCTGGCATAGAGGGGCAAAATCATGGCATATAGAGGGGCAAAATCCTGGCATAGAGTGGCAAAATCCTGGCATATAGAGTGGCAGAATCCTGGCATAGAGGGGCAAAATCCTGGCATAGCTAATTTAATTTGTTTCAACTGTTCTATATATATATATTTGTTTATTGCATGTGAATTTTGCAGTTGTTTGTGTAAACTGGCACTTTACAATAAATGTTGCACTGAATTTTCTGCGAAATATATATTTTTTGGGGGGGGGGGGGGGGGATTGGTGGTGTCAGTGGATCTTGGGTGAGTTCCGACACTTTTTTTGTTTGTTTGTTTTTACATGTTTCCAGATGTTCTTTTTTTCTCCATATACTTTTTCTGTGTCATTTCTTCCATATGAATATATTGTGTCAGTTTCTTGAGACTTTCTGCCTGTGTTTTGTTACTTTGTCATATTAGCATTTCCTGTGACGCCATAATCCTGTTGTGTGCCCTTGTTTTGGGTTTCAGATTACATTTTTGTACTTTTTCAATGACAGTGTTTGAACTTTTTTATTACATATATATTTTCACTGCGGGAGTTTTATTGTTACGGGTGATTATGATTATGGATAGATGGTTGGTGCACCTTCAGGTTTTTCTGCCCTTTTCTATGTCTTTTGACCCAGGATGAGTTAACCATCCGCAGTTTCCCGATTTGAAAAACTGAGGTGATCAGGGCTTCCACGCGCTGCACGTCTGTCCTGATCACCGATTGGCTGAGAAACAACGCAAGCATTTTCAGTCTTGCAATGTCTCTCTGGGAGGCTGATGCATACCCACTAGCTTTGCTAGGTGGTTATGCTCATCCCTAGGACAAAGATAGTTTGAAGATCATAGATTCCTGCAAACTCTATTTCTTTACTTAGTGAAATTCGAAAGAAAGAAATTCCTAGTATAAATGTTTTCCAGTGTAAGGTAATTGAGAGAAGTACAACAGGATATTTAATATCTGTTCAGTTTTGATTATTATACAAATGTGCATATAAAAACTTGAAATTAGTCCTTATTTGGCGTGACTTGCTTTTAATAAAATTGGTATACTGGTAATATTTGCAAGATAATGTGTGTATTTGTTTTGGTGCACCTTGTCAAAACTTGTGTTGTCTGATAAATGTGTTTCTATTGCATAGAGCTGCAGAGTGTGATGGGACTGTAGGGATAAATAAATAAGGTGTTGCCTACCAGAAAACTTAGTGGTACTGAGTAGTGTGAGAAAAGTTGTCTTAATACAACCCTTTGTCAAAGGCAGAATTGGGATGGATGATAATTGATAAAACCAAACATGTTACAACCAAAATATGTTGGCATGTCAACAAAATATAGCTACAGAATTACTCAGCAAAGGAAAATTACACACCTCACTGTTTAAAAACAGTAACTAAAGGCTGTTACTGCTGTGTTTAAATGTTAAAAGCTTTCCACACCCAAAAAAAAAAATTCCCTGAATAAATCCCAGCTTCACCCTTCTGGTTTCTGCCTATTCAAATGCTAATATCAGAACACAAAAAGAGTGAGAGACATAAGATGTGATCTAACCTCCCCCTTGCCTCCCTAGGGCAGGCCTAGCAGTGGGAAGGCTTCCCCAATCTGAGAGAGGCATTTCCCTTTTAAAATCACACATGCTTCTTTTTCAAAGGGTTCAATGGTGCCTGCAGGTTCTTGGGATAGAAGGAACAGAACTAACAAAGCCTGGCTACACAAACAAAATGTAGTGAGTCTCACTGAAATGCTAAGTTTGCACAGACAGAGGAATGCCCCACTAAAAGAAAGTAATCCAAACTTCACAGAGAAGACTTTAAACACTGCAAGTTGTTTATTTATCTATTAATAAAAAGATTAAATTTGGAATTGGCCACAGTGCAATGTACTGATGTCTGAGCTTCTCTGGTTAGAAAGTGACCTTTTTTTTTTTTTTTTTTTAACAAATGAAAAAACCCTTACAAATTGTAAGGGTTTTTTCATATGTAAAAAAAAAAAAAAAAGGTTACAATACTGCATATCTTGTATAATCCAATGCCCAGTGCAATGCTGACGAATCTTTGGCATTGGAGCTGGTGTTGACTACGTTTTTAATGATGCTCAGCCAGCATGGCCTGGCTGAGCATCTGGGGTTAGGTAGTCCGTATTGCCAGAGTGACAACAGTTAGCTATCGGTGTTTAACAGGAAAACATGTATGGCTACACGTGCGTCCATACAAATTGTGGGCTGCTGGTCCATTTGCTGTAAACATATATAAACCTAGAAAAAGCTTATCAATTTAACCACTTCGACGCTGGTTTTGTCGAGTTCTTTTACGGCGCTAAACTGGTTAATAGATTTAAATGTCCAATCCCTTTGCACCCTCCCCCTCTACTCCTCCTCTCACCCCTCCCCGTGTCTATTCCCATTCATTCTGCAGCTCAGACATACAGCCTTCACTTTTGCAGGCTCACGCTGAGGGGGGCTTTATGGATACAATTAGGGTCCAGTGAATTCGATTTTATTCAAGGACATCATTTCTATGCCGTTTATCCGTCACAGAGGAATTTAAAAAAGCAGAAGAGTTTGTTGTGATGTGTGGACCCCACTTGGCATTGCCGCTTTAAGAAAAAAGCTTTCTGGGATATCAACCTGAGCAGGTTGATTTAAAGCAAGAAGCAGAATCCTTCTAGATACGGAGAACATACAAGGGAAGCTATTCTACGTGCACACGTGAGAATCTTAATGCAAACTCAGAAGAGTCGCTCTGGATATATCTTAGAAATGAAAATGGGGTATGGAACCAGGAGATAGACCTGTTTATTCCGACAAGGGAGAGACCCTTCATACAACATTGGCAGAGAGCATCATCAATCCAGGTCACATAGGAGGACATTATCCAGACCTGAGGAGTGAATATTTCTATAAACAGTTGCATGCTGTTAATACAGACTTGTGGAGGATTATATCTATGCGTTTATGAACTGCAGGGGTGTTGATTTTACATGCAGACTTGTAGAGGGAAAGACTGGGCCCTCCTATGAGATCTCTGTGTATCTGCTTGAGGTGCACTGACAGCATTACCTATCTGGACTATGTTTTTGGTGGGCTCATAAGTGATTCTTAAGAGGAGTCAGTATACCGGAGTGCTCCACCTTTATTCCTGGTACTTTTTTTGCATCATGCGTGGAGGAGGACATTCTGCTCGCAAGAAACATGACCTCTGCCTCTGACCCATGTTTAGTCCCGCAGGAGTGGACAAATCATAGACCCATGGCATGTTTGTGCCCTTACGGCTTCCCCAGGAGCTTCACTTGGCTCACCAGGCTTGCTCTACTGTTGCTGCTGTTGCCCATGATACTGGGCCTTCCTGATTCTTTTCCACACGGGAATTGTTCTCTCTCACTTGTACAGGAAGACCCTGATAATAAACATTGCCTGTCTACTCCAACCCTTCAACTCTCCTGGACCTGCAGTGATCCTGTGCCTCATGACATCCCATCTATCATAGCTGTTTCAAGCCAGGTTAATGCCCATGTCCCTTCATGTCCCCATGTGCACATCCATATCATAACCACTCTGCACCTTAGAGATGTACCTTCTGTTGATCCAACCAAACTCTGCCTCAACCCTGGTCTGACACTGCTGCCTCTTCCCTTTGTGCAGCCTTCTCCATGGGGTAAATGTCAATTCCGATGTCATACTGTTGGAAACCCGGGGGCAACACTATGGCACAATGTACTTATCACTTCTCGCCACCTCTGCATAACTCCCCAGCAGCCGCTAGAATTGAAACTGCAATGCCAACCATGTACTAAGCAAGAAGAGCGGGTAGTGCACTGGAAAATCACAGTGCCCCAGTTGGAAAAGCAAGCAGTCCATGGTGTAGGAATGCCAAGGGGTAAACGAAATGTAAACAGCAGTCCCCAGTTCCACACTCCCAGCTATCAAGTTTCTGTCCCTGAAAACAAGCCTGCAGGAACTTTTGTTGTGCAGCTCAGAGCCAATGATCCAGATGAAGGGGATGCTGGCCGGTTGGAATACTCCATGGATGCCCTCTTTGATAGTCGTTCTGACAGCTTCTTCTCACTAGATCCAAACACTGGGGAAGTAACTACAGCAGAAAAGCTGGACCGAGAAACCAAAAGTACCCATGTTTTCAGAGTAACTGTCAGTGATGCAGGCTTCCCCCGCCGGACAGCGATGGCCACCCTTACTGTTTTAGTCAGTGACACAAATGATCATGACCCAACCTTTGAGCAACCAGAATACAGAGAAAGTGTGCGAGAGAACATGGAGATTGGCTACGAGGTGATGACTGTCCGTGCCACAGACGGAGACTCTCCAATCAATGCCAACATTGCCTATCGTCTGGTGTCTGGAGCTGGGGAAGCCTTTGAAATTGATCCGCGGTCAGGGGTCATTAGGACACGGGGGCCTGTGGACCGTGAAGCGATAGCGTCCTACCAATTACTTGTGGAAGCAGATGACCAAGGGCAGGATCCTGGACCTCGCAGTTCTACAGCCACTGTGTACATATCTGTTGAAGATGAGAATGACAATGCACCACAGTTTAGTGAAAAGCGATATGTGGCACGTGTAGCAGAAGACATTGTCCCTGACTCGCAGCTTATCTTAGTGACTGCTACTGACCGTGATCATGGAGCTAATGCTGCAGTTCACTACAGTATCTTGAGTGGAAATGCACGTGGGCTCTTCTCAATTGATCCACAGACTGGTGCCATATTTCTTGCTGGAACTCTCGACTTTGAAACCGGGCGAGAGCACACACTGAGGATACGTGCACAAGATGGAGGCAGGCCTCCACTGTCCAATGTAACTGGTCTTGTGAGTATTCAGGTGCTGGATGTCAATGACAATGCACCAGCTTTTGTGAGTGGTCCATTCCAAGCCGCTGTACTGGAGAATGCTCCTCTAGGTTACTCTGTGCTACAAGCTCAGGCCTTGGATGCAGACTCTGGGGAAAACTCACGGCTTGAATATCGACTGACTGGTGAAGCAGGACCATTTACTGTAAACAATAGCACTGGCTGGATTATAGTGCAGAAAGAGTTGGACAGAGAAGAAGTGGAGTTTTACAGCTTTGGAGTAGAGGCACGAGACCGTGGCCAGCCATCTCTTTCATCTTCAGCTTTAGTGAGCTTGCAAGTTCTAGATGTTAACGACAATGCCCCAGAGTTTACGGAGCATGAATATCAGGCACGTCTTAATGAAGATGCAGCAGTGGGCACCAGTGTTCTGACTGTATGGGCAGTGGATAGAGATGCCCACGCCACAATCACTTACCAGATCACTTCTGGCAATGCTCGGCATCGGTTTTCCATCTCAAGCTTAACGGGTGGTGGAGGTCTTTTGACGCTTGCACTGCCTCTTGACTACAAACTAGAGCGTCAGTTTGTTCTTACAATAACAGCGTCAGATGGGATGCGTTCAGATTCTGCACGAGCCTTAATCAATGTCACAGATGCCAACACCCATCGACCTGTTTTTCAGAGCTCCCATTACACAGTGAGTGTAAGGGAAGACCAGCCAGCAGGCACTACCGTGGTGGTCATCAGTGCCACTGATGAAGATACTGGTGAGAATGCCCGCATTACCTACTTAGCTGAAGAAGGTATGCCACAGTTTGCTATAGACCCAGACACTGGTGCAGTGACGACCACTATGGAGTTGGATTATGAAGACCAAGTGTCGTATACGTTGGCAGTAACTGCGCGAGATAATGGCATTCCTCAAAAATCTGACACTACCTACTTAGAAATCTTGGTAACAGATGTCAATGACAATCCTCCTGTCTTCCAACGGGCATCCTATAGAGGATCTGTACCTGAGGATGCACCCCCTTACACAAGTGTCCTACAGATTTCTGCCACGGACCGTGACTCTGGCCTCAATGGAAGAGTGTTTTACACTTTTGCAGGGGGAGATGATGGGGATGGTGATTTCACTGTCGAGTACACATCTGGTATTGTACGAACCCTAAGGCAGCTGGACAGAGAGAATGTGGTGCAGTATCGCCTCACTGCCTATGCCATTGATAAAGGGATGCCATTACCACACCGGACTCCTACTGAAGTAGTGGTCACAGTCCTGGATGTAAATGACAATGCGCCAGTGTTTGCCAAAGATGAGCTGGAAGTAATGGTTTTGGAGAACAGTCCCCTTGGACCACCACTCGCTAGAATCACTGCCACTGATCCTGATGAAGGTCCAAATGCACAAATAATGTATCAAATTGTTGAAGGAAACATTCCAGAAGTTTTCCAATTGGATATTTTCTCAGGGGAACTTACAGCGCTAGTTGATCTAGACTTTGAGGAGCGACCGGAGTATGTGATTGTGGTACAAGCAACATCAGCACCACTTGTCAGTAGAGCAACAGTTCGAGTGCGCTTGGTAGATGTCAATGACAATGCTCCAACTCTGAGTGACTTCAGGGTGGTCTTCAATCATTATATTGGTGGTGGTGCTGGTGGCAGCTTCCCAGTGGGGGTAATTGGGAAAGTTCCAGCTCGGGATCCAGACATTAGTGACTCTCTGAACTTCACCTTTTTGAGTGGAAATGAATTAGGATTACTTCTGCTCAACACTACTAGTGGGGAGTTAAGCCTGAGTCGAGACCTTGATAGCAACCGTCCCTTGGAGGCAACCATGGAGGTGTCTGTTACAGGTAGGGGACATTCTCATTTTTCGAAGATATGTTTTATTTCAGTAGTCCACAATTTAGTATACAATTTTGGAAGACACATGCTTTTCTTAATGGGCATAAGAGCCCAGTGTATATAACTTATTTTTTCCCCAGGTTTGCACTGCACATGGTGAAGTTTGCATTCATTTAACACCATTTTTTTCATACTCAAACATGAATGGCTTTGATAGTTTTGGCATGCAAAAAATAAAGGTATGCAAAGCATAATTTGGTCTAATGCGCTTGAGCTGAAATTTCTCATCATATTGCCATATACTTAAAATTGCTCATGGGCAAACATTGGTCATATAGCTAAACGCATTTAAAGGACAACTAATCTTTTTTTCATTTCTGCTTCTAAACTAGGAGCACAAGGGAAAAATATAGTGCCCTTAGTGTGGGGATAAAGTGGCATGTACTTTTGATCATACATGCCAGTTTATCCTCTTCCCTGGGAAGCCGGCAGCATGGTCAGGATGGTGACTGCTAGTGCAGAGTGAGACCATTGTTTTCAAAGAGAATCAACCGAGATCCCTTTTGAAAACTGTCTCTGCACTAGAGGAATGAGACCCCCGCTCTGATTGGTTGTGGGCTCCAGACCAACTTGCCTCAGCTCAGAGACAGAGCTGAGAATAAACCGACGTGCATCTTTAAAGATACACACCGGGTTTATTCTGGAGGAGTGGACACTTTTTAAAACAACAAAAAAATGTAGTTGTCCTTTTAAAGAGTGACTAGCATGTAAACATTTCATAGGGCCCACTTTATAGAGGAGAAAAAAATTCTATACCTGGTGCTAAGTTCTATACCAGTGGTTCTTAACCTGTTTAACTTCAGGATCCACATCTTTCCTTGGTCATTAAGCCACGACCCAATAATAATTAATAATATTTCCGAAACTTGAACCAAAAAAACAGGGCTTCTTCGCAAAATTGCTTGCACCTAGAGGATCATCAGCCATACCACACTGATGAGGCCATTGTAGGCCGAAACGTACGTCTGTGGTTTGCTGTGTTCCTCGTGTAGAGGGTACTACCCATGCATTTCGGGTCTGGACTGCCCTTATGGGTGGGATCAGTCTGATATGCTAATGGAGTGGTTCCTCTGCAAAGGTGTAAGCAGGCAAAAAATGGAGTTGCTCTCCCGAGTAGGTATTATCCTACAGGACAGACTATTACAGTACTGTTTGTTCTCGGCATTGTAGCACCCACCCCATTTTTTGTCTTCTTCGCAAAATTATTAGTGCAAGTGAAAATGAAAGTGCTATTGAGCTAAAAAAAACAATAACATAAAAAAACATTAAAACATATGAGACTAATCAGGGCAATTACCCTGGTCATCTTGCCCAGGGTAATTAATGGGCAAGATGCTTTTTGCACCTGATAAGTGTCCCAAAGTCTGGAATGATGGTAGACAAAGCCACTCTCACAAATATAGGTATATTGCCGCATCAAGCCTGAACTTCACTAGAGCCATTTCAGATGATTTTTTTTTTTTAAATTGCACCCAAAGTAAACAGTGAAGATTTGGCTGTTCCTAATCCAAGAGTGTTTGCTGGAAGAGGTATCAAATGCACTAGAGAAAAATCACCATCTCTACTTTGGCAGGCTTCTCAACTTCAGACGGTGAACGCAACAAGCGTCGCTAAGTCATCATTTTTCATCCCAATCAGAAGTTAGACTTCTTGATGAAGCGCCCGTCTGCGACCCACTCCAGCTTGTGACACACTTTTTGTGTCAGGACCCACCAGTTGAGGAACACTGATATATACAGTAGGAATATTTTCTTTTGTTTCCATGGCGACTGGACCACTTTTAGAAGTTTGCTTCAGAAATTACTTTTATAAATAACTCCCATAAACTAGGGAGAGCCCTGCAGCCTGAATGGAGGGGGAGAAAGAAGCACAAGGTGTTAAAAATGCAGCAAATGATAGTGTCAGATGGTTCTTTATGGATGACTGCTAAGTAGCATCATTGGGTAAATGAGTTGTCAATATTTTTGAAGTGGTGTGTTTCTAGTGAGAAAGGATCCATGTCTATGTCATCCTTCACATGTTACATTGTTATTCCCCATTGACCTCTAGTCGGTTTTGAAGTATAGTCCATTTCAGCATAAATAGAAGAAGTGGGTCAAGCCATGGAAGCATATCTGCAAAAGATTGTATTGCAGAAATGAAAATAGACATATAGTTACTAAAAAAAACGATAGAGGTTTTGGTTAATCAATACAATACTTATGTTAGGGGCAGCAGTAATATTTACAGCTGTCATGGCTTCCTGGGTCTATCCAAATGTTTTTGAGAAAGGAATCGAAAGTGCTGGGAGCAGAGTTATTCACATTGACCATCTTAATATATTTAAATCTCTTTTATTTTTTCTGGATTAGTTACTAAAGTGTCAAATGTTTTAATTCCAAAGGTGATTGATTTGCTCTCATCATTCAGCTTCTAGGGCAGGGGTAGGCAAACTTTGCCAATACAGATGTTTCGGACTACATTTCCCTTGATGCTTTGCCATCATTATGGCTGTAAGAGCATTACGGGAGATGTAGTCCACAACATCTGGAGTGTCAAAGGTTGCGGAACGCTGTTCTAGTGTATAGAATTCATACAGTTGGTGTAGCAACTAGAGATGTTTCTACTGTAACCATAATATTTCACAAAATTATCACTTTTTACAGGTGTTACTTTTTGCCACTTGCTGACAATACCATTCATATTAATTCTGCACAGTGTTTTAACATTTGTGTTTTATATGCATTTTTGTATTCTTATTTGTTGCTGTTTTTCATTATTTCCCTTTTTTTTAATTGCTAAAAATGTGGATATTCTCAACATCAATTTTACGTTTCTCTGCTGATTTATGTTTATTTATTAAATGTTAGGGCATGACTACATAAAATAAACCTCTAAAAACCTGTACATGTCCTATGTATGGATTCCATGCTATAATTGGCATACCATGAGAGCACATGTGAGTGGGTGGATGGTACTGCTACTGTGTCCATGTTGTAGTGCGAAATCAGTGCACTAGATGTAGTAGCATTATTGCTGTCCTTAAATAGCGTAATATTGAGGGGTGATGTGGCATCAGCAATGCTATGTTACCTATGCTGTACTGTTATTATGAATGTGGGAGTGTTGATGAGTAGGTAGCTGGGACTGCAGCCACCCACGCTATAAATACAGAGCATATGTGACGTGTTGTTTATGATGGGGAGCATGCTACATCTGTAAAGACCATGTTCTAATTCTTCTACTTTGCAGTACACATACAATACAATGTGTGTGCCAAGGTGAGGCCAGCATTACTGTGACTTTTGCTGTACCTGTACTGCACACTGTCACTGATTCTAATAGAGTGAATGTGTGTAAGCATTACAATAGGTAAACTCTCCTATCCCTCCCCCAACAAAAAAATAGCTGCATACATTCTTATAGCTATTCTGTGTACAATGCTTCCTTGTGTTTTTGTTGCTGGATGTGACTATTTGTTATTTATAGAGGGTAACTACATCCTATATAAGATGAACAGGGACAGACTGATACATGAGGTAGAACTTTCCAGGGACCCTATTCAAAGGAGGGGTTGGAACCAAATATGTTCTTGGTAATCTACATTTAGCATATTGTATACAACTAATGAAGGGATAGATGTATTGATTTGACTCGCCAATTTCATACACAGCAGAGCATATAAATTAGCTGCATCCTTCTTCTGGATTTTTTTTGGATCTCTATAGATAGGAAGTTGAGTGAACTGCTGCCTATATATTTTCTGCATGGAAGGGTGAGGCTTGTACTGCCTTCTTTCTCTGCAGTACTTATACCCGCAAGCAGTTGTAGCAGCTGTACTGAGAGACTGGCCTGTCATGTATTTGATATGTGGTAGTGTATGGAAGGGTGAGGCTGGCACTGCCTTCTTTCTATGCAGGTCTTGTGCCTAGGATGTGCCCGCAGGGAGTTGTAGCAGCTGTATTAAAGGACCAGCCTTTTATGCTATCAGCAGGAGGCTGTGTTTGGCACCTGCTTCATGCAGAGGGTCTTAGTGTAATTTATTCGAGGTCCCCAGAGATACTGGTGTTACTTTTATCCCCCCCATCAGATGCAGCCATATGGGGTACTTTGTTTGATTATTGCCACATTTAGGGGGAGGGGCAGGCATTCTGTTAATGATTCAGGCTCTTAACACTGCAGATTTATGGAAATGAAAGGGTTATAGTGCTGGAGGCAGACTCTGGCTCAACTCTTGGGTTTTACACCCAGGATTCAAATTACTATGCTGTACTGGCTACCATCCAACCCTCTCATGACATGGACAATGTGTGTCGGTCTGATACTATGCACTCTGTGTGTCTTTGTGCCCTTCGTCTTATGCTGTTATGCAGCAAATCCACTCTTGATGTTACTTTGTCTTGCTAGCGTGAGGATGCATCTCTCCTTTTGCTGCAGTGAATTCATAGGTTTCCCAGGAGCATAGGATGTATACGCTCTTCAGATGGATTGTTTTTTGTGTGTCTTGTCTTGTGTGTTTGTTTTTCCCTTCCTTACCTCTTTATCAATAAGTCCGTTATCTGTGTAGAGCATATTCTGTGTGGCTGTTATGTTCTTGCCTTCTTAAGTTAGTTTAGTTTCTCATTTGCAGTGTATTTTTTTTTATGAATCAGTGTTTTTCTAGTTCTGCTGCAAGGCTTCTTCTCTCTCCGTCTCTGTCTTGGATGACCCTTACTAGTGTGAGGTTCAACCCTCTCGCAGATAAACAGAAGGAAAAAAAAATAAAGTAAGGCAAGATGAGGCTGCATTATTCATTCACAAGCCAACAACCATTCCCAACTACCTCCCAAAAAAAAACAAATGTCTATTTAAAAAAAAAAGAAGCTCTATACCAATCCAAAGATTTGTGCTTCCCTTATAACCACAGTTTTAATAATGACTATAGATTTATAGAACCCCATAGACTTTTTTTCTACCTATTGTTCCTATTGAAATACATGTTAATTGTACTACAGCATTATATCCTTTTTAAAAAAAAGCTTTGGTTTGTCCCCTATTTTTAATTCAAACAGAAATTCTTTTTACTCCCTTTTTTAGCATTATGGCCATGGTCATTGTCTTTTTGTAAGGAGTATGTCCAGCCCATTGACCGTGGTTCACATTTGGAAGGTATAATTGGTGTGTGTGAGAGACTTTTCCCAGGAGGCATTAGCCATAGCTTTTAAAACCATTACTGCTGGTGCTGAACGCCACATTTTCTGAATAGGAGTGAAAAAACCATACTATTTCATGGGATTACTTATCCTTAAATAAATCTTTGTTGCTATGTTGGAATTGTACTGGCAGGTTGGTACCAGGTCCACCATTTTTGTTTTGAGGGACACCCATAACTTTTGATATCATGTGTTCATGGCAAAAATCCATTAGTTAATTAATTCCTTTGGGATCCCCTCCTTGATTAATGAATTAATTGGTTGCTACTGGACACATGTATTCTGTAGTATACAATATAGAAGGTTACATTATGCAGAGGCTCATTTAAAAGTCATGTTTACCACAAAAAAATGGTTGGTAACAGAAGAGTGAAACATGTTTAAACTGCATGGATGCACCTCTTTATTTTGTCCCCCACAAACAATGACATTGGTTCCTAGGTAGGCCTAATTTAATTTGAGGAAATGGTCAAGCCCTATAGTAAGTGGTTGTTAAAGTTTTGTTTTTGTTCCTGTCACAGTCAAGGTTGTGAGCAAGGTTTTCAGCAGAATTTAGGGTGTCTAGATAATAATTTTTTTAATTTTTTTTTTTACTGGAAACATACTGTCCTGTACAGAGAGGAATTAATCAAGGTGGTTCATACCTGTAATCTCTGCTTGATTATTTCCTTCATAGCAATTCTACAAACTGCAGTGCAATATGTAAAAGTTTACCCATTAAAAATTCCTAGCCGGCAACCCTAGCAGGGTGTCTGAATTAAATGGGCCTATGGGAGATGTAGTTCATCAGCAGTTGGAGTGCCAGAGGTTGCCTACCCCCTGCTGTAGAGCATAAAAATAACTATATGTCATTATTGTGTAAGCAGCATTGCAAGCAAATGCATAAATTGAGTGCAGAAAATGTTTTAAATTCTGTATACAATGTCCCCATGGCTTGCATAGTTGCCAACATTGGCCATGTTTCCAGGGACACATATTTCTTCCACATGCTGCAGACAGACCATGTAAAGTGCAGCCCGGCAGTATGTAGGATGGCTATGCACACAGACACAATCCAATTAATTAATCATACTGGAGATCTCATAGGACCTACCATGATTAATTAATTGGATTGTGTCTGTGTGTGTGTATATCCATCCTACATACTGCCGGGCTGCACTTTGCATGCTCTGTCTGCAGCATGTGGAACACATATGTGTCCCTGGAAACATGGCCAAAGTTGGCAACTTTTGGCTTGTTATCCAAAAATTACTTTTAAATGGGAATTGTTTGAGATGCATGTCAAGCCACAAGGTGATGTCATAAACAGGAGACTTATTTGAAACCCATTGAATTACAATGTATGCGTTACCTTGTGATTCTGTTAACACGAAAGATCTTTTTTTTGTCACTGTACACACAATGTTTAGGTGACTTAGTCCTCTTTACAAGGTTTTAATGTAAAAGGATAATACTGTGTTAGCTGTGGAAATAGAGGAAACAAGTAGCGTTAAAAGTAAACAATTTATTGGGTTACTGAGACCTATGTACAAGGCACACATCTGCAAGACTTTTTCACCAACTGTCAAGCTAGGGTTTTTTTTTTTTTGGGTTAAAACATTTTTAAATGGTCCCCAGTAGTATATAGATTGCTAGGCCACAGCTGATATCATAAACTGGAGACTCCAGGCATATTTAATACACATTTTTATCCTAATTTAAGCATTTGCTTGCAATTTTCTAAGACGACAGGTAGATAATTTTCAACCATTTTTTTTATTCCCCACGATCACAGTAAAAACAATGTTTAGGTGATATAGCCCCTTTAATCAAGGAATGATGCCATACCTCGATTTAATTAATCAATTTCCTTCTGAACACATTCAAATTACACATTCTGCAGGGCAGCATTTACATTTAGATGTATTCCTCAAAACAAATGGCCATAATTACATAGGAATGCATGGAATCAGAAGAGGAATCCGGAAAGTGCTATTGAAAGGAATGGCTTCTTAGAGTACTAGTCATAAAACTGTGGAAAATTATATATATATTTTTTTAATGCCTCAGAAAGGAAACTGTTTTGGATTTGAAAGATTTTAATCAATTTCTCAGTGTTATTAAAAGGTTTAAGGCGTGGGTTACTAGTTGTCGGGAGAATAGCTGAACATTGAGTTGCTGCCATTTTACAGTGGTCAGCCTAGTGACGCATTTTCAAATGTAATTAATTCCCACGCTGATTACTTAAGTTGTATAGTATTCCTTTTTAACTTTATACTTCCTTAACAACGGTAAGATCTGTTGGTGCCACTTGGCTGCTATGTACAGGTGACACCTGTTGGGGGAAGGGCTTCCATGTCCCAGGGGGACTGTTGTCATCCTGTTGAGTAACTGGACCTGCAAGAATGGGGGTTGGGGATATAAGGATTGCTGTATCACTCACTTTGTGCATATTCTACTTGTATTCACAAACGTCATATACACTTCTCAGCTATTCAAATGATGTCGGAGTATAATGTGTGTTAAAGGGCAGTTCAGCTAAATTGTAAAATAATATTTATTCTTCATGTTGGCTAGGAGCTGCTTCATGGACAACAGCAATATTGCAGAATAAGCTTAATGAAAGGATATAAGAAATACTTTTTTATTTTTTTTTTATTTTTATACTGCTCCCACTCTCCCTATACAGGATGCTGGGCACATCCATAATGCAAAAAATATTGGTCATATCTGACCGAAAATACACATTATGCCTAACCAGCTTTTTTCACCTTTTATCGTATGTAAAAAAAAAAAAAAGTTAAATGCAAACTATTTCACATGTGCATTTCTGATCAAGCGGCCCACTTTAGAAAAAAACTTGGACTCCCCTGATCTATATAATATGTTTTTTTTGCAATTCTGCTAGCAAATTGGGGGTTATGTATAAAAAGTAAAAAAATCCTGTACAAGAAAGTGACCGCATAATCTTTGCTTGTGTAATGGTAATTGTGCTTTTTTTTTTTTTTTTTTTTTTTTTTTTTTATACATACCCGGACATTTTTTTGTGTGTGTGTGTGTGTGAGGGCATAAGCATCTCTGCAAAGATAAACTTGATGAAGATTCTCTGCCACTTTTCAGGGCTGTTTAGTACCTGATTTTTGCAAAACAATTGTTTTTAGCATGTACCGCCTTCTTATACAAAACATTCACTGTGTAAAAGATTATTGTATGCTCTCATTAATATGTGGAAAACTATAAATACAGTGTGTGAACTTAATTAGTTTTATGCATTGTGTCAGTTTGCTCAACCAGAAATATTTTATATATAAAATATAAATTTTGACTTATAGATCTTTATTTGGCTACGTTGTGTACTGTGTGCTCTACAATGAGCTCAATGTCAATAGACTCCAATTCCTAACTAGTTCAAATGGTTAGTCCTACCCAGGTTACTCTGGGAGTTAATTGCCAAATCGGTTTGTTCTGGTAACCTCAAATATTTGTAGGCTGTCTATGTGCATACTCCTTTATAGGTTTTATTCATTAACGTGTAAATCATGGTTAATTGACCTGATTTACAAAACATATGCCAAAGTAATCCTATAGCCTTTTAAAACATTGGCCTGAAGTGAATTGTTTTTTGACCTGCGGAGTGGCAAACCTACCTGCTTATGACATCACCTTGTGGTTTAATATGCAGATAACACTTTTCTTGCAATTCTGCTAATGCAATGGATAGATCATTTTTTAAATTTACATTCACACTCTAATATTTATGGCAGAGTCCTGCTAAATCAAAAGGGATTCACAATGACTTAAATATTTCATAGTACCAATAAATTGGGTAGAATTTTGACCTAACGCTTTAACTTTGATAGTAAAATAGTGCATAGTGTGTTTACTCTCTGGGACCTGTTGTCCCACTAAAGAACTGAGAGGAATTGGTTCTGGTAGGAAGATCCCCCCCAGCAACCATGTAAGAAAAGGGGGGGGGGGGGGGGAATTAAAATATTGTGTTCCTTTCAAAAAACTTTATTGAAAATAGATGAGTGGCAGTACTCCAAACCCAAGGAATACATCACGCATCTCAAGCTGTACGTGTTAAGTGTTTCTTTTATCATGGGTTATGGGTTGGGTATTTTATCCAAAATGCTGCTACCTCATCATCTTCTGTTTTATTTCCTCCTTCTTACATACAAAGCCCTAAACAATACTGCTCCCTCATGCATTTCTACCTTTATTAATAAGTACTTTCCTCCAGTCTTTATTCTCTTCCCACGGACTGTAACAGTTTCATGCTTACATGACTTCTCATGGACTGTCCCATAGTCTCTGGAATGCACTATTTATTACATAATCTCCTTCTTAAAGGCAACTCACCTCTTTAAATTAGTCTGCAACTTTTCTGACAAAGGGTCACTTTAACCCTCTCATATTCACTTCTTGCACTGGCTTTCTCATGTTTCTGAATGACCTCCCATTCTGTTTATTCACTACTTCTCAGGTTACAAATGTGGGGTTATGGCTCTCCCTACCCAACATAATACCTTGATATATCAAGCACTGCTTGAAGGGTTGCGGTTACCTAAACATTATTTATATTGTGGATGTAGACCATTGTAGACCATTAAAAAATATGAAAAAAATTATCCATGCAGTATGTTAAGAGAAATATCGGTTTATAAATTGTGTCCATGCAAATCAAGCAACAAGGTTGTGTTATAAGTTGGAAACACCACAAACATGTTTTTTCATTCATTCATCGGCAGAGACAGGTCATTGGTTTTAAATCTACTGGTTATAGGACAAGCTGGTGTGTGCCACTGAAAGTACATTCCAGTCTATCCTCATGCTAGGGCCACTAAACCTTTCTTATGGTTCAAGTGGGGAAAACAAAGTTTGGTGTACCTTTTAACACATATGCTAATGCTGTATAATCCAAATGCATTTTTATTTAATTCTAAAACGGCAGGTATAATTGCTTATCCTGTGAGCTTTAAAGTTCTCAACACAGACCATTTTTAAACATATTTTTCTCTTAATTTATGCTATTCTTTACAATTCTGCTAGCACAATGTATAGATTTTTTTGGACCATTTTTCTCCACATAAACAGCATGAACAATGGTTAGTGGACATAGTATCTCCAAGGTAGGGCAAGATGCACTAGTCTCTACTATATTTCCTATAACATTTTAATGTATGTTTTGCTTTAAATGACATTTATACATTGCTGGATGGCTGTATAAAAATAGCTGGAGACCGATACTTTCACGGGTTGTATACTTTAGAAGTAACTGGTCAAGCTTTGGAGTTGATATCTAATCGAAAAAAGCAGTCATTGTTGTTCAACTGGTAGGTCTCTCATTAAAAGAACTTCCTAAACCAATGTTTTACATATCCCGGGAGCCATGACTCCAAATATCCATCTGGATTTCTGATTGCTCTACATAGAAGCCTATGGAAGTACTACCTCCCTGGCTCCTGAGTTGGTCTGTTTGTACTTTACATGTGCACTCATGAATATACTATTCGTGTGCTTGTTAACACAGGCCTGTGCACTAATGCATAAATATATTGTACATATAGTTAAAAGCCACTGTGCTTATTGGGACTGTTTATCAGTGTCTCCTTTTTTGCCATGTATAAAGTCATAACTTGATGCACACCAAATCATTATATTTACATAACTGTTACAGGGTTGTCCTCCCTCAAATGTATGCTAATTACCGTATTTGCTCGATTATAAGACGACCCTGATTATAAGACGACCCCCCAAACTTTGGATATTCCATTAGGAAAAAAACTAAAAGCCTGAATATAAGACTAACCTATAGGAAAAAAGTTCAACTTGTATATATTCACATGTAAATTGCTTTTTTAATAAAAAATTATGATATCAAAAAATGCATTTCTTGTTTTTATTTCCTTTTATGTGCCAATGCTGCCTCCCTCTTTCCCTTGCCCCCAGCTTTCTCTCTCTCCCTTTGTCTCCCCCCTCGCTCCCCTTGTCTTCCCCACCCTCCCTCCCCTTGTCTCTGTTCCCCCCTCCCTCGTTGCTCTGGTCCCCCCTCCCTCCCCTTGTTGCTCTGGTCCCCCCCTCCCCTTGTTGCTCTGGTCCCCCCCTCCCCTTGTTGCTCTGGTTCCCCCCGGAAGAACCCGTCTTCATCATAGAAGCCCAGGCGGTCGTGCTGGGGCGGCAGCAGGGGAGTCTGCGCTCATCGCGCAGACATCCCCTGCTGTTAGAGAGGGGGATCCAGGTCCCCTGCAGCTCTGCTGGGGACCTGGATCCATGTCTTATAATCTGACCTCGATTTGAGGTCAGATTATAAGACAACCTCGATTATAAGACGAGGAGGATTTTTCAGAAAAAAAATTCTGAAAAAAACCTTGTCTTATAATCAAGCAAATACGGTAATACATATCTGATGACTCTTTCTTAGTTGACCATTATAAGATTTTGCCTGAACAATGTCAGACATCAGCTAATAATATATTCTGCGGTTCAGTTAACACTTAAAGCAAACAGTATAAAGAACCTTGCACATACATTTTTTTTTACAGATATGGGGGGGGGGGGGGGGGGGGTGAACAATGGGCAGTCTCTTGCATATAACATACACACTACATAGGGTGTAGTCAATTTACCCGTTTCTTTTAATTTTATTTTATTTTTTACATTTTTACACCTTTTATATTTGATTGCAAATCCACCATCTAGTGATCTGGTATTTGAGCGAGGCTTTTTATTTGAACCTAAAGTTGGTTAGCTCAATCTCTGTTTTAATTTGTGATAGGATAACCCCAACCCCTGTCATTCTCCCTTATTTATTACTTATTAAACTGCTTGTTTCTTTGGACCTTTTCTCCCATTTAATTTTCCTCCAACTGTCACTTTCTCTGTTGTTACTCTCCTTTCACTTCCCCCAGCTTTTTTATTTTTATTTCTGTTTTCCACCTGTCTCTGGTATATGAGCGCCCCTGCTGTGCTTGTTTCCTCCTCCTAGTGCATCAGGTATAGACAAAGGCCGTAGAACATCACAAATTGTGCAGTAAATTTTAAACATGAACAATATTGTTGCCTACCCCTGCTTTATACGGTCACCCTAGGGTTGCCATCTTTTCTACAAAAAAATACTAGCCATGCTACTGCCTCCATGGACTTAACATTGGCCTCAAGCCAATTTTTTTACCGGCCTGCCAGTAAAATATCAGCCTGGTGCCAACCCTCGGTCACCCATTTCTTTTGCTGCTGATGATACCAAACACACAGCAGGCATTGAAGCCATTACCAATTTTGCCTAGAAAAGCACAGTGAGTTCCTTTCTAACTATGAATAGGGTTGCCACCTGGCCGGTATTTTACCGGCAGGCCGGTAAAAAATTGGCATCAGGCCAATGTTAAGTGTATGGAGACAGTACCAAGGCCGGTATTTTTCTGAAGAAAAGGTGGCAACCCTAACTATGAACTGGCAAATCAATTTGTCAAAATATAAGTTGTCGTTCCTGTTTTGATAAAAATAAGCATCCTGACCCTTCCGTTCAAGAAGTCATCTGTGTATGCTATGACATCCTCAGATGTACTTGTGATATATGTATGTATTACCATATATATGTCTGTATTATATATGCTTGTAATAAGTTTTCACCTGCCCACTAATAAGCCAAATACAAAATACCACCTTTTTTAGTTTCGACTGTATTGAATAGAAAGCTACAGTAGAATGTATGCAGTGCTTTTTAATGTGTTTATTAATTTATTTTGTAACACAGGATACCTCATTATTGCAAGGTAACATTTTGAGTGACTAACTTGATTTAAAACCACCGGTGTGCATGGAAACTATGTTCACTTTCACTCCAGTATTTACTCCTTCCCTCTCACCCTTTCAGTATTCCACACCTCCCTTTGTATTTTCCCAGTTAAATCATTCTTGCTGCACTTTCACGCTCCCCCTCCCCCTCACACAGCCACTCTTTCTCCAGACCTATTGAGACCCAATCCCTAAACATTGAACTATGGTATCCTGCCAACTGAAGAGCAATAATCAGACATGAGTTGGAAAGATAAAGTTGGAGAATGTTTGTTTGTTTGTTTTTCAAATGCTATTATATGTTTTTTGAAAGAGCATACTTTATCTAGCCTAGACGTAATGTAATGTAACTCTGTTGATGCATTACAAATGTACCACTTTAAAGCACTGTTTCATCCTCTATAGGCGGGTTTGGACACTTTTCATCTTGCCCTTTTTCAGTGGTCAGATCTGACTGAATATGAGCATCCCTGATACAGTCCAATGGTTTGCCATTTTGTTGGAGCCTGTGAGTGACATAGATTACTTACAGGCACTGTTTTGTTGGAGTCCTTCATAATATACCATCACTGGCACAAAATGGCGCCCATGTCAGCACAATGGTGCCCTTCCATGCACAAAACACTAGACTGTATCAGAGACACACATCTTTGGTGGGATCCTACCACCGAAACAGGACAAAATAAAAGTGACCTGACTTGCCTATACAGGATGGAAATAGTGCCTCAAAGTGATATTTTTTGTATGACATTATTAGAAACTAACAGTATGCCTGGGCTTAGTAATACAATATGCTGTTTCAAAAATAAAAAAAAATAATTATTAATGCCAGACTCAAAGAATCAAATGCCCTTCCCTCCATTTTTCTTTACTCACTATATTTTCCTGATACAGACAATTTTTTTTTGTCTCCAAACACTAATCAAATTTAGGTGCATAACATATATATTTAAACTTTTTTTCACTGTCTCTTTATGCCTCGCCTTTTCCCTCTGGGTATGGAAGGAGTTGTGTTAAACGAGCACCAACTCCTGAAAAAAGATATGTAGTAAAAGAAATTGGCGGTTAAAGCTTGTAATTAGGTGGAGACAGAGCCTGATCTCTGTAAAGGGTACTTACCTCTTTATGCAAGTCACCATTGTGTGACAGCACTTTCCCAAGCTTCTGCATGACATTGAAAAGGTAATTGTAAACAAATGAAAATTTAAAAGGGCTTAACATTGAATTAAGAGGAACCGCATTGTATTATTAGGGTTGGCTAACCCCATGTGCCCTGCCATTTATTAGGCAGTCACTGTGATGTGTCTACAAGGTGCAATGAAGTTAATAGTATATTTATTAATGTGGCCCATGAAGAGGCTTAATCTCTGTGTGCAGCAATGTATACCACTAACCCTATTTATTTATTCATTTAATGATAATTCTGGTAATGTGTCCTGCAGGCCTGATTGAAAGCAGTGCTGTCTCCTCTCTGTTGAGTATCTAGGCATGTTTGATTAGATTGTCTTAATCAGTGCAAAATAGTGATCACTGCCTGTGTCTGCCATTTTCCCTTGAGGGTTTTGGTGGGGTTTTTACAGTGATGATTATCATTCTGATAGCCCAAGGGATATTCTTGTGTTAAACATAGACACATGTGATAAGGGTAGATTAAAGGTTTAAATATCAAGCAATTATTGGCTTCCGAATGTACTACTTTTTATAACAAAGCTATCCTTTTCACTGTATCACTTTAGAATTTAAGCATTAGCAACAGGACATGTTTCCATGGACCTGTTCATTTTAAGCTCAAGAAACATATATATATATAATTTTTTTTTAATCCAGGCTCTTTCTGACTCCTTGGCTTTGGAATTTGGCTCAAGTTCATTAAAGATGACAGTTGTTCCAGAAAGTGAAATGGCAATCAAATAAGCTACATTTTTATGAATGTAACGTTTTTAAGCTTACAGACATGGGAGGCCATGGGCACCCCAGTTATTTTAAATATTTTGCCTTTGGGGTAGTTGGAGCAGAAGTACTATTGACATGAGGGAACGGAATCAGTTCCACAATTGCAGCATAGATTCCCTGCACTGCCCTCTCACACTACTGAGCACCCAGCATGCAATCGGTGACATGTGGCTTTCAATATTTATTTTGTACTTTGGAAAATCCTCAGTGGATGCCCATGCTTATTGCCAATTAACTTTTCACACCTGAATGTCATTTCATAGAGCATGACACTAGCAAACTAGCGCATACTTGTTAATGCACATGCCAGTTTATCCTTGGACTGGAAGCCATGATGCTTCCATTGTTGCCAATAATCTCTCTCAGCTAACCGAGCAAACAGAGAAATATGTTCTTGAATGCCACCAACAGAGGGCACATTAACCAGGTCCCTTCTGTTGATGGCATTCCAAAGCGAAGGTCTCTGTCTGCACTAGTTGAGAGAGACTGTGAGCCCCAACCTGATAGTGTCTGCTCTGCTTCTGCTGTTTGGTTTAGGGTTAAAAGGTCACTCTAGGTAATCCTGAAAAAAAATTGTTATGAAAAATCAGTACGCTACTTGTAGTTATTGCTCTATACCTTGCCAATACAACCGAAAAACTTAAACTCATTGGACAAATATCAGAATGTATTCAGTAGGGTTTTTTTTTTAGCGTTTTGTAGATGTGTAAAAGATTTTATTATTTTTGTAGCAAATTATGTGCTCAAAATAATGGTACCTAAAGAAAGCCCTTCTTATGTAGATAAAACAAAAATATAACCTATGCAAGAGAGTTAAATTAAAAAACTGTACTGACCCCAAGGGGTTAAAGAAGATATATGGCCAGTCTACTAGAGAGGTTTAGCATCCAGTTGTAGAATTTCATGGAAGAGCATTAATTGAGCAGATCAGAGGCCATGCATGAAAACCAATATTCACTTTAAGATCATGTGTTATGCACATGAAATGTGTAATTTGCAAATAACATAATTTTTGCATCTCCTCTAAATGCATCAAATAAAATAATACTGTGGCATTAACTGGAACTTGACCAATCAATAAGAAACACGGAGCCATGGATCCTAAAATCCCTGACTAATCATTTTTGTACATTTTTTTTTATATTGAACTCAAAGTAACATTTCCCTGGCTGTGTAATTAGACTGGCTCTTGAAGTTGTCTCTTTTGCAGTCTAAAGTCTCTAAATATTTGTTAAGCCCAGGCGGCAAACTTTCTCTCACTAATATTAGTTATCCCTTTCTATTTCAGATGGAGTCCACAGTGTTACTGCTCAGTGCACCTTGCAAGTGGCAATCATTACAGATGAGATGCTCTCACACAGTATAACTCTGCGTCTGGGTGGAGTTTCCCAGAATCACTTCCTCTCGCCTCTACTGCCCATTTTTATTCGTGCAGTGGCCCAAGTACTTTCTATACCACCACCTGGTGTGGTAGTCTTCAGCATCCGGGAAGACTCTGAGGCCCTCACGCCTACTCCAGATATGCAGATTTTGAACGTTAGTCTTTTGGTGAGTAACATGTTTTTATAAAAATCTTGTACAGTAATCTATAGGTGTGTCTGCTTTTTGTTTCAGAAGCATATTAATTTCTTTGAAACATTTAAATGTCTGCAATAACAGGTGTTCTATTGAGTAAAATTACAACAAGAAATCAAACAAGGCCTTGGACATGTTGAAATGGAATTGGCCAAAAATTCCTTCAAAGGTACTTCAGGGGGTAGTTGCCAAATTAAAAACATTAACAGGAATTCTGCCAGCTGCAACATTGTAGGAACTTAAAGGTATTGTCATGTACTGGATTAATAGGTATGTCAAGCATACAGAAGGCAATGATATTCAGTGTTTACCTGCTCTGGCACTTTAACAGAGCAAACAATATTTTGGAAAGCTTTCAAGTTTTCTTGTTACACAAGGGGGGTTGATGGGAAATACATAATGCAAAGAATGCTTTAAGTACAATCCTGAAATTCATCACTGGTTGAATTCCACCTTTCATTATACGTGTTGCAGCATTTGTATAGTCACACATACAGCTGTTCATGAAAGGGTTCCCAAGCCATAGAGATATTTAATTAATGTTTTGGTCCTTCACACTAACCAATGTTAAAAAAATTGTCCTCCATGTTTCAGGTCCAAAGCCATGAAGGGGAATTTCTTCCATCAGAGACCCTGCGTGAGCTGTTGTATCTAAACCGCACACTGTTGGCTGCGTTGGCACATCAGAGAGTCCTGCCCTTTGATGACAATGTGTGCCTGCGAGAGCCCTGCCCCAATTATATGTTGTGTGTGTCTGCCTTGCGTTTCGACAGCTCAGCTCCCTTTTTGGCATCTGATACTTTACTCTTCCGACCCATCCTGCCAGTAGGTGGATTGCGATGTCGCTGCCCAAGGGGCTTTGCGGGCGACTACTGTGAAACCGAGGTAGACCTGTGTTACACAGGGCCCTGTGGAGAGCATGGCATCTGCCAGAGTCACGAAGGAGGCTACACGTGTCAGTGTCATGAGGGATATACAGGTGAGAGAGAAATGTTGCAGACGCCATAGTTGAAAAGTAGCGAGGTGACCAGGGATAACATAATAACATTGGGAATAGTAAGCTTTTATTGTGAGAAAGTGTGGTTGAAACTGAAATACTGGGACAGTTACATTGTATATGTTTTCTTTTTACAAAGGTCCACACTGTCAAATTTCCTTGCACTCTGCACGCTGCTCTGCTGGTCTATGCAGAAATGGTGGTATATGTGTCAACCTGCTGGTAGGTGGATTCCATTGTGACTGTCCTCCAGGCGGATATGAAGCTCCATATTGTACCGTCACCACAAGAGCCTTTCATGGAGAATCATTTCTTACCTTCCGTGGCCTCAGACAAAGGTTCCATTTCACAATGTCACTCAGGTGAGCATGATAAAGGATGTATGTGATGATATATATATATATATATATATATATATATATATATATATATATATAATGTCATGAAGCCACTGTTGGCTTCTGGATCTTCACTTATATTGTTTAATTTCACTCATACTAAATTGGTCCTAGCTGAACGTTCCCAGTGTAACCAAAAGATTGTAGAGTTTTATCACTGTATGGCCGCATAAAAGTCAGTTCTGGGGCAAACTTGAGCAATCACCATGGAAACCATGTTATTTAGATCACTTTCAAAACTTTGCCTAATAACTGATTTTTAGAAATAATTGTTTGAAAGAGTGAAATTACCACAAATGAATGCAAGTCTTATCAGTAGGTAACAAAGGTAGCCTTGAGAACTCAAGGCAATGCAAACAGGTCTGTGTAGTGTGAGGCAATGGCAGCAGTCATAATGGGATAATACTAGGGTTGTCACCTGGCCGGTCAGGCCAATATTAAGTCTATGGAGACAGCAGCAAGGCCGGTATTTTTCGGAAGAAAAGGGGGCAACCCTAGATGATACACATCCATGATTGGGGCACCACAAATGAAGTCCTAAGGAGCCATTTTAAAATGCACACTTCGTAGCATTGCTAGTGCATTGTTTAGTTTACATGTGTCACTTGCCTTTTCTCATGCTCATTTTTTAGAAATGAACACCCTTGTCACTCTGTCTCTGCTGAGTCTGTCTCCCACCCTTCTCTTTTTCTCTAGCCTCATTAGGTTCAGAGCAAGTTACAAATAATGGGAAAGGGTGGAGTGAAATCTCAGATATCCCCAGGCACCAGTGCTGTGACATGTGCTAATTAATGCAAGTGGCTGAGAGGGGATGAGGAGGTCAGAGGTCGGCATTCTTGAGGGTTAATATGTAAAGCTGTTAGTTGTGATAAGGAGAATGAAATTATAGGAAGAGATCGCTCTTTCAACCATTTGACATATTAAAAAGTATTTCTATTTTGTACTCCTCCCCCCCACAGGGTAACAAACAAACTACTATAGCTCTACAGAGCTCTATCAGGCAGCTAGGAGCTGAAATAGAGCCATATGTGAGGGTGCAGTAAAAATATGACTATTTTACTTTTTGCAGTACCCTGGTAAATGGATACAAATATTATACTTTTAGACAGCCTGCAAAGCATAATATTCACATTATGTTCAGAGTTCTATTTCTAAAGAAGTAAAAAAAAAAGATGAAATATCATGTCAATATTTTGTCTATTTCTCTCCAACTGTGGCTCAACATAATTACATAATACGCCATACGATGGTGGCCTGTTCACATAGCTTGACCATCTAGGAAGTTACTTAGAAAATTATTTTCTGGGGCAAAAGTGGAGCAGCTGCCATGGAAACCAGTAGAATATTTTTGCTTATTGTGCCATTTCTAGAAGTTTGGAACAGAATGAATTCTTATAAATAACCCTTATAGTGTAGGAGTAAACATAGGAGAATATAATGAGGTTGTTTATAAAGGTCAGTTTCTAAAAGTTTAGCAGTCGCCATGGAAACCGATGGCATGTTCCTGCTGATTAGACCACTTTCAAAACTTTACCTTTTTGTAAATAAATGTGTCAGACGTATTGTGATGGCAAACACGCATACATCCCATGTAATATGTACATAAAAAAAACTGTGTGCAAACATTGGAATCGGTTGACTCCTTTAACAAGCAAGATACTGGTAAAAATGTTAAATATGAAACACTTGCCTAATGTGACATAGAACCTGCCCTCATGCTCTTCTACACAGGCCTTCGTAAAGCATGGGGTTAATTTCGCCCTACCCCCAATTTACACAATTAACTGCAAAACAAAACATGGAATACGACTTTTGACGACAATAAAATAATAGTAATAAAAGTATTTGAATTATTCCATTAATGTCAGCCTATTCTTTCAGCTTTGCCACTCGGCAGCAGAATGGCCTGCTGCTGTACAATGGGAGATTTAATGGGAAGCATGACTTCATTGTCTTGGAGGTGATAGATGAACAGGTCCAGCTCACATTCTCTGCAGGTAATATTCCATTTACTGAACTACATTAATTGGAGAGCATAACTAGTATGAATGATGGCTCCCATTCAGCTAGAATGACCACGTTTTTTTCTGTCCAGCATACTGATATTATATGTATGTATGCGTATATGTGTGTGTGTGTGTTTAAATTCATTGATATATATTAGCTGCAGACTATTGAACATCAGAAATATAGTAAAATGTAAGTGTCCAAGTGCGGCTCACCAATTTATTCTGGGATATTGCTTAGACAATCTCTTCATATACCATAGGATTCTAGGTGTTTTAGTCCATGAACACCTGCACGGACGCAGTTGAATGCCCAGTCTCTAATACATTGGATAATTCTAAGATCTCTGATACCTCTTTAACCATTATTTTTTTTTATCATTTATCATTTGCTATAAAAAGAATAATAAGATTTGGCTTTTTATTTTTAAAAAAATCACTTTTTCAAAATTTTACATGAAAATTTACATCTAAAAATGCTAATAATAAAGCCTGCTAAATAGATTATTACATTTGTACTGAGTTTAGAGATAGCTTTTTCCTTACCATTTTCTCCTACAGTGACTTTAAAAAAAAAAAAAAATATATATTTTTAATCTTTATTTATTGAGGTTTTCTTTTTTTTATGTAGCTGTAGGTTGTTGAAAATTTTATAAGATACATAGGTACAGTGAAATAGATTAACAGATCAGTAATAAATGCAAAATGTGAGCTTCAGAATTACGATTGTTTGAAACAAAATAACACAGGGCTACTACCCACAACCCTTGCCCAACCCCTAAGCTTAACTTAAAAATAACCATAGTGCTAACCCCAACCATAGATGTAAGTCTAACAATTTTTTTCCCCTCACTGTAATCTTGCTGACTACCTCTAGAGGCAGTGTAGCAACACTCCCTGTGCAGCGAAATTGATCACTCCTGATGCTGCCTTTCAATACCGTGCATTGTGCCCTGTGGCCATATTTAGGTGTTGCAGCAACTGCATCCATGCATTCAGCTGCATCCGTGCAGGTGTTCATGGACTAAAACGCCTAGAATTCTATGGTATATGAAGAGATTGTCTAAGCAATATCCCAGAATAAATTGGTGAGCCGCACTTGGACACTTACATTTTACTATATTTCTGATGTTCAATAGTCTGCAGCTAATATGTATCAGTGAATTAAAATGGATAAATCAATAAGGAGAAATTCCATTTGGATTAATTAAAAAAAAAACAAAAACAGTTGTGTCTTTAAATCTTGCGCAACAAGGCCAGCAAAGGACCATGTGTGATTTTTTTTTTTTTAAAGTTTATATATTCTCTTTAAAATGTTTTAAAACTACAGTTCCCAGCTTTGCAAGTATATATATATATATATATATATATATATATATATATATCTGTAATATAGGGTGACTTCATTGCTGTGTTATTCAGGGATGCTTATTAAAATAAAATCTGTATTCCAGTGGTGCAATCAGTGACTTTCTGCAATCTTCATTTTATCCAACTTGGAAGTGCTTCATAATAGACTCAGAATAAAACTGTGTAAAGTAGTCACTCTACTATAATAGAGTGGGAAAAGTTGCAAGTTGCTTAAAATAAATCCACCTGTATTACCACCCTACTCACATAACTGGTAAGTCGGTCTTACCACCCTACGCACATAATTGAGTTCATTAACTCTAGAAGTAAAAGATTATCTGAAATTCTTTGAAGTAAATTGAGGTGTTTATGTCTGACTCTGGTGTCTCTGGCACCTGCCCTCGGAAGTGTAAATTATAAGAGACCAAAGAAAACTTGGGAGGTTAAGCCGTTGGGATTTAGGGAGCTACAACCTATGAATGGTTTACAAGAGTTCAATATGTAGAGTTTAGGAATCTTAATGCAAAGGGAACAAATACAAGTTCAGGAACTATTGAAAGGAAAACATTCTCGCTGTGAAATGGATCATAATTGTGCCAGCCCCATAGCATTGCAGTATTATTTTTTGTTCAGAATAGGGAAAATTAATTTTTTAAACCACATTTGAAATAGGACACATATTATCCCCATTGCGACAATTAACGTGCGAGGTGGTGAAATGAGCTTAGAAAGCGATCAACAAACACTTTTGAAGCTCAACTGCTAATTCTGCAATGTCTTTATCGAGAAACACCTAAATCCGACTGCAGCGCGCAATGTGATCACTCTGAATGGAATACAGCTTTTCCAGTATAGTGCTGCTGTGGACAGGAGCTCTGGAAGTGATCAATGATCTTGGATTAGAGTTAAGTTTAGGGTTGGGGATAAAATGTACCTAAGGGAGAAAAGGGTTAGGAAAAAGAAATGCGCTAGTTTCAGTTATTGCCAAATAACTTGCAAAAAGAGCTCAAGGCAGACTGAAATAATGTCTGTGCACTTGGGCAGTGCAGAGATCTCGAGCTGCCCAGCTGAGTAGAAAGTCAAACCTGTGACTGCTCATATATCTGAATTTTGTGGACTGGAGCCCAAGGGAATATAACATTAATTGCACAGAAAGAAGGCATTATAAATGGCTGATTATGATGTTTTTTCTCTAGTAAACAGGATTTCTGGTCATTTATAACTAGTGCATTGCCTTCCTATTGACAAAGCGATGACATTACCAACAAGGTCAGCCTACTGGGAACCTCTACCATCATTATTACTTAAACCAGAAGAACACAAGTAGTTCTGTAATCTAAGATTCTAATAATTCTGCTGGATAAAATTGCTTTAAACAAACAGGGGGGTTGTTCTCTTGTTCAAATATTGCACCAAGTCCTGTAAATGTATAACCTCAGTAATACCCCCCATACCCCTCCATACATATATAATAAACATAGGCCTTTCTGACTTGCAGGTGAATTTACTACAACGGTATCCCCTTATATTTCTGGGGGAGTGAGTGATGGGCAGTGGCACACTGTCCATTTGCGTTACTACAACAAGGTAAACACCTTTTTAGAAAGGGCATGGGGAAAAAGGGGAATTGAAAAATTGAAGGGTTTGATACGACTGTTTCTTTCAGCCAATTGTGAGTAAGACTGGAGAGCTGCAAGGCCCATCAGAGGAGAAGGTGGCAGAGGTAACTGTGGACGATTGTGACACTGCCACGTCTCTCCGCTTTGGAGCCATTCTGGGGAACTACTCTTGTGCTGCACAGGGGACGCAATCTGGGACTAAGAAGTGAGTGTGATAGGTGACACATTACTCCATTACCTAAGCTACTGTGAATGTAGATATTCAAAAATGATTTATCGATTGTTGGCAAAATTGCAAGGAAATGCACAGATTAAGAAAAAATTTGTTGTTAATATGTCCGTGCTGTTTCATTTTGATGACATCAACTGTACCTTGAAATGCAAATGAACTACTTCCCATGGGAAATATGTAATATACATATGGTGCAGTAGGAAGGTAAGAGATGCAAACAGATGCAAGTAAGGTTAGCAGAACAGATTGAAAGTAAATCTAAATTTAAAAAAAACGATGTATGGGCAAAGCTAGCATAGTAAAAATGTGACAATTAATGGTCATGCCCTACATAGCAGTTACCTGGCATTGCATAAAGCTGTAGTGTAGAAGAGGGGACAGAAATCTCATATATTTGACATAAAATGTTATATATGACAGGAAGAGAAGAAAATGAATGAAAGTTGCAGGAATCTGAGGCAAATCTCAATTACAAGTGTGCTCTGTGTGTGATGATACAATGTATAAAAACCTGAAAATAACATATATTATGTGTAATGCTCTTAGCAGGCTGCCTTGGTTATCAAGATATCCTTGTAACATGGTTCCTCTCTAACAGGTCCTTGGATCTAACTGGTCCTCTGCTGCTGGGTGGCATTCCCAATCTTCCTGAAGGATTCCCGGTGACACACAGATATTTTGTGGGATGTATGAAGGATCTAATAATTGACAACAAGGCCATGGACCTTGAAGAATATATTGCCAATAATGGCACTGTTCCAGGTATGGTGTAAATCTAAGTTGAGAAGAACAGAAAAGTATAGAGGGGTGGGATGAACACAAAAAAGCTGAGGGGAAAATAGAATTTCATTTTATGAAAACCCAAAAAAGCAAGAGTAGTGCAGAGTAAGAAAGTTATTTTGAAAAGAAAGTGAGGAAAGTTACTACTGTGTTACAATTAATCACTTACACAGGATGCCAGGCCAAGAGCAACCAGTGTGAAGGAGAGCGGTGCCGACATGGAGGGACGTGTGTAAATCGCTGGGATGGATACTCATGTGAATGTGCTTTGGGCTACGGAGGAAAGGACTGTGAGCAAGGTAAGATATAGTTGTGTCTGCTCAGTGAGGACCTTTACATTCTGCATCCTTCTCTGTTCATATCTCACATGCAGCTCTGTGACTAATCCCACATCTATTAACATAAACTATTTTTGTACGTACAGCCCACACACTGTTTTATCATTGCACCCCCATGCTGCACTTTCCAAGGCTTGTACTGACAACCCACTCACATCTGTTACTGTACCTGTTTGATTGATAAATTGGCTCTTCACATGCTGACCCAGCAAACTCAGCTCTCTGTTACATTATCAACATCCTGTCCACTGGTCTGTGTTTTTTTTTTTTAATTTTATTTTTGCATACAGTTTGTGGCTGTGTCTCTTTTTTTTTTTTTTATTTTTTTTTTTTTAGTCGATCTTGTCAAAGTGCCACCTATATTTATTTCCATGGTGATTATTCTGAAAATGTTGCATTGTTGGGGAAACCTGATGACCAATTTTTGGAAATTATCTAGCACTTGTGTCCACTCCACGTGTTTTTCAACTACAACTACCATAAAGCCATTGTAGAAAGCAGGGGCGAATTATGGCATTTGTAGATCAACAGCAGCTGGAAAGCTGCAGTTGGACTCCTAGGATCTAGCCTATCAAATGATGAATATAATACGTTTTTGGCATTCATATTTCTTTGTAACTCTTTTTCTTTGGGAGTAAGGAAGGTTGGTGGATCTATTCTTTAGGTAATCGTTTTAGTAATGAAGTTGAGCATGTTGCTAGGGTATAACTCAATCTTTTTAAATGATTAAAGAGGGATCTCACCTTGTTTTCTGTTAACTGTATTGCACATGGTTGTTGGTTATTTGTATGTTCAATTAGAGCAGACATATTCTTTTATTTAGATAGACTTAATTATGAGCAATTTAACTGCTATCAAAACACATACTGCTGTTATTATATCTGTGAACATGTGTGACCGAATTATACCAATGTATAGAAAGATAGGACACCAAAGTAATAGACTGAAACATGTGGATGCCAGTGGTAGATAATCAATTTCATGTCCTCAAAAAGTAGGCCAGCATTGTTTTTTTTCTAAGGAGCCATGATTTGTCAGACTCCTTACTGTGCACCATTATGATTGAGACATATTGCAGTTTTGTCAATAGTATGTTACAGACACATCCTGAAAAATAAACATTGCATAAAATATGAAATGTGCCATTACTTCAGCCTCATTACATTTTACAGTAATGTGCTAAAGATTTAGTCAGGTGTGAAATAATGCTTTAAATGTTATTAGTTTATTTTTTATCAATTAACGAAAGTTAGTTCCCTAAGATGTGTGAGAGGGAGTACACAGGAGGCGGCTATCTCTCTCTCTACAGTAGGTTTCTTGCCTCCACCCTGAAAAAGTGCTGTTATTACTGTACAATCAACCTCTCTATGGATCTTAGCTGTTTCAGGTGTTTGGGATGCATGGGATGTGGTTTCAGCCATCTCTATGTGCTGTAATATAACACAAGTAGGCCTTGGGGATATAGACGGTTCGATGTTTCCCTCTACTTCACATGATGCAGCAATTATCTAAAACCATGTCTTTTGCCACTGTACATGGAGTTACTCCTTTACAATATGACCCCAGCAGGCACAGCCATGCATTATGAGGAAGGATCAAATATCAAACTCTCTGTGTTGCTGTGCCCACATGAACCATACACCGTAGTTCAGGAGATTGGCAGACAGACATTTTCCTGTTTAGATCAGATATTATGTGATGATGTGTTGGTTTAAATATTATGTAGATACAGATTTATGCCTGTTACACAAATGGCAGCAATAGAAGGCCTGATTGAGGCCTACCCCTAATGATTTATTTGGGGATTCCACGAGTGACTGGTATATCCATATTGGGGTTAACTAGGTTGTTATCATTATTATATATATATATATATATATATATATATATATATATATATATACACACATTTTACAAAAAAAAAAACTTTGTCCAGCGTAAATTTCTAAATGGGATCACAGATTATAAAGCAGCCAAACACTTGTTTTGTATGGCAATTTGTAAAATGCCGACGCATATGGCATCATTCAGTAGACATTTAATGCCCCAAAATCACCCAACTAACCCAGATTCATTGCACATATTGGTAAGATGTAATTACAAGATTGAAAATCTTTGCACTAATATAATCATACACAAATCTATTACTATAGTTCCATAGTTTTGCAGCTCTTACAAATGTTGTTGTTTGTTTTAGAGATGCCGTCTCCTTTACGTTTCCTGGGTGATGGTATTGTATGGTGGGAAAGCCTGGCAGTGCCCATCACAGTGCCATGGTACTTGAGCCTAATGTTTCGAACACGTCAGGCTGATGCTATTTTACTGAGAGCTGGAGGAGAGCCAGAAGGTGTAGTGACACTGCAGGTATTTCATTTACAATTTTTACTGAACTTATAGTTGTGTAAGGCCACATTGGTGCCATATTCTTGTAAACTGAATAAGGAAGTATATTTTAAAAGCGTATGCCACACCTCTGGTTCTAACTTGTACATAGAGTTTTTTTCATATAGGTTCTTCTATTAATTCTGAAAAAATTTACTGCGATACTGATACATTGTAATGGATGTGCATATCTAGTATGAAATATTCATTCACACAGATGTGTCTCATCAATTGATTGCACATAGTGCTGCAAAGAATGCCTAGTATGGTGACGCCCTCTTCTGGCCACAATGTGTCATGATGTGGACTATGCAGTGGAATCATTTATTTTTTATTTTTTAGAAACCTAGAGGTAATGGAAAAAACAAATGTAAATCACAGCATAAAATGAGTGTTCAACACCTGTGTGACTCTAGTAGAGTACACCGCTCTATTTTTAGGACACTGTACAACTGGATGAAGATGATGACTCAAAAATATTGAATATCCTTTGGCATTAATCTTGCCTTCCAACAAAATGAGTACATCGGAAACCTTCCATGTGATGATTACAGAGCCAATGGGACACTTAACAGATGAGAACAAACAAAATTGTAAACTTTCTTTACATTGCCACCCTGCTGAAGAGTCTATGCTCAATCATTTTTTTATTCTCTAAATGCACGGCGGTAAAAGCAATGTTTAGGTGATACAGTCCCTTTAATAGCGCACTCAGGAAAACCTTCAGATATTTTAGTTTCTATGTCTATTTTTGTAGAAGCTGAAGCTTTCTGGAGTTAACTGTAATAATTAATGATTGGGTTGTTAAGGTGACTACAACTCAAATACACTGACATTCAAAAGGGTCAAAATTACTTTTCAACTGCTTTTATGCTAGAACTAATGAGTGTTGCTAAGAAAGTTTTATGTAAAATAATTATTATTCAGCAAATGTACTTCATCATAACCTTTAAAACTTTTAAAAAAAACAAAAAACTTTCAAATACTTCCCTAGATATTTTAACGTTCCTATAACTGCACACACTGTACAATATTGTCTTCCATTTTGTTGTTCCTTTGTAGATGAGTGCAGGTTCTCCCCTCCTCTCTATTCACGGCTCCGCCAGTCTTCTCTTCTCATTACACCTCCCTCATGTGAAACTAGATGATGGGGTTTGGCATCACATAACTGTGGAAGTACAGAAGGACCCCTCTGTACCTGAGAACCACTTATTCCTACTTAATACTGATTATGGACAAGAGCAGGTATTTATCACTTGTGTTATTGTACTGTTTACCTCTTAAATGTATATTAGAAATCTAAGTACAAATTTGTTTTAATACTTATTGGTATCTATATTGATCTTTACCAATTCTATTCCCATAAAAACTCTGTATTTCCCTCATATAGATTACGACATTGTATATAACCATCAGGCATAATTATTTTTTACACTTTTTAACTTATTTGCATGGATTATTGCTTTGTGTTTATTAATACACTCTGTATTGTAAATATATTATTGACTGCATTATTATTTTAGTTCTTTTATTCTCAAGCATGTTGTAGTTTATATAAATGTATTAAGGTTTTCATGTAAAATTTAAATGGTATTACCTACATCTGATGAGGTAAATTAGTGTTTTATATATATAATATATATATTGTATAATATATTATATTGGATATATTTTGTGGTGGAGTGTAATAGTTTTGCAGGGTAACTTTGTTATTATATACTGTTAACCCAGTATCTCTTCTCCAAAGGTCAAAGGTGTTTTTCCCAGTCACCTCTTGGGCTCCATTTTGAGCAATCTGAGTGTGGGGGGCGTAGCTAGTGATGAAGGCAGAGTACTTCGGGGCTTCCGTGGATGCATACAGGTGAGCAGTAAGAAGGAGTTTAATCACAATTGGGATGGCTTGGAATTCTACCGTTCAACCAGGTTTCAGTCCTGTTTGGTAATTCTTGACTGTATTTTTATTTTGCTTGTCAGGGTGTCCGAGTAGGAATTTCCGATACTTCTTCCCTTTCCCTGGCCCTTGCAGAGCGTATTAATGTCGATCCAGGCTGCAGCTTCCCTGATCCGTGTGACTCCAGTCCATGCCCTGTACACGGCTACTGCAGGGATGACTGGGACAGTTACTCCTGTGCATGTCACCAGGGTAAGTATGTATGTGACAACCATTGACAACCCTATGTATGTGACAAATAGAGAGCATCATTTGTGCTTTGGCTTTCCCCATTCTTTTTTTTTTTTTTAAACATCATTTTTCTGATGATAGTTTCTTCAAAGACTTCATTCTATATTTTTCACCCGCTTATAGGATATTATGGCGATAGCTGTACGGATGCCTGTGAGCTCAACCCATGTCACCACCAGTCTTCGTGTGTCAGACGTGCAAGTTTCCCCCATGGGTACATGTGTGACTGTGCTGCGGGTTATTATGGGCCATACTGTGAAAACAGGTAACAGGTTTTTTCTTTGTCTATAACTGTTCATCTTCCTGTTTTATCTAGTGGACCAACTTGTATTAAATAAAGTGTGAGCTGTGCCAGACAAACCAATCTGTACTTTTAAAAATGTTATTTCTGGTGACTATGATGAGAAGATGGCTCAATTTTAAAGTTAGAGGGTGTGAAACAGAGTAACGGAAAATATTAAAGAAAGGAGTAGGTACCTGGATTTGCCTTCCAGTAGAGTAGAACAAACGAGGCTCTCTCCAATAACCAATTTATTCTTGCTTAAATAATTTAATTTTAAAATATATATTAATGAAATCTACAATTATTTATTTATTAATCTTTATTAGCACATTTAAAAATAAATACATCATGATTTAATTATAAATAACTTCTACCACACAGGCTTGATCAGCCTTGTGCTCGTGGCTGGTGGGGTCACCCTGTCTGTGGCCCATGTAATTGTGATGTGAACAAGGGTTTCGATACAGACTGTAACAAGACAACAGGAGAATGTCGTTGTAAGGTGAGTCATGGATGGAACTGCAAGGAAAGAAATGGGGACAATACAGGGAAAGAAAATTCCTGTGATAGTTGTTGGACTTGCAAGGAAATAAGAAGACTGAAACTATGAAGCTTAATGTGGATGTGCAAATTGCAGGGATAATTGAGCGTCAGGATAATTGCAGGATTGGCTTTATAACTCGGTTACTCATAGGAGAAAATATTACAGGTTCCTCCACCTGCTTCCAAACAGAAACATACTTGACACTCTATTTTAGAGAAGGTGTAGACTGGATTAACATAAATATATAATATATATGTTTACAGAACCAGACACGACTTACACTAAGCTGGCGCTTCAAAATAACCACACCCTTGGCAAGCTGGGAAACCTGGTCATGATGGGGAGGGTTAAAAGTGAGGAACACCAATAACCAATGGCAAAGCTACTAGACAGACTAATCTGAGCTTATGAATATGTATCCCATGTAGGGTTAATAACTAGCTGTCATATCTGTGGCTCTATTTAGTAAAAATCATTCTATTTATCCTTTTTTTTTTTACTGTTCTTCTTTGTCTATCTCTTCCGACCCTATTTTCTTTTTTTATTTTACACATATCAAAAAATCACAATAATATAAAGGATAATACAATACATTACAAATCCATTCTTGACAATATATAAATAACAAACAAATCACAGGTCTAATGGGGGAAAGAATGCAATTCCAATCGCGGTCCTCAGAGAAGGGACAGACATAGACTTTGAGTGGAGTCTAACAAAGTAGCTAGAAAAATGTTAAGTAAAAAGGAAATAATAGTACTCCGAATTTATATGAAGACTGATGGGGAAGAATCACCAAGGAAGAACCACAAGAGTATTTGCGTTAATTATATTCCCACATTAATTGTGATTCTTTTCCCTCATATTCCCCTTCTTTCTATCTAACTTTCTTCCCTCTCCCTTCCCTCTGTCTCTCTTCTCTTCCCCTTTTCTTTTCTCCCCTTCACTTCTCTTCCACATAACATTAAGGGAATCCCCCCCCTGTACAAATTCCCCCTTCCCTAAATTCCCCCTCTTTCTCTTTCCACATAAAAAATATACAATACAGAAGATATAAACTAATACTTCCCATCTGGTTTTGTTTTTATCTTTTCCTTTGCTCTCTCACCCCGACACTACTACTACCTATAACAGTTCAGTGAGACAATCGTTTACTTTGATCGGATCAGTCACTCATTACCCCAACCCTTTTTTGCCCCATATATCATTTTTATTTTGTTCAATCAATTCCTCATATATTTTAACTTTCTTATATGCCTTTGCGCTTGTCCAATACATACCCTTTTCCATTTGCGTTTGAAACTCGATCTGCGCTTTCAACTGCTGCCAGGCGATTTTTTTTATTTTTTTTATTTTTTTCAATTTCTAGCAATTAATACTTTAGTTGCTGACATAACATGTATTACTAGTATTCTTGTTTTTTTTTTGTTATATCTGGGGGGAGCAAGTGTAGTAATGCCACTTCTATTGATCTTTCTATTCTGATAGTTTCTAGTTTTCTAAAGAGGTCATATACCATGTTCCATAGATCTTTCTATTTTCTTACAGGATAATCATTACCGACCCTCCGATGCTGCTTCCTGCTTGTTGTGTGACTGTTATTCCATAGGGTCACTAAGTCGGACATGTGACCTAGTCACAGGGCAGTGTCCCTGTAAACCAGGGGTCATTGGACAGCGATGTGACCGCTGTGACAACCCCTTTGCGGAGGTCACTTCAAATGGTTGTGAAGGTGGGCTTTAGTATTTTGGGTTACATGCTTGACCGTTAAGGGGGAGGTTTAGAAATGTGTCATAGACTTACGTACTTTTCTATTGTCCTGTTACAGTGAACTACGATAGCTGTCCTCGGTCTGTGGAAGCAGAGATCTGGTGGCCAAGGACCCGGTTTGGACTACCAGCTGCTGTGTCATGTCCTAGAGGTTCTGTGGGTAAGAATGTCTCAAGAAACTAACAAAAAGTTACGCCAATAATGCCTTGTTTTTTTTGTTTGCATTAAATAGACCATGTATTGTTTCCCTGCTCTTTTAGGTACGGCTGTCCGTCATTGTGATGAACACAGAGGCTGGTTACCACCAAACCTATCAAACTGCACCTCCCACCCATTTCTACCACTCAAAGGACTGGTATGTGGCTACTGAGACTAAATCTTCAAATTGTGTGCTATATCTTATTGTCTTTGATGCCCACTCATCCATATCGTCTCTCCCACTCCTTTTTAATTGCTATATTTGTTCCCTTTTATTCTCCTTCCAGTTGGATACACTTCACAGAAACATTTCATTGCTGAGCCCGACTGTTGCACAAAGGGGAGCACGGGATCTCTTGAATGCCACACAAGGAGCAGGAACTTTCCTGGGCAGTGATGTGCGGGTTTCTTACCAGCTGCTGAATACTATATTACAGAGACAGAGCCAGGAGAGCGGCTTTAGCTTGGCAGCGACGCAGGATGTTCATTTCACAGAGGTGACAAACACTTATCTATTGACAAGTATTGGCCTGTAGAACACTTCCTTGAATGCATCATTTCTCTATCATTAGTGCCAGATAACAACCTTGCTTCCAAAAGTAAACAATAAGAACTGGAAATTATACAAATTAAGCGGATTCTCTGACCTGAAAAAAAATGGGTAATGCATATTAAAGCTGATATTTACAAGATAGTGGCAGTTTGAGGGGTACTGGCCCCTGTTGAGTGAGAGACATTCAACAGGGGGACCTTAAAAAGTACATGCCAGTTTATTCTCATACTAGGGCCACTCAATTTTTCCACTTGTATTTCTACAGTAGCACCATTGGGAAAAATAAAAAAAGTTTAGTGGCACTTTAAACAGTGGTATTTTAATAACTGTAATAACTAGATTTCATTTTCAATGCTATCAAACTAAACTCTTGTGAAAGCTGCCTAAATGTGCACCCAGTGAGATGCCATGTAAATGCATTATATCAGAGCAGAGATGTGCTCTTACTCACGTGAGGAGATCCTTAAGGCTAGTTCACAGAGAGCATAATATCATTTTATACTGTAGATATCAGCTGCACTTGTTTATTTTAATGTAACTTTTTCTCTTTGGGGAGATTTGAAACATTTCAGCTAACCAAAATAACTAATGTATTGAGCTGTGCCAAACTAGTATGTTCCTCCTGGAAGTATAGTAGAATTGGTCCAGCATAATGCACTGGGAAAGTTCTGGCCGAAGAAACTCTCCAAATATGGCCGTGCACAATGTACAGTGAGATGATGTTCACTTACAGTTTGCGTTACAAAAATCATCTTTTTTTTTCCATGTGACTCGTCCCTGTCTGTCCTCCTTGTTATATGCCTAGAGTGTTAGTAAACATATGCTTTTTCAGAATGTGGTAAAAACTGGAAGTCATCTTCTTGACCCTGGAACCAAACAACAATGGGACATAATCCAGTCATCAGAGGGTGGAACTGCTCTTCTCCTTCGACACTATGAAACATATGTAGGTGCTCTAGCACGCAATATGAAGCACACCTACCTCAACCCTTTTACAATCATTACTCCTAATATCGGTGAGTTAAGGACATTCCGTTTATTTTCTCCCCACTATGTCTTTGATTGTCAGCTCTTCAGTCGTAACGCTTTTGCCTCTCAATCTCTTCCTCTTTGCAAGTTGTCTCAGTGACAAGATTGGATAAAGTGAACTTTGCCGGAGCTGTGTTGCCACGATATGAAACTCTGCGTGGCATGAAGCCAAGTGACCAAGATACGGCCGTGATCCTTCCACGAACAAATTTCATGCCACAGGATGCCCAGGGTAAGATGGCACCGGCATTTAGGGATAGGAAAGGTGCTCGAACGTCAAGGGGTTAGAGGTGCTTTTTAGTGAATTAAATTCACTAAAACTGAGCTATTGATAGCTATGTAGTAAAGATAAATAGAAAATAGTCCCAGATCCGCACAAGATATAAAGTACCGGTGCACGGACTTTAAGATGTCTCCCAAATCTTCAAATAGCAACAAAAATGAAAGACCATCTTTAATCACACATAGGCAACGTTTCAATCCTTGCAGATCTTTCTCAGGCTTGAGAAAGATCTGCAAGGATTGAAACGTTGCCTATGTGTGATTAAAAATTCATCACTTTACAACCGAGTGCTGGTCTTTCATTTTTGTTGCTATATGTAGTAAAGATAGGCAAGATGGAGAATGTTTCCAACTCTGCTATTAAAGGGATTTTATCATCAAAACGTTGCTTATATTGGGAATGTAAAAATGATTGAAAATGATCTAAACATTGTGTTGGCAGATTTGCAAGCAAATTCCTAAATTATGAGAAAAATGTTTTTTTCATGAGTCTGTGGAGTCTCCTGCTTATGACATCATCTATGATTTGCTATGCAAATTACACATTTCCCATTGGAAACCAGTTTATTTGCATATCAAGCCACAGGTGATGTCATAAGAAGGAGACTCAACAGACACTCCTAATTTAGGCATTTGCTTGCAGTTTTGCTAACACAATGTATAGATCATTAATCGTTATTTTATTCTCTATTGGCACAGTAAAAACATTGTTTACTGAGCTAATAAACTCTAATAAATAATGTTATACATATTTTGTAACTCAGAATATACTATTGCAGTCTATGGTTTTCAGGGCATTGAATAAAGCCCATTACTCCAATGCCAAATAACTAGGTAAGAAATGTTTTAAAGTGGCAGTACCACTGCAAATCAGGCAGTCTTTAGCTCAGCAATTAATATTGGTTTGCAGTCATAATTGTATTCTAGTGGGGCATATTAACGCTTTTAGTTTCATTATGGATATCATTGTATTTCTAACAATATATGACTACGGGTAACATGGATGATTTATTATATGTCCCTTTGCCATTGTTATCTCTCAGCATCTCTTGATGGTCAAACCTCTGAGTCACCACAGGATCGGAGTCGAGAAAAACGAGAGAAAGAATCATGGGAGGAGGCGGTGCAGAGAGATCCCCAGGCTGTGGTGGCTGTTATCATATATCATACCCTAGGAACTTTACTGCCTGAGCGATGGGACCCTGACAAAAGAAGCCTGAGGTATTTACAATTATTTGCGTGTTTAACTCCCTGTGTTTTTATATTCATTTATCATGTACGTCATTTTTTCTCTAGACTTCTTTGTAACGCGTCCTTTTCTTTCTTTCCCAGAGTCCCCAAACGTCCTGTAATAAACTCCCCTGTTGTGAGCATTAATATCCATGAGGCAGATGGCGGGGCACTTCATCAACCAGTTACAGTGCAGTTTCGCCTCAGAGAAACCCAGGACCGATCCAAGCCCATCTGTGTACACTGGAATCACTCTCTCCAGTAAGTATCCTATACTTTTTTTTTACCTTGTATATGCCGCAGTTTGCTTTCTGTGAAGGGTTTTGCGGGACAAACATAGTTCTTTTCATGCTACATTGTAAAATTCCTGTTTCCCATGTGCCATCTTGCAGACTCCCCACACCTGGCGGTGGCTGGTCAGCCCGTGGCTGTGAGCTGGTTTTTCGGAATGAGACACACATTAGCTGCCAATGCCATCACATGACCAGCTTTGCAGTCTTGATGGACATGTCTCGAAGAGAGGTGAGATAGACAAGTTAGTCTGATACGTGCAGGTGACATCTTAATGTCTTGACATTGGGAGACCTAATTTTTAGATATATACTGTATGTTGCACCTAGTAATTTAAAGTACCATGGAAGCTGTTTTTTCAACCAACCAAATTCGTTTTTAGTTTAAGAAAATGTACAAACCTTGGAAACGGAATATAGAGTTAGGCTGAAAAACCTGATTATTGTCAGCGAATCTCCGCCAAACAGCGTTTTCTCCCATACCGAAAGTGGTGGGATTTATAAAAATGGCGTTATACATAATGGACCGCCCACCCCCCTGACATTTTGCAGTGCGGAAGCTTTGATACATGTCCCGCTTGATGTCAATCTGAGAGTGATGACTAATCTTGGCAAAGCAAATGTTTGGGAACTGCCCCATGGTTTGCAGTCAGCCTTAAGGCTACCTACTAATCTGATTATTTGAAGTATTCTATTTGGGATACATACAAGGATGTCTGCTGTGTTAAATATATGTGATTGGTTGTCTAATTTATTTCTTTCCTTTTCCGCCATTTTTATCTTTAATCGGTTCCTCAGAATGGAGAGGTCCTCCCATTGCGCATTATTACATACTCCTGCCTTGGGGTGACCTTGGGATTTCTGCTGCTTTCCCTCCTCTTCCTGTGTGTTCCACGTGCTTTACGTTGCAACCAGCACAGCATCCGTCGGAATCTCCTGATCGCACTATTTCTCTCTCAGCTTAGCTTCTTGCTTGGGATCAACCAGGCTGACATGCAGGTATGTGTGGGGCATGTATTTGTCTGTATACCGTCTACAAGTCCTTCTCAAAGCCAATCTATATCCAAAGTAAATGCAAATAATAAATTAATGGGAAAACATATAGAAAAATGTTTTTCTTCAAAATATACTGTGTTTCTTGCTACAGCTTGGTTCACAGTTTGGGGATTGGAAGGAAAAGGGAAATAAAGGAAAAATGGCAGTAAACACTGTAAAATGTCTGAGGGCGTAGATTTACACAAAGGGGGAAAAAAAAGAGGTGAAGTGGTATGTGATGTTAGAGAGGAAACTTGAAAAATTAGGTAGGAGCTAGCGGCCCTATATTCATGAATAAATATGTATTGGTTTTTGACTGACCTTTTGTTTCTTCTTCCATTTCTTTTATACACTGTGACTGTATCAGTTTGCTTGCACGATCATTGCTATCCTCCTGCACTTCCTGTCTCTCTGCTGCTTCTCCTGGGTTTTCCTTGAGGTTCTGCACATCTACCGCAGACTAAGTGAAGTTCGGGATGTCAATGCTGGACCCATGAGATTTTACTATGCACTGGGCTGGGGTGTTCCAGCTTTCATAACTGGTAAGTGGGGAAAATCCCGGCCTCTGACCGCACTCAAACACCAGGTACTCCTCACATAGCTTGTTCCATAACAAAACATGCTGTCTCCACAAATGACCTCATCATTCCATGTTTTGTGAACCCATTGATTCCTCCATGTGCTCATATTCTGAAAGCTGATTTTCCTTATTCATATTTCAGTAGACTAAGGTTTTTAGCAGAGAAACAATACAGTTTACAAGAAGAATATTCTTATTAGCATTACAGATACCAATGTTTACCTCTTTGGTACCTCTTTTCCAGGTTTGGCAGTGGGGTTGGACCCAGAAGGTTATGGGAACCCTGATTTCTGTTGGTTGTCTGTTTCTGACACTTTAATTTGGAGTTTTGCTGGCCCTGCTGCTTTTGTAATTTCAGTAAGTGATCCATTTGACATAACAAGCCTATGTTTCAGTGTTGTGGAGAACCTCGCACTATGTGATCATGCTAGATATGGTTATTGATAGCTTATTACAGGATTGCTATTTTCTGTTCACTTTTAGGAAAAAAAAAACATTTTATATAATGTTTTGAGATACAGGATTTCAGTTTTTTAATATCAGTTTAATAACAAGTATAGACCTTAATTGAAGAAATCATTTGGATTTGATGTCCTATACAGTTATTTTGCCTCTTTCAGACTGGCCTGTTCCTGTGTGTCCTTTCTGGCCGAGTATCATGTGCGGTGAAAAGGGAGGGTTTCCATAAAAAGGGAACCGCGTAAGTATTACTGGTTGCTTTCTAAAAAACATTTTTTTATTTGCCCTTTCACTTATCCTTTATATGGTCTGGCCTTAATACTGTTTTATTAAAAGGCTTGTATAGTTAAACAGCACTTAGACTTATTAATGTAACTGGCCTGTTTTGTAAAGTACAGCAAGTGTCATTTTATAATATTTTTCTTCTCTTTAAACACACACGTTAGAGGCGCAGTATGTCCCCCCCCCCCCCCCACATAATAGCATTGTCACGTGTGAGACCCTGCTGATCCCATGCAAAAATGAGGGTCTCTCTCTGTGCCAACCAGACAGCTGCCTGCTTCATATGGAAGCATGGCAGCTGTCGGTCAGAGAATAAACTGGCGTGTACTATCAAAAGTACTCGCCAGTTTATCCTCATACTAGGGACAACTAAAATTTCACTTGTGCTTCTATATTAGAAGCACAAGTGAAAAATAACATTTAGTGTCCCTTTAATAACTGTAATTGTATGCCACAAAACTGGGTTAGTTATGATGCAATCAGTCTACCAGGCCAGGGCTGTCCGAATCCTGCCCGGTAGACTCTCCTTGTTTTATGGTTAAATGGACTGTCTAGTGCCCAAAATGCATCTTCCATATATTAATGCATATTAATGTGCTTTCAAAGTACTTTAAAATGCATGTCTTACATTTTGCATTGCTTAAAATATAAAATACTTACAGCTATAAGAAATTGTGAAATTATAGCAGTTTGCAAGAAACAAGGACTGCCCACCAGTGGTGTATCTTGATATTGTGCTGCCCTAGGCAGACAAAATCCGGGCACCCCCCTACCCAAGCTGCACACCCACGTTACACACCTAAGACATGCCCCATCATTCAGACTCGCATCAAGCTCACACTCCCATCACACTCAGTCACACACTCCTACTCCCATCACACTCAGTCACACACTCCTACTCCCATCACACACACTCCGACTCCCATCACACTCAGTCACACACACTGTCTCCCATCACACACACTGACTCCCATCACACTCAGTCACACACACTGTCTCCCATCACACACACTCTGACTCCCATCACACTCAGTCATACACACTGTCTCCCATCACACACACTCTGACTCCCATCACACTCAGTCACACACACTGTCTCCCATCACACACACTCTGACTCCCATCACACTCAGTCACACACTCTGACTCCCATCACACACACTGTCTCCCATCACACTCAGTCACACACACACACAGTCTCCCATCAGCACTTACCTTTCCTTGGTGGCTAGTGGCAGGCAGCATGGTCCCTCCATGCTGCCTGTTCGGCTTCCGGGCGATTGTGCCGACAGGTCACGTGACCAGGCGCGCGTATGATGTCAGCGCGGCCGTCACGTGACTGTCGGCACTTCCGTGTCGGCACACTGCACTGGGAGCCGAACAGGCAGCACGGAGGTTTCTCTGTGCTGCCTTTTCGGCTCCCTGTGCAGCCTGGCAGGCAGAGCGTTGGTGAGGGGGATCTTCCGATCCCCTCTCACCTCCGTCTCTGCCTGCAAGCGCGTTTGTTTTTTTTTAAATTTTTTTTTTTTTTTTTTTTTTCAGTGCTGGGGGGCGCTGCCGCCCCCCAAAATTTGCCGCCCTAGGCATCCGCCTAGGATGCCTCGCGGTAAATACAGCACTGCTGCCCACACTAGATGAGTAAAAGTAATTTCCTTTTTTTTGGTGCAGGAACCAATTAGAATAATGCCATTCAAATGGAATTTCCTGTCTCTCTTGTGATCTCATTAGACAATGTGTTGCACTGTTAAGAGATCCTACTCTGTACAATACCAAGGTCACTCGTAGGCCACTCAACAAACTCAATTTGAGGAGCATAGGAAGTGACTATATGAAACAAAACTTTACCGTATTTGCTTGAATATAAGACAACCCTGATTATAAGACGACCCCCCAAACTTTGGATATTCCTTTAGGAAAAAAACTAAAAGCCTAAATATAAGACTAATCTATAGGAAAAAAAGTTTAACTTGTATATATTCACATGTAAATTGCTTTTTAATATTTAATACAAATTATGATATTAAACAGATGCATTTCTTGTTTTTATTTCCTTTTATGTGCCAATGCTGCATCTCTCTCACCCTCCAACGTTATCTCTATCACCCTCCAACGTTGTCTCTCCCTCCCCCCAAACTTTTCTCTCTCTCCCCCCTTCCTCCCCTTGTCTTTCCGTTCCCCATCCCTCCCCTACGATACGCACAGACATCCTCCGCTGCTGCCCGGCACTTCCGCCGAGACTTTTATGATGAAGCCGGAAGGACCCGTCGTCGTGCTGGGCGGCAGGGTAGGATGTCTGCGCGCATTGCGCAGACATTCCCCGGCTGCTTTAGAGGTGGATCCAGGTCCCCTGCAGCTCTGCGGGGAAACTGGATCCCTGTCTTATAGTCTGACCTTGATTTGAGGTCAGACTATAAGACTACCTCTAATATAAGACGAGGGGCATTTGCTCTGAAAAAAACCTTGTCTTATATTCGAGAAAATACGGGATATCCTCAGTGTCTATAGAATCAGTGGTGCCACACCTGCAGTAAACATACAGAGTAATCACTGGGGAGGGCTTGAGTCAAATATTAAAAATGTGATTTATACAGAATGCCTGCATCAAATTACACTGGGAAAAAGCCTGTGCATTATACTAGCAGTGATCTTCATCTTGCACCATAGTGAGTTTGGGGACTAGACTGTCCCGTTAATATTTGGCATTGGAGTTGACAAATATTTGTAAAAATCAAGCAAGTGTTTCACCAGGAATCAACACGCAGGGAGTCCTATACTAAAGAAACTCTCTTAAATATACATGTATTCAGTAGAAGGGGCCTAGTTAGAGTCCCGCTGAAATGATTATATATGAAATTGAGGATCTATTTGGCTGGTTATAAAGCGCTATCTTTGGTTTTTCAAAAAGTTCAAGATTATAAACCCATAAAACCAGTGTTTCTTCACCAATGCCCTCTTGCTGAGTATTTATCGCTGAAATATGGAGTAACTACCGCCATTTCAGATTTGTTTCAATAGTTTATATGAATATCTTAAGCGTTATGATCCAAATAATTTTAATTTATTTTACATCTTCTTGAATATTTGATTGAATACTGGTTTGGAGTATTGAATGGGTTTCTGTGTGGACAGATTTGTCATTGACAAGAACTGTAAAAGTGATTCATTTGTGTCCCCCCCCCCTCCCCCCTCCTCACAGATCTGGTCTCCGATGCGCCACCTTCCTTTTGCTCCTGGTCAGTGTATCCTGGCTCCTCGCTCTCTTATCGGTTAATAGTGATCTGCTGCTCCTACACTATCTGTACGCTGGAGTCGTGTGCGCACAGGTAACGACAACCTGGGTCGATCTTGTACTATAGGTTCAACTCAGTTGTGCAAGGTATTCCCTTAACCTTACATCTCTATCTTCTAGGGCCCCCTCATCTTCCTGGTCAGTGTAATACTCAGCAGAGATGTACACAGGGCACTGAAACAGAGTTTAAGCAAGAAACACGAGCCAAGTGTCACCACCAAATCCACGTTGACTTCTGTAAGCAGATCTTATATTTCTCTGCTCTCCTTTCTGTCAGTAGTGTCTCTGTATGTTATTTACCTCCTTATGTAACTAGTGTTAGTACACAGGTATGTATACAGAAGCTGGACCATAGGGTATAATTACTAAACAAGAAGTTGAAACATTCTTCAATAAAGCTGTTTTTCCAGCTTGGCTATTTTGCCATAGGTTTTGAAACGTTGTTTTCGACTAACTACAACTTGTTTGGTCAGTAAACCTCAATTTGTGTGGTTTTCAGTATTTCAAATTCCAGTTTAACTATACTTATACTGGTCTAATAGAATCAAAGTTTTGTACAGCACTTTCTTAGGATGGTAATTTTAATTTCCAGATGTACATTTTGGATATTTCATTGATTAGAATAAAATCTGTTTGTTATTGTGTACCTTTCATTCATTAGGTAGGGCACATGGCTTTTTTTTTTTTTGCTTTAGGAGCCTTTTATTTTTTTTAGTGTCATTTTGTTTTATATGTTCTGGTTTTTCAATTTACATATCAATTGAGGACAATACAATATTACTGAGTCAGAACACGTGTGTCTAATGTGTAAGGTTAGGATGGTTGTTGAATAAGGGTGTTTTATGTCCGCATCAAGTAGTGCAGGGTAAATTTCTGAAGTGTTAGAGATTTAATTAAAGTATGCGGTTCCCAATTAAAAGGGATCAAATCACCTAAACATTGCTTGTACTGTAAACATAGAGAATATAAAATTATTGACAATTATCTATACATTGGATTAGCAAAATTGAAAGCAAACTGCTAAATTAAGAGAAGAATACCTGTGGAGTCTCCTGTTTATAACATCACCTGTGGCTTCATATGCAAATTAAACACTACCCATTGAAAACCAGTTCATTTGCATATCAGGCCACAGGTGATGTCATACACTGGACTCTCCAAAGACACATTTAAAGCACATTTTTCTCCTAATTTGGGCATTTGCATGCAATTCTGCTAACACAATGTATAGATCATTTTCAATCCCTTTTTTATTCTGCACAGTCATAGAACAGTACAGTACAGAATTTGTAGACCATCTGTCTGTTTATCTATATCAATGATGCATTTAACCAGACTTATTTCCAATAATAATATAATATAATTGTGCATGTGTCTGTGAGCCCTGTACTGTATATATTTCTAATACTACATGCCTTTCTCCACTCTAATCCTATATATTCTGGAACGCATTAATCTCTAGTGTCTTCTGTTTTGTAGTCACATCCTGGAAACACCTACCTTGATGGGCGCCTCTATCACATGCCATTTGGTTCATCTACAGGTTCCCTGCATTCAGGGAGAAGTCACAGCTATCTACCTTTTCTGCTCAGGTGAGAAGCTTTTTAAGATCTGTTAAGAAATATGATTTGTGGGTTGATCAGATTATAATATCAAGTTAAAAGAGCACTTCCACTTATCTCCTGAGAGGGGTGTAGTTAGCATCACATGGGAGTCAATTAGAGAGACCTCTTATAAAGATGTGTGTGGACTCTCCAACCTCCATAGCAACACTACAAAAACAAAAAAAAAGGGGAAATGATATAAGTGAACTTCTGACCTGGCGATTCACTTTATATACATGAACAATGGTTTAGGCAAGCCGTGCTAGTCCAGCGATGCAAAATGAATAAATATTTCAGTATATTATAACACCTTTATTTATTGGAAGAACATTCCATTCCGAAGGAACAATCAACAATAGATTCAGTTTGAATGACTTTTGATGTATAAGATCTTGAGTCGTGTTCAGTCATGCCAGGGTGTTAACTTGTTCTTCTGAGAAACACCGCACAAGGAAGTCAAATAAACAGAATGTACCTTGACACAAGCATGTAGCTGACTGTTCTTTACTACAGTCCTGACAGTTGACAAATGCTGTTTTTTCTTCTCAACAATACTACTCTCAAGTGCAAAAATGTGAATTTTAGTCTTATGTGAGTTTTGGAGTACAGCTATCTTTTATTATTCATTTAATTCTTCATTATGAATCTTTGACATGTTATAAACATTTTTCCATGAACTGTGTGTTTTACTCTTAGAGATGAATCTGGGCTCAAGAATGGCCATTCCTTAGCTGCGTTAGACGATCCAAATGGACTATATCTGGAAGCAAAGGACCAGCATGAAGGTCACATAAATAGCACATTGTTACTTGTATCTCATTTTTGCCCCTGCTGCTCAATGTGTCATGCTGCAGCCATATAACTGCACCTCTATCCCTTTTCTGCCCAGATCATTCCCAGAAACCGGTCTTGTTTTGCTTTCCATTCAGCTCAGTTATCATTGTAATTATTTGTTGTGGTGTTGGCAGACATCATCTTGGTGACACCATTCTATCCAAAGCTATCTGCAGCCTCACCTTGCTGTGCCTATAATCTCATCATACTAAAATCAATGTACCCTTACTGCACAACATGCTTGTACTTGCCAATAGTTTCTAAAACACAACTTTTATAAATCTGGCTTTCAAGTGGTGAAAAAAGAGAGGGTGGTGGGAGAGAGCTCATCGCCAAGGTATAATTTATAACCCTTCTTTTTAATTATTATTATATACATGCTGAAACTTTGTTGTACCTGTCCCTTAGATTTACCCTCAACTTATTAGCTATATTGTTGCATTGCATTATTTTATTTTTTTACACATTGACTGTGCCAACGCCAATTGCACTTGAGCCCATAATGTTATGTATTAGTGCAACTTGTAATGTGTGCACCAACGTGCACATTCTTTATAAATGACCCCCATTGTCTTGCGTTTGATGTGGAATTGCAGCAATAAGCATATAACACTCAGCTCTGCTGCTGAAGCTCCTCACTGACCCCTGTTTCTCCACAGATTCCGATTCTGATGACAGCAACATGTCTATGGATGATGATGATGATAACAGCTGCTCTTTTGCCTCCACTCACTCCTCTGACAGCGAAGATGACGTTGATGGTACTGGAGTCCCATGCTGGGAAGCCCTTACCAGTCTCAATAATGAGAAATTGCTTCAAATTCCTCCAAAAGGTACCAATACGAATACTGGAGCACAAAACATGCTAAAGGGGGGATGTTGTGGACTTCCATAGTTAACGCTCATTGTCTCTTCAGCGGATAATGTTACTTCTCAAGGGACAACAGCCAATGGGGACCTGCGTCATGTAGAGCCCATAGTAACATCACCTAAGAAGACTGGGCCGCCACCACAAAAAGGTGAGACGTCATATCTACTAAATTTGGCACTTTATTACATACATTTTATATGACACTTTTCTCCCCCCAGGGAACTATGGCTAACTGGCTCCGCAATGATAATAAATGTAACTGTAAAAATGTATGGGAAAAGTTGTAAAGAGGTAAAACAAAACTGACACACTTGAGTTACAAAAAGAAAAAAAGTACACAGATTACATTTCTTTGGTGCTCTGAAATTAACCAACAATTTACATAGCGTGGTAGGGGAATACCTACTAAGTTATACAACTTAGAAAAGACTGACACATGAGGTAGAGAGCCCTGCTCGCAAGCTTACAATGTAGAGGGAATGGGGTACATGAAACACTTAAGGGAGTGAAGCGGTCAGGGGGAAGTTAGTGGAAGTAACAGTAATGTGGATGGTTAAACATAGAAACATAGAATGTGTCGGCAGATAAGAACCATTCAGTCCATCTAGTCTGCCCAATTGATTGGTTGTGTGTGTTCTAGGGTGGATGAGTTTTTATTTATTTATTTATAAAGTGTTTTACCAGGAAGAATACATTGAGATTTCTCTCGTTTTCAAGTATGTCCTGGGGAACCAGTCCAGAATGTAGTTACACATAGTTACACATTTAACAGTAGATAAAAATAATACATACATTATTAAACAAGTTGGAAGGAATTTACGTAGCGCTTGGTACAGAGTATAAAAAGGGAGTTACAAACAGACAAAAACATTTTTGCACTAAAACATGAGGTAGAGTGACAACAGGTGTTACTTAATAGGTGACTAGGTGGGTGCGTTGTAAGTCTGCAAGCTGCACCCATTGGTTTGGAGACTGCCGGAGAGTAATGTGCGTGAGGTCCTTAAAATATTGCCATTTATTATGTGCAGAAGGGGGAAGAAGGACAGGTGGTTGATTAAAGGTCAAGTCACATCATCTGGTGAACTAGACCTATAAAAGAAATCAAGCTGGGGAAGGGAGGGCATGAAACAGTCAGGTCTTGAAGTAGAGGATGGTGAGAATGGATGTGGTTCCAGGCAGAGTCTGGGAGAGAAAGAGAGAGGAAGAGGAATTAAAAGCAGTAAAACACATGGAGGAATGTGGGAGGAGACTGAAATCAACTGGGGAGTGACCAGAGAGAGTGAGTGTATAATTAGAGTGAAAACAGATCAATAGAAAATACAAAGTTGCATCAGAGAGCATAGTATACAAATATTGTAGACACATGAGTATTGAGTCCAAATATAGATGTTTTCTGGCTGTATACCTCAGGGATATGTATGAAACAGTCAGTCAGGTCTTGAACTAGAGGATGGTGAGAATGGATGTGGTTCCAGGTAGAGTCTGGGAGAGAAAGTAGGCTGCCTGATCCTAACAGTGATTGAGGATATTATCTAAGATTTTACTGCCTTAAATTCGCACTACAAATCTTGTTAGAATTTGCAGTAACATTTTAAATGATTTAGCACTATTCTATTAATCACAAGTGAAATGTATCATCCTGATGCATCTTGTTGCCCCACAATTTACCACAAGTGGCGCTAGACTTAAAAGTATTTTTTTTTTTTATTTTTTTTTTACAGTGCTTTGTTTCTTTTTAAAATGAATCTCAATTGTTAGATGACAATGTTAATTTAGATTGATTTCACTAAAAACATTGGGAAATAAATCTCTGCACGATATAGAATACTGCAATTTACAGGAACCTCACCATGAGATGTACTAAATACGAAATAAAATGAATCTTGAGGTAGTTAGCAGCATATTGGATACCACAAGGAAAACTCTTGTGTGATATAAATTAGCCCTCTCAATCAAAATGCAACTGGTAATATATGGAAAATAAGCAAATGTTTTTTTTTTTCTTTATACAATAAGCATTCATACATTTGCTCACTCAGAATCCTTTCACACATTCACCATGACTCTTCTTAATATGTATGTGCAATGGCAGGAATCCTAAAGAAGAAACATCGTTCTGCCATTAAACGGATACATAACGAGCTTGGGCCAAACCCTCTATCACAGGGTCCCCGAGCAAAGCCAAGCCTCCAAGAACAACTGAATGGGATCACTCCAATTCCCATGAGCATAAGGACAGGCACAGCCGGCAAAGAATCCTCTGAATCAGAGTAAGTACTGCTCCTGAGAAGTGAGAGCTCAACCTCAATGTGTATTCTTACAAACCCATTCCATCTTCCTATACCTTATTATATACTGTACTTTATACAGCTCAACTAGTGCTATCACTATTACTCTGCACTACTTCTCTTCATCTGCTGTTTCACTGATCACTAATACCCAGCCACACAGGTTGTAGTGATCCAACCCACTACTCTACACTGTATACAGGAATATTTGAAAAACTGGCAAGTTAGACTAATAGGCAAAGGAAGGTCAGGCGTTGATACTACATAGCTTGTAATGATATAAGAGAAGGAACCCTACTTTATGTTCTTAAAGAGAAAAATGGACACTTTTTTTTCTTTTTGTCGAGTCCCCTTCTAATTCCTGGGTATACAGTTCAAGTCCTTTCTTGATATTCCTGAACTTGGAATTTCACCACACTCTTATTAATCGCTGGATTCCAGTATTTCGAAAATAATAAGGGAGTACCTGCACAGACCATAATCACAAACACTGAAAAATCCTAGTAGATGGCATATTTTGTTTCTAAACTATGAGAAAGATGATTTAAAGTTTCGGCAAACAAATTACAAATGTTTTTTTGTATTTTCCTTTGATCAAAAATCGTAAAGTGCATATATACATATCTTAACAAAATTAAAATTCATTGTTCAAAAGAAAATATTGATCTAGTGTAATATGCGAATATAGAAACAAACATAACATACACAAACAAGCTGGTGCCGGGAGAGTAGGTATAGTATCAGGAAGGAAATAAAACTTGAAGGAACAGTACAAAGACCAATGTTTAATAATTTTAAAAAGTTGCAAATGCAATTCCCTCTTTTAATTTTTTTTTCGTTTGTTTTTTAATACCATAGTGTTTTTTATGACATTGGGTAGGATTATAATTTTTAAACATGCTTAAATGTTAATTAATACGTGAACCTCTCATCCAGTGTCTCACGCCCTCTTAGAGTAAAGATATCTTTTCATTTTCTAACCCTAAAACTTGAGGTTTTTTTTTATTTGGAATTGCAATGTGATACACTCTTACATAGTTAAATAGGTTGAAAAAATGGTGTGTAGTCTGATGGACTACACACCATTTTTTCAACCTATTTAACTATGTAAGAGTGTATCACATTCAAGTTCAACCCTTCCACATCAAAGAGTTAAATAATTGTTAGGTATTTTATATAATCTTCATGACTGTACATGTATAATCTGTTCATCAATCTATCATTCTGTATTCTGAACCGCATAGTAATATGTAGCCCTCCAACTACAGCTATATCATTATCAAACCCATGTTTACGTCGTTAACCTATTATGGGAGAACTACATGGATAGCTGAATGTTAAAATAACTGTGAAATTTGAGCCCGATATGTTAAACAATATGGTTTTAGTGGAATGCAAACAACTAAAAATTTTGCCCCTCGCAGCTCTTTCGGGATTAAATATCCTTCATTTTTTACTAGTTCTCTTCTAAAGAATTTCCCCAGGATAACTCTGTTTTTCTTCGGTTTAATAATAAAAGCCATCATTTGTAGGCCACATTAATGCTGGAAGTAGGGTTTTAACCCCTTAGTGACAAGACATTTTGTGTTTAGCTGTAATTTTTTTCTTTCTCACATACAGTACCCACACAAATTATATGTTGTTTTTATCGTCATAAGAAGGGATTTCATTAGATACCATTATGTTCATCATATCTTATAATTTACTACAAAAAAATCATAAAATATGATTAAAAATTTTAAAAAACCCACTTTTTCTAACTTTGACCTAAAATATAATTGACACAAATAAAATCTTTAAAAAAGACCCCGTCTTTTTTTTTTTTTTTTTTTTTTTTAAAAACCCCGTCTAAATAGTTTCTAAATGTTGTCCCGAGTTAAAAAATATGCATGTTTCCATATTTTTGGGTATTTTTTGGCGAGTTATGGGGCAAAAACCAAAGTGTTTTTTGTTTTTTTCCTATATTGACCTTTTGACCCCAACCCGAACCCAAAATTTAACACTAACACTAAATTTAACCCCAACTCTAATCCTTATTATATCCCTTAATATTTTTTTATTTTAATTTAATTTTAACCCTATCCCTTATGCTAAAAATTATTTAATTTTAACCCTATAGGCTAATATAGCTATATAACCTGTTTTCAATTAATTAAATATGTATTTTAAATATTTTCCATTGCAATGCTACTTAACTACCACTAGGGGCAGTCAAGTAGCATAGTCAGAGCGACGGAAGTGAAGTTACTTTCATTTCCGAAGCTCAGACCGGCAGAGGGCTTAGCCATATTGACGGAGCAGCATGCTCCGTCAATATGGCTCCCCACGATCGCTCCGTGGGGCAATCGTGGGTGCCCCAAAATAGAAATTTCAGTGCTGGCTATTGCCTCGACATCGTTGATCGCGAAAACCGCTTGATTCACCGCAGGATGTGCCAGGCACGTCCTTTGTCGTTAAGGGAGTTTCTCCCAGGACGTGCCTGGCACGTCCTTTGTCGCGAAGGTGATAATTGTGTTAAGGCCAATGTTAAGTCTATGGAGGCAGGAGCTTGGCCGGTATTATTTTGTAGAAAAGGTGGCAACCCTAGCGCATAATGACTTTCAAGAGTCCTGGAAATTAACTGGAGAGCATGAAACCATGAGCGGATCCAGTGGTTTCACCTTGACTCATCAATAAGGGTCAAGTGATATCTCATCCATGTGGCAATAAGAGGAGCTGCATGTGGTCTGCTTTTGCTGTCATGTATATCCATCCCTCTTGGTTGCTGTACTGCAGCTTGGGGACATCTTCCTTGATAAGACGTCCAAGACAAGCAGGGTATGGGGGTTGGTGGCTTTCACAAAATATTGGAAAGCAATAGGCCAAAGGATTTTATTTATCTGTCATAAATGTCTTTATAAAGCTCTAAATTTGGTTTTCTCATTTAATATTGCTATATTAATGAGCTTCATTTATGAAGTTTGCAATGAATTTATAATGAGTATCCTTATTATGTTATGTTGAGAATACCAATAGGAAGCCAATACAATGTAGAGTTGTGCCAGTTTGTCATTTTAATTATTTAGTGGTATGCAATTATAATTTAATTGTTATTATCTGTTATGTATCACTTTTTATATAACCTTTGTAAGAATATGTCAATCCATTATAAAGGGGGCAGTATAGCGCCTTTTTGCTTGGATAACTTAAGCAATTTGTGACTTGCTTCTCTTATTACTTAAAGGGAAACGTAAACTTTTTTTAATGGATTGAAACCTTTAAGCAATTAGATTGAAACTAAAAATACCATAGGTCATTCCTTTTTGTGATGTCATTAAAGTATTTCATGTTTAAATTACACAGCGCTGTCATGTGTATGCGTAGTGCATACAGCATTCCTTATTTGGATAATCATGGTTGAATTGCTTCTTGAAGGATGAGAGAGACCGTAATGGTGTACACATCAGTTTAGCTGGCATGAAAGAGTATTTTAGCAGACCTCCCACGTGTAATAAGGTAAAAGAAATGAACTTATCCTAGAGATCAGGGGTAATATATAAAGGGGGTGGGTAATCCAGGGTTTATACAAATCAAGCAAACCGTGGTTTTTACCTCCTTACTTGACCTATTCAGGGTAGAATAGTCCCTATTTTGGACACACTATCCCACTGTCCTAAATAATGTTTGGTGTTTAAGAATGGATCACAAAGCAATAGAAATGTCTATGATTGGTCTGTGTAGGAGTAATTCACACAGCAAGCAGCCAATAGCAAGGGAGGAGATGATCATAGATACTGCACACCACGAAGATCCAACTCAACACATGGGCAGCCTGGATATGACTCCCGTTTGCCCAGTGCTAATTTTTAATTTGACAAAAGATACCTGATCTGATTAAAAGATTGTCAGGAATGTTTAGTCCTTCTTAAAACTGCAGTAAATGTACATATTGCCATATTCTTAGACTAGATTTCTTACCCAATTTAAGAGCCATCAACTGGCCATAAAGTCCTCAACTCCAGCAGGAAAAAAAATGCTGACATCGGCCTTCACAAAATTGGGTCTTCTGCCTCATTAATGTCTATTTTAGGGTTTGGTCTCTATAAGGCAAACAGGACATGCATCATACTCCAATGGTTACATAAATCAAAATCATTTTATTGGTTTCAGGCCAGAGTACTGCACTGAATTTCTTAGAATGATAGGCTTCGGTACTGATGAAATGGAAAAAGGAAGTAGATCGTAGGCTTCCATTCCATCTTCATGGACTCTTCATTGCTAAACCCTACTAGGCTACTACAAAAGAGAGTGCATTCAGAGCATGTTGACGCTCCTGATGTGCATGTGTGCCATCCCAGGCTCTGTACCTGTTTCACGCAGCTCATTCCTTTAGACCGTGAAGGAGGAGCAAGCCAGGTTGATATCACAGCAGCGCAGGGGCGTCACTAGGGTTGGTGTCACCCGGTGCGGAAACTCATGGTGTCACCCCCCCCCCTGGATTTCCTCCAATACAATGGGAAACAGATTCCTTAGTAATGCCAGTTAGATGGCCTATTAACTATGCCACACACAGGAGCCCCATAAATTGCCACACCAGAGCCCCATAAATTATGCCACACCAGAGCCCCACTATTTATGCCTCACCTCTGCCGAATTAATTATGACACACACACACGTGCCCCATAATTATGCCACAAAATAGTCCCTTAATTATGCCACACATGGGGCCCAATAAATATGCCACACACAAGCGCCCCATAATTATGCACACATGGAACCGCCATTAATTATGCAACACACATGAGCCCCACAAGGTGACAATTGTTCAATTCTAAAACAATACATATCTATACATACAGACATCTCTCTCTCTCTCTCTCTCTCTCTCTCTCTCTCTCTCTCTCTCTCTCTCTCTCTTTATAACAGCCAATTTGCCCAATTATATGTCAGTATCATTTTGTCATTAATAAGCCAGACAATTTGCCCATTAATATGCCAGTATTATTGTGCCAGATGCCAATACCATTGTGCCATTAAGATGGCAGTATTATTGTGCCATTCAGATACCAGTAATAATGCCATTCAAATACAAGTAATATTGTGCCATTCAAATACCAGTAATATTGTGCCATTCAGATACCAGGAATATTGTGTCATTCAAATACCAGTAATATTTTACTGGTAAAATACCCCCCTCGGGACGCCACGGCAGCAGCGCACCTTCTCCATGTGTGCACAAAAAACCGAGGCAGATCACCGTTAATACTCTTTCAATTTCCTTCATAGTTCACATTGAGGGAACATGTTACCAACATACTTATCCACCAAATTACAATCTAGGTAGGCAAGCAAGCAGCAAACGTGCATCTTATAAGTAGATTATACGGATACAGGATATGGATAACCTCATCATACACACCTGTGGGATAAAATGTTCCCTCAGGTGAAGACATAAGACTGTGAGGTTTACTTAAATAAAAACTGCCACCTGTAATATAAATAGAGATAAAAAAAAAAAAAAAACCCTCAGGCTATGACAGGAGAGAAATCTGTATGTTGAATGATTTAAAGCCGTGAAGATGAAATATTTTCAATTTCCAGATCACTCACGACACAATAGCTATAGATATATAAAGCAGAGAAAACAGCCTGGAGTGCATTCCTCATAAAGGCCACAACCTCTCATGCATCTATAATAGCTCAGGTTTGTTACCATGTGATGGGGGGGTTGGGGCACTGTAAGGATTTTTGCTGCACTAAATAAACATTTTTCCCCCATGCCCCATTCAGTTCTCTGCCACCCAGCCCAATCTTCAGCCAACTTCCTCTGACCATTATAAAATTTCCCAGAGCTTTTCTATAAATTTCCCCAAACCTTTCCTGCATTTCTCAGCCATCTTTATACATTCCCTATCAAAGGTTTTATGCTTACCAATTCTAGCCATATTTTATATGCTTCTTAAGCGATATCATGTGTAATTATTTGGTTCCTTTATTTTGGCAGTTACAATTCTGATACCAGTGTTAATTTAGCTGCATATGCATCTACACTTTTTCATTGTTCTGGATTTCTATGCATTTTTATATTTCAGAAAGAACCGTTTGCCAACAAATTCAGTTGTCTCATGTACTCCATTCTTTCTACATTAGTCAAGTCATTTGAATTAAAAAAAAAAAAAATCCTATTTAGAATATTTCATTGTTGCACCAAAGACACGTTAACCTTTGCAGGAAGATTACAACAATTTTCTTGTCTTTTCACGACATGTCTTCCAGTGCATGTCAGCTACTCTGAACAGCAAGATGGTGATTGGTGTATTTATTGAGAAAACGGACATGGGCAAAATGTAACATTTTATATATGTATAAATAGACACAAACAGAAGGGGTTTGGTATTCTGCTTTTGTCCTAACCCTCTGTGTAGTCTGTTCTAGAACAGAACTTGTAGCGTTGTTTATTACTGCAGTGGAAACACTCAACTACATTACAATACATCAGCCACAATAAATTAACCCCCTTAATGACCAGAGTGTTTGTCTCCAAGGATAAAAACACTGCAATTTTGTGTTGCTGGACCTGATCACTGTGTGAGAAGAGCTCAGGGACACAGATGCAGAGTCTTGTTCTGTGTCTTTAAAGAAAAATATTAAAATGTCTGTTACTAGTGACTGGCAGAGTGAGGCTCATTTGACACAGGGGATCCCGATGAGGTTACCTGCAGCTGGATCCACAGCATAGCATGGTACGAGGGGCCATTCTGTAAGGAGGATATACTATGTTGTCATCATGGTTGTTTGGGCTATGTATTGGAGGACGGCACTCTGAGCGAGGATGTGGAAGGATGTGGAAAATAATGGAGTCCTCCAGCAGTTACTGAACTTCACTTTCTATGATACCAAGCCAGCATTTTGAATCCCTAAACACTGCTGGAGTTCCACCTATTGCCAGACCTGCCTTAAAGTGGGTGTAGCAGAGACCACCACATACATTGCATATGGCTTTTTCAGAGAGTGCCTGAAGGCAACAGTGCTAATAGCTGAAGTGTGAATTTCCGATTTGCTATGTATTGGTAGGAAGTATAATGGTCTATCTTGCTGCTGGAGTTGCTTCCTTACCTATTTATCGTGGTGTTAACAACATGCATAATGTATCACTATTATGTGAATACTGATTTGGTCTTAGTTTGTTTGAACAACTGATTCCATTTCATGAAATAACGGTGTCCACGTGAATATATACAGTGATGTATCAGTGCAGTTAATTGAGGGGGGAATCAGATGATTTGCACCGCGGCAAATAGCGTAAGGTTTATTTCAAGACCACACCAGTTGAAAATATTAGTTTTTACATTATTTTTATACAGCACCATTCTATTCCGCAGGACACAGTAGTTCATACTGAAGGGTCATGCTCCTGAACAAGAATGACTTTTACACATATGTAGTATTTCCTGCCTTCCATGTCACAGATAACAGTTTCATTTCACACAGAATGTAGTAAGTTCATTTGTTTTTGTAGGTTATAGCGACCGTTCCATAGATGCCGCTACTATTATTAAAAAAACAAACCAGTTTCAATAATCTTACTTGGAAAATTAGTCTTTATTCAAAACATTGATTTATTCAAAAAACAAAAAATAATCAAAAAATTATTGAGAACATTTGAAGGATACAGTGACATTTACAAAGTAGAGAGAGAGTAATACTGCAAGAGCGTACATTTTTGAGGAGTAAGAACAACCCTCAATATTTTCTAAATAATGACAGAAAAGACACAAATATATTGGATAAAATCCTAATACTCACAAAAAAATACTAGCATTGTTAAAAGGCAATAAAGGCATAGTTTTCATTTACATATGCACATAGAATTATTTTTAAAAAATGTGTATTTATACTTTTGACACAGTAACAAATCATATGTACAAGTCCAATAAAAGTATGAAATTAAGTACAAATTAAGGTTTTTTGTAGCAATGATCTTCCCATTTAAGCAAACTATTGTATTCCAGAATTGTCCTTTTTCTACATCCATCTATTTTAAAAATGTATGGTATATTTGAAGGATAAGTGATAATGTACAATTGAGAAATCACTTTTTTTGTGCTACTGTAGGGTGCACAATGCTTAAGTACAGCTTTAAAAAAGATAATCAAAAATGTATGAGAATTACATTACTGTTTAGTTACGGCATGACAACAATTTACTGAACACTTTGTATAGATTTTAAAGAACTGCACTTTTTTAATACTCTTCACAGTTTATGTATTTATATTAAAGGAAAAAAAGTACCTACAAACCTTAAAAACAAATTAACATGCTTTATTATAGCTCTATGTAATAGATTGCTGAATCAATAAATCCTAGTGAAGGCCAAATTGCATTTCATAAACTTCCTGGTAATTTTGGATGGACCATCCATGGGAATGGGCTGAAACTGTGGTACATTTTTCCTTTGTGTATGGCATGGTGAACTTAAAGGGACTAAAATGTATAATGTGAATGTAGAGGGAAAACTTTTTAATCATGAAGTATATATATATAATATTTTAAAAGTGAAAAAATCAGGAGCCAGGTGTTCAGAGGCAGAGGTGCCTCTCTAAAGTCCCTATGGGCGCCTGCCAAAAGATGGCGGGACCTCCCAACGTCACTTGTGAGGTATGCCAGATCATGCAAATTGGAGAAATATAAACGGAGCTCACATTTACCCAGTCAGAGTAAGGCCACTCAAATTAGCCTCCATCTGAGAAGTGGGATTCTGCTGCAGTTATCTGGGTCTGTGATGAGCGGTAAACCACCATCTTTAATGTGGTTTGAGCTCTGCCTTTTTAAGACAGCATAGAAAAGTTATGTGGGAAGCGGTTAAGGCCACAGTCCCAAGTTAGTGATTTGCACCCACAATTTAACATTACATTAAAAGGAAATTCTGATTTAGTCAAGTCACTTGAGACTTTTTTTCCAAATGTAAATGCTAAAAATATTTATATCAAAAATAGATTTACATATATCAAATATGTATCATAAATTACAAAAACAAAATATAAAACAAGCTCAACCTCTCTTTTGGTCTTTTGCCTCCTTCTCTTTCTCTGTCCAGGTTTCTTTTCTTTAATTTCCTCCATTAACCCTGTTGTTCTCCCTTAAGAAGTCATTATCATGCATGATTTTTATTTTTTCTTTGCCACATCTTCCCCTCCTTCCCCACCACCTTCCATGAATCCAGGAGTGATGAAACATCCATCTGAGCAACAAAAGGAGCGACACCCCCTCAATTCTCCATCCTTAAATGGAATTAGAATGAAATCCACGCTGATGATCCAACTGTGAACCGTCTGTGACTATAAACACCCCTACCCAACCAGGGGAAGGACTGATCCCCTGCCCCAATGTGTACAGTTTTTGCACCAGGCTGTAAATATGAAGCTGCCTCTGTTTGTATGGAAATAAAATTTGAAAAATATGTTTTTGTTTGTTTGGTTACATTGTGCATGTCTTCAAAGAAGTCACCATATAACAGTCATTTAAAAAAGGTTCTATTCAGGTGATAATCGAGAGAATATAGTCTGTATAGGTCTGGTTATAGTTTTATATGTCTTAATATTGGAAATTGCTTCCTGGAGTTGATTTGGTTGTCGTCAGCAAGTTCTTTTATTATTTAGTCTGTAAATTGGAATGCTTCACAAAGAGAAGACGATCTCTTGATCACGGCTACAAGAAGTTTAAAGCGTTTGGTAAGTGGTCAACAAATGACTGGCCCCAAAAACATCTTACCGTGGAGGTCTGGGGAGTGATGTTTTTATAGATGTGGCAATGTGGGAGGGAGGCCTTAGGTAAGATCCTGTGAAGAGACAAGATATATTAATGAGTAAAAAAAACAAAAAACAAACATTATTTTGTACAATACACATTTGCACAAACAGAAGTTGCAATTCTCACCTTTTTGAGTTGATGGTCTCACTAAACCTATGAGTACTCTTGGTTCAGTTTGTTTTGGGTTTCCAGTGACATTATTACCTGATGGTTTAGGAACTGGTAAACGACTATTAGGGGTAGAGATTCCAGAGGAGCGGTGTGGGGCACGTACATGGGGCACTGTATATTTACCTGGTATGACAAAAAACATGCAACAAGTTAAAGGGATGCAACAAGTAAACATAAAAAAAATCCTAAATTTATACAGAAGCTTAAATGTGAATGCAAATGACAAGAACACTATACTTGCTGAATGTAAATTACATTGTATGTAGGGAATTTATAATTAGATAATAGTAGAGGTTGAGTATCCCTTATCCAAAATGCTCGGGACCGGCAGCATTTGGATAATGGATACTTTACAGAAAACTGATCAGTTCGGCAGCACTAGCCCTATGAGTGATCTAAATTAGCTAAATTCAATGTGAGCAATTTGCTCACATTGAATTTAGGTAAGCTAGATCATTTCCAGCAGTGGTGAACTTCCCTGCTCCACGGTGCTGGCGAGATGATCAGTCATCACGTGTAGTCCGTTTCACGACGCAGCGCTCTGGGAACTACATTTCTCCTGAGCGCTGGCACTTCATTTACGGCACCCAGGAGGGTGAACTAAAGGCGCTTCACCGCTGGACACCAGAAAGGTGAGTATCCCTTTTTTCAGGATTTTGGTTTTTGGATCTTTGGATAAGGGATACTCAACCTGTAATGCAATAAACAAATCAACCTACAAAACTAAAAAACAATGCTGTAAACCACATTACCTGCTATAGGGTTCACAGCTGGGCTTCTCCCACTACACGACACTACAGAATTATGTCTTCTTGGGCTGCCCTTTGATACATAAGTGTTCACAGCAGAGCCTTTAAACCTCTTTCCCTTTTCTTGAGATCCATTTCCTCTTCTCTTTTCATGAGAAAGGTTGCTGCACGGCACATCATTAGGTGGAGTAGATACATTTGGCAAATGGGACCTGTTTGGGCTGTCCTTTATTACATAAGTCTCTCTTCGGGGACTCCTCACACTCTTCGTACTTTGTGAAAGTAACAGGGCTTGGGGTCCAGCTGAAGTGTTGCAGACTGATAAGGAGACAACAGGTGAGCCAAGTTGGAAGTTAGGAATCGTAGAGTCTTTCATCAATGGCACAGGGTTAGATATATCTCCACAGGAAAGTGATTGGTTCCCAATCATGTGGACACTTCCTAAATTAGCTTGTGTGGAAGGGGTGTCTGTTTGATGCACCAACAAAACATTGACAGGTTTAATCTGTCTCTCACAGGAAGATTTGTCCTCTGCAGAAGATCTGTTCAATGTATCCAGCCAGTGCTGGCTCATGTTCTCCTTCTCCAACTCTTTTGCGAGCCTGTTGGCTTCTTTGGTAATTTCCTCCATTCCTTGAGCACTTAGTGGACTCCAGTGTTGCAGAAGGCTCCCCTCTTCAGTACTTGGTACATTCGTATCTCTGTGATGTCCAACAAGGCGAGAAGAGGAGCTTGAATTAACTAAGGGTACAATGTCATCCTCACCAACACTACAAGACAATAAGAAACATAGTGATAGATTTAGTATAGCATTGTATTACAATGATGAGAATGTGGGCATATTAAACGTTTCTCTTAGGTTACACACCCTGTCTCTTCTGAAATGTGTCAGATATATGGCACTATTTTATCCACCATGGTCATCATCCTGACTGAACACTTACAAGTAGAAGGATTAATTTCATCTATTTATTGTTTCTTCAATACCTTGCTCTGGGCAAGTCTTTTAACCATATGTTGTATTCCAAGGGAGTGACGTCCTCCCTTTATTGCAGAATTATGATACATTGAGACACTATATATTTGCTTTACAAGTGTACATCTCAAATAGTAAAACTCAAATTCCCTTTTTAATGCTAATATTTAATTTTAACTCTTACCTCAGAATCCAAAGGAAGAGTTTTGGTAAAAGGCATTGCAGTATTTGATGCAGCATATGATAAAAGTGTATTCATTAAACTGTGACCTGACAAGGGAATTGTAAAATGAGGCAAAATAATTTTTTTCCCCACGTTCATTCTCTAATAAGTAGACCGTATTATTTACCCCTTACTGACGCAAGGATGTTCTATGCTGTCCTATATTTTTTGGTCCCCAAAACCCCCCACTATAAATTGTCTTTTTGGACCCAAAAAAAATATAGGAAAGCATAGAACATCCTGCATTTAACAGCTCATGTGTTTGAATCGTGCTGCAGGTACTTGCAGCGGGATCTCACCCGTCAGATGAGGCCACTTTGAGTTGCCTCAGACTGACAGGAAAAATGTAGCCAACGCTCAAAACGAGCACCGGCTACATTTTCCTAAATTGCGCAGTTTGGGCATGCCCCTGTGATGTCACAAGTGACGTCAGGAGGTCTCATGATTTTTTGGCAGACATCCACAAGGTCTATTTAGACCCTGACTGGCTCTCTGCAACTGTGTCCCTGGCTACCGATCACATTGTGATCAGGGCCAGGAACAAAAACTGGAGTTTTGGTGCTTGCTACTTCTGGGACGCAAGCACCATGCGTCACCAAGAGGTTAAAACATCTTATTATCACCAACTGATTTTCGTAACTTATATTTCTCTTTCCCTTTTCTGCTCATCTGATACTCTCCTCAAATCACCGGACCTTGAAGGAGAAATAAAGTTGGCTCTGCAGAATGCATTGTTAAATCTTGAGAGCTCTTCAAGTGCAAGAAACTCACTAGGTCTGTTCCTACACAATGAATAGATAAGTTGGTGACATGAAATGTTCCAATGGAAAAACAACATATTTTTGACCCTTTCATTTGAGCATCACAGATTTCATCTCTTCATTAACCTGTTTCCACAAATCAGATCTATATATACAGACACGTCCAAAATAAAGGGTGTGTATATGTCCGATCAAAATGAGCAGCGGGTGAGCTCAAAGCTGCAAGCTCTCCGAACAGGATTTTCTCCAGGAGCCTGTTTGTAGCTCTTCCATGAGAATCCTGCTAAACTCAATGTTTAGATCATTTTTTGATTCTCTATATTCACAGTATAAAAAAATATATATTTAGCTGATTGAATACCTTTAAAATTAATTACATTTGCCTGTATCAGATTTAATTACAACACTGCTTTAGTGCAGCAAGGTAAGCTTTTTCCCTCTCCAAAGTGACATGTCAAAGGAACCTGTGATTAAATAGCTATTTTAGTTAACCTAGTTTTTAAATCCCATTTCCCTTTCAATGACGCATCAAGTAGCATAGTGTACTATTTGTGTTGATGCCAGTTTACTTAAGATGCAGTGTTTCTGACAGCTGTATTTTTAGTTATGTATAAATATGATTATTTGAAGTAAATACTGTAAACTTTGTAGTTCAGGTTGGCATTTGCATAGATGCCATAAAACAGAAACAATTCTAGGTGGCCAATAACACTTGTGTCAGCAATGCTGTATTTATGTTTATTCCTTTGCATGTGCCTCTTGTGTTCCTTAACCCATGCCTTGTATTGCTTACCCTTAGTTTAGTTTCTGCTTTATCTTGCTTATGTTTTCCCTCTGTCCTGTAGCCCTGCACTCTGTATTTTAGTTCTGCTAGCCCTCCGTCACTTTTCTGTTTTAGCTCTGCTCGGCTATCACTTAGTTAATTTCCTCTCTAGTCCTGGGACCTGCTTCAAAGATCCTCCAAGTGATTGCAGTTACTTAGCACCAGGTCCTGTGTCTCCATCCTGCAACGTAGCTCCTGATTTCGGGCGCTCAGGGTCTATTACAACCTGGGATCTCGTGCGTTGCACTACTCTTTGTATTCTGGTTTGTGCTATTCTGTGAAGGGAGTAGTACACAGCGTTGTATGAGATCTTCATATTCTTTCCAACTTCTTGCATCAAAATGCCTTCACTTCTCAGAACAAGACTAGACTGACAAGTTTCAGAAGAAAGTTCTGAAAGTTTGTTTCTGGCCATTCTGAGCCTGTAGTCGAACCCACAAATGCTGATGCTCTAGATACTCATGTAGTCTAAATTTTTGTTAGCGCTTTAATCAGCGTAATAGTTTTTAGCTGTGCTCACATAATTCCAAAAGGGCTTTCTAATGATCAATTAGCCTTTTAAAATGAGACATTTGGATTAGCTAACACAACATACTATTGTAACACAGGTTGCCAACAATGGGCCTCTGTAAGCCTATGAAGAAATTCCATAAAAAAAATATCAGCAGTTTCCAGCTACAATAGTCCTTTACAAAACTAAGAATGTCTATTAGACATGTGCAAAACTAAAATTTTCGTTTCGTTTTCGTCCATTCGGACGAAAATGTTATTTATTTCGTCTAAAACGAATTTCGTTCATTAGTGCATTCGTTTCAGACGAAATTCGTTCATTATTTTCGTTTCGTTAATTTTTTTCGTTCGTTTTATAGAATACAATGTAATACTATTGGCTTTCTATAAACCGAACGAGAGCCCCATTCATAAGAAATTCTTATGAATGGGGCTCTCGTTCGGTTCATAGAAAGGCAATAGTATTACTTGTATTCTATAAGCCGAAAGTCTATAAACCGAACGACTTTCGGTTTATAGACTTTCGGCTTATGGAATACATGTAATCCTATTGCTATTCTATAAACCGAACGACTTTCGGTTTATAGAATAGCCATAGGTTTACATGTATTACATAAGCCGAAAGTCTATAAACCGAAAGTCGTTCGGTTTATAGGCTGTCGGCATTTAACTATACAGAGACAGAGTCTCCATTCATAAAATTATGAATGGAGACTTTGTCTCCGTGTAGTAAAATGCCGACAGCCTATAAACCGAACGTTCGGTTTATAGGCTGTGGGCATTTTACTACACGGAGACAAAGTCTCCATTCATAATTTTATGAATGGAGACTCTGTCTCCGTGTAGTAAAATGCCGACAGCCTATAAACCGAACGACTTTCGGTTTATAGGCTGTCGGCTTATGGAATACATGTATTCCTATTGCTATTCTATAAACCGAAAGTCGTTCGGTTTATAGAATAGCAATAGGAATACATGTATTCCATAAGCCGACAGCCTATAAACCGAACGTTCGGTTTATAGGCTGTGGGCATTTTACTACACGGAGACAAAGTCTCCATTCATAATTTTATGAATGGAGACTCTGTCTCCGTATAGTTAAATGCCGGCTTTTAACTATACGGAGACAAAGTCTCCATTTATAATTTTATGAATGGAGACTCTGTCTCCGTATAGTTAAATGCCGGTGTTCTGACAAATTTCTGGAGCAAATTCTCCTGCGCAATCGCAGGAGAATTTGCTCACTGCGCATGCGCATAAAGTTACAGCTGATAACTCAGCTGTAACTTTGTGACCACCGCGCATGCGCCAGCTGCGCAACCCACCTCCCGCCCCCTCACACCCCCTGCACACCCCTTCTTACCAGATCATCGACCACAGCGATACACAGCGCATGCGCACGCCTATCCAGCCGTTTGGGAATGTGCGCGTCCGTTGTTGTGTTCTTAAGGTGGTAAGTAACATGGGGCGTCGGGACATAAGGGGGCAAGCATCCTGGTGAGGGCTGCCTCATCTTGATGGGATTTGTGATCCTCCTGCTGCATCAATAATACAGCAGGAGGATCACAAATCCCATCAAGATGAGGCAGCCCTCACCAGGATGCTTGCCCCCTTATGTCCCGACGCCCCGTGTTACTTACCACCTTAAGAACACAACAACGGACGCGCGCATTCCCAAACGGCTGGATAGGCGTGCGCATGCGCTGTGTATCGCTGTGGTCGATGATCTGGTAAGAAGGGGTGTGCGGCGGGTGTGAGGGGGCGGGAGGTGGGTTGCGCAGCTGTCTCATGCACGGTGGTCACAAAGTTACAGCTGAGTTATCAGCTGTAACTTTATGCGCATGCGCAGTGAGCAAATTCTCCTGCGATTGCGCAGGAGAATTTGCTCCAGAAATTTGTCAGAACACCGGCTTTTAACTATACGGAGACAAAGTCTCCATTTATAATTTTATGAATGGAGACTCTGTCTCCGTATAGTTAAATGCCCACAGCCTATAAACCGAACGTTCGGTTTATAGGCTGTCGGCTTTTAACTATACGTTTGTCTCCATTCATAAATTTATGAATGGAGACTCTGTCTCCGTATAGTTAAATGCTATTGTATTCTATAAACCGACTCTATTTCGGCTTATAGAATGCAATAGTACTACGAATGGACGAATGAACGAATGATTTTCCTTTATTAACTATTCGTTCATTCGATTTAGTTAGCTTAGCATTTTCGTTCTTCGTTTTTCGGGCGAATGGACGAAAATGCAATTTTCGGACGAAAATGCATTCGTCCGAAAACGAATGCACATGTCTAGTATATATTCACATGTAAATTGCTTTTTTAATAAAAAATTATGATATAAATAAAATCATGTTTTTATTTCCTTTTATGTGACAATGCTGCCTCTCTCTTTCCCTTGCCCCCAGATTTGTCGCTCTCCCCCCCTTAGTGTTGTCTCTCTCTCACCCTCCCTTTGGCTCCCCCCTCGCTCCCCTTGTGTCTGTCTCTTCCCCCCTTCCCTCCCCTTGTTTCTCTCTGCCCCCCCCCCCCTTGTTATTCTGTCCCCCCCTCACCTGTTTCTTGCTCCCTGGTGGCTAGTGGGGGCAGCCGGGGGATGTATGCACTATACATAATAGACGGAAGTGTCGGGCAGCATGGAGGTTGTCTGCACGATTCGTGCAGACATCCCCCAGCTGCCCGATTCTCCCTGGTGGCTAGCGAGGCAGCGGTGGATGTCTGCGCGATGAGCGAGACCTCCCCTGCTGCCGCCCGGAACGACAGCCAGGACTTTTATGAGGAAGCCGGAAGTACCCAGCTTCATCATAGAAGTCCCGGCGGTCATGCCGGGCGGCAGCAGGAGAGGTCTCGCTCATCGCGCAGACATCCTCCGCTCCCTCGCTAGCCACCAGGGAGAATCGGGCAGCTGGGGGATGTCTGCACGAATCGTGCAGACAACCTCCATGCTGCCCGACACTTCCGTCTATTATGTATAGTGCATACATCCCCCGGCTGCCCCCACTAGCCACCAGGGAGCAAGAAACAGGTGAGGGGGGGACAGAATAACAAGGGGGGGGGGGGGCAGAGAGAAACAAGGGGAGGGAAGGGGGGAAGAGACAGACACAAGGGGAGCGAGGGGGGAGCCAAAGGGAGGGTGAGAGAGAGACAACACTAAGGGGGGGGAGAGCGACAAATCTGGGGGCAAGGGAAAGAGAGAGGCAGCATTGTCACATAAAAGGAAATAAAAACAAGATTTTTTTATATCATAATTTATTATTTAAAAAGCAATTTACATGTGAATATATACTAGACATGTGCATTCGTTTTCGGACGAATGCATTTTCGTCCGAAAATTGCATTTTCGTCCATTCGCCCGAAAAACGAAGAACGAAAATGCTAAGCTAACTAAAGCCGGATGAACGAATGGTTAATAAAGGAAAATCATTCGTTCATTCGTCCATTCGTAGTACTATTGCATTCTATAAGCCGAAATAGAGTCGGTTTATAGAATACAATAGCATTTAACTATACGGAGACAGAGTCTCCATTCATAAAATTATAAATGGAGACTTTGTCTCCGTATAGTTAAATGCCCACAGCCTATAAACCGAACGTTCGGTTTATAGGCTGTGGGCATTTAACTATACGGAGACAGAGTCTCCATTCATAAAATTATAAATGGAGACTTTGTCTCCGTATAGTTAAAAGCCGGCATTTAACTATACAGAGACAGAGTCTCCATTCATAAAATTATGAATGGAGACTTTGTCTCCGTATAGTTAAATGCCCACAGCCTATAAACCGAACGTTCGGTTTATAGGCTGTGGGCATTTAACTATACGGAGACAGAGTCTCCATTCATAAAATTATAAATGGAGACTTTGTCTCCGTATAGTTAAAAGCCGGCATTTAACTATACAGAGACAGAGTCTCCATTCATAAAATTATGAATGGAGACTTTGTCTCCGTATAGTTAAATGCCCACAGCCTATAAACCGAACGTTCGGTTTATAGGCTGTGGGCATTTAACTATACGGAGACAGAGTCTCCATTCATAAAATTATAAATGGAGACTTTGTCTCCGTATAGTTAAAAGCCGGCATTTAACTATACAGAGACAGAGTCTCCATTCATAAAATTATGAATGGAGACTTTGTCTCCGTATAGTTAAAAGCCGGCATTTAACTATACAGAGACAGAGTCTCCATTCATAAAATTATGAATGGAGACTTTGTCTCCGTGTAGTAAAATGCCCACAGCCTATAAACCGAACGTTCGGTTTATAGGCTGTCGGCTTATGGAATACATGTATTCCTATTGCTATTCTATAAACCGAACTTTCGGTTTATAGAATAGCCATAGGATTACATGTATTATATAAGCCGAAAGTCTATAAACCGATCGTTCGGTTTATAGACTTTCGGCATTTTACTACACGGAGACAAAGTCTCCATTCATAAAATTATGAATGGAGACTTTGTCTTCGTGTAGTAAAATGCCGACAGCCTATAAACCGAACGACTTTCGGTTTATAGACTTTCGGCTTATGCACTACATGTAATCCTATGGCTATTCTATAAACCGAAAGTCGTTCGGTTTATAGTTTAGCAATAGCATTACATGTATTCTATAAACCGAACGTCGTTCGTTTTAAAGACTTTCGGCTTATAGAATACTATTGGCTTTCTATAAACCGAACTAGAGTCGAGTCCCCATTCATAAGAAATTCTTATGAATGAGGAGGGACTCTAGTTAGGTTTATAGAATGCCAATAGTATTCTATAAGCCGAAAGTCTTTAAAACGAACGACGTTCGGTTTATAGAATGCATGTAATGCTATTGCTGTTCTATAAGCCGAATGTCTTTCGGCTTATAGAACAGCAATAGCATTACATGTATTCTATAAACCGAACGTCGTTTGTTTTAAAGACTTTCGGCTTATAGAATACATGCTGCTATTGGCTTTCTATAAACCGAAAGAGTCCCCATTCATACGAATAGGTCAATTGACCTATTCGTATGAATGGGAACTCAATTTCGGTTTATAGGAAGCTAATAGCATTACATGCATTCCATAAACCGAAAGTCATTAATGTCGGTTTATGGAATGTAGTACAATGCTATTGGTATTGTAAACCGACTCTATTTCGGTTTAGAATGCCAATAGCACGAATGGACGAATGGACGAATGAACGAATGATTTTCGTTTATTAACCATTCGTTCATTCGGATTTTGTTAGTTAAAATTTTCGTTATTCGTTTTTCGGACGAATGGACGAAAATGCTATTTTCGTCCGAAAATGCATTCGTCCGAAAACGAATGCACATGTCTAATGTCTATACTGTATTTCTGATCCATTTGATGTTATTTTCATGGACAAAATCTGCCTTTCAGTCAAAAACAAGGATGTTTCTAAGTGACCCCAAACTTCTGAATTGTAGTGTAGTTGTGTCCATATCACTCCTTTATTTAGTATATATGCAGGCATAAAACAAGCCCAGCTTAACCAGCAAACCCTGGCAAAGTGCAGCCTTCAGATTCTAAACAACCAGTACTTCAAAAAACAAGTGTAAATATTTACCATCAAACATGAAGTTTCCCAGTGGTATACAAATCAACAATTGTAATTTTTGGTTGCAAATGGCAGAGTTCATGTTAGGAGACAGCTGCTTTAATTAAAATAGGGTGCAGGAGATATTTAGGTGTTGGGAATCTATTGTGGAGTTGGTAACTTGCACAAGACAAGATTAACTACACTTACGGAATGGACTGGTACCTCACTTTGTTAGAGATATGTCGTCCAATTCTGGCTTAATTTTCCAACAATCCTAAACACACATCAAACCTGTGCCAAGAGTATCTCAAGTCCAAGGAATGTTTTTTTTTATTTTTTATAGCTTTACCCCCACAATCACTGGGCCAAAAGCCTATTGAACAGCTCAAGAAATGGGATGCTTAAATAATCTGGACCGTAAAATTACGCAAAAATTTGTACAATCAATACCAGAGTCAAAGCAATTATTAAGGTAAATGGTCACACCAAAAATATTTTTTTTTAATTTTAAGTACATAATAAGAAACGTACTAACCACTTTTATTAGTGGAGATTGTGTTTTTGTTTGAGAATTACAGTGTACTTTGTAAAAACAATTACCTTTTTCAGAAATACTGAAATTAAAGCAGATTGTGGCAATTAACTCAGACGTTTTAGACTATACTGCACATATACATAAAATATATTGACATATATTAGACATATATATTACACACATATATACGCTTGTTGAGGAAAACATGCTGGGAAGTTAGGAATAAAATTATTTACCTATCGGGTGGTGAACATGGTTCGAAATCAAAGGTCTCTTCTGTGATCAGAGGGAGATCTGAAAGAGAAGAACATAGAGCACTCAGAGACAAAACAATGGTAACCAACTAAATATTACGCCAAAGATATATTGTATGTGTCTTATTTACCTTCCAGCAATGGATCCATGGATGAAAGTGACCTGTACCTTTAACAGATGTCCTGGGGGGAAAAAAGACAGAACAAAATAATTTGAAAGACACAGCAGTTAGTAAAGTCGTGTGTATCTATTAAGATACACATCGGGTTTACTTAAATGTCCAGGGACATGTTTTGTTTAACCCTTGCTTTTGCACAATGTTTAACGCTCCTTTAAAACTGTGAAATGCAAAGGTAATGGAACAATCCAGTATATTTTATAGATAAAAAAACATTGCTGAATAAGTACAATAATATGTAACCGTTGTCAGACATTTAGGTAACGATGCAATAATATCAAGAAAAGTAAGATAGGCTTTTCCAGTTACTAATACAGGTTGAGTATCGTTTATCCAGAAATCAGTTATCCAAAAATGTTCGGATTTTGCCACAAGTTGGAAAATTCCCCACACACCTGTCAGAATTAAAATGAATGTTACGATTTAGTTCCACTTAAAAAAACAACAATAAGAAACAGAAAAGTGGTTATCTCAAGTAATTTCCCTTTGTGGTCAGGAGGTGGTGCCACAGCGCACAGAGTGTAGTCACCTGCAGTACTAGAACACCGTGTCTGTCTATATCCAAAAGTACATTAACTATATTTATATTTGTGAGAGTAGGGTTTTTTTTTTTTTTATCATCACACCCATGCTCATCGAGTGTCAAGGGTCTTGTCTGACAGATATTTGAGGAGAAAAACGTACCATGCCAGTATATCATGCAAAGAGTTAGGGGACTGCTTGCCATCCTGTATGCTTTAACCCAGTTATAGTACATATACACACACAGACATGCATACCCGGCAAACTGATGCCATATAGTTAAACCAGCGTTTGATAAATATTTGTAAACTTTAAAGGGTCCCTCAAATTCAGGCTACTCAGACCACCATTGTATTTATTGTGCTTATCTCAAATTAGCACAATACAAAAATGAATCGGCCGATGTGGCCAACTTTCATGTCAACATTTATGAAGTCAATCTCCTCTGGCTCGGTCCTTCCCCTAGGCTTCTATGAGTAGGACTTCGGCTTATTGTTTGAAAATCTATAGAATTTTGCCTTCTGACCCCCCATAACTGAATGTGGTTCAGTTATGAAAGTCAGGCCATATTGGGTAGCTGAACTACTTTATGACCCATGTTCGGGCCAGAGCGAGGCATACCAAGTAGACTCTTAAGGGTCAAAACAGACCTACTCAGGATCCAGTTTAGCAATTTTTTTTCTCTACTTCCATAGCCTTCTATGTTAAACAATAAAAAAAATGTAGGCATCAAAACTATGGCACCCTGGCTCTCAAGATTTGTCAAGTCCTGCAGATAGAAAATTCACCATTATTAATTTTGGTGATGTAAATCAATGCATCAGTCCTTCTCATGAAAGTTATATTGTGTGTGTGTGTGTATCATTATATATATATATATTACAAACACACACACAAACAAACAGATCAGCCATAACATTATGACCACCTGACTAATATTCCCCTTTTGATGCCAAAACAGCCCTGACCCGTCGAGGCATGGACTGCACTAGACCTCTGAAGGTGTTCTATGGTATCTGGCACCAAGACGTTAGCAGATTCACGGATCAGACTTTTTTGACCAGCACATCCCACAAATTCTTGACTGGATTGAGATATGGGGAATTTGGAGGCCAAGTCAACACCTTGAAGCCGTTGTTGTGCTCCTCAAACCATTCCTGAACCATTTTTCCTTTGCGGCCAATGCCATCAGGGAGTACAGTTTACATGATGTGCATCTATACTTAGGTAGATGGTATGTGTCAAAGTAACATACAAATAAATGGCAGAACCCAAGGATTCCCAGCATAACTTTGCCCAAAGCATCACACTGCCTCCGCTGGCTGGTCATAATGTTATGGCTGATCGTGGAGATGGAATCCAGCGAGGTCATGTGACTTAGGCATGCCATCTCAGAACTCCTGGCGGAAGAGTCTGGATGCATCAGAGGCAGTCTGTTTGTAGCACACAGACATCCACCGGCTACCTGCAAGGAGGACCAAGGTCTTCTTCAGCTCTGCGGGTGTACTGTATCCTAGTCTGACCTCTATTTGAGGTCTGAATATAAGCATTTGCTCTGAAAAAAACCTGGTCTTATATTCAAGAAAATAAGGTAGCTTAGGTTGAAAAAAGGCTTGCATCCATCAAGTTCAACCCTTATCCTTGTTTACCGCTAATTATTCATAAGAAGGCAAATCCACCCCCCTTATATTGGAAAAATACAATTTCTCCTGAGTGACCCTTTAATTTAAACATGGTAGTTAGAGCTCAATCAATAGTTCAAATATGTCATGTGAAATATTGTAGTCTATGTTGTGACATAATAAAGAACGGAGCTTAAAATATTATAAATAAAATCCTAACCCCTCTCTGACTGTCATTGGAATGCTTTTTAACCATTTATGTGGCAGTTCAGGGAAATAATGATGCCTAGGTACAGTTCAGGATTACTTGCCATGGTTGAACCCAATTAAATATTTATTTTTATTTTCCGAGCTTCGAACTGCCAAAGCAGTTCGTGTATAAATCAATCATATTAAACGGGGTAGGGGGAGGAGGTTATGTGGCTGTATTTGTAACACTGCAATTGTTGCTTAATATTGTTAAACCTAAATGTTTGCTCACAACATACATGGAGCAGAATAACATACCACTTACATTAAACATTCATTATTTAAACTGTAGAGGTTTATAGGTCTGGGATTTTATTTAAACAGGGTAAGGGGTTGTCAGTTTTCTTCTCTGGCCAAGTCCTGCTGTAGGGATTGTAATTAGCATTTATTCTTGTTAAAATGAATGCTTTGCATAAAATGAACCTGCTAGTAAACTGGACGTGGATAAAGGAAACTGTTGGAAGGGATAAATGTGGGGAAGGTGGCATAGAAACATGTCTAGATTGCTTACAGCAGCTATTCAGCAACAACTGAATTGATTTTGTTCTACACTGAAAGAGAGGCTTAATGAGCGAGTCTGCCTGGGGAAGCAGGAGGTGGGGAGGTTTTTTTGTTTTAAAAACAGAAGGATATTTTAAAAGAAAAAAACACAGAGAGATGTTGCACAGGAAGGAGGACAGAGTTTATATTATATTACATATACGTTCTAATGTGTAACCGTATTGGACATTTTACCGCGGATCATATTTGAGAATCAGAGAATGCTCAATAACGTCTATTCAGTAAAACTGAACTGACACGTGAACTCCCCCCCTCCAAAAAACAGGTATTAATAGCGGAGTTTGAAAAATTCTCCAATATGCAGCCTGTCTAATTATGCTATTAATAACTGATTTTTGCTGTTCACTGGTAGTGTATGTTTTCGGATGAGACACCTCATAAATAAATATGAGCATCCCAGCAAATCTCAAATTCCTCTGCAGTAATGGCCTGTCACGGTCTTCCAAAGCTACCAAAGACCCATTTGTCTACTCCATTCCACAATTTCCTTCTTAGGTTAACCACAATGAAATACCTCATTTAATTAGTGCTTAAATCATTAAATAAAAAAAATAAATCCCCTTTTAAGATCTGCTGTAAACGGGATACTAAATAGCCAGTTTTTGCAATCACGGTTTGATGTGAAAAAGTGTTATCACAAAGATATTAAAGAGTATAGTAAAAAGATCCACCTATGTTATTTTCAGTCTTCCTCTGCAGCAGTTTTCATGCTTTCCTCTACAGAAGTGCTGTCATTAGCTATTAGTGTGGAATCAACCTCTCTATAAAACGACAGCTGTTTCAAGGGCTTGGAATGCTGAGGGGCATGGCATTAGCCAGCTCTGTGTGCGGTGTTGTAAAACAAGAGATTGGGCCCTGACTAAAGAAAATGCAGTCTTGTAATAACTGCTGGGAGTTGCTTTGCTTCAGCATAATATTCCAAGCCTCAAAAGGGTTATCTGGATAACTAGTGTTAAATATCATTAGCTTTCTAATAAAATGAGTAAATACAGATTTAATAAGCAGTGGCAGGAATTATTGAAATTTGCACAATCACTTTAACAAGTCACTGGATATTGTACCATTAAATGCCATTATTTATAATAGACATTTAAAAAAAAAAAAAAAAAAGTGTTTTTTGGTTAACATAAACAAATCAGAGAAACGAGGGGGAGGGGGGTAGACAGAGACAAGGGGAGGGAGGGGGGAGACAACACTAATGGGGGAGAGAGAGAGAAAGCTGGGGGCAAGGGAAAGAGAGGCAGCATTGGCACATAAAAGGAAATAAAAACAAGAAATGCATTTTTTGATATCATAATTTTTTATTAAAAAAGCAATTTACATGTGAATACATACAACTTGAACTTTTTTCCTATAGGGTAGTCTTTTATTCAGGCTTTTAGTTTTTTTCCTAATGGAATATCCAAAGTTTGGGGGGGTCGTCTTATAATAGAGCAAATACGGTATTTTAGGTCCCATTGCAAAACAATGGAAGTAGATGATTTATATTGAAATTGACAAAATGGATGCTACCTTCGCATGTTTGTAATGCCCAGAGTGCTGGTCTCAATAAAATTGATTTAATGGCGAGAGGGAGTAAGTGGACATGCTTTTGTTCTTCAATTCAACTGTAGATAGCATCAAGAATAACGTTGATGTGCACATGCCATTAAGTAGTACCCATGCATTATAGCATAACTACTGGCACAGAAGAAGTGTCTGGAGGTGCCATATCATATAAAGGTGAGAGGGTCTATAGCTGAGAAGAAACCAGCAAAAAGTATTGCAGATAAATATATTGTTTTTAAACATTAACTTTAATATGCAGTAATCTGTTTGGTTTAGTGAGGCTGCAGTGCTCTTTAAGCTTTTAATGCTTGAGCACACTGGAAATTAATATTTAAACTACAACAGCATTAGGTATAATTTCCCAACCTTCAATACAAGACAAACAGCCCACCATGTTCAACTTGGCACACAGCAACAATTGCTAATAAAGGGGAGACTAAGCTTGATCCAGTAAATCCTTAATGGCCACAGTATGACAGTCCGATTTACACTTGAGTTAATATGGACTATAAACTATCTATGTAAATAGGTTCAGTTCACTGCAGATCAAACAATATTAATCTGCCCTCATTAGAAGGGTTGACACAAGATGGACTGATCCATATACAAATTTGACTATTCAATATGGCCAACTTCAGCCTGAAATTGGCAATTTTCTCTGGTTTGCGGGTGGGGATGGGGGAAGAACCCTAAATCGGCTAAAACAGCCACATTTCTAGCATTTCAATTACCTAGTTCTTAACTTTTTTCCTTTAGGTTTTCCCTATAGCTAAATTTGGAGTAAGGGTTTACGTTAATATCTCCATCTTCTTTTGAAATCCATTGATTCAGTACCTTTCAGCAGCTATTCCCAAAAGTACTGTATTTGCTCGAATATAAGACGACCCTCCAAACTTTGGATATTCCTTTAGGAAAAAAACGAAAAGCCTGAATAAAAGACTACCCTATAGGAAGTACAATGTATGTGGAAACAAAACATTAAAAAATTACTAACTTAAAATTTGACAAAGGCTGGTGGTAGAATTAGTGCATGGAAAGTGTTAAAATACTACCATTTGAAATACCCTAGGGTGTCTAGTTTGCAAAAATGTATGGTTTTGTGGGGTAAAATACACATTCTGGCTTCAAAAATGTCCCAAATGGAACATGGGCGCACTTTGGCAAAGATTGGTGGTAAAATGGCTACATGAAATGTGTCAAAATACCCCAAGTTAAATGCCCTGAGTGGTCTAGTTTTCAAAAATATGTACATGTTGGGGGTCATTCATGGATTTAGTACAGATATCAGTGTTACAATGTCACTATCGACAATTTAAAAAAAAAAAAAAAAAAAAAGGATTTTAAAATAGCTTTGCACTACTTATAGTTCTGGCCCTGTAAAATGAATGAAAAAGCACAAAAACATAAAACATGGGCTATTTCTGAACTCAGGACATATATTAGAAACTATTTAGCAGTGTTTTTTTGTTGTCTCTTGTACATGAGTATACGATTTTTCAAATAAAAGTCATAAAAAAATTTGTTTTAATTTTTTTGCCATATTTTATTATTTTTTTTACATCAAATTATATGCCATTATCAAAATAATGGTATCAAAAGAAAGCCTTTCTTATGACGATAAAAATGGTATATACCGTATTTGCTCGAATATAAGACGAGGTTTTTTTCAGAGCAAATGCTCTGAAAAATCCCCCTCGTCTTACATTCGAGGTCGTCTTATAATCTGACCTCAAATTGAGGTCAGACTATAAGACTGGGATCCAGGTCCCCAGCAGAGCTGCAGGGGACCTGGATCCCCCTCTCTAGCAGCAGGGGATGTCTGCGCAACGAGCGCAGACTCCCCTGCTTCCGCCCGGCACGACCGCCGGGGCTTCTGTGAAGAAGCCGGGAACTTCCGCTTTCGTCACAGAAGTCCCGGCGAGCGTGCCGGGTGGCAGCAGGGGAGGTCTGCGCTCATCCTTCCTGTCTTCCTCTGCTGCCCCACTAGACACCAGGGAAAAGCGGGCAGCTGGGGGATGTCTGCACTATACGTGCAGATATCCTCCATGCTGCCCGACACCTCCATCTATTATGACGGACCAGCTGTCCGTCATAATAGACGGAGGTGTCGGGCAGCATGGAGGATATCTGCACGTATAGTGCAGACATCCCCCAGCTGCCCCCACTAGCCACCAGGGAAAGTGGGGAGATGGATAGAGAGAGAGAGGGGGGGGGATAGAGAGAGGGGGGGGGGATAGAGAGAGAGAGGGGGGGGAATCGAGAGAGAGGGGGGGGGGATAGAGAGAGAGAGGGGGGGGATAGAGAGAGAGAGGGGGGGGGATAGAGAGAGAGAGGGGTGGGATAGAGAGAGAGAGGGGATAGAGAGAGAGAGGGGGGGGATAGAGAGAGAGAGGGGGGAGAGAGAGAGGGGGGATAGAGAGAGAGGGGGGATAGAGAGAGAGGGGGGATAGAGAGAGAGGGGGGATAGAGAGAGAGGGGGGATAGAGAGAGAGGGGGGGATAGAGAGAGAGGGGGGGATAGAGAGAGAGGGGGGGGATAGAGAGAGAGGGGGGGGATAGAGAGAGGGGGAGAGAGAGAGACTAGGGGAGGGAGGGGGGAGATAGAGAGAGAGACTACACTGGAGGGGGGAGGGAGAGAGGCCGCAAGGAAATAAAAACAAGAAATACATTTGTATAATATCAATTTTTAATTACATATTAAAAAGCAATTTACATATATACAAGTTAAACTTTTTTTTCCCTATAGGGTAGTCTTATATTCAGGCTTTTAGTTTTTTTCCTAAAGGAATATACAAAGTTTGGGGGGTCGTCTTATAATCAGGGTCGTCTTATAATCGAGCAAATACGGTAGTTTGTGTGGGTACACTAAATGAGACAGAAATAAATTACAGCAAAACACAAACACCTCAGAAATGTTAAAACAGCCCATGTCACCAAGCGTCGGACAAGCCAAAAAAGTCATGTCACTAAGGTAGGGCTTGACAAATTTATTTTGATTTTAGGAGCCAGACATTTTTTTTAGGAGCCAATCACGCAAACATAAACACAATTCATAAACACACATACTTTACATATACACATATATACAAACACCTCACACACACATATATACACAAACACCTCACACACACATATATACACAAACACCTCACACACACATATATACACAAACACCTCACACACACATATATACAAACACACATACTTTACATATACACATATATACAAACACCTCACACACATATATACAAACACCTCACACACACACATATATACAAACACACATACTTTACATATACACATATATACAAACACCTCACACACACATATATATACAAACACCTCACACACCCATATATATATAAACACCTCACACACCCATATATACAAACCCCTCACACACACCTACTTTACAATACATACAAACACACACCCACCTAACACAGTCTTTTCTTGGGGGTTTCTTCTTGATGTGTCCCCCTCCCTGCTGCTTTACCTCACTGCAGGGGAGGGGGACATTCACGCTGCAGCTTAACTCCGTTGGTCGGCGTGCTGAGTGCCAGGATGTCACGTGACGACACCCGGCACTCAGACACGCGTTGCGCGAGGGGGCGGAGCTTGCAGTCTGTGCCATCGGCCATCGGCACAGACTTTACCCCCTCGCGCTGCGGAAAAATCGGATGGCAGCGGCAAGGGGACCAGGAGGCTGAAAGCACCCAGGCGCCAGGTCTAATTTCCTGGTCGCCATGGCGACCTGGGGTTTGTCGAGCCCTGCACTAAGGGGTTAAATAAATGCTTGCTAACTGTAACTAGTAATTTTAAATCAGAAATGCCTTATTTTTTTGTATCTAACAATCTTTCATTCACTCTCCATAATGCATTGGATTGGGCTAAATTGCCTAATCGAAGTTCAGTTTGGACCAAGCCGGTGTATATGGAGTCGAACTGGTATAAGTAGTTATGTTTGACAGCGAAGTTACAAACATGACAATAAATAAACTGAATCAATAGTTTAAAAGCAGATATGGTGCAATCAAGTTTAATAACTAATGCATAAAGAGCAAAAGAAAAAAAAGATCGGTACATTTTCTCTTGATATAACCACAGATGTCCTTTAGGAATTCCTACATTTAAATTGTATTTATCTTTTTAAACTGTAATCAGATCACAAAATCATCTCAGATTCTGAAGGAAAAAAATGTTCTGGTGATCTTGTTTTTAATCCCTGCTCTACTTTTGTATACATGGCAAATTTAAGGTCCACTGGGAGCTACATATGTGTAATAGCGTATACTAATTGGGTCACTTTAATTCAGCATGTTTATATAGTGGGCCATTGCCAAGAGCATTGACCCAGATCCACATCCATCTTTACAGACTTTGGGCACTAATTGATCTAGTTTGCAAGTTGAGTAAAGAGAATATTAAATTAATCTTTAATCAATTTGGTTTCAGTCTGGTCCAAAAGACTAGGGGCATTAAAACTACTGCTATTGTCAACTCTTTAAAATTAATCTTTTTCATTTTGTATAGATCCATATTATCAAATTCAGATTTTTACCTTACACTATATTAGCATTTGTTATCTATATAGACACTCCATGCATCAACAATCTGGTTGAGAAACACCTGTTCCAGATGGTATTACAGACAACACAGCCAATCTTTTTGCCTCTTTATGTCTTTAAAATATTATTGCTTATTTCAGATGGGATAAACAGTGAACCTTGGGTCAAATTGAAATATAATGGGCTGTCGAAGTTTAAAAAACACCTTTTAGTGGGCAGGAATAGAAAATGTAATCATAAGCAGGACTTGACAAATATTTTTAAAACTTTACAATCCAAAAGGACCAAATCAGGAGCCAGCCTGGTTATATTTGAGAGTCAAAGATATGGTATTTCCATAGAATTTTTAAGAAATCCATAGAAAGTGGCAGAGATTTTAGGAACAAATATACCCATAACAAAATTATATGTTCACAAGTAGTGCTTTCATTCAAAAGGACTTACACCTACAGTATCCAGCCTGCACCTCAGTTATAACTATGGTCTAAAGCCAGCATATGTTGGCTTTAGAGCCTAGCTAAAGATTTAATATGGTTCATTTATCCCAGATAGCCAGAGACATTGCTTGAGCAGGAATATGTGTCATTGCATACTCTGTGTATATGTGTGGTAATCAGAAACATTAGCGGACCTAGGACATTTAATCTACCGCACGCTATTAGAATTTCCAAAAGGTGAAAAATAAAAAAATACTGAAATGGGATCCACAGAAGTACAGTGCGTTAAAGCACATATACAGCGGTAATGGAAGAACGGCATTTCAATTGGATCGCCGTTATTCCTTATCTCACCATTAAAATAAAACTAGGAGACTGGAAATGTAAAAGCCTACCCCTGTTCCTTAGCACCCCCCCCCCCCCCCCCCCAAAAAAAATGCATGCAAACCCCTGCTGGGCCCACACAAAAAATAAATAAAAAAACAAAACAAAAAAACCCTGATCTATTTAGTTTAATAGCCAGGCAAAATTAGCAACTGTGTGATTGAGATGGATGACTGTTTAGAATACAAGTAACAAAATATTGTAATTTATTTTTTGCTTGGAGGGAGCCTTTCCTGGGTACCCCCAGATTTAAAAAAAACTCTGAACAGGCAGGACACAGCTCTCTTTAGAAAGGGGTTTCAGAACTAGGTTAGATAACAGGAACAGAATCACAGTGAAGATTACGAAAGAAAATAGACCTGGCACGCTAATTAGGGATCTTTATAATTATGTGTAGTTATTTGAAAAGCAGGACTTTCTTATAATCATGTAGCAGTTTTCACCATTACTTGAAATATACAATTTGAGTTTCTCATTATACAAGCCATTTTCTCACTAGTAGACTTTCACATGCATTAGGATAGAAATGGCAGCACAATAGTACCAAGTACAATCATTACCGTGCGGCCATGGGACATTAACATGATAAAGCACTTCAATACTACATGCATGTTTCAAACACTTACTATATACCCCCTAAGAAGGGGAAGAACTTACCCCAATTGTTGTCTCCTAATTGGCCACGCCCCAGGTTTGCTAAGCGGGCAAAATTCAAATCTCTACCCGCCCCTTCATTCATTCATAGTGTATCGCGGGTTATTAGCGTAAGAAACAGGGCAGACAACGGAGAACGGGTCATATGAGAACCTGACAGAGAAATGATTGGATGGGGCGAAAGAGAGGCGTGGAACGCGGAAACAAATTATTCTTTCAGCTCCAACTTGGAACGCACGTGGATTCTGTGTCTAAATCTATCTGTACCTGAGAATGTCTGGAATCCCTTCTGATACGTTGAATCCGACTCATGTGTATTTAGAAACCAGGTGAGTATAGTGTTTGATGGTCCAGTCTGCAAAATACGTTTTTAGTGATACTAAACTGTGGCCACGTTATGTCTATCAGATAAAACTAATGTCCATGTGTTCATTTCTCTGTATTTCAGTATGGGTACTGTTGTTGTGGAGTTATACTGGCTTCATGCCCCCAAGACGTGTAAGAATTTTTCAGAGCTCGCCAGGAGAAGCTATTATAATGGTACTAAATTCCACCGGGTTATCAAAGACTTCATGGTCCAAGGAGGAGACCCAACAGGAACTGGTGTGGCTCAGATTTGTTTTACTTTTTCCCACTGTATTAATCTTCGCATAGGGAGCTTCATCTTCTTTTTTTTTTTTTTTTTTGAGAATGAAAAGGTCTCACTTCTGTATACCAAATAATGAAAAAAGGATCTATATTGTGATAGCAAAATTGCAAGGAATGTTTTATATTTGTCTGAAGTATCTCCTGCTTATGACATTACCTTACTGCTTGATATACAAATTACACATTTCCCATTAAAAAGTAGTTCATTTGAATATGAAGCCACTGGTGATGTCACAATCATGAGCTACCAAAGATATGTTGAAAACATATTTTTTATTTTAATTCATGCACTTGCTTGCAATTCTGCTAACAAAATGTATAGATAATGTTTATTTACTACATTCACAGTACAAACAATGTTTAGATGATACAGTCCCTTTTTGGCATAGCTTGGTAGGTAATACAAGGCACTGTTTAAATGCAGTGACAGAGATAATTAACTTTGAGTTCGCTCTAATTCTTGTTGTTCAAGGAAATATAATTTCCTATTTACCATCTGTACAGCTTTTTGACCTCTGAAGAAGCCACCTGTCACAATCTACCCGCTTGAAGCCTTATCTAAGTTGTATCTAGTCATTTCAGTATTTTTTGCTTTGCTGTCCTGTTTATTTATGCTCATTGCTGTATCTTGTTTTCCTGCCCTGTCTAGCGATAGACACCTGCTTAATGTCTAGCTATAGTCCGGCACCTGCCCAAGCCTAGCCACAGATCGGCACCTGCCCAAGCCTAGCCACAGATCGGCACCTGCCCAAGCCTAGCCACAGATCGGCACCTGCCCAAGCCTAGCCACAGATCGGCACCTGCCCAAGCCTAGCCACAGATCGGCACCTGCCCAAGCCTAGCCACAGATTGGCACCTGCCCATGTCTAGCTATTGTCCAGCACTTGCTAAAGTTATGTCTTAGTCTAGCAAATGCCTTTTGGGGGATGCCCTGTCTTGAAGTCCTGTAAAAAGAATGACCTGTCATACTATAACCCTGTTTTAGAGTCCCATTGTTCTCTGCTTCTTAGCTGTCTGTTGTTCCATTTCGGGTTGTCTTAGTCTTCTCTCGCTTTGCTCTCAGTTCTGCTATTTAAACCCCAACCACATACTTTGTTTCTCCAGCCTTCAGTCTGTTTAGGTACAGGTTTATTTTGTGTCTGTGCATCCTGTTAGTTTGTTAGTCAGTTTAGAGTTAGGGACTTGTCAAAAGGTGGGGTACATTGATGTAGTTGGCATGTTTAATTATCATTTGGCCAATTGGTGTAACTAAACCCCTACTTATTATATCTCTGAGTGCTAGTCTAGTCCCCATCTGTTTGTTTGTTTGTATGTATGTTCCCTTTCCATTCCTCTTCTTTAACCCTGTGCCCGGTATTATATCCTTAGTTTGGTTTCTGATTTATCTTGCTTATGTTTGCCTCTGTCCTGTAGCCCGGCACTCTTAGTTTGCCTGTTCCAGCCTGCTACATCCTGCTGTCCTGTTGTAGTTGTGTTTCATGCCTGCTGCAGGATGTTTGCAAGCTACCAGGGGAGTGCAGTTATCCTGCACCAAGCCCTGTGTCTCTTAAACTTGAGTGCTCAGGGTCCCATGCCACCTGGACCCCATTCATTACACCACCCAAGTAGCTAAACTCATCATGTTTTTGTATTATGTACTAATGCAAACACTTGAAAGTTGTTCATGTACATGTATCGTAATAAATGTTTTGAATTTTCGCTGTGTCCAAAACATGGATATCACCAAGTATCTCTTGGGATCCCACAGAGATACATGGAGATGCCAACTGCACAGACCCACTGTCCCACTCCAAACACTGCTGTCAAAAACCCAGCTACAGTTACAAGCTTGAACGAGTTGGTCTCTTCACATGTTCACATGTTTTCTAGCCCTCCCACGTCAGACAAGCTGTATAAACAGCAGCAGTGTAAAGTGTGTGTGTGTGTATATATGTATATATATATATATATATATAGTGTAATGTTTAGAAATGTGTGAGATATATATATCTCTGAACATTACCAGGTGCATTCATGACCCCAAGAAATATTTTTGTTTTTTAAAGTAAATTCTATAAAACAGTGAGTTTTACAGTGTACATTTTTTTAAAAAGTATTCTCTGTTTTGTGTCAGGGCGTGGAGGAGCCTCTATTTATGGAAAGCAGTTTGAAGATGAAATACATCCAGATCTCAAATTTACAGGTTTGTAACTCTTTCTCACAAGTGTAACACAGCAGTGCCTTGCCCTTTTACATGAGATTTCATTCTTTGCTCTCCTGTTTGCAGGTGCGGGTATTTTGGCCATGGCAAATGCTGGTCCAGACAGTAATGGGAGTCAGTTTTTCCTATCGCTAGCACCTTGCCAGTGGCTGGATGGTAAACACACCATTTTTGGACGCGTGTCACAGGGATTGGGGGTTGTAAACCGACTGGGAATGGTGGAAACAGACTCACAGGACCGTCCAATTGATGATGTCAAAATCCTGCAGGCCACTCCCTCCTCATGAAACATAAAACAATGAGAATGCAGGCATTGTCAGAACCTAAAGCTATAGGTTGAAAGGACATTGTACTGCTTTAGAGATACTTGCAGAGTGCAAAGTTAAAAATAAGATTCTCTACCACTTATGAAATATAAAATGGTGGTGTATGAACAGTGTTTTAACATTTTTGCAATGCCTTTGTTTGCTGGTGATCATTTTCGCTGTCTATGATTCTATTCGCTGTTTTTCTACAAATCAATAAACTTATTTGTTAATTTTTGTTTTGAGTTCGTTTTAAATAAATCTAGCAATTTACTATCATGAAGAGACGTTGGCCTCTATTGGTACTTTGACCTTTTATCAGCATTACACTGTAACACATTCACCCAAGGATTATAAGGAGTTACTTGTTCTCTCCACGCCTATCTGGAGTTCCTGATACCTTTTAGACTTTGCTCCTTTTAGTTTAGTCTTTCTTTCTCAACATGGCAGAGCAAGTTCTATACCCTGCAATAGCTCTGGGCTATTTTGGTTTGGTGTGCTGGGAGAGCCGTGGTCCCAGGCTGCAGTTAGGAACTGCTGCTTCCATCAACGTATTTTGCCTCTTTGTCTTGGCACAGCCGCTCTGCCTAATTATAGGGGGTTACCAGGGTGCAGCTGTTTATCTGTGCATGGCGTTAATGTCTTATCGACTTCTACCCAGAGAAGGAAATGATGCTGAAAAGAATCCAGAGCAAGAGGAAGACGCTGGGAAAAAAGGAAAGGTAGGAATCAAGAAAAAAAAGAACTAAGTAAGAGAAAAGGATTCTGATCTGGGCAGAAAGGCTAAAAAGAGATCTAAGAAACACTGAAAATAAAAAATTATGAAGTAGCGGGTAGAGAGGAATAATACTTGGAATGGAAAGTTTTGAACTAAAGCATGTTTATTGCCTGCCAAATACCGGTATTGTACCCTTAACCCACTGAGATCTGAAGTGCATCATTGCTGCGTAAATGGAGAAAAAGCATCACACACTTAAAAAAAGTGATCTGCAAAGCAGCACACTAATACCAGACATTAAATAAAAGACTTCTGCAAGTGTAACACATCAAACCAGCACAGCTCTGTTGATATGGCAGTAATAGAACAAAAAAAGTTTTCAGTCTTTTACAATTAGACTCTGGTACCTGGAGCTACAGAAAGAGCACGACTAACCTGCAGTGGATTGTGGATCATATTACACCACTACAATGGAGCAGAACAGCAGATGGTTGTTGGATTTACAGAACCCTGTCCGGTACCATGCTGCATTCTCAATGAAAATAAATAAATCATACAGGACCTGTACTTGATTCCACTTTCTGGATGCCGTGATTGCCAAGTAACCAAATCTAAGACTAGAAAAACTAACATTCATTGTAACATATGGCAACCTGAATAATAATAGCAGTGTGTGAATGTGAAACAATGGACCAATCTGTAGCCGTCATTGGTTGCTATTTATGTAAAAGAATCAAAGTTGGTTTAACGACAAGAACCTCCACAAACACAAATTGTAACCGTGTTTTCTTCAAAAAAAATAAAAATAGTTGCGCCTGTTAATAGAGGTAAAATCAGAAATCAGTTTTCACCGTTAGGATTGCCAGAAACGACAGATCATGTAAATTTTACCAACAGAAGAGAGGGGCGGTGTGTTGCTGTTTTTTGAAGTGCACATAGTGCCAACTCTGCTGCTGTACTGGTCATCCATTTTTGTTCTATGACCTCTGAAGATTTGCAAGATCTTTAAATCTGGAGGACTAAATCTGTTCAGCGCTTCTACTTCTAATTGAGTGCATACATGAAAAGTGGAGGTGTTCGGGTGATCCATCGCTAGGGTATCTATGGCAGATTGTTTCAGCCATCATTTTCAAACATGCGTAAAACAAATGTTTATTAGAGCATTGATATCCAAAATGTTAACAGTCAGGTCTGATGTGGCTCTGCAGGTTTGTTTGTTGTGCCCCATAGCCTGGCTCAAGTCCAGAGGAACTTTAAGCAATTCGGCGGCCGTTGCCGCTTTAAGAAGTTTGCCTGCTGCCGCCGGTTGTTGCAGCAGCCGAACTCTTTAAGTGGCGGCGGCCGCCAATTCACTTTAAGTGGCCAAGGCGGCCCCGGGGCAGGCGGCCCACCGGGATTTTTCCCGGTGGGCCAGTCCGGCCCTGCACTTACATACACATGCAAACTCATAACTCTGCCACTCACACCCACTTTCACTCTGCCACTCACATACATACACATTCACATTCATAACTCTTCCACTCACATACATACACATACACACTCATAACTCTGCCATTCTCACTTACACTCTGCCAGACACTCATGTTCAAAACTCGAGGGGCGGAGTTAAGCACAAGGGCGGAGCCAAACGCGAGTGGGCGGAGTCTGGGGCTGCTCAGCACCCAGAGTGCAGCATGCAGGGGGCGGAGCTGAGCGCGAGGAGGTGGGACCGAGCGCTAGGGGGCGTGGTCAGATTATCCATTCGGGGCTATGGAGGGGAGATCCGGGGCTTCAGCCCCAGCAGCCCCCCCCTAGCGACGCCTCTGCCCTGCAATATATGTTTTCCAGAGTCACTTGTGAATTCAGCCAAAATAAATACAGCTATATGGCACTCAATAGTGAGGACATTTTTTAGTCTTCATCTAGTGGCAACTTTTCAAGCTTGAAGCAGACCCTGTGTGGGTCAAATTGTTGCAGATTGGTGAAGAATAAACAATCCTCACAATTGAGTGCGGAGTATCTGCATTTATTTTAGATTGGGGGCCTGGTGGAGTTCTGCTCAGGAACCTCCTGACTACTGCGTGCTGTCTGTAGGGGTTTGTTTTGGGAATTCGGCTACTTGGAAACCATTATTCCAAACACATAAAAGCCAAGTTAATTAATTTTATTAATAATAACATATCAGGACTGTCCAACTGCGTTCCTCCAACTATTCCTTTACTGCAACTCTCATAGTTCAGTTTTTTTGTAAGAAAGGTAAACATGATAGTGGTAGTAAACACTTGTATGGAAAAACACACCTAAAATAAAAAGCATCATAGAACACTTACACAATATGTCACTGTTGTTTTGTTGAATGAAAAGTTTAAAAGAAAACAGGGAAAAATCATGACTAAAATTGTACTAATTGGGATAGTAACCTGCAGCAGAGAATTAAAAGGAATGTCACCCAAACATTGTGTATACTGTCAATGAAGAGAATAAAAATTTAGGAGAAATTATCTATATATCGTGTTAGCAGAATTGCAAGCAAATGCATAAATTAAGAAAAAATATATTTTAAACATGTCTGTGGTGTCTCCTATGTCCTATCATCTGTGGCATCACCGACATGTAAAACATATCCCTCATTTTATGTAGTTGTTTGCCATTTTTCCAACATATTTTATAGATCATATCATATTCTCTACTCTTTATACTCACCAGTATAAAAAATGTTTAGGTTGACAGTCCTTTTTGAAACATGTATTTTGCACCTAAGAACGTGAAGATTTGAGTAGGTGAAGATTTGGTTCTAAGCAACGTATATGTAATCTAAATGAAAGTAAACAGTGGATTTCATCTCTCACAAGATTGTACTGATGCATAATGCAGGGACGCCGCCCTAACAGTCCAGGATGTAGACATTATCCCACCCTCCAACCACTTAGGTAGATCACCACCAATCCAACCGAATATATGGGTCACAATCACAGCTCCCAGAAGGGGTATAAAAGGGAAATATGCTTTAAATAAATGGGCATTAACATACAAACACAGGCATAAGTACATTTGTCCTTTAACATTCATCTGGTTTAAAATGACTTGTAAATAGCTTTTCATAATCCAGAGGTATAAGTTTGTCATTAAGGATTTATTTATAGTGACTACTACACATCTTTTATATAGGTGCCATCTTTTAAAAATGATCTATACATTGTTAGCAGTGAAAATGTGGCTGAATGTGCTTAAAATCATGTCTGTGGTGTCTCCAGTCTAGGAATCACTTTTGACTTGTTATGCAAATAGACTATAATATCAGTGGAAAATGTGTAGCTTGCTTATCAAGCAATATGATGATGTCATAAACAGGAGACACTACAGACACATTTTTAAGATATTTTTCTTAATTTATGCATTTGCTTGCAAATATATATATATATATCACAGTGTACATATAATTTTGTATTCTCTTCATTCACAATATAAACAATGTTATGGCAGAAGAGTCCCTTTAAAAATCACACAAGGTTGTGTGTGTTTCCTAATTTTGTGGTTAGCAGGATACAACCAACTAAGAAATAAGCATATACCTGGGATTGTATTAGTAATACTACTTGTTGTGGAGGGCTTATGTGAAGGGTGTATTTTACTAGCCACATAACTTTTCCATGCTGCCTTGAAGTATGTAAAAGTCAGACGTGACCAGAAGGAAATTAATTAACTAAACAGTGTGGGTTTTGTGGAATCCCAACCTTAATTCATTAATTTCCTTCTGGTCACGACAAGTCGGCGTGCAAAATGCATTTGTGGCCAATAAAAAAAACGTAGCGGTAGCAATGCTAAGAGAGTCACATTCTGTGTGGAAGCTGGTTGACTGGACATTATTATTTCATGAGATCCGGCGGCGGGATGGGAAGCAGAGAAAGCAAGGTGAGTGAGACATACAGGGGAAAGGGGGGGGGGGGGGGGGTGAAAGACACTACAGGGGGAGGGGTGAAAGACACTACAGGGAGAAGGGGGGTGAAAGACACTACAGGGAGAAGGGGGGTGAAAGACATTACAGGGGGAAGGGGGGGTGAAAGACACTACAGGGGGAAGGGGCGGGTGAAAGACTCTACAGGGGGAGAGGAGGGTGTGAAAGACACTAAGGGGGAAGGGGGGAAGAGAGATGCCACAGAAAGGACACACAGAGAGAGAGAGAGAGAGACGCCACAGAGAGAGAGAGAGACGCCACAGAAAGGACAGAGAGAGAGAGAGACGCCACAGAAAGGACAGAGAGAGAGACGCCACAGGAAGGACAAAGAGCGACGCCACAGAAAAGACAGAGAGAGAGACGCCACAGAAAAGACAGAGAGAGAGACGCCACAGAAAAGACAGAGAGAGAGATGCCACAGAAAGGACACAGAGAGAGAGAGACGCCACAGAAAGGACAGAGAGAGAGAGAGAGAGATGCCACAGAAAGGACAGAGAGAGAGAGAGACGCCACAGAAAGGACAGAGAGAGAGAGAGAGATGCCACAGAAAGGACAGAGAGAGAGAGAGAGACGCCACAGAAAGGACAGAGAGAGAGAGACGCCACAGAATGGACAGAGAGAGAGAGAGAGACGCCACAGAAAGGACAGAGAGAGAGAGAGAAAGGACACAGAGAGAGAGAGACACCACAGAAAGGACACAGAGAGAGAGAGACGCCACAGAAAGGACAGAGAGAGAGAGAGATGCCACAGAAAGGACAGAGAGAGAGAGAGAGAGATGCCACAGAAAGGACAGAGAGAGAAAGAGACGCCACAGAAAGGACAGAGAGAGAGAGACGCCACAGAATGGACAGAGAGAGAGAGAGAGACGCCACAGAAAGGACAGAGAGAGAGAGAGAGAAAGGACACAGAGAGAGAGAGACACCACAGAAAGGACACCAGGAGAGAGAGAGATGCCACAGAAAGGACACAGAGAGAGAGAGACGCCACAGAAAGGACAGAGAGAGACGCCACAGAAAGGACAGAGAGAGAGACGCCACAGAAAGGACAGAGAGAGACAGGCTACAGATATGCGAGAGACAGAATATGTCTCACACACTGCCCTGATATATACCTCTGCACAGGGCAATTCATATAACTCTGTGTACATACTGGAGGTATATATATTGCCCTAGACAGGCTTATATATAAGTCTTATCTATAAATAATACACTGTTCAGATGTGCTTTTTAAAATGCATGATTTTCCCTTCTATGAACAAAAAAATGATATTATGCTATGGGCTGGTTTAAAAATCTTATGCGACGGGGCTGGTATATAAATTTTTTCCAGGGCTGGTTTTTGTTCCCAGTCCGGCCTTGTGTTTGTGAGTGGCAGAGTTATGAGTGTGCATGTGTATGTATGTGAGGGGCAGAGTTATGAATGTGCATGTGTATGTATGTGAGTGGCAGAGTGAAAGTGGGTGTGAGTGGCAGAGTTATGAGTGTGCATGTGTATATATGTGAGAGGCAGAGTTATGAATGTTTATGTATGTGAGTGGCAGAGTGTAAGTGGGTGTGAGTGGCAAAGTTATGAGTGTGCATGTGTGTGTGTGTGTGTGTGTGTGTGTGTGTCAGAATGTAAGTGGGTGTGAGTGGCAGAGTGTAAGTGGGTGTGAGTGGCAAATTTATGAGTGTGCATGTGTATTTATGTGAGTGGAAGAGTATAAGTGGGTGTGAGGGGCAGCGTCTAAGTATGTGTAAGTGTGTGAGTGAGTGTTTTGAAGAGCGTAAGTGTGTGTGAGTGTAAGCGTGAGTGGCAGAGTTATGAGTGTGTATGTGTGTGTGTGTGGCAGAATGTAAGTGTGTGTAAGTGGCCGAGTGTGAGTGTGTATGTGAGTGTCAGAGTGTGAGTGGTAGAGTGTAAGTGTGTGAGGCAAAGTGTGAGTGAGTGTAAGCGTGAGTGTCAGAGTTATGAGTGTGCATGTGAATGTGTGTGAGTGGCAGAGTGTGTGAGAGTATAAGTGTGAGCAGGAGAGTTATGAGTGTGTGTGTGAGTGTAAGCATGAGTGGACGAGTTATTAGTGTGTGTGTATATGTATGTGAGTGGCAGATTGTGTGAGAGTATAAGTGTGAGCAGCAGAGTTATAAGTCTGTGTGAGGGAGTGTAAGCATGAGTGGCAGAGTTATGAGTGTGCGTGTGTATGTGAGTGAGTGAGTGGCAGAGTGTGTGAGAATGCAAGTGAGCAGTAGTGTTATGAGTGTGTGTGTGAGTGGCAGTGTGTAAGTGTACGAGAGTGAAAGCATGAGTGGCAGAGTGTGAGTGTGAATCCCAGTGAGATTACTAGGAGAAAATGTGACTAATGACTATTATTCATATTGAATGTGATAATCAAGTGTGAAACAATGTTATCATCTCATATTATTTTTATTTTCAGACTTGATTATCACATTCAATATGAATAATAGTGATTCATCTTTATATATAGTCTTTATATTGATGGCAATGAGTCTATACACATGGCAATAAACATCCCATGTACCTGGTTATAGTATTAAACCCATACATTATGAGTGAATGTGCCGCAAATTATATTATGGGCTTTACTCATGAAAGAGAGAAGTGCAGGGAAGTGAGATGGGAATTTCAAAATTAAGTCTAAAGTAGCAAAGTTGGAAAAATTCTCCCATTCAGTTGAAATCTCATCTCAATTCCCTGCATTTCTCTCTTTTTTATGAGGTTGGTAGAAGGAGCACACCTTCATACCTCAGCCTATTCTCCCCAGGTTTTTCACCCCTTTTTATTAAAAAATAAAAATATTTATGATGTGCGTGTGAGAGTTGCAGGTTTACACACGTGTCTGCGTGGCAGAATATCTGTTTGGGAAAGGCCATCTGTGTGTATAAGGGTGTCTGTGTGTAAGGTTGTCTGGATGTGTGTGTGTGTGTGTGTGTAAGAGAGTGTGTGAGTGTAAGTTTGTCTATGTGGGGGTGTAAGGGTGGGTGTCTGTGTGTGTGTGTGTGATAGCCCCTATATTATGACATATTATGAGACTGTTGGTCAACTTTTTTCTAAAAGTCTGGTAAATGGTGTATGCAATGCTCAGTTATTTTGAAATCATGGGAATTTGCTCACATACAAGTGTGTGTGTGTAAGTGGGATTGTGTGTCTGTGTGTAAGGGTGTGTGTATGTATGTGTGACTGTGCAAGTGTGAGTATATGTGGCTGTATGTGTGTGTATTTGTGGCTGTGTATTTATGTGTATAAGTGTAACTTCACGTAATGGTTTTTTGTGTGCTGTGAGTCTTATTGTGCATTGTGGTACTGTAATGTGCAGCATGTGTGTGTGATACACTCACAAACTGCACATTACTGTGAGTTTTATTGCTGTTGAGACTGTGATACACTCACACACTGCACATTGCTGTGAGTTTTATTGCTGTGGAGGTAGTCACAGACAGACAGACACACACATACAGACAGGCACACACATACAGTTGGTGACAGTCACACACATACAGTTGGTCACAGGCATACATACAGTCAGTCACACACACAGTCAGTCACAGACAGACAGACACACACACACACACATATAGTCAGTAACAGACAGACACACACATACAGTCAGTCACATACGGACACACACATACAATCAGTCACAGACAGGTACACACATACAATCAGTCACAGACAGATACACACATACATTCAGTCACAGTCAGACATACAGTCAGTCACACACTCATACAGTGGGTCACAGGCAGACATGCAGTCAGTCACATAAACACACAGTCAGTCACACATGCAGTCAGTCATATACGCACACACTGTCAGTCACATACACTTACACACAAGTTAGCAATTTTGTTGTTGTTTACCATATAAAAAGTGCATCTATCAATATGTCTCCCTCCTGGCTGCTATACCTCATTCTAGCCTGGTCTGTGCCCTGCTGTTGTTTCTAGACCCGCTGATCAAACTCAGCGCCCAGGCACTATAGTATGGTGCATGTGGGGATGGAGCAGGAGGACTGTGCAGCCAGTGCACACAATGCTCCCTCGCACTCCGCTGGATAAATAAATAAATAAAATGATCCCAGCGGCGAGGGCACTAGGCAGGGACAACAATAACCAGGCGCCAGGTATAATTTCCTGGTGCCCAGGATTTGTTGAGTCCTGATATATACCCACATATACCTATTGCTCATTGGCACCAAATATATCAGTCTGTATGCCGCCTAAGCATGTGAGCTTATTTACTCCACTTCTATCAAAACTGTCATGGGCTCCAGCCCCGGATCTTTTGGAGACCTAGCAACGTCCCTGTTGCAGGGTGTGTTTTTATTAACCTCACAAAGTATAAATCTGGTTCCCTCACATCATTGTCCTGTAGAAAAAATAATTAAACTTTTACTTATTGCCTTGTAACTTACAAAAAAAGTTAAATAATAAGTTGTTTTTTTTTACCACCTTTCTTTCTTTATTGTACTGAAATACAAAAATACATAAATAACATCAAATACAGATTAGATACAGCATTATGCTCATTATTTGCACCCTTCCCCAGTACTTACCTCCTTGCTGTTCTGTCTCCCGGTGCTCTGCTCTGTTTAGCCGGTCCTTCAGTTACATTACATTAACATTTATTTATACAGCGCCAACAATTTACGTAGCGCTAGGAACAGAGCATAGAAGGGAACTACATACTAAATGAGACAAACTAGAGCAGACTTGTACATGAGGTAGAGAACCCTGCTCGCAAGCTTACAATCTAGAGGGAATGGGGTCCATGAGACACATAAGGGATTGAAGAGGTCAGAGGGATTGAAGTTGTTGTAACAGTAGTGTGGATAGGAGGCACTAGGTGGGATAGGCCAAAGAGGAATTGTGTGTTCCAGCTTGGTGGGATCAACTAGAGGTAAAGTGACATGTATTCTAGTGGGTTGGGTAGTAAGCCTCTCTAAAGAGATGAGTTTTGAGGGACTTTTTAAAGTCTGAAAATGAGGGAGAGAGCTGGATGCTTCATGGAAGGGAGTTCCAGAGAGAGGGGGCAACTCAAGCAAAATCAAAAGTCAAAAGTTGGACAGAGTAGAGGGGAAAGAGAGGATACAAGGTTGAGGCGGGATGGGATAAAGCGCACAAGTAGTACATTTCAAGCAGATCGTCAACCTCTTTCTCAGCTACAGGGGAGAAGATATTCAGAGAGGGTATGGGGGATGGGAACGAGGAAGGAAGTAATTGGGGCAAATCACGGGAGGTGAAGTTACACCTGAGAGCATCAACTTTGTTTTTGAAGTGAGAGGCATGGTCTTGGACCGTAAGAGTGGAGCAGAGTGGAGGAGCAGGAGGGCAAAGGAGAGCATTAAACGTTGTGAAGAGACGTTTGGGATCCGATGAGAGGGTGGATATTAAGGTAGAGAAATAGTGTTACTTCTACTGAGTGAGAGCAGTTTTGTAGGAACACAATAAAGTTTGTTAAAAAAAAAATGCGCCTGGAGTTTCCCTCCTCCGTGCAGAAATAAAAGCCCACTCTGACTTGAAAATGATCTACATATTAAAGCTGAAGAATTGTAAAAATGCATGTATTCATTAAAATCTGAATAACTGCAATATAAGCATTCTTAATTTACAAATACCAGGTTAGCAGCATGTAATCACATGCTGGGGCATGCAATGTGGGTGATAAGGCATGTCCTGGGGAGAGTGGGCATGTAATTGGTGTGCAATGTGTGTGATGGTGCATGTGCTGTGTGATGGGGCATGTAATCAGTGTTCAATGTGGGTGAAGGGGCATGTAATGGGTGTGCAATGTGGCTTATGGGTCATGTAATGGGTGTGCAATGTGGATGATGGGGCATGGCCTGGGTATGCAGTATGGGTGATAGGTCATGTCTTGGGTATGCAACGTGATAGGGCACATCCAAGGCCGGTGGAAGGATTTTTTGATACACAGGCGAAAGTGGTTTTTGGGGCCCCCCCAATCCCATGACTCTCCCCATATCCCTATTCTATCCTCCCTCTCCCCATATATCTTTCCCTCCCCCCATCTCTGTTCTCCCCCCCATCTGTTTTCTCCCCTCTTCTGTTCTCTCCCTCTCCCCCATCCTCTCCCCCATCTGTTCTCGACCCCTCCTCCCCCTATCTCTGTTCTTGACCCTTCCTACCCCCATCTTTGTTCTCTCCCTCCAATTTCTCCCCCATCTCTGTTCTCTCCTCCTCCTACCCCCATCTCTGTTCTCTCCCCCTCTTCCTCTCCCCCATTTCTGTTTTCTCCCCCTCACCTGTTCTCCCCCCTTCCACCCCATCTCTGTTCTCTCCCCTTTCACCCCTCCCCTGTTCTCTCCCCCCCCCCTCTCCTGTTCTCTTTCTCTCCCCTCTACTGGTGCGAGGTCCGCCCCCTCCCCTTGAAGCAGAGAGGTGTATGCTTTGGGGAGCCGAGCATCATGAGCTCTGTGTGACAGAGCTCAGTAAGGGCTGCTCGCGCTCCTCGTGTTGAGTGATAATGCAGGGCATCATAAATCTGATGCCCTGCATTATCTCTAAACACAGGGAGCGCGCAGAAGAAAAAATCACGGCAGAAGAAAACATTTTCCCCGGGCTATGGCCTCTGGGAAGCCGGGCGGCGTGCTGTGAGGGAAGCGTTCTGCACTCCCCTCCAGCCGCATGGCTTCAATAAAGTTTAAAAAAAAAAAAATGCAACCAGAGTTTCCCACCTCCATGCAGGAGGGAAGAAAGGGTATAGGGGGCCTAGAAAATTTGTTCAGTAAGGGGCCCTGAAATTCCTGGTGGCGGCCCTGCTGGCAGATGTGCTGCCCCATCAATTAACTGTCACAAGTTTAAAAATGACAGTAGTCTGGTTATCCCTTCAATGTTCACGAATTAGAAAAAAAAATAATGGAAGTAAAAGTGCATAATTGCAGTTACAAAAATAACAGTAGATATGCAGGAGCTAGCTGCAATAGTTATACATTAATAATTAATACCTTAGCAATCGCTACCTACGCAGCATAAAATAAGTATCCCATCAGAAATATATGCGACCATTCTAACCACTTGGACTGCAATTGAATAACATTCTTCAGGTCCAATAGAATTGTCTTGAAATAATATATACATTTATAGGTAGACAGAAAGAATACCTATAAATCAAGCCAAGTAGGAGTGATGTAGTGTCATGAACAGAATAACAAGTATTTATAAATAATCTGCTGAGTACCAAATTTTATCATGCAATATGCAAATTGTGTCTCAGACACTGAAACGCCTCAATACCTATCAATTTTTCTCATACTTGAAGTCTGTTGAAAAAAGAGGAGGTACACGAAATATACAGATGATCATATCAACTTTTTTGATAATTTATGCAGAGACGGCAGTCAGACAGACCAATAGCTGTATGGTGCTTTATCATAATCTAACTTGAGTGTGAGGGGTGTCAGGTGCATTGCATTAATTAGTTAATTAAATGTATCACGTGGAGTACTTAAAGTGATATTCCTAAATAAAAGAAAAATGCAGTAACCAATTAATAATACCACATCCCCTTATATGTCTAGCTCACTGAGCCTCACTCAAGAGAAAAAAAACAACATAAAATGTAGCATAAACATTAATTTAGTATTTGTGCAAAGAAACATCTGAAAGCAATACACGGTCTGATCCCCAGTAATCACAGGTAAAGTCCAATGGTAAAGCCAATGTGTAAGGAATCTCATGCTACTCCCTCTGTTATTTGCTATGGATTTTTAAAGTGTTCTTGCAGCTTGTTAATGATTTTGTCTGCATCTGAGAATTCACTTTACTTTAATTCTTCACCAGCCGTGTCGATGAGGACAGAGCTGAAACTGAGACATGGGCCTGCGCCTGCCTCAAAACAGGATTAAACCCACCTGGATGTATTCATGCATTATGTGGATTATGTGCTGCTGACATTGATTTGACCTAATTTCTTGTCCTAATTTGGTTTCTTTCTCATCTCTTCCCTGTGTACAATCAGCTTTCAGTACCCCCCTGTATCTCCAACTACCTTCTATAACTCATCCCTCGCTTCACTCTACGCCCATCATTCCCTACTGCACTACCTTTCTTGCTCCCTTTTCTTCTCCCTCCCCATATGTGTATTTCTATGAGAAATTTAGTCAAACTGCTGGCTGAGCATCATTGTTATGTTACAGGCACACTGATGCTGTCACATTTCCTTAACTGGACTACACTTACTCCTTCCTCCCATTTAGGAGCAGGGGAATCATAGGGCTTAATAATAATAATTTATTTTTGTATATGAAATCAATGTAATGTGTGGTGGGGTATTGGAGTCCTTCATACTGGGTCATTTCATAACGATGTGGGGTTCTTTAGTTAGTATACAGGTTCTTTCCCCTTGTATACTTAGGGCCAGTAGTATGGGCATCTAGGTAGGGTTGCCAGCTCAGCCATTTTTTTACTGTCCACATATAACTTTTGCAGGCTGCTTTGCAGTAAGTTATAAGTGGCCAGAAGAAATGCAGTTACCTAATCAAGTAGTGGATCCCACAGAACCACGTTGGTTAGTTTACTGATTTCCTTCTGGGCACATATGCATGCAAAAGTTATATGTGGCTGGAAAAAAATGGGCGAGGTGGCAACCCTATATCCGGGTAGGAAAGGATTGCTGTTTAAAACAGGTGAGAAACCCTGGTACTCCTATGTACAGCCTGCCATTACTGGCTAAACATTGTGGTAACTGTAGCTAACTGTAGCCTGGGGCAGCAGTGTCTATTGTAAAGTAAAGTACCCATTATGCTCCGGATCATGCTAGCAGAACATCATATGGACTATTAGTCACTGTTGCCACAGAAAGTGGCCTCAAGTTTATACCTTTATTGGCTATCGTAGTAAATTTAGAGTGCTGCTTTCAAGACTTTTCAGGTCATGTTCTCAGGCATGTTATACAAAATTAATATGAAAAGTATCTCTCTTAAGTGCCTGTACACATCACATTGTTAAGTATGGAAAACAGAGTTGTCTGATCAATTTGCTTTACATCCTTAACAATGTGATTTGTTCATGAGAGGTACTGAAAGATGCATTCTAATGTTACTAAGTTAGCCAATAAAGGTATCAACTTGACTTACCGTGTTTCTACGTCTACCATGGTACCAACTCTCACATTTTTCCACTACTACTAAAGTCATATTTCTTTTCTGCTAATGGGTAACTCACATTTGCCTCCCACAAGGGAACCTCTCCTCCAAGTCAACAAAGGTGCGCCATGGGGGGTATTTTGTGCGGTCATGTTGTTTAGAATCGTGGTTCAGATGAATTAAAATCTGACCCAAAATTCTAAACAAGATTCATCTCCAGGAAACTTATTGGGGGATTTTCCCTCTTTCACCTCTGTTCATCTATTTTTCCCTTTCATACTGCTTTTCTTCAGATTCCTACTAATGGGAACTTAAAGGATATCAGCCGGAGAGAAGGCAGGCAAACAGAGGTGAATGCAGGTGTGGATCCTGGACGACAGGTGACCTAGTGGATTTTTTTTTATAAAAACTGGCCCACAGGCATTTCACAAAATAAAACAGAAACAATATATTAGAGTTTTGGTGTTTGCGTTTCTGTTGCAGTCTCAAGTAGAGTGCAGCTCAGTTGTATCTAGGGAGCCGAAAGTTTCTATAGTGTTGGTCAGCTGACAGCACACTGATAAAATAAAAGAACAATAATATCTGCTCTGTACCGGCCCACCACGGTATGAAAGACCCCTCAACGTAGGATCTGATCCCTAGGTGAAAGTTAAACAAATTCACTTAATTTTGTGTATTTTTGTGTCGACTGTAGGGAATAGCTGATTTACAGTAGTTCTGTTCTGCTCACATTCTAGCCTTATTGGATCTACAATATATTTATTTCCACTGAATCTATATATCTACCATAAAGGGATGTAAGAGGACAAATTGAGTAAGCTGTCTGTACAGCAGTCAACCAGGAGAGGGCAGTGTCCCTGAGGAAATTATAATATACAGTCCATTGAGCAAAACCATTATAAGCAGCATCAAACAGCTGAAGGGAGTGGACATGTATTACAGAATGAGTAAAGGTCAATAGACTCCTTGATTATTAAACAAGGAAATCTAACATCAATAATGTCAAGATGAAACAGCTAAAAATAGATAAATTGGTGAATGTATTCCACATGTTGGATGTTTACGTATAGTTATTTTAAATGAAGATTAGAGATTTGTCTAATGAATGACGTCAGTCATGTTATATAGTATTAAAATATTAAACAGATGTACTTAGTTATTTTTTATTTTATTTATTTATAAAGTGTTTTACCAGAAAGAATACACTGAGATTCCTCTCGTTTTAAAGTATGCCCTAGGGACCAAGTCCAGAACAGTATTACACAATGTATCACATTTACATTAGCAAAAAAAATACATTCAAACATTACATTAACATTTATTTATGTGCCACCAACAATTTATGCAGCACTTTGATACAGAACATAAATAAGGATTTACAGACAAAATTCAACAAGCAGATTCCCACTCAAGCATAGCAATTGCCCCACTGACTGCTCTCTAATATGTCTCAATGGGCTGGGGCTGCAACACTTTTCACTTTTGAATGCCCCAGTTAGTAACACTTTCAATCTTTCTATGCATTTGCCTTGTCTGTCTATCAATTTCTGTACCTTATCTGTCAGCAACTCTGTCTTGCATGTACATTTCTGTACAAATACGCATTTTTGCTCATCTCTCTTAGGCCTCAACACGGAATACTGCAGTTTTTTTTTAAATAGAGAGCTGGTAGGCAGTTTCATACCCTGCCTATGGAGCCTTTGTACAGCTCTGGGGTAGGAATATGATTATTTATCAAATACAATTAAGGCAGGGTAAACTAAACATGGAGATGGAAAATACACACCCTAGGAAACTAGAAGATAACTCAGCATCATGGGGAATGCATTCTAGAGCTGCAGGGGTGGTAAAGGTACTCTGGCAACAACCATTGTTTATATTACAGATGAAGAAACATGTTTTAAATGTGTTTGTGGTGTATCCAGTTTATGATATCACCTATGGATTGATATACAAATTACTGTTGTCCATTGAAAGTTAATTCATTTGCATATCAAGATACAAGAGACACCACATACACATTTAAAACACAATTTACATAATACAGAGATCATTGTAGTGGTACCTTTCATCATTTGGACTTCTGGAGAGGACTGAGGGCCAGTCTCCTTCCTACAGACTATTGGCCCTGGCCTTGGAAGGGGATCTGTTTTGTGGTGTTGGTACAGGAGTCTATTTGGACTGCTTAGCTGCAGATGACATTCTTACACAGTAAAAGAAGACTTTGCTTTAATGTTTGCAGGAGGCCTCCTTCTGTTTAAAGCAGTATCCTTAAGGTGTTGAGTGTAATGTTCATTTAAAGGTGTGAAGAAATGTTATTTATGTGTACCTAGTTTCATATAGGACAAGCTAGTATTGAGAGATTTTATCTACTGGGGGGGTCTGGTGGAAGGCTCTCTAATTGGAGTGGGAGTACCATGGAAAACTGCTCCCAAGCAGAAAACAGATCTGTTTTATTGGGGTATAAGGTGATGAGCTCACATCAACCTTCCTTCCCCCAAAAAACTTAGCTGCAGCTGACTTACTGACGGTAAAAGAAGGCTTTGTTTTATTGTTTGCGGGAGGCATCTTTCAGTTTGAAGGACTATGCTTAATGTGTTATATGTAATGTTCATTTGAGCCTGGTTGATCATAAAGAAAAGCCTCATATCTCTGGTACTCACAAATGTTGGGTACTGATCCCTTTACTTTCATTTTTGTTTATTACTCCTCCTAACCCCTCCTGTCCAATTCAATATTTACATGTTATTTACAGATTTTTACTACTAACTCTATACTACAAAACTTTATATGCTCAGTGTCTATATAATCCGTGCTGCTGCACCTGCAGTTTACATGCAGAGTAATCACTTGGGAAAGCTTGAGTAAAATATTTAAAATGTGATTTATTCAGAATGCTTGCATCAAATCACACTGGAAAAAAAACCTGTGCACTATACAAGCAGTAATCTTCAACTTGCACCAAAGTGAGTTTGGGGACTAGACTGTACCTTTAAAAAAAACCTTTAGGTAAATTTTAGCTTTCATCAAAATAGTACACATATCCTCATAGTACAGATAGGAAAATCAACAAAAGAAAATCTTTGTGACACTGCTCATCTTCTACCCAGCATTTGACCCACATATGAGCACTTAAAAACTGCTGTGTGGGCAGATAGTGATGTAAGAGCGACTCGTTATCCTAAGACAATTAATTTTTTACTGATTACAAACTGGAAGGCTGTCCCTGAATACAATGGCGATGTGATTACCCATACTGATTAGGATTGCTGTTGATAGATCTATTTGTGTTCCAGCTTCCAGTTCTGTACATGCTTTGGAGGTTTGCATGTAGTAATGTACATATTAACATGCTACAAATCAGGCAATTTATAAAATTTCACGTGAGACACAGGTCCTTCATTGTAGCCTGAGATAATTATGAATTGTTCCAGTGGCTTGGTACATGCATCTCTGTGATATGTGTGCTTCTTACATTGAGAAATATGACTGAATGTATGAAAATTGTTGTTTGCAAGGTAGTTCTATTCAGGTATATATAATGTTATATCCTGATGAATTAATCATTTTCACATGGAATTAGGGTTGCCACCTTTTCTTCAAAAAAATACCGGCCTTGGTATTGTCTCATTAGACTTAACATTGGCATGATGCCAATTTTTTACCGGCCTGCCGGTAAAATACCAGCCAGGTGGCAACCCTACATGGAATCTGAGCATAAAGCTGTATGTTCACAACTGTGCTTCACTACAATTCCACCACGGAAAGAAAAATAAGGGAATCATTGGCACAATGTGGACACATCAGTGTGTAAGTGTTCTGTAAGCTATATGGTATAGAAGTATGGCATCACTATGAATCTTTCATGGAAGCCCTCTGATTGGTTCCCAGTGCAAGCTGGGAGTGCCCAAAAACGTTACAGTGGAAAGATCAGTCCCCAGGCAAAGCCTGCAAAAGGTAAGTGTTCAAAGGAAGTATTGGAAAAGCCCGGGAAAAAAATAAGTGAAGTAATTGGCAGCTTTAAAATGCATTAATTATTTTATTTTTTTCTATTAAGAGTGTCCTTTACATTAGTCACTTGAGCAGGAATGAGCAACAATTTTAGCAGGTGGGCTGCAGTACCAATTTAAAAAATACATGCAACTGGCATATGTTTTTATGTTTTATTGTTATCAAAATTGTATTATACATAGATAATTTGGCCAAAAAAAAATACAATTGAAATTCAGTAGAGTTTATTCATGTTTTGTGTTAGTGGCCATCTGTCACATTGGCAAAGCTAGATGGTTGGCTTCTGAGTTGTATACAAATGTAAATAGTTAATAGACGCTTCATTTAAAATACCTGTCTCTAACCCATCAAAGTTAAAAAAAACCCATGGGGGTTAAAAAAAAAATTACAATATTGTATAAAGAAAGAAAGTAACTATGTAAAAAACAGTACTCATAGGACCAGGTATATTTTAATTACAAAAAAACCTTTGGTGTCTCCTTATCCATTTAATGATAAGGAGGGCCATGGGCTGGCCAAGACCGGGGCCATGCAGATAATGCCTGCCCCCCCATATAAAATACATTGGGTCAGGGGCTGTCCAAGTGCTTTTATCCCTTATATAACCTGTGGGACCAGGGGCTGTGCTAATGCCCCTGGTTCCCACCCTGAAATGAATAACAGGGCTATACCTTTTAATGATGAATGGGCCAGGCGCTGCCAAAATGAACCTGACCCCAGCCCCATAATAAATGGGTCCAGGGGATGCCAAAATACCACTGGCCTTAACCCATAATACACAAGGTATCAAATGCCTCTGACCCCCACTAAAAATAAATAATTCCATGGGGCCAGGGGCTGCCTCCCTGTTCCCTCCTACCTACTCTACTTCTACCTTGCTTTCCTGGAAAAAAACTTTTGATTGCCATGAAGACAGAGTCAGTCAATCCCATGTCTCCTTAGGCATTTGCAATCCCAATTGTGCATGTGTTATCCACTGAAGACGGATGTCTTAGATCTGCTGGGTTTTTTTTATTTTCATTTTTGTTTAGTAAGAGGAGCTCTGCTGTAGTCCTCAACCAGCAATTCAACCCACAGAAAAATCATTGTGCAGTCTCCAGCTTGGTACATCATCTACAAATGCTAATAAAAAAAAAACTGCTAAATAGATTTTTGTCCTAAGTTTAGAAATAGCCTATATTTATTTGTTTATTGCATTTTTCTTGCAAGTTATAAGGCAATAACTGAAAGTTGTGTATTGCTTTTTCCTATTTTCTCCTACAGTGACCTTTTTAACCCCAACCCTATATTTAACCTTAACCCTAGATCTTAGTTAAAAAACTGTAATGTTGGTGACTGCCTCTAGGGGCAGTTTAGCAACACACCATGAAGGGACTGATCACTTCCAAAGGTCTTACACACAACAGAGCAGCACCATTTTGAAGTGGTGTGCTGCCTCTCAATATGGTGCTTGCAACTGCTTTGTGGAGCTATCGCATTGTGCCCTGGGGCCAAATTTAGGTGTTACTGGATGCCTCGATATCAAGGCATTGCAGCAACAGCTGCTGAAGAAACGTTTGATCCACTCCTATGCTCTTTTCACTGTTTGAATAGTCTCCTTCCATGGCGCTTGTTTTACGCCTTGTGAGACCATTTAATGTTGTTCCCTGTCTAATACTTATTTATAGTTACTACTACACTATTGCTTGCTTTCTATTTTATTTTTCAGCTATCCACTCATTTATACATCCATCCATGTATTTGCACATGTAAGTATCCTGTTTTCCCTCACTATCTAGCACATACTGGTGCCCCACGTTACACTATTTTCTTCTCTGTATGCTGATAATACTGCTTGTGCTGTGGTCTCACTGATGTCAGAATTGCACTTAGGGTTGCCAACTTTTCTTCAAAAAAATACTGGCCTTGCTATTGTCTCCATAAACTTAATATTGGCTTTAATTTTTTTTTTACTAGTCTGCCAGTGAAATGCCGGCTGGGTTGCAACCCTAATTGCACCAGGACAGGGACCGTGGAAAAAGACCTAACTTTTTGATAGTTAACAGTATTCCCATTACTGTTATAGACTTCATTCAATGAGTTATTGGTAATTCATTCATAAACCTGAGAACCATGATGCCTGCTGTGTGAACTGAGAGTATAATCTCTTTGATGTATATATGCACTTATGCAAGCCTCCTCAATGAGCATGTCACATGTCATGTATTCTTATCATTCAGAACACATTGCGAATACAATGAAACAACAAAATAGATTTTTGGCAGAATAACTGTAGCATTAAATGTTTTTCTGAACATGAATATTATCCAACGGACTGTACTTCATTTTAAATCATACATACTTATTGAACCAAAGCTAAAATATAACGCTCATCTATTCCTTATTTAACATTAAAGGGGCTCTGTCACCTAAATATTGTTTATACTACGCATGTAGAGAGTAATATACATGACCTAAGCATGTATATATATATATATATATATATATATATATATATATATATATATATATATATATATTAAGATGAACATGTTTTAAATGTTTGTGATGTCTCCTTTTTATGACATCACCTTAAGGCTTGATATTCAAACGAACCTTCAATGGAAAATGTGTAAATTGCATATCAAGCCGCAGCTGATATCATAAACTGGAGTCACCACAAAAATACAATTATAGCTCAGCACACATTTACCATGATAATTAGTTAATTTGCATATCAAGACACAAGTGACTCAGCACTTTTGTACTAATTTATGCATTTGCTTTCTTTTTTGGCTAACACAATTTATAGATCATTTTTTATATTGTTTTATTCTCTGCATTCACAGAGTCATAGATATTTTGTCCTTTTATGATAGTATAACTTCAGCAGATATTCTCCAAAGATATATATATTTTTAGACAAACTTTTTATTGCTCACAGCTTCCAAATATTAATGCACTACTGTGCTTTTAAAGTACTTTAAAACATTGCTTAAAATGTAAAATACTTGTAAAAATATGTAAAATACAGCTGGATGAAATTGTGAAATTACAGCAGTTTGCAAGAAACCAGGAGGGCCCACACTATCTGAGTAAAAGACAGTTTCCTTTATTATTATTTTTTTGTGTGCAGGAAACAATGAGAATAATTTCATTCAAATGTATGGAATTTCCTGTCTCCCTGGTGATGTCACAGACAATGTGTTGCACTGTTAAAGGGACTGTCTTGTGCCAAAATGCATCTTCCAAAATATAATTTTCAAAGACCTTTAAAATACACATTTTACATTTTGTATTGCTTAAAATATAAAATCTGTACATCTAGGCGAAATTACAGAAGTTTGCAAGAAACCAGGACTGCCTGACCTATCTATAATTTAACATCTTCGCGACAAAGGACGTGCCAGGCACGCCCTGGGAGAAACTCCCTTAACGACAAAGGACGTGCTTTAACGTGCTGGTCGTTTGCCTCGATGTCGAGGCAATAGCCAGCACTGAAATTTCTGTTTTGGAGCACCCACGATCGCCCCACGGATGCTGCTCCGTCAATATGGCTAAGCCCTCTGCCGGTCTGAGCTTCGGAAGTGAAAGTAACTTCACTTCCGTCGCTCTGAATATGCTACTTGACTGCCCCTAGTGGTAGTTAAGTAGCATTGCAATGGAAAATATTTAAAATACATATTTAATTAATTAAAAACAGGTTATATAGCTATATTAGCCTATAGGGTTAAAATTAAATAATTTTTAGCATAAGGGATAGGGTTAAAATTAAATAAAAATTAAAAAATATTAAGGGATATAATAAGGATTAGAGTTGGGGTTAAATTTAGTGTTAGGGTTAAATTTTGGGTTCGGGTTGGGGTCAAAAGGTCAATATAGGAAAAAACCCTATTTTTGGTTTTTGCCCCATAACTCGCAAAAAAATACCGAAAAATATGGGAACATGCATATTTTTGAACTCGGGACAACATTTAGAAACTATTTAGACGGGGTCTTTTTTAATGATTTTATTTGTGTAAATTATATTTGAGGTCAAAGCTGGAAAAAGTGTTTTTTTTTTAAATTTTCATCATATTTTTTTTTGTAGTAAATTATAAGATATGATGAACATAATGGTATCTAATGAAAGCCCTTCTTATGACGATAAAAACAACATATAATTTGTGTGGGTACAGTATGTGAGAAAGAAAAAAATTACAGCTAAACACAAACACCCTAGAAATGTCAAAACAGCCATTGTCACCAAGGGAAAGTCAAGGTGAAAATGTCTTGTCACTAAGGGGTTAATTCAAATGAATGGAATTTCCTGTCTCTCTAGTGATGTCATCAGACAATGTATTCAATTCGAGGAGCACAGGAAGTGAGACTAAATGAAACAAAACGTTATATCCTCAGTGTCTATATAATCAGTGCTGCCGCACCTGCAGTAAACATGCAGAGTAATCACTGGGGAGGGCTTGAGTCAAATATTACAAATGTGATTTATGCAGAAAGCCTGCATCAAATCACACTGGAAAAAAGCCTGTGCACTATATAAGCAGTAATCTTCTTTTTTTTTTATAAATCAGTTTTTATTGAGTTTTCAAAACAACATATAACAAAAACAGATCAGGGAAGGGGTAAAAAATACAGAAGGAGTTGAGAAAGGGAAGAACAAAAAAAAAAAAAAAAAGGGGGGGGAAGGGGGGGCAGGGGGTAAAGGGGACCCATTGAGACATCATTTCACTCCTGACGCAGCAGGAAAACAACATAGATTTTCATTAATATATCAACAGTTCAATAATCAGTTGGATTGCGGGAGGAACCAGGCCGTAGAGCCCGTTGACTCCCATCACACCCCGACTCATTAATAAAACATACATAGATTACAGCAGTGGATTAGTGTGGGTTCAGGCCTTTCGGCCTTCAATGAATTCCATCCAATAAAACCATCTCTGGTTGAATTTTTCGGTCTGCTCGGCGGAATGTGAGGCCAAGCTTTCTAGCGCCTTGATCCCTTCTACTCTACTCAACCATTCTTCATATGTAGGGGGGGCGGTGGTTGCCCAATGGCGGGAGACCAAAGCCTTCGCTTCATTTAATAGATGTCGAACAATCGACTTTTTGTATGCCGAAACTGGCTGGGTTGTATGGTGGAGCAGGTAATTCTCAGGGCGAAATGGCTGGGGGAAATCTGTAAACTTAGGCAAAAGATCACGGATTTTGATCCAGAAAGGGCGTATGAGAGAGCACTCCCACCATATATGGAGGATCGTGCCAGTGGCGGAACCACATCTCCAGCACTGGTCAGAATGGTCGGGAAATATCGCGTGTAACTTACTGGGAGTTCGGTACCATTGTGTTAGAAATTTATAGGACATCTCTTGAGTCTTGGTATTTATGGAGCTCTTATGGGTGAGATGGAACATCTTTTCCCATTGTGCTTTCGTAAATGTTTGGGACAATGCATTCTCCCATTTCCCAACAAAAGCTGGGAGAGGATCGGTGTCCGAATGTATCAGAAATTTATAAAGTAAGGATATCCCATGTACTGGCATATTCTCAAGAGTAAAAAATTCTTCAAAAGGTAGTAGCTGTCTTTGTAAGTTATGTATCTGAGGGATACTCTTCAAATATGATCGAAGCTGAATATACTGAAAATTGTGTATAGCTGTGGAGGTCGTGTTGTCTACAATCTCGTGGAGTGGCTTAAGTGAATGGCCTATCATAAAACTTTGTAAAGTGGGTCTGTCCTCTATCGCAGTCTGGAGGAAGTCTCCCCTGTTTTGTCCCGGAGGAAAATCGGGGTTATACCTGACCGGGGTGTTAGGTGATGGATAAGTGGTTAGTTGACGTTTCCCAAACAGGCGGTATAGCACTGATAGGGAGGCTGTTGCAAATGGGTGGGATTTTGTGAGCAGTCTGGCGGCCTGTGGGCGCAGCCACGTGAGGGTTTGGAGAGGTGTTTGTAGCAGGTGAGTTTCTAATGGTATCCATAATTTCTGGGGGGGTTGGTAAGCCCATTCCAAAAGACGAAGAAGATGGCATGACTCATAATATGTCTTGGGGCACGGTAAACCCAGCCCTCCATGTGCTTTCGGTTTCTGTAGCAAAGCAGTAGAAAGGCGGGGAGGTTTTTGTGCCCACACATACTTAATGAAAAGTGTCCTCAGAGAGGAAAAAAAGGCTCTGGGTATCTGGATCGGAATGGTTTGGAACAAATATAAAAGACGTGGGAGGACATTCATTTTCAGTGCGTTGACCCTACCCGTCCAGGAAATAAAAAGGGGTCCCCATTTCACGAGATCACTTTTCAATGTTGAGAGCATGGGCACAAAATTTTGGGCATAGAGTTGGGATAAATCGGCTGTCAGCCATATACCCAAATACTTAAGTTTATGGGTACACCATTTAAATGGAAAAGATAGAGCAAGGGTCTTGGCCTCTGAACGTGACATGTTTATATTCATAATTTCTGACTTTTTAAAATTGATTTTGAAATTGGATAATTCCCCGTAAATGCGAAACTCACGAAGAAGCACAGGCAGGGATACTCTGGGTTTGCGACAAAACAAATAACAAATCATCTGCAAAACCAAGGGCTTTGTGATGAACGGCCTCAGCCTGCAATCCCGTGATGTCCTGCTCTCCCCTAATAGCGTTCAGGAATGGTTCCAATGATAGAACAAAAAGGAGAGGGGAGAGTGGGCATCCCTGCCTGGTCCCGTTCGCGATGGGGAAGGAGCTAGAAAGAGCTCCATTGATTCGGACTCGTGCACAGGGGCGGGAGTACAGGGAGGCCACCCATGTCCTCATATGTGGGCCAAAGCCCATCGAGTGAAGGACTTCGAACATATAGGTCCAGTTCAACCGATCGAAAGCCTTTTCGGCGTCCGTGGATAACATGATCGTTTCAGTAGAGGTAGTTTGGGCGAGATGGATCAAGTTAAGCACTCGGATGGTACTGTTCCTGGACTCCCGCCCCGGGACAAAACGATTGGTCCGGATGGACCAAATTGGGGAGAAATGTTTGAATACGGGAGGCCAATACTTTTGAAAATAATTTTAAATCTACATTCAATAAAGAAATAGGTCTGTAATTTTCGCTAAATTCAGGTTCCTTACCGTCTTTTGGGATGACAGCGATGGTTGCTGCTAAAGTATGGGGATGGAATGGGGAGCCTTGCAGGATAGAGTTAAATGTAGTAAGCATATGGGGGATGAGAATCGCATTGTATTTTTTTATAGTAACTAAGGGGTAGGCCATCTGGCCCAGGGCTTTTGCCCGTTTTGGTACACTTGATGGCCCAGTTTATTTCCCTTTCGGTAATTTCAGATTCTAAGGAATCGGAGTCCTCTTGTGATAGTGTACGAGTAACATGTTTGGAAAGATACGATTTGATTTTGGTTCGAAATGTCTCCAGTTCCCTTGCATCAGTCAGTGGGGGCGATTGGTTGTATAGATTAGTGTAGTATGACACAAATTCTGCAGCTATCTCCACTGGCAACAATTTCGGTGTGCCTTTGGGGTCTCTAATCTTAGGGATATACGTCATCTGGCGTCTTTGTCTCAGGGCCCTAGCTAGATATTTGCCTGGTTTATCTCCGTGTTCGTGGAAGATAGCTTTTAGTCTATTGTAGTTCCAGAAAGCCTGTCGGTGTAAGATATCAGCTAAGCTTTTGCGTAGGACCAGTAATTTTTGGTAATCTTCGGTTTTCAATGTACGTTTATGTGTTTGTTCTAATATCCCTATTTGTGAGCAAAGTGCACTCATAGCTGCCGAGCGCTCTTTCTTTTGAATTGTGGCCAGTCGAATCAGGTGGCCTCTCCGGACACATTTGTGGGCTTCCCATATAGTAGGGAGAGGGACATCAGGTGTAATGTTGTCAGAAAAATAATCGCGTAGAACAGTTTCAGTAGATGTTAAGACCTGAGGGTCTGAGAGCATAGATTCATTCATGCGCCAGGTGCGTTGGGGCTGTTTTAACCAGGGAGTTGTAAAGGTGATTCCTAAGGGGGCGTGGTCTGACCAGGAGATCAGTCCATATTCTGCTTTTCTCATATGGGGTAAGTGGTAATGTGTCGTGAAAACGTAGTCGATCCGCGTATACCGCCGGTGTGGTGTAGAGTAATAACTATAATCTCTGTCCGTCGGGTGGAATGCTCGCCAACAGTCTACAAGTTGCAAGTCCTGTAGGGATTTTTTTATTTTACGTGTAATGTGTGCGGGAGTATGTGTACGTCCAGAAGATGTGTCCATTTTGGGGTCAAGGGCAATGTTAAAATCCCCGCCTAAGATCAACATGCCCTCCTGGAATTTCGTCAACAAAACCTTCATTTTGGAGAACCAGACATTCTGTTTCACATTGGGGAGGTAGACATTTGCGAATGTGTACCGATGCCCCGCCATTTCGCCCTTGACAAACAGATACCTGCCCTCCGGGTCTGCGATGTGGGAAACATTGATAAGAGGAAAATGTTTAGATATGAGCACTGCCACTCCCTTGGATTTGGCCACTAAATTGTTACTGTAAAATCCGAGAGGGAAGTCTCGATTGGTCAAAACAGGGGCTGTCGGACCCTTAAAATGAGTTTCTTGTACAAATGCCACCGACACCCGTTTGCTTTTTAAGTCTCTTAATAAAATCGACCTTTTTTCAGGGATATTCAGCCCCTTTACATTGTAGGACAGTACATGCATATTAATAAACAAAGTCGAATCTAATGGTAATTATTGTGATGAGTCGGAACAGGGCCCGGGCGTGGAACTTAAATCACAAAATCAGAATCTGAGTAGAAAAAAATAAATAACTCAGACACTGGTAGAAAATAATAATATAAAACCGGGGAAAGGGTTAGGTAAGGGAGGGAAAAAACAAAGGGAGGAACACAGAAAAGGACTTCTTAGCACCTGTGGTGTCAACCGGTGAGAGAGAAGGAAAGACCCGCGAACCTGCGTGGGTCTCCACTAATCTCCCCCAGTATTCAAACTAGACACCTGTGGTGTGGGGGTAAGTGGCAACCGCCTCGTATGGGCAGCATCACTCCCCCACACGGCCAACATAATACATAACAGATCACATGTATATTAATGCGCAAGTTACATGGTAAAATCATTAGAACAGATAACAATGGTAATAATAATCCTAATAATAACAATAGCATGGCGAACAATGCGGCAAAATAGACACCCTCAGATATCTGTGAGATGATCCACTAATTATAGTAAATCAAAATTGGGAGATTCGGAGCCTCAGGAATGGGAGAGAAAATGGCGACTAACATATGGACCACTAGCATAAAGCTGGCTATCGCCATCTGGCGTTGTCTGGGATAGAAAATGGTCGGACTGAGGCCTATAGGGTCCTACATCTCGTGTTGAGTAACAGTAATATGGTGTGCCAGTAAGTGAGAAATCGTGGAGTGTTAGGAGCTAAAAACTGAACTAAAAGTACTACATCATAGGTGTTTGGCTCCCAGCTCATTCTTATCCTAAAGTGGGTACTGTAGTACCTGGGGTATATCTGGGAGGGCTCTGGGCCCATAAACCTGAGAGAAGACCTCACTGGGATGGTCCTGGCCTAAACCAGAGTTTAGATATATATTTTCTGCGAGTTAGGCCGTCTAGTACCTTATGTAGGTCTACATCGTGTGTGGGGTATAAGACATATGATCGGGGGCCGCTATGTGTCTCACATCTCCTTCCCAGAGGATCACAGTGATGGGAAAACCTGTGTAAGTTGCTATGAGGGGTTTCGAAGCAGTTCGATGGAAAACGGGTGAGACCTACTGCAGGTTCCCAGCTCATAGCCAACCTCTGTCACATGTGGTGTACCTTACAGCCCCAGTCGATCGTAACCGTGCCATGTGCTCATAGACCCAACAACGAAGTCTCCGGTGTGTGGAAAAGCCGGATCCGGTCAAACAAATTATGTGGTCTCTGAGTCCAGTAAGTCGTAAAAATATGTACAGATTTAAAGTTTGTATCCCAGTGGAGGCTAATATCTGGAGAAGATCTGTAGAAATTAGCGTCTCAAATCCCATTAGACAATTAACTTAGAGAGTGTAGATAGGATACTCATTCCTCCGCTCTCCGGACATCAACGAGGTCAGGAGCTTCACTCAGCCTGGTCCTAGCGGAAACGTCCGATGGCGTTGAAGGCCTGTTGTCCCTCCTGTGTCGTTGTCGGGACGGTCTAGTCGGGCCTGTAAATCTCCTCTCCAGCACCGGGAGGCTCCAATCCGGTATGTTCAACTCAGGAATCCCCAAATCCGCCAGGAACACTGGTAGGTCATGGTAGTATCTCAGCGTGATCGGACCTTCCTCGTGGCGGACCGTGAGACTGAAGGGGTATTGGAGACCTCTCCGTTGTAGTTCCAAGGTGAGGGGCCTCAGGGCCCTCCGGGCCTGTAGCGTTAAGTCCGAGAGGTCTTGAAAAAAGGAAATCACATGTCCGTCAAAGCTCCATGGCGTTTGTTCTCGTGCTCTGACCATTATGCGTTCTTTCAACTGGAAATCGCTAATGCGGCAGATTATGTCTCTCGGAGAAGCAGAGGGGGGGCCCCGAGGTCTCAAAGCTCTGTGGGCTCTGTCCATGTGTATGGGTGAGTCCCTCGGGCGTCCCAGGAGATCGCTCATAATAGAAGTTGCGAGGGATGTCACCTCTTCGGGCTCCGGGGAAGTGTGTTCCGGGACCCCTCGAAGTCTGATGTTGTGTCTCCTTCCCCTATTATCGAGGTCCTCTAATCTGCGTCGATAATCAGCTATATATGTGTCGTGCTGTGCTGTGATTCTCGCCACCTGGGTGATTTTCTTCGTGTGGACAGTCAATTCTTCCTCTTGGTGTTTAACAGTCTGCTCCACTTTAGACAGGTCCGATTTCAGGCCTACAAGTGCATCAGAGACAGTCTGTTTAAGCTCACTGAGCAACGTGCTAAAGTCTTCTCGCCATGGTGCAGATGTGAAAAGTTGACGGATCTCTTGGGAGCAAGCCGGTTCCACCGGTGTGGGTGCAGGAGGATCCAGATCAGGATCACGGTCCTCCGACTCGTGTGATTCAGCAGGGGAGGACGGAGCCTCGTGGCTCTCAGGTGATTGAGAGCCCATCACTGCTGGCGTACGGAAATACTCCCGTAATGACGAATTGGAAGCCTGGGAACCTCGTCCCGGTGTTTTGAGCTCTGTCGCCAGGCGTTTGTTTCGTCCCATCGTTAACTGGAGGTAACGCAAAGTGCTTTTGTAGCCGTGTGTGTGGAGGAGCTCTTCCTTCAAGCGGCCATCTTCCAAGACGGTCAGCCACGCCCCCATAAGCAGTAATCTTCATCTTGCACCAACGTGAGTTTGGGAACTAGACTGGTTCTTTAATGCATGAACATTTGTGGCAAAATATTTAAATCAACACATCAGGGTTGGTCTATCTGCTGGTTTTCGGCACGTGCACTTAAATACACTGATTTAATAAAATACACATAACTATTGAAAAATGAAAAACCTTTTCCAGTGTGTGTGACCTTGCTCGCTGTAATCAGGAAGCAAACATCAAACAGTCAATGCATTCATACTTGCCTCATAAATGTGTATCCTTGTGTGGCACTGACTGAATATATAAAGCAGTACCAAGAACACATTACAAATTTATAGCTACTCACAAATGAAAGGATGCTTGATCACTATATCAAAAACAGACAATATCTGGCATGGTCACATTATTCAAGAGAGCTCTCTCTATCCTATAGGAAAAAAGTTTAACTTGTATATATTCACATGTAAATTGCGTTTTCATATTTAATAAAAACGTATGATATAAAAAAATGCATTTCTTGTTTTTATTTACCTTTTATGTGCCAATGCTGCCCCTACCCCCCAGACTTACCCAATGCTCCCCCCAACGGTGTCTGTCTCTCTCCCTCCCCCCAATGTTGTCTGTCTCTCCACCCCTTCCTCCCTCCCTCCAATGTTGTCTTTCTCTCTCCCCCACCCTCCCCCTAATGTTGTCTGTCTCTCTCCCCCACCCTCCCCCAATGTTGTCAGTCTCTCTCCCCCACCCTCCCCCAATGTTGTCTGTCTCTCTCCCCATCCTCACCCCAATGTTGGCTGCCCAAATCTCCCTGGTGCCTAGTGGAGGTAGCTGGAGAATGTCTGCACGATACGCGCAGACATCCTCCGCTGCTGCCCGGCACTTGCGCCGAGAATCTTATGATGAAGGACTCGGCTTCATCATAGAAGTCCCCGTGGTCGTGCCGGGCGGCAGCGGAGGATATCTGGGCGCATCGCACAGACATCCACCGGCTGTTAGCGAGGAGGAGCCAGGTCCCCTGCAGCTCTGCAGGGGACCTGGATCCAAGTCTTATAATCTGACCTCGATTTGAGGTTATATTATAAAACGACCTCGAATATAAGACGAGGGGTCTTTTTCAGAGCATTTGCTATGAAAAAAACCTTGTCTTATATTCGATCAAATATGGTACTTTGCATTAGTAGAATTGCCGATATTACAAATTGACTGCTAAATTAAGATGCAAAATTACACATTTCCTGTTGGATGTCCTGTCACAAGGCGATGTCATAAAAAGGTGACACAATTAAAACACAGTTTCATCTTTGTTTGCAATTCTGCCAAAACAATGTATAGAATATTTTGCTATTTTTATAAATATATTTTTACAATAGAAACCATGTTTAGGTGGGAAAGTCCCTCTAACTCATTAACGTCCCTTTCACGGAACCATCCATGAGCAGAGACCTTCCTCCCCCAATTGCCTCCCACTGGAACTCTCCTCAGCAGCTGACACAATAATGGTTAAGCCCAACCGCTGGTGTGTGGTTTGAGTCCGGCTTGAAACACGTGGTGAGCTCTCTTGACTGTACAGTCCCCTTTAGCAAATACCACTCAACTATATTGCTTTCCGTTTATTTTTAAAAGCAATTATACATTGTATGTTTCCACTGTGCTGGACAACCGATGACACGGACATAAATATGCATTACTTCGTTTTGCTCATTTTTTCAATAACATTTTTATTACATATGTAAAAAAGTAGAATATAATATTAAAAAGTTCCTATAAATAGATATATGTTTGTGTGTGTGTGTGTATGTATATACATATGTCTGTACGTGTGTGTAAGAGACCGCACTAACTATACTGAGTTAGTCAGCAACACAGTTTTTTTTATCTATATCAAGTGTTTTTGTTTATAGTTATTTATAGAATAATTATGAGACACATGATAGTCTAGGAGCTGTGATTTCCTATTTGCAGGGATTTAATAATATGTAACTTATAAGTACATTTTTATTATGACTTGCATATCATTTTTTTATTATGAGTGTCAATGAGGCCCTCATGTTCGAATTTTGCCTATGGCCTCACAAAGTCTAGAGTCACCTCTGTGGATACTGCTCAGTTGTACATCACAAGAGTGATACTGGTGCATGTAATGATAGGGCAGTTGTCTAATATGAAATATCATGAACATCTTAATGGTTTGATGTTCAATTGTAGGTGTACTGATTGCTATTGCAGGGTGCATGCCTGTCACATGACACACCCATGTGTACTGTTTGACATCTATGGTTCACATAACTGATCAATTCCCCTATTCATTCCACCATTCTACCACTCCATCCATTCAACATATTGGATATTGTATATATCTCTGCAGGTGTGCACCCATGGGTCCTAAAACACATGTGTCAACAGGTATGAGTGATATAAATGATCATGTCAACTGTGTACGTGAGTAGTGTTGAGCGAACCCGAACTGCACTGTTCGGGTTTGTACCGAACATTACGGTTTTTGGACCCCGGACCCAAACACGGACATTCCACTGTATGTTCGTGTTGGAGTTCGGCGATTACATTGTATGTAATTAGTGTTGAGTAGAGTTGAGCGGACACCTTGATGTTCGGGTTCGGCCGAACTTCGGAAAAAAGTCCGGGTTCGGGGTCGAACTGGACCCCAAACTTGATCCCGAACCCCCTTTGAAGTCAATGGGGACACGAACTTTTGGGCACTAAAATGCCTCTAAAAAAGTCCTGGAAAGGGCTAGTGGGCTGCAAAAGTAAGTAAAATGGGGGTAAGAATAGGACAAGTGCCCTGCAAGCAAATATGGATAGGGAAATAACTTCAAATAATATAAAATACATACAAATTAAAAATACAGCTGAGCCATAAAATAGCACTAGATGGAATCTTTGATTTTAGTTTTGGAAGAACATAAATCTAAATCTAAAGCATGGCTGCCAGGAGGATCAACAGAATTATCCATTTGATAGAGGGTTGGAGTGCAGGGTATTCTCTTTCAGTTTATACTAAGTGACCCATAGGTTGAGGAGGCGGTGGAGGAGGAGGTAGCCAGAATTTTGTGCGCTGTAAGCACAGTACTGGACTGTTCTATTTGACTCTCAGATATGAAGTGCACCGCAAGACGCAAATGTACTATTTAGCACCCAAAACAATTAGAATTTTTCAAAGTGTGCTGTAAGCACAGTATTGGACTGTTCTATTTGACTCTCAGATATGTAGTGCATCTCAAGATGCAAATGTACTATTTACCACCCAATACTATTAAAATTTTTAAAAGTGCGCTGTAAGCACAGTATTTGACGGTTCTATTTGACTCTCAGATATGAAGTGCACCGCAAGACGCAAATGTACTATTTACCACCCAAAACTATTAGAATTTTTCAAAGTGCGCTGTAAGCACAGTATTTAACGGTTCTATTTGACTCTCAGATGTAATACATGTAATGCTATGTAATGCTATTGCTATTCTATAAACCGTAATAGAGTCCCCATTCATACGAATAGGTAAATTGACCTATTCGTATGAATGGGGACTCTATTTCGGTTTATAGAATAGCAATAGCATTACATGTATTCTATAAACCGAAAGTCTATAAACCGAATGTCTTTCGGTTTATAGACTTTCGGCTAATGGAATACATGTAATACTTTTGGCTTTCTATAAACCGAACTAGAGTCCCCATTCATAAGAAATTCTGCAAGGTAGGTCGCATCACCAGCCTGGAGCAACAGGCCAACCATGGGTAGCTAACGTGATGGTGTCTGAAGGGTTGGGAGGTGTACCTTCCCTCCGGAATGCTACTCATGATTAGCTAATAGTGGAGGGGCACCTGGGAGACTCCACACTCCCCCCCTCTCCCAGGTGCCAAGGGGAGAGACCCTTGATTGGCAGCTCTAAAAATTCCCTGCACACCCTTCAGGTAATGCTTACAAGTTAAGTTGTAATACTTGTTGCAGTCGCATTTGCTACTGTGATTTATTACTGGATTTACTGGCTTTTGACCCTTGGCTGTCCCTTCCTGGACTCTCCTACTTGCTATATCCTTGAACCTTAGCTGGTATTATCGATTGTGAATCTATGCTGCCTGCATTGACCCCTGGACTGCCTTCTGACTACTCTTTTGCCTGATCCCTTGATTCACCTCTGGCTTGCAGCCTATGCCAATATCATCTTCCCTGTGCTACACTCCTTTAGACAAGCCTGACACACACATATACTCACAAACACACACACACAGTTTATCCATACACACTTTTATACTAAGACACAGTTCATGCATACATACATATATACTTCTGAAGAGGAGCAGATCAATAGTGGGTTAAAGAACTCAGACAGCAGTCATCAGTGGTGATCCTGGCCGCGTGACACAACTGAGGGCTTAGCATGACAGTTGTGGCACATCGCTGTTATGGGATCTCTCTGGATGTGTCTACTGGACAGGTCAGTGTTGCAACTAATACAGCTAAATCTCTAGAAATTGTACAAATCTCCTCCGAGATGTGTGTCTGATACATGGCTTGTTGAATCATTTGTAGATGCTAGTACTGTGTCATCATGGTGGATTCTCTACCATTACCCTGACCATGGACAGCTCCTGATGTGCCTGGCTGATCTTTAACATTTTAATACGCCATACTCAGGAAGATGCTGCCCACTTGCTAAACCGATAGGCCCAAAAACAAAGGAGATTTATTTTCTACTATGTGCATTCTATCGTAGTTCTTTATTTTGAAATTGATCATACATAATAAAACCTTATTGAAGTATCAGAACATCTTCATTGCAATTGTAGCAATTGTAGCTTTTAACATATTTATATATGTGATTTATGTTGCCTGCTAGTCTATGCCATACCTGTTAGTTAGTCTTGCCTTTTATCTTCATCAGCAACTGTTTCCTGATATCTCAATACATGTAATATGACAGCAGGGAAACAAATGTATGATGTGATCTAGACATGTGCATTCGTTTTCGGACGAATGCATTTTTGTCCGAAAATAGCATTTTCGTCCATTCGTCCGAAAAACGAAGAACGAAAATGCTAAGCTAACGAAAGCCGAATGAACGAATGGTTAATAAACGAAAATAATTTTATGAATGGAGACTCTGTCTCCGTGTAGTGAAATGCCGACAGCCTATAAACCGAACGTTCGATTTATAGGCTGTCGGCATTTTACTACACGGAGACAAAGTCTCCATTCATAATTTTATGAATGGAGACTCTGTCTCTGTATAGTTAAATGCCGACAGCCTATAAACCGAACGTTCGGTTTATAGGCTGTCGGCTTATGTAATACATGTAATCCTATGGCTATTCTATAAACCGAACGTTCGGTTTATAGAATAGCAATAGGATTACATGTATTCCATAAGCCGAAAGTCTATAAACCGAACGTTCGGTTTATAGTCTTTCGGCTTATAGAAAACATGTAGTACTATTGCCTTTCTATGAACCGAACGAGAGCCCCATTCATAAGAATTTCTTATGAATGGGGCTCTCGTTCGGTTTATAGAAAGCCAATAGTATTCCATGTATTCTATAAAACGAACGAATAAAAATTAACGAACCGAAAATAATGAACGAATTTCGTCTGAAACGAATGCAGTAATGAACGAAATTCGTCCGAATGGACGAAAACGAAACGAAAATTTTAGTTTTGCACATGTCTAATGTGATCTATAAGTGTGTTTGTTATGTGTAGTTAGCAATGTACCATGTGGTCCATGGTGTAGGAATATTGTGATGTTTCTTACCTTTTCTTAACAACAGCTACTGATCTCTGATTGCATTCCGACTGTGTTGACATGCTTGGTTAGCCATTCCAGTGGGAATTTCTCATCTTCTGACTGGTGTTTCTCGTTGTGGCCCTAATTACCAAATGGTAACAGTTGGATAATTCTGTAGTAAATGCTGTATTTTCCTCAAAAGTGAACATTTGTGCTAGTTTGCATTTTTGCATTGAACACATTTTGCTATTCACACAAATGTTGCAGATGGAATTCAGATGTGTTCTTCAATTTACCATAACATTCCGTACTCGTGTGGTATGTGGTTATATCACAAGAGATACAAAAGAGAACAAGTATTTGCCCTGTCAGCTGAGGATGAATAAGTGTAAATTACAGCAGTGGAATTCAAGATGAAGGCATGTACCCCAGTTGCCTAAAAATCATGCAAGTCCGGCAATTTTCTAAATGGTTCCGTAATATAGAGCAGGGGTCTCCAAATTTTATCCGGCCCAACGGCTGTTTTTATCCGTTACCCGACCCTTTAAAAAAAAATGGAGGGAAAAAAAAAGCGTGCCGGCAGGCATGCTGGCTGGGGAGATCAGAATATCTCCCCTTACCAGGATCTCCACGCGAGAAGGCACCATGGTGTCTGTGCAATGCATGCTGCATCTCTCGCGTACCCGCACACTGATCTGATGTCAGAGCACCAGCAGTCATGTGACCTTCTGGTGCTCAAGCCAGAACAGTGCCCGGGGAGCGCAAGATAGGCAGCATGGAAGTCTGTTGTCTCATGTAGAAGCAAGGTAAGTTCTGGGGAAGGGGGAGGGGAACTGACTATGGCATATTAATGTGCATACTGACTGTGGCATATTATTGGGCATAGTGGCATATTATTGGACATTGCGGCATATTAATGGGCCTACTGGCTGTGGAATATCAATGAGAATACTGGCTGTGGCATATTAATGGACATAGAGTGGCATATTAATGGGCATACTGGCTATGTCATATTAGTGGGCAAAGAGTGGCATATTAATGGGCATACTAATGGTTGCATATTAATGGGCATACTGGCTGTGGCATATTAATGGGCATACTGGCTGTGGCATATTAATGGTAAAAGAGTGACATATTAATGGGCATACTGCCAGTGGCATATTAATGGGCAAAGAGAGGGCATATTAATGCAATTTGGGTACTGGGGTAAGTCCTGGGTGCAATGTGGGTGCAAAGAAAGGAATTAAAAACAAGAATTGGATTTCAATAACCTTTTTATTACATATGTAAAAAGTTGAATTATAATAATGTGTTTTCTTTGGCCAGCGAAAATGTGCAAAATATAAAATGTGTCCCTCCTACTGAAAAGTTTGGAGACCCCTGATCTCTAGAATGGGCCCGATTCATTTATGAATGAGTTAGTAAACTCAAAACACATCAAGTGCTTGTCTCTCTTATCCTTTACTGTTGCAGTTTGAAGTTTGGTCTCCTGAGGGATCTCCTCCCAGACCTGGACTTAAGCATCTGCCAACTCCTGGACAGTCTGTGGTGCAACGTGACGTTTGTGGATGGAGCGAGACATGATGTCCCAGATGTGCTCAATTGGATTCAGGTCTGGGGAACGGTCGGGCCAGTCCATAGCATCAATGTCTTCGTCTTGCAGGAACTGCTGACACACTCCAGCCACATGAGGTCTAGCATTGTCTTGCATATGGAGGAACCCAGGGCCAACCGCACCAGCATATGGTCTCACAAGGGGTCTGAGGATCTCATCTCGGTACCTAATGGCAGTCATGCTACCTCTGGCGAGCACATGGAGGGCTGTGCGGCCCCCCAAAGAAATGCCACCCCATACCATTATTGACCCACTGCCAAACCAGTCATGCTGGAGGATGTTGCAGGCAGCAGAACGTTCTCCACGGCGTCTCTAGACTCTGTCACGTCTGTCACATGTACTCAGTGTGAACCTGCTTTCATCTGTGAAGAGCACAGGGCGCCAGTGGCGAATTTGCCAATCTTGGTGTTCTCTGGCAAATGCCAAACGTCCTGCATGGTGTTGGGCTGTAAGCACAACCCCCACCTGTGGACATCGGGCCCTCATACCACCCTCATGGAGTCTGTTTCTGACCGTTTGAGCAGACACATGCACATTTGTGGCCTGCTGGAGGTCATTTTGCAGGGCTCTGGCAGTGCTCCTCCTGTTCCTCCTTGCACAAAGGCGGAGGTAGCGGTCCTGCTGCTGGGTTGTTGCCCTCCTACGGCCTCTTGATGTACTGGCCTGTCTCCTGGTAGCGCCTCCATGCTCTGGACACTATGCTGACAGACACAGCAAACCTTCTTGTCACAGCTCGCATTGAAGTGCCATCCTGGATGAGCTGCACTACCTGAGCCACTTGTGTGGGTTGTAGACTCCGTCTCATACTACCACTAGAGTGAAAGCACCGCCAACATTCAAAGGTGACCAAAACATCAGTCAGAAAGCATAGGAACTGAGAAGTGGTCTGTGGTCACCACCTGCAGAACCACTCCTTTATTGGGGGTGTCTTGCTAATTGCCTATAATTTTCACCTGTTGTCTATCCCATTTGCACAACAGCCTGTGACATTGATTGTCAGTCAGTGTTGCTTCCTAAGTGGACAGTTTGATTTCACAGACGTGTGATTGACTTGGAGTTACATTGTGTTGTTTAAGTGTTCCCTTTATTTTTTTTGAGCAGTGTATATATATATATATATATTCATAGTAATATATACATACATATATACATAGTAATGTGCAGTAGGTAAGTGTTTTACAGACTCCACAGAAATACAAAACATACATTCACAGCCACACACACACACTTAAACACACATTTAGACACACTTAAACACACATTTCTGTGATACTTAGACACACACACACACACACACACAGTCAGACTAACACACACACAAACACATATTAAGGATCTTATTTATCTGAAGTAATATTGTTTTTTCCCTCTTTAAATAAGTATTAACAATAAATTAAACTGGACTTTTAACGTTTTTCTTCATGTCTATGTTATTTCCATTTTTCAGTCCTTTGTGTATATAATACTAACACAGTGGCGTCACGAGGAGGGTGCGGGTGTTGCGGACCGCACCGGGTGACACCACAAGCGGGGGTGACACCCGTGCTGCCAGCAACCCATGCATTAAAAAAAAAAAACACTTACCTCCGTGCTGCTGTCTTCCGGTGCAGGTCCGTGGCTGTGAGGAAAGCGTTGTGCGCTCCCCTCCAGCCACGCAGATCAATAAAGTATGTTCAAACTTTTTTTTATAAACAAACTTTATTGATCCGCGCGGCTGGAGGGGAGCGCAGAACGCTTCCCTCACAGCCACGGACCTGCACCGGGAGACAGCAGCAAGGAGGTAAGTACTGGCTGGGGAAGGGGAGAGGAAGGTGGCATAACAAGCATACTGAGGGTCAAAATACTGGCATATTAATTGGCATTATCCTGACATATTAAATGGCATATTGGGGGTCAAAATCCTGGCATCTTAAATGGCATATTGGGGGTCAAAATCCTGGCATATTGAGAGCAAAATCTTGGCATCTTAAATGGCATATTGGGGGTCAAAATCCTGGCATATTAAATGGCATATTGGGGGGCAAAATCCTGGCATATTAAATGGCATATTGGGGGCAAAATCCTGGAATATTAATTGGCATATTTGGGGGCAAAATCTTGGCATATTAAATGGCATATTGGGGGGCAAAATCCTGGCATATTCAATGGCATATTGGGGGCAAAATCCTGGCAAATTAAATGGCATATTGGGGGGCAAAATCCTGGCATATTGAGGGGCAAAATACTGGCATATTGGGGGGCAAAATCCCGGCACATTGAGAGCAAAAGCATATTGAGGGGTTAAATACTGGCATATTTTAATTGGCAAAGGGATGATGTGGCATGGTCTGTGGGCAAAATAACATGTACTATGTGGAAAGTGACACTGGCTAGTTCTGTGGGGCAAAGTGACACTGTGGCATGCCAAATCGTGTAGGTGCAATATGAGTGCAAGCCAAGTGCTGTGGGTGCAATATAGGTGCATGGAAAATTCTGTGGGTACTGCATGGTGCTGTGTTAAGTCCTTTAGGTGCAATGTGGGTGCAGAGGAAGGGAATAAAAAATAGGATTTTTCAATAAAATTTTTATTAAATAGAATATTAAATTATTCAAATAAGTATAAACGCAACTAGTTATAGAGAGATGTCTGTGTGTCTAGATATGTATTGTTTTTAAATTGTACAATTGTCACTTTGTGGGGCTCCTGTGTGTTGCATAATTAATAGCGGTCCCATGTGTGGCATATTTATTGGGCCCCATGTGTGGCATAATTAAGGGGCTCTTTTGTGTGGCATAATTAAGGGTAGACTGTGTGTGTGGCATAATTAATTGGGCTCCAAGGTGAGGCATAATTTATGGGGCTTTGGTGTGACATAATTTATGGGGCTCCTGTGTGTGGCATAGTTATGGGGCTCCTGTATGTGGCATAGTTATGGGCTCCTGTGTGTGGCATAGTTAAAGGGCTCCTGCGTGTGACACAATTTGTGGGACTCCTGTATGTGGCATATTTAATGGGCCATCTGACTGGCATAACTAAGGAATCTTTTTGGCAAGGTATTGGAGGAAATCCAGGGGGGTGACACCATGCCACAATGGCCACAATCTTGGCGGTGATGTCACAGTTAGGCTACTTCTATATGTCATAAGCCAGCATGCAGCATAGAAAGTACAGGATACAAGTGCTACAAAGTGCTAACACTGTATATGAAAAATCAGACATAGAAATTAAAGTCAGAGAGTAAAAGCTGGCAACAGTGGGATTTGAACCCACAGCAGTTGAGAAACTGAAGCTTTAATTTGGCAACACAGACAGCTTGGGCCCAATGCAATTCATTACAAAGATTTTTTGGATTTCAAGATCAGAGACAGCATGGGTTTACTTCAGGGAGATCATGCCAAACTAATCTTATTGATTTTTTTGATTGGGTGACTAAAATAATAGATCAGGGTGGTGCAGTAGACATTGCTTACCTAGATTTCAGTAAGGCTTTTGACACTGTCGCACATAGAAGGTTTATCAATAAACTGAAATCTTTGAGTTTGGATTTCAATATTGTTGAATGGCTGAGTGACAGGCAACAGAGGGTTGTAGTCAATGGGGTATATTTGATGCAAGGTCTTGTTACTAGTGGGGTACCTCAGGGATCTGTACTTGGACCCATTCTCTTTAATATTTTTATTAGCGATATTGCAGAAGGTCTTGTTGGCAAAGTATGTCTTTTTGCTGATGATACAAAGATTTGCAGCAGGGTTGATATTCATGGAGGGATAAGCCAAATGGAAAATGATTTAGCTAAACTAGAAAAATGGTCAGAGCAGTGGCAACTGACATTTAATGTGGACAAGTGCAAGATTATGCACCTTGGGCGTAAAAACCCAAAAGCAGAATATAGACTATTTGGTACAGTCCTAACCTCAACATCTGAGGAAAGGGATTTAGGAGTAATAATTTCAGAGGACTTGAAGGTAGGTAGGCAATGCAATAGAGCAGCAGGAAATGCTAGCAGAATGCTTGGTTGCATAGGGAGAGGTATTAGCAGTAGGAAGAGGGAAGTGCTCATGCCATTGTACAGAGCACTGGTGAGACCTCACTTGGAGTATTGTACGCAGTACTGGAGACCGTATCTCCAGAAGGATATTTATACTTTGGAGAGAGTTCAGAGAAGGGCTACTAAACTGGTTCATGGGTTGAAGGATAAAACTTAACCAGGTTAAAGCATCTTAACATGTATAGCTTGGAGGAAAGACGTAACAGGGGGGATATGATAGAAACATTTAAATACATAAAGGGAATCAACACAGTAAAGGAAGAGAGTATATTTAAAAGAAGAAAAACTACCACAACTAGAGGACATAGTCTTAAATTAGAGGGGCAACGATTTAAAAGTAATATCAGGAAGTATTACTTTACTGAGAGGGTAGTGGATGTATGGAATAGCCTGCCAGCAGAAGTGGTAGAGGTAAACACAGTCAAGGATTTTAAACATGCGTGGGATAGACACAAGGCTATCCTAGCTATAAGACCGGGAACGGGGGACTAATAAAAGTACTCAAAAAAAAATTGGGCAGACTAGATGGACCGAATGGTTCTTATCTGCCGACACATTCTATGTTTCTATGAGTTACTGCACCTGGTGACACCAACCCTAGTGACGCCTCTGAACTAACACACACACACAGAGTCCCACTTACGCACACAGTCACACATACACACACACAGAGTCAAACACACACACACAGAGAGTCAAACTCACACACACACACAGAGTCAAACACACACACACAGAGTCACACACACACAGAGAGTCACACACACACAGAGAGTCACACACCCATAGACTTCTTTCTTTCTTTGTTTTTACCGAGATGTGGAATCCAGGCCTGCTTTCCTGTTCAGTGCAGTGTTTAGTTTTTATCTTCCTTCTAACCCTTGCGCATGGCGTCACACACAGGGTAGAGGAGGGATGATGCCCTCCCCATGATCTGCAGCGCTCTGAGTGGGAACTTAGTACCCCAATGCTGCTTCATGTTACACATGTGGTGAGAGGTGCGGTAATTGCTGGAGCTCTCGTGTAGGCCACACCTCAATGTCCCGCAGGTTGGATGCTCCTGTAATAGAGGCATAGCACTATAAAATATAATGAGTGTTTGCCCTTGTAGTTGGGGATCAATAAGCATGAATCACAACAGTTGTAGAAAAGCTGAGGGCCTAAAATTGCCCCAAATTTAAGCCAGTCCAACATTTTTTCTACATGATTTCACAGTGTAGAAAATGGGCCAGATTCAATGACACACAATATCACTAATTACTGGGTTTTAACTAATTCTATTGCAGTCTATGGTATTTAATGACAGGAGATAAATTAACTTATGTCATTGAATAGACCCCAATTTGTTTATTGATAGATATAACCCTACAAGCTCCAAAGCTCATCAAGCTAAAGGCATTATGGAAACTCCTCTAATCCTATGACTGCAAAATGTGAAGAAATGGTACCATGTTGCCTTGTGACAACTGAGAGGTTAGAGAGTTATACTTTCAAGAGCACTGATTCTGCATAAGGGATGATTTTTTGGCTAAAATCTTGTGGGCATTCACAGAGACTGGCTCTCCAGAATATTCAAAACACATTATCCACTTTTCTAGAGATACATTATAGATTTCCATTACAATTCATTCTGCTTATTGGCAACCAATTTAGGTCCATGGCATCATCACCTATGTGGACCTTAGAGGATCTTACACTAAGATGGAATTCCCTGCTTCTAATGGGATGTCAGATTGTTGTACTGTTAGAGGATTATATATTCCACACTTCCCTGCCAGTCTCTTAGTTGACAGTGTATTATGGGATATGTAGGCCATTAGCTGCTGGAGGGCTGCAGTTTAACATACCTGCTCAAATGTATACTACACAGCTGCTGATACTAAGTGATAACATTGCTTCCATTTGCCTCTGTTTTGTTGGTCATATAAAAATAGTTATAAAAGAGACCAATGGATTAAAGGACTTTTATTAGCAATGATATAGTAATGGTTGTAAAAAATAGTGGAAGGTTTATATATATATATATATATATATATATATATATATATATATATATACGGTATATATATATATATATATATATATATATATATATATATATATATATATATATATAACAAATCCAAAAGGAATGCACTCACCTAAACTAGCATATATAATAAAGGGGTGCTGCTGTGAACAAATAGTTATGGGACTAAGCAACAGTATTTAGTGTTAGGACCCACCAATTTTGGAGTACTTTGACGTGGTGGTGGGCTTAGCATAATAATGACCATTTAATGAAACTCATAGCTTTAAGAGTTTTTCGCCTACCTGCCTGGAGGTGAGTGCTGATATCTTTGAATTTTGTGTGTGTATATATATATATATATATATATATATATATATATATATATATATATATATAAATATATATATATCTGAAACCAAGTTGCTTGTATTTGAGCTGCATGCATTATTGAAATTATAAATTATATACCCTATTACCTTCATGGCTTTTTGCCACACAATGCAAAAGTATATTATTTTGTGTGTGGCTCAAGAGGTTTAATGGTGACTTGAACATTCACTCATCCTGCAAGTTATTATAAAATTATTTGTGTAATAACTTGCAACGTGCTGTGACCTGCTGAGAATGTTAGGTAGAAGATCAGTATTTGATTAACTTGCTGGCTGCCCAGAACAGCAGGGTAATGCTGGCTTCACTCCCAATATAGAGGTTCATTTCATGTATATTGTGTGCATATTTACTTTTAGGAATGCTAGGAAGGAAGGAAAAAAGGGTATCAGTGGTGGGCACCAGCATTTTTCATGGTGGGCCTTCACATACCTTGCCACAGACACTTGCATCTTATGTATGGACAATTTGCCAATCCCTGCAGTATACACATATCCAAATAAAGGTGGCTAATATGTAAATGTGGTAAATATTTTATTCTTAGTGGGTTTGTCTTATTCTACCAAACTCAACAACTATTGATGGAGCATACATTAGCTTTCAGTTAATATGTCATTATACAACAGACCTCTAAACAGGTTAAGATTTGAGTTTGTTTTTGTCCTACCATCTATGTAGTGTCTTGTCAAATGTGACACCTAAACCCTAGGAATACAGTGTCTATTTACTCCCAGTGCTAAGTCCCCCCTGCAGAATTAACATATTTTAACAAAATATTTTGAACCTTATAAAACTCATAAATTTTGACTGCCACTGATCAAACCTAATGAAAACTCATTAGTAGTTAAAATTATTCATCATTGATTGACCTATATAAATTTAGGTATTACAACTATCACATATTAGTAACAAAAGATTTGTTCCTCAATAAATCAGTATATAGTAGATTATGAGCCCATCCATCCTGATATTGGAATAAAATGTTGACGACAAGTATGTTTCTAGATATGGATAATGTATACAAAAACATAAGGGGTCACGCAGACTGCGCCAAATACTGGCTAAATAGTCTTGTGCAACCATGTATAAAGCAGGCTCCCGCCAAATTTCAGGAGTCTGACCTATCTGTGCTTGTTGCGCCTGCGCAGCCTATCTATAAAAAAAATCAAGCGCTGAAAAGTGTCAGATTTGTGTTGGGGAACACTGTTTGGCGGAAGTGCCTCTCCAAAGTGTTGGGAGTTATAAAAGAACCCAATTGCCGTTATACATACCAAGCAGCCTTTTCATGACGTTGTCGACACTTTGCAGTGTGGGAGTTTTCATACATGACCCCAATGTGTGGCTAAATGAAATGTATCCATTTATGGTGGATGATGAAATACTACGGTCTGTTTGCGATAGTAAAACAGTGAACAGTGGTCAATCTGCAAGACATCAGCAGAAAATCAGGCACGAGTTGGAATGATCAGATAAATAAAACTCCTCTATTGTTACCCACTTTTTGCTATTTCCTTGTCAACTGACCTCAATTCACTGTATAGTGAATAAATCATAGTATATTGCATTACAAAAATCAATGATTTCCATTTTGCACAGAGGCAAGAGTCCATTTCAGCCAGGAAAGTAATTCATACTTTTTAATTCAGAGCTACAATGCTGGTACAATGGATGGTTGTGTTTGCAGATTAAATATCTATTTTGATGAAATTTAAGCTACCATTATTTTTGAGCAGGTTCATGACAATTAATTTAAATGCAAGTACAATATTTATCCATGGAGGAATTTTACAGTTTTCTTTTTTAACGAGTATTTCTATTTTACAAGTGTTTTCCATTTTCTTTACTCTGGGGTATGTCAATCCGCTCAAGGCATTGTAAATAAGAAGTAACCTATATACTGACTCCACAAAATCCCTCCTTCTGGCTATTGTAAATATGCCATTACCTTTTGAGTGACCTACATAGATTGAGGGAATTATTATTCCAGACGAGGCCAGGTGAAATTATAATCGTATTAAATTATTCAAAGAGACACCCTGGTTTCAAATAGTTATCCATAACCAATAGTATAAATGTAAAAATATAATTGTGTGTTCGAAGGCACAATTCACAAGTAAGCGTAATTTTCTAATACATACCATTAAATTCTGACATCACCTTATGAGTACCCCATGCAATAGACATAACACAGCATAACTACTCCAGAACTAAACTTGCTAAACCTCATTTACCTCATGCATTAACACTGGCTTGTCTTAAAGTGAACCTGTTACCCACAAAACTTGTGTATGACAAGTTCACATACAGGTAAGTATATGCTCTATACTATGTATAGCAAACATGTAGAGAACGAGATCTACTTACAGAAGGAAATTGCCACCTTCTACAGCATGGCTGATCCTTCTGCCAAGTATGGCAGCAGCCACAAATATGCAAGCTTCTGTCAGCCCCAAAACACTGATGTTCCTACCAGGGGCGGATCCAGAGTCTGATCTCGGGAGGGGCACATGTCTGTCTGTCTTTTCCTCTCTCCCATGTCCGTCTGTCTTATCCTCTCTCCCATGTCCCTCTGTCTTATCCTCTCTCCCATGTCCGTCTGTCTTTTCCTCTCTCTCATGTCCTTCTGTCACGCTCCTCTCCCTTCCCATGTCTGTCGCACTCCTCTCACTCCCCGTGTCCCTCTGTCTCTCTTCCTTCCATGCCCGTTTCTCTCCTCTTCCTTCCCATGTCCGTCTATGTATCCTCTTCTTTCCCATGTCCGTCTGTCTCTTCTCTCATTTCCCATCTCTCTGTCTCTCCTCTCCCATCCCATGTCTGTCTGTCTCTCCTCTACCATCCCATTTATGTCTCTCTCTTCTCCCTTCCTATTTATGTCTCTCTCCTCTCCCTTCCCATGTCTGTTTGTCTCCTCTCCCCTTCCCATATCTGTCTGTCTCTCCACTGCCATCCCATGTTTGTCTGTCTCTCCTCTGCCATCCCATATTTGTCTGTCTCTCCTCTGCGAACCCATGTCTGTCTGTCTCTCCTCTACCATCCCATTTATGTATCTCTCTTCTCCCTTCCCATGTATGGCTCTCTCAGCCAATTTGCCCAATAATATGCCAGTGTTAGTTGCCATTTAATATGCCCCAGCCAATTTGCCCAATAATATTCCAGTGTTATTTGCCATTTAATATGCCCCAGCCCTTTTGCCCAATAATATTCCAGTGTTATTTTCCATTTAATATGCCCCTGCCAATTTGCTCAATAATATCCTGTGTCAGTTGCCATTTAATATGCCCCAGCCAATTTGCCCAATCATTTTCCAGTGTTATTTGCCATTTAATATGCCCCAGCCAATTTGCTCAATAATATGCCTGTGTCAGTTGCCATTTAATATGCCCCAGCCAATTTGCCCAATAATATGCCAGTGTTATTTGCCATTTAATATGCCCCTGCCAATTTTCCCAATAATATGCCAATGTTATTTGCCATTTAATATGCCCCAGCCAATTTGCCCAGTAATATACCAGTGTTATTTTCCATTTAATATGCCCCTGACAATTTTCCCAATAATATGCCAATGTTATTTTCCATTTAATATGCCCCTGCCAATTTTCCCAGTAATATGCCAGTGTTATTTGCCATTTAATATGCCCCAGCCAATTTGCCCAGTAATATGCCAGTTATTTGCCATTTAATATCTCCTGCCAATTTGCCCAGTAATATGCCAGTTATTTGCCATTTTATATGCCCCTGCCATTTTGCCCAGTAATATGCCACTGTTAGTTGCAATTAATATTCCCCAGCCAATTTGCCCAGTAATATGTCAGTGTCCTATCATTAATAAGCCCCTGCCTCTTTCCCCAGTACATTCCCCCCATTTCCCCACTCCCCAGCACTTACCTTATCCCCTGGTGGCTAGTGGTATGACGTCAGCGCGCCCTGACGTGACCTGTCGGCACTTCCGTGTCGGCACACTGCACGGGGAGCCGAACAGGCAGCACGGAGCTTTCTCTGTGCTGCCTGTTCGGCTCCCCGTGCAGCCTGGCAGGCAGGCAGAGGTGAGGGGGATCTTCCGATCCCTTCTCACCTCAGTCTCTGCCTGCAAGCGTCTTTTTTTTTTATAGGTTTTTTTTTCTCTCTTCTCGGGGGGGGGGGGGGGGGGGGGGCAATTGCCCCGTTGCCCCCCCCCCCTGGATCCGCCACTGGTTCCTACAATGATTAGCATATGAGTGACCAGTTAAAGCGACTGTCTGGTGCCCAAAATGCATATTCTTAGTATTAATGCATATTAATGAGCTTTCAAAGTACTTTAAAAATGCATGTTTCACATTTTGCATTGCTTAACATATAAAATACTTATAGCTAGATGTAATTGCAGTTTGCAAGAAACCAAGACTGCTAACACTAGCTGAGTAAAAGTACTTTTTTTTTTTGCTGCAGGAACCAATGAGAATAATGAATGGAATTTCCTTTCTCTCTGGCAGGGCCACCATCAGGGGTGGACGGGCTACACACCCGTCCTGCCCCCCCTTAAAAAAAAATGTAAAAAAAAAAAACCATGGGCAAATGAGGCAGCTGCCCAGGACCCATTAATTCCTGGGCAGCATGTGTGCAGGAAGAAACCCTGTGTAGAAGATGACCGATGAACAGCATCCAGGTAAGTACAGGGGAAGGGGAAGGAGGGGGGGAGATTGCGGGCAAATAATTGACAAACAATGAGTGGGCTATTAATGGACAAATAATTAGTGGGCTATTAATGGACAAATAATTAGTGGGCTATTAATGGACAAATAATTAGTGGGCTATTAATGTACAAACTATGAGTGGGCTATTAATGGACAAACTATGAGTGGGCTATTAATGGACAAATACTGAGTGGGATATTAATGGACAAATAATGAGTGCACTATTAATGGACAAACTATGAGTGGGCTATTAATGGACAAATAATGAGTGGGCTATTAATGGACAAATAATGAGTGAGCTATTAATGGACAAATTATCAGTGGCTATTAATGGACAAATTATCAGTGGCTATTAATGGATAAATTATCAGTGGCTATTAATGGATAAATTATCAGTGGCCTATTAATGGACAATCAGTGGACTATTAATGGACAAATTATCAGTGGGCTATTAATGGATAAACTGTCAAGGGGGACGGGCAGAATTTTGTGTCAGTTAGGGGCCCTGAGATTTCTGATGGTGGCCCTGCTCTCTGGTGATGTCATAAGACAGTGTGTTGATCCTACTGTGTACAAGACCAAGTTTATCACAGCCCACACAATGTATTCTATTCCAGGAGCACCAGAAGTGACTAAATGAAACAAAACTGTTTATTTGTAGTGCCTATATAATCAGTGCTGCTGCGTCTGCAAGAAACATTCAGAATAATCACTGGGGGGAGGGATTGAGTCAGATATAAAATAATTTGATTTATGCAGAATGCCTGCATCAAATCACACTAGGAAATAGTCTGTGCACTATACAAGAAGTAATCTCCATCTTGCACCAAAGTAAGTTTGGGGACTACACTGTACCTTTAAGCAAGGTGTGATGCTCACAATCGCATTTGGGGGTTGGTGCACACATCCGGGTCCGCTGCCATCTTTGTAGGTTTTGACCCCTATTCCTTTTGGCTCAGGGGTTCTATGCTGAGGAAAAGTCAAGACAGAAAAACATATCCCTTAAAAAAAAAAAAAAGGAATTCTAGACATGTTTTATCAAATTGTCATTATTGGAATATAATATGACTATTCCCTATTAATTCCTATTGATTACTCTTCTTAACCTTAATTGTGAGTAACAGTCATTTTATATTCTGAATTATAAATTAAAAATACAGTTAGACATATGCATTAGTAATGAGCGTTTGATTCAAAATCATCACTAGACCATACAATACAAATTTTGCGAGGAGAATGAGTAATTAGACTAAGATGGCCCCCTTTCTTGCCTAGTATCTGCATGTTTTATTTATAACTCTTTAATAAACATTCTGTACACAATTTACATGTAATTCTATTCACTAACAATATATATTATCTTAGAAATCCAATATCACAGTGCCCAGTCAGTCAGAATCATAGCTATAAATTACTTGAGCCTGAGGCAAAATTAACAGATGGGCCCTCTTTCCTAATTTGCAAAAAACATTAAGATAAAATTAAATATAATTTTAGCCATCAACTGCTAGATCAAGTAAACATACTGCTAGTGTTATAAAAGCAGAACAATGCTGCTCTTTAATGTTAGCAATATTGAGATAATATTCTGTTAAAAAAAATAAAAATGAAACATTTTCTGTATACTGTTCTACACAGTACTTAGTGGGGCCTATTCAGAACTTTATGTTTTGTTTGTTTTTGTTAACCTGTGTGCTACCATTTTAAAAGGATGCTGTGTAATTAGTATATGCTGTGGAGATGCTGCAACTTGAACACAAAATAGTCATAGAAAGTGTAAACTAGCTATGGTGACAGCCAGTTGATTTGCAGCTCCCATTATGTATTGAACCTCTACATGCCTTCTGCTTGCCTGGCTTGTCATACATGAATATTGTATCAGTGTGTACTGACATGCCGTAAATAGATCACCTTCTTATTCAGTGATCTTGTAAGGAATGTAAGACGAATGTCTTTCGGTTTATAGACTTTCGGTTTATGGAATACATGTAATGCTATTGGCTTTCTATAAACCGAAATAGAGTCCCCATTCATACAAATATGTCAATTGACCTATTCGTATGAATGGGGACTCTATTTCGGTTTATAGAATCGCAATAGCATTACATGTATTACATAAACCGAAAGTCTATAAACCGACTCTCTTTCGGTTTATAGACTTTCGGTTTATGGAATGCATGTAATGCTATTAACGAATGAACGAATGGTTAATAAACGAAAATCATTCGTCCATTCGTGCTATTGGCTTTCTATAAACCGAAATAGAGTCGGTTTATAGAATACCAATAGCATTACATGCTTTCCTCACTTCATATCTGAGAGTCAAATAGAACCGTCAAATACTGTGCTTACAGCGCACTTTGAAAAATTCTAATAGTTTTGGGTGGTAAATAGTACATTTGCGTCTTGCGGTGCACTTTATATCTGAGAGTCAAATAGAACAGTCCAATACTGTGCTTACAGCGCACTTTGAAAAATTCTAATTGTTTTGGGTGCTAAATAGTACATTTGCGTCTTGTGGTGCACTTCATATCTGAGAGTCAAATAGAACAGTCCAATACTGTGCTTACAGTGCACTTTGAAAAATTCTGACCTATGATTAAGCGTGGAATACTCAAAACGCGTTAGGTGGGGTCTGCTGACCACCCTTTCCTTTGTCTGCACTGATTGGTTGGACTGATTTTTATTTGCAATAAAGCACAACACTTTTTTCAAACATCGGTTTGTTTTGGAGCATGATGTGCACACTGAATTTTGTTTCCTGTGCTGTCCTCGTCTGATCAACGTGGTGGAGCACCTATCTCCAAATTTACAGCAGGTAGAGCCGACTTCAGCGTTGTTTGCACTTGAAAAATTCTGGCTACCTCCTCCTCCTCCAGCGCCGCTTCCACCTACACCGCCACGGTCACCGCCTCCTCAACCTATGGGTCACTTAGTATAAACTGAAAGAGAATACCCTGCACTCCAACCCTCTCTCAAATGGATAATTCTGTTGATCCTCCTGGCAGCCATGCTTTAGATTTAGATTTATGTTCTTCCAAAGCTAAAATCAAAGATTCCGTTTAGTGCTATTTTATGGCTCAGCTGTATTTGTAATTTGTATGTATTTTATGTTATTGTAAGTTATTTCCCTATCCACATTTGCTCGCAGGGCACTTGTCCTAAACTTACCCACATTTTATTTAATTTTGCAGCCCTCTAGCACTTTCCAGGACATTTTTAGAGGCATTTTAGTGGCCAAAAGTTCGTGTCCCCATTGACTTTTTTTCTAAGTTCGGCCGAACCTGCCGAACCCCAACATCCAGGTGTCCGCTCAACTCTATTCACCAGCTATTATCTGACAAAATGAAATGCCCAAAATTCAGCTATGTTAGCTGAATTTGTCTAAATTTCTGGGGTTTTCGACCCTTCACGAGTTTAGGGCTTTAAGTTCCCCGAAACGAATATGGTAGAAAAACAGCCTGAAATTTGCGGGAATTGTCAATTTCAGGCTGAAATCTTCTACACTGAGCACCAGAAATGTGGATTCTTTCACAATTCGGTTACAAACCATGATCTGGTCCCATTTCGAGTTAGAGCAGGGCTTATTGTTTAGACCCCATATATAAATATGTATATTTACATGAAAGGTACACTTTAAGGCTTACAATAAAGCATCTGCATGCATTTTCTTATCATCCAACCTGCTTGCAGACAAGTCTGGCCGGTGACTGGTTAATATTGATTAAACGCCCTCTCAGCTGTAGATTAAAAAGTATTAGGAAAATACTGATTTAATCAGGTAACCTCGGGTTAATGTTACACAAGGCTAGTTGAATATGGATATCTGAGTGTTTGTAAACTTTGACCCCATAAACTGTTGTTATCCAAACACACAGCTGGTAGAGATGTATGTGAATTATAGCCCAAACTGCACAGCCATATTAAACCACCAAGGAATTAGGTTCATGTGTATAGGTCAAAAAGCATTATTACACGCATCTCAGGCCAGAAACCAATCTCATGCTTCCTTACAAAACAAGACAGCTGTCTGTAATAGGGTTTTTCTGGCACTACAACACTATCCTGGGTGTTGAATTAAAAGGCTGTCTTATACAGCATCGTATGATCCAATGGGTCCATAACAAAGCAGTTACCATATTCTCCGAATATAAGACGACCCTGATTATAAGACGACCCCCCAAAACTTTGGATATTCCTTTATAAAAAAAACTAAAAGCCAGAATATAAGACTACCCTATAGGAAAAAAGTTTAACTTGTATATATTCACATGTAAATAGCTTTTTCATACTTAATAAAAACTTATAATATAAAAAAATGCATTTTTTGTTTTTATTTACCTTTATGTGCCAATGCTGCCCCTACCACCCAGACTTCCCCAGTGCTCCCTCCAATGTTGTCTGTCTCTGTCTTCCCCCTCCCTGCCTTCCCCCAACGTTGACAGCCGGTCCGTCATAATAGTGTCGGGCAGCATAGAGGATGTCTGCACTATCATGCAGACATCCCCCGGCTGCCCAAATCTCTGGTGGCTAGTGGAGGCAGCCAGAGGATGTCTGCACAATACGCGCAAACATCCTCCGTTGCTGCTCTGCACTTCCGCCGGGACTTTTATGATGAAGCCGGAAGGTCCCAGCTTCATCATAGATGTCCCGACGGACGTGCCGAGCGGCAGCAGAGGATGTCTGCGCACATTGCCAGACATCCACCGGCTGTTAGCGAGGGGGATCCAGGTCCCCTGCAGCTCTGTGGGGGACCTGGATCCCAGTCTTATAGTCTGACTCCAATTTGCCCAATAAGGTGCCAATATTTTGCCATTATTAAGCCACAGCCAATTTGCCCAATAATATGCCTGTATTGTTTTGCCCAATAATATGCCAGTATTATTCTGCCCAATAATATGCCAGTATTATTTTACCATTAATAAGCCACAGCCAATTTCCCCAATAATATGCCTGTATTATTTGACCATTAATAAGCCACACACCCATGCTTGAATGTATACATAAGTTTAGTAATGTTCAAAGGCATTTAAATATTTCAACCACTGAATGGCACACTTTTACAATCCATGTCATTATTGTGTTAATGTTTAACAAATCTTGTTTAATGAGATCCTCCTATTTTCTCTCTTTTAGCATAAGAAAAGCCTTATCATGTGGAAGGGGACTGCCATCATTTCCACTGATCTGTGCATGTTCTGGTCTATGATAATGGTTTTCAATTCTTTATTAAAATGAATTGTATCACAGCACCATCACGAGGCAAATATAGGTTTCTTTATTTGTTTGTTTGTCTGGGGGCTATTCACTAAAAGGTGAGTTGAAGTGAGATGAACATTTTATCTCCCCAATTTTATCTCCCCAATTTTATCTCCCCAATTTAGCTATACATTGTGCAGGGACAATACTGCTGAATCTATTTAGCTGGGGAAGTTCACCAGGTTTGCATCGGCACAATATATAACTAACTTGGTGAGATGAAATGTTTCACCTAAACTCACAGCAAATCACCTTTTATTGAATATTCTCATCAGTCACTCATATCCCTTGTTTGGTAATATTTGCTTTAATAGATGGGTGTCCCCTTAAGTACAGTATCTGGCATCATATTTGCCCAATAATATGCCAGTACTATTTTGCCATTAATAAGCCACAGCCAATTTGCCCAATAATATGCCAATATTTTGCCATTATTAAGCCACAGCCAATTTGCCCAATAATATGCCAGTATTGTTTTGCCCAATAATATGCCAGTATTGTTTTGCCCAATAATATGCCAGTATTATTCTGCCCATTAATATGCCAGTATTATTTTGTCATTATTAAGCCACAGCCAATTTGCCCAATAATATGCCAGTATTATTTTGCCATTAATAAGCCACAGACAATTTCCCCAATAATATGCCTGTATTATTTGACCATTAATAAGCCACACACCCATATTTTGTCTTCAAAATAACCTTCACTTAAAACAAACCAACAAAATCTACAGGTTGTTTGCATCGGCACAATATATAACTAACTTGGTGAGATGAAATGTTTCACCTAAACTCACAGCAAATCACCTTTTATTGAATATTCTCATCAGTCACTCATATCCCTTGTTTGGTAATATTTGCTTTAATAGATGGGTGTCCCCTTAAGTACAGTATCTGGCATCATATTTGCCCAATAATATGCCAGTACTATTTTGCCATTAATAAGCCACAGCCAATTTGCCCAATAATATGCCAATATTTTGCCATTATTAAGCCACAGCCAATTTGCCCAATAATATGCCAGTATTGTTTTGCCCAATAATATGCCAGTATTGTTTTGCCCAATAATATGCCAGTATTATTCTGCCCAATAATATGCCAGTATTATTTTGTCATTATTAAGCCACAGCCAATTTGCCCAATAATATGCCAGTATTATTTTGCCATTAATAAGCCACAGACAATTTCCCCAATAATATGCCTGTATTATTTGACCATTAATAAGCCACACACCCATATTTTGTCTTCAAAATAACCTTCACTTAAAACAAACCAACAAAATCTACAGGTTGTATAATGTCTGTTCCTCATTCTAGTTCTAAATATTAAAAAAATCACATTGTATATGTTAAAACATATGTATCTGCAACCATATTGCAAAAACATTATAATGGATGGCAGTATAGGAAATATTGGAGGAGTGCAAAAATATTTATATCTGAATTGCTTTCAATCTGGGGTTTTATACAAAAGCTAGTTATACTAAAGCACAAGTGATTCTTTAAAAGCTGGGGACTGGAATACCACAGCAGAACTGAACTCAGTAGAATGTGAGGGCAAATCCTGCATCGGTAATTACTTCCCTGTCTTCAAAGTACCTTCCTTCCTTTACCTCATTCCTCCCTCTAAAGCTGGCTCCAGCTCATTTGAAAAATACTTAGGGAGCATTGATCTATAGCTTCTCTGTCAGTGCCTTGTTTCACTGAAACTCTCTGAACATATTTAGTAGAAGGAAAAGCGTAACTGAGCAGAGCCAATTCCATACCTCAGCATTTGGGGGAAAATTGCAGATTTGCATAAACTGTGTTTTTTTGTGTTGTTAGTTGTAGCAAATTGCAGTGACAGGTATGTTGAGTTATCTTTGTTGTTACTCAACCCACATGATGCTGCCTTCAGTGGATTTGAGTTGTGAAGCATCAATAAAAGGCATGGGAAGTGAGGGAGTGCACCACTGAACTTCAGTGTAGATGGTGTAGAAATGCTTTAATGAAAGACTACAAATAAAGCACCTTATTGAGAATTTGTTGCGTCATATAGCTCTAACAGGGGGCAGAGATGTTGTTTAGAATCTTGACTGAATGACTGAGAAAGAAAAATAAAAGAAAGAAGGAAATAAGTAACTGAATGTAAGACAGAGATTTGGAGATCATGATACGAACATCTCAGGAGGAAATACAACAGTGTAGGGTATGTAAGGAAAATAATGAGATAATGGTGGAAGATGGTGATGGAGATAAATATTTGAAGGACAGAGAGTCTGAGAAATGGAATTTGAGATGATTTGTGAGAGACAATGAAGAGATCGGGTGGGAAACAGAGAATAGAGAATTAGAATATTTGTGAGACTACAGTGATAGCCCCAAACCAATTAGACATAGTCTCCAGAGTCAGTCTGCTTGACTGTGGTGAGTATAGTGTTCATTCAGAGACCGACCTAATACATCCAAAGGTACCTTGAAGTACAGGCAGGATGCTCATACACTACACAGAGAAAAAAGAGGGAACAGCTCTAACAGGGGGCAGACATGTTTTTTAGAATCTTAGGTCAGATCTACATTAGCCTTCATGCAGATGAATGAAGAACATGTCTGCCCCCTGTTAGAGCTATATGAAGCTCAATAAAGTACATTATTTGTATTCTTTCATTAAATCATTTCTATGTCAAATGCCTACACTTGATGCAATCTTTCAGTTAAACACAAGTTCATTTATTGCTACATTTGCCCTTTAAAGGAGGGATAAGAAAAAAATGGGTCCTAAATGGGTATGTGCTGTCTGCTGCTGCTGACATAACCTGATGCTTAATATGCAAATCACACATTTCCCATTGAAAAGTAGTTAATCTGTATATCAAGCCATAGGTGAGTCCTATGTAGTAGAATACCTCTTGGATGAAAATAAGTGAGCAAATAATGTCACTTCTGCGAACCTGTTGTCCAACAGAAGTTTATGTACTTTATTATTTAGCAGGGGCTATTTGTCTGCTGAATGATGTGGCTCTTTTATAACTTTTCTTATTTTGTGGAATTTGGTCATCAAAGGATTTATCGGGAAAAAATCATAAAAGTTCCGTGTCCAACACAGAAACCTGCTTCATGACACAAACTCTCCCCATAAATAATAAAAATGAAAAGAAAATAAGGAAGGGCTCCAATAACCATAGGGAGCAAGCAAGCACAATAATTAGAGGTGATGTGTGCTGTGCCTGTGGTTGACATACGCATCCTGATTTTTCTTCTCCCCTGATGTCTGGCAAATGACTGTCAATCTTTGGCAGTGCAGCAAAGTTCCATTAAAAATAATACAAATGGGATTGGGGCTGCACCAAACCATGTAGTAAAACTTGGAATTTGCAGGTACCAATTTCTAAACTCAGCTGCTAAAATAAAGTCCATATTCCTGATATCTGATAGTTGGTGTTTCCATTTAGCATATTACAATATTTGTATGTGAACACTGTCTGCAAGTAATGGGGGCAACATAAGTATTAAAATAATAAATGCATAAACAAAAAAACACAGGTCCCTTTGTTCCTCTAATAACCAGTGCTTTATGTTCTCCCCAAACCTATGTAGGTGGGTTCAGGGCCACCATCAGAAATTTCAGGGTCCCTTACTGAAATAAATTCTGGGGCCCGCCCTCCCCCTAGATAGTTTATCCATTAATATGCCACTGATAATTTGGTCATTATTAGCCCACTAATAATTTGCTCATTATTAGCCCACTAATAATTTGCTCATTAATAGTGACTGATGATTTGCTCATTAATAGCCCACTGATAATTTGCTCATTACAGCTGCCCTGTTTCCCAGGCTTTGGCCTTGACAAAGCGCCAAGTTTTGGCGTGAAACGCGTAGGCGTTGAGACGCACTGGGTAGGAGGATACTGAGGGGCAGTGTGGCTGTTTTTCCATCCAGGAATAAATCTTCTTTACAGCCCGTCCTATGTCTGACATCTTTATTATTTTTTCCATCCAGATTATCACTATTTACTCTCTTTAGAAAATTGAGTGGCACTTCCTAGGATTCCACAATCAGGGGAAAAATAATAAACATTAGGCTTTATTCATAGGAGAATGGAATTGTAGTGACAGACAGGAGAATTTCAAACTTAGAATTCCATGCAAATAAATTATAAATAGAAACAAATATGTTTTAAATGCGTCTGTGATGTATCCCGCTTACGACATCACTTATAGTGTGATATGCTAGTGAACTAATTTTCAGCGTGAAAAGTGTCATTTGCATATGAATCAACAAGGTGATGTCACAAGCAAGAGACACCACAGACACATTTAAATCACTTTTTTCTTTTAATTAATTCATTTGCTTGCATTTCTGCTAATGCAATCCATTATTCCTTTTTTTCCTTTTCTACATTCACAGTATAAGCAAAGTTTAGGTTGACAAAGTCACTAAAGTGCCAATGCACTCTCTATAACTAAACTATCTGTAGGGGACTGTCCTGCAGAGGCATTATAAAATATAATAAAAGCCTACATAGAAACATAGAATGTGTCGGCAGATAAGCACCATTTGGTCCATCTAGTCTGCCCAAGTACTTTTATTAGTCCCCCGTTCCCAGTCTTATAGCTAGGATAGCCTTGTGTCTATCCCACGCATGCTTACAATCCTTGACTGTGTTTACCTCTACCACTTCTGCTGGCAGGCTATTCTATATATCCACTACCCTCTCAGTAAAGTAACACTTCCTGATATTACTTTTAAATCGTTGCCCCTCTAATTTAAGACTGTGTCCTCTAGTTGTGGTAGTTTTTCTTCTTTTAAATATACTCTCTTACTTTACTGTGTTGATTCCCTTTATGTATTTAAATGTTTCTATCATATCCCTTCTGTTACGTCTTTCCTCCAAGCTATACATGTTAAGATGCTTTAACCTTTCCTGGTAAGTTTTATCCTTCAACCCATGAACCAGTTTAGTAGCCCTTCTCTGAACTCTCTCCAAAGTATCAATATCCTTCTGGAGATACGGTCTCCAGTACTGAGTACAATACTCCAAGTGAGGTCTCACCAGTGCCTAACTAGTAATACATTGTCCAAAATTGTCCAATGATTATTTCAGTGTGCATTTTAGTGAGAATTGTAAATTATAAATCACAGCTAAATAATGTACACCTGGATTATTCAATTTATTTTTCCACTTCTAATGAATTATGCAAATATGTTTCACTAGAGCCCAATCATCAAGTATGGCTCTCCAGCTGCTGCTGAACTACAAATCCCATAATACTCCAGCAGCCATAAGAGTGCTAGAAAATTCTATTTGTGGTAAGAAATAACTGGAGGGCCACAGTTGGACATCTATAAAGATGAACATAGTTTCCTCTTTCTTGTATATTTTATTTATAGCACCATGGTTAAAAAAACGTGTCAGCAGGATTTTCTGTAAAAATTCATAAATTCAGTGCATTTGCATGTATTATAATACACAATGAGGTTTTGCTACAAAACTGTCAAGTAAAAAATGACTGAGAAAGGAAAATAAAAGAAAGAAGGAAATAAGTAACTAAATGTAAGACAGAGATTTGGAGAACATGATAAGAACATCTCAGGAGGAAATACAACAGTGTAGGGTATGTAAGGAAAATAATGAGATAATGGTGGAAGATGGTGATGGAGATAAATATTTGAAGGACAGAGAGTCTGAGAAATGGAATTTGAGATGATTTGTGAGAGACAATGAAGAGATCGGGTGGGAAACAGAGAATAGAGAATTATAATATTTGTGAGACTACAGTGATAGCCCCAAACCAATTAGACATAGTCTCCAGAGTCAGTCTGCTTGACTGTGGTGAGTTTAGTGTTCTTTAAGAGACCGACCTAATACATCCAAAGGTACCGGTGAAGTACAGGCAGGATGCTCATACACTACACAGAGAAAAAGAGGGAATTATATAAATAACAGAAAGAAGAGATGCTAACACATACAGACTGATCCAGAGGCAGAGAGGAGGATCACTAGAAAAGAGAGGGAGAGATGCAAACATCGAGAAGAGGAAACACAGTAATATACAGAGGAGAGGAAGAGAAGATACAACACAGAAAAAGAGAGGGAGAGACACAAACAAACAGAATAAAGAGCTAGGTAGTGAGAGTAAATCCAAAAGACAGATACATGGACAATGATGGAGTTGAGAGAGATGTAAGAGAGGGATAGGAGAAGAGAGAAAAGGGAAGCTGAAAGGGGGTTTTGGTGAGAGAGAGAGAGAAAGATACGGCACAAATATACACATAGCTAAAGAAAAATATAAATATAGGGATATGATGACAGGGGTGTGAGGAAAAATGGGTGGTGAATGATATTGATGACTAATTAGAAATAATTAACTTCAATTAACACACAAGAATATAGAAAAGGCTGTAGCAGGGTATGCATAAAGAGCAGTACTAGGGGAGAGGAGGGAGCAGAAAGGGAAATATACAGTGAGAGGTGCCTACAGACAGAATAAGAAGGGAAGGGGGAGGGTTGACAAGAGAGGCAATAAGAGATAAATGAGAGAGGGACAGGGAGGGAGGAGGAATACTGGTAAATAAGGGTATGGAAGAAAAAAATAAATAGGAAAATACCACAACAGGAAAGAGAGTGGCAAGAGACAGCACTAGAGGGTGAGGACGCCTAGGTGAGTGGGGTGGAGATGGACAGACTGCAGGACATGGAGGAATCCTCAGACTCTGACCCTGTCTGCGGGGAAATCCCAGCAACCAGAGTTGAATTGACTGTATCTTGCAGGTAAGTGTTAAAAGCTGGATCTTCTCTTTCTATATGTCTCGTCTTGTTGGAGCTATGCGTACACCTTATTCCTGTGCTGTTTAAACTGTCGGCGCCTCTCCCCGTATCAGTGTTTAAAGCATCAGCTCTCCTTTTTTTATATGGGCAGCAACTTTTCTCCCTGTATCTGAATCCCTATGGTTAGATTGTATCCATGTACACGAATTCCTACCTCTATTCGCATAGTGCAACGCTGTACAGAGCAATTACATTCAGCCATAGATAATTAGTGTACTACACATTTCACAGCTCAGGTACAAGCGCTGCCGCTGTCTAAAAACCCAGCGTGGTCCAGTTCACAGCATCCACACTGATTGCTAAAAAGATGCTAGTGTTTGTTGTATGTGCTTAGTAGGATTGCAATCTTGGGTTACTACAAATACCAGGTTTACATTATGTTGTATTGATGTGATATTATATTTCTCTGCCTTTTCATGCACCATATCATATAAACATTATCAGCTTGTATATTTGCTGGCAGCTGCTAGCCCAGCATCTCACAGTATACATGATGTGCAATTTTATTCAGCCCATAGTGACTTCCTTCGTGTATCGGAATCCACTTATGTTACAATAAAGAATGGGAGCTCCTGTATATAGATATTCTCTCCATATATATGTTACAGACTAAGACTTATCTGTGTGTATACTGTTAGCATCCCCTTTTCTGCGTATTTCTATATATAGTCAGCCATGTATATGACTACCAAATATTTATGTAAATATACAAACTACCAATTACCCTTTTTGTGTGTGTGAATATGTTTGTACATGCACATCTACACACATTGTATGTGTACACACACTGCCAAATTATTTGCTTCTTTGACTGACATCTCAATTGACAGTATTTTGTGCCAGCCCTTTATATATATATATATATATATATATATATATATATATATATATATATATGTCTAGTGGTTATTTGAGCAAATATGGGTTTTGGTACTTTCCTACATGAGGGAATAAAAGGATCTGGAACTTACCTGTTTCACTGTGATAGAGAGGTGTATATAGATGAGTACCTCAGATACCTACATATAGAATGTCAGCTCCCCCTCCTATCAACTTTTCTTTTCTTTTTTTTTGTGTGGCACACCTACTTTTATATGTATTTTGTGTGTCTGGATGTATCTTACCAGTTGACCTATATACATCAATATATCTGGATGTTTATGGACGTTCAGTTCCACCTTATATTTGTGTAAAAATGCAGAATGGTTTAGGTCCTGATAAGCACAGCCATACAGTGTAATCTATTAATTTTTCAGCCATACCGAGTTCTGTGTGTCAGTAAGGAGACTTACTATTTTGATACAGACTCCTAACATCTCTTCATGTACATACACTACAGACTCTGCCACAAAGCCCCCATGTATCTTTGGTAGTAGCTCAGTATGAAATCACCCACTTCAAGTGCACCCATAGAAATCAGACTAAATAAATATAAGTGAAATGTATTGCTCATTCCCATCTGTGCTTTCTTTCTTTAAAATATGACAAGGAAGGTGTTGGAAGATCCTCTTGTTGCACCTGAAGATAAACTATTAGGTTATGTTTACCAGTCATTGTGTTAACTGTCTGTTCTTCTCTACATTTCTACATATAGATCAAACATATGTTGTCTTCTATATATTTTATCACTGACTCTCTGGGGGTTATTCACTAACAGGTGAGCTGCAGGTGAACTGAGGTGAGTTGAGGTGAGGTGAAAATGTAATCTCACTAATTTAGCTAGGTTTATCCATGCACAAGGTATAGTTAAACTGGTGAGATTAAATGTTCACCTCACCTCAACTCACCTGCAACTGATATTTTAGTGAATAGTCCCATCAGTCTACCTTGTTGTGTACCTTTTCAGAGGCTATGGGCTCCTTTGTTCCATATACCATGACTAGTTGCAGAAATAGACAACAAACCATTTGGTACAATGGAGTTAAATTCAGAAATTGACCAGGATGGCTATCCATTGGTATTTGTTGTCAAGCTCATTGTAGGTTCAACTAGTGAATACACCTTAGGAAACATTTGTTGCTATATTTACCAACAGTCATTTGGGTTGAGAAAAGACTCAAGTTGATATTTTCATTTATCCTTGAATCGATGCTTCTTGAGTCTTGACTCCAGGATTGCAGTATGATTTATCTCTGGATCAACAAACTACCAATACTAATGTTGTTTAATTAATATTTCTCTGTAAATTCTGCTTTACCAAAAAAAAAATACCCATGTGTTTTTAAAGGCATTAATTGTTAACTAGTGTTAAGCAAAGAATTCCAAATCTTTATGGTTTTTAATGTAAAAAACACAACAATGTTGGTTTCACTCAATGACCTTCCCTCTTTCAGAAACTCCTTTAATTCAAAGAAGCTTACAACTTACTCAATTAAGAAGAACTCTATCCCCTGTTATTACTAAATACAAAATACACTATATTGACAAATTTATTTGGACACACCTCTCAATAATTGAATTCAGGTGTTTCAGTCAGACAGTTTGTAAGGTGTGTACAATAAAGCACCTAGCCATGCAGTCTGTGTTTACAAAGATTTGTGAAAAAATGGGTCGTTCTCAGTGAATTCAATTGTGGTACTGTTATACAATGTCACTTTTGCAAGTCAGTTTGTGAGATTTCATCCCTGCTAGTTATTCCATGGTCAGCTGTAAGTGGTATTAGAAAGCGGAAGCATTTAGGAACAGCAGCAACTAAGCCATGAACAGATCCATGTAATGTCCCAGAGGGTCACAGAGTGCTGAGGCACAGGGTACCTGAAACTTGCAAATATTCTGCTAATTCTGTAGCTGAAGAGTTCCAAACTTCCACTGACATTAATATCAGCACAAAAACTGGATCTTCAATGAATGGTTTTCTATGGCCGAGAAGCTGCATGCAAGCCTCACATCCCCAAGTGCCAAGAATCTGGAGCAGTGATCTGTCGAGTGACAAATCACTGATTGACAGACTGGGTTTGGTGGATGCCAGGAGAAATTTACCGGCCTGACTGCATTGTGCCAACTGTAAAGTTTGGTGGAGGAGAGATAATTGGGCTGTATGAGCTGTTTTTCAGGGGTTGGGCTAAGCGTCTTAGTTCCAGAGAAGAGAAAACTTAATGCTTCAGCATACCAAGACATTTTGGACAATGCTGTTTCCAAATTTAATCAGTTTGGGGAAAGACCATTTAAATTTCAGGATGACAGTGCTCCAGTGCACAAATCAAGGTCCATAAAGACATAGTTGGATGAGTGTGGTGTGGAAGAACGTAACTATCCTACACACAGAGCCCTGATTTCAACCACATCAAACACCTTTGGGATGAACTGGAATGGAGATTGCAAGCCAGACCTTCTCGTCCAACATCAATGGCTGACCTCACAAACGCTCTACTGGATGAGTAGGAAAAATTTCCCACAGAAACACTGTGAAATCTTGTGGAATGCCTTCCTAGAAGCTGTTATAATTGCAGACGGGTGACCATCTACATATTAATGTTTATGTATTTAGGATGTGACTTCATAAAAGTCCTTGTTGGTGCATTCATCTACTCCTCCACTCCCTTTAGATTGTAAACTTGCTCCTCACATACACAGATAAACAGTATGTACACAGAAAAATAGGAAGATAGATAAATACACACATACATAGATATGGAAACAATGGTAAAAACACAGCTACCAGTGTAAACTAGGCAGCACCCCAATTTTCTAGTGTGTCAGCTAGACAGAAAGTGGTATAGAAAAAAGAAAGTAGACTGGGTGTGCTAAGAATAGACACAGAACAAGACACATACTTCACTTACTTTCAAACAAGGTATAGATAGATGTCCTCAAGATACAGAAAGGACATTTTTTTTTTAACGCACATGGAATAATATCATAACCGAAAACCTGTGTATGTATACACAACTCACATTGCATGGAGCAGATCACTGCTCTATTTGCACACTCCAGAGGGAGACCCTTGTGGTATCTGTTAATGCCTGCACATGTCCTTCATAACCATAATGCACACCAGGAGAGAAGATCCGGTTATAAAATTAACAGATTTATAAAATACAAAACATAAAAATCCTTGTATGGACATAAAATGAATAGCATGCTGCTAAAGTCCTTCTTTGAGCCACCTGTGGGTAGTGATGCCAGGAAACATTAGAAGCCAGCGATAACAATAGTGTTCAAGATGTTGGTTAAAGAGTCCAGATACATCTTAACACACAATGCATTTCACAGACTCGTGGTCTCCTCAAATATAAAGACAGGTGCATTAGCACTAACACGCCCCCTTCTAAACCATGCCCCCAGAATATCAGATTACCAGTGGTTCCTGTAGGGAGTACCGTTTAAAAAAAACTAAAAAACCTGAGGATGAAACGCATTTGATTAATTGCACCATCAAGAAATAGGCAGAGTCTGTATGGGAACCTGACAACCTGTTCTGGCTGAGAGACAAACCTCACTTTTGTTGCACAGTGGACTATGTATTTATGGGAGAGGTAGACATGTCCTTGAAGTAAGCATTTCTTATATGCATTAAAACTGTGTGAAAGATTTTATGCTATGCCTAATTCTCAACTTGGTTTTTAAGCTTGATCCAGACCAGGGCCGGCCTTAACTGTTCCGGTGCCCTGTGCGGGCCTTCCCCGTGGCGCCCCACCAAAGCCTGTCTATTCCCTCTCCCTCCATGTATGTGTCTCTCCCTTCCCATGTTTTTCCCTTTCCTCTTCCTTGTCATGTCTGTCTCTCTCTAACTTCCCCATATCTGTTCTCTCTTTCCCCCTCCTCCGCCTTATCTGTTCTCTCTCTCCCCTCCGCCCCCATATCTGGTCTCTATCTCCCCATCCTCCCCCATATCTGTTCTCTCTCCCCCTCCTACCCATATCTGTTCTCTCTCCCCCTCCTCTGTTCTCTTCGCCCCACCTCTGTTCTCTCCCCCCTCCTCCTCTGTTCTCTCCCCTCCTCCTCTGTTCTCTCCTTTCCCTCTTCACCTGTTCTCTCCCCCCCTCTGTTCTCTTCTCCCTTCCTCTGTTCTCTTCTCCCCCCTCTGTTCTCTTCTCCCCCTCTGTTCTCTTCTCCCCTCTCCTCTGTTCTCTCTGCCCCCTCTGTTTTCTTTTCTCCCCCTCCTTGTCATGTCTGTCTCTCTCCAACTCCCCCTACTCTGTTCTCTCTCTCCCCCTACTCTGTTCTCTCTCTCCCCTTCGCCCCCATATCTGGTCTCTATATCCCCATCCTCCCCCCATATCTGTTCTCTCTCCCCCTCCTCCGCATATCTGTTGTCTCTCCACCTCATCTGCTCTCTTCTCCCCCCCTCTGTTCTCTTCTCCCCCATCTTCTGTTCTCTCTGCCTCCTTTGTTTTCTAATATGAACTCACTCTTCTGAGGATAGCTTAGGTAGAACACGTTACATGAGGGTTAATTATATATGTGTCTGATCAGTAAAGTAAGGTTGTGATACTATATTGTACTGTGTTTGGGGTAACCGAAGATGCCCGGATATAAAGTCTTGGTGGTGGCAGTAAATTGTGTACTAGGGTAATAGGGGGATGGGACTCTTCATAGTGGCTGCTTCCGCGCAGCCACTTCACCGCCGACTCTGCAGCACAACACAGATCGTCGCTAGAGATTTCATTGCGGGACATTTCTTCGCTAAAGGTAAGTATTTTACCTATTTTAGTTTAAGGGTGCTTAGAATTAGGGTTTAGGGGTTTAGAATTGGGGTTTAGGGGGTTAATTTTAGTATTATGGGTTCGGGGTTAATTTTAGTATTAGGGTTAAAGGGGTCAATTTTAGTATTAGGGTTTAGGGGGTTAGTATTAGGGGTCGGGGGTTAGTATTAGGGTTTAGGGGGTTAGTATTAGGGGTCGGGGTTAGTATTAGGGTTTAGGGGGTTAGTATTAGGGGTCGGGGGTTAATTTTACTATTGGGGTTAATTTTACTATTGGGGTTATTTTTAGTATTGGGGTTTGGGGATCATTTATTGGGGGGGTTATTTTCGTTTTACTTTTACATTTGTAAGAGCTGACAGTTCAGTGCTGAACTGTCAGCTCTTACATAGCCGCGACTGTTTCACTTTTCATTGCTGACAGTTCAGCGAAGATGCGGCGAACAAGTGTCCTAGACCCGGGTAATAGTGTAGGAGGTATTGCAGGGGTCAATTTAGTGGTTGCTGGGACAAGCAACAGGTAACCAGGGATCTGGTGTCATTAACCCTTTCACTCCCACACTCTCTCCACTGTCTCAGCCGGGCCAATAGCCAGTGTTCGTGACAGAGGGGATGGACCTCACGGGGTGAGAGGTAAAGGCCTGCTCCCACCCTGTGAAACAGAGTGGCGTCTGCATGGGCTGTTCTCAGATTTCCGATACCCTGCATTATCACTGCATGCGGGGAGTACGAGCAGCACTTGCTTAAGCAGCCCATGCCTCCCAGTTTGACTGGCTTCAGAAAGTCTCTTACTACAGAGCCCTTACAGACTATGTATCTGCTGGGGACTCCTACACCATACGCAGCTCTATCCAGCTGTCCCTTTTGCCTTGCCTTTAATATCACCCTTTACAGAGTAATTGTTCAGTACATGCAACCAAACAGACAGTGATTTTTGTATTTGCACACAGGACTATATACATTGTGAGTGTGATCCCCTGTTTTTAGAGTGTAATGACATTGTTGGCTCACATAGGCACTATCCAGTTCCTTCCAACACTAGGAAATTTTGCCTTGAGCAGCCATTAGTCTATATGTGTCTTGTTAACATATCCTGTTGCCAAACACTAATCCTACTGCACTCATCTAGTATCTGTCCTGTTAAATGTATACATGCTTTCCACAAATACGTATGAGTTCTAGTCACTGAACTGAAATATGATTAAAAGTGTACAGACTTGTAGATTCCGACAAATGGATATTTTGTGTTCTCCTTATGGTTTAAAAGTCCCTGTTGGTGTAATGGTAAGGTGTCGCAATATTTTTTCCATATAATATATCCCCACTTCCTCCCCTGCACCTTTGGAGGTCAAGTTTGACTTAGGGCCAGATTTATCAAGGCAAAAAAAGGTGCTATTTCAAAAATAGTGCTAAATTTGGAGCAAACTGCTCTAGAATTCCATTAGTTTCCATGATTATTGCTACTATTTTAGCTCTATCTCCTGAAATAGCACCAGTTTTTATCTTGCTAAATAAGGCCCATATTCTCCAAACTCACTGTTTGAAACTTTCAATGGTGAAGAAACAACACATGCGGTTAGGCCGAGTTGGATGTAGTCTCAAAATTACATAAGTTAACTATAATTGTCTCAGAAGAGGCGAGTTGGAGGCAGTAATTTTTGAGACAAAGTCAAACTCAACCTCCCATTTCGACCTGTCCTCACTTTTAATGAATAGAATATTTTCAGTTCTTTCTATGGGGGGTTTGAGGTTGAGATGGGAGGTCGAGTTTGACATAGATAAGGGGCGCCTGAGTTGAGGTCTAGAAGCGGGTTGAGTTTAGTCTAGCGGATCGAACTTTAATGAATAGGCCCCTTCAAGTGATATCTCTCTATATTAAATAATTGTCTGTACATGGATTTTAAAGTCTCTATGTTTAAGCCAGTGATTTCCACCAACTCTCCTCGTCTCTGTAGAGATTTTCTGACATGCTTCTGTGTACTGGATACAGTGATGGATAGGACTCTTCATACAATACACGGTCTGATTATTTCCATGTAACTAGTTTCATCAAAGATGTTTTTTCTGCGTTTATTGACTGTCAAGACTTTTTACATGTGTTTGTAGCAGATCAGGACTTGAAACAGACTGCATGGCAGAATATAAACTCAGCAGTGATTGCACTTATAGATGGCAATTTATCCAGAGCATGTTTTAACAATCTTTTTCCTCTAATTGTATAAAGATTCTCATCATCTCCTCTGTGTCTACAGCATTTCCCCTGAATATTATATATTATATGAATATTACAAACGCTTCCATTTCTACCCATAGAATGGGTATTACATTCTGTGGGTAACCAACATATCTCTCATCAAGAAATATATTTAAAAGGATAGTACATTAGCATTTATCTATATAGCCCCAACGATTTACATAGCGCTAAGTACACAGCACAGAGGGACTATATACTAAGTTAGACGAACAAGAATAGACTGATGTATGAGATAGAGAGTCCTGTTCCCAAGCTTACAATCAGAGAAGGTTGGATGCTTCTAGTGGTGTTTAATGTGTAGATTGTATTATTTTGAATACAAATTCTTTTAAAGTTTCTGTTTGAGCCTTCCTTTGTGGTGTTCAAATGGACAGATTGACTGAACTGGGAGGGAAAAATCAGAAAACCTGAGATTATACACAAACACAATTCATCCCCTTGCATGTCTATGGTAGCCCTCTGATTGGCTGGGGGTGTTTTTTATTTGGACATAGCAACTAATAAAATAAGTAACTCTGCAAAATGTACTTTTTTAAAAATTATGGTAGGCAAAACTACAAAAAATATGCAGATTTATTTTTAAAACATGTATTTTTTAACATGAACAGTAGTTTTTCCTCAGACTAATGCTTTACTCATTTCTAAAGCGTTTTCATGTTGCTTTGCATGTAAGGCTTAATGAGAAAAATATCAAAATCTAAGTTTGGGATACAGGCCCATGAAGGTGTTTAAGAAAACTTTTTTTTGGCTTGGTGTATCACTAAAAAACACTTGTCCTGTGTATGCCAAATGGCAGCCACTCAATGAAATGGGTAAAAGAAGACAGATGTCCCCTGTCTCCCATACACAGGGGTGTCCAAGTTTATTCTGTGGTGGGCCACTTCACCAAAAATGTATGTGTGCGTGGGCCGCATTAATTTTCCACACACACACGCAAAAATACAGACAGTCAAACACTGACACACACTTACACACACTTACATACAGAGTCACACTGACACACAGACAAACTTACATACAGAGACACACTTACATATAGAGTCACACATACACTTACATACAGTCACACTGACACACATACACATACATATAGAGTCACACTTGCACACAGAGTCACAGACACACACACACTTACAGCCAGTCACACAGACGCACACACACTTACACAGTCACACTTACATACAGAGCCACACTGACACACATACACTTACTTACACACAATCACTCTGATACACTTACTTACACACAATCACGCTGATACACACTTACAGAGTCACACTTGCACACACACTTATATACAGTCACACTTGCACACACACTGACACACACACATATACAGAGTCACACTGACACACATACACACATACTGAGTCACACTACCACACATACATTTACACACACACACTTACATACAGTCACACTTGCATACACACAGTACTTGCCCAAACACACAGTTTTTCTTTTTTTCCTTATTTTATCGGGGCTGAGGGCTTCAGACCCCTCCTCCGCTGTTTCATTACCCTGTCCCTCTCTCTCCCCCATCTCTCTCAACCCCCCATACCTCTCTCTCTCAACCCACCCGTGTCTCTCTCTCTCTCCTCAAACCCCCTCTCAAAGTGTTTGCCCACCTCTCCCTGCACTCATGAACTGCATGGTTCGCTTCTCCTGTTGGTCCGCATCTCCCCTCCCTCTGACCCTTGCGCGGACTTCATGTGAAGGGTAGAGGAGGGGTTATGCGCACTTGACTGTAACCTGATGCTCCTTCCTGTGTGGCCAGCAGCTGTAGGTGCAGCCATGGGAGTACGCAGGGGGGGCAAAAAAAAATAGTGCTCCCCGCCGCTGCCCGTATGACTGTCTGACACGGAGAAAGTCATGCGGACAGCAGCCGGCAGTCCACATCCTCTGGAAAAAAAAAAAAGTTTAAAAAAACATTGACACCGGATATGACGTTATGTCATACCCGGTGGCTCTGTTTCCCTCCTCCGTCCTGGAGGGAAGACTGCACGGAGGAGACGAGCATCGTCTGCACGGAGGAGACGAGCATCGTCTACACGGAGAATCCATGAGGTAAGTGCTGGGAAGGGGGGGAGGTGGATAACGAGCAAAAATCCTGGCATATTAAATGACTAAATCCTGGCATATTGAGGGGCAAAATCCTGGAATAATAAATGGCTAAATCCTGCCTTATTGAGGGGTTAAATACTGGAATATTGAGGGGCAAAATCCTGGCATATTAAATGGGTAAATCCTGACATATTGAGGGGTTAAATCCTGGCATATTGAGGGGTTAAATCCTGGCATATTAAATGGCTAAATCCTGACATATTGAGGGGTTAAATCTTGGCATATTAAATGGGTAAATCCTGACATATTGAGGGACTAAATCCTGGCATATTGAGGGGTTGAAGTCTGGCATTTTAAATGGCTAAATCCTGTCATATTGAGGGGCAAAATCCTGGCATATTAAATGGCTAAATCCTGGCATACTGAGGGGTTAAATAATGGCATATTGAGGGGCTAAATCCTGGCATATTAAATGGCTAAATCCTGGCATATTGAGTGACAAATTCTGGCATGTTAAATGGGTAAATCCTGGCATATTAAATGGGTATATCCTGGCATATTGAGGGGTTAAATCCTGGCTTATTAAAAGGCTAAATCCTGGCATATTGATGGGTTAAATCCTGGCATAGTAAATGGCTAAATCCTGGCATATTAAATGGCTAAATCCTGGCATATTAAATGGCTAAATCCTGGCATACTGAGGGGTTAAATCCTGGCATATAAATGGGTAAATTCTGACATATTGATGGGTTAAATCCTGGCATATTAAATGGCTAAATTGCTAAATACTGGCATATTAAATGGTTAAATCCTGGGATATTGAGGGGTTAAATCCTAGTATATTAAATGGGTAAATCCTGGGCTATTGAGGGGTTAAATCCTGGTATATTAAATGGCTAAATCCTGGCATATTAAATGGCTAAATGCTGGCATATAATGACGGTAAAAATATCCCCCCCCCCCAAAAAAAAAAATGTTTTTGCCAATACATCTAAGCTAATTAAGGGCTCCTCAAGAGGATCTTAAGATATCACATTTTGTGCTGAAGACATTTTGATAAGTCTAACTGACCCACAAGATTCCCTTCCACACCTTATGAAGGAGATTGGGTTAAATGGTCAAGTCTCCAATTATAAAGTAAATGTATGAAGTTCAATACAATCATATTAATAGAAAAGGTATACAGGCCATACAGGAGAAATAGAAATTTAACTCCCCTAAAGAATTTACATATTTAGGTATCAAGATCACAAAAAAAGTAGAAAAATTATTGAAATAAACATTATGTCCCTCTTAAAACAAACAAACCATGATCTTAAAAATTGGTGGCAATTGGGTGGGGTAGAGCTAACATAATGAAGGCGTATGTACTTCCAAGATTACTTATATATGTGCAGTGCTGTATTTAGCGTGAGGCAAACAATGCAAGTGCCTAGGGTGGCACTCGCCATGATTGCCCTTGAGGAGTGGCACAAAATGCACATTTTTTTTTTAGAAAAAGCCGCCCCTTTCAAAAAACCAAAACTCACTTGCCGGCAGAGATAGTGGCTCACCACCGCTCTACCTGCAAGTCCGCTGCATGGGGAGCTGAACAGGCAGCACAGAGAAACCTGACGGGTCATGTGACCCTGCGCTCTGACGTCAGACATGCGCCGGGTCATGCGACCTCTCTTCTCACACCATGCTGCCTGCCACTAGCCACCAGGGACAAGGGAAAGTCCTGGGGGGAGAGGGGTTATATGATGGGGGAGCATGTAATGTGATTGGGGTGATGGGGGGCATGTAATGTGATTTGATGGGGTGATCGGGAGGGCGATGGGGGGCATGTAATGTGGTTTGATGGGGTGATCGGGAGGGTGATGTGATAGAGGCATTTAATGGGGGGATGGGGGTGATGTAATGGGGACATGAAATGTGGTGATGGGGGCATGTAATGGGGGTGATGGAGGTATGTGATGGGGGTCATGTAATGGGGTGATGTGGGTTATGGGACATATCGTTGGTGTGCAGCGTGGGTAGAGGGTGCTCAAATTTTGTCTGCCTAGGGCACCACAAAACCAAGATACACCACTGTATACATAGTGGTATTGTAAAAAAGTAGATACACTTTTGAATATGGCTCTGGACCTCATAGAGAGAGTGGGACATTTTAGACTGGCCAAAAAAATGGTGAGTCTACTGCTACAACTTAACAACCAAACCTTAGTAAAAATCAAACCATATTGGCCATTCATTGCCTTATGGCCACAAAAATAATGATAGCAAGAAACTGGTGTAGTGATCAACCCTTCTCCTCGTTGCAGTTAAAACAGCAACTAATTTACCACAAGGTATAAATAGAATGAAAGGGTTAAATAGAGATGTATCTATATGGGACGGCTGGTTGAAGGCTTCCATGGAGATAGCCTAAAGAGTGGATGATATAGAAACTAGAAGGAAAAAGCTGAGAACGTTAGAAGAAAGATAGACCTTGGTAGGTTGTAAGAAATTTGGATCACCTCTGTCGATCCGTATTTGTTTATATGACATTTTAAATGGTAAATTGTATAATGAGAATACAATAACATTATACATTATCAGTTCTCCAACTGTGGTTGGGCTACAATGACCATTGCAGTTAAACTAGGAGACTTCTTGAACACCTTGCACATTCTCTACTCGACTTTTACCATTTCAGAACTGAAGGAAATGTTGTAAGAGTCTATAAAAATATGTATTTAACTATTTCCAACCTGTTACTACATAATCTAAATGCCCAAATTATTGAAAATGCATTGTAAATGTGTCTGTGGAGACTCCGGCTTATGACATCACATGTGGCTTGATATGCAAATTACACATTTCCCATTGAAGACCAGTTTATTTGCATATCAAGCCACTGGTGATGTCATAAACAGAAGACTGCACATATCATTTAAAACACATTTTTTTCTCCTCCCGTAATTTAGGCATTCGCTTGATCTATACATTGCAAACACAATATATAAATCATTTTCAATCATTTTTTATCCACTGTTTTTCTTCTAGTAAATATAATGTTTAGGTGATACGAGTCCATTTAAAGTTCTATTCACTGTATATTTTCATTTATCTTTTTATGCCCTGACCAATGCTACTTTTTTTACTTCTGTAGTTTATATTGACTAGTGTTACTTTTGTGAAAGCAGTAAAGTAGCCATACCTCATGGAAAAGTGTCTGATGTAAAACTCAACAACTGGGTGTTGGCCTGTATCCACGTATGTTTTACCCACTATATGGGCTACACTTGACCTTAATTCTCTATGAATTTTTTTTTTTATTCCCTTCACCTTGTCCCCCCCAAAACAGCTGCAGTTTAGAACACACATGAGCAGAATTCTACATTACTTCTACGTGTTGAAGGAATTAGATATTTTCCGTAAATAAACAGAAGGGCTGATAAGCAGACTAAGCTAATGCTTGGGGCTCTGTGTGGTTAAACCCCCCTCAGAGACAATAATTCAGCTCTGTAGCAGCAGAAAACCACAGCACACTCACTCTGCCTAGAAAGGAGAGCTTACAAGCTACTGCTGTACATAGAGCCCCTTGAGGGTATACAGCTATGCAAAATTGTGCATATTTATTGGAGCATACACACCCCTGCTCACTGAGTGTATTTATCTAAACATATGTACCTGCCTTAAATGACTTGAATGTATACATGAAAAGCTATGTTTACTGAGTGAATACTAACCTTCATATTGTATTAAGTACTGCACATCACAGACTAATAAGGTATTTTACCAGGAAGGTTGTTAAAAAGTGGTTCTTGAGGACGTATTTAAAAGACATACAAGATGAGTATTCCTTATCCAAAATGCTAGGGACCAGAAGTACTAATCATTTTCACCAAAAACATATATTAAAATCAAAGTAGCTTGGGTGATCCCTGTGACCACAGCATTTACATGTGATGTGGGGACAAAGCTACGGTGGAAGGTGAGGGATGTATTGTAATGGTGGTATCATGTGGTGATGTACATTGTGGTCAGAGTGGCAATTTCACCACTGGGGCCCAGTGGTTACTGTTCATGCCACTGCCTAATGCACTCACATATTTAAAGGCACCCTTTAACGTCAATGTTGCCATCCACATATATATGTATTTATTTATGTAATAATTAATGTTGTTGTATTTATATATTAAAAATATGTATTTATATATAGCTATTTTTATGATAATATTGTACATAATTTTATTGTTTTATGTATTTTATATTTATATTAACTATATTTAATTATTTATTTAAATAGGGTTATTTTTCATTTTTTTTATTTGGGGGGAATTTGGCAGGATTTCATAATTTTTTTAAATTGAAAAGGTAGCCGTGAACATCTCATTGTTTCCTAAGGGGCATTGTACGCTACCAAAATTTGGTTTTGCTGAATTCTTTTGGCATTCATTGAGCGGCATGATTTAAAGGGCCATTTGGGTCACCAAAATGATCTGAATTTGGTCATTACCATATTATACATCATTGTATTGAAATACAATGTAGGGTTACTATTAGCTGTTGCCCCACCACCTACAATGCCCACCAAGTACTTACCCCACCATCTAAGGACATTCTCCATCACTCACACTGCAGACCTAAGACATGCCCCATCATCCATACTGAACACCCAGGACAAACTCATCAACCACATTGGACATGCCCCATTACCCACATTGGACACCCATGGCTTACCCCAGAACCCCAAGACATGCCTCAGCACCCACACTGCAGACTCAGGACTTAGACCAGCACCCGCATTGCACAACCAGGACATGCCCCATAACCCACAATGGACACCCAGGACATGCCCCAATACCCACACTGCAGACAGAGGACTTACCACAGCACCCCAGGGCATGCCCCATCATTCACATTGCACACTGAGGACATGCCTTATCACCCACATGGCACACCCAGGGTTTACACCAGCACCCCAGGACTTTCCCCAGCACCTACACTGCAGACCCAGTGCTTAACCCAGCACCACAGGACATGCCGCATTCCCCATTACCCATATTGGACACCCAGCACATGCCTCATCACCCACATTGGACACCAAGGACATGTCTTATCAACTACATGGCACACCCAGGGTTTACACCAGCACCCCAGGACTTTCCCCAGCACCTACACTGCAGACCCAGTGCTTAACCCAGCACCACAGGACATGCCGCATCCCCTACTTTGCAGACCCAGGAAATTCCCCATTACCCATATTGGACACCCAGCACATGCCTCATCACCCACATTGGACACCAAGGACATGTCTTATCAACTACATTGCAGACCCATTACTTACCCCAGCATGCCAGGACATGGCCAATAACCTATTTTGCAGACCCAGAACATGCCCCATCACCCACATCAACCCACCAGTTTATCCTCTGACCGACAGCTGCCATGCTTCCTTAGGAAGCAGGCAGCCGTCTGGTCGGCGACTGGCTCTCTCTACTAGCGCAGAGAGAGACCATCGTTTTTGTATGAGATCAGCAGGGGGGCTATTAAGATGCAAGTCGGGTTTACTTCAATCTACCGGCAAATGTATTGTTTAACCCTTGCTTCCTTTAAGGAAGCAATGGTTAAAGAAAGTTTAATTTCCCTTTACGTACATGCACAATATACAGAAAATAAGTTGGGTGGCATTGTCCCTTTAACACAGTTATACTTGTTATGTAAAAAATCTTTTGTTTTTTGGTCCCTCTTGGTACATAGTTTTGACACATGCTATCCTTTTACAATCTCTCCTAATCCTATATCGACCTGTACTGACCCAGCATGAACATGAGCAACTGTGCGATAGAAGCAAAACAAAGAAATTAGATTTATCTGCTATTGTTTTGATTCTTTAGATTGAGATGTAGTGCGGAGAGTAACGGGTATTGAGAAGATTCTCTTGGCACATGGCCCAGTTACAAAAATAAGCAGTAACTGGTGTACACTGCATTGTTACAGCCTAACCATTGTGCAGTCTCTGCTGTTCCTTTGCCCCCACTGTGGTTTGTTGCTTGTTGTTAAGTAGATTCAGGGTTATGTAGGATAATAAAAAGTTAATGACACCCTCTTCCTCGTGGCAAAGGATTTTGCTGACCCAGTGGAATTTTCTAGAAAGCAGTAGTGCTGCAATTAACTCATGTACTGTCAAGAATACATAAATAGTGAATGTGGGTTTATTAGGTCACATACCAAGTGAACTCGGTACAGAAACCAGTTGTAGAGTTTCAGAGGACTCTATATTACAGCAATATAACATGTATTGGTTTTAAAGGAGTGCTTGTGCTGTATGATCATTTTTTGTAGAAAGTTCTGTACACACACACAGTCTGCAGACCCCCCCTTATCTATGTCTGCTTTATTTACAGTAAGAATGAGAAAATGTTTACAATTGATTCTCATAAGAAAAGTATGAATGCGGTGGAAAGGCTGTCAGATTCCCAGAGTTCTTTTATTCATTGTTTCTATTTTTTTGTACCTAGGATTTACCTTTATTTTTTCTTTCCCTTTCTAGTAAGGTTTAAAGGCATACCACTTGTTTATATGTTGATTATGTTTGTATTATTATGCTGGTTTTGTATTGTAAAAAGTTCTGGTCTGTGTGTTTTGCCTCTGTGATCTTCTGTTGCCACTTTGCTATGGTAGCGGGGCAGGTCTCCGGGTTGGCAGTTCACTCGAGCGATGACTCAAAGTGTGAGTTAAGTCATCAAAAGATCTCCCCTCACCAGCCTCTCTGCGGTGAGCATTCAGCGTTAGGTCTGTGCACTTCTCAGGCACAAAGACAGCCACCAGGAATTTCAGGGCCCCTTACTGAACAAATCTTTTGGCCAAACAATATCTCCCACTAGCCCCACCTACCCTCCCAAGTGTGTTATCCCGGTCTAGTGTAATATGGAGGGTGGTTCGGAGCAGTTGGTCAATATGCCAGTAATATTTTGCCACTCATTATGCCAGTAATATTTTGCCACTCAATAAGTCAGTATTCTTCCCTCAATATGCCCTTCTTTTGCCATTTAATATGCCAGCATTTTGCCATTCAAAATGCCAGTATTTTGCCAGTCAATATTCCATTCTTTTGCCCCTCAATATGCCATTCTTTTCCCATTTAATATGCCAGTATTTTTCCCCTCAATATGCCATTTAATATGCCTGTATTTTTCCCCCCTCAATATGCCATTCTTTTGCCAATTAATATGACCGTATTTTGCCCCTCAATATGCCAGGATTTTGCCAATTAATATGCCAGGATTTTGCCCCTCAATATGCCATTCGTTTGCCAATTAATATGCCAGGATTTTGCGCCTCAATATGCCATTCGTTTGCCAATTAATATGCCAGGATTTTGCCCCTCAATATGCCATTCATTTGCCAATTAATATGCCAGAATTTTGCCCCTCAATATGCCAGGAATTTGCCAATTAATATGCCAGGATGTTGCCCCTCAATATGCCATTAGTTTGCCAAAATGCCATTAGTTTGCCAATTAATATGCTAGTATTTTGCCCCTCAATATGCCATTCGTTTGCCAATTAATATGCCAGGATTTTGCCAATTAATATGCCAGGATTTTGCCCCTCAATAAGCCAGGATTTTGCCAATTAATATGCGAGGATTTTGCCCCTCAATATGCCAGGATTTAGCCCCTCAATATGCCAGGATTTAGCCCCTCAATATGCCAGGATTTTACCCTTCAGTATGCTCGTTAAGTGCCACCCTCCTCCCCCCTTTCCCCAGTACATTTTTTTTTAACAAACTTCATTGAAGCCGCGCGGTTGGAGGGGTGCTCAGAACGCTTCCCTCCCAGCCGCTGACTGGCTTAACAGAGAATTTTTTTTTTCCTGGCATGACCTGGGCCCGCCGGGATGCAAGTATGGCCCGTCACCCCCTGATGGCGGGACTGCACAAGACATCCCACCATGATGCTGCTCGTGCTCCCTGAGCACACATAGGTGATGGGGTATGCCCTAGGGTGTTGGACATGTCCTTGGTGTGCAATGTGTGTGCTGTAACGTACTGAATGTGCAGTGTGGGTAATGGGGCATGTCCTGGGCTGCTGGGCATGTCCTGGCTATGCAACATGGGTGATGCGGCATGTACTAGGGTGTTGGACATGTCCTTGGTGTGCAATGTGGGTGCTGAAACATGTCCTGTATGTGCAATGTGGGTGATGGGGCATGTCCTGGGCTGCTGGGCATGTCCTGGGTGTGCAATGTGGGTGATGGAGCATGTCCTGGGCTGCTGGGCATGACCTGGGTGTGCACTGTGGGTGATGGGGCATGTCCTGGGTCTGCAATGTGGGTGATGTGGCATGTCCTAGGTGTACAATGTAGGTGATGGGCCATGTCCTGAGGTGCTGTGGCAAGTCCTGGCTGTGATGTGTGGGTGATGGGGAAAATGTCCCATGTATATGAGTAAGTAAAAGTATGAAATAGAGCCTTTGCTTAGAGCATTTCTGCCCAAATTTCAGTTTTACATTCAATATGTAGAAAAGCATCCAACTGTTTTTTAATATATTGATTGAAACTACAAAACAACTTCAGATGGCAGTCTATTTCACAATTTAATCACCAGTGCTGTAAAGAAACCTTCTTGGTGTTTCTTCCAATCTTAAGGGATGCCCACATGTTGCCTGGAAGGTATGATTGACCATGTAAAGGGAATTAATAATCGATAAACTATAAAGAAGACACAATGGGGGTTATGTATAAAAAGCCGCACAGCAAATTGCTGGGAATTTTATAAAAAGGTGCAATCGTTGTTTGTCATGTATAATGGCCATTGCGCCTTTTTATAACTCCTGAAACTTGTCAGTGGGGGAAAGGGACCTCCGCCAAACACTGTGTGAGCACCGACACAACCTAAACCGCATTCGGCTTCCATAATGCAGACTGACGAAATTTGTCAGGAGTCTGCTTTATACATTGGCACACACGCTGATTACGCTGTGTTTATAGATGCCCCCCAATATGTTTCTGTAGAAAAAAGATTACAGAATTAGTGTAGGATTACATTTCTAAATCTCAATTAATTACTAAACTCTGAAGAACCATGGGAGATAGCTACAATTTTGCAACTAGGCTATGCAGGGCCGCCATCAGAATTTTCAGGGCTCCTTATTGAAAAAAAATTCTGGTCACCCCCTCATCCCTGGGATAGTTTATCCATTAATAGCCCACTGATAATTTGCTCATTAATGTGCCACTGATAATTTGCTCATTACTAGTGCACTGATAATTGTCTCATCATTAGCCACTCACAATTTGTCCATTAATTTGTCCAATAATAGCCCACTGATGATTTGTCCATTAATGGCCACTGATGATTTGTCCAGTAATAGCCCACTAATAATATGTCATTAATAGCCCACTGATAATTTGTCCATTAATTTGTCCATTAATAGCCCACTGATGACTTGTCCATTAATGGCCACTGATGATTTGTCCAGTAATAGCCCACTGATAATATGTCATTAATAGCCCACTGATAATATGTCATTAATAGCCCACTGATAATTTGTCCATTTTTAGCCCAATGATAATTTGTCCATTGATAGCCCACTGATAATATGTCCATAAATAGCTCACTGATAATTTGTCCATTAATTTGTCCATTAATAGCCCACTGATGATTTTTCCATTAATGGCCACTGATGATTTGTCCAGTAATAGCCCACTGATAATATGTCATTAATAGCCCACTGATAATATGTCATTAATAGCCCACTGATAATTTGTCCATTTTTAGCCCACTGATAATATGTCCATAAATAGCTCACTGATAATTTGTCCATTATTAGCCCAATAATAATTTGTCTATTAATAGCCACTAGGAATTTGTCCATTAATAGCCCACAAAAATGAACTCATGAAATAGTGTAATTTCAAACAAACACATAATATATGCATGAGATCATAATCACTCACAAACATGACATGTTACCTAGCCAGAGTTACCTCTCATGATCTTCACAGTAGGAGAATAAATGCCATTGTATAAATGATATAGTATATAATAATTATAGTTTAGAATATGCTCATGATATGTTCTATGCTATTAGAAAGTAATTAGTGCACAGATTCAAAACTCTTATGGATCTGCAAGTAAGCAACAACAAAAAATTTATAAAATAATTAGTACGTGTGTAGTACAAAACATGTGCTGTCCCAAAGTTCTTAAACATAAACAGCAAAATAGCATTCAACGTGTAATGTGACTGGAGTGGGTCCAACATGTTGGCAGGTAACTTATTTAATAGTAACCAAATTTTGTTTAACAATCATAATGATGCTCATCTTAAACACAGATATCAAAGTTCAAAAGAAGAAAAAAGTGAACTAGGGGCTTATTTTAACAGAAAAAAAAATAAAAAAAAAAATAGTGCAGCAAACCCAGTGCCGGACTGGCAATAAAAACAAGCTCTGGTAATATTTTTAAACCAGCCCCATAACATAACATTTGGTTTTGTTCACAAAAGGAAAAGCCACGCATTTTAAAAGCACATCTGAAGAGTGTATTATTTATGAATAAGACTTATATATACCCCTGCAATATATACCTCCAGAATGTACACAAGGTTATATGAGTTGTCCTTTGCAGAGATATATACACACACAGGGCAGTGTGTGAGACATAACCTTGTGTACATACTGAGGGCATATATTGCCCTGTGCAGGGGTATACATCAGGCCAGTGTGTGAGAGATAACCTTTCCCTGGCACCCAGATTGCACTCACAGGGATTGCCACAGCACCCAGGCCATACCCCAGCATGCATATTGCACTCACAGAACTTATCCCAGCACACAGATTGCGCTCACAGGTCTTACCCCAGCATGCAGATGACCCTCACAGGAATTACCCAAGCATGCAGCTTGCACTCACAGGACTTAGCCCAGCATGCAGATTGCACTCACAGGACTTACCCCAGCACACAGATGGCACTCACAGAAATTAACCCAGCACACAGATTGCATACACAGGACTTGCCCCAGCACCCAGGACTTACCCCGGCATGCAGATTGCACTCACATGACTTACCCCAGCATGCAGATTACACTGACATGACTTACTCCCAGCATGCTGATTGCACTGACAGACCATCCCCCCAGCATGCAGATTGCACTTACAGGACTTACCCCAGCCCACAGATTTCATTGACAGGACCTACCTCAGCACCCCAGACTTGCCACCAGCACTGAGATTGCACTCACAGGACTTGCCTTAGCACCCAGCCCACTCCTGAGATTGCACCACAGGACTTGACCCCCAGGGACTGATCCAGGGTATGTTGGCACTGCCCATGTCTGTCTGTCTGTCTTTCCACTCCCCCTCATGTGTGTAGTCTTTCTCCCCCTTTCATTTCCATTTATGTAGTCTCTATTGCCTTTCAATTCTTTAGTCTCGCTCTCTCCCCTCTGTAGTCTCTCTCTACTCACCTCTGTAGTCTCTCTTCTCTCTCCCCTGTAGTCTCTCTTCTCTCTCTTCCCCTCTGTAGCTTTTCCACTCTCTATCCTCTCTGTAGTCTCTCTATCCACCCTGTAGTCTCTTTTCTCTTTCTATCCCCTCTGTAGTCTGTATTCTCTCTCCTCTGAAGTCTCTCTTCTCTCTCATCCCCTCTGTAGCCTTTCTTCTCTATCCCCTATGTAGTCTCTCTATCCCCTCTCTAGTTTCTCTTCTCTCTCCCCTCTGTAGTCTCTCCCCCTTGAAAGTCTTTAGAACACGGTGTATAGTTATGCACATATATGTATATTCATATAGTAATAGATTTCAGTTTGTTGAATGGTATAAAACAATTTATATTAAAATACAACTAAACTTTAGTTTGGTCGGCGACTGGTCCCCAGAAAATGCAGACCCGATCAGATGAGTGGGGCTGACCCAGCCTCCAGACCAGCTGTGTCTCAGTTATGATACACAGTCGAGAGTAACTCCATGTGTATCTGTTAAGATACACATTGGGTTTACTTGTGAGATGCAGGACATATCTTGTTTTAACCTCTGATTCCTTCAATCGATAGAAATGTAAAATGACATGGGTCAGGAGAAACTGATTTGCATGAGTACTGGAATGCAAGGTCCTCTGTCTGGGCCCAATAAAAGGGATATTTTCTTAAAATTGGTAAACTTTTAAGATTTTTTTTATAGTTATGCCAAAAGAAGAGCTCTAGTGATAATTTATATACACTGAGCTATAAGCACAGGGTGGTAAAGCATGTAAATGGTTCTTAAATTCTGTTTTCCTGGTCTCCTTGATAAAGGCTATTCAGCCGAAACGTCAGGGACCTTTCTTTTGCGCAGTGCAAAATTTGCATAATCTTGAGTATATTTATTTTTATGGATTTTTCTAATAAACTTTTGTAATTTTGTAATATTATAGTTTGGATTTTTGTGTGCTCTTTTGTATATACTATTGTTGGGGGTGATATGTGGACTCCCCTTGGGGTGATACACCTGACTGCTATTGTTTATATCTTTGTGGTGTGCTTCTCTGATTGCTTTTTTCTATTTGCTTCTCATTCAATTAACCATATTGATAATCTTATAAAAAATAACAAATTCATATCCTTTAACCAATTAAAAGATAGTAATAATTTATATAATTCGGACACCACAAATCATGAAAAATTGATTGATTAGTTTAATAATTTGATATTTCCAACCTAGATCTGAATAAGAGATTAATGTTTTTCTCACCTATAGAAAAAAACATTTTTCAGATCCAGGAAAGAAACAAACCATATCTATTTTTTAATCAACTTTTGAGAAAACAACAATGAGAAATCAGACTTCATGCTACATTGGGAGCAGGACTTAGGCCAAACCTTTGATCTGGATGATTTGAATGGTTTTATGTTACAAATGAAAGGTACTACACAGTGCTCTCATTATGAATCCCATTATAAATTATTATTCTGATGGTACCTAACCCCCTCAAAATTACACAGATTTATATTATAAAATTCATACAAATGTTGGAGGAATTGTGGACAAGTTGGGTCCTTAGGGCATATTTTTTGGACCTGCCTTTTAATAAAACAGTATTGGAGTTTGATTCATAAAATAATTAACACAATTACACTCCTAACCCCTTTAATTTGTTTATTTAAAAAACCTTCACCAAATTGACCCCAAAACAAATCAATTATATTAAAACATTTATGAATTGCAGCCAACTCTTTAATACCCAAATATTGGAAATCTACAAATATCCCATCCATTACAGAACTCTTTAACGAGCAAAATACTGGCATATTGAGTGACAAAATACTGGCATATTTAATGGCATATTGAGTGGCTAAATACTGGCATATTGAGTGGCTAAATTCTGGCATATTTAATGGCAAAATACTGGTATATTGAATGGCAAAATACCGGCATATTGAGGGGCAAAATACTGCCATATTGAGGGGCAAAATACTGACATATTGAATAGCAAAAGAATGGCATATTGAGTGGCTAAATACTGGCATACTGAGTAGCAAAATAATACTGGAATATATTAAATGGCAAAATACTGGCATATATTAAATTGCAGAATCATACTGGCATATTATTGGTCAAATTGTCTGTGGTTTTTTAATGGCAAAATAATACTGGCATATTATTGGGCAAATTGGCTGTGCCATATTAATGGCAAAATAATACTGGCATATTGAATGGCAAAATACTGGCATATATTAAATGGCATAATACTGGCATATTGAATGGCATAATACTGGCATATGTTAAATGGCAAAATACTGGCATATTGAATGGCAAACTGTTGTGGCATAATTTATGGGGCTCTTGTGTGTGTCATAGTTATGGGGCTCCTGTGTGTGGCATAGTTATGGGGCTATTGTGTGTGGCATAGTTAATGGGTTCCTGTGTGTGACATAATTTGTGAGGTTCCTGTATGTGGCATATTTAATGGGTCATCTGACTGGCATTACAAAGGAATCTGTTTGGCATGGTATTGGAGGAAATCCAGGGGGGTGACACCATGAGTTACTGCACCGGGTGACACCAACCCTAGTGACGCCTCTGCAGTAGCTCCTCCTTGAAATCCAGCAGGTCAGCTGGCTCTGCCTCCAGTAGCTCTGGTGGCTGTTGGATAGATTCCTCTTCACCTGTCTCTTGATGTCAGAATATCTGAAATATAACAGTGGAACATGGCTTTTGATCCACTAGTATCAATTGTCACCTGTACATATGATCAAATTTACACATATTAACATGCTTTTAATATACTGATATCTGTCTATCTCTACATGTATGTATGCACAAATTGATTACATGTGTTAACACAGATGTAGAGTTATACTGATACACTGATAATACTGCAAATTTGTACTGCAACTCCGATGGCACTTAGCTTCTTGTAGCACTCATTTGTACATGTTAATTGCTGTAATGTGCTGCTTGCCCACCTCCTCTCCAGTAAACATGCTCTGCACAGGTATAATTCACTACACTTACCCTTGCAGATCCTCTATGTGTGCTGTCATTTTATCATGTGCATCCCTTAACATTTTTTCCGTGAACAGTCCTAGCTATTCTATACATGCGTTATAGGAACCACAGGTTTGTGAGTTCAGTGTGTGGTGTAATATAACATGTTTCCGGTGGTATATAAATATTTGAAATGCACTTACCTTTTCTTCACCACATTACATTACATTAACATTTATTTATATAGCACCAACAATTTATGTAGAGCTAAGTACACAGTTTAGAGGGTGACTACATACAAAGTTAGAAAAACAAGAACTGACTGATGCGTGAGGTGAAGATCTGTGCTTGCAAGCTTACAATCTAGGCTGCCATGTTAAGCCTACCAACTGCGTTAATGGTGTGTTCAAAACATCATTCTTCCTCCTCTTCTTGGCTATAATTCATTTGTAATTTTGCACAGCTTTTGTACCAATGTCATGTTCTCTTCCATTGAGAAGTTCTTGAGAGTGCTTTTACCTCTTAGGCCTTGCCTTCCACCCTCTCCTGCTACCACTGTTTTGGTTCCCCCTGGTGCCCTGCCTTTGGAATTTAATTTGTTGTTGTTATGTTGCCTGCTATCTGCAGATCCAGCTCTAGAATGATGGTCTTGACATGTGGTCACTATTTATGCACACATTCTTTGACAGTGATTGGATTTCAGTTGATCAATAATTTGTATTGATTTCATTAACTTGGGCCTATTTCCTATGGGCGGTTCAGTTTATTTCGGTAACATTATCAGGTTTTTTTCTAAGTCAAATTTGATCTCTGTGTTTGATTTATAAAAATTTCAAACTTGGGCATCTGAAACGGGGCAAAATCAGACTTTGTAGCTGAATTGCCGAGCGTTCAGCAATTTTGGGCAAAAATGTTCAATTTCTGGACGATTTTTGGCCATATTCGTTTTGGAAAATTAATAATTATATTGGCCTTATGCGACTTTCTGCTAGCCCCAACAATATATAATATGAGAACAACAATATGTAAATATTGCCCCATTGGGTCACAGGCTGGCGAAATCCCCATGTCTCAGGTTCCATGCATCAGGCAGATCCTCCTGTGTCCAGTATGCATCCAGTTTCTTCAATTACCTTTTTGTCCTTTGTTGTTCTGTTATACTCGCTCTTGTTTTTTCTTTATATCCTGTCTTTCACTTTCACTAGTTCTGGCCACAGAGTGGCGTCCTTCCTAGCATGGCCAGAGCAGCAACCTGCGCAACCTGGCCCCAGAGCGGCACCTGCCCAATTGGACCCACAGTACCAGCCTAGTAGTGAGGGACTGCATTTTGAAAAAAGAGACATCTGATTGACTGACTCTATCCATTTGAAATCTTTCTTTAATTACATTTTTTTTTACATCTTTGTTAAATTTTTATGTATAATTGCCATTCATATAAATTAGGTGAAAAAGGTGTTCTAAATGTGTCTGTGGGGTCTCCTGCTTAGGACATCACCTGTGGATTGATATGCAAATTACTCATTTTCCATTGATGACCAGTTAATTTGCATATCATGCCACAGATGATGTCATAAACTCCACAGATGTATTTAATAGACATTTTTCTACTAAAAATTCTGCTACAACCATGTATAGATCATTTAAATATTATTTTATTCTCTACATGTACAGCAAAAACAACGTTTAGGTGATAGATTCTTTACATAAAGGATTAGGTGCAAATTAAAAGGCCATGCCAAACAATTGAATTAAGTCACAAAATTTTTTACTGACGAGGGTTGCACAAAAAGCAGGCATTAATAGAAGAGTTCAAAATAATCTTGCCTATCTTTTCAACTATTTAGGTAGGAGTTCAAGACAGCTCTTTGTTTAGTGACTATACTCCATTGTGTTACCATCATCATGTCTGTCAAACACGTTCTGCATGTAACAAACACAGATGCTGTATACTCTCCCATTCCCTGAAATGCTATCTAAATCAAACTGCCTAATTAGCAGCATAACTGGGACCTTCTAAATGAGCAGACCCTGGGATTATTCAAAATATTATTAATAATTAAGCTTGTAATCATACACTAAAGCATTCTTTATTGGGGAAATCCTTAATGAAAAGGATCTGGGAGGACTTGTTAATGTTTGACTTTGCTACTGTGTACAATCTCGGTTGGCTGCTATGGCATGCAAGAAGCTAAATATAAATATATTTCTACTCTGAATTAAAGGAATAAAAAATGATCTACTCAATATGCGCCAGACTTCAGTCCCGAATTGATGTCTCCGAAGTCTGGACTATTCAGGGCACATTGGGGACATATCAGAAACTGAATGTTGAGCTACCCAGTGTGTTGAATGTGCCCCCGAATAGGTCCGCAATTTGGAATCATAGCTGATCACATGCCGAAACATGTCAAAACTGAAAGGACCTGAAACATGTCCGAACCAAAGTCTTCTTGAAAACCCCCCAAAAAGTAATAAGACCCTCCCACTTTATTATGGAATTTGGAGGCCCATCGGCAGTCTGCTGGCCGCAGAGGGAACTTTATTTTTTTATTAAATTTGAACAGTTCTCATTTCAATTCCCCATCTCAGAGAAAAATAATTGAAATGCTTGAAATCTTGATTATTTTAGACAAATTTGGAGTGTGTTAGTGGCTGATTGGGACAAATTGGGTAGCCAAAAACGTATGGTACACCTCTGATGATCAGCTCTTCCCCCGATGCATTTTGTATGGGGCTGGGAACACTTGCCCTGCTCCCAGACCCAATTTTTTAGAGCAGGTGGGGGTCAGAGCCTAACCTTAATTGAGGACTTTTTAAAAAAAAAATATATTTATGGGTCAAGCAGCAATCTGGTGCTCCGTTTTCTGAATGACCCAACCTGCCGATTTGGACCCAAATTGAGGCATATTGAGTCGCATTTTTGTGGGATTTGTTAGATAACACTATTATGCCTGATCCGAATCCAACTTGAAACGGATCGGTGCATATTGACTAGACCCTACTCTGTTACCAGAGCTGCAAGCAAATGGATATATTTAGCGCAAATTCTACTGTCTATGTCATTATCTTAGACTTGATATGCAGATCACATCAAGCCACAAGGTGAAAGTCATACTGCAGGCACCTTTACATCATATATATCCTTTTCATTTGTGTATTTGCTTGCAGTACTGCTAACACAGTATAATACCTCCCAACTGTCCCACTTTGCACAGAACAGTCCCCTTTTTTGGGAGGTAATCCCACTGTATAGTATTGAATATAAATGAGTCAACTAGTGCCCATTTGTTCTGAGATTAATATAAAGCTCCTGAAACTCTGAGGAATGTGAAGTGTATTGTAAGGGATGCAGGAGAGTTTAGTGACCTGCTATTTGAATAGAACGGAAGCTTCAATCCTAGACCTTTTGAATAATTAAATTTAGAAACAGGACATACATGTTTCTATGTTTCTATGTTTCTATCCAACATATCCACTTCCTCATAATAATATTGCACTTGATTTTTTAACAAATGTTTTTAGTATTCCCTTTAAATATATTATATTCTGTATTTAATAAATTGTAAGAATGATTACAGCAATTGATTACTAAATTGTGAAATTAATGCATGTTTGATCCCTGCCATATTATTTATTTTTACTATCTAACTCATTGGGATGACCTTTCGTTAGTTGATAAATAACAAGTGCTAATTCACAATAGAGGAAAATTTGTTTAGATTTCACACATTCCTCTGATAGCATTTATTATCTACATTATCTACATTCATTTTTACTATTGTTTTTCTCCCCTGTTAGGGAACAAGCTGCTTTGTCCATTCACCAAACATTTTTAACGGGTGCTAGGTTTCTGCTACCCTTTTCATTACTAGAATGGTCCGCTCATCTAATACAAAGTGGGGGTTGTGTATAAAACTCGTGCTCAGTATAATTTTGGGAAGAGACATAAACGGTGCAGTCACTAGGGGCTTAATGCATAAAAGTGACTGCACCTTTTTATTTTTTTAATAACTTTCGACACTTTGACACTTTTTTTCTATGCATGAGCTGCTTAGCCATTACTGCAATTGAAACACACATGGTACTAACTCCAGACTTTTTGAATGAGATACCATTATTCAGTGACACATTTGTGCTTTTACCTTTATACATAACCCCTATTAATTGTGTATTGTCTTAACAAAGTATTTCATTGTATGTGTGAAATAGCATCAAGATCTGTAGTTTTCATGATTGTAACATGCACAATATTTTTCCATTTTTTCCAGGCATCTGTTGGACAAAGACACATTCTCAAAGTCAGATCCCAGTAAGTAATCTTTTTTTATTGTTAAAAAAATATTGTATCCCATATTTTACAAGATTATAAACCAAATCAAAGCTTTTGTTACCGGGATGCACTGGTGAGGTTGACACATTCTCCCTAAGGTAGATTATTCTCTCCAGATGTGAAATCACTTGAAATACAGCTTAAATATTTTGGATTTAGACATGCAAATATGAAGCTATTGCATAATTACCAACAGTCCAGTTTTTGGGGGGCCTGTCATGTAAAATGTGGGGCTCTCCTGGCATGCCATACTAGGGCCACTGTCATTTTCATTAGGACTCCAATATTAGATGCACAAGTTGGTGTCTGTATTAATACATTTTTGGTAAATATCTTTTACACCAGAATTCAAAATCACACCAAAATACTGGGAATAAAAAGCATCCCTGGAAAAATTATTTGCACTTGACCAATGATATGTCAATTCAGTTAAGTGTTTGTATACAAAAATATGTGCATAACTCCCTTCAGTCTATCATTAGCTAGATAAAGTGTGACAGTTTAGCTACTATAATCATATAATTAAGTCAAAAATTAAGATTTTATCTTCACCTTAAATGGCATACAAATGCACTAATAAATATTAAAGATAAAACAAAACTACATTCTAAAGCTTCTCTCCTGTATATTATGGGTGTCCAAATATTTCAGTACAATGGCCAAAGAAAAAAAATGTCTGCTTCCAAATCCATTTCTCTTGCCAAGGGCTATTTCCTTTGCCATGTTTGCCCCAAGGTCTGCCCCACATTCCCCTTCATGTGCCATGGCTGCCCCAAGGTCCCTTTCCTTGTCCCAAAATAAATTCCCAGTGCTATTCTTGTCCCCAAACAGATTCCCAGTGTCATCCTTGTCCTCAAACAGAGTCCCAGTGCAATCCCTTGTCTTCAAATATATTCTCAGTCACCAGGAGGCCAAACTTCATTATTATAGGAAGTCTAAAAATTCATGATCAATAGTCCAACCTAAGTAGAAAAACCTCCAACTAATTAAAAACTAAGTGTGGGAGTATATAAAATAAATAAGTATACTTGCTCCCAGCAGAACAGAATTGTTGCAAAAATGCTGATCAAACAGGAATAACATATGTTTATCTCCATCACCAGATAATATACAATGACAAGCTGTCTTATGTATCAAAATATACATAGTAATAGCATATTTACATGGTCATAAATAGCTGAAAGTGAAAAAACATTGCATTAACTTATGTCATTCTACTTAAATAACTGGCCAGTAAGCAAACTGCAAGCAACATAATTTGCCCAAGCCCTGAGTGCTAAATAATAATAAGACCAGGGTCAGCCTTAAGTGTTCCAGCGCCCTGTGCGGGCCAGCCACATGGCGCCCCCCCTCTTCTCTACCTTCATGTCTGTCTGTCCCCTCTCCCTCCACATGCCTGTCTCTTTCCTCTCCCTCCATGTCTCTCTCCATTCCCATGTTTGTCCCCTTTCTCTTCTTTGCCATGTCTGTCTCTCTCCAACCCCCCTATTTTATATCTCTCTCCATTCCCATGCACGTCTCTCCTCTACCCACCCCCCATGTCTGTCTGTCTCTCGTCCTCCCCCCATATCTCTCTACCCCCTCATATCGATTATCTCTCCTTCCCCTCCCCATATCTCTTTCCCTCTTCCAATATCTATTCTCTCTCCCTCTCCACCCCATACCTGTTCTCTCTTCCCCTCCTCCCCCATCTCATTTCTCTCTCGCCCTCCCCCATCTCTGTTCTCTCTCCCCCTCCTCCCCATCTCTGTTCTCTCCCCCCTCCCCCATTTCTGTTCTCCCCCCTTTATTTTTAACAAACGGAGCTAATGCTGCCTGCAAATCCTCTGTGAAGCAGATGTGGCTCTGCTTCGCAGGATGGGGGCGGACCTTTACCTCTCACCCAGTGAGGTCCGCCCACTCCCTGCATCATTCTGTGTGGCCGTGCAGAGGGCTGGTGAGGGGAGTTCTTCTGATCTCCCCAGCCAATTTCTCTGCCGGCAACTTTTTTTGTTTCAAAGTGGCGGGTGCCCCCTGCGGTGTTGTGCCCTGTTCGGTCGCAATCTCCTGCATATGACTCCAAAATATCTAAACAGTCCATAATGAAATTATTGATCTATACAGATCTATATAACTATACATCTACATGTGCAGCTTAAAACAATGTTTCTACAAAAAATAAGATATATAAGATGCCAGTCACTGCAACTCCCATGAGACTTAGCCAACCTGAATCCTGAATGATGCTGGGTAAGCATAATGGGAAGTGTAGTTATCTTTAGAAGAAATGGTAGATATTAGCTGTCATGCTCAGCCAGTGTAGTCTTTAAAAATGGGATATGTAATCCCAGAGTAGTAAAGGCACTAAAATTAGCTCTCACCAAGTAACTACCTGCATTGGATGCCATTTGTCTCTGTTCTCCCAGCACATGCCTACTACAGAGTGTATCTTGGGGCTGATGGTGCCTGAGGTTGCTTGCTGCCTCTCTGTCAGCACAGTCCTGCTCTCATACTATACCTTGTGCAGAACTGAGAGGCAGGGCTATGCACTCATATACCAGTGCTCTCTTCTCCTGTGCCCAGTGGAACGGGCAGCTGCAATGAGAGCATGTCTGTACTGGAGGAGCTACCTGCCTGTTTCCCTGTATTAGTGCAGCCTACTCCTTACTGGAGCTAGACATTTGACTACAAAATAAAAAAATAAGCTGGCAGGAAATCCTACACCAGAGGGAGCGAGCCTACCGATAAACCTCCTAGTATCCTGATAGGCCAGTCCAGTCCAGTGTCTGTGTTTAACCTTACCTCTGCACAGTCTGTGTGTTTTTAGCTCCATTATAATATTTTTTATTCGCATTAAACAATAATTTGTGGATCATTAAGAGTCAGATATTTTTTTTTTACCAGTCCAGCATGGCCAAAATCTATTTCATAAAGCACATCACTTTAAGTAAGGGATCACACTGGGTTCTAAAGTTTACATTTTTACCACAATCTTACGTGAATCTTCTTAGAGATTTATAATGTTTATCTGTTTTTTTTTTGTAGTGTGTGTCATGTATACTCAGGGTGTAGAGAGTAAGCAGTGGAGAGAGGTGAGTCATTTTTATGATTTATGTTTTTTTTTTGAACAACAGAATTGTTATTGTTCTAACTGAAAATAATATGGTTTATTGACCTGCCAGATATGTCACAGAAAAACATCCTAGGATCGAGGCACTCCAGCCATGAATATGATGCCACCCTTTTATTATGGTGTTGTTCATGTTACCTTAGTTTTTTCTAACAACCATTTATTTCCATCACCCTATTGGCCCTTAACTCAGTCTGTCACCCTATTGATCAGCTTCCCTTAGATCCCTCCTTTCATCCAATTGCCTTTCTGCCATTCACTCTAACTTCCTTTACTTTAGATTTAGTCATTCCCCTTAATTGATGTTTGCGCTGCCTGTTTGGCAGCTGCTCCACTGGTAAGAAGATCTTTGTTTTTTAACCCTTTCAATGCCAGAATAGGTATTGCACACCTGTCTGGCAATCAATGGGTGGTATTCTATTAGAAACACATACAATAAGAAGTGTTGGCAGTGTTTTATTAGCACTAATGTGCAATTTTGTCTGTGCTGCAGTTTAGCAGGGAGAGTTTTCTTTTGCACATTTGGTTTTGCATTTGGCTGCAGCTGTTCAATGCATAGGTGACACCAGCTACATGCTGGTTGGTGCATCACATTTTCATGGATGAGATTATTATACATTATGGTGAGGTACCTTGTTATAGAAAGTAATCATTGGTGACTCAGTCTGTGTGAGAGAGAATGTTGTTCGAGGGTTTTATGTGGCATATTTCAAGGTTTGGGTGGCATTTATGGCCTAGGATGCATTAAATGGTATGCTCTGTGTGGACAATGCACCACAATACCGAAACCACTTACAGGGTAAATGCAATGTTACAATTGTTAATGTCAAACTAAGCAGATGGTTGGAGTCTCCAAAAAACTCTCAGATATGAATGACGTGGTAAGAATGGTAAGATGGGGCCAACGTGTCCAGGGTCCTATTCACATTAAAGACAGCCTTGTGCACCCTCGCTCCATCTTGTCTCCTTTCCATTCACTCTGCTTCTGCTACAAAAGATGCATAAAAAGCATTTGTTAACTGGAATTTTTTTAAAATTAGCTTTTGTAGATGTGTAAAATATTTTTCATATAAAAGTTTTTTGTTTTTACATTTTTCAACATATTTTATTATTATTTTTAAAGTAAATTATATGATATGATAAAAATAATAGTAAATCTAAAGAAAGTCCTTCTTACCCCAATAAAAACAATAAATAATTTGTGTGGGTATGGCCAATGAGAAAGAAGAAAATGACAACTAAATACAAACACTGCAGAAGTTTAAACATTTCAAAAACAGTATCGTCCTTAAGAGGTTAAGTAGAGGAATAGATTAAAAAGTTATTTTTGTTGTGGTGCAACAAAATGATTGATTTAAATATGTGTTATTCTACATTATAACATCTGATATGCAGTACAGCAACTAAATGAGTTTGGCTATTAAATGTAAAAAAGCACATATTCCCAGATATTCATATGTTTAATCAAATAAAGTAAAGTTTGTTTTCAGTGAAAGGTTCCCTATAACTGTAGAAAGAGATAGAAATACCAGGGGACCTTTAATATCCTGTGGGTCTAATTTATAGTAGTTTTCTTTTATGAAAGCAAATGAGATGATAAAATTCATCCTTATTATACAAGCCAGTGAGGCAGATCAGCTCAGATAAAATTGGCAAACACAGTCACTGACTGACTACCACAACTACCTGCCTCTGCAGACACACACATCCACATCCAATGATCCAGCCAGCCGTGCAGACCCATTATTAGCTGATTGCGGGTTTTATCTTAACGTGAGATTGATTTAATTAATTGATTTCATTCTGGTCACGTGTGGCTGAGATGGTAACCCTGTAAATCGACGTGATATGTTGACCCATCACTGTTCTGAATTCGCATGGGAGAGTTGCTGAAGTGTGTTCTGCTGATAAAATAAAAAAAATATAGAAAATAATATATATATATATATATATATATATAAATATATATATGCATATATAAAATAACATTTACAGCGCTTATTAAACTGTCAAATCAGTAAAAATTTAATTAACCTTACCAACGTATATTTCTGAATGTATAAAATAATCAATCGCGTTACTGTCACAGCCACACCATCGCACTGCAGGACAACATCCCCCCCTCACCCCACTCACCTATTCTCTCTGGAGCCCTGACCTTCAGTCCCCTGGCTCGACCGCTGGGGTCTCTGGCAGTTCCAGTGGCAATCCACGCACTTCCTCTGTGCGTCTCCGTTGGTTGTCATCCAGCCAAGATGGAGCGCTCTCGATTTCAGCTTTCGCGCATGCGAGATAGCTGTTTGGCTTCTTGCCAGTTACGGGACAGTATTTAAACCTCTGTTTCTCCTCCCAAAAGATACTATTGGACAGTCAATCACTTCCTGCAGTATATAAACCCTCATTTGTGTATTGAACTTTGCCTCTGATAGTGCCTTGTGCCTTTTGCTAGCATTCCTGAGTACTTTTGTTGATATTTTGTTGCCCAAGTCCTCACCACATCTGTTTGACACTTGTCCTGACCTGTTTGCCTGCCTTCACTCTGATTGTTTGCTGCCAGCCTTGATCCTTGCCTGTTTGACCATTCTCCTACCTGATCCTTCTGAACCTTCGCCTTGATCCTTCATCTCCTGTCCAATCTCATGTTGGTTTGGTTACGGTTCGCTTCAGAATAAAATCTGCAGCTCAACCATAAGGTGGATTTTCTTTCAGGCAGAATAATTCTGTTTTTTTTTGCCTGGGCCTCTAGCAAATACCAATATCTTACTCTGCACTGTGGTTCCAGCACCTTACTGAATCCTTACAGCGACATATCCTTCGGGTAGTCCACAGACCATGTATATAACAATAATATCCTGTGATTTAGACCTAAAAGTAATAAAGATCTGGTGGTAAAAATACCAAACAAAATATACATAAACAGCGCTAAAACTTGAAAATAATTACAAATGTATGGTTTATTAATAAATCAAAATATTTTAATTCACATTTAAATATAAAAAACATATAACATAGACATACAAAAATACAGAAAAAATGCTACATAAAAAAACAATAATACCGAATATTTCTGTAGGTCCTCAATTACAGATCAAAAAACCCTCTATTCTCTCAAAGAAAAAACATCAGTACACGTGTATCTACTTAATGTAGGGAAGTCACTTAAATATATCAAGCCAGCTTGGTAATATACGGGGAATTAAAAAAAATATTAATATATATATTAACAATTCACTTTCAGTTTACCCGGCCAGGAAAGGAACCACCGCAGCGGTAAAATTAACTGCCTCTTGTCGCCCCACACAGCACGTTTCATTATACCTGTATATCAACGTTATCAAGCAGAGCGAGTAATGAATACCTCACTTCTTGCCCCTGCTTGAAAGAGGTGATATACTGGTATACTGAAATGTGTATACCTGAAAATGACCTTGTCGGTGTATTTGAACCTGAAAATGACCTTGTCCGTGTATTTGATAGCTTTTTAGTGCAATATGTAATCCGAAATTGACTACCTCTTGTTGGCCCACGCAACGTGTTTCAGTATACCTGTATATTACCTCTTTTAGCAGAGGCAAGTCAAGAGGCAGTTAATTTCGGATTACATATTGCACTTAAAAGCTATTTGGGGTCAAATACTTGGACAAGCTGTTCTGTTTGGTAACAGACATGACAGGTGGATTTCAAAACATTAAATGTGGAGCCTTAAGAGTAAGGGGTGGGACCTAAAGAGGAAGGATTGGGATTTACAGGGGAATGGGTGGCTAAATAAACAACTGCCCACATGCTATTCATCCTGGCCCCAATAAGTCAGTCTCATGTTTAATTGCTACTAACCCCAACCGTACAAGCACATTTACTCATTCTATTCTCGGTTATCTATGGCTCCACATCAAAAAAAGCTTTTGATTTTCTCATTTCGCAATCAGATATATTATGTGAATACAAATGAGTTTTACGTTCAGTAATATCACCGTGCACCCATATCTGGGTAAAAAGAGAAGTGTGTATGGATGCCTTAGAGGGGCTTTCTCTCATACATGAATAAAGAACCATTAAACAAGTGCTGTATCATGTTAAAGGAAGCAAATTAGGCAAATGTGTCTTTTTATCTATTTTCCCAAGAGACCTAATTATAGAAATCCTAAATTAAAACTGTTTTACATGGTTTTGGTCTTGCACCAGCTAAATAATGCCAAACCTCAAATCTCTGATAGTTCATGCATCATCCGACACTGTAAAAGAGTAAGGAAACTGATAAAAAAAAAAAAACAGAATTAAACTAAGATACAACATTTCTTAGAAATTAAAGGTAGGCAACTTAATGAAACTAGAACTGGTTCAGTGAAAGGCTATGCAGATGATTAAAGGAATGGAAGTTTTCAGCTATGAATAAAAGCTACCCTAACTGGGATTCACTGGAGAAAAGGTGTCTTTATGGGGATATTATTACCCTTTACAATTATATGTAAAGCATGGCAAATCCCAGAGTCATGGCTTCTAAAATGTCTACTGCTGGTTTCTATCTTTTTGATTATTTTTCATAGAATAGGAAATTCCATGTACCAGCTACTAAAACAGGCTCCTGTATCGGTCTGTGTGGCTCCTGACAAGCGCTGGTTTAAGGTCACTACAAAGACCTTTCCGGTGATCTCTGTATATATCAAACCTTCCTGACAACATGGGGCATCCTATAAGATAGGAAAAAAAGGAGCTATTTTCTTAAATATTTAAAAAGGTTTCTTTACTGTTAGGGCAGTTAAATTGTCGATTAGACTGGGATATAAAATATTTGTATGTGAATAAAGGTGCTACAACCAAATGATTGATTAATTTCAGCTGCTCAACATATCATGTGTCAGTCCCATTGAATACCCTAAACGCAATAAAAAGCATTAAAACATAGGTTCTAGGCTTTTCTAGAAATGAAAGGCATGCAGGTTTATCACAAATATTGGTGTGTATTTATGTACATGTCTTTTTTTGTTACCCTAACTGTATAGTTTAGGTGCTTAGAAATAAGACAAAATGGCCACAGACCTAAGTATCACTAGTTTGTGTCCATATTCTTATTGCACAATAGTTCTGACAGAACTTCCAAAATTAAGCATAATTCCTGAGGATATGTCTTCTACATGGTCCACTAGCTTGTCTGCAACACATCAGCAACTTGTTAGTAAACAGCCAAGACTCCAGTCACATCATTGAATGTGAATTGTTGCATTTTATTTTGGGAAAATTCAAATGCAGATCAGTTGTTAATCCCTTGCCACGAGTCAGTTAAACCCTACGTTACCGAACTGTTTGGAAACATTGTACCCTTAATGACAATGGCTGTTTTGATACGTATGCAGTGTTTTTAGCTGTGTCATTTTCCTCTCTCATTTACAATACGTGCGCAAATTTGTGCGGTTTGGGGGTACAAAGGGCTTTTCTAAGTTTTACTTGAAAACTCTTTTAAATATGTACAAACGCCAAAGATAAAGTTGCTAAATAAATTCTAATGTTTGTCCTGAGTTTAGAAATACCGAATTTTTTCCCGCTGTTTTTGCAAGTTATAGGGCAATAACTTGCCGTTGGCAAGGTAACTGAATGGATAGCTGCAGATATGAATATGGGTGCTCCAACCTTGAATACTTGACAAGTAGAAAAAGTCATAAATAAAATAGAAAAACGGTGTCATAATACTATTAAGAGTATTCAGAGTTGAGAAACATGAAACTCGTAAAGTGTGTACCCTCCCCGCAATTGTTTCGTTGGTCTACATGTTCACTTCATAAATTATGGAATCTTTTTGCACTGATTAGAGTGCCAACTTTTTTCTACTTTATTTGTAACCTTTGTAAACTTAAGGCAAACTCCCCCCCACATGTAATGTATGCACCTGGGTGGAAGCAAACTATTACAATTAACCCCTAATCCTTACCTTTACTGTAACCCTACACTTCATGGTTTAATTGCTATTTCTTACCATTGGAGGCAGGAGGCATCTCAGACGGCAGTGTTTGAGGTCCACTTATAGATAACCTTAAACAGGAAATTAACCATATAATAACACACTATAGTCAAATAATCACTTTATTATGAATATGAATGAAAACGAGATGATTTCACTAACTTTAAAAAAAATACACAGAATACAAGATGACCACAGCATCTTATAGTTGTAGCACCTCATCGTTAAAAACATCAATTAATGATAAGGTTAGGCATAAATTAGCTGAATATACAATTGTCATTATCAATGCTTGAAAAAGATTGGTGGCTGTACATATTAATAGTTGCACTTTCACTGAGAATGTATTTACAAGTGATCTGTAATCTTGAAAAGATATGCACAATATTTTCAAAATGCTCTTACACAAAGGAGCAACTTATAGTTTAGCTGTCATATGGCTTTAACAGATTGGGTGGATCAAATTGCAAGCTTCTCATGTGCCAAATCGACTGAAAAATGGATACCTTTCACAGTGAATACTTGGCCCTGCCTTTGAAAAGACAAATCACTGCGGATTTTCAGTCAAATTACGCAGTTTACAATCTCCATGCTCTATCAGATTACACAGATGTTCCAGTAGATGTACAGACAGCAATCTCGTCTCTGTACAATCAACTGTCTAATTGCAAATTCATTGTGCGAGTCTAGAGCTTAACGAACAATATGACATAAACAATACGTTAAAAGTGAATTTTAAGTACCCAGAACAGAATCCAAATGTTCGTAAATATTACATATTTTCTATTTAAATGGCACAAACTTTGATTTTCTTAGTAGGTATACACCAAAGCCTTGTAAGATTCAGTACGCACAGAATGAAATGTTTTCAAAATTGCGTTATATGGGGTTAGTGATGCAACACATGCACACACAATGTTAGAACCACACACTCCAAAAATAAATACAGTGTAAAAAAAAGAACACAGTAGTGTCACATATGACCTATACAATGGTATTTGAAAATTGCATGTTGCGGTCCCAAATCTGTTGACTAGTGTTGTTTTTCCTAAACTTGTTTGTGAAAAGTACAGGCCATTCATAATTACACCTTACTGAAGTCCATCTGTACCAACTACAAATAATACATATAGCTACAGAATTATTGCATATTTTTCACATTGAATTTACTGAGACCGGTTTGAGTTGTAGTAAAGAAAGAGTAAGACAGATAAATACATACTACATTTTAGAAAGTAATCAAACATACAATCTTCAGGTATAAAAAAAGTTAACATAAAAGTTGAAAAAGTCATTATTAAGATACCTTGGTAATTAGTTGTGCCTATTTTGAGCCAGACCTACCAAATATATACCTGATTTAAGTTTGGTATTCGCAGACCCACATTATGCCACAGTCAACAGAATTTTCTCAACATCTCTAAAAATCAATTTTTAATGGGTTGTGGAGACATTTCTGAGATTCCAGGAGTCACAGAACTACTCTCAGAACTACGTTGGAGATTTGTTACTCTTTCCATATGTTTCCTGCCAAACTCTCTCCTAAAGCAATGAGTGAAGTCACCAAGGACCCTATGGCATTATTTGCTTATCTGCAGTCCTCTCTCACTTCAGCTAAGGTCACAAACATACTGGGCAAATATGGGATTTATGGTGGAGTAGCAAGACAGGTATTACTACTCACAAAGAATAACATGAATGGTCTTTGAGAGTTTTCGAAAAGTAGAGAAATAAAGGTGCGCATACAAGTGAATTAAAATGACACTTAGCTTTGTAGATTATATTGCACAGATTCCGTATACATGTAACAAAACACAAAAAGAAACCACATAGTTTAGATTGTCAGGGTTGGATTAGGTACATCTATCCAATCTCTTACATATGGCACTCATGTGGTGGGGAGTCACTCATCCAGGCTCTAGGCATAGGGACAAATTGGCAGTGTAAGTGAGGGTCTCGCCGTATAGATTTAGCAAAATCAGGTCGGCAGGAGAAACGAAAAGGAAGGAGGATCCAAGTATTAGAAAAGTATTACAAATGCGCTGTCCACTGAGGATTTTCTCTGTGGCTCAAACGGAGACACTGCATCTTCTGGGTATGTTCTCTTTAGAGGCTCCTCCCACTTTCGATGACGACATAGTCTACACGTTTAGCTCTGTGCGTGAGCTTCTTCAAGGCGCATGTCTGTTAGTTCTCCTGACTTCCTTTTATCCTGTTGTTGATTGGGTAAATGCTCGTTATGTCGCACTTGTCTCATTAACCCATACATTTACTATAGTACATGTTGGTGCTCTTAAATTTGGGGCTTGGTTTTTACCATCAGCAGCGTATAACATTCTAAATACATATCAATACAGTTATTACAATATACCATGTGCCCTCGATATCCCAAGATAAAAATATGCATGCCTAATTATATCTTAAAAAAATAAAATAAAAATGAAAAAATAGCAGTAACAAAAACAAATATAAAGACTGAGAATATAAAAAATGGAATATAAAAAAGGGAATATAGAAAAATATAATAAAATATAAAATTTGAACTTTTAGTTTAATATTTAAAATTTCAAAAATTTCAAAAATTAAATAAAAATTTAATTTGCTGCATCCACGTCCCTCTTGGGACACCTTTACATGATCCTAGAAATTACATTGGTCTTTTTCCATAGGTTATACAATGTATTAAAATCCTTGCATCTTTATTTAACAAAGGCTTCTCTTGTATTTTTAACATTATCATTTTCTGACTTTTTGTATAAAAATACATCTATTCTGCTGGATATTGGGAGGTGTGCCGCATCAAGCGGATGCCAGCCACCGGGCCAAGAGAGGAGAGCCCAATGTTGACTTAGACAACATTGGGCTCTCCTCTCGGGGCCGGGTGGCTGGCATCCGCTTGATGCGGTTGGTGAAAAAAAAAAAATTACGTTTAAAAAAAAGAAATAATCATTGCCACCAGATATGACAGTATGTCATATCCAGTGGCTGTTTCCCTTCTCCGTGCATATTAATGGCATAATAATACTGACATATTACGGGGCAAATTGGCTGGGACATATTAAATGGCAAAATAATACTGGCATATTATTGGGCAGATTGGCTGGGGCTTTATTAATGGCAAAATAACACTAGCATATTAAAGGCAAAAGTAATACTGGCATATTAATGGCAAAAGTAATACTGGCAAATTAATGGAAAAACAATACGGGCATACTAATGTGCAAATTGACTGTGGCTGCTTTTGTTTATCTAATTATGATTTTGTAATGCACTGGTTTTGTTTGACTATTTATGATTTTGTAATGCAATGGTTTTGTTTGTCTATTTATGATTTGTAATCAGGGCCGGCTTTAGGGGTGTGCGTCCTGTGCGAGCGCACAGGGCGCAACACCCCAGGGGGCGCCCCCCCGGCCGGTAGAGGCACTGGATGGGGGAGATCAAAAGATCCCCCCTCACCAGCCCTCTGCTCGGCATTCTCTGCTTGGTCCGGAGAGGGGGCGGAGCTAACCGGCACAGCGGTGTAGCTCCGCCCCCACCCCGGGAAGCAGAGCAGAGTCTGCTTCACGGGGAGCCCCGGGCAGCATGAGATAGTGCTGCTCGGCTCCCCATGCCTGCATTAAGCATGGGGAGCCCGAGCAGCACTTTGTCTTGCTGCCCATGGCTCCCCGTAATGCAGACTGTGATCTGCTTCCCGGGGTGGGGGCGGAGCTACACCGCTGTGCCGGTTAGCTCCGCCCCCTCCCTGGAGCCACCTTTTCAGGCAAAGGTAAGGGAGGGGGGGGGGGGAGAGAGACAGAACAGGGGTTAGGGGGGAGAGACAGAACAGGGGTTAGGGGGGAGAGAGACAGACAGAACAGGGGGAGGGGAGAGAGAGACAGACAGAACATGGGTTAGGGGGGAGAGACAGAACAGGGGGAGGAGAGATTGAGACAGACAGAACAGGGGCAGGGGGGAGAGACAGAACAGGGGGAGGGGAGAGAGAGAGAGACAGAACAGGGGCAGGGGGGAGAGACAGAACAGGGGCAGGGGGGAGAGACAGAACAGGGGGAGGGGGAGAGAGAGAGAACAGGGGGAGGGAGGAGAGAGAGAGAACAGGGGGAGGGGGGAGAGAGAGAAAACAGGGAGAGGGGGGGAGAGAGAGAACAGGGCTAGAGAGAGAGAACAGGGGGAGGGGGGAGAGACAGAACAGGAGAGGGGTGGGAGAGAGACAGACAGAAAAGGGGCAGGGGGTAGAGACAGAACTGGGGGAGAGAGAGAGACAGAACAGGGGACGGGGGAGAGAGACAGAACAGGGGACGGGGGGGAGAGAGACAGAACAGGGGACGGGGGGGAGAGAGACAGAACAGGGGACGGGGGAGAGAGACAGAATAGGGGACGGGGGGAAAGAGACAGAACAGAGGGAGAGAGAGAGAGAGACAGACATGGCAAGGAAGAGGAAAGGGACAAACATGGGAAGGGAGAGAGACACAAACATAGGGGGCGAAAGAGACGGGGGGGGGGGGGGGGGCGCCACGGGGGTAGCCCGCACAGGGCGCCGGAACACTTAAGGCCGGCCCTGTTTGTAATGCACAGGTTTGGTTTGTCTGTACTATTGGTAATGCACTGGTTTTGTTTGTCTATTTATGATTTGTAATGCACTGGTTTGTTGTCTGTTTATCATTGGTAATGCACTGGTTTGGTTTGTCTATTTATGATTTGTAATGCATCGTCTTGGTTTGTGCATTCGTTATTTATTTTGCACACGTGTTTGGTTTTAAAGGTAAATAAAGGCATCTAGTTCTTATGTTCTGTGTATGCACCTGACTTTATAACTTCATTTTTTAATATTTTGCTTGTGGTGTGCCATGGAATTCTGGGAAGAACGTTGGTGTGCCCTGGGTGAGAAAAGGTTGAGGAGCACTGGTATAGAGCTATAGAGATGTGGAAATGTTAAAAAACACTACTGAACAAAGGACTAAAGCAGTGGCCCATGCTACTTGTCACTCATGATAATCTGCTTGTCCTGATACATAAATTACTTAAACATAATCTTTTATTTTATCATTTTTAAGTAAAAAATGAGACCGCTGTCTCATTCAGTTATAATGTTACTGAATAAGACAGTTTTCTCACTAATTTAAAGGGATTCATGCCCCTTTAAATATTTAAATAACTTTGCCTTGAGGGAAAATATTGAGAGCTTATGTCTTTTGAGAAGGTCTGGGGCAGAGATTTAACAACTAAAGGTCACCTTGGGGCTATTTAACTTTTGTAATGTTTTTAACATGCTGTACATCTCCTACTCCCCTTCCTTGCCTGTCTCCAGCACAGCACCAGGGGACCAACAGGGTAACCAATTATCCGATTCGTTAAAGAAAGTTAAAAAACAACAAAAAAACCTTTAATCTTGCAGTTAGGGCTTAATGTAAAAGAAAATTAAATTTGCTGACACATTAACAGTAGGAAACTTCATAGAACCACATTATGGTTTGTTTCCCGGTTGCATAATTGCCAACATCAGCCATGTTTCCAGGGACACATATTTGTTCCACGTGCTGCAGAAAGACCATGTAAAGTGCAGCGCGACAGTATGTATGATGCATATATGCACAGACAGAATCCAATTAATTAATCAGTGTGGAGATCTCATAGGACCTACCATGGTTAATTAATTGGATTGTGTCTGTGCATATATGCATCCTACATACTGCCGGGCTGCACTTTGTAGGCTCTTACTGCAGCATGTCCCCCTGACATATTGGGGCGACAGGAGGACGGAGTTTGGGAAGTCAAGTGTCAGCTCATGCGTGGTAGGTGCTGTCATGCGTAGTAATCTGTCTGCAGTATTCCAAACAAAGGAAACTTCAATTTATTCTACAGGATTTCCCTCCTCAATCCCGCTGTTCAGATGAGCTCTCTGTTTGGAAAAACAGGAACAAGGTAGAGTTTGGCGGGACAGCTGTATTGCCTGCCAAAATCAGGATGTTTGGGAGCCATGCAGTTGTGGCACAGACAACACAAACCACCATTTCAGACACTTTACCAGTTTAGTAGATCTCATGAGTTGTAAAAACAACATTCATATTGAAGGGACTGTATTAGCTAAACAGTGTTTCTACAGTGAATGTAGAGAATAAAAAAAATATTGCAAATGATCTATAAATTGTGTTACATTGTGAAATCAAAATTGCAAGCACATGTCTAAATTAGGATAATTTTTTTTTATTAATGAGTTTATGACATCACCAGGTGATGTCATAAAGAATCCACAGGTGATGTCATAAAAATGTTAAAAAACCTTTTATCCTGATTTAGCCATTTGCTAACGCACTGTATAGATCATTTGTCATATTTTATATTCTATACCTTCACATTAAAAACAATGTTTAGGTGATAAAGTCCCTTTAATGCTGTCCAGTTAGCTATTTATTCAATAACAAGCCAAAGCTCAGTTTTTCTAATACCAATATTAAAACAAATTCTCTTCTACTTGGTATTTAATGTTAAAATGTACAATTTTCACATTGTCACTTTGTATGTACTCCCCAAGAGTGTAAAGAAGGTCAGATTAAACATCATAATGAGTTCGGGGCTGGGGAGTTGTCTGTGTTTTATATATGTGTATATATGTGATATGTAGAATACTCATATGAGACTACTGACAAAAGGATGCGATAAAAAGTGAACCAAATGGCGACTACTAATGGCCAAAAAAGGATAAGGAACACTGAAAATTGTCTGATGGCCAAATAAAAAAAAATAAAAAAAATGTACAATTTTCAGAATGTCAAATTCTCTGTAAGTGGAGAATTCTAGAATGCAGTCTAGATGTTTTATTGATACAGAGCTGTTTGGATGCCACTACTATTGCTGTTTCACTTTTTTATACAGTAAAACATCTTTATGATCACAGCAGCCATGTATGACATCATTGTGTAGTATTGAATTGTTAAATGGAGCGGCATGGTTCTTTTCAATGTACATGTGATCATTCAAATTATTCCAATGCTAGCAATGTCCTGTATCAGAGCACAGTATGCTAAAGAATAATGTATGTATGTACACCCAGATAGTATAGTGAATGTATTGTAATTGTCCATTTACGAATGTATTAAAGTGGTATGATCAAGGAAAGTTGAAAGGCAATTAGATTCAATATAGAGCACAAGCTTTTAATTATCAGTATGTAGATATCTTTATTGCAGCCTTCTAATTCACTTACACTTTCAGAGAAATTTTATTTTGATAATTAATTGGCATTTTATTTTTAGTAATTTTTATTTTCTGTCTTTTTTTTTTGTCATTTTCACTTTGCATGTTTGAGTGATGTACTTTGATGTGATTCTGGCACTTGTGATACTGCCTTGAGAGTGTAGAATTAGAAGTCGGCTTTTTAGTGGTGGTATGATGGTATACCTTGTTCATATACTGTGTATGATATTTTCTATACTCTTATTTGTATGAGCACTGTGGTCATACATTCATTTTTCCATTTAATGTTCAAACTCTAATGTAATTCAGTTTGCCAATAAAACTTAGAAGTGCCATCTTTTTCCCCCAAACAGCTTGTAAGTGGTGCCAGATTTGCCCCTAAACAGTGCCGTAAATGCCTCTTCCTAACAACTTGCCAGTGCCATCTTGCACCCAAACTACTTGTCAGTGATATCCTTGCAACAAACAGCTTGTTATTTCCAACTTTTCCCTCAAACAGCTTGTCAGTGCCATTTGTGTGCTCATGCCGCTTGTGACTGCTATATATGTGCACAAACAGCTCATCAGTGCCATCTCTGCTCCCAAACCACTTACCAGTGCCATCTTTGTGACCAAATAGCTTGTTAGTGTCACCTTCGTCCCCAAACAGCATGCCACTGCCATCTTTGACCCCAGTCTTTCACTGCCATCTTTGTTCTCAGCGCTGTGTCTTCAAAGAGTGCGCTGCACATTCAGCAGCCATAGACTTCACCCCTGGTGCTGCACTCCCCGTCTTTATGTTCAGAGCGCCTGTGCATCCGATTGGGCTCAGCTCTTTCTTGAGGAGGCAAATTGCTCCCATGTCAAATTAGGACCCGTCTAACTCTGACTATGGGGCCCCTCATTTTTCGGTTAATCCTTGCCTTGTATTTAATTTGTGTTCATTATGGTAATTAAATGCATGTTTTATCTTTCTGGTGTAGAAATGGCATCACTATGTAGTGACAATCATATTGTTCATTGTGCTCTGTAATATTGTAAGCGAACAGATACTTTGTATTTTTGTAGATCTTTGCAAGTTCATTATTAATTCATAAATACTCGGCATCATTATGTGGTGCAGCAAATCATTACCACAGCATAAATACTCGGCATCAATATACAGCACAGGATGTTCTTGCTGCGAGGAGCTGGGGGAGCTGTCCTATTAGTTCAACCCTGTCATATCTGTTCCTCCTTTGCTGTCACTCTGTCACTGTAGCTCAGAGCCAGTTTTCCAAAATCACAAACTTGAAGTGTCAGATCATTGGGAAGAGCGACACAGCCAAACGGATGTGTCAGGATTTAGTGCCGATCGAGAGACAGATGAATAAAAGAGAAGCGGTGGTGGTTGAGGAAAAATTATAACGAGGGGGGGAAAGTAAACGTGAGATGAGAAGGAAGGAGAGGTGGAATGAATAGAGAAAAAGAAAGGCTGGAAAAGAAAAATAGGAAGTGAAAGGAGGAGGATGCAGCAAAACAAAAACACAGAGGAAGAGTAATGTCAATAAAAAAATACACCCAAATGCCTTAAATGTATAAAGATGTGCATCGGATTAGAATGATTATATACAGGAATAGGAAAATTGTCTGTACAAGGACACCAGTGTCTATAGCAGAGGTAGGCATCCTTTGTGATTCCAGATGTTGTGGACAACATTTCCCTTGATGCTTTGTAAGAGCAGTATGGGAGATGTAGTCCATAACATCTGGAGTGCTGAAGGTTGCCTATCCCTGATCTATAGCAAGATGTATGTAACTCCATAGAATTCCAGTGAAGGCCCACTATGAACAGTATTGGTGCTTACTAGTGTTGAGCGAACCCGAACCACACTGTTCGGGTTCGTACCGAACATTACGGTTTTTGGACCCCGGACCCGAACACGGACATTCCACTGTATGTTCGTGTTGGAGTTCGGGGTTCGGCAGGGCCGGCGCCACCTGTAAGGCGACCTAGGCAGCCGCCTAGGGCGCAACTTAGCAGGGGGCGCCGGAAACGTGAAAAAAAAAAAATCCTCCCCCTTCCCCCTTACTTACCTCCTCGCTGCTGTTCTGTCTCCCAGTGCAGGTCCGTGGCTGTGAGGGAAGCGTTGTGCGCTCCCCTCCAGCCGATGCGGATTCAATAAAGTTTTTTAAACTTTTTTTTTAAACAAACTTTATTGCATGCGCATTGGCTGGACGGGAACGCACAACGCTTCCCTCACAGCCACGGACCTGCAGCACCGGGAGACAGAGCAGCAGCGAGGAGGTAAGTAAGGGGGAAGGGGGGAGGAAGAAGGTGGCTAAATCCTGGCACATTGAGAGGCATAATCCTGGCATATTGAGGGGCTTAATCCTGGCATATTGTGTGGGAAAATCCTGCCATATTGAGTGGCATAATAATCCTGGCATATTGGGTGGCTAAGTCCTGGCATATTGAGAGGCATAATCCTGGCATTTTGAGGGGCATAATCCTGGCATATTGAGGGGCATAATCCTGGCATATTGTGTGGGAAAATCCTGGCAAATTTAGTTGCATAATCCTGGCACATTGAGGGGCAAAATCTTGGCATATTGTGTGGGAAAATCCTGGCATATTGAGTGGCATAATAATCCTGGCATATTGGGTGGCTAAATCCTGGCATATTGAGAGGCATAATAATCCTGGCATATTGAGGGGCATAATCCTGGCATATTGAGGGGCATAATCCTGGCATATTGTGTGGGAAAATCCTGGCATATTGAGTTGCATAATCCTGGCATATTGAGGGGCAAAATCTTGGCATATTGTGTGGGAAAATCCTGGCATATTGAGTGGCATAATAATCCTGGCATATTGGGTGGCTAAATCCTGGCATATTGAGAGGCATAATAATCCTGGCATATTGAGGGGCATAATCCTGGAATATTTAGGGGCATAATCCTGGCATATTGTGTGGGAAAATCCTGGCATATTGAGTGGCAAATAATCCTGGCATATTGAGATGCATAATCCTGGGATATTGAGGAGCATAATCCTGGCATATTGAGTGGCATAACAATCCTGGCATATTGGGTGGCTAAGTCCTAGCATATTGAGAGGCATAATAGCGGCATATTGAGGGGCATAATCCTGGAATATTGTGTGGGAAAATCCTGGCATATTGAGTGGCATAATAATCCTGGCATATTGGGTGTCTAAGTCCTGGCATATTGAGAGGCATAATACTGGCATATTGAGGGGCATAATCCTGGCATATTGAGGGGCATAATCCTACAGCGATTATTTAAATTACAGTGATTATTTTAGTGGGTGCTATACTACATATTTGTACCCTTCCCTGAGCCCAGTGCCACAGAGAGTGCAGTGCACTTGCAACTGCATGTGTGCCAGGCACATGACTTTAATCCTGTTCTGTTAGCTCAGTGGGAAACATCTAGGCATTTTTAAATACTGCAATTTTTTGGTGTTAAATATTACATTTGCGTCCTGCACTTCATATCTGAGTCAAATAAAGTCAAATAGAACAGTCCAATACTGTGCTTACAGTGCATTTTGAAAAATTCTAATTGTTTTGGGTGCTAAATAGTACATTTGCATCTTGCGGTGCACTTCATATCTGAGAGTCAAATAGAACAGTCCAATACTGTGCTTATAGCCCACTTTGAAAGATTCTGGCTACCCCCTCCTCCTCCTCCTCCAGCCGCTTCCACCTACACCGCCACGGTCACCGCCTCCTCAACCTATGGGTCACTTAGTATAAACTGAAAGAGAATACCCTGCACTCCAACCCTCTCTCAAATTGATAATTCTGGTGATCCTCGTGGCAGCCATGCTTTAGATTTAGATTTATGTTCTTCCAAAGCTAAAATCAAAGATGCCATCTAGTGCTATTTTATGGCTCAGCTGTATTTGTAATTTGTATGTATTTTATGTTATTTTAAGTTATTTCCCTATCCACATTTGCTTGCATGGCACTTGTCCTACTCTTACCCACATTTTACTTCATTTTGCAGCCCTCTAGCCATTTCCAGGACTTTTTTAGAGGCATTTTAGTGCCCAAAAGTTTGTGTCCCCATTGACTTCAATGGGGTTCGGGTTCGGGGTCAAGTTCGAGCACGGACCCGGACATTTTTTCGACGTTCGGCCGAACCTGCCGAACCCGAACATCCAGGTGTCTAGTGCTTACCTCTGATCATGTAGAGGTTTGTATGAAATACAAAATAGATATCTAGTTATTGAAGGTTAATATAGGCACTAGAAAATATTGGATGTTTATTAGTCACATTATTGTCAGAATATTGTTTAATAAAAATATTTACTTAAATGTACTTGTAATATTGCATGAATTGTAGCATTTTAGAGAGAAACACTTTAATGAAAGAATACAAATAAATGATCTTGTTGTTCCTTTTTGCTCCATATAATGGAGAACACAAATTCTGTTTAGAATCTTGCTCTGCCCGCTGTTCTGGTTAATTGGAGCAAAGCAGCCTCAATAAGGTAAATATTTTTGTATTCTTTCGTTAAAGAGTTTCTATATAAAGCATCTACACTTAATACAATCTTTCAGCTGAACATAAGTACATGTTGGCTGTCCATTTAATGTATGATTACACTTCTGACAGTCTTCTAGCTCTGTATGAAAATGATTTCACACACTAAGATGGTGCAGATAAGGTCACTGTTTAAACAGGTTTTGTAGTTTATTAAAAGGACTCTGTCAATCCAAACATTGATTATATTCTGAATGTAGAGCATAAAAAAAAATAATCTATACATTGTGTTAGCAGAATTGCAAGCAAATGCATAAATTAAGAGACATGTTTTAAATATGTCTAAAATTAAATATTTCCTACGGAAAATGAGTTTCTTTTTCAAATCAAGCCACGGGTGTTGTCATAAACCGGAAGGGCCACGGACACATTTAAAACACATTGTCTTCCAATCTATGCACTTGTTTGCAATTCCGCTAGCACAAGGTATGGATTCTTGTCATCATTTTTATTCTCCACATTCGAAAGCTGTAATGTTTAAGGTCGCTTTAAATAGTTAAAGTAAAAAAAAAAAAAAATGAAATGCTGAGAAACCTGAACATAAAATGAGAAATAGCTGGACATACCAGGTTGAATTGTATCACATTTGTGTGGAGATGCATGCCAGCCAAAAGGATAGCAGGAACGAGAGATATGGCAAAGTCATACAGTTCATGGAAAAAACCCAACAATAAGAAGCTGAATACATACTGCGGCACACAAAGCAGCAGGCGCTAGAAGGAAATTGGAGAGCACAATGTTGCATTAAATAGAGCAGAGGAAGTGCAGGAAAAGAGCAGATAAAGGTAGAGAGAGAGCAAATCTAGAAACTATGCAAGAGCAAGTGGGAGGTTTTATTCCCTTTAGGCAGATGGAGCCGAATCATCTTCAGGAAACAAGTGGTGCGAAGACCCTGAGTGCAGAATAGCCAAGGGGGGGCGGGAGTGGGTCACAGGAAATACAGTGTAGCTGTGCTGTAGTTGTCAGTATAGAATTTGAGGGAGTATTATGGCAACGTGACACACATATGCAGTGCCAGCATAAGCAAGGTTACATTTTATATTACTGAGAAACAAGGCAAGGCCTGATTAGTTCTCCAACCTCTCTACACACCTTCCTCCACCTAAACACTTCCTCCCCTCTCAGCATCATCTAAATCCTAGCATGTTCTCCCATCTATGTCAATTCTCCTCACCGTACAGCACCACTTTTAGCAGTCTTTACACTCCCCCTTGTCTGTCGGTCCCTTCCAAACTCCTTGTTACCCACACTTTCCTGTCATCTGAACTCCTCTTCCATAATCTTAGCACCATCTCCTTTCCTATACATTTCTGGACCCCCTTTCATCTTAGCACCACCTTATATACATATCTTCCATCTAGCACTCATTCCATCTATTCTAGACCTACCCATCATCAACATGGTGGTAGGGAATGGGGGGAGTGGAGATGGTGAACACACCACTCCCTTCTACTTAGGCACATCCTCCACTCCAATCTTGTCAATATATATGAAAGAGATATGGAAGAAAATCTAAATAACGAAGTAAGAATGGCATCAAAAATAACCTCATCTAGTTATGCAGAACCTTACCAACATCACAGGGAAGACACAATAAAGGCCAAGGAGAAGAATTAAAAGAACAGTTCTATCCAGTTAGTTAGTCTAGTCCAGAGGTAGGCAATCTTCGGCACTCCACATGTTGTGGACTATATTTTTCTTGATTCTTTGCCAGCTTTATGGGTGTAATAATATTATGGGACATGTGGTCCACAGTATCTGTTTTAAAAAAAAAAAAAATGCTGAAGGTGTGCCTATAAAGGAATAGCAAAAGGTGTCTTTTGACTAACTTGGCGCTCTGCATTATGTGCAAACATCTCCACTTTGGTCTTGTTTGTCCAAAGGACATTGTCCCAGAAGAGCAGTGCTTTGTTCAGATGCAACTTTGCAAACCTAAGCTGTGATGCTATGTTCTTTTTTTTAGAGAGAGGCTTTCTATTGGCAACCATTCCCAAAAAAAACATTTGTTCACTTTTTTCCTAATTGTACTGTTTCTAATTGTAGCTTGGAAGTCCACTCCTGGGAAGATTGCCAACTGTCTTCAAAGTTTTCCACTTTTGAATAGTCTTTCTCACTGCAGAATGATGGACTTTAAATGGCCATATAACCCCTTCACAGTTTTATAGGAAGCAGCAATTGCTTCCCAACCCACTCCCCCAGATCTCGGTTCCCTGCCCATACATCCATTTGTTTAGACAAATAGATGCAGAGAATAGAACATTGGTGGCTAACTTTTTTCTCATGATGCTTTTAGCTGAGCATGATGGAAAATATAGTTCGCAGCAGCTGGAGTGCAAAAAAGATATCTATATTAGCCCTATAATGTGTTTTATTTAACCTGTTTTTGGACTTCTTTTGTATTAATACTAAATAACCAAACACTAATGCACAGCAAATCACATGGGAACAATCTCTTCTCTGATTGGCAACAAATAGGTCATATCACTAAAATTCGAGAATACCTCAGTTTTGGCTCCCGAGTTTTGCTTATAAATACTTTGAGTGCCAAATTTGACTTAGTCACAAAAATAGCTTTGATCATTTTGATAGCTGCCAATGTAGTGAGTATGAGTCAGGCAGGATGTGTGTGATGTAGATCCACACTACTGGGCTACTACAGAATTGGAAAGAAGCAAAAATACCAGAGTTGTGAATTAATATAAACATGTTATAGTATGTGGACATGCAGTGGTACAAGTACGTGTGTGAGGAGGGTGAGGACACAGATATGTGAATGTGTCAGTTGAGGATGCAGTAAGAGATTGAAGATGACAGTGACATTTTGTATGTTGGAGGCTGGAAAATAGCTGGAAGGTGTTCTAGAGACAGTGCTTTGTGTGGGAGAGTCAATGTATGAATCACAAGGGATGGAATTGAGTGTAAGTGCCAGAACCGAGTGTGTGGGAGGGTGGGTTCACTAATATGTGGAGGCGGATAAGGTGTATAAATATCCACATTGCAGCAAATACCGTCTTTATGAAAGCAGCATTTATTTGTGCTAAGCAGCTACCTTGTAAATGCACCTACCAAACTGGAATGTCAACATCAGTAACACCAAGAGAACAATTATATTTCTCTGTAGTTATATGTAATATATAATTAGTGCATTACATCTGATAGTTTACGTACCAGCAGAGCTCTTTCTATATGTGTCTAGGAACGATACATACGTAAGATGTTATGGCTCGAGCTTGACTAGTCCTGGGGAAAATACAGGAACATTTTGGTTTGCCCCAGATATCTCCTGTGTCTTCCCAGCTGCTAAGCATGCTGGTCTCTTTCTTTCACTGAGGCCAATCTTCCACAAATTTACGTCGGTGCCTACAAGATTTCCATAACTTTTGTCAATTCATTTGATAGGTGTTGCTCAGGGTCGTCTTTAATAGTGATTGGACCCTGGGCAAGCATTTGCTTGGGCCCCCTGGACCCAGCCCCCTCCCCTGCATGCAATCCCGCCATCCATCGCGATGTTACCCCCCCCCCCCCCACACATATGCCATAATTGTTGTGCCATTCAGATGCCAGTAATATTGTACCTTTCAGATGCCAGTAATATTGTGCCATTCAGAGCGCAGTATTATTGTGCCAGTCAGAGCCCAGTAATATTGTGCCATTCAGAGCCCAGTAATATTGTACCATTCAGAGCCCAGTAATATTGTGCCAGTCAGATGCCTGTAATAGTGCCATTCAGAGCCCAGTAATATTGTGCCAGTCAGAGCCCAGGAATATTGTGCCAGTCAGATGCCTGTAATATTGTGCCAGTCAGATGCCTGTAATATTGTGCCAGTCAGATGCCTGTAATATTATGCCAGTCAGATGCCTGTAATATTGTGCCAGTCAGATGCCTGTAATATTATGCCAGTCAGATGCCTTTAATATTGTGCCAGTCAGATGCCTGTAATATTGTGCCAGTCAGAGCACAGGAATATTGTGCCAGTCAGATGCCTGTAATATTGTGCCAGTCAGAGCCCAGTAATAGTGTGCCAGTCAGATGCCTGTAATACTGTGCCAGTCAGCCCCCCGCCAAGCCCCCCCCCTTCCCAAGTACTTACTTGAACCTGCTCCGTGTCCCCCGCCGGATGTCTCCTCCGTTCAGTCTTCCCTCTTGCACGGAGGAGGGAAACAGTCACCGGATGTGACGCGACGTCACATCCGGCGTCAGTTTATTTATTAATTTTTTTCCGGCTGTCGCATCCATCGGATGCGGCTTGCCGGAAAAAAGCGTTCACAAGCGCAATGCGCTGTGAACGCAGCAAGCAGGGGCTGGGGGCCCACGGGACAGCTGCCTTGGGGCCCCCCAGGAGTAACTGGGCCCAGGGCAGCTGCCCCGTTTGCCCCGCGTTAAAGACGGCCCTAGTGTTGCTTATACACTTAAAAGGGGATTTAGCTAACTATGAAGCAGTCAAAAACATTCTATTTATTGTTATTTTCCTTTTATAATAGAACCCTGTATGGAGACAATCCTTTCCTCCAGATCTTGGACACCTATGGTGACAGCTGTCATGGTTTCATAAATACATCTGATGAGTTGTATGCTGGAATTGAGCAGTGGAAGTGTGTAGTGCAGTCAGAGTTTTCTTTAATATTGATTGGACCCTGGGCAAGAATTTGCTTGGGCCCCTTGGATCTTTTCCCCACATGTCCTGGCATGCAATCACGCCCTCTACCCCAAAACAAAATAAACACATTTGCTGCCTTCAATATGTAAGTGCTCTCTAATATCCAGGTATACTTTTGTAGTTAAGAGTACTTTTATTGCAGTAAATAAAATGTGTATAATAAGTGTATAATTGCAGTGTATACAATGTATAGATGGAACAAAATGTACCGTATTTGCTCGAATATAAGATGACCCCCCAAACTTTGGATATTCCTTTAGGAAAAAAACTAGAAGCCTGAATTTAAGACTATCCTATAGGTAAAAAGATTAACTTGTATATATTCACATGTAAATTGCTTTTTAATATTTAATAAAAAATTATGATATAAAAAAAGCATTTCTTTTTTTTATTTCCCTTTATGTGCCAATGCTGCCCCTACCCCCCATACTTGCCCAATGCTCCCTCTCCTACCCCCAGGCTTGCTGGTTCTCTCCCCCCAACGTTGTCTCACTCTCTTTCCCCCCCAACGTTGTCTCTCTTTCTCCCTCCCTCCATCCCCCAGTGTTGTCTGTCTCTCTCCCCATCCCTCCCTCCCTCCCTCCCTCCAACGTTGTCTGTCTCTTTCTCCCCCTCCCAACATTGTCTGTCTGTCTCTCCCCCTCCCTCCCCAACCCAACATTGTTTGTCTGTCTCTCCACCTCCAGCCCTCCCCCAACATTGTCTGTCTGTCTCTCCCCCACCCTCCCCCCAATTGTGTCTGTCTGTCTCAACCCCCTCCCTCCCCCCTCAACAATGTCTATTTGTCTCTCCCTTCCCTCCCCCTAACGTTGTCTTTCTCTCCCCTCTCCCTGGGGGCTAGTGGGGGCAGCAGAGGATGTCTGTGCCTATCGGAGGCTGTCCGTCATAATAGACGGAAGTGTCGGGCAGCATGGATGATGTCTGCACGATCCCCCGGCTGCCCCCACTTGCCACCAGGGAGAGGGGAGAGAAAGACAACGTTGGGGGGATGGAGGGGGAGAGTCAGACAGACGTTGAGGCGGGAGGGAGGGGGTGAGACAGACAGACACCGTTGGGGGGAGGGAGGGGGAGAGACACACAGACAATGTTGGGGGGAGGGAGGGGGAGAGACAGACAGACAATGTTTGGGTGGTTGCTGCTCCACCGGCTGCTTGAGAGGGGGATCCAGGTCCCCTGCAGCTCTGCGGGGGACCTGGATCCGAGTCTTATAGTCTGCAATTGCTCTGAAAAAAAAAATCATCTTATATTCGAGCAAATACGGTATATATGGCTGCAAAATACATACCTTCTTATTATGCTACACTGTAATAAAAGTACTCAGTGCCTATATTACAAAAGAATACACTGATATTAGAGACTTACATATAGTAGGCAGAAATTAAGATTAAAATAAAACTATGTTACTGTAATGGTATATGGCACTAATATTGCACAGGGCAAATATTATACAGTACGCTACAAGGTGATGGCGGGCCACATTCATCTACTGTACAATTATAAAACAATATATATACATCTCTCTCTCTCTTGCCATGCCCTTATTTTGCACCCACAGCACTTGGCTTTGACTCATGGTGCACCCACATGATTTGGCATGCCACCATGTCAATATGCCCCACAGAACATACCACAGTGTCACTTTGCACCACACAAGTGCCCCTGCAGAACATGCCACAGTCACTTTGTCATTAACATATGCAACAGCCAGTTTGCCCACTAAAATATGCCACAGTTTGTCCATTATAAATGACACAATTTGCCCATTAAAATATTCCCCAGCCATGTGCTCATTAAAATATGCCCCACCCAGTTTTCCTGTTTATATATGCCACTGTTAGTTTGCCCATTAAAATCTTCCATAGTTTGCTCACTAAAAAGGGCCACTGTTTGTCCATTAATATGCCACAACCAGTTTGCCCATTTATATGCCATTATTAGTTTGCCCACTAATATACCACTGTTAGTTTGCCCATTAATATGTCATTGCCAATTTGCCCATTAATATGCCACTGTTAATTTGTCCATTAATATGCCATATATGCCTTATAAACATTAAACCCTCCTCCAGGGGCGTACCTAGAGCATTTGGCACCCGGGGCAGACCCTGAGTGTGGCACTCAGTGAGTGTGAGTGTTTTCTTACATTTTTATTATGGGGGGGGGGGGGGGGGGCATAATAAAAATGTAAGAAAACACCCACAATTTTTTCAGAACTCAGAACCCTGTAATATTGTGCCAGTCAGATACCAGTAATATTGTGCCACTCAGAGCACAGTAATATTGTGCCAGTCAGATACCAGGAATAGTGTGCCATTCAGAGCCCAGTAATATTGTGCCAGTCAGATACCAGTAATATTGTGCCAGTCAGATACCAGTAATATTGTGCCACTCAGAGCCCAGTAATATTGTGCCAGTCAGATACCAGGAATATTGTGTCATTCAGAGACCAGTAATAGTGTGCCAGTCAGAGCCCAGTAATAGTGTGCCAGTCAGAACCCAGTAATGTGCCAGTCAGAACCCAGTAATACAGTCAGAACCCAGTAATAGTGTGCCAGTCAGAGCCCAGTAATAGTGTGCCACTCAGAGCCCATTAATAGTGTGCCAGTCAGAACCCAGTAATACAGTCAGAGCCCAGGAATATTGTGCCAGTCAGAGCCCAGGAATATTGTGCCAGTCAGAACCCAGTAATATTGTGCCAGTCAGAGCCCAGGAATATTGTGCCAGTCACAGCCCAGGAATATTGTGCCAGTCAGAGCCCCATAATATAATGCCACTTAGATACCAGGGATATTATGCCAGTCAGAGCCCCGTAATATAGTGCCACTCAGAAACCAGTAATATTGTGCCAGTCAGAGCCCAGTAAAAGTGTGCCAGTCAGATACCAGGAATATTGTGCCAGTCAGATATCAGGAACATTGTGCCAGTCAGATACCAGTAATAGTGTGCCACTCAGAGCCCAGTAATATAGTGCCAGTCAGAGCCCAGTAATAGTGTGCCAGTCAGATACCAGGAATATTGTGCCAGTCAGAGCCCAGTAATATTGTGCCAGTCAGATCCCAGTTATATAGTGCCAGTCAGAGCCCAGTAATACGGTGCCAGTCAGAGCCCAGTAACATAGTGCCAGTCAGATACCAGGAATATTGTGCCAGTCAGAGCCCAGATATATTGTGCAAGTCAGAGCCCAGTAATATAGTGCCAGTCAGTGCCCAGTAATAGTGTGCCAGTCAGTGCCCAGTAATAGTGTGCCAGTCAGAGCCCAGGAATATTATGCCAGTCAGAGCCCAGTAATATAGTGCCCGTCAGTGCCCAGTAATAGTGTGCCAGTCAGTGCTCAGTAACAGTGTGCCAGTCAGTGGCAAGTAATAGTGTGCCATGCCAGTGCCCAGTAATAGTGTGCCAGTCAGTGCCCAGTAATAGTGTGCCCTGCCAGTGCCCAGTAATAGTGTTCCAGTCAGTGCCTAGTAATAGTGTGCCAGTCAGTGCCCAGTAATAGTGTGCCAGTCGGTGCCCAGTAATAGTGTGCCAATCAGTGCCCAGTAATAGTGTGCCAGTCAGTGCCCAGTAATAGTGTGCCAGTCAGAGCCCAGGAATAAAGTGCTTGTTTCAAACCCCCCCCCCCCCCTTCCCCATCACTTATGAGAGGGTATTACTAGGTCAGTGGAAGCGTGTAGTGCAGTTGTATACTGCATAGTGTATATAGACTGCAAAAGAGAGGATTATTAATGGGTCAGTGGAAGCGTCTAGTGCAGTGGTATACTGCATAGTGTATATAGACTGCAAAAGAGAGGTTTATAACTAGATGAGTGGAAGCGTCTAGTGCAGTGGTATATTGCATAGTGTATATAGACTGCAAAAGAGAGGATTATAACTAGATGAGTGGAAGCGTCTAGTGCAGTGGTATATTGCATAGTGTATATAGACTGCAAAAGAGAGGATTATAACTAGATGAGTGGAAGCATCTAGTGCAGTGGTATATTGCATAGTGTATATAGACTGCAAAAGAGAGGATTATAACTAGATGAGTGGAAGCATCTAGTGCAGTGGTATACTGCATAGTGTATATAGACTGCAAAAGAGAGGATTATTACTAGATTAGTGGAAGCGTCTAGTGCAGTGGTATACTGCATACAGTGGTGTATGCCCTAGGCAGACAAATTTTGGGCACCCCCCCTACCCACGATGCACACCCATGACATGACTCATAACCCACGTTGCACACCAAGGACATGCCCCATCACCCCATTTGCATGCCTCTATCACCCCATTACATACACATTGCCAATATTATTTGCCCATAATATTCCACAGCTAATTTGCCCAATAATATGCCAGTATCATTTGCCATTAATACGCCCCAGCCAATTTGCCCAATAATATGCAAGTATTATTTGCCATTAATAAGTCACAGCCAATTTCCCCAATAATATGCCAGTATTTGCCATTTAATCAGACCCTGCCAATTTGCCCAATATTATGCCAGTATAATTTGCCATTAATATTCCCCAGCCAATTTGCCCAAAATTATGCCAGTGTTATTCTGCCATTTACCGGTAATATGCCCCAGCCAATTTGCCCAATATTAAGCCAGCATTATTTGCCATTTAATATGCCCCTGCCAATTTGCCCAATAATATATTAGTGTTATTTGTCATTAATAAGCCCCAGCCAATTTGCCCAATAATATGCCAATGTTATTTAACTTTTAATATGCCCCTGCTAATTTGCCCAATAATATGCCAGTGTTATTTGCTATTTAATGTGCCCCTGCCAATTTGCCCAATAATATGCCAGTGTTATTTGCCATTTAATGTGCCCCTGCCAATTTGCCCAATAATATGCCAGTGTTATTTGCCATTTAATGTGCCCCTGCTAATTTGCCCTATAATATGCCAGTGTTATTTGCCATTTAATGTGCCCAGCCAATTTGCCCAATAATGCCAGTGTGATTTGCCATTTAATGTGCCCAGCTAATTTGCCCAATAATATGCCAGTATTATTTGCCATTTAATATGCCCCTGCCAATTTGCCCAATAATATATTAGTGTTATTTGTCATTAATAAGCACCAGCCAATTTGCCCAATAATATGCCAGTGTTATTTAACTTTTAATATGCCCCTGCTAATTTGCCCTATAATATGCCAGTGTTATTTGCTATTTAATGTGCCCCTGCCAATTTGCCCAATAATATGCCAGTGTTATTTGCCATTTAATGTGCCCCTGCCGATTTGCCCAATAATATGCCAGTGTTATTTGCCATTTAATGTGCCCCTGCTAATTTGCCCAATAATATGCCAGTGTTATTTGCCATTTAATGTGCCCAGCAAATTTGCCCAATAATGCCAGTGTGATTTGCCATTTAATGTGCCCAGCTAATTTGCCCAATAATATGCCAGTGTTATTTGCCATTTAATGTGCCCAGCCAATTTGCCCAATAATATGCCAGTTTGATTTGCCATTTAACGTGCCCAGCCAATTTGCCCAATAATATGCCAGTGTTATTTGCCATTTAACACATTAAAGTGGCTATAAAGTGCAGGTTACAGTGAAGTGTAAAGCAAGAAGGCTGACATAATACTGACAGCTGTGTATAGATGAACCATGCTGCTAGCCTACATTGGGATTTGACATGGAAACCAATGAGATGTTGAATAGCTCTGAATGTAGAAAACTAAAATAAACGACATCATTCCTAAAATGTACTCTCTGTATATTGTCATGAGTTGCAGACAGGAACGTTCCACAGGGCACTTCACCACAATAGTGTAATAAAAGGATTTAGAAATGTCTTCCTCAATCATTATCTGGGGAACTGTGGGGTCCAAACCCCTGAAGTAATATAAATAGGAAAATAAGGGGGGGTGGAATTGCTGATACAATGCTCGAAATGCTAAGGCATTTTTCTTATGTCTCCTCACAGGATTACGGCCACATGGATATATCTATGTATTAAATGTGTGACGATTATGGTTGAAGTGTTTTTTTCCATGTGACCATCTTGATGATCTACTGTAGCAATTGTTTCCTTTTGTTTTTATGTTTTTTTTGTAGGAACTCTGAATTGTTTGTTTCTATAATCTTGCGCACGCCCAAGCTGCCTTTGGTTTGGGTAGGGCAGAAATGTTATATTATCTTGCCCAGTGGTGTATCTTGATTTTGTGCTGCCCTAGGCAGACAAAATCCGGGCACCCCCCTACCCAAGCAGCACACCCACGTTACACACCTAAGACATGCCCCATCATTCAGACTCACATCAAGCTCATACTCCCATCACACACACAGTCCCATCACACTCAGTCACACACTCCTACTCCCATCACACACACTCCGTCTCCCATCACACACACTCTGACTCCCATCACACTCAGTCACACACACTGTCTCCATCACACACACTCTGACTCCCATCACACTCAGTCACACACACTGTCTCCCATCACACACACTCTGACTCCCATCACACTCAGTCACACACACTGTCTCCCATCCCACACACTCTGACTCCCATCACACTCAGTCACACACACTGTCTCCCATCACACACACTCTGACTCCCATCACACTCAGTCACACACACTGTCTCCCATCCCACACACTCTGACTCCCATCACACTCAGTCACACACACTGTCTCCCATCACACACACTCTGACTCCCATCACACTCAGTCACACACACTGTCTCCCATCACACACACTCTGACTCCCATCACACTCAGTCACACACACACACACACACACACACACAGTCTCCCATCAGCACTTACCTTTCCTTGGTGGCTAGTGGCAGGCAGCATGGTCCCTCCATGCTGCCTGTTCAGCTTCCCGGCGATTGTGCCGACAGGTCACGTGACTGGGCGCGCGTATGACGTCAGCGCGCCCGTCACGTGACTGTCGGCACTTCCTTGTCGGCACACTGCACGGGGAGCCAAACAGGCAGCACGGAGGTTTCTTTGTCTGGCAGGGGGGATCTTCCGATCCCCTCTCACCTCCGTCTCTGCCTGCAAGCGCGGTCTTTTTTTTTTTAAAGGGCCGCGTTTTTTTTTTTATTGTTTTTTTTTTCAGTGCTGTATATGGCATAGTGTATATAGATTGCAAAAGAGAGGATTATTACTAGATCAGTGGAAGCGTCTAGTGCAGTGGTATATTGCATAGTTTATATAGACTGCAATAGAGAGGATTATTACTAGGTCAGTGGAAGTGTGTAGTGCAGTGGTATATTGCATAGTGTATATAGACTGCAAAAGAGAGGAATATTACTAGGTCAGTGGAAGCGTTTAGTGCAGTGGTATATTGCATAGTGTATATAGACTGCAAAAGAGAGGATTATTACTATAAACATAGAAACATTGAAACATAGAATGTGTCGGCAGATAAGAACCATTCGGTCCATCTAGTCTGCCCAATTTTTATTTTTTGAGTACTTTTATTAGTCCCCCGTTCCAAGTCTTATAGCTAGGATAGCCTTGTGTCTATCCCACGCATGCTTAAAATCCTTGACTGTGTTTACCTCTACCACTTCTGCTGGAAGGCTATTCCATACATCCACTACCCTCTCAGTAAAGTAATACTTCCTGATATTACTTTTAAATCGTTGCCCCTCTAATTTAAGAATGTGTCCTCTAGTTGTGGTAGTTTTTCTTCTTTTAAATATACTCTCTTCCTTTACTGTGTTGATTCCATTTATGTATTTAAATAGTATTAGTTCTAGAAATAGTAAAAGTACTAGATGAGTGGAAGCATGTAGTGCAGTGGTATATTGCATAGTGTATATAGACTGCAAAAGAGAGGAATATTACTAGATCAGTGGAAGCTTCTAATGCAGTGGTATATTGCACAGTGTATATAGACTGCAAAATAGAGGATTATTACTAGATCAGTGGAAGCTTCTAATGCAGTGGTATATTGCATAGTGTATATAGACTGCAAAAGAGAGGAATATTACTAGATCAGTGGAAGCTTCTAATGCAGTGGTATACTGCATAGTGTATATAGACTGCAAAAGAGAGGAATATTACTAGACCAAATAATGAGAACAATTCTATTAATAATTAATTGAAACGTTTTTTTAATTAAAGTGTGTATTGGGATTTGCTATATATACACACACACACCCGTAAAATATACTGTGACTTGGGAATACACTGCTTGTAAACTATTTCCACAAAATAGTTCTGCTCTGTCAGTTCTAGAAAAATAGTTATAATAAAATGATATTCAAGCATTGAAAATTTACAGCTTTAATATAAGCTGGTCTAACTGAGCAAAATAAAATAAAGAAATATCAATGCAAATACTTTATAGAGCAAATACATCACTTTTACTGTCATTGGTGCTTCAGGAATATACACATGCCAATGTATTACCCTTTGTGGGCACGGGGAATCTAAGAATGCATGGAAGGCTATATTGCACATTAAGGGTTCTGGACTGTGGAATCTGAAAGAAGTTTTGGATAATGGATCATTTTGGATAACATATTTCTGAATATTATATATTCTAAATATATAATATTCTGGAATACTCAGCCTGTCATATAAATCAGCATGTTTGCTGATTTCTGTCTGTTCCTTCAGAGTATACTTGGTTTGATCTGCAACACCTAACCTGTTTGCTCAACAAACTGGTGGAAGTGGTTCTGCATTCAAATTAGGTGATCTCGGTCTTCGCTATGTACCTACGATTCTCGGCTTACCAGTCCTGTCTCAACATGCCTCTCAATCCTGTCTCAGCATACCTTCCTGAATCAGTGTGCCTTCCAATCCTGTCCCTATGTATCTGCCAGTCCAGGCTTTGTTTCCTGCTTTTCAGTATCCTAGACCTGGACATGTGTCCATTGCACCTACACTCTTATTCCAAGCACATAGGCCGACTCCTACCACACTTGATCTCCTGGGTAGTGACACTAGTTAGCAGTCATCCTATGTGGGAGGGTACAACATTAGTCAGCTGGCAGTCTACACAGTTAGATGTATACAATTATATACTATCCAGTCATGAGAAGCTAAATCCATGCATGGGGAGTAAGGCAACAAATAATACCAGTATTTATTACCAATAGAGCTTGTATTTAAAAAGTCATTGTCTTTTCAAACAAAGTTACTAGTCAGAAAAGGCAATTAAGAACTACTAAAATCATTGATAAGGAATTAGCTTAGTGGTTGGATGCATCTACTGTGAGACAAAGTTTATATATGTCTGTAAAGATTTCTAGACCACATTGACTTAGATGTATGAAAGACTGGCTTCTAAGGAAAATATTTCCTGTTTCCAATGGCCTAGTCATAGGCCAGACCCCCTCAGCATGTTTTGGAATTACCTGAATCTGTCCATGAATGTAGCAGTCCATGAATGTAGCAGTCCCTCAAATTAACCAGTTCTGTCCATCAATGTATCGGTCCATGAATGTAGCAGTCTCTAAAATAAACCAGTTCCGTAAGGTACAAGATGTCAGAATTTGTCAAGGAGATGTTAGTAACCAACAATTACAGGAAGCACCTACTGAACTATTTGAGGTCATTACTACTCAAGGTATTGCCACAAGGTACTAGATTTAAATGTTCCCATTTTTTATTCTATGGATCTTTATTGTTGAATGATTGTGAATACATACATGTTGACAAATCAATGGGTTTTGTATCCTTTATTTAACATCTCTAGTGCCATTTTTTAAAATAAAAATATATAGTTAAAATGAGATTGTTAACTAGCGTCTTTGTTATCCATTCCCCAATCTCAAAGTGACAGGGTGACATAGACAAAGACCCAGTAAGTTTCTCTACAGAACCTATGGGTCCCCGATGCCAAACCCTGATACTTCCCAATGTCACACATGTCACGGATGTCACCTTGAGTGTCGCTGCATTTACATGTCACTCAAAGTGGCCTCATCTGACACTGGGGATCCCGCTGTAGTCCCTAACAGCGGGATCCACAGCACAACTCATCGCAAGGAGCCGCAATGAACTGTTACTGTCAGGACGTTCTATGCCGTCCTGCAGGTTTTTTGTGTAAAATGTAGCTGCCACTCACTTTGACCCTCAGCTACATTTTCTGTGTCAGTCACTCAAAGTGGCCTCATCTGACAGTGGGGACCCCGCTGCAAGTCCCTGCAGCAGGATCCTCACAGAGCTCAGTAATGGGGAGCCGCGATGAGCTGTTAAATGCAGGATATTCAATGCTGTCCTACAAACCTTTAGGCACTAAAAAGTAGGACAGCCCCATCTCAGAACTCCAGATGAAAAACAATGTAAAATATTTTCAATCCAGTGAAGACTTTATGCACCAAATTCCATGTGTAGAACCAACTCTTCACACTACAAAGGAAAAGAAAATAGTATAATAGTATAATATTTACAAAACAATACAAATGTGAAAAAACATTTATAGAATAATTAGATAAATAATCTTCAAATATCCAAAATATGGAATGGGGAAAATATCTAAAGCTAGGATATGTCTTTATAAATCATATTTACTTCACAATCTCATATTATGCTAGTTCAAAGCTGACCTATAATCCTAGATGCAAAATGAATATTAGAATGGAAATACATCTTGTGGCTTTCTTTAAAGGGTATGCATTGCTATTTTTTATTGGTACAGATTTTTAAACAATATTTGCAGCTTTCCATTTTTTTAAATTTGTTGTTTTCAAATACTTGTGTTTTGATAGCTACATATGTCTTTTGTTTATTTATTTAACACTGTTTTTAAACATCTCACATTTTGAATTAATGTCTGATGTTCAACTACTGGCTGATTCTTTTTATAAAGATTCTATGTTAAATGTAATAGTGCCCAACAGCAAGGGGAGCAAGGTCAACTCCATTATCCTGTTGGTGTTATAAGTGGGCAAGTAGTCCCTGCTAGTGTAGAAGGAGGAGGAGAGATCTGTGAGAACACTCTATCTGTAATAAAGTACAACAGAGTGACAGCAGGTAATAGGATTGTTGAACTTGAGAACTTTTTGCATCTGGAGCATCTGCAAACATTATTATTATGCTTATTTGCAGTACTACATATCTCATTGGGCAGAGTATGGTCATTTACAATGGATTTCTGTGCTATATTTTATACAACACTTCTAATCCTTCTGCAAAGTAAACCATTTGGAATTGCCAGCATTTATGCATAATCTTTTTTTTTTTCCACTTTTTTATTTATTTAGAACTTTCTGAAGAAATATAACCCTACTAAAAATGTGTACATATTTAACAATTGTACAACATCATACAATACATCATTTCCCCTTTTCGTAAAGTATATATTTGACTTAGAATATGGTCTGAATGAACAAACACCATTTATTTTCAAAAATGTATTGTGTTGTTCTTTTCCATATTAAATACATCATTCAAACATTCACTGTGTAGGTTGGAAAAAATAAACTCCTAGGGCAGTGATGGTGAATATTTTGAGTTTGCTTCACAGGAAGCATCTGCTGATATGAAACATGCCTTGAAAAACTAAATCTCAGAAGACCTATGATCAACGATTGTTAATTTGCATAAAGCTGGAAGGGGTTATAGTAATCTCAGGGAGTTTACATAGTCATAAGTCCACAGGTAAACAAACTGTTTATAAATGAAGATGATTTACTGCTGTCCAAAAACAATATATTTGGGAAAGCACTCAATAAAATATCATCATTTCAGGTCCCCAATAGTCAGGAAAAAAATAACACTTTCACAATACTCCAATTGAAGTGGTTTATTGGGATGCCACAGACTGTTTACCTGATTTACTACTATGGCTACACTCCATAGAAGTGAGCCAAGTTGGCTCCAAAGGCACAACACAGAATTCTCAATGATGTAAAACAGAACCATAGAGTAACAGCTGGACACCACAGAGGAAGCCTCCCACTTGCTGTGCACCCAGGGCCGGCGCTACCGTAAGGCAGCTGCCTTAGGGCGCCCCAATGGGGGGGGCGGGAAAATCGCCCGCTCCCCCAGGCCCGTTTACTTACCTCCATGCTGCTGTTCATGTCCGTGGCTGAGAGGGAAGCGCTGTGCGCTCCCCTCAGGCCGTGCGCATTCAATAAAGTGTGTTGAAAAAAAAAGTTTCAACACACTTTATTGAATGCGCATGGCCTGAGGGGCTTCCCTCTCAGCCACGGACATGAACAGCAGCATGGAGGTAAGTACTGGGGTCTGGGGAAGGGGGGAGGAGGGAGGTATAAGGAGCATCTGACTGGCATAATATTCCTGGGCATCTGACTGGCACAATATTCCTGGGCATCTGAATGGCATAATATTCCTGGGCATCTGACTGGCACAATATTACTGGGCTCTGACTGGCATAATATTCCTGGGCATCTGAATGGCACAATATTACTGGGCTCTGACTGACATAATATTCCTGGGCATCTGACTGGCATAATATTCCTGGGCATCTGAATGGCATAATATTCCTGGGCATCTGACTGCCATAATATTCCTGGGCTATGACTGGCATAATATTCCTGGGCATCTGAATGGCATAATATTCCTGGGCATTTGACTGGCACACTATTCCTGGCATAATATTCCTGGGCATCTGAATGGCATAATATTGCTGGGAATCTGACTGGCGCACTATTCCTGGGCTCTGACTGGCATAATATTACTGGGCATCTGAATGGCATAATTTTCCTGGGCATCTGACTGGCATAATATTCTTGGGCTCTGACTGGCTTAATATTCCTGGGCATCTGACTGGCATAATATTCCTGGGCATATGAATGGCATAATATTCCTGGGCATCTGACTGGCACACTATTCCTGGGCTCTGACTGGCATAATATTACTGGGCTCTGACTGGCATAATATTACTGGGCTCTGACTGGCATAATGTTCGTGGGCATCTGAATGGCATAATATTCCTGGACATCTGACTGGCATAATATTCCTGGGCATCTGAATGGCATAATATTCCTGGGCATCTGACTGGCATAATATTCCTGGGCTCTGACTGGCATAATATTACTGGGCTCTGACTGGCATAATGTTCCTGGGCATTTGACGGGCACACTATTCCTGGGCTCTGACTGGCATAATATTCCTAGGCATCTGACTGGCATAATATTCCTGGGCATCTGAATGGCATAATATTCCTGGGCATCTGAATGGCATAATATTCCTGGGCTCTGACTGGCATAATATTACTGGGCTCTGACTGGCATAATGTTCCTGGGCATCTGACTGGCACAATATTACTGGGCTCTGAATGGCATAAAATTCCTGCGCATCTGAATGGCATAATATTACTGGGCATCTGACTGGCATAATATTCCTGGGCATCTGAATGGCATAATTTTCCTGGGCATCTGACTGGCATAATATTCCAGGGCATCTGAATGGCATAATATTCCTGGGCATCTGACTGGCATAATATTCCTGGGCATCTGAATGGCATAATATTCCTGGGCTCTGACTGGCATAATATTACTGGGCTCTGACTGGCATAATGTTCCTGGGCATCTGACTGGCACAATATTACTGGGCTCTGAATGGCATAATATTACTGGGCATCTGACTGGCATAATATTCCTGGGCATCTGAATGGCATAATATTCCTGGGCATCTGACTGGCATAATATTCCTGGGCATCTGAATGGCATAATATTCCTGGGCTCTGACTGGCATAATATTGCTGGGCTCTGCCTGGCATAATGTTCCTGGGCATTTGACTGGCACACTATTCCTGGGCTCTGACTGGCATAATATTCCTGGGCATCTGACTGGCATTCCCATTGAAATACTGGTAAGTTTGTTGATTTAACTTTACTTCATTTTAAATATTGTATTTGTTCCCGTTTTGTTTCTTCACTGCAAAATAAGATATGTGCAGTGTGCATAGGAATTTGTTCATAGTTTTTGTTTTTACTATAGTCCGGCCCTCCAACGGTCTGAGGGACAGTGAACTGGCCCCCTGTTTAAAAAGTTTGAGGACCCCTGGGCTAAATACTGGCATATTGAGTGGCAAAATAGTGTGTCTCAGGTTATGTGTGAATTGGTGTAATTGTGTGTGTAAGTGGTAAGGGTGTCTCTGTGTGTGACTGCAAGGTGTCTTTGTGTTTAAGGGTTTCAATGTGTGACACATTTAGAGCATGCGAGTTGAATATTTAGATGTATTTATTTTCTACACTATACATTATTCATATATATATACAGTATATACTCGAGTATAAGCCGACCCGAATATAAGCCGAGGCACCTAATTTTACCACAAAGAACTGGGAAAAAATATTGACTCGAGTATAAGCCTAGGGTGGGAAATGCGCCAGCTACTGGTAAATATTGCCCCCAATATGCCATTTAATATGCCAGGATATTGCCCCCAATATGCCAGGATATTGCCCCCAATATGCCAGGATATTGCCCCAATATGCCAGGATATTGCCCCCAATATGCCAGGATATTTCCCCCAATATGCCATGATATTGCCCCACTATGCCAGGATATTTCCCCCAATATGCCAGGATATTTCCCCCAATATGCCAGGATATTTCCCCCAATATGCCAGGATATTACCCCAATATGCCAGGATATTTCCCCCAGTATGCCAAGATATTTCCCCCAATATGCCAGGATATTACCCCAATATGCCAGGATATTTCCCCCAATATGCCAAGATATTTCCCCCAATATGCCAAGATATTGCCCCCAATATGCCAGGATATTGCCCCCAATATGCCAGGATATTGCCCCTTACTATGCTCGTTATGCCACCATCCTCCCCCAGACCCCAGCACTTGTCCCCCGGTGCTCTGAAGCTGCGTGGCTGTGAGGGAAGCGTTGTGAGCTTCCTCCAGCCGCGCGGTCAATAAAGTTTGTTTAAAAAAAACACACTTTATTGACTGCGCACGGAGGGAAGCTCACAACGCTTCCCTCACAGCCACGCAGCTTCAGAGCACCGGGGGACAGAGCAGGAACGAGGTAAGTTTTAGATTTTTTTTTTTCAGCGACTGACTCGAGTATAAGCCGATAAAAATTGTGCTGAAAAACTCGGCTTATACTCGAGTATATACGGTATATATAATGTAAGGAGGCTTAATGGTGTGGGAGGCGTGGTGGATCAGAGCAGGGGGGCACCAAAATGCAGCTTTGCCTGTGTTGACGAAAATCCTTGCACCGGCCCTGTGTGCACCTAAAGTTTGACAAAGAGCAGTCTGACACAGATGCTGTGGAATAACCTCAACACAGCCATTCACAACAGACATCCGAAGAATATGGTCCAAAAACCCTCGGGAACATTATGCAGGTGTGATCTGCAGCTACTGGAATAGCTTGGCTGAGGTTATTTCTGCCAAAGGAGATTCAACAAGTTATTAATCCAAGGGTTCACTTACTACTTCCACCAGCAATTTGAATGTTAATGGGTGTTCAATAAAGACAAAAAAATATTATCATTGTTTGTGTGTTATTAGCTTAAGCCTATTGTGCTTGTCTATACTTGTTACTTAGATCTAGATCAGATCACATTTCATGACCAATTATTTGAACTTAAAATGAATCTTAGTTAATTACTATATTTGATTCCATTTCAATTTGTTGATTTAACCATTAATAATAGTTATATTGTGATTTGTGAAATAAATATACATTTGCTGTAAACGGATTGAATCAAGAATGGAAAGGATAGCCTCTATTTTATAATGACTCAAAGTTACATCTGAACTACTAATATTATTTTCATTCATATAGTTTGGACGCACTGAAGTAATCGATAATTCACTCAACCCGGATTTTGTTCGAAAATTCATCTTGGATTATTTCTTCGAAGAAAAGCAGAATCTACGATTTGATTTGTGAGTCATGGTCCAACTAAATGTCAAAAAATCTCAATACTTTTTTTAATATTTAAAGTTTTTCTTTTTTATTACAATTTTCTATTTTATTTATCTGAAAATTATATTTCATATATGTATCATACAAATATCAGTATAAACTCGATGGTTCTTAGAATGTATTTTAAAACAGTTACTTTGGTAAAGAAGAAATAAAGTACAGCATAAATACTTTCATCAACTGAGCATAACAAAAGGCACATTGAACAACTTCTTGATATGTCTTAATGATAAATAAAAAAAAATGGGGGGGGGGGAGATGTGAATTAAATGTGACAGAAAAGTAGGAAGAATAAGAAGTGGACCAAGGGGGTCCACTTCAGTGACAACAAGTGTTGCAAAAATTAGTCAAGTGACCAACATGTGTGGTTATACCCTACCTGGGTGCGGTATGGAGAAAAAAGAGTCCTCTGAGGAAGTAGCTCAGTTGAATCTCAGCATACTCATTGAGACTGTAGATGGGGTTCAGTGAGGCCTAAACTGCCTTTACAGTAATGTACCAATATCTTCGGATTGTGCTTGGTGCGGATGGTGGCCCTTTTTAGACCTCCACTCCATGTCCTTATTGATCTCAGGTGCAGGTTTTTTAGTCATTTTGGCACGTGTCGCCATCTAAAAGTTAGATTATTAAGTCTCCATGTGCAGAGCTCCCTCAGGACACATTTTTTCTGTTTGGTATCAAGCTCAGCCCCCTTAATACTTACATTTTATTGAGCATTATAGCATTTTTTTTGTCACAAACAGGGTGTGATACAGTAGAAAAATATTATATATAACATATTTACAATCTGGTAGAAAGGAAAAAGAAGGGAGAAGAAAGTTCTGGGAAAGAGGGGTCCCAGAGAAGAAATGAGAGATGAGAAATATTAATAACTTTTAATGAAGAAGTTGTCAAGTTTTTGTTCTTAATCATCCAGACTTGAGATTCATGAGAAAAATGCGACATCTGTAGTAAAGAAAAATTTTGGGGGTCATTTATACAATTTATATCCTCATCATTAGAGTACAGCATGTTAGGATCCAAGGAAAGATGATGTTATTTAAATAATGTGGCTGCACAAATGTGATTATATTCTTGGCTACGATTTTGATATAAACCTAAAAAAAGCAATTAACAGCTACAATTTACACTAGCCATTAGTATGTATGTACACCGCATAATGCCCATGACTTATGGCCTAACACTCATAATATAAAAAGGATTTAGTAAACCTAAACCAACTGCGTACATGGGAAAAACACACACTATATTATCCATTAATGACACACGCTAGGTATTCTAACAGCACAGTTTTTCAGTTTTTATTTTAAATTGTTTATATTCTTATATTTTGTATTTTAAAAAAATCTGTGTTTTTTCAGCAAAATCTGATAAATCCTGACTTTCCTCCAATCATTTTGCAATGATGTACAGCAGATTCTAAACTGGAGTTATGAATTCTCTTCCTATTTAGTTATCTGGTATCTGTGTGTGATTTACGCAATAAAATAATGGAGCACTTTATGACACCGGAGGGCAGTTAAGTTTTTTAGGAGACATTTTAATTGGAGAGCATTCCTGAATGAAAATATCATATTGTGAACCCAATTAGAGATTGGTTATTCAATAGTCTAGAAGAGATGTGAATTCATTAAGTATAGCGAGCACTGCCTGTATATATTTTTTTCGATTTCAAGGAAAGGAAAGTTGGAATCTTCTTTGTTTAAAGTCAATTTTAAATGGATAGGTTTCTGTTATGAATTTATATATTTGGGTATTCATTGAAAATACATATATATTTTTTTATACTGACTTTGATGCATTGCAGCATTTGTTGGGTAATGTTGTCTATACATTACTTATGTGATAAAGATTATTATCTTTCATTTCAGATGAAATGATATTTCAATTCATAGAAGATGATTTGCCTAGTAGGCTTGTAAGATAATCCAGTGGGGAAATGTTTCCTTCTGGGGAGATGTAATTTGGGGCTGTTAATATACATTTAAATTGCCAATAAATAAAATGTGCAAACTACATTCTTTTTTTCATCCTTTCTGTGTAATCCCTAGATTTTACAATATAAAAATCAAGTGCTGCCCTGAATACATCAAGTATTGTACAATCTGGATTAATGGTTAATACTTAACACATCTAAGCCACCACTTATCAGTGAAGAAGTTGAATTATAATTGCTCAGCTGGTGACTGGGTGAACAGTGTCTTTACTTCAAACCTAGGATTAATGATCTCACAGGCAGAAACCCTCCCCTGTGCATATTGTAACTGCCAATTTAGGCTACAAAAGGATTTCACCTTCTTTTAACCATTGAACTCCTTTACTCTTTACAGATATGATGTTGATTCTAAAAGCCCTGATCTTTCCAAACACGTGAGTATACCTTAAATCTGCTACAACACTGCCCTCCAATATAAAGTGTCCTATATTCTCCTTTCTCATGTATTCCTCCTATGACTCTCTCTGTTTCCCTTCTCTTCTATCCTCCCCTGCCTACACCCGTCCCTCAGCAGGATTTCCTTGGCCAATGTTTCTGTACTTTGGGGGAGATTGTTGGTTCTTCTGGAAGCCGCCTAGAGAAGTCATTAACGTAAGCACTTATCTTAATAGAAAAGGGTAATGCTATAGATCAGTACTCTGCATGATGTATAATTAATCTTTGTACAGATTTTTCAAAATGTTTAGCTGTGCAATTATTATATCCATATCATGCATATTCCAGCTTTATACTGGTTATGAGAGTGCTAATGAATAAGAGATGCTTATGCCTCGTTACACAATACCCTATATATACTATATGTAGAATACTTATTTTTAGCTACAAACATTACTCTCTACAGGATTGGTACTATATTCATGTTAAATCTCTAACATGGTGATGAGCAGCACTCCTATTAATACATTCCTCTCCTCACCATAGAATTGGTCACAATGCTCTTAATTCCAGGACGGGGAAACCAGCACCAGCAATGTCTAATGGGTAAGTTGTCACGACAGCTTTTCGTATGACTTTTAGGACTGTGAGATACCTTAACCTTGAGGAAACTCAATATAACTTTTTAAACAGGATGTACTTGGTACCTACCCACTTGGCTAAGATGCATGCAGGCCTATTGGATACATGCTGGAGATGTAACAAAGGCAGAGGTGATATGTTTCACACTCGGTGGACTTGCCCCCCTCTTAAATTGACTGCGATAAAATTGTCTATAGCTAGGAAGTGGAAATCATCACAGATCCCTGGTTGGATGGAGATAAAGAAACAATTAGAACATCAACTAAAAATGGAAAAAATAATCTCTTTCTATCAATTATCTAAAAAGCAATGCAAAGTGTACTAAATGTATAAATGCCTTAGCCCGGGATCTGGGAGGAGAAACAAAATTTAAACTTAAGTGCGTTAGGACTGTAAATATGAATTAGAATAACTATAAGCTAATCACTAAATGAGTATGTTGGGGTTCTTAGGCTCTCCTTTGTCCTCAGTGGATGTTTGTCATGTCTTCTGATTTGTTAATAAGGGCCAACTATAGCGCAGAAATTTTAATTTTAATGCATATGTACTTCATTAAACTTTTTAGTCCTCATGTTTAATGTTTATTGTACTTCTGTATTTTACTAAACAGGAACAAATAAAAGATATTTAAAAAATAAATTAATAAATAAAAAGTTGTCTAACACAATTTCAAATGAAATGCTGCTTTGTATGATTATTTATTTTAAAAAGTGTCAACATATAACAAATGTATTGTCCTTCCACACCCAATTTGAATGTCTGGCTGTAGTACAGGAGCCTGGTATAACCATACACCTTCCATCAAGATGGAAGCAGTTGTGTTTGTCAAATGTGTACAATTATATGTCAAGTTTGTTGAAACTGTTCCAGAAAAAAGAACAAAGAAAATCACTTCAGATAGCGTACATGTGCTTATCACTTTAATATTTAAAGTAGGGTGTTGTACAGCCATGAACATTCAGTTATGTAAACAACACCACTTTTTACTATTACCACATGTGCAAACTACAAATACCATCAGATGCAACCCCCCCCCCCCCCCCCCCCCATATAATAATGTATATGGAGCCTACCTCAATCTGCTAAAAATGTATCTTAATCAGTAGAGGAGATTTGCCAAACCATATACCAATATATCAACACATGGATAGGTCCAAGGATTATAAAATATGATTATCAAATTATAATATCAAAATTGTGATACTGACCACAGCAAATTGAGATGGACGACAGCAAACTGAGATGGGATTTGATTCCGACCTCAGCTCAGCTCTAGTGCTTTGGAATTGCTGCTTAGTGGAACCCCAACAATCACCCTTCGAGGCATAGTACTCCAAGAAAAATTCTCCAGTGCAGCTTAATGTGCAAATTTTTGGCTTTAAGTTTGAAATGCCCATCTTAATTCCTAGTTCATCTTCTTTTAGATATGATGCATCTTCTTCTACATTCATGACCACAATTGTTGTGTTAATGTGTTGTATTAATATAAAAGTAGGTACAGTGTTGCTTCTCTGTCATTGAGCATTTGTGCATGTCTGATTAAAAGTCAAGTGAGTCCAAACAGATCAACAGGTACTTTAATTCCAATAAGATGTGAGCTCTGGGAAAGCAATAATGAGCCCAGTTTACTCTTGATCCTAGTTTATATAGCTGTCTACTCACTTAAACACATTTATTATACAGCCGCCAGTACCGTGCTAATGAGTAATCCATGTTTTTGAAACTGAATGAATGGAGAACTAATGAGTAGCAGTGTAAACCTGAGTATCATACATAGAACAAATGAACTACAATCATATAACAACTATGCTAAACAGTAATATTACGGTGCTGTTTCTACAGCAAGAAAATGCTATCTGTTTTTCCATTACTTCTCTTCTTTATAGGACAAATAATTCACTTATGTTTATGGAGCGATACGTGTAAAAATAGAAATGATTGAATAAAAGAAACCAAATATAATACCAAATAAAGTGTTTTGATTTTCACTTTAAAATTGTTTTCAGGGGGTTGACATATTACTCACTGTCTTGAGTCAGATCTGCCATCATTTTGGTTGAGGTTCTGTCATTTATTTTTATTTTCTTTTATGACATAAACTGCTAAATCCGTATCATCAGCCAGGGATAACTTATCTATATGTTTTATAGATCATGACTGGCATGATCTGGTTCTTTCATTTGCACCACAGCAGCCTCTGACAAAATCCCTTTTCTGAACATCTTTTGTCTATATCTTATTCTCTTCCAGAGGAATTCATAGTAAGAAGTGTGGTATCATCATTATATCTGCTGAAGAGCTTGGTAACTGCAGGGTATGTAGATCTGTTACTTTTAGTCTGATATGTTTTACCAGAGGGGAAAAAAAAGTTTATCTAATTTTTCCTTTGTCTTCATCTTTCTGCAGGATGTTGCGACTGTGCAGCTTTGTGGAAACAAACTGGATAAAAAGGATTTTTTTGGAAAATCTGATCCGTTTATGGTTTTTTATAGGAGTAATGAAGATGGAACGTAAGTGGGTGGTTAGAGTCGGCTCTGTCTGAGGGAACAATAAAGCTTGTCTTGTAACAACTAGCCTCTTATGCTTTTAATAAGATACATAAATACAAATACATAGATGTGTCTGATAATGCAAGGGTTGGCTAAAGGGGCCTCTGCTATGGTGCACTACACAAAACAGTAGTTTGTGTTTTGTTATTTGGTTTGGATTGCCTTTGGCAGTGTCAAGTCTAATATCAAGACATTACATCCAATAAAAATACAAGTGATAGAGTTCTACTGTGTGAATGTATTTTAGGGGTAAAATCAATGGTGGCTAACCTTGGCACTGAAGATATTTGGCAGCTACAAATCCTATGATTGTCAGCCTGTCGTGGGATATGTTGTTTGTCAAACATTTCCAGGGCCAAGGTTAGCTACTACTTTCATTAGTGGAATATTGGGTTATTTTCGTAGTTTTGTAAGTTTGTGCCGTCAGTGGAGCCTTGTACATGGATTTGGTATTTTGGAGATCTTTACTAGACTGTTCTTCTCAGATTCACCATCTGTCACAAGACAGAGGTTGTAAAGAACACACTCAGTCCTGTGTGGCAGCAGTTCTCCATTCCTGTGAGAGGCCTGTGCAATGGAGACTACGACAGGTAATAACTTTTATTTTTCTAGAGGCGCTATTTTGTTGAGGAAGTGAGTTGAGCCTGCGTTAGGGTGGACCTTTTGGCTGCCACTCTTTCTTAAAAAAGTTACCAGTTGCTATTACCTCCATAAACTTAACATTGGTCACAAGCCTGCCAGTATAATGCCATCTGTGTGGCAGCCCTAGGTACAGTATTAAACTGGAAGCTAATTATATGTCTGCGAAATATATTAAACAGTTGCTTTCTCTTACCTTTCTTTTCATATACTGTATAGCGTCTAATCAATAAAGAAAGAATTGCAGGGGATGGAGATGGGAATTTCAAACTTTAGGCCAATATAGCCGAGTTGGAAAATGTTTCCAGTGCAGCTAAATTGGAAATTTTTTCCAACTCAGCTACTTTAGCCATAAGTTTAAAATTCCCGTCTCAATACCATACAATTCTCTCTTAATTGAGTAGACCCTTATGTTCCTTTTTATTTCTTGGTATACTCCTTTATCTACGACTCCTTGTGCTGTGCAGTAATGCTGAAAAAGATTACCATTGCAAAAAAGAATATCTTACTTTTGCCGGTGTCTTTTGGCCAAACCTATATTGTCAAATTCCATGCTGTTCATGAATTATTAAAATGCTCTAGCCTTTGGGTGCTTTACTGGCTCCACTTCTTGGTGCGATTGAAGCATTCTTCAGAGAGCCATGTTAGTTCTGTAATTGATGGAGTAGAACATCGATCCTAAGGACACAGACTTGAAGAGTAGACTTTCAGTTTTTCCTTACACGAATGCCAGTGGATCAATCAACACAGGCACCTTGTTTCCCATGTTCTGAAAGTCGTATGCAGAGCAGCTGTAATACGTACGTTATCTTAAATATATGCAAAATGTATGATAACGACATGCGTAATTCCTTGCACAGTGCAAAGCTTCTCTTTAGGGACACAGAACTAAGCAAGGGAAATTCTATTTATAGAAACAGAGAGAAGCTAAGCTGTGAATGAAGAAGCAATTGGATGGGACGATAAGAGGGGAAATAGAAAATTAACTGTGGGGGGGGGGGGAGACATAAGACAGGAAGGATAAATAGGATACATTCGGGCCACACTCACATGTCTGCAAGTGGTTATACACAGAAATAGCTAGATGAAGTTGGTGGTAGGTATGTGTATAGGTTTCAGTACAGGAATAGCCGTCAGTGGTAATCTATGTGTGGGTGTGATAAGTACAAGAATAGCAGAGGTTGAAGGAATGAGGTGTGCACTTCACTTATTATAACATTGGAGAGATCTAAATGAGCGTAGAACTACAGATCTCTTTCTGTATGTTATGGGCTCATTGTATTATACACAGTTATAGATCTGCAATAACAGATTTTAGAAATTGCAGTTGGTCTAGAGGTTGCAATAGGACTGTGTGTGTTGGGGGGGGGGGGGGAATGCAGGAACGACAAAGGGGGCAAGGCAAAGGAGCAGTGACAAAGCTATTGTGGTCACTGCCGATGACTCCTACGTTTCCATGGTAACTGGTAATTTCAAAGTAATTTAAAAAATAAACTCATAGCTCTTATAGCCTGCAAGACAGGAGAATGAAACAGATGTATAAAGAGGAAAGGAGTTCTACATGTTGCACTGTTTTTAAAGACATATGGATGAGTCTTATTTTTTTTTTTTTTAGGACAATAAAAGTGGAGATATATGACTGGGACAGAGATGGAAGGTTTGTAAGCGTCCTCAGTGACAGGGATTGCCAATTTTTGGCCCTACAGCTGCTGTGGATTATGACTCTCATGATGCTCATCCAGTGAAACTGAGCACCATGAGAACTGGAGTTCTCAGCATCCGGAGAGGCAGTACTTGCTTATACATGTTCCATGAAATGTGCACTCTCATGCAGTAATGTATCCTGAACTTAAAAATGATTGTAGCCATCACAAACATTTCAAAGCAGTTAATTTTAGATTACTATTGATATTGCAAAATGCAATACACAATGCACTCCTGTCACAAAATATGTCACACATTTGAACTACATATTTTCCTTGGCTTTGCTAGAATCAAAGAGATATTATGATATAGTGTGAAGACACATCCTCTGTGAATACTTTCAGTGGGTACTTATATCTTCTCTTCTTTGTATTAAATAGCACTTTAACACTTAGAAAATGCTGCTGTAACTAGGCCGTGTCCATGAATTTCAATTTATCCAGTGCCGGAGGAAAAATGGCATACGAGATTTGAATACTAAAACTAAACAGGACCTGACCGGTATTTCTTACGTCTCAGTGCCCTTGTCATTACTAAACCAATTGTCTCCTTAATCAACTGTGTGCTTTCTTCTGGTCATATCCCTAAGGCCCAGGAAATTGCTGGAATGATCCCTGTTAACTAAAGTGAAAAAACATGTGCAACTACAGACCCATCTCAGTACTATTGATGTCCTGAGCAAACATGTCCAAAAAAAAAGACAAAATTGATTTTAATCATGGGAACTGTACTCTATAGTACTTGAGATCCCTGTAATGGCAGTACTTAGGTAATTAGCTGCGCTAGAGCGCAGATCCTGTGGCTGTATGACTCTTAAGTGACATGTGAACTGCGCTCTACACACATGGTATGACATAGGTTAGCCATCAGTTAATATTGCTGGTTAGCCATCAGTTACCAAATGACAGAAGAGAACAGCAATGCTGGCAAAAAGATACTTCATATGTAAATGTATGTATTAATAACATGTAGGTGTGGTAAATATATCCAATTTCTGGCAGGGTAAAATAACTTCTATATCTTACCCTTGCCAGGGTGGTTAATGTCTGGCTGGCTCCATTTTTCTGATTGTCACCTTTTTTTACACACACATTGGGAGGCTATATCCCAGATGGCCTAGTAATAGCAGAGAGGTGTGTGTTTCTATCAGCATAGACTCTCTCCCACCTCATGCTCTTGCATGCTGCGCAAAGGGTCAGGCACAATGGGGGTTATGTATAAAAGGATGTGTCTGCTGATTGATCAATGTTTTGAACTTTGCCCCAGAATTGGTCTCTTTAAATAACCCTCTATGACACATTAGGGATAGTATAGGCAGAAATGAAAGAGGCTGTGCCGGTGGCTCACAGTCAAAACACACCTCTCCGTTCTACTCCTTGGTGCCCGATGTCTTAGTCTGCGGTTTTAAACTGATTTATGTAATCCATTTGGGCAAGACTTCCCCTTTTGCTAAAGTCTGTCTAATTTACTACCACTCCCTTGTTTATCCCACTGTACAGCACTGCAGAATGGGAAATCACTCTATATTTTATAAATTAATGACATTGTAAAGACATTTTCAGCTGACTGATCTCTTGTTGTTTATGTAGGTTTTGTAAAGTGTTGTAATAGTCATTCTGTAGTGGTTTGTATTATGTGGTAAACAACATAACAGCTTTTCTTCTGTATTGTATGGTTATCCTGCAAGTACTTACTGTTGTGTCTTTTTACTTTCTAGTCATGACTTTATTGGTGAATTCAGCACCAGCTACAGGGATTTGTCAAAAGGCCAAAGCCAGTTTAATGTATACGAGGTGAGAACGGATGTCTGGCATTACCACTGTTGTGTGTCTGCGAGGGGTGTTAAAGAGGCAGTTCCACCTGTTGTGTGTGAAAAAATGTTTTTAAATAAATACTGCACCATGTAAGGTAATGAAATATAAATCTATCTTCCTAATCAGTTTTTTCCTCAGCTTATCCTATGACTTAAAAACTGCAAATAACATGTAAATGACAACTGGCAAAATATGTGTGTTTAATTGAAAGATTGTATCAAGTGTAGACATTTTAATACTTGAAATAATAATAATAATAATGAAAGAATATAAATAAAGTACCCAATTGAGCCCTCTTTGCTTGAGTAGTACTGTCAGGGGGCAGACATCTTGTGTCAGATGGGTCATATCTTCAATATTTAACGCAAAATTCTAAACAACATGTCCACCTCTGATAGTGCTGTATAAAGAAGGCTCAATGAGGTGCTTTATTTGTATTATTTCATTAAAGCATTTTTATTTTAAATATCTACACTTGATTTCAATTACACATACTTTGTTAATTAGTCCTTTAAGCAGAGTTTGGCAGAATACGTTATTTGACACCTTAGTGAGGGCTAAGAGAATCAAGGAGGTCATTAGATGATAGAAAGTCAGTTAGGCACAAATATACAATTCTCTCCAGCGATTTGGGAAGAATAGATATGGGATGGTATTTTGACATAGGGGGAAGGCAAAGAGAGATAGAGATCAGAGATTGCCCATGAACTAGTGAATACTAATGATGTAGTAAGTGATTTGGAGAACTAATCCATTGGGAGAGTCCAAACAATGTTAAAGAGATGCATTTTGAAGTGGTCGTAGAGTTGGTTAGATCAACAGGAATGTTAAAGTCTCCCAGATTTAGACAAGGTATGTCAGATCAAAGAAAGTAGGGCAGCCATGCAGAAACGTGGTTTAAAAATTGTGAGGTAGACACAGAGGGATAGGGGGAAGAGATGAATAGTGTGAACTTAAAATGACAATAATGAAAGGAAATGGGATGAAGGTAAGAGTTGGTAAGAACACTTAGCGTTGTCCTTGGCCCTTTGGGTGTGGTTAAAGGGAAGACCACCAAAAGATATGTCACTGAATTTAGAGGCCCCTATGAACCTTTTTTCAATGCAATAGAACAGGAGAACTGTAAAGTAAAAATAAAGGAATTTCGCATATATCAAAAACATTCAGAATATAAGATAGGTGGAACTGCGCCTTTAAGGAGGAAACGGTTTAAGCCATGTTTTCATAAAGGAGATATGTTTTGTGTTATTTGAGGTGGTTTGCCTTATTACTTGTTCTGCATATTAAAAGGATGCCGCCTTTCTCACACTGTAGCGTCGGTTCACTAAAAGGTGAAATGAGGTGAGTTGAGGTGAGATGAGGTGAGTTGAGGTAAGGTGAGGCAAGCTGAGGTGAGATGAGGCGAGTTGAGGTCAGATGAGGCGAGTTGAGGTCAGATGAGGCGAGTTGAGGTCAGATGAGGTAAGTTGAGATGAGGTGAGTTGAGGTGAGATGAGGTGAGTTGAGGTGAGTTGAGATGAGGTGAGATGAGGTGAGGTGAGTTGAGGTGAGATGAGGTGAGTTGAGGTGAGATGAGGTGAGTTGAGGTGAGATGAGGTGAGTTGAGGTGAGGTGAGATGAGGTGAGTTGAGGTCAGATGAGGTGAGTTGAGGTGAGTTGAGGTGAGATGAGGTGAGCTGATGTCAGATGAGGTGAGTTGAGGTGAATTGAGGTGAGCTGAGGTCAGATGAGGTGAGTTGACATAAACATTTTATCTCACCATTTTAACTATACAGTGTGCAGGGACAAACCTGGTGAGTTTACTTAGTGGGGGAAACTAATAAAATGTGTCCCTGCCCAATTTATAGCTTAATGGGTTAGATTAAATGTTTATCTCAACCTGCAATTTACTTTCTAGTGAATAGCCCCCTTGAGATGAGAGGAACATTTAATCTCCCCAGATTAGCTATACATTGAGCAGGGGCAATCTTGGTGAGTTTGCTTCACAGGGAAAACTCACCAGATTTGTCCCTACAAAATTTATAGTTAACATGGGGAGATAAAATGTTCTTCTCAAATCACCTGCAACCCACCTTTTAGAACCACCTGCGTCATCCCAAACAATGATATTGTGTGTCTTGATGGAGGCTGAAATGATCATTACCAGTAGAATTTGTGTCTTCTTGTTGGCGCTCGTTATTTTGGAGAGATGTAGAGTGGAGATCAATAACTTATTGTCTAAGTGGGTGCTTGATGCTCCCATTACCTGCAGTCTTCATTAACATCATATTTCTCCTTAAGGTGATTAATCCAAGAAAGAAAATGAAAAAGAAGAAATATGTAAATTCAGGCACGGTAAAGACTTACAGTGTGTTCACACATCTGTCACTTCGGCTGTCTGTCTCCATTTCCATGATTATGCTGAAGTTAGCTTCTTATTCAGGCAGCGTCTTATTGAAAAAATAATTTTATTCATTCAAAATGTATATAAATATTCAGAACTTTTGATTGTAAATTTACAGTGATTCAACGGTATTAACCAGGAGAGAGGACCACTGCTAGTAGCTAACTTCATCACTATCTCTCAATGTATGTTTCCTACCACACCTTTACCTTTCAAGAGGTCTCTGATGAATCAAGTCCTTTGTTAACATTTAACGCACTATAGTGTGCGTACTGATTTACATGTAGCCAATTGTATTAAAGCATTACGAACTCCGTAAGAAACCATTCCATCCAGAAAAAAAATGAAATGTATTATAGCTAACATTTTAAAATATGCACTTAATTGTCCCATCTCTGTTTTTGCAATACTTGCCTATAAACTTTTAAAGTTGAGTTATTCAAAAAGGGATTTCCCTCTTGACAACCAATCAGAGAGCCGCCAAAATGTCCCCAAAAAGATGCATGGGAATGGGGAGGATGAGCGTACTTAAAATACAGCATGCTTAAGGATGAATGATCAAATAATAATAATAAAAATATTAGTTGGAACAGCCCTTTAATATCACTTTCACTAGATCAACACCGCCTCAATAGACTTTTCTGTCCCCTCTATTCCAGGTTACATTGCTGTCTTTTTCAGTGGAGTCAGAACACACTTTTTTGGATTACATTAAAGGAGGGTAAGTGCACTGAACTGCTGATGATACATACTAGTGATGGCAAATGTTTTAAGCCTGAGTGGCCATTGCTCTGCAAGATAAAAATGTAAAGATCTTAAAGTGTCATGTTGCCTAAGATTATGTTTCCCGCTGCCATGTTTGATGTAGACTTTGATCCTGTTACTTCCCCCTTATCTCTGTTATTGTTCTCTTTCCTTTTGTTGCCCCATCTCAGTGTCCCCCTGTGTGCAACACTGTCTGCATCACTTTCCTCTATGTTTGTTGATGTTGAGAAGTGCCACCACAGAGGCTCCCTCGTGCCCCAGGTGGCACCCGCCAAAGGTTTGCCATCACTGACACAATATGTGTACAATGCATATGTACATTAAATGGACAACAGTATTGGGACACACCTCTTAATGATTGAATTCAGGTATTTAAATCAGACCCATTGCCACAGGTGTATAAAATCAAGCACCTAGCCATGCAGTCTGTGTTTACAAACATTTATGAAAAAAATTGGTCATTCAGAAGAGCTCATGGAATTCAAGCGTGGTACTGTGATAGGATGCCGCCTTTGAAGTAAGTCAGTTCCTGAAATTTCATTCCTGCTAGATATTTTATGGGCAACTGTAAGTGGTATTATTAGAAAGTGTAAGCTTTTAGGAACAGCAGCAACTCAGCCGCGTAAAGTCACAGAGAGGGGTCACCAAGTGCTGAGCACAAGATGCTTAAAAATGTTCTGATTACGTAGCTGAAGAGTTCACAACTTCAACCAGCATTAATATCAGCATAGAAACTGTGCGTTAGGAGCTACATTGGTTTCCATGGCCCATGAGCTGCATTCAAGCCTCACATCACCAAGTGCAATGCAAGCGTCGGATTAAGTGGATTCGCTTCACTGTTTGGTAGTCTGATGAGCGAGTATGGTTTTGGTGGCTGCAAGGAGAACATTCCCTGCCTGAATATATTGTGCCAACTGGATGGATAATGGTACGGAGCTGTTTTTCAGGGTTGGGCTAGGCCCTTTACTTCCAATGAATGGAAATCTTAATGCTTCAGCATCAAAAATTATGGACAATGCTATGATTCCAACTTTGTGGGAACAATTTGAGGAGGCCATTTTGTATTACAATATGACTATGCCCCATGGCACAAAAGCAAGGTCCATCAAGACATGGTTGAATGAGTTTGGTGACGAAGAACTTGACTGGCCTGCACAGAGCCCTGACCTCAACCCCATCGAACACATTTGGGATGAAGTGGGATTTCGAGTGAGGCCTTCTGGTCCAACATCAGTGCTTGACCTCACAATTTCTCTACTGGATGAATGGGTAACAATTCCCACAGAAACACTACAAAATCTTGTGGAAAACATTCCCAGAAGAGTTTAATCTGTTATAACTGCAAAAGGGCGACCAACTACACATTAATGTCTGTGTATTTAGAATGCAATGTCATAAAAGTCAAGTGTCCCAATACTTGTGTTCACATAATGTAGAACATACATTTATATGTAGAACATATTATATATATATAATATATATATAATATATATATATATATATATATATATATATATATATATATATATAATATATCTGTAATATATATAATGACTAATGATAGCACTTTCCCAGAAGGAAGCATGATAATTACTGTAGAGAGTGGCAGCCCACCTCCAGTGTTCTCCCTGTCAATGAGGTCGCTGAATTTAGATGCACCTGTGAAATTATTTTCAGTGTAGAACTACAGAACTGTAATTTGCATTTCATATGTATTAGAAAGATGTACAACATACAGAAAATTAGCTGGGTGGAACTGTGCCTTTTAAGTAGGATGTATACTGAAAAATGTACTGTACAATAAATTGCCCATGTATATTTTTCTCTTTACCTACTTCCATTTCATTACAAGATTCACTGTATGTGTATTTGTTCGAATGAGGTCGATATATTAGAGGGTTAACAGACTTGTGTTTGGGGTGTGCTAGTCTTTGTACAGATCACTGTGAGCAGAGGAGAACTGTGATTCTGCATCTAGCAATATGTATGGTCTAGTTTGAATCTGTGTGTGCCATTAGCTTACTAGTGATTAGTGTTGAGCGAACCCGAACCTCACTGTTCGGGTTCGTACTGAACTTTACGGTTTTGGGACCCCGTTGGAGTTTGACGATTACATTGTATGTAATGCTATTGGATTTCTATAAACCGAAATAGAGTCCCCATTCATAAGAAATTCTTATGAATGGGGACTCTATTTTGGTTTATAGAAAGCCAATAGTATTACATGTATTCCATAAGCCGAAAGTCTATAAACTGAAAGACATTCGGTTTCTAGACTTTCGGTTTATAGAATACATGTAATGCTATTGCTATTCTATAAACCGAAAGTCTATAAACCGAATGTTTTTCGGTTTATAGACTTTCGGTTTATGGAATACATGTAATGCTATTGGCTTTCTATAAACCGAAATAGAGTCCCCATTCATACGAATAGGTTAATTGACCTATTCGTATGAACAGGGACTCTATTTCGGTTTAAAGAATAGCAATAGCATTACATGTATTACATCTGAGAGTCAAATAGAACCGTCAAATACTGTGCTTACAGCGCACTTTGAAAAATTCTAATAGTTTTGGGTGGTAAATAGTACATTTGCGTCTTGCGGTGCACTTCATATCTGAGAGTCAAATAGAACCGTCAAATACTGTGCTTACAGCGCACCTTGAAAAATTCTGGCTACCTCCTATTCCTCCTCCTCCAGCGCCACTTCCACCTACACCGCCACGGTTACCGCCTCCTCAACCTATGGGTCACTTAGTATAAACTGAAAGAGATTACCCTGCACTCCAACCCTCTCTCAAATGGATAATTCTGTTGATCCTCCTGGCAGCCATGCTTTAGATTTAGATTTATGTTCTTCCAAAGCTAAAATCAAAGATTCCATCTAGTGCTATTTTTTGGCTCAGCTGTATTTTTGTATGTATTTTATGTTATTTGAAGTTATTTCCCTATCCATATTTGTTTGCAGGGCACTTGTCCTACTCTTACCCACATTTTACTTCCTTTTGCAGCCCTCTAGCCCTTTCCAGGACTTTTTTAGAGGCATTTTAGTGGCCAAAAGTTTGTGTCCCCATTGACTTCAATGGGGTTCATGTTCGGGGTCAAGTTCGGGGTCCAGTTCGAGCCCGAACCCGGACTTTTTTCCGAAGTTCTGACGAACCCGCCGAACCCGAACATCCAGGTGTCCGCTCAACTCTACTAGTGATACCAGTGATAAGGCATTTGCTCTTGAAGTGACACATCACATAAAACCACTCAAAGGGACACTCCAGGCTTCAACAAAATTAAATTGATTCCTGCAGATTAAAACTGGCATTTAAAAATGCATGAATCCGTTTAATTTAACTCTTCGTACTTAAAAAAGTAAGTTTGGTGACTTTTGCAGGGATGTTCCCTTCTCACCCCCAGACTCCTCTTCAGAGCCAATCAAAGGGCTCTCACATAAGTGAATGGAGGCTGCCAATGTGCATGCTTCATGTCATGAAACAAATACAAGGGAATGGGGAGCACAACCCTAAAACAGAGTATTTAATTCAGGGTGCTGCTGAAATGACCACAATTTATACATAGTACATAGAAAAAATCAGTGCACAACCTTAAAGCTACTTTAATCCTTAATCCTAGGTGAAAGCATTTGCGATTTCATCACTCCATTTGACCATAATAATATTGTGTTAAAGTAGTGCAATATTAGTGGGTTGTACACTAGAACGGAATATATAGAGCACCTCTGGGTTAGGGTGCTACAACCCAAAAGCTGGTCAGGCTTCAATACACATACAAAGGAATGGGGAGCACAAGCATAAAACAGTGTATTCAATACAGTTTAATGTTAGACATACACAGTTTTAATGCAAAGCTCTGTATTAATGCTGGGACAGATCTAAACTTGGGAAATTCAAGACTGTTGACAGCTATGTCATTGGCATGCAGCATATGGTAAGCTTGTGCCGTTACAAGTTTACAGTTGTATGTTCATTATCTGTAAAAACAGTACACAAAGTTCCATTCCGAGCATGTAAAATGAAAGAAGGGATAAATACAATTTTCGTCAGCAGATTCTATAACAAAAATAAATGCACTGAATTGCTTCTTTAGATAATTTAATATAAATTTCTATGCTTTTGGAAGTAAAAAAAAAACAAAAAACAGCCTCATCGTCGATATACTTATTACAGTAGTGCTTACAAAGTATTCCATACACCGGCTTTGTGGCAGCATTAACGATTAACCGCAATACAGCTACCATTTACCACACTGCTCTAGAACCATGACCTAGTCAGAGGGGATTAGGTTATTTGCTGATCTTGTGGTTGCTGTCGAATTTATTAGAGGATATGTGGGTTGTGACTACAGAAATTCCACAGTAGTTTCTTTCTACATATTAGAAACCAGGGTGGAAATAAATAAAAGTCCAAGGTGAAATTAAATTCTTGACACAATGACACCAAAGTGCAGTAGACAAGATTGCTCTAAAAGGTAGTAGGGGGAAAACCCATAAGCCGACTCCTCAAAATGTAGTCTTTCTAGTAGCATTCTCTTTTTGAGGTGTAGGAAGTGGAAGGCCCAGGAAATTGACACCTGAACATGGTCAATGTCAATGAACAAAATGGGCGGTGCAGGCAAATCAAAAAATAGCCCAAAAATGGTCAGAGAACATTTCCTGGCCAGGTTGGTTAATTTTGGTTAACAGTTTTTACTTGTAGTAGGCTTGATTCTTAAAGTTATAGCAGAATTGTTCCATTCAGTGAATCACTGTAGTGGCTCTATTGTCTCTACCTTAACATGTGCTTTCTCTATTTCCTCTCAGCACACAGATTAATTTCACAGTTGCTATTGACTTCACTGCATCAAATGGTGAGGAAATATTACCACTCTACATGTATTGCTCATGCAGTAGTCCATTCTGCTTGCCAGTCATTCTCTATGCTGCTAATTCTTTCTATAACTTTCTTCCCATTTCTTTCTTTACCTTGTTCTTCCTATCTCACGTGCCTCTTGTGATTCCTGCATCTCCCGCTATCTCTTTTTTTCTCTTTTTCTTCTCTCCCTTTCTTTATCTCAGGTAACCCCTCTCAGTCCACTTCTCTTCATTATATGAACCCATATCAGCTGAATGCCTATGCTCTTGCACTGAAGGCTGTAGGAGAGATTATACAGGATTATGACAGTGACAAACGCTTCCCAGCACTTGGATTTGGGGCAAAGCTTCCCCCAGATGGGAGAGTCTCCCATGAATTTCCCTTGGTGAGGACCCTACCTTTACCAAGTGTCTAATGTCATCATTATTCCCCTGTACATCACTCTATACTTTTGTTTAGCTGATTCTTTGTGTGTGACTGTGTCTATCTAGCAGTGTCTTACGTCATCATTATTCCTCTGTACATCACTCTATACATTTGTTTAGCTGATTCTTTGTGTGTGACTGTGTCTATCAAGCAAAGTGTCTTATTTCATCATTATTCCTCTGTACATCACTCTGTACATTTGTTTAGCTGATTCTTTGTGTGTGACTGTGTCTATCAAGCAAAGTGTCTTTTTTTTTATCATTATTCCTCTGTACATCACTCTATTCATTTGTTTAGCTGATTCTTTGTGTGTGACTGTGTCTATCAAGCAAAGTGTCTTATTTCATCATTATTCCTCTGTACATCACTCTATACATTTGTTTAGCTGATTCTTTGTGTGTGACTGTGTCTATCAAGCAAAGTGTCTTATTTCATCATTATTCCTCTGTACATCACTCTATACATTTGTTTAGTTGATTCTTTGTGTGCGACTGAGTCTATCTATACAAGTGTCTTATTTCATCATTATTCCTCTGTACATCACTCTACACATTTGTTTAGCTGATTATTTGTGTGCAACTGTGTTTATCTTACAAAGTGTCTAACGTCATCATTATTCCTCTTTACATCCCTCTACACATTGGTTTGTGTCTGTCTAACTCTGTTTTCTTAGGTCATGTCAAGTTTTTGTTGGTCTCTTACAGTCATCCTATTTTTTACATTGATCATGTTTTTGCACTCTTTTCACCCAGCTTCCTTTTCCTCTCACTGCTTCCCACCCACAGTAGTTCACCCCTTTTACCCACACCCCTTGTACTCACTGTATTATTATTTACACACAGCAATTGTTTTTTGCAATGTTTACTCTAGAATGGAAGTGTGGAGAACCCACAATGCAATGGGATTGAAGGAATTTTAGAGGCCTATCATAAAAGCCTGAAATCCGTGCAGCTTTATGGGCCCACAAATTTTGCGCCCGTGGTGAATAGAGTGGCCAGGTCTGTATATGATTCATAGTTTATGAAAGCTTTCCATTTAGGTCTCACATTAATCAAATATTGCTCATTTAATCAGTTACATGTAATAAAAGAAATGTGTTATGTCTGTGTAGTCTAAATTATACAAAACTAGGTAGAGAAAAAAGGACTGAACTGAATGTTATTTCGTTGCAAGAAGATATTTGGACAGATTATACTACAGGGTGTTCACAAGCTTTCAGACCTCAGCTTATGTGTAGGGGTTCAATGGAAGCAAGTTAAAGCACTCTGTCACCTAGATATGTATCTACATTGTTTTAGTAGACATGCGTGCAAATACATACATGGGAAATGTGTGACCGCAGGTGATATCACTGAGCAGAGACACCACAGACCCATTTCTACATGTGCTTTTTTTAAATTTTCTACAGTCGCAGTATAAACAATAGGGCCAACTAAGATAGCTCCGGTTATCCGAACTCCGTGTTTTGGACCCAACTTCGGTGATCCTAATAGTCCTCAAAGTCAGGCTACTCAGATCACCAAAGTTATCTCAACTCATCAGGAAACAGCCATTATGGCCGATTTTGTTGCCGACATTTTGGAATTTGAACTCCTAAGTGACACATTAATTAAATATCATGTGTTACATAGATTCTTAGATTGCTATTTGGTATCTGTGTGGGAAAAACAACAGGGGTTACCAAGCTAGCAAACATAGCTGTACATAAATCTTACATTAGTAGTCAGGCTTTTCCCATACCTATTTGTTATCAAATCATCTCCCATTCCCCCCCAAAACTGGGCAAACCTGAAGATACTCTGCACACTACAATGATAATGAGTATCTCTGTACTAATGAGCACTGCGTGCAGTATAATGATGCTGAGTAACTATCAGTACACTGATAATGAAGGCATTGTTCTCTATAATTACTTGTATCTCTGTATGCTCACACCAATAACAGCTCCATGTATGATGCTACTAAATATATATGTCCATGAACAGGCTGTATAATAATTAATATCACTGTATAATTAGCAATATCAGTGCTACATCTTGTACTATCATGTACAATGAGTGCACATTATGCATGATTACATTTTAAAGTTATAGTGTCTTAATACATAAAGATAATATTGAGGGTGAGGATAATACACAAGATAATATTTTTCTTTGTGCCAAACTGCTTTAGGATTTATAGATACACATAAATGTTTTTCCTTTGGGTTCCAGCTCCTAAGCATGGCACTTAACAAGAATTATTTTCTCGGTAAATCAATACAGATCAACAGGATTATCTCTAATTGCTATAAACTTACATTTTGTTGAATGGGGCCTGACCATCTGGGTTGTGAATGTTACAATAATGCTGAACATCTCATACACTGACAATCAACATACTGTGCTGTAAAATGGTGGTAATCAAAATAATGTTCTGTGCAATTATTCTGAAAGAAAAGGACATATTTTGTTCTATTTATTTGTGTATTAATAGACCATTGCTTTTGGAATCAGCAGTTGTAAAGCAAGCCAATGTGTAAAGGATGCTATTTTGAAATCAAATTCGTCCCAATTTTAATTTAGAAAAAAAAACATGCTGTAGCTTGTTCATGAGTTTGCACCAATCCTCAGTCATCTTTCGCTTTATTAGATCACATCTGGTTCTTTAGACAAGCAACGCTCATTAATATTTTTCACACAATGCTACTGACAACTCTGGTCTTCTGATAGCCGCACATCTGGTTTCTTTCGTCTGTCCATTCAGTCAGATACAGGGGCAGTACTCTCTTAATTTACATTTCATGACCTCACTGGTTTAGTGTGCTTTATGTCTAACAACCCATCTTTGCTGCACCATTATTACAATCATTTATAATAATCTTCATATAATGTGAAAACAAAATCTAACAAGTAAGCAGACATGCACACTGATAATAGAAAATAAAGTATATTTATTTGTAAATGTAGTAATGTAACGACAAACACAGTAGGTATAGATCGGAGAAATGTAACAGTATGTATAGTGATACTGTAAAAATAGAGCAAAAAAATAGAGAAAAACAGAAAAAAAATATATAGGAAGCTACACAGAGCTATGTAGGCAAAGTGTATGAGCAGCACAGGAAAAAAGGTAGAAAAATAAAAATAGTAAACAGTAAAATAGTGCAAAAAAGTCGGAAAAATTGAAAAATGGACAAGAACAGAGCAAAAAAAAAACAAAGAAATGGAAATAATAAAAAAATAGTAGGATGAAGTGGTAACAGAGGGCTCAAAAAAATAGCAGATGATGCAACATAAGTCTGATAGAAGGCCAACCACTGTAAGAAAAAGCATATAATAACAAAAAAAGAGAATAATGTGGGACAATGTCCAAAGGTAAACCTCCTGCAAACAATAAATCAAAGGACCTGCATCAAAGGTAGCAACAAGGAAAAAAAACATGGAAAAAAACACAATTGTGGGAAAAACAGAAAAAAATGACGCGCTCGGAGAGTGTCTCCTTCAAGGGCCAACCTTGGCCCTTGAAGGAGACACTCTCCGAGCGCGTCGCCCCGTGCCTGTACAAACAAAGCCTCAGCGGTTATACCCCAGGACTACCCCTGCATCCATAAGGTTTTTTCGATAGTAGTGGACTGATGGACTACCCACTTACTATTATTATTATTTTTCCAATTGTGGTTACTTTTTTTCTGCTATAAACTTTTGTTATATCCCCGTTTTTGGGACATTTTTTTCTGTTTTTCCCACAATTGTGTTTTTTTCCATGTTTTTTTTCCTTGTTGCTACCTTTGATGCCCCTTAGGAGAGAGCATATTAGCAGTCCATTGCTTTGCACCTGTATCTACTATACACTCTAGGTTGGCAGTTCTCAAACCCCTTATCCTTCATATAATGTGAACTATTTTTTAAATTCTAAAAAAAAAAATTCCAATTTGTGAAACATTTCTTAATACGTTTCTCTTGTGTTATTTGTATGCTGAAATTTGTCAGGTACAGTTGAGAGAGAACTGCAGTGTGGACCTTGCTGCGGGGGGATGGGCCTAATATATGTATTTTGTGCTGTATGTACTGTACAGGATTTCAGGTTCAATTCCCAGATGTTATCAGCCTTTCTGAGGTAGATAACATGAGTATCATTTAATTGGCTAACAGTTGCATCCTCTGGATAAAGTAGCAACCCCAGGGTATAACTGAAAACCATAGAATATCAGAGTGTACCTTTCCTGATTACAGACTTTATTATTGTTATTATTACCGCTGGTAAATTTAACAAATGCATTCCATGTTGGTTTGCCACCGAGACAGTTTATCAGCAGGAAGGGGAAAATGTGGCTTGGGCCTATGTTAAGTCTATGTAGGCAATAACAACCGCAGTATTTTTGGGGAGAAAAAGTGACGACCCCTATGCCATGCTGTACCACATCACTGTTACCATGGGGCACACATCCACATTCACCAGTCATGGGCCTGCTTTCAGTCCCCAAAAAAACTGTACTGGACCTTTCATAGACTTTGAATGGCTGTCTTAACATTTTATTGTACAAAGAACATTCAATTAATTATTTACTTTTTACTTATGTTTGTTCATGCTGCTCTTACAGCTGATTTAGAGTATATATATATATATACTGTTTTTATCTTCCCATGGACAGTAAATCCAAATTCACAGGATGACCTACTTTCAACTGGGTATGCATTATACATGATGCACGAGAAGCCCAACATTTCTCATTTACAGTTTTCTACAGTGGTGACATACACAGAATATTCCCTGTGAGCACAGAGCGAGATGTCAACCAGATACTATTTTATGGTGATATCATTATGAGTGACATGTGCAAGCCCAGTAATAATAAAACAAGTTTGCAGTGCTAGTCATAATCCTTCTGTCCTTTATTCAGCCCTTCTGGGCCTAGAGGCTGTGTCCATCCTAGCCAATGGAACTCTGGAGTGATAGCACCAATGATGTTGGTGTAAAAGGTCATGCATATAAACTCTGTGATGAAACAGAAAATTCAATTAATGTTTGTTACAATAATTATATTCATAAAAAATATACATTGAGTTAGGATATATTATTATTTTTTGTCAGAGGATATGGTATAGTATAAAAGAAACAACATGTAGCACATGTAGAGGTACAGCACTCCTCTATCCTATCATACATAACATGTAAAGGACAATTGTAAATAAAAAAAAAAAGGTATATTTAAAGGAAAGATTTGATCAGAAGTAAAGGCATTTTAAAGAGAAATAATTTAATGAAAGCATACAAATAAGCTCTATCGGTTGGGGGGCAAGTTGGGTTGTTTTTTTGGATTCAGATGGGTAAGATCTTTTTTCATCTGACCCAACAGCAAATGGATACTTTATTTTAAATCTTTCATTGAAGCATTTCAATCTAAAATTCCAAACTTTCTAACTGGAGAATTGAAATGGCCAAAATTTGTTTTCAATTTTGTGCCAAAATCCTTGAACTGAATATGGCCGAGAATCGAGAATTCTGGAAAATTCAGAAATTCGGTTAGTTTGACTGATCTGGTCCCAGTTTGGGACAGGTCAGTCTATAATGAGTAGACCCTAAAAACGCTTTTGATTTTACTTAAATTGAATACATCATTAAAGAGACACTACTACATTTTAAACAAATACATATACAAGACATATGCCTGTTTTTTTCTTCTATGTTTGAATTAATTACATATAAAAGTTAAAATAAAATTAGGTGTCTGTCTCCAGCATCCGTTTTGAGAATTTTACCCATGATGCAACATGGTCCAAAATCTTCCAGCACGTCTCACATTACAACTGTGGCCAAAGCCTGCATGATGATGTCCTAGTATACACCCCTGCTCTCTTACTGGCTTCTGTGTATCATAGTGGGCAGAACTAGGTGGCTGTGTATAACCTTTTTTTTTACATGCCTTTCAACATAAAGAGAGGAGATTGACCTGATAAACAGGATCATAACTCCACCCCTTGTGATGTAATAGTTACATTACACACCCATTCAATGCAAGTCTATGGTCAGAATTCTGACTTATAGGCTACATTCTGTGTCCCCAGCCCCAAAGTGAGATGCTAGTGCTGTAAAGTTACTGGGGGTGGCATGCATAAACAATATATTTCACAAAATGGCAGCACCCAGTCAAACTTGTTTAGTAAAATATTTTATAAAATAAACTCACACAACAAAAACAAGAGACATATCTAAAATCAACAATGCAAAATAAAAAAAAAATAAACCCATTTCATTTTTTGTTGTAAGTGTCCCTTTAAACTCTTTCTTGAAAAGTCGTTCTTTTAGGACTGATTAGAGAACACAGAATCAATTGCTCATCTTATTTTTAGGGATTTTGGCATCAAGTCCATAATGCTTGGAACTTGATTTAACAATACTTGTAGAAACTTTGGATATATGCATATTCAGTGGTATATTTTGTAATAACTAAAACAATTGTCATTAATGATGCAAATTGAAATGTTTCCATCTGGATTATGGTCATTACATTTTTTTAATTCTTGAAACATAATGTTAGTTTCCATGTTGTTTTTTTTAACCCACAGGGTTTGTGGGGTATTAGAGTTTGACTAATGGAGGGACTTAGGTTTTGGGGGAATTTACCCTTAAGAGTTAGAGTTGCAATTTTGTTCCCGGTCATACCATTATCTGAAAAAAAGGATGTGCCAGACATGTTCAATGTCAGCAAGGAAGTGTTTCCCCAGGACATGCCGGGCACGTCCTATGTTGTCAACAAGTTGAATACTGACAGTCTTCCATTTGGTGCCAAGTGAAATTACTTGAAAAAGATGTCTTCTTTATTAAATTCGACTTAACAACTATAGTAGAATACAACTACCTTGGACTATATAAAGAGCTGGAGGCCAAGATTAAATCTTGGAAAAAAATCCAAATCTCATGGATGGGAAGAATCAACCTGATCAGGGCGTATTTGCTCCCTAGACTGGAATATTTTTTTCGTACCATCCCCCTTAGAGTCCCTAGGAAATATCTATCCATGTTTCATAAGTTGTTTGTTATATATGTTTGGGCAGGTAAAAAACCAAGAATTCAATTCCGCATAATGTCAAAACCAATGGCCCTAGGTGGTTTGTCCTTCCCTAACATATATCACATTCACGATTCAATAATGTTTTCCCACTATCTTTTATGGGGCGAGGTAGAATCAAAGAATAAAAGCTGGTATCAATATGAAAGAAAATTATGTGGAGACATGGACCCGTTCCTTCTCTTCTGGCTGGATAACCAAAAATTTGGCACCCTAAAAATCTCAAATCCGGTAATACAAAATGTGTTTCTTTCCATAGCCCCAATTAAATCAAATTTTTTTAAGGAATTACAGATAACCCCCCAGGCACCAATAAATACCCTGAAGTTCTTTTTAGTAGATCTAAATTTAGATAATTGGCATGGATCGAACCTAAAAAAGATTGGGGATCTATTTTGTAATTTAGATCTTTTCCCATTCTCGATACTGCAACAAAAATATAACCTACCAGGGAACGAATTGTACACTTATATGCGAATAAAAAACTTTCTCAAAAAAATCCAACTCAAATTAGAGTCACCGTTAGTCAAAATCCTGTACGGTTCCCACAAAAAAATATCTTCTCAAATTTTTAAAGCACTACAAGAATTAGAACATGAGGAAGATAAACTGGACACAATAATAAAATGGGAAAGGGATTTGAGTAAAACCTACCCAATACAATCTTGGAATAAAGCAGTCGATCTAGTTATAAAATCAATACATTGTATTTCTTTACAGGAGCTTTACATGAAACTATTACATAGATGGTATTGGGTACCGTTGAGATTGGCAAAATATCAAACTGATACATCCCCACTTTGTTGGAGATGCAATAATGAAATAAAGCATATCTGGTGGGATTGTCCAAAACTAGATGGAGTTCGCTCTGCCTTATCTAAAGTTTTGTTAGATCTGCTTCTGGATTTGGGAAATTTAACCTCAGAAAAATTTCTCTTTCATCTGGACCTGCCCGAGCTAAACAATTTCTCCAAAAAATTAGTAGTACACGTCCTAATGGCAACCAAGATGTGTATCTCACGATACTGGAGGAAAACCGAGATTCCTTCTGAGTCAGAGATCCGATTCCAAATACAGTATCAATGCAATATGGAAAAGTTTTTTTATCTGGAGAATATGTCTCTTCCCTCTTATTTTAAAATCTGGAACCCTGTTATTTCACTCAGTATAGTATCCTAATTATTATAAACAAAATTGGGAGTCGCTCATCCCGGACATAGCTGGAGCCCATGAGGGTTTTCCCCGTCCTCCCCCTAGGGGCCCAATTAAATCTGTTGGCCCTTAGGCCCCTTGTCCCCCCCCCCCCCGCCCTGCACGCCAATGTGTCAGTATGTGTTAGTTTGTGAATGAGGATGTATGTGATTTCAGCTAGACTGTATTTGCCAATATTGATAATACAATGACTTTCCAATTTTTTGAATATATGCAATACAACGAAATCTTGTCTCTAAAATGTGGCGATAGCCAGCTGAGCCCAATATGACCCAGATGACTAATAGAGAAGAAAAGGAATCTGTATAGGCTTTTATTCAATTAAACTCTAATGCCAATTATACTACTCATAGTAAGCCGGGGAAAATATAGCAACCAATTTAGACACTTTATATTAAGAAGTCATATATATATCTATTATTGTTACCAGTTTTATTCTTTTCTTCTTTGTTATTAATACCATTTAATTTACACTGTGTTGACCTGAATATTACATTTTACCATTATCTAATCACTGGGCCATAAGTACCTCGCTGGACTCGACCAACAATAGAGCAAATTTATAGAACTCTTAAGTTATTGTATGCACAACCTTTCTTACATATTTGTTTGTCCATGAAAACAACGGCATTGTAATCTGCGTTATATCACATGTCTATGTTGTCTTTCGTATTAGTCTTTTTTGTATAATAAGGATAACAGAATAAAACAATATATATCAGATTGGTAAAAAAAAAAATAAAAAAAAAAAAAGATGTCTTCCGCTCTGCTGTGAGAAACTATGCTCTTGTAGGCCATGTTTTTTTTCTTTTGGTCAGAATAGGGTGCCAGAGATTTTTTTAACTTTTGGCTGAACAAGTGCACCTCTGATGGACATTAGTTGTTACTTTCACTAGACTCTGAAAATAACTGTACAAAATGTATTTAATGAAAACCAATATTATTTGAAAACAGCCCTAGGAGGTTGTGTAGCTTGCAGCTTATCAAATGGGCATCATAGCTTACATGTTACTTAATCTGCTGTTGACTACATTTGCCATGATGTCCATCCAGCATCATGGTAGAAGTTCATATGCAAAGCAGTTTATTCGAGTAAACCCCATGGTAAATGTAGTAAACAGCAGTGCCTCATTAATCCTATACTGGTGAGAGCAATTCTCTGTCTGGCTAGCTATATGATGATACCACATTGGCAAATTACATAGCAATGGGAGTTATCCTATATCACCATCACAAGGTCCTCACCACTGCTTTAAGTCGGGCGTCTGGCAGCACGGTTAGCCACGCCAATGTTTCATATTTTGCAAACAATGCCCTAACCTTTCGTGAAATTGTTAGGATGGGATGGAGCTTGGATCGGCTTACAATTTCTGTAAAAACCAATGGTATGACAGTCCATGGTATAACTTAAACAATATCTCTAGGGCTATGTAAAATGATATATGGCTCCTATTATAAATATATTTTTATTATAAGCTAAAGTTATTTTTCATTTTCAATTGGTCATTAATTCTAAAATAAATCAGAAGATGAACACCAAAAAATATGCAAAACTAGCAATTACAGTCAAGGATAACAGCGATTCAGATGGAATATTAAATCCAATGTCAGATGAAATTAAAACGTCCATTTGTTATATGGCGGATACATGATGTGTTCAAATGTGCATGTTTGTTTGCTTGTATGTGTTTTTAAGAGATTGAAGTAGGTTTTTTCCCTTAGTAATATTTGTATAAAATTTGAGTTATAACCGGAATAATTTACTAGTCAACTTGATTACTAAAAGACATTTGATATTTATTTATGTTATTATCAAACATATTTCACTTGTACTGACCTTCAGTGACTTTCAGGAGCTTCAGTAGTGTGCATTGGTGTGTGTATCCAGTGGAGTCCAATGTAATTATATTAGACTAATAGATGCAAAGGATATTTTATTAGCGCTCTTCAGCAGATTGCAGTTTTGTTAGGCCGAAGAGAGCAGTAATCATAAGTTGGATTGAGGATTCCCAAGGATTTCTGTATCATTTATATTGGACTAGTGAGAGCCGTCCCAGTGCAGTTTTATGTACTACACTTTGGCGTGGGTTTCAATATCATTATATTGGACTGGTGAGAGCCTTCTCAATACAGTTTTATGTATTACACATTCATTTTGGTTAATATCATTAAATTAAACTAAGAGGTACAAAATATATACTTTGCCCAGTTAAGTGACTAGAGGAAGGATGGCAACTTTGAACTCCATAATTGTATCTAATTCTCCACTTCTTAGCTTCCATTTATGAACTACCAATTTATATACTTGTGATGGAACCCTCAGCCCCACAGGGTTCTGTCACAATCCTTAAAGGGACACTAAACATTATTAAAGTTTTAGTTGAGGATGTACTTTTGATAGTACACAACAGTTTATCCTCTGACCGACAGCTGCCATGCTTCCATAGACGGTCACCTGCTGTGAGACACAGCAGATAGTAAACCCGCGTGTATCTATTAAGATACATGTCGAGTTTACTTAAAAGTCCTGGGACATGTTTTGTTTAACCCTTGCTTCCTTCAAGGAAGAAGGGTTAAGCAAGGTTTAATGTTTTTTTAAGTATTTTTGCATTTTGTGCCAATTTTGAGTGCCACCATCATGAATTTGACCAGCATCTGTAGCAACCATTGCTAGAGGATTTCAGCACATCTTGGTCCAACCCATTTATTGTGAGACTATAACGAAGTGGCACCTTCACATCACCATTTTATACAAGACGGCAATAACTCGCCATGAACATGGAAATACCATTGTAACTTCAACCAAAGACGGAGAGCAGGCAGAGACATTTGACAAACCCTACCATTATTATTATAGTACGAAACGCGTTAGTGACATACCACCACATAAGACAGGATGGTGATGCGGCTCCTGAGGATGATATGTTTCCTGATGTGGCTGTGGATGGTGATCAGACGGTTCCCGAGGTCAGGACATGGCTAATAACCACGGACTTTACCGTATGTTGACAACACATGTTTAACATGTTGTGTACACCCATCCTACAGCTAGTGATAGTGTATTCACAATGTACCCTTCATTCATAGAATGCGCAATGAAACCAATGTTTGCTTCTGGTGTCCCTTCCGGAGCACATTCCCATCCTGCACATTAGGTAGGTAAAGCTTTATTTACCTATAACCTGTTTGTCACCTGTTGATGTCCTCCTTCTTCCCCTGTTGATACCTTCTCCCGTTCACCTCTTATGTCCGCACCTTTTTTAGATTGCTGGTATATTACTGTGGACAGTCCTGGGGAGCAATTCATTTTTTGACAGCGATGGTGAGTGATGTATATGTTATCAGAGTGCACTCAATTGCAAATGTGTAATTACCTCCTAAATATATTGAAAACTGTTGATGGGAGTGGCTATTTCTCAGACAGGGGGTGAATGTAATGATAAGCCAGTTGTCTTATACCGAGACTATCTTACCGGTATGATGTTCAATTGTACATGTACTAATGATTATAACATCACATAATGTACCTATGCACCCATGTTTGACAGCTATGGTTGACATAACTGATTAATGCCCCTTTCCATTTCACCCATAGATGGTATATTGGATGTATCTGTGCAGGTGGTCACCCATGGGGCCCAGAACACGTATCAACATGTATGTTCAGTGATATAACTGGTCATGTCATCTGTGTACGTCAGTGTGGCACAAATTGTTAAGAGATAATGACATACACAGGAAGAGTTCAGTTATTTTTGGACATCAGATGAGAATGACGGATTTGGCAACTTTCTTTTTGTTTCTGTATTGTCTTCATCATCACTTTGCTATATGTCAAACCTCTGTGCACATTGCATTATTTCTACTGGGGGTATAGCCACTGAGTTGGCATTAATAACTACTTATCAAGGGCAAGTCTATTGGTATGGGTCTACTGGACAGGTCAGTGTTGCAACTAACACAGCTAAATCTCCTACAAGATGTCTGTCTGAAACATGGCTTGTTAAATCATTTGTAGGTACTGGTTCTGGGTCATCGCGGTAGATTCTCTACCATCACCCTGACCATGCACAGCTCCAGTTGTGCCTGGCTGAACTTCTGAATATTCCACACTCAGGAAGATGCTGCCCACTTGCACCACCGTTGGATCTAAAAGACAATAAACTGATTTCTACAATTTTTGTTATCATACAGCATGTGCATTCTACCATGGTTCTTTATTTTGTTATTGATCATACATAATAAAAACGTATTGAAGTATCGGAACATCTACTTTGCAATTGTTGCTCTTCTACCAGCTGGTGTGTTTGTATCAATGGTTTCTTCAGATTCATGCGTAGTTGCTAGAGCCATGAGCAAACTCATACCTTTCAGGCTTGCCTATTTCATCTTCTTCGGCACCTGTCTCCTGACAGCAGAGCATGATGGATTATGTGTGTCATGATGCAGACATCACAGCACAGCTTTTCACTGGGCAGCTTTTCACCCTTCAAATAATTTAGGACTCTATCAAGGTATATCAAGGTTCAATGAGCATGGTTCTTGCACATACACATAACATTGCACGGGCATTAGAATTAATGATAAACATGCTTTTAATGTAATCTAGTTTGCAGTTGATTTCGATCTGATAATGAACTTCTCCTCTTGTCTCCCCAGGCCAAATGTTGCATTCCCGGCCTTGATATCAGTACTTTATATTGGGTGCTCAGATTGTCACTGAAGTATATTTGGTGTTTAGATTAGTGTATAGTGTATTTAGTTTATGGTTGCTACCCAGCCAGCATTTTGCTACAGCCAGTGTGTTCATTAATATGCCACTGTTTTCCCATAAATTTGCCATAGCCAGTTTTCCCATAAATTTGCCACAGCCTGTTTCCCATTAATATGCTACAGCCAACATGCCCATTAAGACATTAAGACATGCTGCCTTCTCGTGCTGCTGAGGGGAGATCTTTTGATATTTCCACCCCACGTCTGTGCCGGCACATGTTTTTTTTTCTCCATTTTTTTTATTTGGAGGGCCAGGGCAGGAGCTGGACTCTGGGCCAGCCAGCCCGTGAGAGGTGTATCATCTGTCACAGCCTGATGGTGGCCCTGTATTTGTGAGCAATAACCACTTAAGACCATAGTCTGTGGATATTTAACCATTGCATATTTGGATAAAATAGCAAAAGAACAGAATGGCGCAGAATAGTGGGTCCCTTTAAGAAATGAAAAACACAATAATAGTGCAATATTGTACAAAACGTGAAACAATCTATGTATATACTGGATACACTCACAAACATTCGTGAGGAATGATCATATCAAATGTGAAATCTTCAAAGTGATTTTAATATGGGGTCTAGAAAAGATGATAAAAAACATGTGTAGAACCAATGGGCAGGGTAAAAGGTAACCCCTGCTATACAAAACAAACTCACAAGATAAAAATGTATAAACAGCAAATAGTCCACTAAAAGAGGACACTGGGACAGAAATATGACCATAAAAGGAAGCCTGGAAACAGCCAAAAAACCCAGTCCGTGGATCAGGAAGAAGAAAACAGCAGCCGCCGGTATTTTTGCCTCGATGCATTTCGCGGGAACCTCAATCACCGCTTCATCAGGAAGAAACACGATAATAACCGGCTCCTTGAAAAAACAACCTTTTATATCCAAAAGTGGAGGCGCCCCATGTTCATCATCGCTGGTGTCGCTCTGATGCAACGTCACGGAGCGTCTATCCCCATGGTGACGCTCAGCTGATACCATTTCTCCGGTGTAAAGTTACAGCGGAGAGCATCTGTTTCTATGGCAATGCTCAGCCGATATTTGAATAAACTTTAATGTCCATTGAGCAAATGCGCCTCAAGTCCTTTTGTCAGTATGGACAGATATAGAAAAAGTCGGAGATAACATGTTAAACACATATTAAAAATGCTTCTAGTGGATATACAGATTGAACAATTTGAAAAAACAGATATATATTATAAATAAAACTGAATGAATAAAATAAACGAGATATGACTAAAAAAAGAAAAGAGGTGTAAAAAGGTCAAACCAAGTGGACTTATTTGGGGACTATATATAGTAAAAAAAAATGGGTATAGAAATTGAATAGATATATTTTTATGTATTCATAAGGAGTTAATGTAAGAAAGAGAAAATATTTAAAAAGTTAGAAACGTAATTTTATTATTAAAATGATAATCATAAAATGACATAATGTCAAGATCTACGTTTAGCCCCTTTCCTCCCATTGTTTTAAGTTTGTAAATCCACTTGGTCTCCCTTTGTGAGAGAGCTTGCGTGATATTTCCCCAGTGTGGAACAATTTTATCAATCCCCACACATAAAAATTTGTCGAACGAGAAAGAAGTGAAACTTTTACAGTTTTTAGGAAAACTACATTTGGTCAATCTTGGATTGTCACTTAAAATACTACCTAAATGTTCTAAAATTCTTTCTTTCAAAGGTCGAATAGTTCTACCCACATATTGAGCGCCACAAGGGCACTGAAGCAGATATACTACGTTACTAGTATTACAATTGATAAAATGTTTAATTTGCTAGTTTTCCCCTGTCTTATTACTAGTAAAACTGGACGTAAACTTTGGTTGGTCTTTGCACATTTTGCATGTACCACATTTAAAAAAACCTTTGGGTTTTTTGCTTAAAAAATGTTGTGGGGTTTCACTCGGGGCTCTAGGTAGAGCACTAGGTGCTATTATTTGTTTTAAATTGCTTGCTTTTCTGAAAATGACCTTGGGTCAATCTGGCAATTTTTCTCTTTGGTATTGATCGCCTTTGAGTATAGGCCAGAATTTATCTAGTGCTCTAGTAATTGCTTGTGAGTTACCGTATTTGCTCGATTATAAGACGACCCTGATTATAAGACGACCCCCCCAAATTTGTACATTTCTTTAGGAAAAAAACTAAAAGCCTGATTATAAGACTACCCTATAGGAAAAAAGTTTAACTTGTATATATGTAAATTGCTTTTTAATATTTAATAAAAAATGTATATGATACAAATGCATTTCTTGTTTTTATTTGCTTTTATGTGCCAATGCGGCCTCTCTCCCACTCCCCCAGCTGTCTTTCCCCCCCAGCGTTGTCTCTCTCTCCCCCCTAAACTTCTCTCTCTTGTCTCTATCTATCCCCCCTCCCCTTTTCTCTCTGTCCCCCTCCCTCCTCTTGTCTGTGTCTCCCCCGCCTTGTCTGTCTGTGTCCTCCCCTCTCCCGCTCCCTTTGTCTGTCTCTATCCCCCCTCCCCTTTTATCTTTGTCCCCCTCCCTCCCCTTGTCTGTGTCTCCCCCCCATTTGTCTGTCTGTGTCCTCCCCCCTCCCCCCTCTTTGTCTCTTTCTCCCTCCCCCTTGTCTGTCTGTGTCCTCTGTCCCCCTCCCTCCCCTTGTCTGTGTCTCCCCCCCCCTTTGTCTGTCTGTGTCCTCCCCCCTCCCCCTCTCTTTGTCTCTTTCTCCCCCCCCCCTCCCCTTGTCTGTCTGTGTCCTCTGTCCACCCCCCTCCCCCTTACCTGGTTTTGTTCCCTGGTGGCTAGTGGGGGCAGCCGGGGGATGTCTGCACGATACGTGCAGACGTCCTGCATGCTGCCCGACACGGCAGTCTATTATGACGGACAGCTGGTCCGTCATAATAGACTGCCGTGTCGGGCAGCATGGAGGATGTCTGCACGTATCGTGCAGACATCCCCCAGCTGCCCGATTCACCCTGGTGGCTAGCGGGGCAGCAGAGGATGTCTGCGTGATGAGCGCAGACCTCCCCTGCTGCCGCCCGGCACGATCGCCGGGACTTCTGTGACGAAAGCGGAAGTACCCGGCTTCTTCATAGAAGCCCCGGTGGTCGTGCCGGGCGGAAGCAGGGGAGTCTGCGCTCATCGCGCAGACATCCCCTGCTGTTAGAGAGGGGGATCCAGGTCCCCTGCAGCTCTGCTGGGGACCTGGATCCATGTCTTATAATCTGACCTCAATTTGAGGTCAGATTATAAGAAGACCTCGAATGTAAGACGAGCAGGATTCTTCAGAGCATTTGCTCTGAAAAAAACCTTGTCTTATATTCGAGCAAATACGGTATAATGTGTTGTGAAAGAAAAGCTAAAAGTATTCTCTTCGATAAATTTGTCATTGTGGGAAATGCATCTAATTTCTAATGCATCTACTTTTTTGGTGCTATCTTCTAAAAGTTTAAGAGGGTATGATTTTTCTTTAAAATGTTTCTTTAGGGTAGTAGTTTGTTGGACATAATCTTCATTTAAAGTACAATTGCGTTTTATTCGAGTTAGTTGACCTTTGGGAATATTTCCCAACCAATTGGGATGATGGCCACTTTTAAAATCAATGTATCCATTAGTATCAATGAGTTTGAAAAAGGTTTGAGTGCAGACAACATCATTTTGGATAAATAAGGTGAGATCTAAAAAATCAATAGTCTCTGTATTAATCACAGAGGTAAATTTTAAACCCAAATAATTTTTGTTGATACTTTCAATAAAATCTCTTAAAGATGATTCTGTACCATTCCACACAATTAAAATGTCATCAATGTAACGCCGCCAGAGGATGAGATTCGTCTTGAGAGACTCATTCTCCCAGATGGTTTTCTTTTCCCAATTAGCCATGAGCAAATTGGCATAGCTCGGGGCGAATCTGGTCCCCATGGCTGTTCAACAGATTTGTGGATAAAACTGACGTTCAAAAGTAAAATAATTGTGAGTAAGGGTAAAAAGGATACATTGAAGTAAAAATTATTTTTGTGTGGTTTTATATCGGGATCGGATTCTAGAGTTTTTTGGATTGCCTCAATACCTTGTTTGTGATTAATAATTGTATACAAGGAGGTGACATCTATAGTCGCCCATAAGAAATTAGGGGACCACGTAAAACCTTGTAAAATGTTTAAAAGCTGTTTGGTATCCTTTAGATATGAGGGGGCCTGGCTCACATATTTTTGAAGGAACGTATCCACGTACTCAGAAATATTACTCGTGAGAGAGCCTATTCCACTTATTATTGGTCTGCCCGGTGGTTTCTTAAGATCTTTGTGAATCTTGGGTAGGAGATAAAAAAATAAAATTTTGGGATATTCTTTATATAAGTAAGTGTATTCTTTCTTTGTTAGAACTCCATCTTCGAGTCCTTTTCTTAAAATTGCTCTCGCTTCAAATTTGTATTGAACAGTTGGATCACTCAAGTTTGATATAGGTGTCATTATCATTTAATTGGCGTAGAGCTTCCTCTTGATAGTCTGACTTATTCATGATAACGATGGCTCCTCCCTTGTCTGCCTGTTTGACCACAACATCGTGCTTATCTTTAAGGGCTTTTATGGCAGATAGTTCTTTCTTAGTTAAATTTGAACGTTTATTTTGAGTCTGACAAATCTTCTCAAACTCTGTTGTAAGTAAGTCCTCAAAAACCCCTATAAACTACCTTTATCCCAGGAAGGGTAAAATTTGGATTGGGGTTTCAAGGAAGAATGGATGAAGCCATCATCGGTTATCTCTTCATTCCCATTACATTTTTGGTCTTTATGTTTAATGAAGTATCTTTTCAGAGTTAATTTTCTCATGAATTTCTGCGCATCAATGAATAGAGAAAAATGATCAGGTCTACGTAATGGAGCAAATTTTAATCCCTTAGAGAGTAAACTTATTTCATCCTTATTCAATGATATTAATTGATCTGATTGGATTTCCCGTCCTCTACATCCTCTCTTTGAAACCGTCTTCTTTTCATTGGGGTTTGGGTCAGGGTGGCAAAACGATTTCATGTTTCTAGTTGTTGTGGATATATTTTGCAATAGGGCATGTCTTTTGGGAATGGCCCCTTGTCTAAAAAAGACTCTCTCTCTTGATTGGTATATTGACTATTAGGGGAAGTAAGTGGATTCCTTCTAGTTTTGGACAAAGTCTTTCCATAATTTTTATCCACGTTATCTTTGCTATATTGGGGCTTAAAACGTGTGAAATTGTTAGAGGTGTGGGCCTCAGAATTGCTAAAATCTTGTCTATTCCCTCTTAACGTTGGTTATGATCTTTTATTGAAATTATTGGATATATATTTAGGTGCCCTTGTAGAGTCAGACTGTTGACGGCTACGATTTTCTCCCTAATCTTGTTATTTTTAATTTCAAAAGTATTTGCATCGACTGATCTAGAAGCATTTCTAATATGTGTTTAACATGTTATCTCCGACTTTTTCTATATCTGTCCGTACTGACAAAAGGACTTGAGGCGCGTTTGCTCAATGGACATTAAAGTTTATTCAAATATCAGCTGAGCATTGCCATAGAAATAGACGCTCTCTGCTGTAACTTTACACCGGAGAGATGGTATCAGCTGAGCGTCACCATGGGGATAGACGCTCTGTGACGTTGCATCAGAGCGACACCAGCGATGATGAACAAGGGCGCCTCAGCATTTGGATATAAAAGGTTGTTTTTTTCAAGAAGCCGGTTATTATTGTGTTTCTTCCTGATGAAGCGGTGATTGAGGTTCCCGCGAAATGCGTCGAGGCAAAAATACCGGTGGCTGCTGTTTTCTTCTTCCTGATCCACGGACTGTTTTTTTGGGCTGTTTCCAGGCTTCCTTTTATGGTCGTATTTCTGTCCCAGTGTCCTCTTTTAGTGGACTATTTGCTGTTTATACATTTTTATCTTGTGAGTTTGTTTTGTATAGCAGGGGTTACCTTTTACCCTGCCCATTGGTTCTACACATGTTTTTTAATCATCTTTTCCAGACCCCATATTAAAATCACTTTGAAGATTTCACGTTTGATATGATCATTCCTCACGAATGTTTGTGAGTGTATCCAGTATATTCATAGATTGTTTCACGTTTTGTACAATATTGCACTATTATTGTGTTTTTCATTTCCTAAAGGGACCCACTATTCTGCGCCATTCTGTTCTTTTGCTATATATACCATTATATACCCCCCCCCCCCCTTGTTAACCCCTTCCCGCTTGTAGGACGTTCTGTGCTATCCTACTTTTTAGTGCCTGGATTCTAGAAGGATGGCATAGAATCTCCAGCACTAAACAGCTCATCGTGGCTCCCCAGGGGGACTTGCAGCGGGGTCACTTTGAGTACAACTGCCTGTATGGAGATCTCCCAGGTGGACTTCTCCTCTCTCCTCTGTTGTTACTTCTCCTCTAAAACTACTCAAGATCTCCCCATAGTTTTACCCATGACTTTCATACAATCTCATTGCATTATCTGTGATTGGCTGGTCTAGTATTTGCCGTCGACCCTCTGAATTGGGACTACTCAAGACACACCCCTCCCTGGGGTCTTTTCCATGTGTGCCCATGACAGATCCAGATGTTAGCCCTTATATGGTTAATCTCGGAGCCGCTCACATTGTAAACATTTCCTTTTGTCTCTTGGGTGGAGTAAACACAAAACAGTCACAAACCTGTCTTGAGCTGATGTATCTAAAACAACTCCTTTCTTTATGGCTGCTCATACAAAGGACCTGTCCTAATTACAAACACCTAACACACCTCCATGCATTCCAACACATACACATTTGATATCCCATTAATTAAAAGATATATAAATCAAAATAAGCCCTGCAATTTTCCATAGTGTAACACTATCCTTTAGCTGTAAAGCAGATGCACCTGTGCTTTGAGATCTGGCTATGGTGATATAGATCATCTCCCCGCATGCTCCCAAGCCTTTTAGAAGAATAACTATCGTAATTCTGTTGATTACATTGCTTGGAGGTTCAGAGTTGTTGGCCTCCTTATCCATTTATAAAAACATATCTTTATTTCTGCCTGCAAATTGCATGAATATATCTCACAACACATTAGTGTATAGCCTGCAGTATTACAGAATGCATACTGGTTTCATAATGGTCGTTAGCTTGCAAAGGGCCTTGATTACATGTGCTCTGTCTGAAGTGATCAATAAAGCCTTTCCGTGTGTTTCATGGTCCCAATGGGCATTTTGAGTGTAGAATTCCATCCCACTGGAACCTGGAGCCATCACATAAACATACAGGCATTGCGGGTTTGATGTTAAATTGCCATTTTCCTGTGTACTATATCATTGTAGTAATCATGGAAACCCTCAGTATCTCAATATTGCTGAAGGCACAGTAGTCTATTCTGATGCTATGTTGCTAGAGGTCAACTTGCCATCTGCTCACTCATTTTTCTCATACCAAGATGACTAACCTTGACAGTAATGTATTAGTGGCGCCTGTTTGATTTTAGGGATATTTAGTTAAACGCTTTCAAATATACAAGTCTTGCAGTAGAATAATGTATATGTTTAAACCCTTTATAAGTCCATCATGTGTTTTTATAGTAAATTCCAAAATCACTATAACCTTTCCTTTAGAAATGTGATTTTCACTTATATTTACAGTTTTGGTGGACAATTGTATATAGGTTGTTTATACATGGGAGAGGACTTGCAAGGAGGGCAGGGAGGTAATTGCCTCCTGGGCTGCCTTCTACTTTAGCTCAGTGCGCAACAGCACTTTTTTCACTTCTAAATGCCCTAGTGCTTAGGCTCCAACTTTGGCCCTCCAGTGACTGTAGAACTACAAACCCAATAATTACCCACCAACTTTCTTGACTGGCAAGGAATGATGGTAGCTGTAGCTGTTGGACACCTAAGCCCTAATGGGTAGCACTTACTCTATTTTTCTATACAATTGTTTTGTCTATCAATACCTATACCTTATCTGTCAGTATATCTGTCCTGCTTGTTTCTTTGTATGAATCTGTCTGTCTCTGTACCTTATCTGTCAGTATTTCTGTCTTGCCTGTCTATTTTTGTCTGTTTCTAATGATAATGGGTGGGCTGATAAAATTGCAAAATGGGCCACTAAATTGGTTTTGACCCTTGGACCAAAAGTTGCCAGCCATCCCATGCTGATACAACCCTTAAGGCAGCATGTTTTGGCAGTAATCACTTCTTGCCTTACAATGTTACTCTATAACTCTATGAAGTATGTTTCAATCATCTGTACATTCTGTAATAAAGAATAATATTTTATAATAAGTATAAATGACTCATTTATAATAAAATAAATATATTATTTGATAAATGGATGATTAGTGCAAGGACATGATCTGTAGACTTTTGAATTGAACATGGCAAAAGACATGGTTAAGTAGATTAAGAGAATGTGAAATGAACCATTTTTCTTGGTCATAGTTTAATACATGGACACTAGTGTTGAGCGAACCCAAACCGCACTGTTCGGGTTTGTACCGAACATTACGGTTTTTGGCCCCCGGACCCGAACACGGACATTTCACTGTATGTTCGGGTTGGAGTTCGGGGTTCGGCAATTTAATGGCGCGTTTTGAAAGGCTGCAGGGCAGCCAATCAGAAAGCCCATAGCATTACATACATATACATTGTATGTAATGCTATTGGCTTTCTATAAACCGAAATAGAGTCCCCATTCATACGAATAGGTCAATTGACCTATTCGTATGAATGGGGACTCTATTTTGGTTTATAGAATAGCAATAGCATTACATGTATTACATAAACCGAAAGTCTATAAACCGAAAGAGATTCGGTTTATAGAAAGCCAATAGCATTACATGTATTCCATAAACCGAAAGTCTATAAATCGAATGTCTTTCGGTTTATAGACTTTCGGTTTATGGAATACATGTAATGCTAATGGCTTTCTAAAAACCGAAATAGAGTCCCCATTCATACGAATAGGTCACTTGCAGTGCTGTATTTACCGCGAGGCATCCTAGGCGGATGCCTATGGCGGCAAATTTTGGGGGGCGGCAGCGCCCCCCAGCATTGGAAAAAAAAAAATTTAAAAAACATTTAAAAAAAAAAAAAAAGTAAAAAAAAAAAAATCCGGCCCTTTAAAAAAAAAAAACCCCACCGCGCTTGCAGACAGAGACGGAGGTGAGAAGGGATCGGAAGATCCCCCCTCACCAACGCTCTGCCTGCCAGGCTGCACGGGGAGCCGAACAGGCAGCACAGAGAAACCTCCGTGCTGCCTGTTCGGCTCCCCGTGCAGTGTGCCGACACGGAAGTGCCGACAGTCACGCGCGCTGACGTCATATGCGCGCCCGGTCACGTGACCTGTCGGCACAATCGCCGGGAAGCCGAACAGGCAGCATGGAGGGACCATGCTGCCTGCCTGCCAGGGAAAGGTAAGTGCTGATGGGAGACTGTGTGTGTGTGTGTGTGTGTGAGTGACTGACTGAGTGTGATGGGAGTCAGAGTGTGTGTGATGGGAGTAGGAGTGTGTGACTGAGTGTGATGGGAGTCAGAGTGTGTGTGATGGGAGTCAGAGTGTGTGTGATAGGAGACAGTGTGTGTGACTGAGTGTGATGAGAGTCAGAGTGTGTGTGATGGGAGACAGTGTGTGTGACTGAGTGTGATGGGAGTCAGAGTGTGTGTGATAGGAGACAGTGTGTGTGACTGAGTGTGATGGGAGTCAGAGTGTGTGTGATGGGAGACAGTGTGTGTGACTGAGTGTGATGGGAGTCAGAGTGTGCGTGATGGGAGTAGGAGTGTGTGACTGAGTGTGATGGGAGTCAGAGTGTGTGTGATGGGAGACAGTGTGTGTGACTGAGTGTGATGGGAGTCAGAGTGTGTGTGATAGGAGACAGTGTGTGTGACTGAGTGTGATGGGAGTCAGAGTGTGTGTGATGGGAGACAGTGTGTGTGACTGAGTGTGATGGGAGTCAGAGTGTGTGTGATGGGAGACAGTGTGTGTGACTGAGTGTGATGGGAGTCAGAGTGTGTGTGATAGGAGACAGTGTGTGTGACTGAGTGTGATGGGAGTCAGAGTGTGTGTGATGGGAGACAGTGTGTGTGACTGAGTGTGATGGGAGTCAGAGTGTGCGTGATGGGAGTAGGAGTGTGTGACTGAGTGTGATGGGAGTAGGAGTGTGTGACTGAGTGTGATGGGAGTGTGAGCTTGATGTGAGTCTGAATGATGGGGCATGTCTTAGGTGTGTAACGTGGGTGTGCAGCTTGGGTAGGGGGGTGCCCGGATTTTGTCTGCCTAGGGCAGCACAAAATCAAGATACACCACTGGTCACTTGACCTATTCATATGAATGGGGACTCTATTTCAGTTTATAGTATAGCAATAGCATTACATGTATTACATCTGAGAGTCAAATAGAACCGTCAAATACTGTGCTTACAGCGCACTTTAAAAAATTCTAATAGTTTTGGGTGGTAAATAGTACATTTGCTTCTTGCGGTGCACTTCATATCTGAGAGTCAAATAGAACCGGTTGCACAAGTTGCACATTGCACACTCACCTGTCAGAATGCAAGCGCACAACAGTTTATTCAGTGTCCGTTTCCCATTAAGCTGCATTATAGCCTTTCCATGCATGCGTATTACACAAAGTGTAATACAGTGGCAGGCCTCACGCACCAATGGTAGGTTCCCCACGATGCCTCACATCACAATGAGATAATAGCAAATGTGAGTTATATGCTCTATACAATATTTGCATTGTTCCACTGTATTTAATGAAAGCTGAGAGGCTTTAATATGTCTTATTGGTGAAAATGATCCATTATTCGAAATACCCCAAGCATTTTGGATAAGGGATACTCAACCTGTATTTAAATGTGCACAGAGTCTCTATTGTTTATTAACAGGACATAATGAAGGACAAAAAAGCTGTGTGGAGCTAATGGAAAGTTGAGTACCTTCCACTCTTTCTTGCGTTTCAGTATGTCTAAACCTTTTTGCATACACATATTCTGTTTGCCCATTGTACATCTCTACAGAATTTACTAGTGTGGAACTAGCAACAGTGCAAGTCGAATTAACTGAGCATTGTGGGTAATGTAGTCTGCACAGCTGTGGTGGGAAAACAGTTAGCACAGCAAAACCTCTGCACCTGGGCCCTCCACAATATTGTTCTGCCACTGATGGTGGAGCTTTATAAATAAACAATAATATACTTCAAGTACGTCACTTCAAGTTCTAGAATGCCCACCCCAAGTTTCACCATACTAAATCTGCCTTTGTGAGGTGTTTCCTGAACAATGTTTTTTTTCTTTTGTAATTTAGTCAGCGGGGCCCTGTTCCTAATTTTTGGCATCGCAGTTATATATAGAAAATTATCTCTAGATAGCTAGTACTGTATATTTGACATTTTCAGGTCAGCATATTCATATATTTAAAGTGTTTGTGAAAACAAGCTTATACATTTTACAACACTCCTTTACAACACGAGACCAGGAAATTACATATCTCAACTGCCCAGTAACATGCCCTCCTCCTAGAAGTTTAAAAACAATGAATATTAAATGTTACATTAACACAAAACATATATTATTACCCTTAATGCGCAATAAAGGACATTTTCTGCTCTTCATAAACAAAGTGCTGTATTCACCTGAAAAAAACTGTACAGACAAATTGTTATATTGAGACATCAAATAACAGAAAGAAAAAACATTTCTAAAAAATAAAAACTTTGAAAAAAATTATTTTAGAAGGATTTAAAAAACAAGGAAAATAGAAAAGTCATACTGCTCCCAGTTTTTAGAAGGCAGGACAATGGTAAGTTATCATAGAGGCCCTGCACCACACCATCCCAACACCACACTGCAGTACCCATTGGACTTGCTCTTGCACCACACCACAAACTGAACTTGATTTAACACCACACTGCTGCACCCACTGTACCTTCCCTTGCACTACATTGCACCCACTAAACTTTACCCCTGCAGCCTATGGATTTGCCATTGCACAGAGGGAAACTGTCATTGCAACCAGGTGATTTGCCATTGCAACCAGGGGACTTGCAATTGGATATCTGGGACTTGCCACTGGACCCAGAAGAGGACTTGCCATTGCAGGGAGGTCACGTGACTCTGGCATTCCAGCTTAGTGGACACAAGTGTCAGGTAGATTCGGAGTATGGCTGTACACAGGGCCGCCATTAGAAATTGGTGTGGCCCTTACAGAACAAATGATATGGGTCCCCCACTCCATTTCTCATTTAGTTATTTCCCCCACATGTTTTTCCACAGGACATGTCCCAGCACACGCCCCATCCCCCACGCTGCTCATCTAGAACATGCCCCAGCACCCACATTGCACACCCAGGACTTACCCTAGCACCCTAGAACATGCCCTAGCACCCTAGAACATGCCCTAGCACCCACGCTGCGCACACAGCACAGACATCCATACATATACTTATGTTAAATATGTATCGTTTTACTTTCTCTTTATGTTTTAGAAAAATAAAAGCTATGTTTTAGTTTGCCCTTTTAGCATTTCAGGCCCTACAGGCACTCTTGTAAAAGTGCTTTCTGTTTACTGTCTATTTGTTGTCCCCTAATCCCTATAGGTTAGCGTTTTGAGCACTCAGCATTTTTGGCTTGCGTTATAGCTGGATAACTTTTTAGCATTAAGTAGAAAAATCCCAAGGATGTGAGCAGCTAAGAGCACAAACTGCACTAGTATAAAAAAAACAAAGCTGGCACCATAATGAGAATAATATGGCAAAAATCAATTATTGATCACTCGGGACTATCAGATTTCCAATTGAAGTTGCACAAATTTATGGGCATAGAGCCAACGTGTCTAGTGAATTTAATCTATACCACATCTTAGAGTATATGTATCATAACAAATGTGCTAATGTGCTGCTGAGGGTTTATATATGCAGAATACTTGATTAGCACAATCTCTTCATACCCAAATATGAAGCAGTTAACCCTGTGCCAGGCAGTTGAGCTGATCAAGGGTTGAGCATATAATTCATATCAGCTACCTAGCTTCAGTTAGATTAATTGACAGACCAAACTTAAAGGGACTCCTAAACACTTAAATATGGGTAAAACTGTAAATGTATTAAAAAAATCTATTCATTCCCTAGCCAGAATTGCAAGCAGACACATAGATTAAGAGAAAATCTGTGTTTTAAATATGGCGTGATCTTCTGCCCGTTGTAGGGAATCACCTCCGTAGGCCCTGATTACAGCTCAGCATTTACCCAGCAAGTCTTCCCTGGAACCTTGCTCTTTGTACCCAAATAGCAGGCAGGACCACTAGCAGTTAGGTACAGCAAGAATGAACAACCACTTTATTTGTGAAACAACACAGATTTATATACACAAACATGACATCAACTGGGGGGAGGCACCGGATAAACAAATTATATTATGGTAAGCCTCAAATAATAGAAGACCTTATTTAAACAGGGAATTAAACGCAGTACAACTATACATAAAATAAACATGCCATCTTGAGATCCAGACATCTAGGCTACAAGGGACAATAGAAACATTTCTTAACTTGGGGGAAACACAGTAAAAGGGACAAAGGTTTGGATCCAAGGGTACACAGTTTGGCTGGCATCCTAAATGATCCTGGGTTTAAAGTCCAGTTGAAAACAGGGTTCCACTGGTGCCCTCAAAGTGTGTACTAAGACAGGTTCATAGTGCACAGGGAGCCTTCTGGCCCCCTGGGCCTTCCAAGAACCCCAGTTATGCAGGCTTTCAGGATTCACTTTGTGACAGATGCATCTAGGAAAAGCCACTTCATTGCTTTTTCTGAATTTTCTGCTGTTAGAGCCCACGCTTTAAATATTGCAGATCTGTCCCTAGCAACCAATATTAAGTGACAGCAATTTTCTATTTTATCATCTACAGTTCCGAAATCACACACAGAATGTCAAAGCTGGAGTTTCCAAAATATAGTTTTATCAGCAAAACTTACCAGTGCCTATTTGCATACCCCAAGTGACATTTTTTTTTTTACTATTACCACAAGAAACAAGTGTATATATGTGTATGGCGAAATGTTAGATGTGCTCAGTTTTTTAGCCATGTCCCATATCTGCCCATAAATGGCATTTAGGATTCTGATGTATCTGCACCAACGTTTTCAACTTAAGATATGTGCAGAGTAGCGTAACAAATTTTTAAGTCATTTGTGTCACCTCTTTCTTAAAACAGAATTCATATACGCACCATACGCGATAGACTGTGAAAAATCAAACGTGGCAATATTAAAATAGATCTCATAAGTGTATTTATTTATTTGTATTTAATATACAAATTGCAAATAAAAGTCTAAATGTTCTGAAAAGGTCTCTGTGCTATGAGGCAGGGAACATTGTGTTTTCCCTAGAACTTTAAAAATATATTTTTGCAAATGCTATTTTAGGAAGCTCTGGAATGTTTTCATGAAACACATCAGTGCACACAGGAAGTCTATACCGCCATATTTTTCTCCAGGTAAGGTGGGACAACCTACCGGCGCTACTGTGCATGTGCAAAACTCTGACCATGCGCAGTGTTTGTTCTGTCCCAGGCAGAAGCGCAAACAAAACCACTTAAAATAAACAAATGTGAATGGCAACCAAACGGCAGCTGTATCAGCTGCCGTTTGGTTGCCATTCACATTTGTTTATTTTAAGTGGTTTTGTTTGCGCATAGTACCAGCTGAACAACTGGCAGTTCTGCCATGAGCAGTGCTGGCTTTTTGAACTATTTCACAGAACAGGCTTCTTGTTTTTCCTACATACTTCTCGACACAACTAAAGCAGAATCTGATATAGGTTATTTTTTTTTAATCTTACTGACAAAAAAACCATGATAATTGCAGGTTTGTTGGGTATCTGGGTGATATTTTAATAAAAGTGAGGCTGCATAAACACAGATATTCAAAACTTATCTTAACATGTAGTATTGTTTCTCAGAATGGTGAAGAAAGTTTGTATCACAACGTAGTGAAACCTGTTGTCCCTTGTAACAAAACCCTTATAAGCAGCTTATTTTATCCCGGTATCACAGGATCCCCAAGTTCAGTACATACTCAGGAGGCAGGAGAGATATTAGTTTTAATGTGGGATTGTATAGCACTGCACTTCGGCAGACTTCTAAGTGCAGTCCACCTAAGTAACTTATTATGAACATAAGCTCTCTGTGCCACATCTAATTTAATTATTCTGTCAATACTTTTCTGTTTTTTTACTTGTAGATAATGGATACGGTAGGTGTATTTTTTTCTCCCACTTCAATATTATGGACTTTTTTGTGTAATTTCAGTGGCAAAAAATCCTAATTCAGTAACCAATTCTAGGTTATATGACAACAAAATGCGAAAAGAAATGTGATTCATTTGTTTAACCACTACAGTCTTTCTTGAAGTTGCTGATACAAGATCACTTGTCAAACCAATAATCTTTGAAAACACTGACTCACAGTTTGACGTTGTACATACAAGGACATCAGCTTTATTAGCGGTCCCAGATGGGTTTCCTTCCTTACAGAATCAAAGCAAAAAATAATAGTTCTGGCATACATTCACATGAAAATGTAGTTTTTAGGAACATAGTATCTCTCTTTCCTCTCTCTCTCTCTGACATAAGATCAAAGTGTTTCAGTAAGACAGCGGGAGGATTTTGACAACACCACATTCACAGAACACTGAATTGTTATTTATTGCATGTGGTTACTGTGATTGATTTTCACAGTGATCACATGAACATATACCAAAAATAATGGTTGATACTGGTATGCCTTACTCTTAAGGCACCCAGGATCAACCCACATCTACCCCCCACAAATTTTGGGCAGATGGCAGTGGATTGTGACAAGCCTCTAGGCTTGTCAAATCCACTATGCAATTGCTGGGATGGACATTTTGTTTTCTTTTTGCCTGGATAGCCCGAATTGTGAGGCTTCAAGGAAAGCCAAAGTTCTGTTGGTTGTGGCATTTTTGCTGAGATTAGTTGGCTGTGCTTAACTGCCGTGGATCTATGGTCTAATTATGAGATGACCTTGTTTACAAGACAAGGTCCTTTTTTCTGATTATTTTTTCTAATAAAACTGTGTCTTACTAGACATTCTAAATACTTGTCCTTTTGCTCAGTTGTGCAGCGGGGCCTCCCATTCCTCTTTCTATTCCAGTTTGAGGCAGTATGCGCTCTTCTTTGAAGGGAGTTGTACATCACGTTGCATGAGAACACATAGATGCCCCGCTGCATGCTCAGTTGTGCAGTAGGACTTCCTACTCCTCTTTCTATTCTGGTCAGAGCCAGTATGCTCTATTCTGTGAAGGGAGTTGTACATCACATTGTATGAGAACACATAGATTAGTGTCAGAAGACTGACAAGTGTCAGAAGAAAGTTCTTTGTTTCTGGCCATTCTGAGTCTGTAATCGAATCCACAAATGCTGGTTGTCCAGATAATGATCTTTTCTAATGATCAGTTAGCCTTGTAAAATGATAAACTTGTATTAGCTAAAACAACATGCTATTGTAACACAGGAGTGACGGTTGCTGATAATGGTCCTCTGTATGCCTATTTTTTTCCATTACAAAATGTTAGCCCTTTTCTAGCTACAATTTTCATTTACATTAACAATAGCTACACTGTAATTCTGATTTTATTTGAAGTTATTTTAATGGACAGAATTGGCTTTTCTTTAAAAAACAAGGACATTTCTAAGTGACCGCAAATTTTTGAACGGTAGTGTAACCATGCACACATTGTAAAGTTACCTCCAATCAATTGCTAGATAGCTGAGTGGGAGGGTCAATAGAAGCTGCTAATCTGATATGTCCGACTAACTTAAACATAGATAAAATACAGATATTCATATTTTTATACACGTAAACTTTATAATTATTATTTTTCCAGACCGAGTGGTCCTTTAATAAAGCAATTGCATCCTTTTAGAATGTTTGAGATCCTCATAAATACACAAAAGATAAAGCTGGTTGCAGGACCATCAATAAAATAAATATAGATTAAAACACTCTCAAATCCAGCCAGCAGTCAAAATGAGCAGACAGATTTTTGGTCGATAAATAAATACGATTTTGACCAAATAGATACTTTATTAAGGTCAGCTAGATTTCCTACTGAACAATTTCTATTTGGTATTTTCTAGAAGAAGAGGTATTAAGATGGTGGACTGATTTCTGACTTACAGTCTCTCTGTGGAACACAGAGAGACTGTAAGTCAGAAATTAGTCCACCATCTTAATAATTTACATGGTGACACCATGAATCTCTTGAAATAATGACTCACAGTTTCAAATAACAAGACCTTCTATATGTTACCTTTATCAGCAATCCAAGTAGGCTTAGTGTATAATTTTGATATATATGCAAACACACACAGCCACACTGTCGTGATTTTATGGTCATTTACAACAATATCACATTTAATTTCCAAGTAATTTGTAGTAAATGCATTAATGTCTTGTTTTCTATCTGTACAGAGTTGTGAGTGTATGGGTTTCACAAGTCACTTTAATCCAGCTAATAAGATACAGTATGAGCTGTCCTTTCATGTTGAACGGTGGACTGAGATTCCCATTAAAAACTGATTCCATTTCTCTTGCATGTAGCAAGCCAAAGCCTTTATATAACCGGCAAAGTGCCAAATAGCTTACTAAGTCAATATTTACCTCTTCTTCTAGAAAATACCAAATAGAAATTGTTCAGTAGGAAATCTAGCTGACCTTAATAAAGTATCTATTTGGTCAAAATCGTATTTATTTATCGACCAAAAATAACGCTAGTTAAAATGTCAAAACTATTTTCAAGCCTAATATTATCATCATCCCCTTAGTTGACTGACCTACTTTCTCTCCTGAAATGGCACAGGCTTCCTAAGGAAGCAGCATATAGTAATTTGGATCTGGTGCCCCTTGGTGATTTTCTGTAGTTCTGTTGTTGTGCTGTTATTGACGACTGATTTTGAAGTACTCCCCGTAGATTGCTGGTGTTCGTAATTTGTAATATATGAGATCAATACAGAAAATAAAGCAGAAAGAAAGTAGTTCACATCTCAGTATTTTTCTCCCTTTATTTCTTTCAAAGGTCTATTCTTCTAATAATCGTATCAGATATATATTTTTTGAAATACATTTTTTTTATTGTTTTACAGAAAGGTACATAATGAGTTATCGGTAAACCATGTCAATTGTTTGTAGCAGATTGGCTGTTAACAGTACAAGTCTTGTAATATAAATCTATTTAATATGTAGATTGGCATGGTAGTAAAACAGAGTACCTTAAGAACTATAGGAAAGAAAAAAAGAAAATAGATTTTGTAGAAATGTGGGGTGTAGGGGGGGAAAGAGAATGGAAATGGAATTGAGGGATAGATTGGTAGGGGGAAGAAAGGTAGGGTGGGGTTAGAGGGGGAAAGGGGTTTGGTTTTCTTCTTGCATCCCATATAGTTCTGCTAGTATCGGTAGAATATGGATGTTTTCATAGAGTAAGTAGTGTATCGTAGTGTTTCATGTTTTTTGTTGCGGAGTAGTGCATATGTTCCATTTTAAGATTATGCGAGATGAGATTATGGATTCCAGTCATTGTCGGTATTAATGCTGTCTTCCATCTTCTTGCCAGCAGTGTTTTGGTTGCTATGAGTACATGAAAGGTACGTTTTTGTTGAGGCATTGGTATCTTCCTTGGGAAAATATGGATAATGGCGATGCTGGGGCAGAGAGGTAGTGGTATTGTCAGTTTGGAGTTGAGCATTTTGAATTCTAGTTTCCATAGTTGGACCATTTTCAGGCAAGACCACCAAGTGTGAAGCAGTGTACCTGTTTGATTGCATTGTCTCCAGCATGTATTTGAAGTGTCCGGGTACATGTTCGCGAGTCTGGGTGGCACTAAATACCAAAAGTATATCAATTTCTTTGTTAATTAAATGGTTTGTGCAGTGGGAGTATTTTGCTTGCATTTTAAAGGTATTAGTCCAAGTAGACTCAGAAATGGACATATTGAGGTCTCTTTCGCATGCTTCTAGACATGGCATTTTGTGTTCCAGGGTATGAGATATTAATACAGTGGATATAAAATGTCTACACACCCTTGTTAAAATGTCAGGTTTCTGGAAAAAAAAAAAAAAAAAATGAGACAAAGATAAATCATTTCAGAACTTTTTCCACCTTTAATGTGACCTATAAACTGTACAACTCAATTGAAAAACAAACTGAAATCTTTTAGATACAGGGAAGAAAAAATATAAAAATAAAATAATGTGGTTGCATAAGTGTGCACACCCTCTTAAACCTGGGGATGTAGCTGTGTTCAGAATTAAGCAATCACATTCCAAATCATGTTAAATAGGAGTCAGCATACACCTGCCATCATTTAAAGTGCCTCTGATTAACCCCAAATAAAGTTCAGCTGCTCTAGTTGGTCTTTCCTGAAATTTTTTTAGTCGCATCCCACAGCAAAAGCCATGGTCCACAGAGAGCTTCCAAAGCATCAGAGGGATCTCATTGTTAAAAGGTATCAGTCAGAAGAAGGGTACAAAAGAATTTCCAAGGCATTAGATATACCATGGAACACAGTGAAGATGGTCATCATCAAGTGGAGAAAATATGGCACAACAGTGACATTACCAAGAACTGGAGCTCCCTCCAAAATTGATGAAAAGTCAAGAAGAAAACTGGTCTGGGAGGCTACCAAGAGGCCTACAGCAAAATTAAAGGAGCTGCAGGAATATCTGGCAAGTACTGGCTGTGTGGTACATGTGACAACAATCTCCCATATTCTTCATATGTCTGGGCTATGGTGTAGAGTGGCAAGACGAAAGCCTTTTCTTACGAAGAAAAACATCCAAGCCAGGCTACATTTTGCAAAAACACATCTGAAGTCTCCCAAAAGCATGTGGGAAAAGGTGTTATGGTCTGATGAAACCAAGGTTGAACTTTTTGGCCATAATTCCAAAAGATATGTTTTGCGCAAAAACAACACTGCACATCACCAAAAGAACACCATACCCGCAGTGAAGCATGGTGGTGGCAGCATCATGCTTTGGGGCTGTTTTTCTTCAGCTGGAACTGGGGCCTTAGTTAAGATAGAGGGAATTATATGAACAGTTCCAAATACCAGTCAATATTGGCACAAAACCTTCAGGCTTCTGCTAGAAAGCTGAACATGAAGAGGAACTTCATCTTTCAGCATGACAACGACCCAAAGCATACATCCAAATCAACAAAGGAATGGCTTTACCAGAAGAAGATTAAAGTTTTGGAATGGCCCAGCCAGAGCCCAGACCTGAATCTGATTGAAAATCTGTGGGGTGATCTGAAGAGGGCTGTGCACAGGAGATGCCCTTGCAATCTGAGAGATTTGGAGTGTTTTTGCAAAGAAGAGTGGGCAAATCTTGCCAAGTCAAAATGTGCCATGCTGATAGACTCATACCCAAAAAGACTGAGTGCTGTAATAAAATCAATAGGTTCTTCAACAAAGTATTAGTTTAAGGGTGTGCACACTTATGCAACCACATTATTTTATTTTTATATTATTTCTTCCCTCTACCTAAAAGATTTTAGTTTGTTTTTCAATTGAGTTTTCAATTGAATTTTTTACAGAACAGAAACCTGACATTTTAACAGGCGCGTGTAGACTTTTTATATCCACTGTATGTTATCGATTGTGGAGATCATCTTCTGCATCTTTATAGCGGCTATGCGTCCAAATACGAGAGGAAAAGATGAGACCATTGTAGCAGCTCTTTTTTGATCTTCTTCGGTTTTTTTTTTATTACCAAAAATACAAAATACAGATTAGATAAAATTGCACGACATAGACATTTGACATTACATATAGACAGTACGTTAACCTGATTCTAGGACAATTTGTTAGGATGTTATAACGTAAATATGAAGTATATTTTTGTAACAATTACATGCCCTTAAGTCCGGAACGTCATAGATATACTTAAATAAACATTTAATAACAACTGAGAGATGGTCTATCGACCTGGCATATGTTGGCAAAGAGAAAAAGGAAAGAGAAAAAAAAACAAAACTTATTTTCTCTCTTCTCTTCCTCCTCTATTCTCCTTTACTTAAATGTTCCTTCTTTCTCTCCTTCCTCCCCAACAGTTAAACTAGAATGGGCTTGGGTGAGCTAGGGGTGAGCTGGGGGTGGGGGAGGGAGAGGTCTATTTTTTTTTTTAAATTAAGTTTCTTACCTTTACGGAATCAGAGAGTCACAGATACGATTGTCGAGGGGGGGATTCATCCTGAGGAAGAGTTTGTACTCTAAGGCTAGTTTCTAGAGAACAAAGGATGGCATCCCTTTCTTAGTAACCAATCCTGCAATGGGGACCATTGAGCCTCAAATCTCTGGTTGTTCCCCGAGAAACCTCTCTCCATATTACATTGGTATATGAATTGTGTATGGACTTGCGGCCAAGTTGGGGAAACCTGTTGTAGCCAATTCCTTGATAACACTATTTTTGTGGCCATGAGTATCTGTAATATTAAATACTTTTTCTTTTTTGTGAATTCAGTTAAATTGAAGTGCTATTAATGGGTCAGCCTCAAAAGATTGGCCCAAGACTTCAGATATTATCAAAAATATTTTTTTCCCAAAGAGGTCTTATTATCGAGCAGTCCCACCAGATATGTCTTGAGCTACCCTCTACCTGGTTACATCTCCAGCATAGTTTCGAGGTGCCCGGATACATTTTATTCAGGATTTTTGGAACCCTATGCCATTTATGTAATGTTTTATAATGTAAGTCAATTATGTTAAGGCAATGGAAAGATTTTTTCATTTCCATTATTGAGTTGTACCAGCAATCTATATGCTTTATTTGTCCCATGCCGCTTTCCCAGTTTATCCAGGCCTTTGGTTTCCATTGTAGCAGCTCTTTTTTGATCTTCTTCCATTTTTTCAATAGGTTAAAACTGAGTTGGTCTTTCGGTGAGCTTGTACCTAGATACTGTAAGGGCATGTTTTTCCAGTGGAACTTGTAAGCCGATTTCAAGCCGGCAAGATATGGATTCTGGATGGTGATGGGTAGGGCTTGTGTTTTTGGACTGATTTATCTTATGGTAAGAAATTGAGATAGAGATAGATCAATATGTCGTCTGCAAATAATCCCAATTTTATTTCTGTGTTCAGGATCAGTTGGCATACATGAAGATCATTGTTTTGTCTGATGATAGCTGCTAGAACGTATAAGATTGGTGATAGGGAGCATCCTTGTCTGGTGCCGTTTGTTATGCAGAAAGGTTGAGATAAAATTGTGCATATTGAATTTTAGCGATGGGATTTGTGTATAGAGCCATAACTGCATCGATGTGTTTGGGTGGTAATTTGTACTTCTTTAATGTGGTTTCCAGATAACCCCAATGGAGGCAATCAAAAGCCTTTTCTGCATCCAGTGCTAATAGAAGGCAAGGCGATGTCAGTTGCTCAGTGTAATCGATAAGGTTGATAAATTTCCTGGTATTGTCCATTGCTTGTCTTGAGATGGATTCTGGATGTTGATGGATAGAGCTTGTGTTTTGGTCTGATTTATCTTATGGTAAGAATTTTCGCCAAAGGTGTGAAGTGTATTTAACAGTTGGGGGAGTGCTTGCTGGGGTTAAGATAAAGCTATCAATATGTCGTCTGCAAATTTAACCATTTTATTTCTGTGTTCAGAGACAGTTGGCATCCACGAAGATCATTGTTTTGCCTGATGATAGCTGCTAGAACGTATAAGATTGGTGATAGGGAGCATCCTTGTCTGGTGCCATTTGTTATGCAGAAAGGTTGAGATAAAATTGTGCATTTTGAATTTTAGCGATGGGATTTGTGTATAGAGCCATAACTGCATCGATGTATTCGGGTGGTAATTTGTACTTCTTTAATGTGGTTTCCAGATAACCCCAATGGAGGCAATCAAAAGCCTTTTCTGCATCCAGTGCTAATAGAAGGCAAGGCGATGTCAGTTGCTCAGTGTAATCCATAAGGTTGATAAATTTCCTGGTATTGTCCATTGCTTGTCTTGAGATGGATTCTGGATGTTGATGGATAGAGCTTGTGTTTTGGTCTGATTTATCTTATGGTAAGAATTTTCGCCAAAGGTGTGAAGTGTATTTAACAGTTGGGGGAGTGCTTGCTGGGGTTAAGATAGAGCTATCAATATGTCGTCTGCAAATTTAACCATTTTATTTCTGTGTTCAGAGACAGTTGGCATCCACGAAGATCATTGTTTTGCCTGATGATAGCTGCTAGAACGTATACGATTGGTGATAGGGAGCATCCTTGTCTGGTGCCATTTGTTATGCAGAAAGGTTGAGATAAAATTGTGCATATTGAGTTTTAGCGATGGGATTTGTGTATAGATCCATAACTGCGTCAATGTAATTTGTACTTCTTTAATGTGGTTTCCAGATAGCGCGCGATCAAAAGCCTTTTCTCCATCCAGTGCTAATAGAAGGCAAGGCGATGTCAGTTGCTCAGTGAAAAGCAGAAGGTTGATAAATTTTCTGGTATTGTCCATTGCTTGTCTGCCTTTAACAAAGTCCACTTGGTCACAATGTAACCGATCGGGGAGAATGTGTTGTAATCGGCCAGCTAAACTTTTTGCGTAAATTTTTATATCGGAGTTGAGCAAGGAAATAGGTCGAAAGTTTGGGCAACTTGTAGGTGGTTTCCCTGGTTTGGGCATGGTAGAATTGTGTGCTGTAAGCATCAATGTTTAGTTTTGCATTCATTGAATACTCGCAGGTATGGGACCAAGGTTTCAGTGAATATTTTGTAATACAGATTGAGAATCCATCCGGTCCAGGGGCTTTATTGAGTGGTAATGGCCTGTATTATTTCAGCTTCTGAGATGGGGCTGTTCAATTAGTTGATCTGAGATTCATTGATCTGGGTTGGATAGTAGACAAGTCGTCTTTGAGACTGTAAAGATCGTTTGGCCTGTAGACGAGATAATTTATGGAATGGCAGATTTTTGTTTTGTGTTTTTTGAGACGTATCGCTAGTAGTTTCCCAGCTTTATTCCCTTGTGTGTAATAAGTCTGCTTTAGTTTCTGAAGCATCAGCTGGGTATGGTAGGTCTGTAATTTATCAGTTTCACCTTTCAATTTCAGTATCTCCTTGGTTCTTGTTCCAAATTGTGGAGGTCTGTTGTTAGTTTCGATAAGTTAGCTTCTCTTTCTTTTTTGATGTGTGAGGAGTGAGCAATAAAGGATCCCCTCATCGTGGCTTTATGAGCTTTCCATAGATTTGTTTATGAGATATCAGGCAACTCGTTAATGCGAAAGTATTCCTGAATATAGGTCAATTGTAATGTCATTTTATCCACTAAAAAATAATCCAGACAAGAGTAGGTTTTCTGCACATTTGAGTTCGCCATACATCAAACAGTATTAAATCCAGCAGAGTTTGGGTGTATCAGATAATTTAATGGAAATCTTTAATATAAATATGCTTTTCATCACATGGTTCAGGTTTCAGATGATGTCCATTATGTTTATTACTTATTATCAATGCCACCATCAGAAATTTCAGGGTAAAATATTTACCTCCCAAAGTAATTTTATCCAGGTATTTTTTATATCATGCCAATGAGGTTTAAATGAACTCCAGGAATTATACATGCCCCCTAAACGACATTGCACATCCAGGAATTACTCCTGCCCCACAGGACATGCCCCCTCACCCATATTTCACACCCAGGTCATCCCCCGTAACCCACTAAGTACATCCTGGATTTACCCCAGCATCCCAGAACATGTCCCATCACCCATATTGCACACCCATCATTTACCTCAGCACTTCAGAACACACCCAATCACCCACATTGTACACCCTGGATTTACCCCAGCGCCCCAGAACATGCCCCATTCACCAACATTGCACACCCATAACATGCCCAATCCCCCTTTTGCACACCCAGGACATGCCCCAGCACCCCAGGACATACCCCATCACCCTAATTGCACACCCATAACATACTGCATCACCCACATTGCAGACCCATGATATGACCCAGAACATGCACCATCGCTCAAACTGTAGAATCAGGACTTACCCCCGCCATGAGTCACAGCTCCCTGGTGTCTAGTGGCAGCAGTGCACAGACATCCTACTATGCTGCCTCTCTTGCACTCCCTGCACACTAATCTGAAGTTTGATCACTCTGACGTCAGATCAGTAGGGAAGTGTGATAGAGGCAGCATGGAAGATTGACACCATGCTGCCATGGAGATGCTGTGAAGGGAGATCTTTTGATCTCCCCAGCCAGGGTCTCTGCCGGCAAAGAGTTTTTTCCAACCATTTTTATTAAAGGGCTAGGGCCATGAAAGTTATTGCCTATAGCACCCTGATGGTGGTCCTGCTTGTTATTATTTATTTTATTCATTAGGATGATGACTACTGGTATAAAGCCAGTAACCACACTGTACTTTACAAGAATCTAAGAATCATTTCTGCCAACAGATTTGCTGCTGCAGTGCAGGATGGGTCACAGTATTTTGTCCTCCTCATAATCACAGATGGTGTCATCTCTGACATGTCACAGACAAAAGAGGCCATTGTAAACGTGAGTAACAGCTTAGCAAAGTTTGAATACAAGAATTGTGACCAGGGGCGTACCTAAAGTATTTGGCACTGAGGGACGGATCATATCTCCCATTTCATCCCCATAGTTTACTTTAATAATGTCCAAATCCCGTAATATTTATTCTGCCAACTATCCTGCTCCCGGAGAGCTCCATGAGGGCAGACATATACTGTGCGCCTCCCTGTTACTCGGGGGTCACATGCTAACTGCAATATACATTTTTTCTTTTTTAAATTATGGATGTCCTCTAGCGGCATACTTCCGTACACTGGCACCCGGGGTGGACCGCACTCCTCCCCCTCACCAAAGTCCACCCCTGATTGTAACAATATTAGATGATCATCTGGGATGGGTAAAACTACTAAAGTATCAATTTGAGAATTAAAACTTGGGCAAACAACCAATAACTTTCACACACTAAAAATAATGTATGCCTTGAAAATTTTAAGTATTTTGTGTAAATCAAATGGCTAAATGTACCAATTAAAATTACTTTCAGATTGTAACATATGGATGGAGATTGAAAACTAATGTAATGTACTGTATCTTGCGGATGGTAAACTAGCATTACTATATTACATTATCCAGCTGTACATTGAGATCATGACCTGACTCTATCTATTTATCTCTGAACCCGGACACATACATTGAGATTTCTCTTGTTTAATTCTAATTAAGCAATGTAATGGACTTATCTTTTGGGTAGTGTTCTGAATAATAGGTTCTCGTTTTGTGGAAACTGGTTTGGATTGCCATTGTACAGACCTTTTCTGTGCAAAGGTAAAAACAACACAATGTTACACTATAAAGCTACTATTGTGTTCTGTTAACATATTCTCTTTTCTCTTGCAGGCAGCTAAACTTCCCATGTCTATAATAATTGTTGGTGTAGGCCAAGCAGAATTTGATGGTAATGTACAAACTGCTGACAAAACATTAACTTTGAGATATATTTAACCATAGGCAGTAATACTGCAAGACAGAGGAAAGGCAAAATGGGCAGCTGTCTAAAGCTCAGTAATTACACAGGGTCCCACAGCCCCTTGTGTCTTTATTTTATAATTGATCTGCCATTTTACTGTGCTGTGCTCCAAATTATAAGCAGATTTCCCTGATGATCACCTACAGCCAATCAGAGAGGAGAGATATCCTATCACTGTAATTGATCAGAGAGCTACTTCCATTTCCTGTACTTCAGTTATCAGGGGAAGTTGCTCTTGGATGCTGATCTGCAAAGGCAGTATGTGTATGTCTAACTGTATCTGCATCATAAATCACTTATTTTATGTGTATGAGAGTATCTATATATTTTACTGATCATTCGATTTTGTTTCGTGCACATTGTTTTCCATTAGATTATACTGAAGGATAGCTGCGCATTATGGGAAATATAGTCCACAAAGGCTAACAATAAAAATTTGTGCATTTGTGTGTATTTATTTATATATATGTGTTTACATGTATGTTTATAAATGTGATTGTGTCTCTGCTCAATCAAGAGAGAATTGCAGGGAATTGAGATGGGAATTTTCAACTTTGGGCCAATGTAGCCGAGTTGTAAATAAAATCCAACACAGCTGAACGGGATCATTTTTCCAACTCAGCTGCTTTGACCTAAACTGAAATTCCCATCACATTCCCCTGCAATTCTTTCTTTATTGAGTAGACCCCTAAATATCTATGTATGTTTTTGATTGATATACTACATTACTCTGGAAAAAAGACAGATGTCCATCAAATTAACCTTTTGACACTCCCTGCTGTTGCTTTTAGTCCAAAATAAAACAAACTTCCCAACACATTGTAGATGTTTCCAATTTTGTTTGTTTTTTAAGAAAGGGAATCAAAATCCTTGTCACCAAAATTTTTTCCTGGGATCAGCAAATAATTATTTCTAAAAAAGCTTAATGACTTTGAGGACCAATGACATGTTAGAAGTGACACAGAAAAAAAATGCCAGTGGCAATTCTGGAATGTCTTTAAATCAACTTCCATTTAAATTGGGATATCCAAGGTCCACTCATCACTTGCTGCCATGCATGCATGGTAACACTGACCCTCCCCTTAAAAACCTTATCTCTGTGCTTCCTGTGTTGCTGGGGGGACGTGTGGGAAGCTACGCAAAGGGTCAGCGGGAGCAGTCTTTATCCCGAATAAAAGAAATCTTCCACACAGAAGAAGGCAGACAATCAGGCGAATAGACACAATGTTGTAAAACAGGGTTTAACATAACCAGGGAGCCATAACTCACAAACTCCACTCCTGCTGACTTCTAACTTTTATGATTGTTTTACATAGAACTCTATGGAAGTTCCATTTCCCTGGATCCTAACAATAACTAGGCTGGCTTCTGAATTGGTCTGGCTGTTTTCTAAAGTGTACAGAAATTTGACAAGCTCTGGTGTAAAATCTCCCGAAAAACAGCCTTCTCTGGTCTGTGGTAATAAACTTCCAATTATACAGTGACTCACAAATGCGATCAACAATGTACTGAGATAGTTCCATGCAAACCAAAATAAACACACAGTACACTCAGGTACTTAAACTGATGGATTTTGACAAATATTATCAAATCAAAAAGAAACATACAATTCCCCCATTTAAAAATAAGAATAGGAATTATGGAGTTTCTTAAATGAAGTTAAGCTGCAGTTATGTGGTCAGCATGGGATTCATAAGATATGATAGATGGTTTGCATGGGATGCAGTTAATCTATATCTATTATTGTTTTCCTTTTGTTGTTGTTAGCCATGGTGGAATTAGATGGAGATGATATCAGAATCTCATCACGAGGGAAACTGGCAGAGAGAGATATTGTACAGGTATGTATATATTGTTATATGCATATGTATTATATTTTTGTATGCATGTTTGTGTCTTTTTGTGTATGCTAGCTCAGATAGCCAGTCTGTGAGTAGAATTATTGGTGTGCAAGGAAAAAGTTGCAGAAGCAGATTGGTGGCACAGTTGGGCTAGGTGAGTGTATGTGTGAATTCCTTTTTGTCTGTATGTGTGCGTTCTATATTTGTGCAATCCAGAATGTTAGCCAATGAAAGCTTAAAATAAAAATGTTTACAATGTCTGACAGGTGGCAGGAATATGTCAACGAGCATAGGGAATGCAAATTATCAGAGCATATCTTGTTTGCTGAAGGAAGATGGCTGAATTCTGCGCATGTGCAAATTGACTCCAATATGTAAATGGAATAGAAAACTAGTGAGTGTATAGCTGTTGATGCATGCTCACAGCTGGATATAATCAGACCACCGTGATTGCATGTGTGTGTGGTGAAGTGGAGCTTTTTCGCAGATTTTTCTACTCAGCTGTCATATCTTATCCTGCTCCGTGTCAAATGATCCCTTTTGCAGAAAAGGAAAGGAATACAGCCTGCCAGGAGTTAGGGACATTCTTTATTGCCTTGGAAGACAAAAGCAGATCTGGCTGGTTTTTGTTCTTTTGCTGTTGCATCCCCTGCAGTGGCAGCAAATGGAATCTGTTTTGTCCTGGTAGTTTTATCTTATTTCACATGTCAAATCTAGCAGCTCATGGGTCAGATGTGGGCCCCCTCTCCTGGCTGAAAAGTCTTCAGGTTCTCTTGTATTTGTTAATGAAATAAATAAAGTTGAACACCACCACTTTATATAGTGGCTAATATGCATATTTGAATGATACATACCATCAAAAGGACCCACAAGCCTGTTTACTATTATTACTAATTGATGTTCTTGCAATTCTGCTAACTAAACGTATAGATCCAGTTGGGCAAGGCTGTCATATTTCCTCCCTTCATCTTGAGCTTTATAACATCCATTTCCTTACCTTAGTTCTTTCTATCTCAAAGACAGAAAACAATTAGAGTAAAGTAATACATATGTTTTAAAAATGTTTTATCCAAACATACACCAGCCTTTTACACACAGTTTAGCCTAGCTTTATTTATGCCACCAGTCTTATTAACACATAATATAGTGATGGTGAATGTTTCTGGACCTAGGTGCCCAATCTTACTACAAAATGCAAATAATGTACCTCATAGTACCAATATTGGTTTATATGTGTGCATTGTACATATTTATATACACATATCAGGGGAGGGGTGGCAACATTTGGACTAGGAGCAAAAACCATTTAGTGGCCCATGATGCAGCTTCATCAGCCCACCAAGATCCAAGGTAGACAAAAATAGACAGTACAGATCTGTTGACGTATAAGGTACAGAGATAGACAGACAGACAAGTCAATCGGACAGACAGACTGGTCAGTTGTTGGCCCCGAATACAGGTTTACCCAATAACCACTCGCCTTTTATCTCCCCTTCTTTACCTGCATTCATTGTAACCAAAAAGGAATAGCACAGAATTCAAAAGATTACTCCATTGATAACGTGCTTTGATACAAATAGTTATAAACGTCAAGGTTAGTGGCAAGAACCAGAGTGGTAGTCCAAGCGTGTCTTCAGTAGGAGAAGCAGGAACAAGTATGACACCAGCTCAAAGATTCCAAGACCTTTAAAAAAAGCCCTCTGCACAAAATGCTAGATGTCCTGGTGCCAGACCATGGCCTGTGCAAGGTCTTGAAGATGAAATTAGTATGCTGACCTCCTCAGAGGCACCTGCATGGAGAAAGCCACATGATGTCACTTATAACAATATTCCTACAGGACCACCCCTAGGACAGAAAAGGTGGTCTTGACACTTTTATTTGCTCTTTCCTAAGAGTCTCTCTTGATTTGTACAATCAGCTACAAGGTCATCATCCTAAATAAGGTTATTTTGTAACGCACTAATACCTCCCTCTGCTTAAACAGCTCTGGGCTTTGCAAGTTTTATCAAGGAGGGGGGAGAAAAAAAATCACCATTAAAAATGCAATATCCTCATGCACCTGCTACCCTTTTTTCATTTTGTTTTCTTGATATGCCTAACAAGCCTCAGCATTTCTCACATAATGCAGTTCATGAATATTCCCCCTAAACCTCATCCCGCTGCTTGTCTGTTGTGTTTTATTCCTCTTTCTTTAACACCCAGGATGGTCACATTCTGATGTCTAGTCAATCCCATTTCTCTCCAACTGCTTTGAACACATTTATTAGCTTTTAGTAATAATTCAATTGAGCATCTGCTTAAAAATGTAAATTAAATTCCAGTTTGCAAAACTACATAATAGCTTCTAGTTCCGACCAATAATTTACAAAGAAAATGCTGCACTCTGTAACTTAGTTACAGGTGCTGTATTGCATTGTGGGAGAATTTTTGTGTGATACTGTGTTATGGGTGACAATGCACCTGTAGCCAGGGTAATTAGAAATCACCTGGCCCCCGGTGCAAAAACCATACAACACATTACTTGCCAGTGACTAGCTTGGCCTGGATTACATAGCAGGGAGAGAGTGTGATAGATAAAAACAATCAAATTATCTCCACACTCGAGGATGTAACTAGCAGGTTAACCTGGGTACATCACTCACACGTGCACTCCACATTCACTGCACAGCTCTCACAAATACAATCCACATTCAGACCTAACAATCAAACTCCACATTAACTATAGAAATGTAACATGCAAAATACACATTCACTGGAAAAGCCTCACAACCACTCTCTACATTTTCTACAGTATCCCCACTGGCATAATTCACATTCACTACACAGAGTTCACAAGCACACGTCACATTTACTACACAGAGTTCACCAGGGCCACCACCAGGAATTTCAGGGCCCCTTAATAAACACATTTTCTGGGGCCCCTACCCCCCCCCCCCCAACAATATCTCCCACTCGCCCCACCTACCCTCACAAGCATGCTATCCAGGTCTAGTGTCATTTGGAGGGTGGTTGGGAGCAGTTGGTCAATGTGCCAGTAATATTTTGCCACTCGCTAAGTCAGTATTTTGCCACTCAATATGCCAGTAATATTTTGCCACTCAATAAGTCAGTATTTTGCCACTCAGTATACCAGTATTTAGCCATTTAATATGCCAGTATTTTGTCACTCAATATGCCAGTAATATTTTGCCACTCAATATGCCAGTAATATTTTGCCACTCAATAAGTCAGTATTTTGCCACTCAGTATACCAGTATTTAGCCATTCAATATGCAAGTATTTTGCCACTCAATATGCCAACGTTATGCTCGTTTTATGCCACCCTCCTATCCCCTTATTATATATTATCAACCTAATAATGGGGATCAGTTGTGTCAGTGGAAGCAATTCTGTCTTATTCAGAGGCATCCTAAATAATATTTTACAATATAGGTCTTCTCGCCCACAAGAGGCAGGCATTATTTTATTTAATCTTACATCATAGGATGTCATATGCTGGAAGAGACTTAGTAAAGGAGATGGGGAACACATGCAACTTAGGCTGCTCTTGCTTGACACACAATGTACGACATCCTACTACCATAGGGGCTGTTTAGGATTTGTATTATATAAGTAATTTTAATAGTAGATGATGCCATTTCCATATTTTCTATCCAATAAATGAATGCTAGTGGCCTGATTTTCTTTCAAAAACTATTCTGATATTTCATCAAACAGTTTTATGGTATATGATTTTTGGATGACATGCTACTGACTGTTGCTATTATAGTAGTAGCAGTACATGAAAACGTAGAGTATATGTGTGTATTGCTCTGAAAATAAAGTGTTAAAGCACCCAGAGTGTGACCCACAGTAAAATGCTGTCCCTGGGAATGTTATATTACGCTTCCAGCTGCTGCGTGTAAACTTCCTGCAGCGTGACAGCTGTACCTGCAGAGAGAAACCGTCATCTCCATTAAATTGCAATTATGCAAGCTGGAAATATATACATATACTGAGTCATTATGTAGCATAGTATGTTATTAAAAACAAGTAGGTATCCAGTATTATTATCTTGTGCAGTATTATGGCACACCATGTCCATTATCAGGCTATAGTTAAGCTTTATATATTATTTAACATTTAAGGATGCTCTAGAATTGAGGCATAGTTCATGATCAGTATATAAAACCTTATCATCATTTTACATTATAATGTATCAATGAATAGGCATTCAACTTAATTGCACGGCACAGTGTGCTCATGATCCATGTTAATGTATTCATTGTACTGCAGCAAAAATACTATTAATTACAATAATCCGTAACTGATACAGTCTTTTTTTCCTCTCTTTCCCTTAGTTTGTTCCCTTCCGGGATTATGTTGACCGCACTGGTAATCATGTGCTTAGCATGGCACGCCTTGCAAAAGATGTGCTTGCTGAGATCCCCGATCAACTGATTTCCTACATGAAGGGGCGAGGGATAAAACCCAGTTCTGCACCTCCACCGTACACTCCACCAGGACTTCAGTCACAAATCTGATGATGTGAGCGGCAGAGCTATCCTAGGCTTAGTTCAGCACGCGTGCCCTCTGAGCAAGAGCTGTCATGATTGGCTGACTTGCTCCCTGGGATGAAGTCCACACTATCTTTGGCTCCCACTTGACTACCTCGGCATTGCCTTGAATACATTTTCCCTTCCACTACAGCCAATGTCATGACAGAATAAGACAGGGCGTTCAGGAGCGGAATTCATTCTCTTCCCAGTTTATGACTAATGGACAGAGAGGCGTTCTCATTATTCTGCAACCTCAGAAATTTAACGGGTTAAGAACTGGGGGAGATTTATCCCGCTCATTGCCAGTCTACCAATGTCTTCCCCATTTATCGCCACACGATGTTAACGTGTGTTTAATAAGATGCTTATTTGTAACTCATTAAGTTTTTGATCTTGTTCAGGTAACCCTTTAGACGTTCTCCTATTTACAACTGGATTCAATGTGTGCAGGTGGGAAATTGTTACAAAAGAAAACCACTGCACTTAAATCCATTCTATTTTTCCATGAGAGGAAGTTGTTACTGTATTAGGATATAGAAACCCATATCACATTTATGAACCTGCATGTGAGATTTTTTTTACTCCATTGAGAAGATGGTTTTTATCATTGGGGGTTACACCTTACAATTAAAAAAAAAAAAGGTCTTCCTAGTGATTGGCATGACCCCTTAACTCTGTGCTGTGATTTCAGGCCCGATGCATGCTGGTGCCACGTCACGTGACCCATCATATGCAATATTGCTCAAATGTGTCTTACGAGAGATTGGTGGAAGGCTATGGCCTAGATTTGTCACACAGTAATATTTTGTGTTTCAGTCATGCTGTGGAGGTAAAAAGTGAATAAGTGAGCAAAATTCAGCTGGCAAAGATTTTAATAAATCTTGCGAAATTTGAGTAAGCAGGAAATACAAAATAAAGCAATGAAAGAACTCACCTAAACAAATATATAAAATAAGGCGTGAGGTTATGCATTTACATAAAAGATTTAAACGTTTCTTAAGGCTATGTTTTTTCTTAAGCCGACAAAAAACACCTCTCACCATTAATCATGGTAGATGTTATGAGATCTCAACTCTGATTTCTTCATTGGATTCTGTCAACATACAAACTGCTGGGCTGCACTTTCTGCATGTAGAACACATATGTGTCACTGGTAACTTGACCGATATAGGATGGCCACATCGCCATTATATTCACGGCCTCCCATAAAATATACAAACACCAGGGCTACATTGGTATTCACTAAAATTTTAGTTTTACCTCGTCGAGGTCGACTTTCATTAAAAACCTTAGTCTCAAAATGAAAGTCGACCTCCTCAAGCTATTCTTGAATTTTAGTGAATAGACCAATTAGGGATTTATTCATGAAAAATGGAATTGACAAGAGAATTTCAAACTTAAGGCTAAAGTTCATGCAATTCATGAATAAGGGCCTAAGCCTTTTGCCTCCATTAAAGTCAAGCTAATATAAGAGATCTGGCTCTGTTGTACTAAACTAGGGTGTAGGCACGGCTCATTATATAGTTAAAATTGTTCTCACTTAGCATGCAACACTAGCATTTCTTGCTCTAAATCTGTGTTCCTTATGTCGATTTTATTATTTTTTTGCCTTTATATATTCTACCTTTAGGCAGAAAACATAAATCTATGTTATGTGACCAGATCACCAATTTATTCCGGGACACTTATAAAAAATGTATAACCCAATATGTAATGTAATGTAAAATGTAGACTGGTCTGTATCCTTTAGTCTACTCAGTGCAGCCCAGCAATATGCATTTTTATAGGCAATCCCAGAAACCCAAAGTGATCACCCTAGTTCTTAGTATATGCACGATCCCCCTTCTTGATTGGATGCTTTTTTTTCTTGGCTATTAAGTCTTTATAACATATTTCACAAGACGTGTAAAAATGCATTGCCAAATCAGCATTTTGTTTGTTTGTTTTTAATATTTAAGCAAGTTTAATATGTTACCCTAAACCGCATAGAAGGTATGTGTTTAGAGGAAAATGAATTATTTAACCAAGGTAGTTCTTTGGAGATTCTATACTCAATTAATTGATTCCCTCTGGACACACTTGCATTCTACATTCTCCAGGCCATCATGTAAAAGTAAAAATAACAAAATAGACGTGCCCTAAGTGCACATAGCATGAGATTCACTATAGGTGGGTTCGAAATGTATTCATTTATACCTGAATACCTGAAAAATGACAATATTCATACAGAAATTAAATGTTTTTATGTTGCAGGTCATCTTTAATGATGCTGAAAGCTGTGTTGCGAGCTGGTACTCTTTAATAACAGTGAGACAAGACAGTATGTACAGTACTTTTTCATCAGATTGAACTAATTGAGATCAAGTGAGATTTATGCTGAAATGAGAATTCTGCTGACGATGCCGTATAGATAAGAAGATATATTAGATTTAGTGCGCACACTGGGCCACTTTTAATGCAATAATTTAACAACAAAAGGTTGAACGAATTACATACCTTTGTAAAATAAATTACCATTGTAGGGTGTATAGATTTTTTTTAACCTGTTAATGACCAATGTTATTTAATGGCATCATCATGATCTGCATATTAGAGAGCTTATGCCAGCATGGATTGGCTTCTTTACATGAACACTTTATTGCCCTGGAAATTCAACCAGACCCCCCAATTTTATAATGCTCGGCCCCCATTTTTATAATGCTGTCCGAGATTCATGGGACTTAGCTAATTGTAGAATATGATTGTGGGGCCTATACTACATGACTTTTTTGTTGACTTGATATGCTGTCAGCCTTATTGTTGGCTGATCATTATGGCAATTGTAATTAATTGCTCATTAGGGCATTGGTGGCTTATTTTTTTTCTACCCACCTACTTTAAAATTTCCATGGAGCATGCTGGCCACCACTACCTCCATCTTATGCTATTACTATTAATTGGTAACTAAAAATGGTAAGCAAACGGAAGGGAGGGTGAGGAATATTTTGCCCCTCCTGGCAAATTTTCTGTGGATGTCAGTGCTTTCTAATTTAGTATCAATAACTGTATAGAATCCGGGTTAATCTACGTAAGACATGCCATGCTGTGCGAGTTTGGAATTAATGTGTTAACATCATCATAAACTTCACACATTGTAAAGAAAAATTGTTGTAATAAAAAAATAAAAAGAAATTCTTGTGAAAACATTATAAAATGATTGGTTTTAACACTGAGAAAGAACTACACTATGAATTGTGGTGACATGATAAGCGAAAAGAAAAAAATCAGTCATTACTAGCTGAATTGGATAAATCCAACTTTCCCATCGTCCCAACTCGGCTAATAATGTTTTGCAGTTCACTGTTTAATGAATACAAACCACTCTCTGATAAATCTATAGTTATAATGTAGCACACACTTCTCTACCTTTTCTATAAATCACTTATCCTTTACATAGTAATTTACAGAACAATACTCAAGTCTTTCCTTTTAATCTTTCATCCATATTGCGGGTCCAAAGTAGCAATGTTTGTTCTTATTCTGCAGTTTCTTCCATGCAACTCGCTCCTTGATTCTGTTTATCCTATTTAAAGATATACATGTTTCTGCATCTGGTTTAAACGGTTTATTCTTCAGATTCAGTCTGTGATATATTCCAAATAATTTCTTAATGTCTAACTAATCTTGTTTTTCACTCTATTGTCTCTCTCCTTCTCTTTGCATGATTCCAGTCTTCCTCTCTAAGTACTGATATTCTTTAATGATATGTTATACTTTTTTGGTTTCCTCTGACAGCCTTAAACCTCAGTAAACCCATTTTTGTGTAAATTCTGTGGTTGAGTCATATGTTATGGAAACACAAAATCACTGCAATATTTATCAGTTAAGCATGGTCATGTTATTTGTATTCAACCTCTCAGTCACTCACTACATAATTTATATCACTGGCTTCTTCCAGTATTTCTCAACTGGAGTATCATTTTTACATCAGTTATATTAGTTTTGCAAAATAGTGGTAGTTTTACAAATTGTGCTGTTTGCTTTAAAAGGACTACATAATTTAAACATACTCTGAAACATATACTCTGAATGTAAAGATTGTATCATTTTTTAAAATAATTTAATAATGTGTATTAGCAGAATTGCAAGCAAATGCATACATTTGGAGAAAGCTGTGGCTTAAATGTGCTGTGTGTGTCTACTGTTTATGACATCACCTTGTGACTTAATATGCAAATTAACGATTTTCAATGTGAAATGTTTAATTTGCAAATCATGCCATAAGGTGATGTCATAAATAGGAGACACCATAGACACATTTTCTCTTAATTTGTGTATTTGCTTGCACAATATATTGTTTTGTGTGTTTGTTTGTATTCTCTACATATGCAGTATAAACACTTTTAAGATAAAAGAAAAAAAATGCTGGTGAGCTAGCTCTGTAGGTTAGTGCAGACTTGAATCCTGGGACCATAAATTCAGTCTTTCGTCCTTCAAGGCCAATACAGTGTGAAACATTAAAATTGGCGGTATATCAGCTGTTGATTGTGTTAAGTTTACTTTTGTGTGCTAAAAGGTTTGCATCCGCTTGGGGAGAAAAGTGCAACATAAAAACAAACTGATTATTAATTTCCAGACGTTCAACTCAGCTCACTTGCTTTTCATTAACAAAGTGGTCAGTAGGGGGCATTTATCGTTTGCAAGAAATCAGTGAATCTCCATAGAAATTTAAAAAAAAAAACTGGTTATCTGAAAGGCCTTTGGAATACTTGCTACAACAGAAACGAGTATCTGTGTTGAATTTATGCATTTAGTTCACTTGTCCTTGGCAGTAGGTATAAATGTATAATGTTTTTTTACACCTTCTGTATATAATGACTGATTAATGGTGGACTGTATATACTAAAAAAGAAATTGGCCTCATATACAGTAAAATATCATAAACTGCCATTAATATTCGTAAAATGATGACAGGAATTTTGGAGGCATGGAGACATAGTAGGGGTTATGTATAAATGTCATTTGTGGAGCACTTTTCTAAAGAGTGGTCCAGTCACCATGAAAAACAATTGTAATGTTCATGCTGATTAGATCACTTTTAGAACTCAGAAATTACCAATATACATAAACCTCCTTGAGTCAGGGAAGAGGTTTTTTTTAAAAAAAAAATATTATTCTTCTAAATAATTATCTCCCAAATCTTAGGTATCAACAGGTATTTTTTAGGAACCATTGCTCCCTAATTAGTTGACTTGTTGTAAAATATATTTTTATAGGGTCTACTCAATAAAGTGAGAATTGCAGGGAATTGAGATAGGAATTTCAAATTTAGCACCAAAGTATCTAAAATCCTCCTATTCAGCTGCATTGGAGAATTTTTCCTGTAATACTCTCTTTATTGAGAAGACCCTTATGTGCCTGGTCATAAATATGACCTTCCTGATGTACTGCAGTCATGCATAAACATGCGACCTTTGTGTCTGTCCGTGTGTACTGAGAGATACGCGTAATGTATGCAATAATTAAATGTCAATAGCAGATAAACAGATATTTCCTTCCAAATAAAAGAGCATTCTAGCCCTAGAGCAATTATCTTTTTTTCGTTTTTTTTTTTTAGTTCTGTATTTATCAATGTACAATGCAATACAGTTGTAACTTGACAATGATAGACTACTGTACATTAACGCTACTTCATATTACAAGATTACATTAGATTACATTAACATTTATTTATATAGAGCCAACAATTTACATAGTGCTTGGTACAGAGCATAGAGGGGGATTACATACTATGTTAGACAGAGACAGGCTGGTACATGAGGTAGAAAACCCCGCCCACAAGCCTACATGAGATGATCACTGTCAAGTACCAGTATTTTCCTGTTAACCCCTACACGACAAAGGACGTGTAAGGCACGTCCAGCCTGCAGCTCCATTGTCGACGAGGGACATGCCTGGTACGTCCTGCAGAGGAATGAGAGGTTTTCGCAATCAACAATCGCAAAAACCGCTCTGGTGGTGCTGCTCTATTGCCTCGATGTGGAGGTGTTAGGCAGCACAGAAATGTTTATTCCGGGGCACCCTCAATCGCTCCACGGAGCAGTGTGCTCCTCCAATATGGCTTGTGCCCTCTTGTGGGTAGAGCATTGTAAGTGAAAAAAAATTATCTTCCTGATGCATTGTAATGACAAAAAAGAAGACAATTAGCTCAAATCTAGGGTTAGGTTTCGAATAATGGTTAGGGTTACAATTAAATTAGGGTTAAGATAAGAGATAGGGTTACAATTAAATTAAAATTATAATAAATTAAGGACTAGCATAAGGGTTAGGGTTAAATTTAGGGTTGGGGTCAAAAGGTCACTGTAGGAAAAACACTTTTGCCCTTTAACTCGCAAAAAAACTGCAAACAACCCAAAAATGTTAAAACAGCCCTTGTCACCAAGGGAAAGAAAAAGTCAAAAGGTCATGTAACTAAGGGGTAAACATAACAGGAAGTTAGGGTAAGAGTAATTTCAGAGGAAGAAAGGGCTCTGTCTGGCTTCATGCTTTACTGAACCGCATTCTACGAGTGAAAAGGTATGACAAACAGACTACAATCTATATAGCCAAGTAACTATAATAAATTATCAAGATGAGGGTCATAGTATATCTAGCAAAACCAGCTAGATGTATAATGAAATGGCAGACTTTGTTTTCTCTGTTTGTCTACAATCTTCAATCCTAGATAACCAAAAAGCTATGGTACAAACTGCTTGTTGCTTTCAAAATGGTGGTAATTAATGATTATACCTCTTTAAGGAAATGTAGTGCCGGCGCCTCCTAAAGGCGAAGTAGGCGCTAGCCTAGGGTGCACTTTTACAAGGGACGCCCGCGCGCTCCTATTTTTCTGCCACAATGCGACACTGAGGAAGGCGGACGTCACCGGGGAAGTGGTGAACATCTGCACCCTTCTTCTATAGGAGTGCAAAACGCACACAGAGCTCAGGCAGTACTGTTCGCACTCCCCACATAGAGTGATGATTCAGAGCATAGGAAATACACAAGCAGCACTGTCTGAGCTCTCTGTGCGTTAGACACACAGAGCTGGTACTGGCTGCTGCTCCCTGGTGAAGAAGAAAGCTTTCAGGGGGGAAAAATGGAAAGGAGACAGGGAACAGACCACAGACCTATGAGGGAGGTGGGACAGACCACAGACATACGAGGGAGGGGGGGACAGACCACAGATATTCGAGGAGGAGGAAAGACCACAGACATGGGAGGGAGGGAGACATGGGAGAGAGGGGAGGAAAGACCACAGACATGGGAGGGAGGGATGGAAGGAAGGAAGGGAGGGAGGGGATATAATACCACAGACATGGGATGGGAGGGAGGGAAGGAAAGACCACAGACATGGAAGGGAGGGAGGGAAGGAAAGACCACAGACATGGGAGGGAGGGAATGGAGGAAAGACCACAGACACGGGAGGGAGGGGAGGAAAGACCGCAGAGATGGGAGGGGAGGAAAGACCACAGACATAGGAGTGGGGAGACCACAGACATGGGAGGGGGGAAACAGGCATGGAAAGGGAGAAAGGAGAGGGAGACAGGTATGGGAAGGGAGAGAGGAGAGAGAGACAGGCATGGGGAGGGAGAGAGACAGGCATGGGAAGGGAGAGAGGAGAGAGAGACAGGCATGTGAAGGGAGAGAGGAGAGAGACAGGCATAGGAAGGGAAAAGAGAGAGAGAGAGACCGACATGGGAAGGCAGAGGAGAGGGACAGACATGAGGAGGGAGAGGAGATGGACAGACATGAGGAGGGAGAGAGGGAAGAGAGACAGGCATGGGAAGGGAGAGAGAAGAGAGAGACATGCATGCTCTGTGTGTATGTATGAGATTGTTTTTAAGATTGCGTGATTGATGTCCTTTTTCCTGGCTGTCATAAGTAGGCGGGGTTAGGGGAAATGTATAATAAAGCCCGAGAAGTGGAGTTATAGTAAGGAAGGAGACAAGCAGAGTCAAATGGAAGTATAACCCCAGTTATTGGATATGAATAAAGTGTATATTTTCTTAAAAAAATAAAATAGATAAGCAGCCATGCTATTACCTCTATAAAATACCAGATGGGTGTAATATGCACAACTCCATTTCAGAACTGCATAATCATCTCACAATCCCAACATATATGTAGAACTGTTTCCAACAAAGATGAGATGCTCAAAGAAGTATAGAAACATAGAATGTGTCAGCAGATAAAGAGCATTCAGCCAATATAGTCTGTCCATATTCTGCCTAATTTAAAATAAAATCTAAATACTTTTATTAGTTTCTGGCCTGATATAAAAACTAGAATGGCCATATACTTTTCCCATGCAAGCCTAAACTCTGAAAAGTTAGATGAGTCTGCGTGACTACTATACTAATGTGGACTGTACTCTGAGCTGTATGCTGATTCCTGGTCCCAATTGCTTGTTGAGCAATTGTTAATTAAAATACCTTAAGTGATATTGAGTAAATAAGAGAACATTTTGCAAATGTTGGTTTGTTGTAATTTTTAGAGTTTATCATTCCATAGAAAAACAAAAGATTTCTAAACAAACGGTATCTACTCCCATCTGGGTAGATACTGTTTGTTCGGTCAAGATGAAACAAAATGATGCATTTATTAAATACAGTGCTGTTAACTGGTGTAAACTGATTTATGGTTTGAGGGAAAAGAAAAATGTCGGTGCGCTAAGCTAGTTACAGGCTCAAATAATATAAATGTAAAAATGATGCGCAGACAGTTTTTGTTTTTTGATTTATGGTTTGATCTTATCCTAAGTACTGATGTTTGAAATAATCTGAGGATGTCCTAACAATGAGTAATGTGAGGGCACTTTTGCATTGTCAATTTTGATTGTGGCAGGTGGTAGGTTAAGGTAGGTTACCTTTTGTAATATGGAAAGTGTTGGAGACACGTTAGGATTAGTGTTGAGCGAACCCGAACCGCACTGTTCGGGTTCGTACCGAACATTACGGTGTCCGTGCCACGAACCCAAACCTGAACATTTCACTGTATGTTCGGGTTGGAGTTCGAGATTCGGCTATAAACCGAAAGTCTATAAACCAAAAGTCATTCGGTTTATAGACTTTCGGTTTATAGAATAGCAATAGCATTACATGTATTCCATAAACCGAAAGTCTATAAACCGAAAGACATTCGGTTTATAGACTTTCGGTTTATAGAATACATGTAATGCTATTGCTATTCTATAAACTGAAATAGAGTCCCCATTCATATGAATAGGTCCATAGTTTTAATTGTATCACCCAATTTATTACCCTGAGGAGGACTACAGGTTGAGAATCCCTTATCGAAAATGCTTGGGACCAGCATCCATTATCCATGGATAATGGATACTTTCAGTTAACGGATCACAATAAGCAATAAAAATGCACCCAGGACTTACCTCAACGCCAAGAATTTACCCCAGCATTCAGAGTACACTCACAGAAGTTACCTAAGGACCCAGAAGGCACCCTGAACTTACCAAAGCACGCATGTTCCCTAGCATGCAGATGGCATTCACAGGACTTACCCCAGTATCGATATTGCACTCATAGGATTTACCCCAGAAACTGGATGGCACACAGTACAGCCCTAGCATGCAATTTGCACTTACCACTTACCCCAGCACCCAGATGGCACCTAGGATTTACCTCAGTGTCCAGATGGCCCTCATGGCTTACCACAGACCTGGATTGCACTCACAGGACCTGCCCCAGCACATGGCTGTAGTTTTTCCCCAGCACCCAGAACTTACCCCAGCACACAGATTGCACTCAGAGGAATTGCCCCACAAAGCAGTTTGTAACCATGGCTTACCCCAGCATGCAGATTGCACTAGAAGCTCCTACACTGCACCCAGGACTTGATACAGCACCACAGTGGCTACCAGGACTTGCCCCAGCATGCAAATTGAGCTCATACTACTTGCCCCAGCACTCAAATGGCACCCAGGGCTTACCCAAGCTCACAGATTGCACTCACAACATTTATTCCTGAACTCAGATTGCACTCACAAGACTTACTCCAGCATGCAGATTGCACTAACAGCTCCTACATGGCACCCATGACTTACCCCAGCACCCAGATGCCATCTAGGATTTTCCCCAGCACCCAGATGGCACTCACAGGGCTAACCCTGGCACACAGATTGCACTCACAGAACCTACCCCAGCATCCAGATAGCATGCAGTACACAGCACCCATATTACACTCACCGGACTTGCCTCAGCAAGCAGTTTGCAACCAGGACTTACCCCAGCATCCAAATGGCACCAAGGATTTGCACCAGAATGCAGATGGCACTCACAGGACCTACCCCACTATGCAGATTGCACTCATACGACTTGCTCTTGCTCACCAATAGCAACCAGGACCTGTCCCAGAACCCAGATAGCACCCAAGAATTACCCTAGGCACCCACATGGCACCCCAGACTTGCCTCAGCACCCAGATGGCACCCAGGACTTGCTCTAGCACCCCGATGGCACTCACAGGACTTTCCCAGCACCCACAGGATCTAGTGCCCAGGACTGACCCCAGATAGTACCCAGGACATAGTCACAGAAACCAGATGTTACCCAGGACTTACCACAGCACATGGATGTATATTTATCCCAGAACCCATATCCAAGATGGCACCAAGGGCTTACCCTAGCACACTGATTGTACTCACAGGACTTACCCCAGCACACCGTACTCTCCCCAGCATGCAGGTTACACTCGCAGGATATTCTTCAGCACCCAGGACTTACCCCAGCACCCAAATGGTGCCCAGGAATTGCATCAGCACCCAGATGGTGCCCAGGACTTACCACCATATCCAGATGGAACACATAACTTGCCCTAGCATACAGTTGGCACTCACAGGGCTTACCCCAGAACTCAGATTGCAGCCAGGGCTTACCACAGACATAGATGGCACTCACAGGACCAGACCCAGCATGCATATGGCAACCAGGACCTGCCCCCACAATCATATGGCAACCAGAACCTTTCCCAGCATGCAGATGGCAACCAGGAACTGCCCCCAGCATCTGCCTTTTATCTTTGCACTCCCTGTGCATTTAAGGCACCTGAGCGCTGGCAGGTCATGTCACCTAGGAACAACCAACCCCTTTACTGCTGTTCTGGAGGAAAAACAAGCAAGGGTGTCACTCATCTTTCTGACAGAGGTCAACTCTGACCTCTCTCGACAAAAGAAAGTCTTTTCACATTCCCTGGTGCTCAGGCGTTGTTTCATTCCTCCATAGGAGCAACCTTTTTGTTTTGTTCCTTTTTTTATAACCTTAACCTTACCCTGGACTCTGCCCCACAGTCCTTTAGAAGCTGCCTAGGTTCAGTTATGTATGAGCCAATACTCTGAATGTAGGTATGTTTTTGCATTAGTTTTCCAGATGTTGACATTAGGCTGGTTTTTGGACATTGGTACTATTCCTGATACCCAGATATTCCTGATGCTTTGTACCCCAGCTGCCTGCCCTTACAGTTATTGCCTGTCTATGACTACTTTGCTCAACATCACCATCTGCACTACTATCTAGGTCCAGGTGGTCACAATGACCCAAAGACTCAACCAGAGGGCGGACGGACTCGTTCCTAGCCTGAGGGAGTTGTTGGTGATTTAATTAAATGGACAACTGCTCAAAGCCAGAAAGCATATGACATTGGTGAAGTTCTCATTGTGGAATGACAATTAGTGGAATGATAAGTTCAGCAAACTATGCATATTTGGCTGCGTACCAAGCAAAGCAATTAATCCTGATGAGGTTGTTGCATTTGGCTTTGCTATTCAAGGTGTTTTGGCCAGCAATGTGATGGATGTCTTGTGGTATTAAAAACACTTGGTGGTGTGTTCACAAAGTTAACCGGCAGAAATACAACTATACCAACTATGAAAAGTCAGGTAGTGTCCACTGCAGCTGATGGACAGACTCAAGTCGAGATTAAAGTCTTATATTGGTTAGGAACTCACCAGCACCTTGTGGAATCCGACAGATTGAAGTTACTTTTCTGTCTGTTTTTTTCTCTCGCTAGGTGTTATTGTTATGTATGTAATAACAGAAGGGGAGACTTGTAAAAAAAGAGAGCTTAGTGATTTATAAAACAAATTGAGATCACTAAACACATGCAGTTAGAATAGGAGTCCATGATATCAGTAGAGACAGAGACTGCTCCTGGCTGGAAGACACATGGGTCTATTCACTAAAATTCGACTTTCATTTTGAAACTAAGACAAAATTCGGCACCCGAGTTTGACTTAGTCTCAAAAACAGCTGAATTTGTCTTTAAAATGGAAGTAGACATCCAAAGTCGAATTTTAGTGAACAGACTCAACAGAGATAAGGAAGGGAGCATGCACAAGCTCTGCAAGGGCGTGTCTTGGAGTTAAAACATATACACCAGGCAATATGTTCTACCTTTTACTTTGAGAATTACAACTCTCCTCCTGCTGGGATGGTTGGTTTGTGCATCAGTTGCAGATGTGGGTTTGACAAAAGTAAAATGTAAATATAGTGGACCAACAGGATATTTTTTCCCCCTACCCTCTACAGAAATATTCGACACATCAAATTCGAGGAATAGTCTGGCATTTGGAGCTCTATATTGTTAGATTTTTTTTCGCTAAATCCAGCAATCCAAGAAGTAGTCGTGAAAGAACACTACTGTCCAAGTGTAGTCGTGAAAGAACACTACTGTCCCGGTATACGGCGAAAACGTCACTCAGGGCCCCCAATAAATCAGAAAAAAACAAACAAATGCACAGCACTTCTTTGAGGTGGTTTATTTGGACTGCACAGACGTTTGAACCTGGTAGAAAGACTTGAATAAAAACCTCAATGGAAGTTATTATACACCTTATGATAATCTAAAAAAAAGCATCTGCTAGCTTGACCACTGTGTTGGAAATGTCTGATAGCACGAGTGGGCGGGAACCAGGAACTCTGTGTACAAGTGCATTATATGGTGTGATAGACTTTTACTGAGGTTTGACATGCTTGTCATGATGTAATGTGCCTGATATGTGAAGGGTGTTTTTGGTGTTAAATAACTATGTATATTCCGACGCAAGGTAACTATGTAATTACATAGAAACATAGAATGTGTCGGCATATCAGAACTATTCGGCCCATCTAGTCTGCCCAGCTACACTACTAATTCAGCTACACATTCGAAGAATTAATGAAAATGTCTACATATTCACTAGATAGGCTCTTCCCACTATAAGCATAAGATTAAAGTTCCCATAAGAAAAATCTATATGCTGATGTTCTACAATATCTGCACTTCTGGACATTTTCTAGTACTCTTTGTAGTTTTTGGTTTTTTAGTGAACAAGGAATAAGCATTTAGAAGGGGTGTAAAGCTATCAAAAACAATATGCTATGATATAGTTATTTAAAAAGTTTAGCTGTACTTGTCCCTTAACTTCAATTTATGGGCAATTTGAAATTTCCCAGGAGTAACACTTGGCCTAGATCTGCAGCCATTTTAATTTGCAATAAAAGCTGAGCTTTCTCTGCTTCACTAATTGCAGTGTATGAGACCTCATGATGGGGATATATGTTTTAAACACCATTAGGGGAGCTATTCACTTAATATAAGGTGCAGACAAAATGGAAAATAATTTCGCTGTACACTGTGCAGGGACATACATGGTGAGTTTCTCCTGCAAGAGGAGCCATGCATAATGCACTCTGAAATTTTTAAATATAAAACAAATTTCTCATCTCAACACATCAGCAAATGTCTCACTGAATGGCCTATGTATGAGAGGGACAGCATTAGACATGTGCAAAATGAAAATTTTCGTTTCGTTTTCGTTCATTCGGACGAAAATGATATTTATTTCGTCTAAAACTAATTTTGTTCATTACTACATTCGTTTCGGACGAAATTCGTTCATTATTTTCGTTTAGTTACATTCGTTTGAACGAATCAATTGACTTAAAACGAAAATCTATAAACCGAACAACGTTCGGTTTATAGATTTTCGTCATTTGGAATACATGTAATAGTACTATTGGCTTTCTTTAAACAGAGACAGAGTCTCCATTCATAAATTTTTATGAATGAAGACTCTGTCTCTGTGTAGAGAAAGCCAATAGTACTATTACATGCATTCCAAATGCCGAAAGTCTATAAATCGAACGTTCGGTTTATAGGCTTTCGGTTTATGGAATACATGTAATCCTATTGCTAGAGTTCGGTTTATAGAATAGCAATAGGATTACATGTATTCCATAAGCCGAAAGTCTATAAACCGAACGTTCGGTTTATAGACTTTCGGCTTATGGATTACATGTAATACTATGGGCTTTCTATAAACCGAACTAGAGTTCCCATTCATAAAATTTTTTGAATGGGGACTCTGTTTCGGTTTATAGAAAGCTAAGAAGTTGAACGAATAAACGAATGGTTTAATATAAACGAAAATCATTTGTCCGTTCGTGCTATAGTATTGGCATTACTATAAACCGAAATAAAGTCGGTTTATAGAATGCCAATAGTCTTACATGCATTCCATAAACCGAAAGTCGTTCATTATGTCGGTTTATGGAATGTGGTGTACTATGCTCTTGTATTCTATAAACTGACTCTATTTCGGCTTATAGAATGCCAATAGTACTACGAATGGACGAATGAACGAATGATTTTCATTTATTAACCATTCGTTCATTTGGCTTTCGTTAGCTTAGCATTTTCGTTATTCGTTTTTCAAACGAATGAACGAAAATGCTATTTTCGGACGAAAATGCATTCGTCAGAAAACGAATGCACATGTCTAGACAGCATAGCCCTGTACCTCAGGTACAAACTAGTACCATATTTTTACATTTGCATTTGTCCATACTGTAATGTCATGATACCGATTTTGAGATCCAAACCCGCAGTCCTGTAACTTGTGGGTTCAAGGTCATGATAACACGCAGATAAAGGGGAGTTTTAAAAAAAACCTCTCCATGATGTTTAACAACTACCATTGTTAAAGAACTACTGTATTTACTTGACGAGCCCTCCTCAAGCTTTGGATAGTAATAAAAGAAGAAAAAAAAAGAAAAGAAAAAGGCCTGATTATAAGACAATCCTACGTGAAATAAAATCACTGTTCTTGCCCCTCACTCATATGCACATTTACACTGAATCATACACAACTACACTCTCCCACTCACTCATACACACAGACACATGTATGTTATTAAAATATGTGCAGGAGTGGGGGTAATACTGTAGGGGTTTTAAGGACAGATAGGGCTTTCTTTTCAGACCATCTTTTAGGATACGTAGCCCTTTGTTTATTCTTTAAAATGTGGCTGCGAGTGAGAGGGAGGATTTAGACAACTCAGTGCTCACAGAAAACTAAATTGTCATTTACTGCATGTGATCTCTGTAGTTTGATTTTCACAGTGATCACATTTATGCATTAAAAAAATTGATGGATGATCCTGGTCTGCCTTAATCTTAAAGCAACCAGGATCAACCCACGTCCTCCACCCCCACGAATTTGGGGGCGGATGGCTGCAGATTGTGGAAAGACCCTAGGCTTGTCAAATACTCTATGAAATTACTGGGACAGCAATAAAAAAAACTATATATAAATGAATATTAAATCATAACTGGGTTGCACAGAGTGTTGAGCTCTTGGACCTGGACTGAGGGCCAGCCAAGCTTGTAAGGCAATGTCTGTGCAGAGTACCGTATTTGCTCGAATATGTCTTATATTCAAGGTCGTCTTATAGTCTTACCTCAAATCGAGGTCAGACTAAAAGACAGGGATCCAGGTCCCCCGCAGCCGGTGGATGTCTGCGCGGGGATTTCTATGATGAAGCCGTCCTTCCGGCTTCATAAAAGTCCCAGCGGAAGTGCCGGGCAGCAGCGGACGATGTCTGTGCGTATCGTGCAGACATCCTCCGGCTGCCTCCACTAGGCACCAGGGATATTTGGGCAGCATGGAGGATGTCTGTGTCTGTCATAATAGTCGAAATTGTTGGGCAGCATGGAGGATGTCTGCACGTATTGTGCAGACATCCCCCTGCTGCCCCCACTAGCCACCAGGGAAAGAAACAAGGTGAGGGGGAGGGGGAGGGAGAGACAAGGGGAGGGAGGGGGGAGATGGAGACAAGGGGAGGGGGGAGAGACAGAGACAAGGGGAGGGGGGAAGAGACAGAGACAAGAAGAGGGGGGGAGACAGAGACAAGCGGAGGGGGGAAGAGACAGAGACAAGAAGAGGGGGGAGAGACAGAGACAAGAAGAGGGGGGAGAGACAGAAACAAGGGAGGGGGGGAAGAGACAGAGACAAGGGGAGGGGGGAGAGAGAGAGAGACAAGGGGAGGGGTGAGAGAGAGAGAGACAAGGGGGGGAGAGACAAGGTGGAGGGGGGGGGGAGAGAGAGAAAAGGAGGGAGGGAGGTGGAGAGAGAGAAAAGTTTGGGGGGAGGGATAGACCGATAACACGGGGGGAGAGAGAGGCAGCATTGGTACATAAAAGGAAATAAAAACAAGAATTGCATTTGTTTTATATCATATTTTTTAATTAAATAGCAAAAAGCAATTTACATGTGAATATATACAAGTTGAACTTTTTTCCTATAGGGTAGTCTTATATTCAGGCTTTTTGTTTTTTTCCTAAAGGAATATCCAAAGTTTGGGGGGTCGTCTTATAGTCAGGGTCGTCTTATATTCAAGCAAATACGGTAATATTGTTGGAGCTCTGAGGGTGATATAACCAACCTATGGCTGCTTCATGCAGTCTTTTAAACCTTTGGGGTAGCAGGCTCCCCTCTAGTCCTCTAGTACTAAATCCTCAAGCAACTCACAAAAGGATCACCCATCTAATCCTTTTGAAAGATCGAGGTGAACAATGCCGAAATGAATGAAGGCAAGATAAAACTCCCTCCCATAAAAGCTGTATAAACCGGATGAGGGGGCTCCCAAAATGGCCTCCACATGCTTAAACACAAATAGGGAAGGAGGGGAAAGTATTTTGCCCTGATGTTCCTATCATAAATGGGGGGGGGGGGGGGGGGGGGAAGACAATCAGAAGCCATGCCATCCCCTAGCTTCATCACTATGGGTAAGTAATTATAACTCCCAACCACTGTGGGGGAGTAATAATGGGCAAGCCTCTGGCCTATTTCTGTTGGGGGCTAAGAGCTATTTGGCAGGCTCACAGTCCCGTTAACAGTAGGTAGGGCTTGCTCCAAGTACCATTTCTATTTTGGAGGGGAGGTCTTTTCAATTAATGGAGATGAAGATGGGGTCAGAGATAGACTTTGGAGAGGTAGTGGGAGAGGGAGGTTAACTTTTTTTTTTTAGTGAGTAGAATGAGAAAGTTAAAATGGGAAGTCACTTTTTATTTTTACTAAGCCACATTGCACCTCCACTCACTATTCTTACATTTTATTGAATATACCCCAGATAGGTTGTTTGGGGAGCAAATACAGCACAGGTAGGCTGTTCAGGGGCAATGCTGGCACAGATAGGTTGTTTTGGGACAAATATGGCACAGAGAGGCTATTTGGGGGACTAACATGGCACAAGCAGGAAGTTGGGGGGCAAAGATAGCACAGAGAGAGAGACTGGTGGCAAGAATGGCACAGGGAGGCTGTTTGGAGACAAATATAGCACATAAAGGTAGTTTGGTGGCACAGATGGCACTGGCAGGCTGGCAGGCTGCTAGAATAAAAGATGGCTCAAAGTTTATGCAGTTACTGCTTATTGACATGATATTTAAAGTTAATGCATTTACTGCTCATTGTTATGGTATACAATATTTATACAATATTCAATTAATAGTTAATGCATTTACTGCTTATTTGCACAATATATTGTGGCTATTCACTAAAAGCCAGGATCGGAGGCAGTATCTCCAACTCCAACATCAGTGAGTCGTCCTCCCGCCTTGAATACTCCATGCTGACCTTGCCAAATGATATTCATTAACCAGTTTAACAAGACTTAGATGTGTGGAATACAGGAGAAATGGTGGGGAGCGAGGTTAAATTTGCATCCAATTACTTTCAATGGGGGAAAAAAAAGATGCTTTTCAGGCAAACTCCCACTGCAGCTAGATGCCTTTAAAAGTGGCCTTGATTAATCCCATAAAAGAAGACTTCGAAATTGCTAAAAGTGGTTTATATTTGCCTTCTTTTGGATCACCAACAGTAAACATTGAATAGGAAAAGGGTAGAACTGAATGGACGCAAGTCATTTTTCACCCCAAACTACTATGTAACTATGTAAGTTGAACATAGTCGCAAAATTCAACAATGTAAAAATTCTTTCCCCCATTTAAAAATCACTTTGACTTATCGGTGCTGGGAGCTGTCCAAATACTCCCAGCCTCTAAAATACATATGTATTATATTTTTATTATTTTGGGAGGTCTGGGACCTGTTAGAGCACCCCCAGACCCAGGTACTAAATAACGGAGGGGCAGCTCCTGCCCCTATTTATTTACAAGGGGCCAAGAACCATTTGGCCAGCCACATTAGTTTAGAGGGGGCTGAGAAGCATTTGGCAAGCTCTCAACCCTATTAATAATAGGGGGAAGGGCCTATTATTCCCCCTGCTCTCCATATGTATGTGGGGGCTGAGAACATTTGTACAGTACTTCGTCCCGATTATTAAAAGGGGACAGGAAGTGAGCATTTGGACAGCTCCTGGGATTTTTTTCATTCAATAAAATAAAAGTAAATGTTTTGCTACAGTTGTCCTTTAGTAAGCAAAGAGAATTTACCCTTAATATAGACCCTGGGGACGGGGCATACTTTGCACCACCCCTTGAAGAGCAGAAACTTTTCCCTCTGCACTTTTAACAGGAAGCTATGTACTATGTGCTATTAAAAACATCCCCTTTTCACATGAGGGGGTTGAAATATTGTGCCTGAGGGCCAAGGATGTTCAGTCCCCTCCTCACCATAAATGTATAAAAATTCACATGTACCAGTCTGTATCAGAAAGTAGGTTTGATTTCACAGTAACTGTCTGTTTGCTCAACCAGACCCTCATACATCAACAGTAATGTTTCATTTTTCAAACTTTATTGACACAAACATTTAACACTTCTTGACAAAATGTAGAAATTGTGCTTTAAATAAACATATTAACACTTTATACAAAGAAAGGCCCTCCTTGTAAAACCTTTACTGCCAGAATAGCCCTCTTTAACCCTTTTTCTCCTAGCGACATGCAGAATGGCCTAAATATAGCACCTTAACACGCAGTCCTAGAGGTAGATTTTTCCGGGCTAAAAAATGAGGTTCTTATTAGTTTTATTCCTGTTTCCCTAGTTTAAAAACTATAGCAGACAAGAATATCTCTGCTTTATAAAGGGAAAATAAGAGCAATATTGGGGCTTGGTGACTTGATCATATGAGTGCAGTACACCATGGTATTATTTTGGTATCTGGCAGCAGAATGGGAGCCATGAGTATTGAAAAAAAGAAAGTGCTGTGGTAATTAGACAGACAGTGCAAGGGCAAGTTCATGGAAGGGGCAGTTTCTGGTGTAGAAATGTGCATGCTAGGATGTACCTGGACACTAGAAAGGCAGGTAAAAGTTGTATTACAACTAGGACAATTAGGATTGGGCTCTCACCTCACCCATCTATTTTTCTCTACACTCCTCATATTTTCCCCAACCTCTGTTCTACCTTTTCCTCAGCTACCTATTTCATGCCTTGTTTAGTAAATCTTGGCAGGTAGATATGTTGTAATGAGGATAAGTGATTGGGTAAAATGTGTACAATAAGGAAGAAGAGACCTAACAAGTAAGGAGACTGGATCGACATAAAGCAGTAGCATGTTGGCATATGCCTCTGAAAGAATGTCAGATGCACCGACCCCGCTTGTTGGGATGAATTAATAAACCAACATCAACCCCCAGTCCTTAGACCCCCGGCTGAGGTTGAGAGCCAGGGGCCAGGGGGGTTCACGTGATTCGGACAAGACCTCTTCTCCCACTCCACATCTTCACTGTGAGGTCACTGCATGGCAAGAGGGCAGAAAACAAATGTTCAGTTTCATTATACTTATACATGTCAGGGAGGGAGCAGACATTATAGGTAGACTGATCTATCTCACCTGTCAGATCTCTCTTTATATAGAGGTGAGTGTCCCATACCTTAAATGAAGGGGGTTGGGGCGGCACGTTCGTTATAAGGGGGGTTGTTAGAGGAAAGATGGGGAGGTGAGAGATGGAGGGCAGACTACGGAAGGCTAGTGGCACGACCCTTGATCGCCAGAACCCGTCGTGGGAGACACGGAGTAAGGCCAGGAACATAGACCCACAGCTTGACCCGGCAGTCACTGAGAGAAAAATTAGGGACACAGACAGAAAGGGGAGGGGAGTGGAATTTGGATAGAAACAAAAAGAGGGAGACATAGTGGATAGGATAGGGAAAGGAAGGGAAGAAGGGAGTAAAGAAAAGAAATTAAGGCACGTTAGTAATAGAGAGAAGAAAACAGAGAAAGGAGAAAAAGTTAGGGTAAGAATGGGAACGAAATGGAGACTTCCCCCACAGGGATGGAAATAGACACAAGTAGTTTCACCTACAGCCCTCCCCTTGCATCCATATTGTAAATACTCACCTGGATGCAGTGAAGACATGGCGGCTATTAGCACACATAGCATTGATAGGGCTCTCGTGACCTTTGACTTCTCCAATAGGTGTGAAATTTTCCATATTCCAAACCTTCAGAATACCTCCACGACAACCACTGAGCATCATGGGACGACCTGGCACGAAGCCCAATGCACAAACCCAGTCTCTGTGTGCGTTAGGTACTTGCTGCACAAATATCAATGACATATTAAATTACAATTGCAGAACAAGGTTTTAAAATTGCAGTCCATGATGGGCATAAACACATCAACTGGGATATTCACCATAATTCACTCTTTATTTCAACTGACATTTTGCAAAAATAGTGGGAAAAAAGTTTATTCAATTCAGCTATTTTGGCCCGAATGTTTTATCATATCTTTTAGAAAATAGCCGTTCACTGCTTAATGAATATACTCCAAATTAGTTGTTTGATTACATGTCAGTTAAAGCAAACTTTAAAAAGTTTAAACTCAGCTGTATAACTTGCAGACGATGGAATAGAGAACCAGTTATAATTGCCCTAGTTTTGTAAGACATATAATAAATATATCTATTCTGAAACAATATGTTGTATCATTTTCTCATCTACACGGATGCATGATTTCATAGAATGTTTCTATTATTAATAATCATACTTGATTTTTAGCATTACAAATGCAAATAAAAATCTAGTTATTGATTGGCTCAAAAAGATCACCTGTGTGAGCTCATGTTGTTGCAGATCCCACTTCTTGATACCATTGTCACGTGATCCACTACAGAGTATGCCATTATGTACCGCTAAGCATTCAATACCATCATAATGTGGAGGCTCAAGGTTATAAGTGGGAGGAACACTCCCTCCCCATCCCGAGTGGAGCTCAAACATCTATAAAATGAAGAGTGATAGATAATGCATGTTATTTACTACAACTGAACTGGAAAAAAATCATGAATAGTTCTAAAGATAGGCAAGGTGGGAAAGTTTCATTGCTTAATTTTTGCAGTTCACATGGAAGATCAGTGAAGAGCACCAAATGTTATGGTAAAAGTATGAAACAACATAGAGTTACATAATGAAAATACATTTAAAGTAACATCAACAAACTTATTAGTGGGGGAAGGTAAACATTGAGTGGGAAATGAGATTAAAAGGAAATATATTTGAAATTAAGGAAATTATTCTAAATAGACTGGTATAAGATTATAAAAAGTGTGGCACCTTGAGATAATGGTCCTTGGAGCCAGTGATTACAAGATCACGACCACTCTGCGTTTTACTGACCGTTAAACACATGACAGGAGCCATGTGACCTATTAGTTTTCCAATGTGCTGTAACCTGCAGGGGTATAAAAGGTATTCCAGTTAGTCCTCTAGGAAATTGCTGTCCAGCTAGGATGAAAATGTACCTCAGAGTGTTTTGTATGACCCACATCTTGCATAAAAACCTCACACGATCCACTTTTCACATAGTGTTTAGGTCCAAATTACATGCTTATAAATGGCCGGCTGCAAATCTATTTTCTTTATTCCTACCTACTAGCCTTCCCCTCTACCCTTCGTGTCCATAACAGAAGTCTTTAATTCATTTATTTCATCTCCATTTACATTATCACAACTTCAGCTGATTCAAAGACTTACAGAATTTAGCCACGGGTAACTAGAATTTACTAACTAAATAGCAATATTGTGCCCCCTCAAAATCAAGGTGACAGGGGCAAACTTTTTTTTCTATTCAGTCTTGTTGTATATGGAAAATCAGATAAGGCTACAATGTCCTCCTTATAATGACTATTTTTTTTATTTTTTCCCTATTTTCTTTCAAAATCTTTTCCTTGAAGTTAAATGAATGGATGGACACTTCAATATTATCTCCTAAAATATTTGACCTATATAATACATCTTTGTTGCTTTTTTATCTTTTTGATTGTTATATTTAAATATCTAGGTGTTTCCCCATTTATAAGATATATATCGACCCAGATGGTAGTATGAATTATGGAAAATCTTGCTTAGTTCTTTCTTTATTAACCTTAGAGGGAGAAGAATAGGAAAGTTATATTGGAGGATAGTGATATAGAAGGGTTAACATTTAAGAAAACAGGCAGACGGTCAGTCTTCTGGTTCGAAATTATATATTTGTTTATGTTGTTTTATAGGTTCATAATTATATCCTTGTTTATGTTGTTTTATATTGTGAAATAGCAAAATAGAATTTGTCTATTAAGATGGTGTATAAAAAACAGAATATTATGTGTTTGTTTGATTATCCTTGTGTATTTGAATACTCTCTTCTTTTATATGTTTGTATTAGTTATATAAATATAAATTTGCTAAATAAAGTAAATAAATAAATGGCTGCAAACATTCAAAAGTAAAAAAAAACACTGCTCGAGTACAATTCCATTACCATTTATTTATTTGTTTATAAAGGTTCACAGCAATACCATTTGAGAGGGAGCTAAACTGTAAGGACATTATGGGTATTTATTACAGTCTTGCATAACTGTAATATATTGCAGTCATGTAAGACATATATCCCATCTCCCATTGGTTGTGCACTATTCTGCTTTATAATAAAGCCACACATCAGACTCTGCACACAAAACATATACAAACCTGTTCAGCTCCCACGCCCTCACTGCATTCCCTGCTGCAGTGTATAGAATAGTACCATCTGGGTTAAGTGCAATCTGATTAATTTGCAACTCCCCAATGGAGCTGCTTGCTGACCTGAGACCCAGGCCAGAGCAGGCATCGCCTGATAGCACCTGTCCCGATGACCTGAGAATGAGAGGACACTTTGTAACTAATTATATTGAAGAGAATGTAGTAATCAATATAATGGTGCTACTCAGAACTTACAGCAGTGTCCTCACACATCGAGCAGGGTCACGAATATCCCAGACCCGTACACAGGAAGAAGATGCAGTAAGCACCAGGCCAGACTGGGGACAATGTTTCAGAGATACCACATTATGTGGGTGACCACGTAAGGAGCCAATTTCCTGTCCTGTTACCAAGTTCCACAGCTTGCAGGTGCGATCTGGGAGAACCAAGATGAGATCATGATAGAGACCAGTACATTCCCCTCACAAAAATGTAAAAACAACACCTACTTTGACTAATAACAAACATATCATACACAGTTATTTTCTGAAATTTCTTTCAGGTTTGGGTATACCAATGGGTTTTATACATAGTATATCTTAAAAAACAGTACCAACAGCATTCACAATCTTCTGTACTATGGTATTAATGAATGTGGTGAAGACCACTACCTTGGCATACCCATTTACTTATTCTACACAGCTTGTACCTTTTGATCCAGTAAATAGTAGCTCCTCTGTAGCATCCACACAGAGAACTGGCTTTGTATGGCCCTCTGCCACAGCAACACACTGCAATGGGGCCATCCTGGCACCTTTAACACCCCCTACAGGGCTAATCACACCCCTGTGTGGTAGAAAGTAAGTGATTTAAGAGAACACATATACAAATTACTACATTTGATCTCTACAGATCTACTAGGCTACATTTTACAGTCACACAGCATAACAAATGAATCCTATTGTCAATTATACTGTATACATTCAAAACATGAGCACAGTATATATCAGATGCCACGTGAATGTATCTAATTGTCCATGCAACATATCAAAATGCTTCTCTGTAGTCAAAAATAAATAAATGCCATACCCCCAAAACTTCAAAAGCAATGCAATGCCAGGAACAGTTGGGGAATTGAAAGCTAGTATACTTCTGAGACATGCAATTAATGGTACCCAGAGGTATAGAATCAGAGGGTAAAGCTTTCTTGTGCAGAAGAATCTAACTTATGATATAAATCAATATAATGTGCGGCAGGCAGCTCTAGTGTATTAGACAAAGGTGAAGATGGGAGGCAGAGGATGTAAGAAAAGAAGGGGGTATTTAAAACAGGAGGAACAGATGAATGATGGAAAGAAAAAGAGAATAGAATAAGATGGCACTAAACTGGTTGAAGGTCGACTCTAGGTGCTTTAATTCAAAACACATTCTCTGGAAAGGTTTTGCACATAGAAATGTGTTTAATTCAGCTCCATAACTCCCGTATAAATTTAGGTCTAGTTCCAGCACTGTTAGTTACAATAAAACATTTCTTCAAAAAATGAAATGGGAAGTGACTTCACTTAAACACAACTCATTAAATGTGGAATAACCTTTAAGAAATCATCAAATATTGCACCAGTCTCCAATTTGGCAATTTTTGTAACAACTCTGTTACTTTACATTTCCCTCCAAACAGCACAAGCTAAAGACACTCTAGTATGCCATGGTTGGCCTATGGGATATCACAGATGGAGCCTGTGTAAAACTTGAGGATTTCTGGAAGGCTATTCCACATTTGAGAAGCTGTGAGTTATTCCACATTTGAAAATTTGCTTTGACTGAGCTGTAGTGAAGAAATCCAACTGGAAAAAAGCGGGACAGATGCTGACCCTCTTTCTGCATCTCTAGGGGAACTTCCTCTAACTTAAGGGTTAAAAAACATGTCCCCCGCCTCCAACGTGAACCGGCCATGTAACTTAATAGATCTAAGCGGGTTTATTCTCTGCTGTGTCTCACAGCTGAGACACAGAAGGACTGTTGGCTGGCGTGTACTGTAAATCCAAATCAGAGCCTTGTCTGATCAGAGTCTGCAGAGTGCAGGGGCCTCTATCTGCTGGGATCAGCAGAGGGGACCTAGTTCTGATGCCATGCAAAAAACAGGCTGCAGGTCTTAGGGTAAACTGGCATGTACTGTGAAAAGTACATGCCAGTTTATCCTCACATTAGGGACAATTAGCTTTTCACTTGTGCTTCTATATTAGTAATAAAGTTTAGTGTCTCTTTAATAATTGCTCATTTCATATGTTATGTATTGATGATTTATCAAGTTTTCCCCCAAGAGTGTTTTACTGATCATGGAAGTGTTTATACAGAGTACATTTTTTATTTACTGTTGATTTGGAGTCATAATAAATATTACTGGCATGTGTGGTATTTTCTAGAGTTTGGTAACTTCAGTATAAAATCTCTGCTTTTATTTATCTACATATATTTATGTATTGATTTTTTTAAAAGTGTTTTGGTCATTTACAAGCACTAAGTAGTTCACATTTGGCGAGCAGCAATACTTTGGTTCTACTGATTTGTTTGTTTGTTGGCCAAGCAAGACATAAAAATATTACCAGCAGGGAAGTAATGGATGATGAGTGCAAGAGAGGATCAACCAATGAAAATGGAAGTAAACAGAGTCTGAATAGAAAATGCATCAAATAAGTGTTTTACAAAAATAACAGTAGGAGAATGGAGAGTTCAGCACTAAGGACAAGATAGCATCAGGGAGGTGAGACAACTTAGCACATGCACAACAGGCTGAGATGATGCGGTACCTGGAGGCCTCGGAGTAAGAGCAGTCACTCTCATCAGACCTAGAGAGAAAGTTCAGGGTTAGAAAGAAAGAGGATGGAAATGTTACCAGGTTACTAGAAAGGGACACACGTAATGGAGGAGAGACAGTATGATGTGAGAGAATTGATTTAGAATGAATGGCATGGATAATCATACTTATCCAATGATGCTCCTGTGCTCTGACTGCTAGTTAATCGAGAAAATACATTTTTGTCGTTTCGAGTCCGCATGGGGGGAGAGGATGGAGGTGTCAGATTGGAGTCCATGGCCCTGTGGTTTTAAAGTTTTGAAAAAAATAGACATTGTTTTTGTGATTATAGCACAGCATATACATCAATAGATCCGCTACAATATCTGAAAGTAAACCATTTGTAATCACATGGCTAATGCCTCCTGTATAGTACATGACAGGAAAGGAAATAAGTCTCAATTACACCTCCTGTTGTAACTACTGTATCTCCTTGCTGAGAATAGCTTTCCTTATGTGAAGTTTAACTGTAATTCCACTAATTGCAGCATTGACATTTTCAGTATACCTTTACTATATCTCTTCCTACTGGTCCAATCAAATTCCTAAGCATTTGTTTCTAGTATGCTCCTTTAATGCAAATACTTTAAATATTTATTTTAAATGCAGGTATTGGTAATCTCCATCTGATACCTCCAACTGCGTTCATTGCAACGATCTTCATAACTGTTTATTGCATTATTACCTGGGTTGACCCCTGTCATAGGACTTTCTGCGTGTCAGTGGTGATGTATTTGAGCCTCGAGATTGTCTGGGGCTGATAGAAGAAACAAGAAAGTATTGGACTACGGTATATGGTTTGAACACAAAGGGAGTTATGTATAAACATGCAACATTCTAAAACGTGATCTAATCAGCAGGAACATTCCACTGGTTTCTATGGCGACTAGACCACTTTTATAACGTTGTCTCTGACCTTTATACATAACCTGATACTGCTCTTTAAATGTGTTATTAGGACATGAGGACCAGTGCCAGCCCTGATACATCACAAATGTAAACAAGCTTCACAAATCATTTTTATACTTTTCATATTACGTTATTATTTTCAAAACTATATTGGTTATGAAAAGGAGGTCCAGTTTTCCACAAAGAACAATATATAACTTGTGTGGGTAGACTAAAAACATCACTGATATAGTCACATTCATGAGCAGTGAGCCATTGGTTTATTATTATTATTATTATTATTATTATTATACATCCAATAAGATACTCAACCCAATAATTTTAGGACCTAACAATTTATGCTGGGTGACCAAAAATCCAGATTTCCAATAAATTGAATATACAGTTTTAGTATCCCTTATCCAAAATGCTTGGGACCAGAAGGATTTTGGATAATGGATCATTTTCACCAATATTGTATATTAAAGCCTCTCAGGGTCCATGAAATACAGTAGTATCAATGCAAATAGAGCAAATACATCACTGTTACTCTGATGTGAGGCATTGTTGGGAACCTGCCATTGCCATGTCAGGCCTGCATACGTGCCATTGTATTACCCTTTGTGGGCGTGGGGGAATCTGCGCATGCATGTAAAGGCTATATCACAGATTAAGGGGGCTGGACACTGAATGAACTGTTGTGCGCTTGAATTCTGACAGGTAAGTGTGGAATTTTCAACATGTGGCAAGATCCCCAAAATTTTGGGATAACAAATTTCTAGACAAGGTATACTCAACTAAAAAACAACAAAATATATATAAGTTATAGAAAATAACTGGCACCTTTTATGTAATAAAATGTTCGTTTTAATACAGCTTTTATCAAAGCTATTTTTGTGTGTGCAAGCTTTATCCATGATGCAGTTTTCTGGGGCACTGCAAGGTAAAAATCAAGACACCAGTTTTATCAACGAGAATATAAATATATAAATTAGTCTGTATATATTTGGAATTTGTGTCCAACTGCGACCCTCTATTTGCTGCTAAACTACAAATCCCATAATTCCCCACTAACTTTCTAGAATGGCATTGAAGTATGGTAGCTGTAGTCCAGAGGGCCGCAGTTGGACACCTAGACTCTATATGTATGTGTGTATTGAGTATTTATATATATATAAAACAATCAATAAAAGCAAAGAGCTCCACATGTGTGAAATTGACACAATGTAAAAACAAACACAGTTACACTTTCCTATAACAGAATATATCATACTATATATCATACATTTACATCAATTGATCATGTTGATCTTATTTAGTACATAGAACAAAGCGTATCTTTAGTAAGCTTTGTACATCTTCAAAAATTCTTAAACTTGAATATATAATAGAATTGTTACATTTTAATTATTATTATTTCACAGTAAGTAGTCTTTTATCTAAGGTCACTTTGGACTTACAAGGTATTTCCACGTATAGGAAGTGTTAAGCTATATGACCCTCGACTACGTGGAGAACCAGTGGAAAATCCACCAACATCTTCCAGAATATCAGTCAGTGAAGCCAGGGATTTGGTAATGTTTCTTGTAGAGGCATCTAGCAATGGACTCAGAGACTCAGCAGATACAGCCTTTACTTGCCACGAAAGACGGGGTTCACCCTGTGAAAGGACACACTACATTTAAAACAACTCGAGGTCTCAGGTGGTTAATATGCTTTCTATGTAAACTGGGGACTAATACAGCCATTTAGAGGCCTGAGAGCAATCTAGGAACATATTGCATTGTATTTATTTTGTGAGTTTTTGACTAGCTTCTGTTGTCACCCAACACAAACATGCACATATTACGGTAAGACAAAGGTTCAGCTAAGGAACCAAAACATTTTTATTTGTATATACTGATTTACTTGGATTTTTCATAACAGATAGATTGACTGATACAGGAAACCAGACACTCATTTTTGTTAAAAATAAAAAATAGCTCAACCAAAAGTCACTCACGGTCTACACTTATAACTCCCCAACTCCAAACGTATCTACACCTTGATATCTTTCCCCATTGAGTTTCTTGATCCCAGCAAAGATGGTCCTCTACCTCCTCATACAAAATACATTGTTTACTCATCTCTCTAACTGTAATTAAATATTTCCTCCTAGAGAAAAATCAAACGTGTAATGCAACCTTATTGATGTGTATCAGGTAACTACTGTATCTATCCTCAAATACACTATATGGATAAAAGTATTGGTACACCTGATCATTACACTAACGAGGACTTCGCATTCAAAATACATAAATATTAATATGTAGTTGGTTCTTTGTAGCTATAACAGCTTCCACTCTTCTGGGAAGAGTTTCCACAAGATTTTGGAGTGTTTCTGTGAGCATTTTTGCCTGTTCATCGAGTAGAGCATTTGTGAGGTCAGCCACTGATGTTGGATGAGAAGGTCTGGCTCACAATCTCCATTCCAGTCCATCCCAAATGTGTTCGATGGGGTTAAGGTCATAGCTCTGTGCAGGCCATTCAAGTTCTTCTTCACCATGCCTTTATGGACCTTGCTTTGTGCACTGGGGCACAGCCATACTGTAATAGAACACATCCATCCCCAAACTATTCCCAGGAAGTTAGAAGCACAGCATTGTCCAAAATGACTCGTATGCTGAAGCATTAAGATTTCCTTTCACTGGAAGCAAGGGGCCTAGCCAATCCCCTGAAAAACAGCCCCATACCATTTTCCCTTACAGTTAGCACAATGCGGTCAGACAAGTAAAGTTCTCCTGGCATCAAACCCAGACTGCAAAACAGTGAAGCTTAAGTTGTCACTCACAGACCACGTTTCTACTGGTCTAGAGGTCAGTGGCGGCATTCTTCACACCACTATGCTCTGCCATTGAAACCCATTCCATGAAGTTCCTGCCACACAGTTAATGTGCTGATATTATTGTGGAAGTTTGGAACTCTCGAGCTATGGAATCAGCAGAACATTGGTGACTTTTATGCACTTAAAGCTTGGTTACCTCAGCCCAAAATGTGTGAAGTTACTGCATGCCAAGGCAGTGGTGTATTTTGGTTTTGTGCTGCCCTAGGCAGACAAATTTGGGGCACCCCCCCTACCCACGATGCACACCCATGACATGACCCATAACCCACGTTGCACACCAAGGACATGCCCCATCACCCCATTTACATGCCTCTATCACCCCATTAAATACACATTGCCAATATTATTTGCCCATAATATGCCCCAGCTAATTGCCCAATAATATGCCAGTATCATTTGCCATTAATATGCCCCAGCCAATTTGCCCAATAATATGCAAGTATTATTTGCCATTAATAAGTCACAGCCAATTTCCCCAATAATATGCCAGTATTTGCCATTTAATCAGCCCCTGCCAATTTGCCCAATATTATGCCAGTATAATTTGCCATTAATATTCCCAGCCAATTTGCCCAATAATATGCCAGTGTTATTTGCCACTTAATGTGCCCCTGCCAATTTGCCCAATTATATGCCAGTGTTATCTGCCATTTAATATGCCCCTGGTAATTTGCCCAATAATATGCCAGTGTTATTTGCCATTTAATGTGCCCCTGCCAATGTGCCCAATAATATGCCAGTGTTATTTGCTATTTAATGTGCCCCTGCCAATTTGCCCAATAATATGCCAGTGTTATTTGCCATTTAATGTGCCCCTGCCAATTTGCCCAATAATATGCCAGTGTTATTTGCCATTTAATGTGCCCCTGCCAATTTGCCCAAAAATATGCCAGTGTTATCTGCCATTTAATATGCCCAGCCAATTTGCCCAATTATATGCCAGTGTTATTTGCCATTTAATATGCCCTGCCAATTTGCCCAATTATATGCCAGTGTTATTTGCCATTTAATATGCCCCTGGTAATTTGCCCAATAATATGCCAGTGTTATTTGCCATTTAATGTGCCCAGCCAATTTGCCCAATTATATGCCAGTGTTATTTGCCATTTATTAAGTCCCAGCTAATTTGCCTAAATCCCCCCATTTCCCCAGCACTTACCTTTCCCTGGTGGCTAGTGGCAGGTAGCATGGTCCCCTCCATGCTGCCTGTTCGGCTCCCAGGCTATTGTGCCGACAGGTCACGTGACCCGGCGCGCGTATGACGTCAGCGCGCCCGTCACGTGACTGTCGGCACTTCCGTGTCACACTGCACGGGGAGCCGAACAGGCAGCACGGATGTTTCTCTGTGCTGCCTGTTCGGCTCCCCATGCAGCCTGGCAGGCAGAGCGAAGGTGAGGGGGGATCTTCTTTTTTTAAAGGGCCGGGTTTTTTATTTATTTGTTTACATTTTTTTATTTATTTTTTCAGTGCTGGGGGGCGCCCCCCAAAATTTGCCGCCCTAGGCATCCGCCTAGGATGCCTCGCGGTAAATACAGCACTGTGCCAAGGGGTGCTCTGCTGAGAATTTTTTTTTTGAGGAGAAGCCCACTCCTCTTCACAGCAAAACCAGTTAAGCAAAGATGAAGTCCATTGGCCCTCCAGACAAAAGAAGAAATTGCATAAATATTTTTATTAGGACCTTGGTCAAGTTGCGTACATAACTTATTTGAGTTCTTTTTTATAAAATTTTTATCATTTTTTCAAGGTTACTATTTTAAGATGAACAAAGTTATAATAAAATATTTTTCTATTTTTTTAAATGACTTTGTCTGGAGTGCTGTTGGACTGTGTGGTTTTCTGCTTCGTTGCTTTGAAACGCTTCCACTTTCCAATAATAACACGTATGGTTGACTGTGGAATAACTATCAGGGATGAAATTGAACAAACTGACTTATTTCAAATGTGGCATCTTATCACAGTACCACGCTTGAATTCCCAGAGCTCTTCAGAAGGACCCATTGTTTTCACAAATGTTTATAAATGCAGACTGCATGGCTAGGTGCTTGATTTTATTCCCCTGTGGCAATGGGTCTGATTTGAACACCTGAATTCAATAATTAACAGGCGTGTCCCAATACTTTTGTCCATATAGTGTATATTCATTGCAGTGTAACTCACTAAAACAAGTGACTTTGATGAATAACAAAGCTAAGGAAAGCTATATTTTAAATAACTAATCCATGTGGGCTGTGTCTTTTAAAACACCATTATTATTTGGTACTACATTTGTCTAGTACTTGTACCAGTTCTGCTTTTCTCAGGTCATGTAGGAACGGCATGTGGCTCTACTTCCATGCTAACTTTTCCCTGTTAACCCAGCAATGTCTGATAAGCAATCTCCATTGACTTGCATGGTTACTTGGTACGGGAAGTTACAGAGAAAAAGAAATTATAGAACCTCTAGGATTGGTACATTTGTATGGTGATTAAGTAAAATGAATGGGGTTCACATAGATAAACTGTTATATATTAGATTTACCTTCCACTTGAAGTCATCTTGACTGTATGATCCTTTCATGGAAAATGAGAGAGACGTGCTGGGGAGAGAACCAATGTATTACAAAATGAGAAAGAGCGTATGAAACAGATGTATGGAAAGTATTTATAGCACTATCTCACCTTCCTTCAGACACTTGGCTGAGTTCTGACACCTCTTCATCTGTGCTGGCATAGCCATTCTCTGAGAATGGGGAGAATATCATGAGCACAATTTTCATTGTATTTCAAAATTATACATATAATTATGTAGTCAGGTGTGAAAAGATGCTGTAAAATTAAGAATGCTTTCAGAAATAAATATGTTAGCTTATTTTTTTTATCATTTAACAAAATGCAAAGTGAGTGAAAAAAAAAAAGATCTAAATCAAAACACCCTTTGCCTGCAAAACATCAATTCCAGGTACCCTTGCACACAGCTTATGGAACCTGGCAGGCAGGTTGTCCCTAAAAGGTTTGAGAACTAGCCACAGTTGTTCACTGGATTTAGGCAGCTTCAGACTTAAGCCCAGACAGAATCAATGATGTTGAGATCAAGGCTCTGTGGGGGCAATACCATCATTTCTAGGACATTTTTGTTCTGCTTTAGGTCAAAGATAGTTCTTAACGGCTGTATGTTTGGTGGTCATGCTGCAGAATACATGTGGGGCCAATCAATACTCAAGTATCTTCCTGTACTTCTCAGCATTGAAGCCTTCATTAATTTTGACCAAATTCCCCCCTCCATTTGCGGATATGCACCCCTAAACTTGCAAGGAACCTCCACTATGCTTCACTGTTGCCTGCAGACATTCATTCTTTTACCACTCTCTAGCCCTTTGCCGAACAAACTGCCTTCTGCTACAACCAAGTTTAGTCACTTTTCCTTGTTTCAGTGTAGGTGGTATGGTTTTTTGGCTGAAAGTATTCCATGAAGACTACGTCTGATCAGACTTTTCCAGACAGCACACGGATATACCAGGATTCCACTGGTTTCTGGGAATTCTCTGCTTATGGCACTGCTGGACATCTTCCGATTGTTAAGGGAAGTAAGCATAATGTGTAGTTCACCTGCTGCCCTAAGTTTCCTCGGCTGACCACTGCATCTACGGTCCTCGACGTTGCTCGCTTCTTTGTGTTTCTTTAAAAGAGCTTGGACAGCATATATGGAAATCCCCATCTGCTTTAATGTTTCTGCTGGGAGAGATCTTGTTGATGCACTATAACTAACTTGTTTCTTGGTGCTGTGCTCAGCCTTGCCATCGCGTATGACTTTTGACATTAAATCTTGTTAGCTGAGTTTGGCTGTTCCTCACCCACTTTTATTCCTCCTACACAGCTTTTTTTGTTTATGTAAGTGATTGTGTTTCAACCTACATTTTAAAATTGATTTGTTTGCTATAACTGTTTAATGATACATTTGACTATATGCCTACAAAATCCCTGACTTTGTGCAAGTGTACCAGGAAGAATGTATGCTGTTTTGAAGGCAAAAGGTGGCCACACCAAATATTGAATTCATTTAGATTTTTTTTCTGTTCACTCGCTTTGCATTAATTGGTTTTGCTTATATTTTTTCACACCTGCCAAAAGGTTTTGCACTGTACTATAAATATTTTTTATTATTTATATATTCATTTTTTTAAATTAATTATTTAACTAGGGTAGTTTTGTACAATACAGTAGCAAATAGGGCAAAACACACTTTAGTCAGGTATATTTAAATCACAATAGTATTGTTTATTGTAACAATTTTACAGAACATCGCAAAGTGACAAAGTACGCTATAAAATATCCAATAATAAACAATACTATTATGGTTTCAATATACCTGAGTGGAGTGCTTTTTGCCCTATTTTGTATTTTTTCGTATATTTGGAGTGGGGTCTCTGTATAGCACCCACTCGCCTATCTACACAATATTGTGCACAGGTTTTTTTTAAAAGATAATAGAACCCCTACGCGTTTCCTCTCTTGTTTCACGATGTTTAAAAAATCCTTAAAAAGTGAAAACACCCAACGCCTGCAGTCTACATCGTGCACAAAAAACAGCCATAGCAGGGTTTTTATTTTAAACAAAACAGGAGAATTTAAACCCCTGGCGGCAACTGGAAAAAAAGATAAAAGTTTTATTTTTTTCTTACAACAGAAGGGTATACTACGGAAATAGTTGACCCCAAATGAGCTATACCTGCCAGCAAAACTTCAGCTAATTTTTATGTGACATAAAAAAATAAATACAAAAAACCCCACATACTTTGCTATATGAGGCACAGGTCACAGTGTGTTTACTGTGTCACATTAAACTGCCAGCTTAGACCTCTGAGAAAGCTCCAAAGGCTGAAATGCGTAAGGTTGCTGGCAACCTACAGCACTATGCTTTCTTTTATAAAAACTGTGAATATTATTGTATTTGTTAGCTAAACTATATTTATTAAAGTGAAATATTATTGCTTTGAAACAAACGTGTTACCTTAGATATCTCTCTATTTTTCTCTGTAAGAGCATTGCTTTCTCCCACCTCCTGGGTGACAAGATAAGCCACTAGTATCACTGCAGCTTTTCATACCTAACCTTTCCCTGTTTCCTGTCTTGCACACATATAGCTACATCAAGTTTGTAATCCAGAAAAGGGTTCAACATATACAACTATATAACATAACCATACTAATATTCCTACTCATTTAAATGAGTACACATTCCGTGTGGCCTTCATCACTGTGCAGGGAGATGGTAAATTAAGAGACTCAAAATAGCAGTAATGTTTTGGAGCTTGACTACAAAAAAAAAAGTATAATAAAAATAGCATATGCTTATTGTGGAAGAACAGTTCCTTTACTGTAAATGTGAGCATAGCAGGAGAGCTTAGGACTTAAAATAAATCCCTTAAAATTACAGGATAAAAAAAAAGTCTGATGCTATTAAAGAAAAAAAATGAAAGAAAAGAAATAAAAGGAAGTCAAAATAAAGAGATATGTGAAGCATGAGAAATAGAGGCCTCGGGTAACCCAGATAAATTATCCACAAGGCAGCCAACCAAGACAAACAATCAATGAGCATGTCCCAGTCATTTAGATAGAAACTGAAGAGAATCAGGACATCTCATTGTTTGAGCCAGAGGCATCTGTGTACAAGGAAGATGCTCGAAATCAGCAATCTCTACTATAACTCAGGCAAAAGCAGAGGCACTTGTTTGTTAAAACTGGAAAATACCTGTACATGATAGCATTAAAAGATCTGCATTTAAATTAGACAATGAAGAACAATCGAACATATAAAAAAAATCATCTGAATGAGGGCATCAGTATACAGAGAGAGATCTTTTCATCCTAACTTTCATATAGATCTTGTATCCACACGTCTTACTCAACATAGGGAATGTACAAGAGAAACAACTATGGTGATTGAAATTTAATTGGCTAGGACAAATGCAATACATCTCAGATGGAAAGTGAGAGAGAGCGAGTGTGAAGGGTTGGAAATAGAGGAAAAATGTATTCTATGCATGGTACTAGTCAAATTGAAATTGTAGCTATATCTAGTGTTTCCTAGTAACACCTGGGAGCTGCTGTGTCACAGTAACAGTATTCTCAAAGTGCAGCGCATGCAATTGTGTTACAGTCGTGTGCATTCTGGGATCTTGGGTTACCCCTTTGTGGGACAACTAGACTTTATTTTTAATTTGTGCTTCTAATATAGCAGCACAAGTGAAAAAGTAGTTGTTTCTAGCGTGCGGACAAACTGGCATATACTTTGGATAGTACATGCCAGATCATCCTTTGCCTGGCAGCTGCCATGCTTCCATGGGAAACAGGCAGCCTGGTCTGGTCGGTGACTGGCTCTCTGTTAATGAGTTGCCCCCTTTTCTGCAAAAAAGTACCGGCCAGGCTAATGTCTCCATAGACTTAACATTGGTCTGAAGCCAATTTATTACTGGCCTACCGCAGTGGCGTCCCGATGGGGGTGCGGGAGAACTTTTTTTTTTTCTGGCAGCTGCATCCGCTGGATTCGGCTGCCGGGAAAAAAAAAATAATATCAATGCTACCGGATGTGACGTTACGTCACATCTGGTGGCTGTGTTTCCCTCCTCCATGCAGGAGGGAAGACTGCACGGAGGAGATGGCCGGGGGCACAGTGCAGAGACAGAGTAGCAAATAAGGTAAGTACTGGGGAAAGGGGGGATATTGAGGGGTTAAATCCTGGCATATTGAGTGACAAATCCTGGTATATTGAGGGGTTAAATCCTGGCATATTGAGTGACAAATCCTGGCATATTGAGGGGTTAAATCCTGGCATATTGAGTGACAAATAATAGCATACTGAGTGACAAATACTAGCATATTGAGGGGTTAAATACTGTCATATAGAGTGACAAATACTGGCATATTGAGGGGTTTAATCCTGGCATATTGAATGGCTAAATCCTGGCATATTGAGTGGCAAAATACTGGCATATATTAAATGGGAGAATAATACTGGCATATTATTGGGAAAATTGGCTGTGACTTTTAAATGGAAAAATAATACTGGCATATTATTGGTACAAATTGGCTGTGACTTATTAATGACAAAACAATACTGGCATATTATTGGATAAATTGGCTGTGGCATATTAATGGCAAAATAATACTTGCATATAATTGTGCAAATTGTCTGGGTAAATGGTAAAATAATACTGGCATATTAAGCAAATTTGCTGGCTTATTAACGGCAAAATAATACTGGCATATTATTGGACAAATTGTCTGGCTTATTAACGGCAAAATAATACTGGCATATTATTAGCAAATTGTGGCTTATGAATGACAAAATAATACTGGCATATTATTGGGCAAATTGGCTGTGCCATATGTATGGGCAAACACTGGCATATTAATGGGAAAACTGGTTTATTTTAATTGGCAAAGTGATGCTGTGGCATGGTCTGTGGTGCAAAATAACATGTACTATGAGGTAAGTGACACTGGCTAGTTCTGTGGGGCAAAGTGACACTGTGGCATGCCAAATAATGTAGCTGCAATTTGAGTGCAAGCCAAGTGCTGTGAGAGCAATATGGTTGTATGGCAAGTTCCGTGGGCACTGTATGGTGCTGTGTTAAGTGCTTTAGGTGCAATGTGGGCGCAGAAGAAGGGATTAAAAACATGGAATGCAATTTTTCAACAACATTTTTATTACATATGAAAATAGTTGAATATAATGAGAGAGAGAGAGAGAGAGGGATGTCTGTGTGTATAGATATGTATGTTTTAGAATTGTACAATTGTCACCTCGTGGGGCTCCGGTGTGTTGAATAATTAATGGCATAATTAAGGGGCTCTTTTGTGTGGCATAATTTATGGGGCTCCTGTGTGTGGCATAGTTAATGGGCTCCTGTGTGTGGCATAGTTAATGGGCTCCTGTGTGTGGCATAGTTAATGGGCTCCTGTGTGTGACATAATTTGTGGGGCTCCTGTATGTGGCATATTTAATGGGCCATATGACTGGTATTACTAAGGAATCTGTTTGGCAAGGTATTGGAGGAAATCCAGGGGGGATGAAACCTACCGGTGAAATACTGGCTGTATGGCAACCTTTAAAAGTTGCCTCATCTGACAGTGGGGACCCCCAGCAAGTCCCTGCAGCAGGATACGCAGGACAGGAGCTGGGAGCCACAATCGCCTCTTACGCTTTGGGCACTCAAAAGTAGGATGGCATAGAACGTCCAACAAGAAGTAAACATAGATACATAAAATGTGTTGGCAGATAAAAAACATTCGGTCCATCTAGTCCCCACTCTAGTCTAGTTTTTAGTCCCCACTTCCCTATCTTATATCTAGGATAGCCTTGCGCCTATCCCACGCATGCTTAAAAACCTTGACTGTGCTTACCTCTACCACCTCTGCTGGAAGGCTATTCCATACATCCGCTAATGCCTGATTTTTGCCGCTCATTGAAGAGACTATATCACATTATTAAAAGGATCCATTTCTATTGGTGCTTAGCTCATTCACAAGTATCTCTGCATTGCAATAGTTTGTCACATATATCCTGGCATTGCTACTTGCATCATACTTGTTCTATTTTCATACATGAATATGCTTGGTAATGTAAAACATACCATTAGTTTGGCACTCTGATCTATCCAACAGCAACTGATTTTGTGCGAAGCCGGCCATGTCAGTCTGCCTGATTCGGGCTTCCAATATGCGGATCTGAGCTTCCTTTTGGGCTACCTGCAGGCCCTGTGGAAAATGCAACAATGCTCATATAAAAAAACTTTTAAAAAAAACCATAGCGCTGTTTTTTTTTTTTTTTTATTTCAAACTTTTTAGTGCTATTTGGCGCTTTTGGATTGCCAGTTACCTTGTCTATAGATGCCCGCAGAAAGTTATCCAGAAGATGGCGTGCTTCAGTCAGGGAACAAGAACTGATTACCACTGAGGTGTCTGTAGAATCCAAATCCTCCTAAAATACAAACATTATTCTTAAAGAATACATTTATGCTAAACCGGGATACATGGAAGCCCATCAGCAGGGTTGCCATCAGGGGGAGGCAGGCGATACACCAAAGGGGTGTGCTCAGGCGAGGCTGTGTAGAATGAGGAAATAACATCTATATATGGTGGAAATGCCACAAAATAAAAAAGAATATGGATCAAATTAACATCATTAATGTGATCATACCCATCCTAGTGACATTAACACCTTACAATGCGCTACTCAATCTAAAAATTAATAACCTAACAAAATATGAAAATATATTAATTAGATCATTATGTATGGGTGTAAGAATATGTACGGCTAGTAGATGGAATACATTAGACCTATCCTGGTATGATGTGATTACAAGAATAAATAAAATCTGTGTAAATAAAAAGCTATTGAGCATTGTGAATGACAAATATAAGAAATTTCTGAAAATATAGACATAGATTGTGGCATTTCTAGCCCTTATGGTAGATCTTTTAATACTAATATCATCTAATTGTTGATTAAACTAAGCTAAGTAATTACAAACCTGTTTTATTTATTTGAGTTTTTCTTTTTTCTTCCTGTTATTAATATTAAGTTGTATATCTGATATCATATGTAAATAATTATGATAAATTCTATAATCTGTTAAACAATTGTATAAATGACACATTGACACAATGTAATATTTAGAAGATCACGTTATAACCTAATAAATCCAAATAAAAAAATATAGTATAAAAAAACCCACTCCCCTCACCAGCCTTTTCGTGGTAGAGCAGTCATCTAGATGTCCAGGTGCAAGGACATCCTCCCATGCCGCCTCTTAAACTCCCTCTCCGCATGTTCTGAGGCTATAGCGTAGGGTGGTCATGTGAGTGGCTTGCGCTCAGACTTTATACCACACAGGGAGTGTTAGAAGCAGCATGATAGCATGTCTGTGTTCCTGACCAATGCACAGACATCCAGCTGCCTACCACTAGACACCAGGGAGTTGGAGAACAACAGTGGGTGCTGGTTGGGGTAAATTCTGGGTGTGCATTGTGGGTGATGGAGCATGTCTGGGGTCTGCAATGTGGGTGATGCAGCATGACCTCTGTGTGCAATGTGGGTGCTGGGCAATTCCTGGGTGTGCAATGTGGGTGCTGGGGCAAGTCCTGTATGTGCAATGTGGGTGATAGTTTATGTCCTGGGGTGCTGAGGCAAGTCATGTACATGCAATATGGGTGCTAGGGCATGTCCTGGGTGTGCAATGTGGGTGCTGGAGCATGTCCTGTGGATACTGAGTGGGTGCTAGCTGGTGTAAGGCCAGGGTGTGCAATGTTGGTGCAGGTCATGTCTTCTGTGTGCCAGGTGGTGCTATGGCAATAACAAAAGAAGTGCAGGAGAAATTGAGTTGGGAATGTGGAGGCCATAACCATTTGCTATGTAAGGGCCCCACAATTTCGGATGACGGCCCTGCCCATGAGGTGGAAAGCATTAAGGTTCTGTTCAGGATTTACCAGATTCAGCATGGGATCTCTATCAATATATCATGTGATAATCTAGGACATCAATGCATATGAATAATCTCTGTAAACTCGAGTTATCTCTAAACTGAGCCTAATGCCTAATGCTGTGCCTAATGCTGCTCCAGCGTTTTAATATCTTAAAAGCTCTCAAATAACTTGTAGGATAGAAATACTGGAGAAATATATAGGTAAGATGTATGTTAGAGACAAAATAACACCACAGATAGCTTTTGTACCCTGAAACAGTGGACATATTTTTTCTCTATACATAGTAGTTTGATCAGTGGTCTACTATACAGGAATTAAATAGTGCTGCTAATGTCCCAACACATTCAGATCCTAAAAAGATCAATATACACATTTTTCCATTAGCCATATGTTATCACTATGTAATTATTCATTACATGATAACACATCTTATATGGAACCAATTGTGACTTCTAGAAGAAGAACTACTTATTTGTAAGAAATGACTCTACTTGACTGTGGTTTGAAGAGACAACACAACGACTGTGTGGGGATCAGCTACAAGTCGCCTAGCTGTACATCAAACCGTGTGAGAGAAGGTATGAAATTATCTGGGAAAGCAGAGTTAAGACCAGAGATTTCTCAGAAGCAATGGATAGAAATAAAGTTCTTTGGAATACAATGAATATGGAGGAAATATATTGGACTTGAGGAAGGAATTAGTTCAAAACAATTCAACATTATATTATAGAACTAACAGCAGTGTTACAAAAATATCATATGATATGAATAGAGTTGAGCGGACACCTTGATGTTCGGGCTCGGCAGGTTCGGCCGAACTTCGAAAACATTTCCGGGTCCGTGCTCGAACTTGACCACGAACCCGAACCCCATTGAAGTCAATGGGGACACAAAGGTCAATTGACCTATTCGTATGAATGGGGACTCTATTTCAGTTTATAGAAAGCCCACAGCATTACATACAATGTAATCGCTGAACCCCGAACTACAACCCGAACATACAGTGAAATGTCCGTGTTCGGGTCCGGGGTCCAAAAACCATAATGTTTGGTACGAACCCGAACAGTGCGGTTCGAGTTCGCTCAACACTAGATATGAACACCTAAGTATGTTTTTTTTTAAAGCACAAGTAGATTTTATTTTTATATTTATTATCACTGCACCAGCCTGAAGTTATATTACTCCGTGCAAGGTTCCTTCTGGAGATCAATAGTTCCTCAATCAATGGACGTCCCTTGTGATCATTGGTTCTTGTAGAAAAGTGTTACAGCTGTACATCCAAATTTTGCAGAACTTGTCTAGCAGGTGGAACTATGCAAATTACGCATATCTGAGCTTACAAACAGGGCATGCACAATACATGTTTCACCATATGCTTACACTAAAATGGTGGTGGAATGAAATTATAATCAGTGCCTCCACATTTAGTACATTTAATAAAATGCAAGGTGATTGTGGTAATTTAATTTGGTATTACTTTTCTAAACAAATACTTATGTATATCCTCAAGCTACAATCATCTTAGGGATTCAATTACTCCATGGAGAACCACTTTCTTACATAAGGGCTAAATGTACCATCCTACATTCCAAAGAAGTCTTATCAAACTAGCATTCATCTACTCAAGTGTGAAGGATCAACTGTGTTAGCCCGAGGAGAGGCTTGTTTTTTTAGGTTAAATAAAGAGATACCTTGGTTTCCTCCATCTGTACAATTGTAGCCTGGCATTCTCGAATGCTGTCATTGATATAATCAATATTGGCTGTCAATGCTTCTAACTCCTCGGCCACATCTTGTTGTGCTCTTTCTTCACCATTACCCTCTTCTGGGGGAATAATGGTGCGGCTTAGCAATGCCTCTTGCAGGAGGGAGAGCTCTTCACGTTTCTAATGAATAGAAGGAAGCAAATAATAGATTATCAGGGTGAACATAGACTGTTAATGGAACTAATGAGGGGATGAAAAGAATCAGGAGAGTACAAGTAGGAGATGCAAACAGATTGTGACAGACAAGGGACGCAGGTATAGAAGTAAAATTAGTACAGTGGAAGGATTTAATAGTTATATTGTAAATACTATTATTTCTACATTTCTCCTCAATTTTACATCAGTTTATATTCAGTTTACTAAAAGAAATTATCTGCTTTATAGAAGATTTTGAAATATAACTTCTCATTCCCTTCACTACTTAATAACCATTTAAATAGAATAACCATTCTTGAATTCTAGAATACAGACAAGAAAGAAAGAAACAAAAGAAAGTGATAAATATTTGCACATACAACATATATCCTCTCAGAAAGTAAAGGGAAGGGTTCAGCAAGTAGAACCTGCTTTTCACTGATTTTTATCTCTACATGGCTTTTATGGGCACCATTAGGCTTGTGTAATAAGTGCCTATAAATGTTTAGTCAGGTTTCTCTTTTTTCTGTAACTGTTTTATATGTATATGGTATTTTCTTCTCTTTTGATCATATGTGTCTATAAAGCTGGCGGTTGGGGGTCATCTGCTAACTGTCATGAGCTGCATTACAACATGGGCTTACAAATGTATATTTAAACAGATTTAAAGGTTGTACACCATATGGAACTTCACTATTGTGCTTCAATAGGAGCTAGTACATCAATCTCAAACACATTTATAGGCTTAGAGAAAACCAATGAAAAAAAAAAGTGACAAACAGGTGTTGTGTGCCAGGTGGCAGGACTGTATACCAGCTGCAGCTTCTATTTCAGTATCACCGAGGGAATGCTTGATCTCGGATATACTGCTAATATGAATTAATATGATCACAGCTGACATGTGAAGTCTAACCATCAAACAACTCAAAGCACACAATTTGAGTTAAGCAGCTGAAAATCGGAAACCAGTGACACAATGTGGATGTGATCATATAACAAACCAATAACTACCTAATAGTATGTTTCCTTTACAGAATACAAACATAGGGCATAAAAAGACAAAATGTATTGCATACATTGTGGGAAAAAGTTTTGGCGCCCTGCGCCGGGCAGTGTGAAAAACGTTAAAAATGAATTATGGGATTCAAGATTGAATATGACAGGACAAAAAAAACAAGATCTCTGCAAACTTTAAGTTACTAATACTGCAATTCATTAAAACTGAAATGATCAAGCAGTTTTCCTCTGTCCTTTGAGGACAATTTTCTGCCCCTTACTGGATTGTAAATGCACCTCCAAAAGCGAATCGGGACGCTGGTAGAGTGACAGTAGCACTGTGAATGTGTGGTGCCGCGGTCACTCAAACTTTCCCTAAAGTGTGGTTTTGTGGGTTTTAATCCCACTACCCTGCCGAACTCTACATCTGTCCCGAAAAAGTGGGACAGAGGTACAACTCGGAGGGACAGACACCCAAAATCCGGACTGTCTTGCCAGAAACGGGAGGTATGTCACTGTGTGAGTGTGACCCAGGGTGCAATACATTGATTATTACTCTTCTACCCATGGACTGATGTTCTTTAAGAAGAACAGAGTTGCCTTTGTCACATGCATTATTTAATCAGTGAGTTATTCAAACATTAACCGATGCATTGTGTAGGGCTAAATGAGCTCTTCTAACAGACGAAACAGGTTTGTTCCTATTCGATAATGAAATGATCCACTCAGCTGTAATTCACATTCAGGCATTGTCAGAAGTGTTCGTACAAGGACTAGCTATTAATGACTAATTTTTCAGTTCACTTTTAAAGTCTCCTAACTGTCCCAGCATGCATGGGACAGTCCAATATCTGGAGGCTGTCTCACTGTCCGGCTGAGCCAGTAGAGGTAGAGCTCAGCGGGAGAGCAGGACTAGAGAATGCATACTGTAGATGCACAGACTTGTGCGCATGCACAGTGCTGCTGTGAGTTTGAGTGACAGTGCTGCGACTCCACCTTCCAAGCTACACCGTGGACGGAAGTTGGGATGTCTGTATAAGTATAGACAGTATAAGCTTGTATACAGGTCTTGGGTTGGGGCCCTTATTTGGCTTATTATGACTGTGATGCAAATCAAACTAAAACCAATACAAAACTAAACAGCTTTCGAGCGAAAAGGCCTGACTGGTCAATGAAATCTGTGTCAGTTATTTGTGATGCAAATAAAATATTGCTGTATATAAATGCTTAATTCAGATTGTTTTCACTGTGAATGTAGAGAATAAAAAAATATTTGCAAAGTTGCAAGTAAAATGGCAAAATGTGGAAAAAATGAGCTTTAAATGTGTCTGTGGAGTCTCCTGTTTATGACATCACCTATGGCTTGGTATGCAAATTAACTGGTTTTCAATGGGAACATATCAAGCCACAGTTTATGTCATAAAATGGAGACGCAGACACATTTAAAACACATATTTCTCCTAATTTAGGCATTTACTTGAAATTTTGCTATCATTTTCAATCATTTTTTATTCTATACTTTCACAGTAAAAACAATGTTTAGGTGATACAGTTGCTACATTTGTAAAATTAGCTGATACTGGTGGCAATGTGTGGTGCCATCTCACCCGAAGTAGCCTCTCCATGTCACTCTCCAGGTTAAGCAGAGTAAGTCTCTGTAAGACAACCTCGTGAACCCTCCTTTCCAACGTTTGCCATTTCATGCGGGCAGCTTTACTGAGTGGAAGTCCAGGCCGGACCACTTTTCTCCTGCCAGCCAGTGAGACAGAACTAATCAGAGAGATTGAGTAAGAGTTAGTGAGGAATAGAAGCAGCATTGCTGTTGGTATTGGATCTCAGTGAACTGTGGGAACCAAAAGAGTTGAGTAAATTCTCCAGAATATCTATTTTTCATCTTGGCTTTTAATACCTTCCAATTGTTATTCCCTTGTCAGTTCACCACATTTTACTTTAGTAAATAGATCCCCGTATTTGCCTCATGTGATGTCTAAATATGTTGTAGTTTCTCTCACCATTAATTGTATAAATGTGGTAGCAATCTTCGGAGAATAGAGTAACTGGCTGATTTCTAATTTACAATAAATATGTTTTTAAAGACTTAGTAAATATAATTGTGTAAAAGCAGTATGCATGTCAATGACATGTAAGCTTTTTAAATAAGCCTATGAATAAACATTGCTCACTATTATTATGAATTACACTAAACAAATTGTGAAGTACCTTATTTAATTCGGTATTCCAAGTAAATGCCGTGGGTAGGCAAGGATTGCTTTAAGCCACTGCATAGTCTTATACAAAAGCAACAGGACTATATTATGAAATGTCTTTAGAAACAAGATGTCTGTTTAATGACAAATCTCCACTTAGTTTGTGTAAATGTATATGTCAGAGGTTCTGTGCCACCTCATATTTATCTGTCTCGCTTTTCAAATATGCAAATATATTGCATGGCAGAGCCCTATGTCACTTCAAAGTGTGAGTGTATGTTTCAGTATGTTTTGCAGTGAGGGTCTCTCGCTGGCTCACCTTGGTGCACGGCTTCCGTTTGTCACTGGTACAGTGTCTGTCGTGGTTTTTCGGTTCCACTGCCGTACAATGCTAGATACAGAACGTGTTGTGCTGTCTGGTTCTGAAGAAGTGGTGCTAGTGGACAACTCTGCACCAGAGTCTGGAAGAGAGGAGGTGCGGGACACAGATCGTTCTGGTACTGGCCTAGAGAGACGCCGAAGAGCAGAGACCTAAGAGGTAGGGAGAAATAGAAGAAGGGAAGACAAACTGAATTGGTAGTAAAGTGATATATGTATGGAAATAACGGAGACAAAGGAAGTCATGATATAGTAAAACACCAAACGCGGAGGCATTTTGTGAACCACAAACACAACACTGACCTCTTGGGTCTTCCGTCTCAGAACAATCTCTTGTTGTCTCTTTTGAGATTCCAGAGCTCTGATTTGAAGCTGATGAGAAATTCAATTTGTTAATATGGGGATTTTTTTTTTTACCTTATCTCTTCTATGATATTACTTGTCATAATCCATCTCACCTCCTGTCTTCTCTGTTCTTTCTTGAGCTGAGCTATCTCTCGGTTCCTCTTCGACTCGACAAGTTTCCGACGCTGCTGCTCCTCACGCATCTGCTTCATTAGCACTGCCTGAATGCATAGATCAAAGAAAAGTCAAACAATAAAAATATATGACAAATATTCCTTAACTCATAGAAAGTCCTGCAGGTAAAAAACACCATATGTTAAGCCAAATATCAGTGGTCATACTTTTGTCTCTTTTGGAGGGGTGTGGAAAGGGATTCAGATCGAGCTTTTTCATGACCTGACCAATCAAGGCAGAAAAGGAAAGTGCACATATTTCAGGGAATGGCTGCTTGACTTCCAAGAAATTATTCAGGAGAACCTTCTTCCTAACCATTTTGGCAGCAGTACAACTTTGAAAGCTACTGACAGAAAAATCTGTTATTTGGCCACCATATTAAATATCCATTATTTTCCGTAAAAATAAAATAAAAATGTATAGGAGGGTCCTCTGGGCCCCACAATAGCCATGGAGAAGCCATCACACTAACCTACCTTTTTCCTAAACCAATGTGCGCAGAATGGTTCTAAATATACCATGAAATGCCAGGGAATGCCCTCTGCTCCTTCCATTCCATCCTGTTGTAGAGGGATAGAAAGGAGTATGTGTGCTGAGACCTCCAATTTAAATGTCTGTTGTTCCTCTGCCTTTAGTTTCCCCTGTTCAGCATTATAATTGGTTGGTTTGATTTACCCAATTAACCAATGGTCTAGAGTTACCATAAACTTTAATGCTGGTATCTGAGACCGCAATCTGATGGGTGATTTTTCAAAACCCCATGCTGGTTTTAGAACACATCCATTAATGTCACCTATGGTTCCCAACGCATTTATTGAATAGAAGAAGAATCAAAACAGGAAATAGAGGGAACCAGTTGTCTTTCAATTTCACAAGGGGAGTGGTCAAAGTTTGTGCACTGTCTCCATCAGAGATGCAATAGTAACATTTTAAAATCTCCAATATGCTTCTTGTCCATCCAGAGTGGTTCTTGGATTCACAAGCTGATATCTTACTATATCCCACCTTGGCTTTTTTCATGTCACTCAGCTCCCCTTGTAGTTTAAGCAGCTCTCGTTCGTAGCGGGATTGGTTTTTAAGCAGCCGTGCATGCTCTCTCTGAGCCAACTGCAACTTCTGTAGATCCCGATTCATCTCCCTCAGGCGCTTCTCATAATCTGCACGGATCTTGTTTGCCTTTTCCTCAGTATAACACTCCATGGAGCCTGCAAGTTAGTTAGAGTTACACCAGTTACCAATGCAGCTTGATTAGTAGGAGAAAGGGACATCACAGTAGATGGTCAGGAGAAGAATAGCCAGGGATGTACAGAATATATAGTGTTCACTATGATCCATACTCAGCTCTCGAAGCACCCGGTCACGCTCGATTTGTGTGTCTCGAATCCGGCCCTGCAGTTGCTGCAGCTTCTCTTCATACTGTAGTTTGAGTGTCTGCAACCGCCGCTGACTCTGCTCCAACTCTTCAATGAGACGCTGCTTAATCTCAATTTCACATGTTAAGTCCGCCAGGTCACCACCAAGAGAGCCTGTGGAAAGTAAAACAAAAAGGCAATGGATTAGATGACAAAGAATAGAGACAGGATATTCGGTCTGTTAAAAAGGTCTAACACTGGAGCAAAACCACAGAAATATTCAGAGCTAATAAATTCTAAACATTCCCAATGTAAATACTACACAGTAGTACACAGTACCTTTAAAGCAAGATAAATTGTATAGGTATTTGGAATTTTGTAAGATACAGACAAATATTGTGTGTTGTTTAAAAACATTTTTATGTTACTTATAATTCTGTGTACAAAGCGTAAGAAAATGCATTTCATTTTTTTCCTGGTTGTAACAAACCTTGTTTTGTGTTATTGTAGTTGACCTGCTATGAGTCTCACCTTTTTCTTCAGGCTCTGAATCAGACTCTGCATCACTCTCCCCACTTTCCTCACTTTCCTCTACGTCACATTCACTCTCTTCTTGTTCATCCTCCTAAGATGAAAAAGGCAACATACGTATGACTGTATTGCACTGATTATCGAATCCACACTTAAAACATGTCACCATTTAAAAGAAAAAGTACCAACGTCCCCTTTCCCCAAGTACCTTCCCTACTACTTGCTATTGCCAAATTTTCTAAAGATATCTGGCATCTGGGCCTTGATGCTCAAAATAAGGCTTTCTGAAAGCCAGACCAGATGTTATGTCCATCACACCCAAGCGCTGAAGATCTCGTATGGCAGCATAGCAGCCTTACAGTTCATTAGATGAGTTGGAGACAGCAGCAGTACCTCAGACAAGAAGTGGGAGGCTGTCTGCAGCCATACCACCACTCACCAACCTGAAATGATTTAGCCTCATTATAGGCTATAACTGAAATTTAAATTCAGGAAAAATTGCAACCTATAGTAGGGACAATAAAGTATTATTAGCCACTTTGTTAATTTTAAAATGATGAATTCATCAACATCTGACTTTTATCACGTCATTCCGTCTACCTCTCGTGCTCTACACTTAGAACATCTTTCCTCCAAGCAAGTGTTAATTTTGATGGCAAATTTTGACTTAGTTTTAGTCATAGTTGTTAACTAAAATGCCATTTCAGTTTAGTCGTATTTTAGTCATTCAAACTGTTTTAGTTTTAGTATAGTTTTAGTTGACTAAATCTCCAGTAGATTTTAGTCATCTAAATCTCCAGAAGTGAGAGAGGGAACGGATCTAAGAAGGCTTCTACACAGTTTTAAGTTATTATGCTAGAGAGATGGGAGGGAAACATGACAGTACCAGCCAAATCAAATGGAGGAGTATCCTCTTCCTCTGCAGTTATATGAGGGAACCAGAACCAGATGTCCAAATAGGTAAATGAAATAGTCCCTCCCTAACATTTTCATCATGCTTTTGTCAGTTGAGGAAAATTTCAGTCATAGTTTTAGTCCTATTAACTTACTTTTTAGTTAGTTATTGTTTAGTTTTAGTCACTGGAGACATGCAGTTAACAAAAACTATGACGAAGGTGTTTAGTCAACGAAATCTAAGCCTTAACTATCCCTTCTCTACTTCACACCGAAACATGTCTACACTATAGAATATCTACATACCATACGCTACCTATATTTCAGATCAATATATTTAACTTCTCTTTTACTTCTCTCCTTACCCCTCTTACCTCTTCTCCTTCATTCTCGTCCGTCTCCTCATTGTTTTCAAACTGGTGTTTTGTTTTCTTTTTATATGCACTAACTTCTGGACTGTGAGAGAAATTGAGAGCATGGGTTAAAACCACAAACAAAACTAGCTGTAACAGTGTCGTGCAGCAAACACTATTTTTAAGGAAATATTTCAAATTGTTGACCTCTTTTATATAGGTAAATGATAGGCCTAATGGTGCATTCAGGATGGCAAGACAGTTCATCTTCCATCACATCATACGTCAGTCTCAGTAATAATTCATCATTATAAATGTGTCTTACTATGCATCTACAAATGGTACATTAGGTGCCTACGGCTATCACTGAATGATGCAGGTCATATGCTTTTTTATCCTCCTGCTGGAAGGTGAGCAGCCTAGGGCTCTCCCACTCCTCACATTCATTCTGAACTACAACATAACAGCTAATGGAAAGAGGCAGTACACAATACAGCAATACAAAATGAGGGTGAATACATGGCCACATATGTGACTAGAAATTAGACCTTTCAGGGTTAAATTAAAAATAAGCAGTGTAAGGGAACCACAGAAGAGAGGGCTAAAGGCCTGATTTTTAGTAAATAATTAGTTTATTATGGTGTACTGGTTTTATAGGAAACACTGTAGATGGTAAATTATTTAAAGGATTTCTAAAGGTATACATTAAAAAAAAAAAAACATATTGATTCAGACTAGAATTAGTAGAAGTCATCATGGTTTTGCAAAAGACATACAGGTCTTATCAAACCAAACTAATAGCATTCTATGAAGAGGTCAGTAAAAATATAGATCTAGGTGTGGCAGTTGATGTGATCTACCGTATTTGCTCGATTATAAGACGACCCCCCAAACTTTGGATATTCCTTTAGGAAAAAAACTAAAAGCCTGAATATAAGACTACCCTATAGGAAAAAAGTTAAACTTGTATATATTCACATGTAAATTGCTTTTTTAATAAAAAATTATATCAAAAAAATGCATTTGTTTTTATTTCCTTTTATGTGCCAATTCTGCCTCTCTTTCCCTTGCCCCCAGCTTTGTCTCTCTCCCCCTCCCTTTGATTCCCCCCTCTCCTCTGTCTCTTCCCCCCCCCTTGTTTCTCTCTGCCCCCCCTCCCTCTGTCTCTTCCCCCCCTTGTAGCTCTCTTCCCCCCTCCCTTCCCTTGTTGCTCTGTCTCCCCCCCCCCCTCCCTCTCTGCCCCCCTCCCTCCCCCTGTCTCTGCCCCCCTACCTCCCCCTGTCTCTGCCCCCCTCCCTCCCCCTGTCTCTCTTCCCCCTCCCTCCCCCTCACCTGGAAGTCGATCCCTGGTGGCTAGTGGGGGCAGCCGGGGGATGTCTGCACGATACGTGCAGACATCCTCCATGCTGCCCGACACGGCACTCTATTATGACGGACAGCTGGTCCATCATAATAGTCTGCCGTGTCGGGCAGCATCGAGGATGTCTGCAAGTATCGTGCAGACATCCCCCAGCTGCCCGATTTACCCTGGTGCCTAGTGGGGCAGCAGAGGAAGTCTGCGCGATGAAATTATTTTCTTATAATTGACCAAATACGGTATTTGGATTTTGCTAAAGCATTTGATACAGAGGTCACTCTACAAATTGAGAGAAATAGGCTTAGAGACAAATGTATGTATTTGGATTGAAAATTGGCTAAAATATAGAATGCAGAGAGTTGCTGTAAACGGAAAACCCTCAAACTGGACCAGGTTAATAAGTGTAATATCTCAGTGGTCTGTTTTAGGCCCTCTTCTTTTTAATATGTTTATTAATGATCTCCCAAGTTGTATTGAAAGCCATGTCTCAGTGTTTGCTGATGAGACAAAGCAGCTGCAAGGGCCAATAAGATACTGGCATGTATAAAATGTATAAAAGTATTGATTCATGGGAGGAAGATATCATCTTGCCCCTTTATAAGTCAATGGTAAGACCTCACCTTGAATGTGCAGTACAATTCTTGGCACCAATGCCATAAAGTTTTTTTAGTATGGAACTAGAAAAAGGGCAAAGGAGGGCTACAAAATGAATAAGGGGATTGGAGCATCTTAGTTATGAAGAGAGACTAAGAAACTTGCATTTATATTAAAAAAAAAAGGCATCTAAGAGGGGATATGATAAAATTATATAAATATGTGCAGGGCCAATATAAAGAGCTCTCCAGTGACCTGTTCATTAACAGAAATGTACAAAGAGCAAGAGGTCATCCATTCGAGACTGGAGGAGAAAAAATTTCATAGACAACATACAGTAAGGACAATAATATATATATATTTTTTTATTTTTTATTTTTTTTACAAAAGCAGAACATACAGGGCTATTAATAATAGAATAAGCATTAATAATAGAGCTTCTGATCCAAAATTAAATCTGACTGCCTTTTAGAATTGGCAAAATTCTAGATAGCTTACTTAGGGTTTTTTGCCTACTTTTGGAGCAAATGTAGGACTGATACATAGAAGGGTTGAACTTGATGGACTTACGTCTTTAATGAACCTAAATTACTATGTTAATACTTATGCACTACTTAGATAGAAAACCCTATTGTAGTCGTGCTCCAAACAATCTAAGATCTGTTGCTCCCTTCGGAATAAATCTAGCTGTACTGAATAACCTTTTTTTTCCACGTTAGTAGTTTCAGAAGGAAAACATGGAGTGTTGTGGGTCTCCAAATTTAATAAAAGTTAAGAGGCCATATTTGTAAAGACAACACATGGACATTTAACAGGAAAATAACTAAATACTTGCAGTAGATAACAGAAATGCTTTATTTGTTACGATGGAAAGGTGATAAATCCATCTCAAAATGTATGCTTGTTATCAGTATTTTAGTTCTTGATGAATACCTATATGTAAGTAGGGTTTTCATCCAACCTTGTATTATACCGGCAGGGTGGTAAAAAACAAACAAAAAAAACTTTGGATTGAGGCTAATGTTAATGTTGAGGCAACCCTAAATATGAAGTATTGTGTCTTACCTCCCCTTTTTTCTGAGACTCTGCACCTCTTCCTTCGCTTTCCGTACAACTTCATTGACCTCTGACTCCAGGGTGGGAGTTGGCTGTGCAGGTCCTAGATGTGTACGTGCATTGGCTCTAGAAAGGCTTCGTCTCAGAGATTCATTCATTGCTTCACTCTCAACCAAACGGGTCCTGTGTGTAAAATAAGGGTTGCATCAGAAAGCCACTAATCCATATATATTTATATATATATATATATATATATATATATATATATATATATATATATATATATATATATATGTCATACACACACATACAATATAAATATAAATGTATATGCACATACTATACATATGGTTTACGGTGGGAGTGCTTCAAAGAGTTTTATAGTCTTACTCATATAAATATTGTCAGAGAAAAATTATATAGAATACTTTCACAAATATGATGACTTATTGATTGACTTTTGTGTACATAGAAACATAGAAACATAGAATGTGTCGGCAGATAAGAACCATTCGGTCCATCTAGTCTGCCCAATTTTATTTATTTTTTGAGTACTTTTATTAGTCCCCCGTTCCCGGTTTTTTCAAGTCTCGTGATTTTGTATATATATTTATTTATTTATTTTTTATTTTATTTTTTTTGTACATACACACACATACAGTAGTGCAGTGATGGCGAACGTTTTTGGTCCCGAGTGCCCAATTTTTGACCAACACAAATTTGCAGACCACAAAGTGCCAACACCACATACTCACACACGCTTATACTCATACACACACACTTATACTCATACACACACACTTATACTCATACACACGCACACTCATACTCACACACACACTTATACTCACACACATACTTATACTCATACACATACTTATACTCATCCACACACTTATACTCAGCGGTCAAGTCCTGGGGAAAAAAGTGTGGGAACTCACACAAAATCCACTGCGACCCCCCCCCCCCCCCCCCCAATATATATTTCACCGAAAATTCAGTGAATTTTGCCCCTCTATGCCAGGATTCTGCCCCTCTATATGCCAGGATTTTGCCCCTCTATGTCAGGATTTTGCCCCTCTATGTGCCAGGATTTTGCCCCTCTATGTCAGGATTTTGCCCCTCTATGTCAGGATTTTGCCCCTCTATTCCAGGATTTTGCCCCTCTATATGCCAGGATTTTGCCCCTCTATGCCAGGATTCTGCCCCTCTATATGCCAGGATTTTGCCCCTCTATTCCAGGATTTTGCCCCTCTATGCCAGGATTTTGCCCCTCTATGCCAGGATTTTGACCCTCTATATGCCAGGATTTTGCCCCTCTATGCCAGGATTTTGCCCCTCTATATGACAAGACTCTGCCCCTGCCCCTCTATTTGCCAGGATTTTGCCCCTCTATGCCAGGATTTTGCCTCTATATGCCATGATTCTGCCTCTATATGCCAGGATTTTGCCTCTATATGCCAGGATTCTGCCCCTCTATATGCCAGGATTTTGCCCCTCTATGCCAGGATTTTCCCCCTCTATATGCCAGAATGGCAAAAGGGGGTGGAAGAAAGTGCAAATAATTTTTACTTGCAGTGCTACATACAGCACCTGGCCTCTGAAGCACACTATGGATATTTACGGAGGAAGGAAGCTCCGGTCGTCACGTTTTTTTTTTTTTACTTTATTGAGGTTGCGCGACTTCAATAAAGTAAAAAAACAAAAACGTGACGACCGGAGCTTCCTTCCTCCGTGCAGGGGGGAAGATGCACGGAGGAGAACACCGGAGACAGAGAGCAACAAGGAGGTAAGTACTCACCATCTCCTTGGTGCTCCCTGTCTCCGTCCAGCTCCTCCTTGCAGTCTTCTTCCCTCCTGCACGGAGGAGGGAAACAACGCCACCGGATATGACTTGTTGTCAAATCCGGTGGCAGTGACAGGAAGTCCTGCAGGAGCAAAGGGAACGGCGTTCCTGCCGTGAAAAAAGTGCAGGAACGCGTAGGACTCGAGCCCTGCTTATACTCATACACACACTTATACTCATACACACACTTATACTTATACTCATGCGCACGCACACTTATACTCAAACTCACACACACATTTATACTCACACATACTCCTTATACTCACACATACACACACACACATATACTCATACACACACACTTATACTCATACACACACTTATACCCATACACACACACACACTTATACCCAAACACACACACTTATACTCATACAGACACTCATACTCATACACACACTCATACTCATACACACACTCATACTCATACACACACACACACTTATACTCATACACACACTTATACTCATACACGCACACTTATACTCCCACACACACTTATACTCATACTCACACACTTATACCCAAACACACACACTTATCATATTCATACTCACACACACACACTTATCATACTCATACACACACTTATCATACTAATACACACACATATACTCATACTCGCACACACACACACTTATACTCACAAACGCACACACATATGCATGATCAGCTCTCACCGCTTATCTGCTCCGATGTCCTGGAGGTGCAGGCATCAGTGTAATAGACGGGCGCTGCCGGTCACCTGCTTCTTCTCCAGATGATTGACGCATGTGCGTTATGTGAAGAAGCGTTCAAGTCGGAAAGCAAACAGTTAATTGCTTTTTTTTAACGCTTCTTCACAGAACGCGCATGCGCCAATCATCTGGAGAAGAAGCAGATGACGGGCGGCGCCAATCTATTACGCTGATGCCTGCTCTTCCAGGACAACGGAGCAGATAAGCGGTGAGAGCTGAACCTGACCGCTTGCCACTGCTGAGGGCTCGGCGTGCCAGTAGTGGCACGCGTGCCATAGGTTCGCCACCGCTGCAGTAGTGGGATTCACATTTTTTAGCAGCCAGATCCTTATATAGTGACAAATAAAAAACAATTATAATTAATCTAAATGATTTACCTTACTTAAAATAGTTCCAAATGTGCTTAGGCCTGAGAGCCTGAGAGCCTAAATGACATAAATTATTTAAAAAAATTGATGCATGGGGGATCTAGACATGCACGGAAAAGCTACATTGCAGCTTAAGGGGGATGGATGTTGCATAAATCAGCATATGACAGATCAATCTTATGCAATACCTAAGCTCTTCTATTTCATGGATATAGTTCTGAATCAGAGCTTGTATTTCTTCATTACTGTCACCTGCAATATAAACAGAAAACATAACAACATAGATTTAAAAAATGGTAAAATATATAAAAGTGTGTTGAAAAGCAAAGGAGCTTAGATTAAGAGCTCAGAAGTGGACACAGTGAGAGGGGCCCACTATATATGAAAATATTACATATGATAACACACAAACTACACAATGAAACAGATAACAACAGTGTACAATATTAAGATGGAGTCTCAGTATGTACAAATTAAGGAATATATATGAAGCATACCCTCTTTTCCAGCCCTCTGCAGCAGTCGGGCAGCCTCTTGTCCAGCCATGCGAGTTACTCGAGCATTAATGGCGCGGATAGCTTCCTGGAGAGCGGTGACACGGAGTCGCAAAGAGGAATTTTCACTGCGCAGCATAGACAGTTCTTCACACATGTCACTCATTGCATCAGAGCCAGGCACACGGTGACCCTAAGGAGACACCAGAGGGGTTCAAAGTAACTTTAATAATGTAAATAAATATCAAGAAAAAAACCCCAAGAGGAATTAACCTTGGACAACATTGGGGACTATGTAAAGGGATGCTTTGAATTACCTAGGTACCGAAGGCAATTTTAGAAACTTCTAAAGGGGACAGTGTCTTTTGTAATTTTTTCCTTTCCGTGACAAAAGAACTAAAGTAATTCATTTAAACTGGCAAGAAAAAGTAAGTGAACCCAAAGAATGATATGTTTTTCTGCATTAATTGGTCATAAAATGTGATCTGATCTTCATCTAAGTCACAAGTATAGACAAACACAATATGCTTACGGTGATAACACAGAAACCATTATAATCTTTCAAGTCTTTATTGAGCACACACATTGAACACTGACAGTGCTGGTGAAAAAAGTATTTGAACCTCATTTTTGCAAACAAGCACTTCTGGTTGTTGCGGATGAGTTGAGGAGGAATTTTGGCCAATTCTTCTTTACAGAACTGTCATATGGTTATTTACGCAGCACCTCTGTTGGCTCTGGGCTCTGACTGGACCATTTCTTAAGGTGGAATTTTTTTTTTTTAAACCATTCTGTGGTAGATTTTAGCGTTTATGTTCGTTGTCCTGCTGAATCACTCAACCTCTACTGAGCTTCAGCTGACTGACAGCCACTGTGACATTATCCTATGTGATACCTTGATAAACTTGGGAATTCCCATCATGATGCTGCTCCACCTTACTTCACCGTTGGGATGATGTTTTCATCTTGGAATGGAGTACCATTTTTATGCCATACGTAATGCTGCCTGTTCCCTTCCGAACAATTCAACCTTAGTTTCATCAGTCCACGAAACAGTTTCCCAGTAGTATTGTGGAGAGTGAAGGTGTTATTTGTCTAACTGTGGACTGATGAATATGTAAACTCTTTCAGATTACTTTGTAACCCTTTCCAGCTTAATGCAAATAAACAATTCTTGACCATAGTTTTTTTGTGAGGCATGGTTCACATCAGCAAATGCTTCATGTGAATAGCAAACTCAAAATGTTTGAGTCAAAGTAGCTCTAAAACATCCAATCTGTTTCCTTGATTGGACTCCACGTTTGAGAACTCCTGACTCCAATTAGCTTTTGTTGAAGTCATTAGCCTAGGGGTTCACATATTTTTTTCCTACCCACACTGTGAATGTTTGAATTATGTATTCAATATGGATAAGAGCAATACAATACATTTGTGTGTTATGAGTTAAAACCAATTCTGTCTGTTCATTATTGTAACTAAGATGAAGATCAGATTTTAAGACAAATTTATACATAAATGCTATAAATTCCAAAGGGTTTATTTACTTTTTCTTGCCACTGGAAATGGGTTAAATGGTTTTGTTAAAAAAAATAGAGCACAGCGAGTATCCAGCCATTGTAAATATCCATAGTGTGCTTCAGAGGCCAGGTGCTGTATGTAGCACTGCAAGTAAAAATTATTTGCACTTTCTTCCACCCCCTTTTGCCATTCTGTTCTAGACCACAACTTACAGACTTGTACTCCTGTAGTTCCAAACGCAATCGTGCTAGCTCTGCTCTTAGTGCCTGCACTTGCTGGACACTCTGTTCCTGATTGGCTGTCACACGGTTCTTGATGTTCCGTGCACGGTTGGCATATTTCAGAGTGTTCAAGGTTTCCATGAAATCACGATCAGATGGAGAGACACAGGCAATCATCATGGTCTGACTGGAAAGAAGTGAAAAGCAGAGCAGGTAAAGAAAAGAAGGAAAGTGAAGTCAAGAGTGACAGCATAAAAGTAATGGAGAAAGGCTGGATGCTTAATGTGCAAGTGTTTAAAGAGGTGTCAAACCATGAGTAAATGATTGTGAACATATATTTATATGTAAGTTAGTAAAAGGGTGTTATCAAACTCTGTCCTGGAGTGCAGAAAATGTGCTAATACGAATGGTTCAGGTGATGAGTGCGTTTAGCAGCAAAGGTTGGTGTGTTAGTACGGTGTGTGTTACAGGGAAGGGATAATACTGTACCTGTTACCCCCAAGCGAGTCTTGCAGCAGGCGGGTCAGTTTGGAATCTCTGTACGGAACATGGAGAATCTTCTTACTCTGATCTCCCAGAGCGCTGATCACATTCCCCAGTGCCAGCTGCAGGGAGACACAGCCGCACTGCACCCACTGCCAATCCACTGCACACCCTACTCTAACACACATTTCTAACACACACAACATTTAACTAAATACTGAAACAATCATGGAGATGGAATGTTGACTGCAGTGATTAACCACTTTTCTGCCCTATTTAACACAATTTATGTCAGATTGTATAAAGTTAGAACTCATTGAATGTGGTTTTCTTTATCATTTTGTTTCAAGCGCTACCTTACTTTACAGCTTTCACTTCAAATAGATGTCAATAAGTCAGGAAGTCAAATACAGTTACTGATTAAATTAAATGATTACAGCAATATATATAGATACAATTTATGTGACTTCTATGTGTTATCTCTGTAACTTATATTTTATGCAATATAAATAATAACAACAACAACAGGTATTTATATTGGGTATTTATTTTGTGCCTTTCTCCCAGTGGGACTCAAGAGCTCTTTAGTGCACGCTCTTAGAATTAACAGCTTAATTATTTATGTTATTATTACCCAATTGATGATACTCATTTATTGACCTTGGAAGGGCTGAGTTGACCCTGCCAGGATTTGAATCTGTGACCTTGAGCACAGGCTCTGTAGTCAGGGTATTTACCAACTGAGCTATCTCACCTCCATACCCTGGGGGGTGGAGTCTGGGGAGGGGATTTCAGTGCTACTGCTCATGTGTGGTAAGCATCTGAAGCCAGGATCGCTACTGCGCATGTGCAGAATGCCACGCATACGCAGAAAGCATTCTCTGGTGTCTGGGACACTGGAGAATACGAACAGGACCGCGGGATTTGGGTCCTGAGTCCTGCTGTCCCACTGAGCTCTACCCCTGTCTCGAAAAGCTGGACAGAGGTAGAGCGTGGCAGGACATAGCTCCCAAATCGGGACTGTCTTGCGCAAAGCGGGACTGTTGGGAGGTATGCACCGCTGACATTTATTTTGCTCTAAGAGTGATAGGATAATTATAATAAAACAAATCAGTGTTGTCTGCTTTAAAAGCTACAGGTAACAATCATCCCTAAACATAGACTTTCTAAGAAAATGTAAATGAGACATTCTCTGGTGTATGCATCTTGCTTCCAAAGTAAAATAACTCACATTGGTGCAGCCTTCCATTAACTGTGCAGTGTATGCAATTTCAGTTATTTGTGGGTGGAAGCGCAGTGCTAAATACACCAGTGCAGGATACTTTGTTTTTAAATGACCTAGATTTAGGAGTGATTGCTACCTCCAGTTTTTGGATACTTCAAAAAGTAGTATCCTACTAAACTGTAAGCACAGTGAAAATAACTGTAAAACAGATCTGCGAATCATTTTCTTGAGGCTTCATTTTGATTTAGCTAGTCTAAGAAAAGCATATTTAATTAACTCTCTTTGTTCCACTAATCCACATTTTTGACTCATTGACAACTGTTTAAAACAGCTATCCGTAGTGTAAATAACATAATAAAACCGAGTTCTTTTTTGCCCAGTAAAATAAAGATAGATAAATAATTTCTATCGTAGACAACATTCAAGAAGTTCAAACTTTTTGAAATCATATATCTGTTACACCATATACTGTAAATACTTTTGTTTAAACTTTGCTTAAAAGATATAGTAATGCAAAGTTTGTTATACTAAAAATGAATTGACCCTGTTCAATAACTGATGACATTTTTAAATATCAATCTATTTATCTTTCCTTGTGTGGATAACATTACCAGACAGGAAGTTATCATTCCTCCCAACTGCTAAACCTGGCACTGCTAAGATGGCAGGCAATATGGCATCAGAGGGGGGCGTTATGTGCCACAAGGCACTGATTAAACATTGCTCGTATGAGGAATCACAAAGAATTCGGGTCCCAATCTTGGACTTCTGCATTTAAATGATTGAGTTGGGATTCATGAGATAATTTGCTAAATAACTGACAACATGGTCAACTTCCTGTCTGATAATGACAGTACCCAATATGAACGATCACAGATTATAAAGTAATAACAACTCATAAATAATATATTTATACATATGAGAGTTCCTGATTAAACTACATATCTACAGTTAGTACACTGCATTTATTCACATATTGTGATTACTAACTTATGGACACAGACATGTCAGTGCACACTAGAAGACTAGAAATAGGTCTGCCAGCTCTAAGCTTTTTGCCAACCCTTACCAGGCCACAGTTAATCGATATCCCTTCTCTTGCTCTCTCTCCTGTTGCCCCTGTTCTCTTCAAACGCTCAGATCCAGCCAAGTCCACAAAGTGAAACTTAGCTGTCAGGGTTTCATACTCCAGATTAGGGGCATTGACCTGTGGAGCACAGTTATATTTTTATCATGCAAAAGTGAGAAAAACAGTATGAAAAAAAGATTTCTTTGGGGCATAACTATCTCTGCAAGACAGAAGGTTGACCTGCTTTTCAGTGGCCAAACTGTGCGTCGTCTTTTATTAAACGCTGTCAAACTTAACAATGTACAGTTTGTCAAGCCCCCAGTGTATCAGAAAGTTAAGCAGTATATACTTATGAGATGCCTTATCTGAAAAAATAAAATCTGAATAACTGAAAAAGTCTATTGCTCCCATTTAATATATATGTATATTGTATATCAATTTCTAATGCAATATTGATTTGCTTTTCTTAATCATGCACTAAAAGCACACGGCCTGCATGTATTCAACACTAACGCTTATAATACATTTTAAAACCCAAAAATGACAATGACATGGACACTGGCTTTGATATAGGGGGTAGGAGGGAGGAACTAGATATAAAACCAATGTTAGAAACAGAAGGACCCTCCACTCACCGGGCATGAGTCCGAAACCCGTGTTTGGTGCAGGTGGACAGTGAAGATGGCGTGTGAGCGGGAACTTTGAGAGTTCATCTGCGTGCTGGCTGTGGTACGGGATAGTGCACCCTCCTTCAGAAGCTGTAAGAGCTGGTAAAGGGGGACGGTGTTAAAGGAAATATAGGAGTGACATTTAGACAAGCAACCAAAACACAAGCACATGGTGAACACAACTGTGAAAATAAACGAAGAAAGAGCTGGTACCAGTGTGCAAAATAATCAAACCCCACATAAAAACGGAGGCATTAAGTGGATTAATGTAGGCACTATAATAGGAAGAATGACCCGGCAGAGTTATTTCTACTGGAAAATGAAAGGAGAGCAAGTTACATGTATATTAAAGGCTCATTAAAATTCATATAGAAGCACAAGTGAACAACTGAACGCCGCTAGTATGAGGATAGAGTGGCGTGTACTTTTGATAATACATGCCAATGTATCCTCTGAGCGGCGGCTGACATGCCTCCCTTCAGATGCTAGTACCATGCTTCCTCTGTCAAGCAGAAAGAAAGAGAGAGAGTGAGAAAGAAACCCGACAGACTCCAATCAGACAGGTGTATCAAGCCTCCTTCTGATTGGCTGGTGTGCGTTGACAGCCTACCGACTGGCTCTGCCTCATATCTGATTAACATAAAATGCTGGGTTTACTAAGGGAAACCAACATTTTAAACCTTGAATCCTCTAAGGGTTAAAAAAAAAAGTTTAGTTTTTTTAAAGACCTTTTTCTCCATGAGGGCAGTGGATTTACAGAGCAGAGCTTACTAGTTGCACCCTGAATTGCATTCATTCTCTCCAAAATGTATGTTAAGTTTGAATGCCTAACTAATACCAAAAAGTAATTTCCACTCCTGAGGCAGATATCAAGCACAATCATTTTGTTTATGATCGATATGACCCTTCTTTAGTCAACTGCTATTTTAATATGAGTGCAAATGAGCTTTTCAGAACTATCCATTCTCAATGTGAACACAAGCAAAAAACTCAATATATACGGATACAATGTGCTGGTCAGTAACTTTAAGGAATAATAAAAAGTTTGTGGTCACTTATAAATTCCAAATGAGTTGCAAAATAAATAGGAATTACAGTCAATACGTTGACAAGGTTGGAAATAATGATCTAGATTCTAAAGGCTGCCAGTTTTCAGCTTTAATTTTATATATATATATATATATATATATATACATACACACGCATGTTAAGTCTTCCGGAGCCCTGTGCGGATCTCACCCGTGGCGCCCCCCTCCCCCCCCGTCTCTTTCCTCTCCCTCCATGTATGTGTCTCTCCCTTCCCATGTTTGTCCCTTTGGACTTCCTTGCTATGTCTGTCTCTCCCCTTCTTTCCCCATATCTGTTCTCTCTCCCCCTCCCCCCATATCTGTTCTCTCTCCCCTGCATAATCACTGTGTGTGGGGAGCAACATTCTCATGCTGCCCGTGGCTCCCCGTGAAGCAGAGTCGGGGCGGATCTACAAGTCTCACTGGTGAGCTCCGCCCCCTCCACCGGGTTAGTCGGGTGGGCGCCCCCTGGGGTGTTGCGCCCTGTGTGATCGCACAGGTTGCACACCCCTAAGGCCGGCCCTGTGTAGGATCTTTGTCCTCCTCCCTGCTCATTTACCTTACATTTGCAGGGAGGTGGCTGTTTCATCTGGGTGTGGCTCCATGTCTTCTGAACACTGGTGTTCTGACAAAACACTTGAATGAATTCTACTGCACAGGCGCAGTAGAATTCACTCATTGCGCACCACAGCGCATGCGCATAAAGTTACAGCTGTCATTCAGCCGTAACTTTGTTAGAAGAGCGCCTGCCCGAGGGACACTCACACCCCCTCCGGATCAGGTGTGGTGAAAGGTAAAGTATAAGCCTCTTACTTATTATTCTCACTTACTAGCATAGCAAGCAATTGGTAAAACTTCTATCAGTGACATAATACACTAGTAAGTGGAAGTTACACACGGGGGACAGAGGCAGCCCTCCCGTGTGTCCCCCTCTGTCCCCCGTGTGTGACTTCCACTTACTAGCGTAGCATATCACTGACAGAAGTTTTAGCAATTGCTTGCTTCACTAGTAAGTGAGAATAATAAGTAAGTAAGTTCTCCAGCATCTATGAAAACTGATACCTTATAAACTCCCGACAGTGTTCTAGAGTTTAACAAAACTCTCCCAAGTAACTAGAATGTTGTTTATTTTAACAACAATTTAAATCACTTGTACAATCAAGGGCAGATAGACATTCACCTTGATGATACATAAAGTGGATATGCGATTTGCAGCTGTAAAAATGTTTGTACGGATGAGCAGATTTACAAGACATCATAAGCTCAAGGGATCCACAATTTATATACAACAGTACATTCCACATTAAATCATTGTTTCACAGGATTCTTGTTCATCTTCATTATTATTCATTAAATCCCAGCTGAACTAAAAAAAAAAATGTGGCCATAGTGAAGAGCCAGAGTTGGTTGTTATAGATGCATGGATAAAGGCTCCTCAGGAAGTGGGCGATCACTGAAGATCTAAGATACTTGGTGTTATGTGATCTTCTGCTGTAGTAAGTACAGTAAAGTGTTCAGGCACCCTGTGTACCCCCAACCTCATGTCTGTCTCTTCTACATCCTCAAGACTATTTCTCTTCTCTCCTTTCCCATGCCTGTCTCTTTCCTCTGCCTAACCATGCATGCCTCTCTCCCTTGCCATGTATGTCTCTTTCCTCTCCCTTTCATGTATGTCTCTTTGTCTCTCCCCTCCTCCCATATCAGTTATCTTCCCCCCATATCTCTCCTCTATCCTCCTCCCCAAATCGGTTATCTTTTCCCCACCGAATATCTGTAATTCCCCCCCCCCCCACATCTATTATCTTTTCTTCCCCTCCCCATAGCTTTTCTCATCTCTCCCATATCAGTTATCTCTCCCCCTCCCCCCATATCTGTTCTCACTCCCCCTCTTCCTCCCCATACCTGTTCTCTCTTCTTCCCCCTATATCAGGTCTTTCTTCCCCTCCTCTGTGGCAACCCTACCCTGGGTAGCAACCCTACTCCTCCCCCATCAGCTGGCAAATGTGTGCGGTTGCACAGGTTGAACACCCCCATGTCTCAAGATGAATGGAACAAATCTGGATCACAATCATGGAGAAGATATTAAACTGTGTAAAGTTCCGAAAGGGAAACAAGGAGGTGTAAAAGCCTAGTTAAGGAAGATAGTGGGAGCTATTCACTGTTATAAGCTGGGGTAGCCACCAATGTTGTCCATGCTGTACATTTACTGTATGTTGTATGGATCTTCAGAGATGGAAATGGGGGTCTTTGCTTGGCCACTTTGTGTATACCTGAATGTGAGTTGAATACTTCATCTCAAGTATACATTGTGCAGGGACAAACCCTGGTTAATCTCTAAATAAATCTCTCTGCTTTAACCCATTCATGACGCTTGGACATTTTATGCTGTCCTATTTTTTGGTCCCATAAGACGCTAGGACGGTATAGAACTCAGTTAGCAGCTCATTGCGGCTCGGATTCCACTGCAGGGACAAGGCCACTTTGAGTACCTCATTTCATCTGCAGCTGAATGTACTTCAAATGCATGATAAAATAATGCTTGCATAGTAAAAAGGAATAAACACTTATCCATTAGAAATAAGTGTGTTCTAAACTGGGTTAAATCATGCTAAAATAACAATTGAAATAAATAGTGTAAAGATAGCTGTGTAGCACCCTAGGTCATACTTACACAACAGTACTAGTAATAATACTTTATCGTGCAGTTCAAACATCCAGGCACAGTGCTGTTTAAGAAAGTCCTTTCTGTGAACTACACTGGAACAAGGAGAGGAAAAGGTATCTATTCACTAAAAATTGAACAGTGGTGAACTGACAAGTGAAAATCCAACAGTATTAGTAGGGTTGCCACCTTTTCTTCAAAAAAATACCGGCCTTGGTACTTTCTCCATAGACTTAACATTGGCCTGATGCCAATTTTTTACCGGCCTACCCTAGGTATTAGCAGCGTTGCTTATTTTTTTATCAACTTCCCTTTAAAGCCTGATTTTTGCAGTTCACCACAGTTCAGTTTTCATGATTAGATCCCAAAACCTTAAGCTTCCATTCACATACACAAATAAAAGGTTTTCCTGGTTGCTTTTGCTATTTATACATTTTGCAATATTTGGTAACTTGCTTAACCTTTCCTTTTTTAAACTTTATACATTTTTTTTTTTTAGAATGTATATATAAATTTAGTTTGCTTCATGCAACAATATTTTACTGCAGTTGCACTATTTTAGCTTTATTCAGTGCCACTGATTGTTTCATATGGTTTCCAAAGCCAAGAGTTTTACTTTAACAGGCAGATCTAAAGAACTTATGCGTGTTTGTGAACAAAAAGAGATTTGTCAGACATTTTTTCAACCTTCCATAGTTCAGTTTTGGTGATCACATGCCCTCTGTAATCTCATCTTTCTGTTGAAGTGGAACCTAGCACTATGTATGCATATTGAAGGATTTCCTTCTGCACACAAGTTTTGCAATAAGAGTAGTTATTTCAATTTCCTGTCAGCTTGATAGTCTCCTCTGTGCTCTCATTAAGAAGGCATTTTCTCTAAGAAAACTTTTTATGGTTTTTTTTACGTTTGTTTGTTTGTTTTTTATGATTTTTTTTTTCTATCGCATCATTCTCTGTAATCTCTACCAATTATCGAGGGGTGAAAATCCACATGAGATGCTGAAACTGCCACAGTGATACAATAGTTAAAGAGGAAATTAACCGAACTCATCATTTTTTATTTTTTTTTACAATAACTTTTAACCAAACATAGTAAATTAGGTTGAAAAAAAAAACACAAGTCCATCAAGTTCAACCCTGTTACCCATCATTCCTGCTTTTGATCCAAAAGAAGGGAAAAAAAGCCTTAAGTAAGCTATTTCGAATTTTGCCTCCGAGGGGGAAAAATTCCTTCTTGACTCCAAAGGGCGATCAGATTTCTCTTTGAATCAAAAAGCTCTATTTTTAATGCTTATTCTATTATTAACAGCACTGTATGTTCTGAACAGTAGTCACTGGATTAAAACTGTCTTTTAAATGGTGAAAGGAGTGTATTGCCTTGTTAAAGTTGATATTTGGCTTTAGTCAATCTTTAAACTCGCTTGTATCACATGTGTTCCCCATTGAAATATGTGATCAAACAAAGCCTGTTCTTACATAACAACTTAAATACCATCTATAACAATCATGTGATACATCATGTGATCTATAAACAAACCTCCAAGTGTACTATGTGAAATTATTATACTCACAAAAAGACACAATTATCCATTCATATATACATCTATAGCAAATGGGTGCCATTGTACCTTATTATTAACATATTAACCTGCCCTCTCCCGCAGTAAAAACACAATCATGCGTGGTCAATTTAACTTAACTATAAGCTACACAATTTTAACAGAAACTATTTTACAAGGACATTACTACGCAAATATTTGAAAAATATTACATTGTGTCATATTATGGTATTGGGTTCCAGTCAATGACCTTAGAAATGTAAACCACAGACAGCAACAGAAAAATTTGAGTAAAAAAAAATACTGATAAGTGGGAGGTTTTAACCCTCATGGTAACAAATATGTTCATGGCCATAATGATAAATCACGGAGCAACAGAATATAATTTGACATAATAACAACTCATGTTACAGGAAATAAATTAATTTAATAATTTAATATATTAATTTAATATTATTAAATAGAAACTTAACATTTTATTTGGTTGTTATGTTAATGTTTGTCTTTTTGGATTGATGTTTTATCCATATATGGACGATTATAAGAGATTTATCCATCGCAAATGTAAATAAAATTAGATGATCAGATAATAATGTGATAATTGTCTCCATATATGATGATGTGTATTTATATGTTTGTACTGAAAATAGAAAAAGAACAATAAATATATATATATATATATATATATATATATATATATATATTTATATAGATAGATAGATAGATAGATAGATAGATAGATAGATAGATAGATAGATATGTGTGCATGACCAACGAGTGACAGTTGGCATCAGCCTTAGTGCTTTACATATATGTACAAGCATATCCCATTTTAGCTCAAAGCAAAAATAATGTTGCTTGTGTAAGAGAAAAAAAGCAAAAATGGTTTTTAAAGTTTAGTGCCACTCTTTGGAGATTCTTTTGTAACATTAACACCTTTATGAGTTGTACAAAAAGTCAGCTGTTTATCGCCTCTGAAAATGAGGATCTCTCTCAAAGTTGCTCCGGTATAAATGAGAGGTCGCTCTGCTGGTTTCGTTCATACTTGTCTGATAGAACTCAATATGTGTCCATTGCTGATACTGCCTCCCTCCCATTGCCAATCAAGTGTAGAGTGCCTCAAGGATCCGTCCTTGGGCCGCTGCTATTTTCACTATTTATAAATGATCTGCTCTCGGTGTGTGACCTGGCTCATGTACATAGGTTTGCTGATGATACGGTAATTTATACGTGTGGTATTCAACTATCTCAAGTGGAATCCGTGCTACAGGATCAGTTTTCTAAAGTTGAAAATTGGATAGCTAACAACAAATTATTCCTCAAAGCTGAAAAACCTGTTTCCATGTTGTTTGGGACAAATGCTAAACTACTTAAATTAAGCAATCCTCAATTAAACATCAAGACCAAATACAGTTATAACCTGACCCAGGTAAATTCATATAAGTATCTTGGCATGTGGCTAATCTTTTGGTCTCCATATTGATAAGCTCGTGTCAAAGCTATATCCTAGGATTGGCTTTCTATATAGAAAGAAATCTAACCTAGATTCCACAGTAAGGAAACGTATTGTGCAGCAAATGTTAATGCCAATCTTAGATTATGGAGATGTTGTGTATGATTCTGCCCCGCACACCCATCTCGGTAAACTCGACACTTTGTACAATACATTGTGTCGTTTTGCACTACAGTGCGATAATAACAGGCATCACTGTAAAATATTAAAAGAGTTGACGCTTGCCTCCAGGCGCACTCTCCACCTAGCTTGCTTAGTGCATAACCACTTCTCTGGTACGCTCCCCCCCTACCCAAGCGGCATGCTCGCTCTTACTCCCTGCACATCCCACAATCTTAGATCCTGCACCAACCCTTCACTAGCGATCACTCACTTCAAAAAGGAAGCAGGTCGAGGTGTGTTCTCTTTCAGAGCTCCTCATATGTGGAATAGCCTTCCTGTTTCTGCCAAATCATCATCTAGTCTAAAATCACTGAAAATAAGTGTCTCCCAAATCCTCAAAACAGATTGTACCTGTTATTAGTTTACAAACTACTTCGTATACTGTACATGTTGTTCCTTTTTTGTATCAATAATGATTTAGCCTGTATGTTCTTGTTTAATATATGTATGTATGTATTTATTTTTAATCTACTGTTAAATGTGTTAAACTCTGTGTGACTCCATTCTGGACTGGGTCCCCAGGACACACTTGAAAACGAGAGAAATCTCAATTTATTCTTCCTGGTAAAACACTTTCTAAATATAAATAAATAAATAAATAAAAATGCTCTGATTGCAGCCTGTATGTAGCAGGGTTCTCTGATTGGGGTCTGTATGAGGTGGGAGTCTCTCTCTCTGTTAGTGCAGAGAAAGACCCCTGTTTTCAAAGGGAATCAACTCTCTGCTCTGATTGGCATCTATATGGAGTGGGGGTCTCTATATTGCTGTCGCAGAGTGAGACCCTCATTTTCAAAGTTGATCAATTTTGGTCCCCTCTGATGATCCCCTTTGAAACGAGGGTCTCTCTCTCTGCACTTGCTTCCTCTAAGGATGCAACGGTTAAAAAAAGCCACACACAAACAGCAAAATGTCAAGAGTCTGAACATGTTCTTCAGTAGACTGAGATGTATGGTAACGTGCAAATAATCAATTAGTGAAAGTGATAAAACTCCGCACAAGACTATAGGTCAATGTTCCATACAGTCAAACATACCTCTCCTTCAGAGCTAACACTACGGGTACTGGCTCCACTGACGTAGATTCCACCACTAGCATCCTCATGGATCCGAATATTGGATTTACGATGGCGTGAGTCTGGGTCACGTGACACATCAAAGAGATCCAATATCTCTTCATTATACAGCTAGTAAGGAGATAGTAACACAGAGCATGGAGAATGTATGAATAGAGAAATATATGTCACAGAAGAGAAAGATAACATTTTACACATAAAATACAATGAAACAATAGTATGAGGAAAGAATGCAGAACAAAAGAGAATAAAAAAGAAACAGGAAATTATTGGATATGTACACCGGGTCTTTAATAAACAACCAGTATCAATATCACTCATAGTCACCTCTAGGAATTGTGCGCTGACTTTAAAGCTGGGCTCTGGTTTCCCGCTCTCACGAGCAGCAGTTGTGCGCTCCTGGATGGTGCTGAACAGTTGTCTAACGGCACGAGGAATTATTCCCAGTTCTCCTTCAGTTACTACCAGTTCAAATCCACTGCCCATTGTGTGCGTCTTCCCTGCACCAGTCTGGGAGAAGAAAATACTTTAATAACGGAGTTTTAAGAACAATATCTTCGAGAGAAATCATGGGAAAGGTGCCTTATGAGGGTTAATAGCAGAAAGTAGCTGTCTTGCTGAACATAATGAGCTGCCAAAAGGATTAGCAGAATACTAATAATGAGCAGACTAATAAAGCAGAAATAACAAATCACATAGTGCACAGTAACATAAAAGGGCAGCGTCAACATACAGAGAAGTAGGTGGATATACCTGTCCATAAGCCAGAACAGTTGCATTGTAACCTTGGAAGCATCCCTCCACCAGCCCATGTACACATATCTCGTACACTTTGACCTGCTCGGTGTCGATGTCAAACACGTAGTCATATGTGAAGGCCTTGTCCTTACCCAGCAGCACCTGTGGCTCTCCAGGATAAACCCATGTACATACATGGCATCCTTCAGCCTGCTCCTTACTGCTCTGAGGACGGATCCTGCACAGAAAGGGTCAATAAGTATAGAAAGCAAGAGGGGAGCAGGAATTGAACATGGGAATAAATGCAAAAAAATAAACAGAACAGAAACTGTGCATAAAACCATGTATATTGGCCTCATTCATTCATGTACTACAATCATGTATTTGTATCTCAATTTCTGTTCAACTTCCCTTCTCAATGTCATTTTGTTTCCCATTTCACATTCACTATGTCCATCTCTTTCTCAAACTCTCTCTGCCTCCATTCTATTCATTATTCTCCCTCTCTATCCAGCTGTCTCTTTCTTTGTCTGTCTTATACCTCCTCTCCCACCTCCTGTTTCAGTTTCCATGGAAACTAAGCGTCCGCCACTGGGCTCAGACAAATGGCGAGGTATAAGTTATATGAGGAGGAGTACAGTGTAGGGAACCCACAAAGTAAATAAGTGAATTTTGACTTGAAAACTGAGTATCATGGGATATAGACATATACACTTTAAGGAACTTGAGAGATAGAGGCATCATAACTGTGACAGGGATACAGGTGAGACCTTTCCAAAGTAGATACAGTCACTATTTTTGGGACCCTCTTTTTGAGACACCTATAGAAGGTCCCAAAAATACATTGACACGTGCCACATCTAAATCAGGGACATAAAAGATTGAGGGGATCTGAGTTCAGGCTCCGAGTGCTGTGATGGGAATGGTCGCAGATCCACAGCTTGAGGCCCACAGGTGGTCTATTTATAAAGCAGAGTGTGATCATTTGCTGGGAACCATTTTCTGATCTTTCACCCGCTGTGTACACAGTCTTTTCTTTTTTTTTAATGCTCTGCCTTTTGCTATTCCTTGTCTTTCTTAAAATTGCACTGTTCATTCAGCCCAATCAGCATTTATGCACCTATATGTCTGTTGCAGGGGCGGTCTGACCAATATGGGCACTCGGGCAATGCCCGAGGGCCCGGGCCAATGGGGGTCCCACTGCAGATCTGCGCGATCACGTGGATCATGTGACCTTGCGCAGGACTGTGTGAGCTACCACTCACATCAGCCTGCATTTTCAAGCGCTGTCACACGCATCTGCTGGGACACTTGTGACAAGGCTCGGTAATGCCGGCTGATGTGAACGCAGCTCATCACATGATGTGGCATGACCCCTGCAATGATGGCAATGGAGCAGCTCAGCGCAAAGATAAGGTAAGTGGTCATCAATGCTTATTGGTATGGGGGAGTCTGATTAGCAAGGGGGGGGTCTGATTGTCAAGGGGGGTGTCTGATTATCAAGGGGGGGTCTGATTGGTAAGGGGGTGTCTGATTGGCAAAGGGGGGTGTCTGGCAATGGGGGATCCGATTTACAAGGGGGGTCTGATTGGGTAGAGGGGGTCTGATTGCCAGGGGTGTGTCTGATTGGCAAGGGGGTGTCTAATTGGGTAGTGGGGAGGTGTCTGATTGGCAAGGAGGAGGGTCTGATTGGCAAGGGGGGGTCTGATTGGCAAGGGGGGTGTCTGATTATCAAGGGGGGTCTGATTGGTAAGGGGGTGTCTGATTGGCAAAGGGGGGTGTCTGGCAATGGGGGATCCGATTTACAAGGGGGGTCTGATTGGGTAGAGGGGGTCTGATTGCCAGGGGTGTGTCTGATTGGCAAGGGGGTGTCTAATTGGGTAGTGGGGAGGTGTCTGATTGGCAAGGAGGAGGGTCTGATTGGCAAGGGGGGGTATGATTGGGTAGGGGAAGTCTGATTAGCATTGGGGGTCTGATTGGCAGGGGGATCTTATTGGGTAGTGGGGAGGTCTGATTGGGTAGTGGGGGATGTCTGACTGAGTAGTGGGGGGATCTGATTGGGAGTTGGGGGTCACATTGGGTAGTGTGGGGTCTTATTGGGAAGTCTGGGAGTCAGATTGGCACGTTTGGGGGGCAGATTGGCAAATATGGGGGTCATACTGGGAAGAAAGGGGGCAGACTGGCAAGTTTGGGAGTGAGAACCGGTATTGTGGGGGTCACAATGGGTAATGTGGGGGAGATTGGCATGTTTGGGGGGCGGATAGGGAGAAGGGGCAGATTTTGAAGTCTGGGGGTGTGATTGGGAAGTGTGGGGGTCAGATTGGGAAAAGAAAGCAGATTGGCACATTTGGGGGGCAAATTGTGAAGTGGGGGTCAGATTGGCAAGTCTGGAGGTTAGATTGGCAAATTCTGGGGCTCATACTGGGAGGAAAGGGTCAGATTGGCAAATATGGGGGGCAGATTGGGAAGAAGGGGCTTATTGGCATGTTTGGGGGTCAAATTGGGAAGAAGGGGGCAGATTGGTAAATCTGGGGGTCACATTGGCTAGTGTCGGGTAGATGTGAAAGAAGGGGTCAGATTTGCAAATTTGGGGTCAGACTGGGGTGCAGGGGGCTGATTTTGGAGTCTGATTGGGAAGATGGCATCTGATTGAGAAGTGTGGGGGTCATATTGGGAAGTGGGGGTCATATTGGCAAGTCTGGAGGTCTGATTGGCAAATCTGTTGCTCATACTGAAAAGTGTGGAGACAGACTGGAAAGTTTGGGGCAGATTGGCAAATCTGGGGGTCATACTGGGAAAAACGGGGCAGACTAGAAAAAGTTTGGGGGCAGATTGTCCTATTTGGAGGGCAGGGATTTCACATGGGCTATACATGGGGTGGGCACAAGGGGGCCCCATGCCCATCTCTTGCCCAGGGCCCCCATGAGTTGTCAGTCCACCCCTGGTCTGTTGGATCTATAGTCACTGTTGTTCTTATCTTACTGACAAATTATATATCTTCTAACAAAACATTCCATGCTTGACTGTATGTTAACCCCAAGTTCCTGTTTTTATCAACTTAAAACTGCAACCTGCCTTTCTGTTTTTTGCTGCTAACCGCTCTCAGCTTTCACCTATATTGCTGCTAGCACTGCATTGTGGGTTACATTGTTCTTCCCAATATGCTGCAGCGTGTTCTACTGTCACATCTGCAAAGACACAAATCAGCCATCTCCATTTTCTTTGTTGCTCTATAGGTTTTATTTCAAAACCAAAGAACAATCAAGCATCATTTAATATAGTGTGTTTACTACATGAATATTTTATGGATTGCCACTCGTTCACTCTCGCTCTCTTAGCTGACTCAGGAAGTCACACTTCCCATATAAAAAAAAAACCTCACAGGAAACAGTCGCGCGCAAGAGACAAAGACTAAAAAAGATAGCACAGCTAGCAAAAACAGTTTCTCTCTCACCCTTTTCCTGACAGGACATATTACATTTCCAATCTTAAATGTTTTAATCTGATGTGAATACACAGGCCCAGGAAATCCTGCAAGCTTTATGTGTCATTTTGTGTATTATTACCTGAACTGTAAAACTGTTTTTGTAACTGTAATGAACTGATAAGTAAATTACAAAAATCAGGCACTAATAACTGAGTTGTAAAAACAGACAAATTGATGATTTTTTTTTTTCTGTTGAGCTGATCACAGTCCACTTTTTAGTTTTTAACACCTTAGTGAGAAGACTGTTTTTTCTACCCTTAATAACAATTACGTTTTTTACATTACTGCAGTGTTTGTGTTTAGTTTCTCATTTAATGTACCCACACATATAATATGCTGTTTTTATTGCCATAAAAAGGGCTTAATTTAGCTACAACATCTTTCATAACACATAATTTGCTATAAAAAAAATATCAGAACATATGATGAAATACTTGAAAATTCTATTACACAGTTGCAAATGGTAAAAAAGAGAACCCGCCTAAATATTTTCTAATATTTATCTTGAGTTTACAAATACCAATGTTAATTTGTTTTTCTGTTTTTTTTTTTAAGGTTTTAGGGCAATAACCCAAAGTAGCATTTTTTCTTTGCTAACCATTTTCGCCTACAGTGACCTTTTGACCCCAACCCTGATCATCGCCCTAACTCTAGCACTAACCCAAATTCTAAACCTTACCCATCTGTAGCATTAAATACAAAACTAACATTACATCTAGTGTTAATTTAGATCTCTTAGTACCAGATCCATAGGTTTACACATGTTTTTCATGTCCATTGTCGCAAAGGGGTTAACAAACATGTGAGGCTTATGTATACAATTGTAGAAACTAAACGATAAAAAAAGAAAAAAGAGCAATGGATAACAGTGATTGCAACTTTTTCTTAATGCTTCTGTGTGCGGGAAACAGTGTCTCCACCAAAATGGATCTGGCGGTGTTTTCTACTACTTCATTGCACCTGATTTTTTTCAATATATGTACATGGGGACAGTAATCCCTCACTCTGGACCCGTCACCTGTTTGAAAATCTGTGAATGTCTGAATAGTCCAACATGTAGAATATTGTCCATGAGAATGCACCACAAAAATATACTGCTTGTAACTTTTTATACCACCATACTTATTATTACTAAGTATTATGTAAAATACTTTTTGTATTTGGCTAACCATATTTTGAAATGACAAGCTTCTGGGAGTACTCCCTTTATCAAGTCAAATGCATTACTACCACAATATTAATTATTATTAATGTATATATCAGGGGAAGGCTGGCAAGGGGGGCATGGAGACAATTGCCCCCTGGCTTGTCTCTAACTTGACTCAATAGGATGGGGCTGTACCACTTTTGTCTTCTAAATGCAGTCACTTCCTAAACTGAGGCTCTGCCTTTGATCAGTTTGCTAGGATAGAAGATAACATTTAGAAGATAAATGTTTAAAGCTCTCCTCTGGTTTATATTTATATGGGGTGGACAGACTAATGTAAACACCTTACTAGCTAATTAAGGGATAATCATGATGGCATTTTGCACCATCCATTAATGGACCAAGGAGATAATAAATCTATTTCTCATTGTGCTACAGCACATTGCATAAAAATTTGTGGATGTTTAGAACTAGTGGGAAGGCCACGGAAGGTGTTTAGCTTCCTCCTAATGTTTGTAAACTAATCTTGAATTTGTTTTGCAATATGTTATTTTTTTAGTGCCTAAAAGCTTGTCTCTCATCAATATTTAATTCTCTCCTCTGCCCCGTGCTCCTCTGCCCTGCTCCACTCTTACAGCCCAAGACCTTGCCTCTCACTTCAAAAATAAAGTTGTCACTATCAGGTGTAACTTCACCTCCCACAACTTGCTAGGCACTACGTCCTGCCTAGTTCCCATCCCCCAGACCCACTCTCAATATATTCTCCCCTGTAGCTGAGAAAGAGGGAGACAATCCGCTCTCCTGCTTGAGATCTACTACTTGTGCATTAGATCCCATCCTGTCTCACCTTGTATCCTCTCCATCCCTTCTACTCTGTCCAACTCTAACCCATCTCATCAACCTCTCTGTCTTCTGGAATAGTACTGTCAACCTTTAAGCAAGCCCGAATCATACCTGTTTTGAAAAAAATCTTCCCTACACCCCACACTTCCATCTAACTACAGTCCTATATCCCTTCTCCCCTTCGTGTCCAACAAGTTGCTGAAGAGAATGGTGCACTCGCAACTAACAGACTCTCTTACCACTAACGACATACTTGACCCTTTTGATCTGATTTTAGACCCTTACACTATATTGAAACAGCCCTCACTAGAGTATCCAGCTCTCTTCTTCATTTGAAATTGTAAAAAGTCCCTCAAAACTCATCTCTTTAAAGAAGCCTACTACCCATCCAACTAGCATACCAGATTTACTTCTTGCTAATCCCACCTGGCTCTTACTGTCCTCAATCACTGCTAGTATCAGGTAGCTTACAACTCATCCAGCTAGAACACACACAATTAATCTTTGGCCAAACCCACCTAGCACCAACCAACCACATTCATTTTTCTACAACTGCCTTCCCTCTTACCTCTTCACTCCGTTATGTTTTTCATGTCCCTTGTTCCCTCTAGATTGTAAGGTTGTGAGCAGCGCTCTCTCTACCTCATGTACCAGTCTGTTCTAGTTTGTCTTTAAGTCTTTAACTTAGTTTGTAGTACCCGTCTATGCTCTGCACCTAGCGCTACGTAAATTGTTGGCGCTATATAAATACATGTTAATGTAATGTAGGACAGCATAGAACATCTTATGTTTAACAGCTCATCGCGTCTCCCAGCATTGATTGGCTTCAGGCTGACATGTAAAATGTAGTGACACTCAAGGTGGCTACATTTCACTGAAGCCTTGTGTACCCAAACTTCCATGTTCGGGCACCCCTCTGGGACTTCACACATGACGTCACAAAGTATCTTATCAGCAGGGACCCGCAGGGTCTGTAGAGACCCTAACTGGGTTTCTGCCTATGTCTCCGTGGCTCCCAATCACTATATGATCAGGGCCAGGAGCACAAAGATGCCGATTTGGGGCAAATCAGCGCTAAGGTGTTAAACGCACAACATTCAGTTTGTTTTGAGACAGAAAGGTGCTGATTCAATTCTGTGTTCATTTCTGAGGCAGTACTTTTAGAACATTTAGCAACTAATCCTGTTAAGATTCCTTTCCCTGTAGGAAAGTTTCAATTTGCAACCACAATTCCTCTTTAACAATGTAGTTTGATCATTTTTGACTTGACACATTAAGTAAATTTGAGTTGTTTGTAACTCCTGAGCCTGTAATTCATGCACCGACTGTTTGGTCTCTTTGGGACTCTGCAGTTGCGGCATGTTGCTTTTAAAACACACATTTCAAAGTGCTAATTCTCAGACTTCTAAAGCTGACACATATGCACTGTTAATTGGCTGTCATCTTAATATGACTTTCTTTTGCAGCTAAATTCGTAATTGTAATTTATTTACTTCTAAACAAAAGTCCTTTTTCATGTGGTGTTCCCGTCGTTATGTCTGCTCCCTATTTGCAGATTTATATTTATAAATTACATATATGCATATGTGTGTTTATATGTCTACAGCACTAGATACAATAAGACAGAAACAAACTATTCGGTTACTTCTGAGGCCCTTTTGGGACTCTACCAATCTAAAGGGTAAAAATCTGTTCCTATATCTCACTTCTCAACTTTGTTTAGGTATTGCCATTTTATTAACAATTAATCCATTTTTTACATGTTCCCATTTTTTCCATATACATATATTGTCCTATGTACCCTTATGTATTTTGCATTCTTCACTGTCTCTGAATTCCCACATTATGCTAGTGTAACACTTATTACTATTGTTCTGGTTGAATTAATGGTTATTATATACATCAATTCTATAACGCTGATTTGCATGGGATACATAACATAGCTGTTTACATACACATCCCTGCCCCTTGGTAATTTAATTCTATCTAATAATCACAATAAAAACACACACTATTATATTAAGAATGCCATGTGACAGATACATGTCATGTGATGCCATGTGATAAACACAAATAGCCATGGACACATAGTTACATGTTTGACAAAAGACATGTTGGCCACAAAGCAAATATACTTTATAATAAGGTAACATGTGACATATTCACACAATGTTACACACTGACTGTATGGCCACCCATACATATTATCCGCACATGTTGAAATTCACACTACTTCAGTCATGACTACCACTAGCTTTTGACATTCCAAGTATTTACCGAGATGCTCATTCAACCAAATGGCCTGATTTGCATCCTGTGAATTGTAGTCCACAACTGATAGAGAGCCAAAGGTGAGCCAGCCAATACAGCATAGATAGACCATTTTTTACAACAAAGACACGTTGTCTAATGCGCAGTGTGCTACAGTCTGTACAGTGATGTAGCTTATGCAAGAGGAGTGACAGAGCCACACATAAGGAAAGCTACTGTTCACCTCAGACACTGCAGTAACACAACACAGTCTAAATCATGTATGGTTAACTAATAGGACTATGGCTGTGGCACACTTGATCATGATCACCAACCTTATGAGTATAACTGAGCATAATGGGATATAAAGTCCAAATAGACTGCAACAGATTACACGCCACTGATTTGATAAATCTCTGTCCAGCCCAGTAACATGCAGTCATTGATACACTGACATTAACAAGCACTGAATGTCACTCACCTCAGTGCCACCCTGACACTGCAGTCCCCTTGACTGCCCATGCTGCTGCCTCTCTATCCCTTAGGGAGATTCCTCGCAATCCCCAGGGCCACCATGGGGCGCAGGCTGTGTTAAGGGCAACATTTCCATCTTGCCCCTCAGCAGGGGTAGTTAATCAACCCCCCCGATGCGTTCTTCCCACACATCAAGACAGCTTCAGCTGCAGATCTCCGGCTGGAACAATAGGTAGGGCAGGAGGGTAGTAACAGCCATTCACCAAGCAAAATAACCAGAAGACACGCCCACGGGTATAGCAGCGTCCAATCACAGTTGAAGGGGCGGTATTGGTGAATTTAAATGGGGGTTTATGGTCCTTAGCTAAAAGGATGAAAGAGAGATGGAGGAGAGAGCGAAAAGGGTCTATGCATTAGATGGAAACAAAATGTAGAGAAAGGCAGGGCAGAAATGGAAAAAAACACGAAAGAACAAACCAAGTGAAGAAGAAATGAGGAAGAGAGGGATGAGAGGAAGAACGAATGTTTGAATGATTTAGTAAGAAAACCATGGGGGTTGCAAAGGAAGCAATAAAGAAAGGGGGGGGGGGGGGGGGGCAAAGCGAGTATGGATGTGGGGGAGGGAGATAGGAAGAGAGCCAGACAGGATGTGCTAATAACCCTAATTAACCCCTCTCTCACCTCATGCGATTAGAAAAGACCAAGAACGATGAAATGACAAACAGATATAAATATATAGAATATAGGTATTAAGTAGATGATGCGTGATGGATCTACATACAGTATGTAACATGCTGCTAGATACATTCACATAGATGAATGCTTGACTGAGCCCAAGATACACAACAGATGTTCAGAAAAAATATTTATAAATCTATATTTTGAACACATAATGATGAGTTAAATTGGTTCTGCAAGGACTAATGTATTGTTATTAAAAAGAAATGTGTGTCTCGTTATTTTACATATTAAATAAAAGTAAAGTCATATTAATGTTCTTCTAGTGTATCTATAATGTTCTTGTTATATTTGAACCATCCAGGTGCAGATTGAACTATTTATCTTTTGCAGACATAGTCTAAGACGCCTTACAGTTAGAGACTACCCATTACCCCATATTCCAAAGGGCTGTAAAGTTATCAATAAAATTGGAGTAAGTTTAATAAATAGTTCCATTTTTTTTTTTGCCCAATAACATTTTTGTTTTTTGTTTCATTGACACGTTATATGGTTGGTTGACACCAAAGATTGGACCCTGCACCCATTATTCAATTGCAGCAATTATATAATAAAAGGTATCATAATGATAAGCAAATATTAAAAGTCAAAAACAGAATTCCTGTAATTGTAAAGTGTAGAAAATATTATTCATGTTTTTCGCGTTACAAAAGATGTTTTAAGGATTGCTGTCTTGAAGTATAAAAAAGCTCTTTAAATGAATGTTACAAAGTTTTCAAAGATCACTAATTGAGAAAAGTAATATAGATACAATAGTACTATTTACACAGTTGACCTCAGTTCTAATGAACAGCATCAATATCAATCCTAATAAATTAATGTTAAATTTAGTCTAAAAAAATTAATTCAGTCCTATATAAAACCTACATAAGTTAAACACATCTAATAATAAAAAATAGATTTTTCCTTTTTTTTTTTTTAGAACTGTCTATTAATGATATAGAAATCGTGTTATATATTTAATAATGGACATTTTATAACAAGGGGTTGGTTACTTGGTTATTTTCAATTGTTACTAGCATCGTTCTACTTTGTTCTGATGTGATTTTATGTGACAGGCTGTTTTCACAACTTTTGATATTTATTTGTATTTATGATGTGCATGCTCACTGTGGTTATTTATATTTATAGAGTTATGCACAATTAATCTGATTATGATTTATTTATTTGTTCTCTTTGTCATGTCTTTGAAGTGTGTTTAAAAAGTTCATATTGTATCTTCTGTTTTGTTTGATTTTACGTTCTTCCTGAATTCTCATTGAAATAAAGAATTTGACAGCATTTAAGAGCATTTTAGCAAATTGCCCTAAATCTTTTAAAAATGTAAAAATACATGTATTTTGTGCATGGGTAACTTTTTTTATAGAATGCAACAGCTGTGGTGTCGCTAACAGTTGCTTGTAACGTTTTCTGTTTTAATTGGATGGTTTGAAAACAAGGTTTCTTTAATCTGATTTTTTAAGTCTTAAACTAGTGTGTTCATCAGTGAAGTACATCCTTTTAGCCTCATGCAGAAAGTTACATTTATGTCAGCACTTTAATAGGAAGTATCACTGATTATGAAATCTAAGTATTTCGTAAAATGTGTTCTGTGGATTGACACTCTGTCTACTGAGATGATTCAAAGTTAATTACAATGCAAAAAAGAAATGTATTGAAAATTAAATAGAGGCAGAATGACTGGCCCAGTTGATAAGATCAAAGATGCTTACTTCCTGGATAGCTTACTTCCTGCCTTTTTATTGACCTATCTATAAGTGTTCCCTGAGGCATTTGGTCCGTCAAATAACATAATATTTCACTGCCATATACAGGACAGACAGGAAGCACAGATATAGAGGTCTCCTCTACTCTACACACAACCATTATTTTACAGACACACAGTCCAGTAAAAAAAAGAAAAAGTCAGTGGAGGCAATAGCATGGCTGGTATCTATTTATTTGAAGAAAAGGAGGCAACCCTATTCCCCACTTATTAATGTACACACTATATAAGAGGAGTCCTCTCCTGTGCTGTCACTAGGTTGCAGCCAGCAAAAATGTGCTGACATGTTTTGTTTTCCATGAAAGTGGAGGGAGAGTGGAAAGCTGCAATAGAGAAATGAGTGTAAATAACTGCTAGGCTGCACTACTTTTCATTTCCAAATGCCCTGATACGTAGGGAAGGCAGAATCTTCCACAGATGAGGCTCTGGCTGGGATCAATAGGTTGGGATAGAAAGCACTAAAGTTAGGTTTCCTCCATAGCTTGGCCTTCCATGAAGACCCCATAGACAAATACTTATGTTAATGTGCAATCCTGGGAGGAAGTTTCCGTTGAAGCTCTGGTTATGGACAATGTGTGCACTATGTTCCCAATTAACGGAGCAGCACAGAACAACTGTATTTTTTTTTTAACGTTTTGGTACTGTGAGTACTATCCTATGTTGTTTATTGTTATAGAACCATCTGGTATTCAACAATAACATGGCTAGTATTTTTCTAAAGAAAATGTGGCAACTGTAGTGTCACCTGACATCCGACACTTGTCCAACCAGGAATATATTTTCCCTCCTACTAAAAGGGCAGAGGGACCTATGACACTGACTGGAGAGGCTCCAATAATGCAACAAGAGCCCTTGGACGCATAGGACTAGCCTCCAACTAGGTATAAACAATAGACCTGTTAACAATAGATGGAGTAACAACTGTTGGCTGTGAACAATGTTTTCCATGATTCTTAGCCAGTCAAAAGTCTTCTATGATCTGCCTGAGCCTAACTAATGGACACTTTACTGTGCCACCCTGCAAGCTATATCCTGATAGAAGCTGTGCCATTTCACATCCTGTTTTGTGAGTTATGTTCCTGCCTTTCTCTCATCTCCTTCTAAGCTGAAAGCATATGAGAGGGTGGACGTTTTACCTCACGTTTAACATAGCCTTTAATTCTGTACCAGGGCTTATTTTAAGCTTCATGTAATGGAAAGACAAAGTTTACTTTTCACTATGTTGACACAGAGCAACAACTAAGTGTGTGGTCCCATAGGGACTGCATGCAAACTGTAGGAGGGGAGTGCAACATGAGGGGGTAAAGTCTCCACTACCTCGTGATGGTCACAGTCGGACGCCCAAAAAAAGGCCACTGGATGCCAGGCTGGAAAGCGCCAACGGTGGACATCAGTCTTTTTGGGGGGCACTGGAAAGTTGTTTTTGGGCCACTAAAGCTGTTTATGGCAAAGATGGTGCAGGTATGCTGTTTTGGGGGCACTGAAGCTGTTTGGGGAAAGACGGCATAGACAGGTTTTTTGGGGACACTGGAGCTGTTTGGTGGCATAGATGGCACAGGCAGACTGTTTTGGGGTAAAGATGCACAGGAAGGTTGTATTTACATATGTATTTACTATTCAATGGCATTATATACAAAGTAAATGCATTTACTGCTCACTGGTGTGATATACAAAGTTGAGTCAGTTGTTGCTCATTGGCATTATACACAAAGTTTATATATTTACTGTTTATTGGCATCATATACAAAGTTTATGTATTTACTGTTCATTGGCATCATGTACAAAGCTGACAACTCCACAACAAAAATATAATTTATATTTAATTGAAAGATTGCATCAAGTATAGATGTTTTTAAAATGAATGATTTTATAGAAAGAATACAAATGAAATAACATATTGAGCCATCTTTGCTCCATGCAGCACTTTCAGGGGCAGACATGTTATTTAGAATGTCGTTGCAGAACATGTTTGCTACCTGTTAGCGCTGCATGGAGCAAAGATGGCTTACTAAGGTACTTTATTTGTTTTCTCTCATTACATCTATACATGATGCAATTTTTCAATAGAACAAAAGTTTGTTTGTTTTTGCTGAAGTTTTCCTGTAACATGTAGTGAGATTTTCCCCTTAAAATCCCTTGAACGTAATATGATGTGTAGGGTTTTTCTTCAAAAAAATACCGGCCATTCCATTGGCCCCATAAACATTGGACTCAAGCCAATTTTTCACTGGCCAATAAAAATCAATTTATAACTTTTTTGACAAGCGTTTTTCTGGAATTTTTTTTTTTTTGTTATTCTGTCTCTCACTGTTAAAATACACCTACCATTAAAATTATAGACTGATCATTTCTTTATCAGTGGGCAATCGTTTAAAATCAGCAGGGGATCAAATGCATTTTTCCCTCACCGTACCAAGCCTGTGTATAAACTCTGTTTGTATCCAAGGTGTAAATCTTTTGAACTGCTCAATATTGCTCCACATATTTGTGAAGAATCTGTTGGCCTGCATCCTATTTGTACTGTGTACGTCTGTAGGCTGTTGTGCTTAAAACATCTGTTACTGCTGTCTACAGCATTTACATAGTATGATAGGACCAGGTGGAAGATTTAAAATTGAATCCAGACTGGCTGACCTCAGTAAAGAGCATTTACCAAAATTTTGTAAGCCTAGAAAATGCATCACATGGGGATTGCATTAATAACTAGGGGAGAACTGCATCTGATACACTGGTTACAAAATAAAAAGTGTCATTCCAGTACAAGGGTCTGAAACATGTACAAGAAAGCACAAGCATTCAGTACTAATACTGATATGCCTATTCATCAAATCTAATATTACACGTTCAAATTAGAAAACGTTGTGACATGAAAGGGTTTCTGACCGAATGAGAATGAAGAGAATCAGTTATGATAATAAAAAAAAGCATACTGATAAATATAAATAGTACATACCAGCGACAGATTTAAAACACATTTCTGTAATACAATGTATAGATGATTTTTTATTATTTTTTTATTCTCTGCATCAACAGTATAAGCAATGATCATCTGAGTCTCTCGAACAATACAAACCATGAGAGCAGCAAATGAGAAGGCTCTGGGCACTGATAACCATAGAAGTGGCGTGTTGCAGCAATTTGTTAATGCAAACAGCATTGCCGAAGGCCAAGTAGAAAGTAGTGATTAAATGCATTGATGCCAATTCAGTTTCTGAAAGAATTGTCTGCCTGTTCCAGCCTTTAGCCGTGGTCCAAGACTTCTCCATTCTGTTTGCTTGGTGGCATACCACATGATCAGACCCCTGTAGGCATCGTGTCTCCTGAGTGATAAATTACAAAACTAAACCACTATACCACATCAGTGCCACACTGAGCATTCCTTTATACATTCCTATCTACATTGGTAATTTATAGAATAACCTTGAGTGTGGCATCGTTTCAAAACTGAAGATGGTAGGTGTTTGGAATTAAACCTAGCTTTCTCTGCAGGTTTTCAGATGTACTGTGAACATTGTTCACTATGCTTTTAACCCCTTCAGGACAATGGTTTTGTTTGTTTTGCTGTCTGTTCTGGACAATAGTTTTTTTTGGTTATGTGTGCATTTAAATAAAAGTGCATGTTTGGTTTTTAAATGAATCCCCACATATAATATATTATTTTTTAGGACAGATAGGGCTTTCACTTTAGATGATTTTTTTTAGAATTAACATTTTGTCTAATGTATAAAATTTAATAAAGAGTGTAAAAATAGGGAAAAAAGTGTTTTTTGTCTTTTTAGTTTTATTACATTTTTTTTTCTGGAACAGTATATTTCTCTCCTCTCTCTCTCTGACACAAGATAAAAATGTGTCAGTGAGAGAGAGGGAACATTTGGACAATCGGTGTTGATACAGCAATGATTGTCATTTACTGTATTTTTTGCATTTATTTCATGTGATTAATGTTACTTCACAGTGATCACATTAATAAATGTGCAAAAAACAATGGTTGATCCTGGTCTGCCTAACTTTTAAGGCAACCAGGATCAACTCACCCCATCCTCCCCCCCCCAACGCACAATCCCCCCCCCCCAACCCCCCCCCCCCCCCCCCATATAAATTTAAGGGAAGAATGGCAATGGATTGTTATATGTCTCTAGACATGTCACAATATTCACTGCAATGGCTGAGACAACCCATCACCCCTTTGTCTCCGATTTGCATAGGGTGAGGGGGCGTGATTGACAGGTCAGTAACATGGCAGTTTTTTTTTTTGCTGGATAGCATTCACTAGTGAAGCTTCAAGGAAAAACTGAAAATGGCATGAATTGCTGCAAAAATGCCACGATTGCGATATTTTCAACCAATGCATTGCATTGAGAGCCTGTACATGGGCATTGTTGTGAAGGTGTTAAATTGTCCTTTTCCAATGTTTATACACTGACCCGAGAAAAAGGTTTACTTGTCATGGCAAATCTGATGGGACAAGACACCACAGCAGTCTATTACTTGCCCTAAGCACAGTGCAACAATACACAAGTCCATTGCCCAGAGGCGTTGCTAGGTTTCCAAAAGATCTGGGGCTATAGCCCATGAGACTTTTTTAGTTTTTTAAATGGAACCATACGGGCACTTACCAATATATGCTCACCGCTCTGAGCTTCATGCCAGTTTTGTAATTTAGGAGCCTTCACAGGGCCGGTTCTTTAATGGGGCAGCTGCCGCAGGCAGCACCCTGGCAGGGGCGGCACTTTGCTGCTCTATGCAGCAGTCTTTTTTTTTTCTTGTGTCCAGGGGAGCTTGATTCAAGGATCTCAGCCAATCAGGTGAGACTTCTTAACTCTCCTGATCGGCTGAGAGTTCCGAAGCCTCCCATGATTGGCTAAGACCTCCTTCACACTGAGCTCAAAGCAAAGAGATGCCTGCCGCAGGTAAGTTAAAAACCTGACAGTGTGTGAATGAGTGTGTGTATGTCAGTGTGAGTATGTGCATGTCAGTGTGAGTGTGTGCATGTCAGTGTGAGTGTGTGCATGTCAGTGAGAGTGAGAGTGTGTGCATGTCAGTGTGAGTGAGTGTGTGGATGTCAGTGTGAGTATGTGCATGTCAGTGTGAGTATGTGCATGTCAGTGTCAGTGTGTGCATGTTAGTGAGAGTGTGTGCATGTCAGTGTGAGTGAAAGTGTGTGTGTGTCAGTGTGAGTGTGTGCATGTCAGTATGAGTGAGAGTGTGTGCATGTCAGTGTGAGTGTGTGCATGTCAGTGTGAGAGTGTGTGCATGTCAGTGTGAGCGAGAGTGTGTGCATGTCAGTGTGAGCGAGAGTGTGTGCATGTCAGTGTGAGCGAGAGTGTGTGTATGTCAGTGTGAGCGAGAGTGTGTGCATGTCAGTGTGAGCGAGAGTGTGTGTCAGTGTGAGCGAGAGTGTGTGCATGTCAGTGTGAGCGAGAGTGTGTGCATGTCAGTGTGAGCGAGAGTGTGTGTCAGTGTGAGCGAGAGTGTGTGTGTCAGTGTGAGCGAGAGTGTGTGTGTCAGTGTGAGCGAGAGTGTGTGTATGTCAGTGTGAGCAAGAGTGTGTGTATGTCAGTGTGAGCAAGAGTGTGTGTATGACAGGGTGAGCGAGAGTGTGTGTATGTCAGTGTGAGCGAGAGTGTGTGTATGTCAGTGTGAACTAGAGTGTGTGCATGTCAGAGTGAGAGAGAGTGTGTGCATGTCAGAGTGAGAGAGAGTGTGTGCATGTCAGTGTGAGCGACAGTGTGTGTATGTCAGTGTGAGCGACAGTGTGTGTATGTCAGTGTGAGCGACAGTGTGTGTATGTCAGTGTGAGCAACAGTGTGTGTATGTCAGTGTGAGCGAGAGTGTGTGTATGTCAGTGTGAGTGTGTTGTGTGTGTATGTATGTAACTGGCTGTGTGTGTGTGTGTGTGTATATGTATGTAACTGGCTGTGTATGTGTTGTGTTTGTGTGTATCTTTGTAACTGTCTGTGTGTGCATGTAACTGGCTGTGTATGTGTTGTGTGTATGTATGTACTGTCTGTGTGTGTTGTGTGTGTATGTAACTGGCTGTGTATGTGTTGTGTGTGTATGTAACTGGCTGTGTATGTGTTGTGTGTGTATGCATGTAACTGGCTGTGTATGTGTTGTATGTGAATATGTATGTAACTGGCTGTGCATGTGACGTGTGGGACACATTAAGGAATTATTTTTTTATTTAAAAAAATAAGAAAACTTGCTGACTGGTGTGTGTGTGTGTAACTGGCTGTGTATGTGACTGACTGGATGTCTGTGAGGTGTGTGCATGTGATTGTCTCTGTGTATGTATGCTTTTCTGATGTGCCATTGTCTGGCTCCTAAATTTTTTTGCTGGCTCCTAAAACTAAATAAAATTTGTCAAGCCCTGATATAAACATAAATCCTTCCTATGCTGTTTGGCAGTCCTGTAATAAAACATGTCACACATACACATAACACACATGTGTGACGTTATTTATTACAGGACTGCTAAACAGGATAGGAATGATTTATGAATATATATATATATATATATATATATATATATATAGTATAAATCATTATGCATATATAGCATAAATCACTTATTTACATCCACCTTTGTGTATTTAAGCTATATATTGTTGGTTTGAGATTCCTTATTACAGGACTGCCAAACAGCATAGGAAGGATTTATGTTATATATACACATATGTAACATGAATCATTCCTATGCTGTTTGGCAGTCCTGTAATAAGGAACCTCAAACCAACAATATATAGCTTAAATACACAAAGGTGGATGTACATAAGTGACCCCCAACCTTCCCTTCTCTCCACCATACCCAGAGCTTACCTGAGTGGGAATAGACCTGCTCTGCATCTCCCACAAGGTGACAGCCTGCAAGGATATCTTCAGAGCTGCTTCACTGTCCCACGTGGAGCTTCCTTCACATCCATGTGATGATGCTGTGTAAAAGCCCTGCACTGATAGGATGCTCAGTGATGTGTCAGCCAATCAGTGCAGGGCTTTCACACACAGTAATAATGCTGTGTAAAAGCCCTGCACTGATTGGCTGACACATCACTCAGCCTCCTATCAGTGTAGGGCTTTCACACACTGTCTGTGTGATGTCAGGGGGCGGAGCTACATGGAGCTGCAGAGACTCGGGGCTTTGATCATTACATTCGGGGCTTCAGCCCCCTTAGCCCACCCCTAGCGACGCCTCTGCCATTGCCTAACTGACAAGACATTGATAATTAATAAGACAGTCAATCATACTGAACTCGTAGTATATGAATAATTTGGAACTCAATGAAATTACTTTGGAAAGTCACCAAAGCTTAACCTGTGCCTGCTTTAAGAACTATGTAGCATAGGCCAAGTGTCTATATTCAGTCCCTATTTTGCACCTAAATAATTTTTGGTTTGTCTAATTATATCACAGAACTCCAGAGCAATAAAACTCACAATAAAGAAACTCACAGTAGGCCATAAAGTCCCTGAAAATGTTCCGGTAAAGCCAAACCCATAGACACTCCCACAAAATGAAATGTTGGGAGGTATGCTCTTTTGTCAGAAACCATATCATTCCTCATTATTAACTGTCTGTGTGCTGATTAACGTTATTAACCTTGCATACAAATACTAGTGAGGTTAACTTTAAAAAAAAAAAATTGTGTAATAGACTTTATAGGAAATGTACTGCTCATTATGCACAACTAGAAATAATTTTTTTTTACGCAAAGTTTGTCTCTAAAGTCCATATTATATTATTGAACTAAAGAAAAACCTTGCAGCTGTTGATCTCAAGCACAATAATCAATAAAACATTCTAAAATAAATGAATCTGGCAGTTTAATTCACTTCCATCTGTTGGATTTGGGATGATTTTGTATAGAATAGATTTATGAATAAAGGTGAAGATTCTGGACCATAGTTTTTCATAAGACATATGATATCAACTATGATGCATTGTTCCCATGGGGTCACTTTCAAGATTGTTTTGTTTCTCTATTTTTGTCCAGTGTATTGGGAATATGCACCATCTCATTAAAATTGCATGTGAGACTTCCAAAAAGCAAGTTTTTATTGAATTACTGGCCCTTTGCCATTGAGTTTAATCAAAAATTACTCTGTAGTCTCCCTCTCTCATCGCTGCCTTATAATATTTCTTTTTTTTCTGTATATTACAGAACATTTTGGAAAAATGTAAGTCATGCTAGTAAGAATTATACATGATCCACTTAAGTTTGATTGAGTTACTCATGGATTAAGCATGTTAATTATAAATATTTGTTCTGAAACTAGAAATTAGACATCAATAAACAGTTGTTTATTTGTGTTAGTATAGCACAGAACTTGTAATATCTCTTGTTTATCAATTAGGACCAAAAAGATATAACTTTTGCCCATGCCTTTTATATTTTATGTACACAGATACATAAAAAAAAGGAAAAAATTAAAAAAAACAATAAAGAAGAAACATAATTTATTTTGAGATCAGGGTCCTGGCACTAACACAAATTTCTCTGCCAAATAGGTCAAAAGAATATTCAAGGCAGTTAAAGATTTATAGTAAATATGATGGAGTCAGTGGGTTAGCCGTGTTCCCTTGATGAAGACCTTTATTATGTCATGGTGTTGGGGGCAAAGTTTCATTCCTGTTGACCATCCTCATGGACCGGTGTGTCAATTCCTGCAGGGAACAAGAATGTACTATAAATGCATTGTCTCTCCAAATGCATTGGCATCTCACTGCTCTACAAATCATTTCCTCATATACCACCCTATCCAATTATAGCACTTTGTCTTTCTCCTTCTATTACATACACATTTCCCATTGCTCAAGCCAACTATTAGCGGCACAAGTGTGTTAAGAGTTGTAGCTGAATCTGGTCTTCTTCCTTTTTGCTTTAGTACATACAGAAATTGGTTGTTATGGATACACAGCTTGGTGTATAGAACAAGAATAACTTACCTCTTCACTGGTACTACTGATAGCATCCCACTGCTCATCCCTCTCGTGTACCATGTCTGAATCTGGAGTAATGAGTCTATTTCCCTGTCTTCTAGAAAGTGAGAGATTGTTCTTTTAAAGTTGTATATGAAAACAGTATAATATACCAACTCAGATGCTAGTGTACAAGCTAGGTTGTGTACTAAAAACAGTGCATGCATTCTCTACACATGCTTCTATACTAAACTAGTGCACACAGAAAGAAGATTAATGCACACCCTGGTATTGTACTGTTATTTGTGTTGCGATTTCTTCTCGGCGGTGGAAAGAATACAGGGTCTGGCAAAAAGACAGGAGACTCCATATCTTCACTACCGGCTTCAGAAAAACGAAGGGGTCGCTGGCTGGTGATGTTTGTGTGCAAAGGACTCACAGGTTCAGTGTGAAAGGTATCTTCCTGACCAAAGAGGCCACCTGTCCTCTACAATTCAACCCAAATGAAAGAGAAGAAAAAAAAAGATTGTTCAAAATAATACTAATCATCTGTATAGTTGAGTTATTTCTACAATTTGTATTTTGTGCTTTACTATTCTTTGTTTCCAAAGTTTCTTTGATCTTTTTTGATCTACCCTAATTATCATTGGGCAAGATATTGCTTTCTTATAGTTTAAATATCCCCCAAAGTGTCCCAATGGTGTAGTTTCCTTTTTTCTGGTTTTCTGTGAAATTCTCGACCTTGAGCTACTCACTTTTTACAGTAAAATACAGGATTACTCAATGGTGTAACTCTCAAGTTCCTTGCATTTTTTCATGGTATAGTGCTATTCTGTGTTCCTGAACTGTACTTCCATTTCTACTGCAGTGATTTCACAAACCACAATCCATCATCTACATTTGTGGTAGCTCGTTCTCTATTACACGCATGTTACATATTATTTGATATCCATCTGCTCATATGATGAAACCTGTGAACTTATTTCCAAAAGTGAGCCATGGTTGTGATTCACCAACCATCCACTTCTGATATTCCTCACCCGATATATCCCCTCCTCAATTGCTGCCTCCACCATTGCTCTCTCAAGTTCCTCTTCAGCTGTCAGATCCCCAGAAATGGCACGTTGCAGATCACCCTCCCCTTCCTCTTCCACGGTACGCAGACCTGCCTGCAATAAACATATTGCATTATCACATTTTCAGGGTGTGATGTGGAGTGTGTAAATGACAAATAAGATATAATGTAATGGATACGTGTTATAGAAGGTTGTTCACATTCACCTGTATTAAAGTATATATTATAAACTAGCATTAATGTGTAATAAAGGACACCGAAGCTAAACATCACTCCTCATGGATGTATTAATCATGTATCGATGGGTTTAGTGAATAACATAAGAAAGTAAGTAGACCAATTTACTTGAATTTCCACATTATTTCTCTTGGGCCGATATCCATAATATTCTTCTTGACGCTTCTTAAACTTGCGGAAATGCTCTTGGATCAGGAAGATGGCGTAAAACTTCCCAACTGTGACCTCATCATCTATAAGGACATGGAATGGATGAACAAAAAGTAACCTAACAACTGAACCATTAATAGTCAAATGTAAAAAATATTCTTCAACTTGCACGTCTTTCCAACGCGGCTATTAATTCCTAATTTTAGTTATTCAGTTATCAAATCACTATTTATTGAATAGAACCCCCAACAAAGAAGCAAAAAAACAAACCAAATATAAATAGACAGTGACATTTTCAAACATTATTATACATGCCTCCAATGGGTGGGATCACTTGGTCCAGCAACTTCATGCTGGTTCTTTTCCATATTTTCTTAATAATCATTCTCAATTCTTCATTACTCTGTTCAAAATTTCCTGGGTTATCAGAGTGAGTGTACAAAAGAAGAGTGAACCGTGAGTGACTTCTGCAGAAACTGGAGTTATTGTGCAATATTATAAGCAAAATGGAGAAAGAGTGTGAGGGGGATGGCAGCACAGTATTAATGGTAATAGGACTCATGGGAAAAGGAAAGAATGCATATAAAAAAAGGTCTCACCTTCAGTCTTGATTTTCAAAGCCGTCCTCACAAGCGAAAATAAAGTAGCATTAAATGTGACTGTGCCGTCGCTATTTAGAGGCATGTTCATACTGACCAGTCTCTATAGAGGAAGAGGTAAAGTTAGTGGGAGCACCAAACACCAGTCCACACGCCTGGCTCTTTTTCCCCCACTTTACCTTACAAGCCACTCTGTGTGGGCAGAATTTTCCAAAACCCAGAGGTGGCTGAATTCTCCTCAAAAGTGTAACAACATCTAAATGCTTGATTCGTCCCCTGTGAAAAAAAAGGCATAATCAAAGTTTTTAAAACCTTCTGTAACCTAGCAGCGTTCAACAAACAAGAATACTTTTTTCCTATTTGAACTAGGCCCAACTATATTCATAAACACTCCCCATTAGTATAGTGACTTAATATTGGATATGTTCATGCTATGTAGAAGAATATGAATATATTTATTCTTTAGGTGGCTTTTTGTCCCTTCAGCATTAACATTCAGCATTAACATTTATTATCTCCTGTCTCTTCCTTTTGGCAATGATTAAATTACTGTTTTAGCAACTGACACTGTTAGCCATTAAATGAGTGACCTTCAGCTGGAAACAGTGCTATCAAAATAGCAGTTGAAGCTCGTGTGTCATCCTCTTAAATCACCCTTTGGTAGAAATCAGAAACCCATTTCCCTCGTGAGCTGTGAATGTTCAAAGTCAGCAAACCTTGGTCTGCTACACACATGCTATGGCAGCTGTAAAACGCCACACTTTTTAATACATAAAAGAGAATCAGCAGAAGAGCTAGGCTGGTTTAGGTTCAACACTGACATCACCACCAGCTTTTTACAAAAGGAGTCATGGTAGACTTCCAATACAACTCCCCAGTAAACTAATATGAAAATTAGCCTAGTTTATAAAAGTACATTTTGTATTGTAACATATTAAAGCAACATAGCACCAAATCAAACAGGAGTAGACAAGGTCCACCCATACTTTGCTTCAGGGTCGTATTCTGCCCAGATCCTCTTAAATTCATCTAGATGATGTGGCCCCAAAATAGACCAATCCCGTGTAAGGTAGTCAAAGTTATCCATGATCACAGCAACAAAAAGGTTGATGATCTGCAGGAGAAACAGATTATATGTCAGATTATGTAGACCAATTTCAAAGATGGTACAACAAGCAACAAACATTGAAAATGGCAAAAAGTGCACTATATCTGAAAAATACAGTCTTACCAGGAAAGCACATAGCATGTAGAAGCTAATGAAGTAGAAGTATGCAAAGCTGGTCCCACATGTGTACTCCTCACCAGGTAGAAAATCTGACTCTGGGTCACACAGCTTTCCATAGGAACAGGCCAGAAGTATCTCCTGCCAAGCTTCCCCTGTTGCACACCTAAACAACAAGGGTTAATACATAACAATGACTCGTCCGAATGTTTTAATGTCCAGGCAGCCCTTAACTGATCAAGTTACGGGTTGCATGGACATTAACTTCTTGGGAATTCAGATAAGAGCTGCATAACCACTCTGGCATTATTATTATCTTGCTAATTAAGAGTCTTTCTAAAATCTCCAGTCATGGTATATGTTTGCAAAAAAGAAAAAGATATTAATAAATAAAATTGATATAAACAATCTTAACTAAATCTCGAAATTAAACAATAATGACTTCTGATAAAAAATGTTACTGTGTAGGAACAAATGCTAATGATGGGAATATCATTTCAAAAAGGGTTAGGTGAGTAAACATAAGTACACCCACTTGATGGGAAGAAGGAGAGGGGGACAATAGCTGGGTTTATTCATAGTATTATTAGTCGCTGCACACAGTTTGGAGCCAGTAGGGTTGTACCTGCCAACTCCTTCCTGATTGATCTGGGGCCTTGAGGAAATCTTCTCTCTTGCTTTTAAGTAACTCACATTAAAGTTTGGGGAATATATACCAACATGTTCCAGCTACCTTTTGGTTATTGAGAGTTCTGGAGACTATTGCTTGTTGTTTATTTTTTTTAAATTATGTGTTGTTTTTTCAAAAAATGTTTTTTACTTTAGAGGGTTTCAATACTCCGAAAAGCGTTCCACCTGCAGTCCCAAGAACAGTTCAGGATATTGTGCTCTTGACAATTTCTAGAGAGATGGACTGTCATGAAGCTCCATTTGGTGGATTTTTCCTTCACTAATGTTTAGTGTGGTTCAGATTCCAATTAGTGAGAATAATGAGGCAAACATTTAGACTAATGCAATAGTTGATGCTTTTTTGGGAGCTTTTATTACTTTCTACAAGCTCTTAAAAAGAAGGCCAATGAGGCTACTTTCTTTTTTAATGTAGAACAGTGAGTAAACTGCTAGAATAGGACATGAATTTCTATGTGAGGTGGCCATATTGCTGGACATTCAGTACCTTAGAAAATCAGTACAAAGCCATAGGCTGTGACCTGCATTTGTTGTAGAATTCAACTTTAAACGGTAGTTTATTAATATGGTGACCAAGTTGTAGAAGGAGTTCAGAATTTGTGCCAAAAGATCACTGACACAATTTTGTCAGTATTTAACATTAGCTTGCCTTTGGCAATAGTGGTCGGTCACCTGTACCAGAATGTTTGCATTTATTTGTCAGAATATCATGTTCAGCGACATAATACATATTCTACTGTCTACTCATGAAATAGTTATTTTATTGTAAGCACACATTACCTGAACAACACGAGAACTGCCTGAGGGAAAGTCTGGAAATTATTATTCCGATTTATATGTGTTCCATCCACCATTGCAATTTTCCCAAACACCTGAAAAGATAACCACAAGATGTGTAGGCTGTACAGATTTTCATGGCAAAATACAAAAAGTACTGACTTAGCAGACTCAGACTGTCTTCATACCGGTCACAGAGACTGTTAAACCATCAAACAGACACCACACAAGCAGCATCCATGACTAGTGCCCTTTGACACACAGCTGAATCATGGAACAGATATAGTTCAGCTATTAACAAAACATTTACATGTTGAACATCATGCAAACTTAGAATTATGTTGAGGGCTCAACCTACTGCCTAATTCATCATTTAAACTGTACCATATTTCAATGAGAAATTCCAATACCCAACATTTAGTTCAAGTCCTGTCATTCAGTGATGAGAATATTGCTCCATATACATAGCTTCATATACATAGCTTTATATACATAGCTTCATTGAACTGCCTGGTAGTGGTAACTGAATTTCCTACCTGCCAAACTGACCCAAAGTGATTTGAATCAGCCGCAATAGTAATAGCAGGTCCTAGTTAAATAAATTGATAATAAATAACATATTGTTTTATGTCTAAAATATGAACATTTATAAATATATACACATATATATATATATGCATTTTATATAAATAGCAGAGCCTGTTCTCCGTGCTCATACACGGATCAGTGATCCCGATTGGGACTCTAAGGGTCCGTTTCTGTGTAGGGTGTGCAGCCTCTATGAGCCTCCCTTATAAAGGTAGCATTCTCGTGCTTTTATGTATATTTGTTTACCCTCTGTCACGTGACACTTTAGAGGGGCGGGGTCTTTGCATATTTTTTTTTTCTCTTCGCTCTTGTGGGTCCTGCAGGTTTGCAGGGAGAGTATTATTCATTATTTTAATATCACCCTTGGTGTGTGTGTGTGCCTTTGTTTTGCTTTGTATAAATATTCTAATTCTATATGTTGTAATAATATATTATGTAATATATATATAACAACATCATAATATGTATAAATACAAATTTTATATATAAATACAATAATATAAAAAAAAATACATAAATAGGGACTGTCTTGCATGAAATTGGACAGTTGTGATGTCTGTATTTTATCCTGATACTAAAGCTATGGCACTTTTTTACTTTTGCTTCTATAAATGTTTATTGGCTTTTTGACTTCATGTGTTCATACTGTACATATGACATGCATCACAACAACAGCTGTACTGGCTTTCCACTCTCACCTACTAACCTGCATTCCAATTACAGCGTATATAAAGAACAACATGACAATGAGGAGTGCCACGTATGGAAGTGCCTAGAGGAACAGAGGTGAGTTAAAAAAGCTGGAAGCAGAGCGGCCATTTTGTGCTACGTTTAGTTGACAAAGAAAGGTTAACACCTGGAAGGATTTGATAAAAGTCCAGAGCAGGGTCCTAACTCCCTCACCGCGGCTCAATAACTTCACCAGACGCATGACACGAAACAACCGGAAAAATGTAATGGAAATCCGAGAAGAGTCTTCTCCTCCAGGTGTGGCTGGGATACTTGGAGTCTGGAGTAGAAAATGATAGGTTAACATTAGAGGGGCCCTGGATCCCTAGCATAGGAATATAAACTCTGGTACTACAAAGGATGGAAAAAAGTTAGAAAGGCAATGTATGTGTTAAAATGGTTATTACTGACAAACAATACTGTCAACGGTGTGTGTCAAGAAGAATATTAAGTATATATTATACTCTTCCACTTTAGAAATACTGTTCCAGGCAGTCAATTCTACAATACTTAAAATAGAAGTGCACAGTGACACAGAGCAAAAACACAAATAAACGCATGTAGTGTAAATCCAACATGAAAAATACTGAAAAGCACTTATTTTTGCTTGTCCTACACCATGTGCAGATTTTCCTTCTTATAAAAGCCTTTAAAATATTTATAAATGTAAGAAATGCAAGTAAAGAACAGAATGGCAGCCATTATGCAAACCTAGAACAAACATTGAAAAGTGTAAATTAAAAGAAAGTTTACCACAGGGCAGTTACAAAATTAGACATACAGACCTTAGGATGTTAGCTCCAAGTCTTAGCGTGGCAGAAAAACATAGTATTCGTAACATGTTTCTTTGTAGTTCAGAAATGCAACATGTTCAAAAGATAAAGAATTAAACACTTCTTCAGCAATTCTTATGGGAACATTTCTTTTATCCAGTATATCTACTTTTGAGTGTGATATTATGAAATGGTCATTATTGCCTATTTGTGCCAATTAACAGACAACGCTTGCCAAAGAAGTTTCTTAAATCTAATTGAAAGATTGTATCAAGTGTAGGCATTTTAAATAGAAATGCTTTAATGAAAGAATGCAAGTACTTTATTGAGAAGCTTTGGTTGTATAGCTCTACCAAGGGCAGACATGTTGTTTAGAATCCTGGATTAGACCTTCATTTGACCCAAAAATCTAAACAATACGTCAGCCCCAATATGGTACATTACTTGCATTGTTAGATTAAAATGCCTACACTTGGCACAATCTGTCAATTAAATATAGTTTAATTTTTTGCTGACAGCTGTCCTTTAAAAATAAAACTAGCTTACCACTTTCCTACTGATGGAGAAACTGCTTTTTGTTACAGATATCCTTAAAGAAGGCAGGACCCTATTTGATTAACACAGGCAAAGCGCTGAATTTACAATAAAAAAAAATTAAATATGGTTCATAAAAGTGTCAAATATATAGTAGGATGCATTATTTAACAAACGGTGTGGTTTCCTCCAACTATACTTTATATTATGGCCTTAAAAAGTCACGTAAAAAGTAACTATATTTTGAAGCACTGTTTTGCACCAACTCTGGATTCGGCAGAAGTAAATTACCCAGAATTGTTTACTATATATCAAATATAAATTTTTACAAGAGTCACTTAAAGGAACATTAAACATTGTTTAACCCTTCCTTCAAAGAAGCAAGGTTAAATAAAACATGTCCCTGGACAATTAAGTAGACCCGATGTGTATCTTAATAGATACAGGCTGGTTTACTATATACAGCATATAGTAAACCAGCCTGTATCTATTAAGATCTCACATGCGAGACACAGCGGTTCCTGGTTGTCGCGTGCTGACGATGTCAGCGCGTGCACAGCCAATTAAAGCGGGGGCTTTCCCCACTCTGACATCCGAATGCGAGCGTCTTTTGCTGCTAGCACAGAGAGAGACCCTCGGTTTTGCATGGGATCAGCAGTGGGGACCTACTTAAACCTGCTCATCCCACGCAAAAACGAGGGTCTCTCTCTGCTCTAGCAGAGAGAGACAGTCGCCGACCAGACGGCTGCCTGCTTCCTATTGAAGCATGGCAGCTGGCGGTCAGAGAATAAACTGGCGTGTACTATCAAAAGTACACGCCACTTTATCCTCATACTAGGTACAACTACAATTTCACTTGTGCTTCTATATTAGAAGTACAAGTGAAAAATAACGTTTAGTGTCCTTTTAAACATTGTTTATACTATGAATGTAGAGTATACTATTTGATAAAAATGGTCTCTACATCAAGCCACAAGGTGATGTCAGAAGCAGGAGACACTGCTGACACGTAAAATGCATATTTCTCTTATTTCATGTTTTTGCTTGCAATTCCTCTAACACAGCGTATAGATGATTTTTTTTATTCTCTTCATTCACAGTAAGTAAGCAATGTTTAGGTTGACAGAGTCCTTTTACACGGAGGTGCTAACTTAGCTTAACACAGCAGAGTTTTTTAGTCTAGTCTATGGAATGATTCCCAAGCAGTCCTGGAAGTTCTCAGACTTACGTCTGCACAGTGGTTAGGTTGCCATGGCACCTGGGGGGCGGGTAACATTTTAAAATACTTTGGAGTTTTACTAGGAGTGGAGAAAGCAGCCATTTAGTAAATAATATGAAACTCTGTCCCCCTCACCATTTACAATTATAATAATGATCGTTACTATTTTATTGTGAATATTATTTTGTATATAACTGGTATTTATTATAATATCTTATTTACGGGGTTCTCCTTGTTGGTGGGACTTTTGCCAGAGCTTCACTTCTTGGTAAGAAGTAATGGATAGTACCTGTTCCCGTACCCTATTCTCCAGTGTAAGAATAGTAGAGACGTGCCCATTGAGCCTAGTGGTTATCATTGACTGTTCTTGTAACCTATGGACCAGGGAAGGTCGTGGGAACAAGGTCGCTATTGTAAATGTCCACTATTTAATTTGTGAGTATTGGCTAGGACTTGTTTTGTATTGTCATGCATATTATTTAAATAAACACTATGGACTGATACAGCCAAACACAAAATATGATGTTTTCAGCCTATTATTCATCCTTGTCCTTGGTGCCCTACACAAGTTCAGCTTGCGTTTCTGAATCTTCTTTAATTGACCCTGGAAAGCAGTGTTGAAAGCAGCGGGGAAAAACATACCACATATTTTTTTTCCGTTCAGGGTAAAGAGTTAAACAACTTTTGACCACAATGAAGCTTTTTTTTTTTTTTTTAACTTTGTTGCATTCTTTTTTAGAAATATTTCATTTTTATAATCCAATTTATAGGATTTCTGAAAAAACAAAAACAAACCATCTTCTCTGGTAAAATAATGTCTTCTGTAGACCACAGAAAACATTCATTTTACCAGAGAAGATGGTAAGTAAAGCAAGGTAATCCTGCTAAGAACTAAGTATAAGAAAGCATTTTGGAAGTTACATTAAAATAGAAAGATGAATGATCGCTAATCCTCTGTATTATAATAATAATGGAAAAAGTTAATTACATAAAACAGAAGAAACGATCACCTACAAAGAAATCCTGCTAAAGCTGCACCTGTGTCACAGTCCTCCATTCAGACAACCCTACTGTACATAACAGCAAAATGCCATTAATAAAATATTCAACTCCCCTAAATGTTAACAAAACAGTTAATTGTTATAGAAACTGAAGGAATAATTTATGAGAGTTAAATTACAGAGAGAGAATTATGGGGACAATAAGCTGGAGGCAAATGCATATCGGGACGTCACTGAGGACCAATTAAAGATGGATGTGATGAAGTAATGATCTGGTATGTATTATGTGAGATATTAGCAATAAATGATGTTATGTACAGTATATGATACAGTGGCAAGACATAAAACAGTGTATTATTTATTTTTAAAGGACATTACCAGGAAGGATACATTGAGATCACTCTCATTTCAAGTATGTCCTGGGTTTTAAAGGGCATTTCATAAAAGAAAACAAAAACTATTCCTTAATACTTGCTAAAACCTAATATAATACTTTTGGTAACTATCAGTAAACAAAAGGGACAACTCAAATTATTCCAATTGTAAACCAATCTGTGGATTACGTGTTCCATTGGACTATATAATTATAATTTTAATAGGCAACTGATACGTATAATATTCATCAAATTTTTATCCAACGTGGTGTCCTCTTGCCCTGGGCCCACCATCAAATGGCTAAGCTAAGTTCAGTTTTTCCGCTCAATGGACTGAGAACGTTAATAGAGTAAAAGAAAAATGTTTAAGGAGAGGTAAAATAGTTGTTTATCAAGCCCCCTTGTCCCACTACCTAAACGTTTTGGTTACTAGGTAAAATGGAGTGATCATCACTCAGCTTTCCATTTAAGGGGAAGAAGAATAACCTATTGGGCACTAGGGGTAATAGCTAATATTTCTTCTAGTTACATTTTATTAAGCGTTGATATTTTTTTTAAAGATGGGTGGGATTTAAGAGGAAGAGGGGTCCTCTAATGAAAGCTATGCCCAGGGCCTGCTAGAGCCCTGATAATTAATTATGTTGATCCCAAGAATAGAAAGAGTTAACAAAAATGTGGTGGAAAAAGGAAAATAAAATAAACAGATACTACTGTCAGAGGGGCAGTGATACCAAGGAGATAAAGGGTCTCTGGAAAATAAAATGAATCCTTTCAATCTGCCCATCACTGGAACTGAACGTGCTGAAATGCAGAATGCATGACACAGAAAGAGAGACATTGATAGACTGTTCTCACAGCAAGCGCATGCAGCTGATAGTTACAACACTGTCCGTGCAGCCACCACTGAGACAGAACAGCCCACCTCTGGGAGCAAGGACAGTCTGTGAACAGAAAAACACAGCAAAGCTTAACAAACAGAGACATTTAGAGAAGGAGAATCTAGGAGTCAAAGATAGAAGGAGCCAATGGGAAGGACATAAATAAAAAAGGGTGTCACATATATATATATATATATATAAAAAAAAGGAGGAAAGAAAGCATAGCTGCCCAACAGACATACATAAATAACTATAGCAGAAGACAAAAGTGGAAGAGCAGAGACTGCCACAGAGAGGTCAAAAGCCTAAATACAGTGAGATGGTGAAGTTGAGTTTACCCGCTGTTTGCATTGACAGACTCAGTGTTTTTCCGCTCTCAAAAACACATGTTTAGGGACCATACAACAGTCAATGTGATGACTTTTTTCGCACAGAGGAAGTGTAGCTAACCATTCGACTTACAGGTGACTGCAATTTTATCCATTCAGAAAGTTGTCATCCGTCATGTTTTAAATCCTCTTCTGTCTTTCAGAGGCAAGTGTATTAACCTATCGCATGTCTTGTGTCAGACTGCCATTTTAAAACCTGTTTCAGAAATGGTACCATTTTTGGAAGATATCAAGTTAGAAGCAATGATAATTTAGGTTAGAGTTCAGTTATCGAGGACCAAAACTTACATCTATTTCACTTAGGATGACATCAATTATACTGCCAATAACGATCAGGAAATCAAAAACATTCCACGGATCACCAAAGTAGCCCTATAAAAAAAAGAAAAAAGTAATAAAACATTGCAGATTTCTAATAATGAAACTTTATATCATGCATTCAGATGATAGAATATGCAACATACAATATAAAGAAATATATATATATATATATGTTTATATACACATCTTATGAGGTATATGACAGAATTTTAGTTTGTGGCCTTTGTGGACCAATTATATAGTGATCAAGACTTACCTTGGCTTTGAAAGCTGCTAACTTAAGTACCATTTCCACAGTGAATATTCCAGTGAAAGCCACATTAAGGATGTCTGACAAGTGGCTGAACTCTGCAGTCTGCCCATAGTGCTGATAAAGAACAAGTAAAATGTTAAAGGTTATAAGAGGTTTTAGGCTATTGAATGATCAGTTCTATCAATGACGTTATTCAAGGTGCCTAATAATATCTAATGGTCCATATCCATAATGACCAGCCAAGTATTATACTGTGGACAAAAAGAGGAATACTTAACTTTCCAAAATCTTAGAAATGACAAAACTGAAAATCTATTCATTACAATTTTTACTAATATTACAAAAATTTTTTTAGATGACCCACAAATGATTGCTTGTTCATTACCTGCATGCCAAGACTGATGGTGTTCAACATGATGAGAGCAAACATGAGGTACTCAAAGTATGACGATGTAACAAGGTACCAGACCTTATACTGGTGTGGGTTCTTTGGGATATATCGCCTCAGTGGACGGGCCTTAAGGGCGTACTGTACACACTGCCTCTGTGGACAGACCGGAAACAAGAAAGAGTTAGATACTATCATCAGGGATGGCTACTGCTAAAAATAATTTTAATGTACCTGTGTTAAAAATTACAAACACATGTTTATATTAATCATCACAATTATATGCAGTAACTCAATGGTTGAAAACAAACATATGTACCTTTTTGTGGACAACCAACCAGTTTTGTTGACATCTGTTTAACGTTTGTAGCAACTGTCAACATAGTAAGCTATTCGTGGATAAGACATAAGAGTGAGTATCTCTATACTGTTACAAAATATGCCACAACTTCTTTGAAGTTGTAATACATGTGCTGTAATGTATTATGAATTGTATCTCTCCCAGGTAGCAAACCAAATTTTGTACAACGTGGCTGAATGTCTCACAACTATCACCCGCTATCATCAACTATCACCCATCAAGGCCTTACCTGGTTCTTGTTTAATTCACAGTTTTTATACTCCTGTTCGCCCTGCTCCTGGAAAGTGACGATGACAAAGCCAACAAAAATGTTCATCATGAAGAAGGCAATAAGTATAATGTAAACAATGAAGAAGACTGCAATCTCAATGCGGTAATTATAGATGGGACCCATATCCTCGGAATGCGAGTCTATAGCTGTGTACAGCAACCTGTGTGCATATAGATTCAGACAGGTTAGTGAACATGCAAAAGTAATTATACATACATCAATTATATTTATGCATAGAGTGGGCAACCATTGCATACCAAGGTCTTTCATAAATGTACACATCCAGAATTTTTATCCTATTTAATTTAAACACACATTAAATCATTGAAAATTTGTTTTTAGAGCAATATAGAAACAACATTTCATAATACGAGAACTTGAATGTTATTTTTTAAACAATTTATTTGTTTTTAGATATCCCTATCTCTTTCACTGTGCGAAGAAAAGCCATCCAAATAATTTAATCAGTATAGGTTATTTGATAATACTTTGTGTAAAGGAGTCAGTAAACCCACCTCTGACTCATTGGTAAGAGTTTTAAATTTCTGTAGCACAAAAAATAAGTTGAGATAAGACATTATTTTTATTTTAAAAAGTTTTCATTTTGACACTAGCTGAACCATAATATCATAAATAATGGATTAACTGTAGCTGCTATATTTCTACTTTTAATGCTTCACAAAGTTTATATTTAAGAATTTATTTCTAAAAGAGCTCACATTTTGAAAATTGCAGACTCCCTGTGATATTGTTAATTGTTTTAATATTTATAACTCCAGCTTTATTTATATTTAACAACCTATACAATATAAAATAACAACGGCAATCATTCTGTGAGATTTGAATGTACCTCCAGCTAAAACTGTGAATTTTGATACATTCAGAGTTCACTGAGAACAACACTGTTGGATCGACATAATCTCTCCACAGAGTTCAGTTGTCAAATTAATTCATCCTAGTCTTAAACTAGATTAAGAAAAACAAATGCTTCCTTTGACTTACTCTTTAAATAGAATCTCATTTTACGGTACTGTTTGTGTACGGAAAGACAACTTAACCTCTGGTTCAGTAATTTGGATTCACATGCTCAGTTTGGAGAAAGTGATTGTAAGATTACAGGGTCTGTATCACCTAAACATTGTTTTTACTGTAAATGTAGAGAATTCAAAATTATTGAAAATGATTGAAAGTAAATGTCTAAGTTAGGAGAAAAATGTGTTTTAAATATGTCTGTGGAGTCTCCTGTTTATGACATCAACTGTGGCTTGATATGCAAATTACACATTTCTTATTGAAAACCTGTTAATTTACATATCAAGCCACAGGTGATGTCATAAACAGGATGCTCTACAGATATATATGTAAAGCACATTTTTACTCTTGATTTAGGCATTTACATGCAAAGTTGCTTACACAATGTATAAATCATTTTCAATCATTTTGTTTACATTCATAGTAAAAACAATGTTTAGGGGATAGAGTCCATTTAACCCCTTAGTGACAAGACATTTTCACCTTGACTTTCCCTTGGTGACAATGTCTGTTTTGACATTTCTGGGGTGTTTGTGTTTAGCTGCAATTTTCTTCTTTCTCACATACTGTACCCACACAAATTATATGTTGTTTTTAGCGTCATAAGAAGGGCTTTCATTGAATACCATTATGTTCATCATATCTTATAATTTACTACAAAAAATATCATAAAATATGATGAAAAATTAAAAAAAAAACACTTTTTCTAAATAACTATTTTTTGCGAGTTATGGGACAAAAACCAAAAATAGTGTTTTTTGTTTTGTTCCTATATTGACCTTTTGACCCGAACCCAAAATTTAACCTTAACACTAAATTTAACCCCAACTCTAACCCTTATGCTATCCCTTAATAAATTTGAATATCATTTTAACCCTATCATTATTAAATTTTATTTTATTAATTTTAACCCTATAGGCTAATCTAACTATATAACCAGTTTTTAGTTAATTAAATATTTATTTTTTGACATTGCTATGCTACTTAACTACCACTAGGGGCAGTCAAGTAGCATATTCAGAGCGACGGAAGTGAAGTTACTTTCTGAGCTTCGGAGCATGCTGCTCCGTCAATATGGCTCACCCGACCGCTGGGTGCCACAGAAAAGAAATTTCAGTGCTGGCTATTGCCTCGATGTCGACGCAATAGACCAGCACCGTTAAAGCGGTTTTCGCAAATGTTGATCACGAAAACTGCTTGATTCCCCGCAGGACGTGCCAGGCACGCCTATTGTCGGGAACAGAGTTCCCGGCAGGACGTGCCTGACACGTCCATTGTCGTGAAGGGGTTAACCCTTTCACAATCTTATGACAAGTTAACGCGTCATGAGAGCCGCATGTAGTTAAACTGGCGGTGCGCTCTGTGTGCTGGTCTGCCAGAGGCCAAGGACTATGCCTTGCACCTGACCAAAAGTTCCTGGACCCGATTGGCAGGTTTGCGGCCATGTGATCGTGGTGATTACTCAATCACTGCGATAACATGTAAATTAGATCAGTTTTCTTCCTACTTTACATTTTGTTTGTTTTTTTTTTCATTTTTTTTTATTTTTGCAATAAAGTTCTTAAAAAAAAATAAAGGATGTTATTCTACTATATTAATGTAATTATAGTTAACCCCTGCATTCTAATTCTGTGATTCTTATAGCTCTGACTAGTAAGATCGCACTGGTCAGAGTTTTTTTTCTATTTTTTGGGGGGGTTGGTAACCTATATTTTTATTTTGTATTAGTTAGTTAATTAGTTGGGATAAGTGGGTTAGTGTTGTACTAGTTATGTAGATTATTATTGGAAAAATAATGGGAAAAAATAATTGAACTGTTCTTTAAAAAACAACATATAACTTATATGGGTGCATTAAATGACAGAGAGGAAAATTCCGTTTTAGCAAACGCATATTTAAAATTGAAAAATCGCTCTGGTCACTGGCCCAGAAAATCCCTGGTCCTTAAGGGGTTAATAAAAACACAGTAAAGAGCAAGTTTTGGTACAGCTTACACACAACATTGTTATATATTGGCCAACTTACTTAATGTGTAGATATATAAAGAAAGCGGAATGCGTAAATGTATCATTCAGAAAGGTTATATTACTTTTTAGCCTCAGATCAACGAAGACATTTTGGGCTACTTCTAAACCACACAGACAGGCAGCACTCATTTGTGGCAACCCCTCCTCTCCACATTGCAGAAAGTTTCTACTATACCAGAATGCCCTTACATTCTTTTCTATTGCACAATCTGTCTCATATCCTTTTCCATCACACCCACTTCCCTATACACAACACCAGATTGCTCCTTGATGTTCTATTGGGGCAGCTTGGATTTCTGTGCAGGCAGCAAAAGCCAGTGAGGGAGGATGTGCCACCAATAACGATAGCGCTGGTTCTGCTTATGCTCCCTTATGTCTGCTGCTACCCTAGGCCTAGTCAGCCCTGACAGAAATACAACACTACTGCTTCCTCATTATATAGAGTTGAAATCCCTTTCATGTTGTCATAGCCCTCAGCTAGATACATTTCTTTGTAAACTTATGGTCAGCTCTCGCCCTTGGCATACACAATTTGAAACTGCGTGAGTAGCGTTCCTTGGTTATTGTAAAAGTACAGTATAGTTAAATATTATAAACTTCAAGGCTATTTCTTCACTCATGAATAGTAAAATTGTAACACACAATATACCACAGAATACGTTTATGTCACCAGGCTGCTATTTCTGAAAGATAAACAGCTGAAGAGAACTGTTACTGTGAATGTGTCACATCCATAAACAAGCATAGCATAGTTAGCATAGTTAATGGCTTGAGGATGAAGATTCAGTCATTTGGATCAATATTCAAGGCATAGAACACACATTCACACAAACATATCATATCTATACATACTCTGGCCAGCCCTCAAATGTGGAAATGGTGAAAAGAGACATCATTCCAGAGAGGACATTATCAAAATGGAAAGCACTATGATGCCACACTCTTTCTTTCAGTTGGAGCTGTGATGGCTCTCCGTCCTTTGCCACAATAAAATAACCTCTGAAACACAAAAATAAAATGAATAATAATCAAAATCATAAAAGTAGCAGGGTTAGCAGATTAAAGATACAAGAGGGCTTACAGAGTAGTAAATACTTGGTAGAAACCTATATTGTAGTATAGTAGTAATGACTAACACTGAAGGAATTCAATAATTTCTGAAATAGTCATAACATAAAACATTAAATAAATCTGAGCTTTCATCAAAGGCAGACTAGATATGAAAGTTTCGTGCTTATTGCCATCACATGGTATGTTACTAGGTTTCTATATAATTAAGGAAGTAGATGCAGACTCGATAGCAAGGTAGAGAGAGTCATGATGAAGAGGCTTGAGTGAACTGAAAAGGGAAGTAGTCATGAAGGACAAGGTAACACTAAACATACTGGCATTCCTCACTTGTCATCTTCGTGGTGTCTGTGCAGCTGTAGAACTTTCCCTAAAATCAGACACAAATAATCAGCATTGGACATAAATATTTTCTAATTGCAATAGTGTAGACACGCATTCCAAATGTCCAGTGAAAGGTCGCAGTCTCACCCATGCTGCCAAAAAAATATTTTTCTTCAATAAAAAGCCGTCGCAGCAAATAATGTGACAAAATGTGGATTTATTGTCTCGCAAGAAATGTTTCAACTCCTAAAGTGGGGTTTTCTTCAAGCTACTTTAGGAATTGAAACGTTGCCTGCGGGACAATAAATCCACGTTTTTTAACTTTATGTGCTGGTTCGGCTATCTATTGAAGAAAAAAATATTTTATATGCCTTTTTTTTACACTTTTGATCCAAAAGTGTATTAATGTTAAGGATTATTGCATATTGTTTTGAATACAAATTATATGAAAACAAGACATATTTTTGCCACTTTTGTGCTTTGGATTGATTTATAGCTCAGAATTTAAACTACATTTGACCTTTGATGGATTTTTTTTTAGGACTGCGTAAACATGTCTGCCCAGTCTTCATTTTCCCCGGGGATATACAGTCCATAACCAGACCACAAATTTGGGTGCAGCATCTCAAAATGAATGATTTTTAAAAAAAAAAAAATTACAAATCCTGAAATAATAAACTGCAAAGCACCTTAACAACTGATTTGATGTTAAAAATTACTGGTTATATTAAAAATGTCGATCGAAGCTGCACTAAGTGATATTTACTAATGTAACTAATCATATACCTTAAGGTTGTCTCAGTGACTCTGAACATAAACCCTAGAATAGATAAAACTATTGGCATTTCATTGTTTCTGAAATGATACTAGAAAATGAAATAATCAGAAGTAGTTGATTTATTAACTTGTTTTTCTTGACTCTCCTTTTCTCTGTCTCTGCATCAAACTGATCAGTATAATTACTGCTTCATTCCCTCTCCCACGTTTACCTTAAACAACTGTACTCCAATGCAGGAGAACATGAACTGAAGGAGAGTGGTGACCAGGACAATGTTTCCAATGGTTTTGATAGCCACAAAGAGACACTGAACCACGTGCTGCAGAAAGAGGATGATGGAGAAAAGAAAGTGTGACGAATATAGCTTATGAGTGGTCTAATGGCATTTTGAATTGAAGTAGAGATGCAAAAGATCAAATGTGTTTCCCTCACCTTGAGACCTTTTGCACGATTTATGGCTCTAAGAGGACGTAGTACCCTGAGGACCCTCAAAATCTTCACCACCGAAATGGCACTGGATCTGTAAGAGACAAGCAATTAAAAAGGTAAAATAATTAGCAAAAAAAATCTTTATGGATTCATTACGATGTATTTATTCCTGTCTAAAGTATCTTAGTGAAAGCTCAGATTCTCTAGATCACACAAATAAACAAATTACCACCGGTGCCCAAACTCCAAGACCAATCAAGAAATGATGGCGAATGAAATATTGCTTTTGTGCTGAAAAAAACCCCCATTAGAACAGTTTTCCCTTCCTTTTTTATTTACCTGATGCACTAACATGAGTATACCTAAGCATTACAGATGATGCTTTTATTATTGTCACAAATCAATTTCTAACTTGATTGTGAATGTATTTAAAGGGACTCTGCCATGTAACTAGCATTTATACTGTGAATGTCGACAGGGATGGACCTTGGGGTGTGCGACTACATAGGTGCAACACCCAGAGAGTGTAAGAGGTGCCTAAAACACATGTTTGTTTATTTTTGTATTTGTATTCAATTCTGTAAAGATAATTTTTGATAATTTTATATACTCTATTTTCATGGCATAAACAATATTTTCAAGTTGATGGTGTCCCTTTAAATACTGACTAGTTAGGGGAATGCCCTTTTTTACTGATGAGTACCAAAATGTTAGTAGAATAAAACTGAGAGTTGTAGGTAACATGATGTAAGTTCATTTTAATGATACATATTAAAACGATTTAGAGAGGCGTGAAAAATTGGATGGATTGAGAGATAGGAAGTAGAGTATGAAAATATAAAAATAAATAAATCAGACTGACAAGTTATGAGTTAACTCACTGGATACCAAAGGAAATGAGAGAAACTCCAACAACCAATAGATCAAGAATGTTAAAATAGTTCCTGCAGAAGGAGCCTTTGTGAAGGACTGCACCGTAAGTGGTCATCTGAGAAAGAAAGAGATGAAAGAAAGTGCTAGGATGATAGAAACCATGAGAATGTAAGAAAAATAATGAAGAAGAGTCAAATCAATAGGAATCAGGGCTAAAAGTCGAATTGCGGATTTCACCACAATCCGGGTACCCAGTGTGGCACAGAATCATCAATTTCTGATAATTTCAGCCTCATTTGGTTTGGGGGCCTGAATTTCTGGAACCTGAATAGATAATAGCTGTCAGATTGAACTTAAAATAAAAAAAATAAATGTAAAAAAACAGCATTAAAAAACGAATAATAGAAAAAAAATAATGTTATATATACAGTTCAGTTGTTCATTGGCATGGTAATTGTTTTAACATGACAAAATAGCATATTTATTAGTAAAAAAATAAATGATTGCAATTTAATATTAAAATATGCTTTTATGGAATAAATTGTGCAATTACCACCTCAATGCACATATCATGTAAAATAAAATACACATATTCCATATGCCACTTAGGAACCCCCAATAAAAGTTAGGGAATGGTAACATATTAATAAACACATACATTAACATATATTATTCTATACACTGCCATAACAGCTCTTGTGGTATTACAATGATGGTGATGTCATGGCTGTATTATATTAACTGTACTATACGTTGTTATCACATCAACATTTATTGCTCACCATCAACAGCTGTTAGGTTATATGTACCCTCCCGCAATTTTGCCATGTGTCTCACGGTACCATAAGAGTATGGATGCCCACATTGCTTGGCAATGCACCAATGTACCACTGTGGACATGAAATGGTACACTGTGCATTAAAAGGTGCTCTTCAATGACAAATAAACTGTAAAAATCAGGCATTATTAACAGAGTTTGACAAATTAACCAATAAAGGCCTAATTTTTTCAGTTACATTTTTGCGAATATTCGCCAAAGTTTATATAATTTGTCATCAACCATGATAAGATGTAGTTATTCTTAATAACCATTTTGTAGGTTGTCTAGCTAGCAGTATACCAAGTAGTGAATTTGTTGTGTGTTCAAGCAATACACATTCCAGCACCGCAACATATGAGTTAATAATAACATTGCTCTTGCATGAATTTCTAAATCTTTATATCTGCTGTCTACTGAGAAAGCACAAAACCACTGCCTTCCCTTCAGTATTACCTCACTAGTCCAGCTGTCAAGAAAGCCACAATACTTATTTAAGGTTGGGGAAATAAACGCTTTCCCTCTAAAATGTTACCAGTGGAAACTGTATTTTAAATCAATTATTAATTTTTGGTATGTCAATATATCTGGCTCTGGACAGATGTGTAGGTCCTGACAATACATATCATGCACACACACACACTTATGTGTCATATGTTTCTGTGTGGAACTTTCACCTTTAGAACGATTTCTGTGGTAAATATAACCGTGAAAACAATGTCGAAGTAGTAAAGAATCTGAAAATAGAAAACAAGTAGTCAGAGCACATTCTTATCATATGGTCTCTCTTTTTATAACAGTAAAGTTACCAAACATTGTCACAGGCCACATACATCTGTTCTTTCATCTAATTATACAAAATGTTCCCATTAACTATTCAACTGTACAGATGTACTCTTCTCATATTACTACAAATAACTGATAATTCCTCTCATTTCCTATTGATTAGCATTAAACCCTTTTTCTGAGTTTAGCATCACCTGGTTGCGGAAGGAGTCTGGTCGAATGGGATCTTCTGCAGCCAGTGAAATACTGCTTAGTAGGATAAAGAGTAGGATGAAGTTGGTAAATGTGGTGGCATTGACAATGCGGTGACAAAGCACTCTAATCCTAAAAATCAAAACAAAACAGAAAAGTACCAATTAGGTGATCAGTCATAGTAAAGGACACAATGTTTAACATAGAGGAACTATTGACTAAAAGGTGAGTTACAGGTGAGTTGAGATGAACATTTCATCTCCTTAGTTTAGCCATATATTGTGCAGGGACAGACCTGGTGAGATTGCTTAGCAGGAGAAGCTAATTTGGTTTGTCCTTGCACAATGTATAGCTAAGTTGGTTAGATGAACTGTTCATCTCACCTCTACTAATTTCTTCTCACCTCAACTCACCTGTAACTCATCTGTTAGTGAATAGCCCCCAAGGGTTTAATAATTCAAAAATAAGAGCAATTTGTCTTATCCAAGGAGTTTCCTTTACAGAAAAAACAAGATGATAATCGAAAGGGAATGAACTTGACAAGGGAGCACTGATTTACATTTTTTCTGTATAAAAAGGAGTTGTTAAAATCTTTCAGGTTGCAGTATAATAAATGATTGTTGGCTTGGCCCCCATCAGAAATTGTGGGGTCCGGTACTGATTAAACATTGCTTGTTGTTCTCACACTTGCATCAGTCCATTAAGTGCTTATTGTTCCTTCCCTCTCCATCCCTATTCCATATGTCCACCCATAATGCTTCCATCCCTGTAACCTGTAACCCCCACTTCTTAATCAAGGCTGGGTCCCTTCCTAATGATCTAGATGAGGCAGACAATTACTGTGCTAGCAATTACTTTCTTGCCAAGCTTGGGTTTATCATGATTTCAAAGAGAGATCAACAGACATTGACATACCTTGAAGGATCTTCCCTATTTATGTCATGTGTTGCTGGTGGAATGGGCACAGTACCCATGACTCTTGTAAATATTCACCCAGTAGTCCCCCACCAGTTTAATATTTGTATTAAAGTTTTATAGTTTTTTGTCATATTTTGTATCAAAAGCAGGAATGATGCATGAGGTAGAATTGATGAACCTGATGGACCTGTGTCTTTTGTTCAACCAAAATTACTACATGTTAACAACAGGTTGTAACCATTCTACTCCATAAATTGGATGTGCTCACTTGTTTGTGGGGCTGAAAATGAAGAAGGAACTGGCATCAGGCATGGGCACAGCTTTCTCTTTTAGCTGAAGTTCTGCAAGGGGTCGAGGTCGAGGGCTAAGAGGAATGTCTGGTTCTTCTTCTTCATCATCGCCTAAGAGGAAAGAGAGAGATTCCTGATTATGGAGCATTAGTAAAATGGCCTAATTTTCCACTTGTTTCATTACTAAAACATTTGAATTGCCATGTTGACCTATACATAATGTTTACATAATGTTTATATGCCGGTGGTCAAATAGGTGTACAATATGTTTTAAGAAGTTTCTGACAATGTGTACATTCATAATTATACAATTAATTGCTTTTTAAGCTTTATTACCCTGAGGAAAAATACATTTTATGGATGTATGTTTTTTTTTCTCTGTTTTAATATGAATGGGTTGTACCAAAAATTATCAAAATAAATTTCACCCCTCAACCACAAGATATTTAAAATACAATTAGCAGAGCTTCCTTTTCATAACTTTAAGTCAGTACATATTGCCCACAGCTAACAGAAAGAAACTGGTTTCCTGTCAAACCATCTAACTGTAAATATATTCCAGGGCTTTCAATAACGTTTAGTGCATCCCACCAGAAAAAGAAACAGCTGTCAATACAAAATCTGTATAGTTCGCTTTGGAATATTACACAGTACAAGACAGTGAATTAAAATGCAAACATTTCTCACCTGGGAAGTCTGCAGAAGGATACGGATCCTTAATTTCATTCACATTGGATTCAAATTCATCTATTTTGAGCTGTGGAGACACAAGATCACTACATCATACACTAATACTATTAACCATATGCTTAAGTAACACTTCACGTATGTAAAAACATGCTCCACAAACTCATTTTCACATAGCTCGATGTTGTCACTCTCCTTCTTCTCTCTCTCACCTTCTCTTACCTTGGCCGTCGTCGGTATTCCTTCTCCTTTCGCTTTCTGTTCCAGTTTCTTAGCCAGGAGCAACCTTTCTTCTTCTGATTTGTCAGGGTTTTCGCTAAATGGACATGGAGGAAAATAAAATGACAAATAAAACATTGTTCTACACTAGACCAGGATTATTATGAATCTATTGTCATTGGTTCATACGCCTAGCACACTTGCTGCACCACAGAGGATTAGGGTTGCCACCTTGCTATTGCCTCATTAAACTTAACATTGCCCTCCAGTCATTTTTTTTTTTTACTAGATGGCAACTCTATTGAAGATTACCTTAAAAAGATGGATTATACTTCTCAGATTTTATCTTGCTGTAAAACAAAAGCTACTGTAAACTTACTTAGTACTCTTCATTGTGAAATGGGCCTAATTTCATCACTAACTGGAGATATTGAGATATACACAACCCACTAGAACACCTGTCACTTTACCTCTAGCAGCTGAAACACACACTATTTATCTTTGGCCTATCCCACCTAGTGCCACCCATCCACACTACTGTTATTACAACTTCAATCCCTCTGGCCTCTTCAACCCCATTTCCTCTAGATTGTAAGCTTGCGAGCAGGGTTCTCTACCTCACGTACCAGTCTTTTTCTAGTTTGTCTAACTTAGTATGTAGTTCCCTTCTATGCTCTGTACCTAGCGTTACGTAAATTGTTGACGCTATATAATTAAATGGTAGTGTAATATTACATCCAACTTTAATGTATTGTGATTTCCAAAGCATCCACAATCATATTATTATCTCACTTTGTACAGGAAATCATCCCTCAGGGCATTGCAAAATGGCCTTATCTGTTATTGGATTAGTGGTCTCAAATCCTGGATTATTAGAAACTTCCCCAAAATATCTCCAGCTTCCTTCTATGATTAAGCTTTTATAGAGAATGTTGAATATACCTGGAGTCACCACAGAGGACTAGACAGTCTGCACAGAATTATAGTCCTACAGTAGAACGTTTATACTCGATATAATTATGTATAAGTAAATATGTAATTATTGTTATAAACGCACCGTGCCAACTTTTTCCGTTTGCGTTCTTCTGCTTTTGCTTTCTGGGCAGAGGTCAGGCTCTCAGCCTCGGCCAGGTTATCCACTGCTATGGCGAGGAACACATTAAGCAGGATGTCTGTACCAGGCTAAGGGTACATTTCTGAATTTACTCATTGGATTTTCTTATAATTATGTTGAAAAGTTAAAATAGATATATATCTATTAATATGTCAAATGATGTGTACAACTGAAGTAGTAGCTACACTGGAGACATGATCATGACAAATCTGTTTAATTTTCTTTACTTTACATGATAACAGTGCATATCTGGATTGGTTTTTTCCTTACACTGTAGTGAACATTCACAAGTGCATTGATGTGCGGGAGAATGTGCTACCGTGCTAAGTTTAGCATTGAATAGTAGGGCAGCCTTGTCCATGTTTTTACACGGGTTGGTTTGCCCATTTTGTGTAAAGGACAGGGGTAAGGCATGATCCTCAAATATCTCATTCTGTTTCCCAAACCCAATCACAACGACTTTGTTAGCTTGAATGTCCCTCTTAAGGATGGCACATGTAGCTAATTTTTAATTTCTTAAAATTAAATAAATCTCTGTATCATCTCATTCTATGGAAAATTCTCTTCACAGAAGATAGAAATCAAAATTCCTTCAGGGATTTGCTTCAAAACAGTGTTAGGCCTTTGTGATTTAGCATTTAACAGTATTAAACACAAGCAATGGAACAATAATGCAACACCCTTGAACTTTCAACTTTAGTAAAAACAGATAACTTTGACGACCTGAGAACTGCAGAGGTTTAATAAGTTGAACATTACAATAGTTTTCTCACAACAATCAAGTAATTAGTTTAAACTGGAATTTGCATTTAGAGGTATTCAAAATTGTATTACAATATGAATTCTATAAATAATATTGTTATACTCTTATGAGTTGAGTTGATGACCAGCTTTGGAAAAATTATGACCGTAATGGGAAAGGATACAGTTTCCGCAAACGAATAAGATGATGAAGTAGAGGCAAACAAGTACCCCAGGGAATACAGGACCACCATAGGCCATGATTCCGTTATTCATCACAGAGTTCCAGTCTTCCCCAGTTAGAATCTGAGAAAGAGGAATAGCAACTTAATATCACACGCATTTTTATTATAACTCCATGTAACAGGATAGGTCCTGTTTATAACATTAGCCAGCTTGAACAGAAGAGCCATGGGTTAATCCCAGCCTGACTGCAGTCTGTGGTGTTGTTAATTATGACACAGCTGTCTTGTGCACATGGCATATGAATTCATAGCTCTCACAGTTTCTGGTCGTCTTCCAAACTGGATACAAGCGTAGAGCTGATACGACCCATATCTGAGGTACTGCTATTAACTACTTTTGTAATTTGTATTGCAGAAGCAAATTGTTTTTTTTTATTGCTGTTGTTCTGTTGATCTGCTGTGGAAAATAAAGCCTGCTGTTTTTTTCTCCCGCCAAACTACTAACTCCTGTCTTCTTCTCTGCTACAACTCCGTATACTCCAGCTAGACTCAAGAACATTACCTTTGACCCCTTCTCTATCTGCATTTTTTTAAGCATATGCTATGTTTCATTTCATGTCAAGGTTTTGCTCATAACCATGTTCAAAATGTACAGTGACAAAAATAATGATAATATTTTTGAAAAAACAGAATATAAAATTATTGTAGTAATCATAATATATATATATATTCTATCAAATTGTACAATATGCCTTTTCATCAAGGTGATCTCTGTTATTCTTGTATTTAGCATTTTATTTTGTTTAGTAGTACCTGGAAAACAGTAATCAGGGCCTGTGGGAAATTGTCAAATGTGCTCCTCCGAATCTCTGTGTCCTCAAAATCAAATCTGCCACCGAACATCTGCATTCCCAGCAGAGCAAAGATGATCATGAAGAGGAAAAGTAGCAGTAGTAGGGAAGCAATGGAGCGGACAGAGTTCAGAAGAGAAGCTACTAGATTATTTAGCGATGTCCAGTAACTGAAATATAAGAATCACAAAGGGATGGTTTCAGTAGGTCATGTAAGCTGACATCATTTTCAACTTTTTGTCCTCAACTTTGTTCCCCTTCCATGTTTTCTCACCGTGTAATCTTGAAGATTCGGAGGAGACGTATGCACCGGAGGACAGATATCCCAAGTGGAGACATGATGTTACTAACGACTAGCAGGACCTCGAGGAGACCGGTGCATACCACAAAACAGTCAAACCGGTTAAAAAGTGACATGAAATATGACTGGAACCCTAGTGCGTACATCTTCAGGGTCATTTCTATTGTAAACATTGCCAGCAGGACTTGGTTTGCGGTGTCTGGTGGTAAAGAAGGGAATCCCAACATAACATGTAAAAACATATTTATCTAAAAAATTGTGGCACATTTAATATAATAGTTTTAAAATCTCTAGGGTAATAGTGAATGTATGTTGAGATGGCATATCTACTGCTCTTGTAGACCACATAAGTTAAAGTTTTCCTAAGCTGCTAAGTCAACTGTTTGCATACCTCATGACTTACCTTGGGCACTTGTTAGCCATTCAGACTGGGCATGATGTTCAGTTGCTACAGTAATTGTGTTAAGAAGGATAATGATGATGACAAACCAGTAGAAAAATCTGGACTTCACAAGTTCCCGGCACTTTCTGCGCAGGAGTCGGTGCCAATGACGCCACCGGCGGCTAAGAAGGATAAATAATACCAAGAATATAATTTTGAAAGTATTTTTCATGGTTCTGCTAAGTATAACTATCACATTCAGGTATACAAATCGGGTATGGTAGAACTGGTCGCACTTAAGCACTGGACATCGCCATGGAGACACGGGTGGACATAATGATTGAATGGGATTGTATAACTGTCTAAAGTAGTCATTGTTCTGGTGTTGACATCCACCGGCATTTAACCCCAGATCACCGTCTCTTGCTTAAAGTAGCAGGGTTTCCAACAATGTAATATGTTGATTAGTGGTGCAGTATAGCGGTGCGCATTCTCTATTTACTTACAAGAAACTGATACACTTGTTAATTCCTTCCATATCATACAGGCTGTCTGTCTCTGAGCCACCTTCTTCTAACTGTGAGAATCCTGTGGAAGACAAAGGTGGAAAGACAACTCAAGTTATATTAGTTACATTGGTTTGGGGAGAGTGTCATTTACACTCTGCTATTATAATGATGCTATAATTTATAATGTTAATCCAAACCCATTTTCACCTTCTCCTGGTTCCATATCCGGATCCATAACTTCTGCATGTGTAATCCAGTCCAAATAGCCCCGCAGATCCTCATCCATCGCCTGCTGTTCCCGTAGCTTTTGGAAAGCACCTCGCGATTTAGCTTTCTCGCGCTCTTTGGTGAACTCTCTTTGGAGGAAATTGTGAAAACCCCAGTCAGGTATCAAGTTAGGAAAATAATATAGCAAATAAAAAAACAAATGTACATGTACAGATTACATGATATTGAAATATTCTGTATGTATCTTATGAAACGAGCAAGAAAGACATGAAAAGAAAGATTTAAAGTATGACGTCTTGTCACTAAAAGTTAACTGACAAGTGAATTGCAAAAATAATTTTTTAATTGAGGTCATGCTAGACTATAAAAGTAAGAACTAGAAAGGTACCAGCCCTCTTTGGATAATTTGTCCAAAGGAATTGTCCCCTCCCCCATTTTCTCTTTCAGGGTAATGTAAGTGACTGTGGTGTGAGTCGCTTAGGTGTGCCATCAGTGTAGGGGTTTGCTGTCCGAGGTACAGCTAACTTGTGTGGCACTAGCGAAGTAGCTAAGTGCAGGACTCTCCATGGATCGAGACCATACCATGCCTCTGTGCCTTTATTATAGATAGATTATTTTATTTTTTATTTTATTTTATTTAGAAAGTGTTTTACCAGGAAGAATACATTGCGATTTCTCTTGTTTTCAAGTATGTCCTGGGGACTCAGTCCAGAATGGAGTTGCACAGAGTTACACATTTAAAAGGAGATTAAAAATAGATTCATGACATATTGGTACATAGCATTTAAGCCAAACAGAAAGTTCCAGGGACAATTCAAACTGAAAAAAGATATTTTGGCAAGAAAAAATTTGTAGTATGTGCATGTGACCTTCTATATTGGAATGTGTCATTTCAACACATACTGGCTCGTGAAAGGGACTTTTCCTATTCAACAACTGATCATGTTTAAAATGTTGGATTACAGTACACACAAGTCTATTAGTAGGGCTTTGTTTTATATTTTTTCATTTACCGGATATGTACAAGGTGCTAGAATTCAGTGTCATAGGGCTAGATACAGCCAAAATGAATCTCTTTACTGTAAAATCTCATGTTTTATGAGTGCATCTTATAGGCAAAGATACAAGAAAGATAGGAGATATGAAAAAATAGTGCGCGCAGATACATTTCTTGATGAAAGGAAAAATCGACTAATGCAAGATGAAAGAAACAGTAAATGAAGATCCTTACCCGCTCAGCACGCCCAGCACAAGGTTAAGTACAAAAAAGGAGCCTAAAAGAATGAGGCTAACAAAGTAAATCCATGGCCATTCATTACCAATAGCATCATTAACCTGAAAAAGAAAACAAATCTAGTGTCAACACAAACCAAACAATAACCAACTATATTCTGACTGGCCTAGACCCATGGCTTTTAACTATGCTGAAGAAATACACATTTAGACCTTAAAGTATTGCAGATAATCATGGTAATTGTAGTTCATAAGCCATTGGAGGGCAATAGTAAACCACAGAGAAATAATAGATTTGTAACGAAAAAAAAACTCCTCACCATGAAGGAATCCTGGCTCCAATATATATGCAGCTCATGGGTGTCTACTCAGGTGCTCTGACCAGCGCCAACAAAATGGAGTTGAAAATAAGCAAATTAAGTAAATCGGCACTCATAAGTCAGTCCTTATGATTAAGCGTTCTTCAACGCGAAGCACAGAAAGTTGCCTTTTCCCACTTTTCCATGTGTTTCATTTTTGGTTGTGTTCTTCAATAAATTATTAACTTAATTATACTGGTGCCGATTTACTTCATTTGACAATAATAGATTCACCTTGCATGCAATAGGCGATGTCAGTAGACACAGGAATGTGGACCACCATCTTTTGCCGCAATTCTGGGGTAAACGGAAAGGTTCCCAGCTGGTGCTGGCTCATCGATTACAATTGAGTGTTGTGAATTAATTTTTTTTTTTTTTAAGAAAAAAAACTTTATTTCAAAAGTTAAAAGCAGGGCACCAGTGGGGGAAAAAAGAAAAACTAAAGATAAGCACACACCTTACGCGTTTTGCACAGACTGCGCTTAATCATAGGTGTATGTTACCTCCACACCATTATATTTAAAGGGTCACCAATCAACATTACACACCTGTTATATAATTAAAAATAGATTAAATGCAAGTAACCCTTGGCTTGTCAGATATAAAAGTTGCACTTAATAAACAGAAACAAAGATATTGTTAAATTTCTACATACCGTATGTATTAAATGAATGATGTTTAAGGAAAATAGAAGCAATTAGAGAATAAAGCTTATTCGGTACTATTGTGTACCGCAAAAAAACATACATACATAAGGTGCAGTGAAAAGTATCATGACAGGGATATCAATTGTATATCCACAAACGATCAAAGAAGTTTCCATGTCATGACAAATATTTCAACACTGTTAAGTTTGGTAAACAGCAAGGTCAAAGTGTACATTAAATAACTTTCAACTTTCAGGTTTTAACAAGACATAGTCGCTTAAATCATGAATCAAAGTGCTTATAAATCGGCAGTGTATATAATAAAATACCTTCATACAAACAATCAAAATAGGTGTGGAAAGGACAGGGTAACAGCAACAGTAGTCTAACGCTGGTAACTATTGGGGTCTAAGCCCATTTTTGAGGATGGATGGAGAGGATCAGCAAAGCAGCAAAAGCTGTGTTACAGTTTTCCCTGGTTGGGCAACTCCCAATGGATGGACTGAGAATATAATAATATGAGGTTGCGGATATTGAGATTGTGAATTCTGATACATCGGATGCAATTAACCCCTTTGCGACCATATGACGAGTTAACTCGTCATAAGAGCCGCACCATTAGCGACCTTATGACGAGTTATCTCGTTATGCAGTCTAGCCGGCGGTGCGCTCTGTGGGCACCGCCAGCCAGTCTGCAACGGGTCCAGGACTAAGCCTCGCACCCGAGGCAAAGCTCCTGGACCCGATCGGTGGATTTCCGGGCATGTGATCGCGGTGATAACGTGATCACCGCGATAACATGCAAATTAGATGGCAAAGTCAGTGTGTTCACACACTGACTTTGCCTCTAATTCACTCTCTGTGCTTCACGTTCTTATAGTGAAGCACAGAAAGTGACCTGTAAGTAAAAATAAATTAATAAAGAACGTTGCTGAGAAAAAAAAAATGAAAAGAAATTAACCCTTTCATTGCTGATCACAGTTTCCTTCCACTTTATGGCCCTCATTTATTATTTTTTTTTAAAAAAAATTTTATTTTTGCTATTTATACAGTTTTTTTAAATAAATAAAGGTAATTTTAATATATTTATTTAATAAAATGTAACCCCTGCATGCCTGTTGCATGATTTTTATGGATCTGACATCGCACTCTTCAGAGTTTTTTTTCTGTCTTTTTTGTTTAGGGGGGTTTGGGAACCAATATTTTTCTTTTTTATTAGTTAGTTAATTAGGGGGGATAAGTGGGTTAGTGTTGCACTAGTTGTGTAGCTTATTATTTGGAAAATAATGGGGAAAAACTTATTTTTCCTCCAAAATTTACTCTTTTATATGTATTTTTTAATCCTAAAATGTAAATCATTTTTATGTATAGGATATCAAAAGAAAGCTCTAACTGTCCTTTAAAAAACAACATATAACTTGTATGGGTACGTTAAATGAGAGAGAGGGAAATTATGTTTTAAAAACCGCATATTAAAAATTGAAAAACGAAAATTGAAAGGGTTAAAGAAATTTTTTTTTTATTGTTTATATAGCGGATACATTTTGTTGGTCTGCATAAGTTTCATCCCAAAGGCATCAACATGTTCAAATATGTATAAAAGGACCTGTGGTTTAAGCGCTAGTAATACTTTTGAAACATTTTAACACAACATATTATGTATGCACCTGAATTGTATGGCAGTGTTATAAAAGTGATCCAGTTGCCATGGAAACCAATAGAATGTTCCTGCTGATTAGATCACTATAGAACACTGCATTAATTTTATATATAACCTCCTCTGTTTGCCATATTTTTTGTAAACTTGTTTATTGAAGACATTTTTCAATAACAGGCGTATTATGGAAAAAGCATATACATAATGTTTCACAGCAATATAATACATCATATTCACCCTCTGAAAAATTCCTGCTGTCTGTTAATCCAAAGGAAGACAAAAAAAAAAAAACCCCACATTGAAGCAGTTCCCAACATTGCTTCAAAAAGGGAAACAAATTCTTCCTGCATTAGAAAATGGAAATGTAGTTTTTTTCTCTGTATCAACAAACTATTATTTCTATGCCTACGTAATAATTATAGTTTTGTAAATCCTGCTTTATTTTAAAAAATGCACAAACTCGTTTTAAAACCCTATCATTACGTTTTATATAGTGCCGACAATTTGGTCAGGATTTTGGGACAAAATGTAAAGAGCTCTTTCAAATGCCATAAAACAAATGGATAAAGGCTTGAGAGAGATAGCCCTGCTTGCATGTTTACAAGCCAACCTTTTCTTTAACCCCTTAGTGATAAGACAATTTCACCTTGACTTTCCCTCGGTGACAATGACTGTTTTGACATTTCTGGGGTGGTTCTGTTTAGCTGCAATTTTCTTTTTTCTCAGATACTGTACCCACAAAAATTATTTGTTGTTTTTATCGTCATAAGAAGGGCTTTCATTTGATACCATTATGTTCATCATATCTTATAATTTACAAAAAAAATCTAACTTTGACCTAAAATATAATTTAGACAAATACAATCATTAAAAAAGACCCCATCTAAATAGTTTCTAAATGTTGTCCTGAGTTCAGAAATATGCATGTTGACATATATTTTTCGGTATTTTTTTGCGAGTTATGGGACAAAAAACAAAAATAGTGTTTTTTGTTTTTTTCCTATATTGACCTTTTGACCCGAACTCAAAATTTAACCTTAACACTAAATTTAACCCCAACTCTAACCCGTATGCTATCCCTTAATAAATTTTAATATCATTTTAACCCTATCATTAAATTTTATTTGATTAATTTTAACCCTATAGGCTAATCTAACTATATAACCAGTTTTTAGTTAATGAAATATTTATTTTTTGACATTGCTATGCTACTTAACTACCACTAGGGGCAGTCAAGTAGCATATTCAGAGCAACGGAAGTGAAGTTACTTTCACTTCCGAAGCTCAGACCTCCAGAGGGCATAGCCATATTGACGGAGCATGCTGCTCCGTCAATATGGCTCCCATGATCGCTGGGTGCCACAGAAAAGAAATTTCAGTGCTGGCTATTGCCTCGATGTCGAGGCAATAGACCAGCACCATTAAAGCGGTTTTCGCGAATGTTGATCGCGAAAACCGCTTGATTCCCCACAGGACGTGCCAGGCATAAAATATAAAAATATAATTTAGACAAATACAATCATTAAAAAAGACCCCATCTCAATAGTTTCTAAATGTTGTCCCGAGTTCAGAAATATGCATGTTTCCATATTTTTCGGTATTTTTTTGCAAGTTATGGCGCAAAAAAACAAAAATAGTGATTTTTGTTTTTTTCCTATATTGACCTTTTTTTATTGACGCCAGGCACGTCCTTTGTCGTTAAGGGAGTTTCTCCCAGGACGTGCCTGACATGTCCTTTGTCGGCAAGGGGTTAAAGGACAACTAAACTTTTTTTTAAAGCCATGCTTCCTTATGCATCCCCTTCTCCCAAGTAAACCTGCATGTATCTCTGCACATACATGGTGGTTTACTTTTGGCTTTGCCTCAGAGGTACGGCAGAGAGAGTCAGGTGGTTGGCGTGTCAACTCAGACTGGGGACTTGCCCTGTTCATCTGATGGGGGTCTTGTTTTTAAATATTACAGTCCCCTCTGTTGATCTCCTTTGAAAATGAGTGTCTTTGCTCAATAATCCCTGTGCTACCCCCTTCATTTATGATAGGTTTTCCCATCACCTTTACCCTCACCATAACTTATGTTGCGTGTGCTTCTCTCTGCACTAGCACACTAATAGAAGTACAAGTGAAAACATTTTAGTTGTCCTTTGAAGAGATACTTGAATGTCAAAATGTCACTGCAAAATGTATTGAGAGAAATGGAATGGCATCAATCAATTATTTTGTAAACCTAAACTCTCATTATAAATACAAAATACTAATAAAAATGTTTAAGGCATTGTATCACCTGAACATTTTTTATTTTTGTGTGCATGTACAGCATAAATAATGATTGAAAATGACCTATACATTGTATTAGCAAAATTGCAAGCAAATGCATAAATTAGCAGAAAATGTGTTTTAAATGTGTCTGTGGAGTCTCCTGCTTATGACATCACCCGCGGCATGTTATGCAAATTACACATTTTCCATTGAAAAGAAGTTCATTTGCAGACCATGCCACTGGTGATGTCATAAACAGGAGACTCCACAGACACATTTTTCTCCTAATTTAAGCATTTGCTTTTAGCTTTACTAATACAATACAATGGATCATTTTCAATCATTTTTATGCTCTACATGCACAGTAAAAAACACTGTTCGGGTGATACAGTCCCTTTGAAGTAGGAAAACTGGGTAACCACAGGCTGAAAACAAATCCTAAAACATTTTTATATAGGAAGCAGTGTGGAAAAGGGACTTTTTTGTTTTGAAACAACATGGATCTAATTTCCTGTTCTACACATTCCTCATTATTATACTTTCTGTTTAACCCCTTGACTCCTACTGACCAGATATTGTTGTGGAATACCTTGGACAGTAGCAGGACTTAGGAAAAATTGTTGGTGCTTAATGCATAGGCCAGATCATGCTACCATAGATGATTTATTATTCAGGTTCTGATGAAAGCATGGAGCATACTGTTAACAAGATGGGAAGATGCTCTTAATGCTATTTACAGTTATAGGAGTGTTATATTAAGCTGAGTATATATAAGAACTCCTCCATAGGAGCATTTGTGTTTTATATCTGTAATGTTTTATACTGTTGTGTAGTGTAATAAAGCATCATCAATAATGTACTTTGTATTTTTTTCAAAGGAACTAAAACAAACACATCTATATTATGCTTTAGAAAACACATCCTTATGGAGTACATACATTTCTTGTTAAAAAAAAAGTATGTTAGGAAATACCGGAGACAGAGTTAAACAATACACTTTATTGGCTCACTGAGAGATGTCACTGAACAGCTTTCCGATGTATTTTTTGGAAAACAGTTTCTGCATGTTTTAACCTTGACTGACAACTGCAATCACTTAGCTGCAGTTGGGGTGGAGGTACTGATGTATTTTAACCCCTTCGCGACCTTATGACGAGTTAACTAGTCATAAGAGCCACAGCATTAGCGACCTTATGACGAGTTAACTCGTCATGCAGTCTAGCCGGGGGTGCGCTCCATGCACACCGCCAGCTAGTCTGCAACAGGTCCAGGACTAAGCCTCGCACCCGAGGCAAAGCTCCTGGACCCGATCGGTGGATTTCCGGGCATGTGATCGCGGTGATAACGTGATCACCGCGATAAGATGCAAATTAGATGCAAAGTCAGTGTGTTCACACACTGACTTTGCCTCTAATTCCCTCTCTGTGCTTCACGCTCTTATAGTGAAGCACAGAGAGTGACTTGTAAGTAAAAATAAATTAATAAAGAACATAGACAGGGGGGGGGGGGGGAATTAACCCTTTCAATGCTGGTCACAGTTTGTAACTGTGATCAGTTTACTTCCACTTTATGGCCCTCATTTATTTTATTTTTTTTACAAATTTTTTTATTTTTGCAATTTATAAAGTTTTTTTTAATAAATAAAAGGTAATTTTAATATATTTATTTAATAAAATGTAACCCCTGCATGCCTGTTGCGTGATTTTTATGGATCTGACATCGCACTCTTTAGAGTTTTTTTTCTGTCTTTTTTGTTTAGGGGGGTTTGGGAACCAATATTTTTCTTTTTTATTAGTTAGTTAATTAGGGGGGATAAGTGTTGCACTAGTTGTGTAGCTTATTATTGGGAGAAAAATGGGGAAAAACCTTTTTTCCCCCCCAAAATTTCCTCTTTTATATGTATTTTTTAATACTAAAATGCAAATAATTGTTATGTATAGGGTATCAAAAGAAAGCTCTAACTGTCCTTTAAAAAACAACATATAACTTGTATGGGTGCGTTAAATGAGAGAGAGGAAAATTATGTTTCAAAAACCGAATATTAAAAATCGAAAAACGCTCTGGTCCTTGGCCTTGGAAAATCCCTGGTCCTTAAAGGGTTAAGCAAGACCAATAAAAATAACATCTAAATCTATAAGGAAAAAATGATTGTCTCTTCTGTACTCTTTTGAATTGAATGTTTTGAGGAATGTTTGCAAAATAAAAAAGATACACTTCACTACAAGGATGGGTTAGAATGCCCTTATCATAAGGGTTCAACAACTTTGTTTTATGCAGACTGACACTCGCATGATTTCGAAATTGACACTATTTCCCCTTTTGGCATGCATAACCCTTTTATTTGAAGCTCAGAGTCAGTATTAAATACATAGCTTTTTTATACTGTTACTGCCAAGTCCTGCAGAATATCCAGTTCAGCTGCCAAATAAATAACCTGAAAGAGGGATCATGTGTTTGCATATATGAAGTGAACTCCGAATACCGCCATCTGTTCAGCCACAAGTGCAATGCAGAAAAAAAATTGAAAATCTAGCCAAGTCATCCATGAAACACGTCTACTGCATTCGAATAAATAGAAACTGTAGCATGACACTCACCCAGTACAACACTTCTGTCCAGCTTTCCATGGTTATGCACTGATACACGGTCAGCATGGCAAAACCAAAGTTGTCAAAGTGAGTGATACCATTGTTGGGTCCTACCCACCAGCCCCTGCACTCTGTCCCATTCATTGCGCATTGTCGGCCTTGACCTGATGTACTGCATGGGGCTGGTTTAATATGCTCAACCGTTGCATAAACATCTTGGAATGAGAATAAGACATGGTTTTAACATACAGGATAAAGTACTTGTATACTAAGTAATAAAGAAGTTGCAGACAAACAACATCAGTGATTTTCAATTATTCTGATTGCTGTGTACCTCTTTAAACCAGAAGAAGCATGCTGCATATGGTGTAGAATTTGGATATGTCTGTCCATTACAGTACTAAGAGCAGCAAAGCAGCTCAATTTTAATTGTCCTCTTGTTTTATGGTAGACACATACCAATGTACCAAAAGTTAATTTTGTTGCCTGGAGTGCCCCTTTACTGTAATGTCAGTATTAGCTATTGTTTTGTAATGTAGAAATGTTGCTTACATTCTTTAACAAACTTTCTTACCTGTTCCCTTGAAGTAACACGTCTTATGCATCTTTCCAGAGAACAGCTCTAAGCCAACAATAGCATAGATAATAATCATGAAGAGGACAAGTATAGCAATATGGAACAAGGGAACCATTGCCTTAATAATAGAGTTCAGTACCACTTGCAGACCTGTAAAATAAGCAAACACCAACAATAATATAATGTATTTATTTAAAAAGTACCATCATATTCCTTGGACCAGCACTGGAAAATGAGTAAACGGGTAAACAGAAGGTTAACGAATAAGCCAAGGTGGGGATGACCCTATTAAAGACCCATCAAAAATAATCAGTCAACAAGGCAAATCTATAGGGGAGAAGGCTTGGGGATTCATTTATTAATGAAAAAATAAAAAAAAACATGTCTCTCTTGTCTCCTTCCTCTAGGTGCTCTGCTGCCTAGGGTCACCCCAAACTCCAGTATCCAGTCAAATAAAAGAAGGCTTGGCACTCCAGTGTATTGTCAAATGCACAAAAACGTATTATATTTTGGTCCACAGTAAAAATATTAGGTTCAAAAGAAAACTTCAACTCCAAAATTTCATTAGAGTAACATTTTTAAGCAGTTGTCTCTTTATGTAAAAATTGTTACTCTGATGCAAGTTTGGTGTTTAAGTCTTCTTTTGTTTCTGATGTTTTTACTGTGGACCACAGGTCAAATATAGTAAGTTTTTGTATATTTGAAAATACACTGGAGTGTTGGCACTTGCAAGTTGCAATCTGTCTATATTGTGGGCATGAATATGAGTTGACCAAGCAATGAAGGTAGAAGGTAAAATAAGAATGGGCACATGGGATATGGAAATAATTTCTAGTACAAAAAGTGAATCTTTAGCTTGTTTTCTGCAGATGATTGGGCACTTGGCCTCAAAAACGATCACTATCCCTTCTGTGGAAAACAACTTATGGACATGCAATAAAACATATTGATTTACTTTGGAAAGGACGCATAAATGCATTGTAATGATGAGGCATCTTAAAACATTTACTATATTTATTATTCATAACAGACAAATGTGCCTCTGAAACTTACTGGGAACTCCCGATACCAGCCGAAGAGGTCTCAGAACCCGGAAAGCTCTCAGTGCTTTGACATTAAATCCAGATCCTCCTGGGGCAGTTACACCTTGAAGTTTGTTAATTTGTTCCAGGCATATAGCAAAGAGTCTGTAATCATATTTGGATTTTATTTTTTTATTTTCTTTATATATAGATTTTATTGTTCACAAACATAGCAAACATTTCCAGCTACATAACATAAACCTGCACAATTAGGTTAAGAGCAAGACACAAAATACACACATATACACACAAAAAAGAACAAAGTGACATTGCGCTTCTGTGCCAAGATAAAGTCCAATGTATACAACCTGGTGAATTGAATACAATATGCCATACAAAAACAGAAAACAACACACATAGTATACAGTAATTCCACAGTAGAAAAGGGTTAGCAGAGTCTCATTCCCACAGAAGCCGTCCGTTTCACCTCTCAACAGAGGCTTCCTCAGCAACAAGCCCCTAATCCAATTTCCCTTTACCCTATGTATGCCTTTTTTGTTTTTCAGTTTACTCATCCTTATTTCATTAATCTTTGTTCAATATTCTGTATATTGTTTCAATACCTATTTAAGAATATAAAACTCCAACAAAGCTCTTTGAAACCTTAAAAAATCCCCAAAAACTGAAGATATTTCCCTGGAAAGTCACCAGGCTATGTACATTGCACTTTATCTTGGCACAGAAGCGCACTGTCACTTTGTTCTTTTCTTTGTGATATTTATGAATGTAAACCTTTTTGCCCGCTGCAAAAAGTGCAGCTGATTTTTTTTTTTTACTACTGTTTGTGTAACACTGGTCCAATTAATGTAGCTGTTTAATGACACTCACACAAAGCTTATATTGGCAAGCTGTTTGGGTTCAACAATGGCAATAAGAAGATGTTTGGGCACACATATGACAGTGCCAAGCTGTTTGGGGGAAAATATGGTACTGATAAACTGTTTGGACACACAGATGGCAATAACAAACTGTAGGGGCACAAATATTACAGTGACAAGTGGTTTGGGGACAAAGACGGCAGTGACAAGGTGTTTGGGAACAAAGGCAGAAGTGACAATCTGTTTGGGGACACATATGACAGTGAGAGAGGAAATGAGTGCAAGTTTATTTGCAAAATTAATTACATTAGACTGCAAGCTTAATTGGCAAAATTAATTAAATTAAAGTGTGAGCTTTATTGGCAAACTTAATTACATTCTGGTTTTATTTATCATGAAATAACTTAATGAATGAGGGCATTTTTTGGTGGGCTTGGTTTTAGTGAGCAGGGTGCAGCATTTAATCCTTAGACACTGCATGTAGCTATTAAATCATTTATACTTTTACATTTGTTAACAATCTAGAAGAAACTACCCAGGGTGTAAGTAACAAGAATGCATTTCAACAAAATTGTCTGTAAGTACATTGACATCATTTAAATGTACACGACAAATACCTTTTTACAGAGGTGTTAATTTGCAGCATTTTTTTGCTGTTAATACCAGAGTACTATTTTATTTTTTGGAGTGTGCCACTTACTGCAACACAATTAATAATACTGTAAATACTGTAAATTTAGGTGGTTATAGGATATGAGAGAAATGTTTTGGAGACAATCATTAGGAATGGTAATCATTAACAGGGAACTAATGATTCAGACAAATTGTCTTATCCATTAAGAGTAAATCTTTTCCATGTGGATTACATGGTAAACTCAACTCGTTTCAAACTAGTTACTATAAAATGCAATGATCTAAAAACATGTTTTGTTAATTTTACATAATGGTGAATGTTTGTTTTCATTTCAATGAACCATTCCAGTTTCTACTTTTAATTTGTTATCAGTGATATGAGGGGCTATTTCAAGTGGATTTTGGTTAAACACATTATATTGTGCAAAATCCGTGCCGTCCATTCCAGCTTTGCCCTATTTTGAGCTGTATGTTTTTTTATATTTTTTTTTATTTTACACAAGTTAATCGTTTCTGCTCTATCTGGAGTAGCTAATGCGTTTTCTCTGGTGAATATAATTTTGAGATGATTTCAGCAGGAATGCTCATCATTAACAAGCCATGTGGAATCTAATGATTTGAATACATTAAACACTGAGTTGGCTCGCTCAGTGAAACCTTATTAGGCATTCAAGTTTTATAAATTCTTTGGATAATGTGGTACTGGAATGGGGACTGAAGGCATCTAATATTGAATAGACAACACTGAGGGAATAAATCCATTCAGTAAAACTGGCGTGCTCACTAGGGGATGTGATTCCCACAAATGAGTAAAATAATAGTGGTACTGTTTGTCTTGACAGTAAACCTTTGCTTGAGAAATAAAATGACTTATGCTTTCCTTTTTACCCTATTTTTGAGGTACTATATTTAAAGTATCTATAGCTATACAACATTGTTTGATTTATTACAATACACACTCATTGACAGCATCACTGCCCTTCTTGATTTATTCTGCATACCTGCACTAACTAACATAGATCAACACACAAAAATAGTGATATCACATATAGATTTCCTCACCCCACAGACACAATGGTGAAATCCAGGATATTCCAACCATTTCGCAGGTAAGCGTCTGTATGCAAAATGAATCCATACGCTACAATCTTGAGAAATGCTTCAATGGTGAAAATAAACAGGAAGATATATTCAACTTTCTCCTAAAAAAAGATATAAAAAAATACAACATATCAGCATTTATCACTTATAGAAAGTGCCATGCCTACCTTCGATCAATACTTCTGTCACCGCATTGTCCTTATGTGTCCAACTCTGGCGATCTAGCTGCGGCTGCTGAATTGCTACTGCCATAATTCCTCAGTATATTTCTTAAATGACATACATTTAAAAATTGCAGTCCAGATACAGCTGAAGAGCGCCATTGGATGGCTAGGCAATAGAGTTTTTATACATATGTGCTTGTACATGTACACATTTCCTTCCCCCACAGCTACCCCTATTGCTCTGTATGTCAGATCACTGAGTGATTTGTTTTAGTAAAAACAGAAATCATACAGACAAGAGATGATGAGGCCCATGTACATAAGTCTATATTCCATTTTCGGGTATAAGACGGTTCCATGATAGAACCATGAAACGTTCACTTATGTTGATTGAATGAATTCTGACAGTGCCTGTATTTATTTTTTGAATGGTTTATGTACCTACATATAGAATATTTTTTGAACATATAGCCTCATTTGTTTACGGAATGGACTAGTATGTATTATGAGGCTGATCCTCCTCTACATGTCAGCATTGGCTACACCAACAGTCATATAAGTAGAGATGCCACCTTGTCAGTATTTTACAAACAGCAAAAGTATTATTTAATGTTATATTGTTGGTGTCTTACATGAAATGTGATAACCTGTGCTATAACTAACTGTATATTTGTATATTCTAGAACTCCTGAAAATGTAGTATGAAAAATACATGGAACAGACAAACAGAGAGTTTAGTACCAGGACAGCATTAGATGAGTTGGTGTCATCCTCTGGCATTGGCAGGTATACAGCAAGTGCCATACAATTGGCAAAGATGGTGAGGAGAATAATGATCTCAAACGGTCTGAGTGTCCAGATGTCAAGGAAATATTGGCCAACAACAAACAAAAAGAAAGGTCTACAAGCAATTATTTTAAGTAATCACTGTCTCAGCATTCCATTTTGTAACATAGCAATAATTCCAGAGATCATAACCCATTAGATGCTTTGCAAAATACATGATGGTTTCCCACCTGATGAGCTCACAGCTGAAAAGGCAGAGTTGTGTGGTAACATTTACCCACCTGAGAGTCAAGAAGCTGGTGCACAGTATTCTCTCATCCAAAGGCACCATTTCGCAATAATTGGCATAAAATATAGCTATCTAAAAGATCTAACTGCCTACTGTCTATACTATACGTTAAAGCCACAATGTATGAGAGAGGTCACATATAACAACAGGCCAGTGCTTGTAACTCTACTATAACAAAGCTAAATTCATTTTTAAACTCGTCATTCACACTGGTAGCGCTATTCATGAGTCTCTCAAACCAATTAAGGAAATGTCATGATTGGCCAGTCACATATTCAGTGACTAGCCCTTTAAAGGATCACTCCACCCACATTTAGGGGTGCTAGCAAACAGAATTAATCTTGCGTAAAAGGACTATGTCACCAAAACAGTGTTTTTAATAAGGATTAAAATAAAAAAAATATCTATACATTGTTTAGCAAAATTATTATTAAATATATAAATTAAGAGAAAATTGGGCATTGTATGTGCATGTGGTGTCTCCTGTTCATGACATCACCTTTGAGCAGATATGCAAAATACACTTTTCCATTGAAAGTTGGCTCACCAAGTCACACAAACAGACACCACAGACACACTAAATACATATTTCCTTTTAATTTATGCATTTGCTTGCAATTCAGCTCTCAGAATGTAAAGATCATTTTATATATGTTTTGTTCTCTGCATTCACAGGATAAACAGTGTTTAGGAAGCAGTCATTTTAGATTATGTATTAATGCTTTGCTGTATTGTACACATCACATGGGCTATTTACTGCTAAAGGATTTTGGTGTTGCTCTGATCGTACGTTTCAGATTTTGGTGTAAAAAATGGCCAAGGTCTTGGAGGTCTCAGTTCAACTGTGTGATTCAGAATGAAACATATATAAAAACTGGTGCCAGACTGGCAAGATGACACCCAATATTGTGATGGGTTATGCCAAGGATAGCAAAATTAGTGTTTGATCCCAGCAGCAAAATTGTATGTGTTTATGTGTATGATAGTATCATGAATTTTAACCAGTCATTTAAACATATTATTTTTTTATGTAACTTTGGTAGAAATTTTTTTTTTCAATTTATTGGAATTTTTTCAAAATAATCAATAAACAGCTTTAAACATTATTATATAAACTAATTTTCTATTTGGACAATAGGTGGCAGCAGTGTAGCACAGTTTTTCTGATTACATAGGCTGGAATCTATTGCTTGTGCTGAAATGTTACTATGATTCCCATAGAATACATCTGACTAGAGTTGAGCGGACACCTGGATGTTTGGGTTTGAGAGGTTCGACCGAACTTCGGAAAAAGTCTGGGTCCGTGCTCGAACTTGACCCCGAACCCCATGAAGTCAATGGGGACACAAACTTTTGGCCACTTAAATGCCTCTAAAAAAGTAATGGAAAGGGCAAGAGGGCTACTATTTAGCACCCAAAACTATTAGAATTTTTCAAAGTGCGCTGTAAGCACAGTATTTGACGGTTCTATTTGACTCTCAGATGTAATACATGTAATGCTATTGCTATTCTATAAACCGAAATAGAGTCCCCATTCATAAGAATAGGTCAATTGACCTATTCTTATGAATGGGGAATCTCTTCCGGTTTATAGAATAGAAATAGCATTACATGTATTCCATAAACCGAAAGTCTATAAACCGAAAGACATTCGGTTTATAGACTTTCTTTTTTTAGAATACATGTAATGCTATTGCTATTTTATAAAAAGAAAGTCTATAAACCAAATGTCGTTTGGTTTATAGACTTTCGGTTTATAGAATAGCCAATAGCAATACAGGTATTCTATAAACCGAAAGTCTATAAACCGAATGACTTTCGGTTTAAAGACTTTCGGTTTATAGCCGAACCTCGAACTCCAACACGGACATACAGTGAAATGTCCGGGTTCGGGTTCGTGGCACGGACATCGTAATGTCCGGTACAAACCCTAACAGTGCGGTTCGGGTTCGCTCAACACTACATCTGACCTCTTAACTAGCCCAATGGGAGTTTTGTATCAGCAAAATGTGCAGAAAGATTAAACAGGTGCAATCTATGATGTTCAATATATAAACGTAATAATACCTTATTTACACATCCCATGCTTGACCTGACTGCAAAAATGGAGTTTGTGGTGGTTGTCACTCTTTAAGAGAATTTCTGTGCTAGTTTTATACATAAAACTGCCTAACAATCCCATGTGATGTTATCCCTTTGAAGTAGGTCCATTTAGGAATCATTTAGTGACTCCAAATTTGGCATGTAAATCAGCCATTATGGACAATTTTGGGCCAACATTTCGGTGGCCGAACTCCTCCAAGTTCGTCAGACTGAAATGGCATCCTTCAACGTTCCCATACACTTATGTGAAAATAGCCCAAATCCTCTCATTAAAGTTTATGGGAGGACTTGGGCTATTACAGAAATAGCCAAAGCCCTTCTGAATTCAATGAAATGGCCCAGAATTAAAAAAAAAAAAAAAAATATGCATTCAAATAAATAAATATTATTATAATGTATATAACATAATTTAATAAAATACTTTTTTAAAGTATGCTATGATGGCATTAATGGTGCAGTTACCACATCAATGTCTCAGGGGTCGGCCCAGTTTGATTAACATGGTAATTGCAGCATTTATGCCATAGATATATATGTTTTTAAATCGTGTATTTTTTAAATTAAGTATGATATTTCGCCTTTATTAAGCAATTACCATGTCAATTAACCAATGAAAATATATTTGAGATGCCTTTTCATACACTTAAAAGTTCACTTCTTCGTAGCAGAGCTTGCCCTGACTGTGAATGGACCCATTTTTAGACACAGGCAACAAATAGTGACACAAATCGATGACCACAACGGTCAAATCATCTAGAAAACTCACCTTGCAGGAGCATAACAGCATGGGATGCTCCTGGTGGGTGGCACTCTGACTCTGAGACAACTTATCAGAGGTGCTTACTGACCCAACAAGTGCAAAGAATGCACCATTTAATGCTTGACACTCAGGTGAGACAAGCCAACATATGAGTGAGAGGGGTGTCGATGCACTCTGCATCTACCTAAGGTGTCTGATGATACGACTTGAAACCTGAAAACCAAATTATATTCAGACCACGTGACCTCATTGTTAAACATCTCAACACCATACAAGGCAAAATAGCTACCCTGACTGCCCCACAAAATTTAAAGCAGACATCTCACGGAGGTGGTCTGCTATAGATTTATGAAGACCTGCCACCAGACATCATCATTTGGAGGAATTTTGGCAAAGCCAATATAAATAGTTATTTGTTATCCTCCTCTCACTCTGGGCATGCCAGAGTAGCATATGTACCTAGTCGAGTGATTCAGAGATTTGGATTTCTGTGTATTTTATGTAAGAATTATGTTAAATGATTGTCATCAATATGATGTTGTTGTAATACCGTGTTTGATACATATGCTTACGTGACATACCTACAAGTATACGATATTTCATGAAAAATAAACAAATAAAAAAGTTATTTTAGTTGGTGAATTGAAATACCTGAAATTTGAATATTTCTGCCTAATTTGGGCTGATTTCAGGCATTTGGCCTTTTACGTTTACAGGAAATCCTATGGATGCCAAGTATGTTTTACTATTCAGCACATATCAGACATTTTTTGAATTACCAAGTTGACCTGATCCATTCTGCAGGCTAAAATATCTATGACTGGCAAATTAGTGTTCTAACTGCATTACTTATGTGGCTACAAGTTGCATATCTAATTCTTGGTCGCTGAGTCCTAAACTACATCAGTACTATCCCCTAGAACAGGGGTGTCCAAGTTTTTTCTGTGGTGAGCCATGTGTGGGCATGGGCAGTAATGTGCAGCATGTGAATATATCACAGACTCCACAGCAATAAAACTCAGCGTAAAAAAAAACACTTCATATTAAATACACACATTCACACACAAACACATGTACACAAATACACACACAGCCACACACATGCAAAAATACAGACAGTCACACTTACACACAGACAGTCATACTTTCACACACACAGAGAGTCACACTTTCACACACACACACACACACTTACATACAGAGTCACATTGACAGAGTCGCACCGACACACACCCACACACTAACATACAGAGTCATACTGAGTCACACTTGCACACATACATTCACATACAGAGTCACACTGGCACACACTTACACACAAAGTCACACACACACTTACACAGCCACACTTACGTACAGAGTCACAGTGACGCACACTTGCACACACACCTACATACTGTCACATTTGCACAAACCCACTTACATACAGTCACACTTGCACAAACACACTTGCATACATGCAGTACCTGCTCAACCACACAGGTTTTCTTTCTTGATAGGGGCTGAGAGCTTCAGACCCCTCCTCTTTTCAATGCGTGCTGTACACGCTGCTGGTCCGCATCTCCCCTCCGTCTGACCCTTGCGCTGACCTAATACGCAGGGTAGAGTAGAGGTTGTACGCACTGGACTGAGGAGCTATGTGCAGGTAACTTTGTTCCCTGACACACCTTCCCATGCATCCAACAGTTGGAGGTGCGGCTATTGCTGATGAGCTCACGCATGCTGCACGTCAATACCTGATGGGCCGCATTTGGCCCGCGGGCTGCATGTTGGACGCCCCTGCCCTAGAATGACTTGTAAAAGACAAAAGTGATGCAACAGACAGAATGGCAGAAGAGGAGTGGTAAGAGTTAAATAAAAAGGGGCTTTGGATAATGTATTTCCCAAATGTACCTCAACCTCCTGTAAAAAGTAACAAACAGGTGTGGATATTAAAGGAACAGTAAATATTACAAGTATGCTACCAAAGTTAGACGAGTATCTATAGCTGTCAAGGCTTAGATATCTTTCTAGTGAATGTAACCTGTATGTATTCACAGAAACATTTCCCCAATATACTTTGCTGTAATAAAGTATCAGATAGAAAATATAACTAAATAGAAAGCAAAAGTCAAACTTTAAATAAAAATGAAAATTACATAAATAGCAAAATTATATGCCACTTGATAAGACAATTGAAAGGACAACTTTCAAGAAAATTAAGTTATGTTTAATTGAAAGATTACATCAAATGTAGAAATTTTAAATATATATAAAGAATACAAATAAATCCCCATATTGAGCACTCTCTGCTTGTATAGTACTATCAGGGGACAGACATCTTGGGTCAGATGTTTCTTCATCTGACCCAAGATTCTAAACATGTCTGCCCCGTGTTAGAGCTAAACATGTACAGAGGGCTCAATAAGGTGCTTTTTTTTAGTCTTTCATTAAAGCATTTCAGTTTAAAATGTCTACACTTGCAATCAATCAATTAAACAGAACTTATTTTTTGCTGACAGTTGTCCTTTAAGAGCAATGATAGCAAGCCTTCAAGTAGCGGCCTCTTTATGTTATATATCAGTGGGGAATATTCAAAGAGCAGTCAAACATATGTTATCTCTTCTCACTGATAATCAGTGAATGTCCATTTGTGTCTGTTGTAACTACAGTGTGAATCAGACTATATCCATGTGTATTCTGATACTCATCAAATGACAAATACATTGAGAATAATTTATATAATAATAATAACTAATAATAATAATAGTAACTAGCTACCTCACATTTCTATGCATATTTTCCATACTTATCTTGTAGGGATTGTCAATAATATATTATATCACAATCTGTTTAGACATTGAAGCCCATAGCCTTATTTATTTATTTTTTTACTTTTTTGCTGCTTTCAGAATGGGTATAGCAAGATAGTACTGATCCTTTATATATTTCTATAATGTATCATATCATATAATCAGGATACTATAAAATAACACTTTACAGCAGACTGGAGACAACATGTTTAAAAATTAAATCTATAATCAATAGAATAAATAATTTTTTTGTGTTTAATAGATATATTGTGTAGCAAATGTTGTGTAATCTATTAATTAAATTTAGAATTCTATATTCCATAGGATTCCCCAGGCTAAATTTCCAGATCTGAATATATGGCCGAAAATTGCCCCTAAATCTGCGGCAATTCTGATATTGGCCATATTGCGCAGCCAAATTGCAGCTATTAACGCCTATTATTTGCAGTTCAGTTATCCATTCACTGTTGAGCGTGTCCTACCTCAGTATTATTTCTCAGTAGGGTAAATGTATAATTTTGGCAGTAGTTGTTTTTTTTTTAATATAATTTTTTTTTACTGGTGAATAGTGTGGGGATAGACTTGTTCTATAATTGTATAGAATTCTGGTGAATATCCCTCTATACACCATACACATCTCCTTCCATGTTGGTATGCATTTAAAAGGGAATATGCTAGTTCTGCCATTATTGATGCTAATCAAAGCATCTGTGAAGGATACTTCCATTCCACAATGTTTATGCAGCTTTTTCTGAATGGATTTTGAAGTCCCAGGCAAAACAGGGCACGAGGGGGGCGTGGTGAAGGTGGTACAAGTGGCTTCTTCTTTTTCTTCTGAGCTCCCTCTTCCATTGCTGTTCCACTCGGATCCATTATTCTTGTGATTTACTTCCTTGTTTCTTTAACTTTGTCTTCTAATGCAGCCAGCTCCTCCTAGTATCAATAGATTAAAAAAAGGTTTGTAATTTTGTAGAGCACCACCATATTCAGCTACTATGTATAAGGTTTTAAGCACAAAGGGGTTTCTGTCTAGGGAACAAATCCAGGTCAAGGTTGTAGAAGTCAAACAGTCATCAATAGCAATTGCTCCTCTTTTTGCACATAACGTCCAATGTGACAAAAAGTACATTGACCAAACAAAGACATTGCTATTGACAAGTTGGATTTTTTCATGGAACACTGTTTCAAATAAATACACAGATCACTCAAATATAACTGGAATACAGTTGTAGCTGTATATCTATAGACATTATGACTGTACCTATGTACACACGGTAGCTCTATAACTGTAGACATTATCACTGTACCTCTGTAAATGAGGTAGACATTATCACTGTACCTCTGAAAATACGGTAGACATTGTAACTGTATACATTATCATTGCACCTTTGTACAAACTTTAGCTGTATAACTGTAAACATAATCAATTGTACCTATGTAGACACTGTAGCTGTATAACTGTAGACATTATCACTGTACCTCTGTATATACCGTAGATATTATAACTGTGGACATTATCATTGCACCTTTGTATATACTGTAGCTGTATAACTGTAAATATTATCTATTGTACCTATGTACACACTGTAGTTGTATAACTATAGACATTATCACTGTACCTCTGTACATACTTTAGACAGTATAACTGTAGACATTATCATTGTACACACAGTAGCTGTATACATTATTATTGCACCTTTGTACATACTGTAGCTGTATAACTGTAAACATAATATGTTGTACCTATGTACACACTGTAGCTGTATAACTGTAGACATTATCACTGTACCTCTGAAAATACGGTAGACATTGTAACTGTATACATTATTATTGCACCTTTGTACATACTGTAGCTGTATAACTGTAAACATAATATGTTGTACCTATGTACACACTGTAGCTGTATAACTGTAGACATTATCACTGTACCTCTGAAAATACGGTAGACATTGTAACTGTATACATTAACATTGCACCTTTGTTCATACGGTATCTGTATAGCTGTAAACATAATCAATGGTAACTATGTACACACTGTAGTTGGATAACGGTAGACATTATAACTGTACCTCTGTACACACTGTAGACATTATAATTGTAGATATTTTCATTGTAAATTTTTACATACTGTTGCTGTATTACTGTAAACATTATCAATAGTGTTGAGCGAACCCGAACCGCAAAGTTCGGGTTCGTACCGAACAATACGATTTTTGGACCCCGGACCCAAACACGGACATTCCACTGTATGTCCGGGTTGGAGCTCGGGGTTCGGCGATTAATATCGCCTTAAATTTAAAATTACTAGTGACTGGACAGCTACTGCTATTGTAAACTACCCCCCGCCCCCGCCCTGGTCCCTACCCATTGCCGGCGGGTGGGGACCCTAAAAAGAATGAGGGGGGGGACCTAGTGTCCCCACCCGGTCCCCACCCATGGCCCAGCCCCTAGTCACTTACCCCCCCCCCCAATAAAATAAAAAATTCAAAAGAACTTTCCCACGCTGTGTAAAATCAGAGTGCTCTGAGCTTAATTGCAGGGCGGGGGAAGGCTTTATAAGCCTTCCCCAGCCCTGCAGAGCTCAGTCTGCACGGGGCTCTCCATGGGCGAAGTTGGATTTTTTTTTTTTTCTGCGCTCTGGGTTTTTTTTTTTTTTTAACAGTTGCGACGCGTATTATGGATTTTTATTTGGCCTTTTTTGGGGCTCAAGAAAGAAGAAAGAAAAAAGAAGATGGATTATTTTTCACCCGTGGATTTTTTTTTTGTGCCAGGTTTTTTTTTTCCGGCGAGTATTATGTTTTTTTATTTGCCCTTTTTTGGGACTGAAGAAAGAAAAAAGAAGAATGAAGAAAGAAGACCTCAAATGGTAAGTAAAATAGTTTTTTTTTACAGGTTAGCTTATTGCCCATCCCCCTCACTATTATTAGGGTGAGGGGGGGTAGGTATGAATTTTTTATTTTATTGGGGGTGGGGGGTAAGTGACTAGGGGCTGGGCACCCCTAGTCACTTTATTTGTGGTCCCCACCCGCCGACACTAGGTCCCCCCCCTCATTCTTTTTAGGGTCCCCACCCGCCGGCCATGGGTGGGGACCGGGGGGGGGACTCTAGGGCCCCCCCCCTCATTCTTTTTAGGGTCCCCACCCGCTGGCCATGGGTGGGGACCGGGGGGGACACTAGGTACCCCCCCCCCCCCCCCAATTTTTATTAGGGTAAAAAAAAAATTGAAATAAAAAGAATTAAAAAAAAAAAGAATTACCATACAGTGAGTAGACCTAATTGCAAAACACACAGTAAGAGACATAATGAACCCAACATAATCAGTTAATACAGTTAATACAGAACAATGGATGTTGGAGTAAACTATCCAGGATTGTCACTGACACATTATAAAACCTTTAGAGTGGTCTACTCACAGAATTAAACATTACGCGTAAAGCAATATGCTCACAGAATGTGACTAACTAACAATATTGATAACTTTAAAAATATGCATCACATTACCCTAAAACATACCTTTTTCAGAATCAGACAATTCCACCCAGTAGTTTATTCGGTAGTTTGTGAAATAAATGAACGGAGGGTACGGACAGGCAATTAACCGAAAGATAGACGAAGGCAACGGAATAGAAGTATAGTTCCAAGACAGAGGGGTCTGTCACACCAAGTTTCAGATCACTTTTGATCACTTTGATGATCCGAATAGCCCATGAATTCGGGCTACTCAGAAAGCACTGAAGTGCTCTGCCATTGGCACAAAAATAGGAGGCAGTCCTCTCTAAATAAAAAAATAAATAACATTTGTCAAAATCACAGCCAGCCCTGGGGTCAGCGGACTACTGCTGGCTCTGTAAATTAAAATAAATGCATTGGCCCCTGTTACATATACTAAGAACAAACGGGGCCTGCTCCCATCTCCATAGTAGCCCTGGCTCCCCTGATATTAAATGAGGCTGGGAGCCACCCAAATTGACATCACATATAGATTAACACCAACACCCGTGGATCTGGGAGCTGGTCAATGGCCCCAAGACCCAAGAAAATAAATTTACAATTTTGGACTGAAAATAGCTAGAAACACTTATCTGGCCCCATTTGGGGGTAGATTGATCTATAATGAGTCAACCCTTATATAACTCATATATGTATTCTCTACCAGCTTTAGTGAAATATACAGTATGTCAGTATAACAGTATGTTATTTATAGCTTGAGAAAGACCTGTGGATTCTGCTATTGGTTTTACGAGCAGCAGTAACTCTCCTAGAAGAATTGGACTTTGTTGCGAACGTCAGGGATATAAGCACAGCGGTAATGGCTGACCCCATCGTTTGGTGCGAAGAAACAGGGGTGTCAGAAATGCAGGTGTCAGAACAATCCACGAACACCAAGTATTTATAAATATCAGTGTTTTATTACCTTGGTGATCATGGATTTATTTGGCAATACCCCTGTCTCTACATATTACTCTATTATTTTGTAGTTTGGCACTTTACTTGCCCCATTTTTCATTATTTGTTTGAATTTTGGTGTGGACCTTTCTACACATTTGAATTACACTGTTAGCAAATGGTCAGCAAACTGTGGTACAGGGGTTAATCTGTCCTCTGTAACAAAGTATTCTACGTTGTCTTAGCACAGCATATAGTCACATATCTCTGTGTACACAATGCTTTTGCGTGGTTTGATAGCTCCCTACCACCCATGCCTAGTCCACTGGGCATAAGCCGATCTAGACCTGTGCAAAAGTCCTGAGCTATCTGGTCTGAATAATTAGCTAGCCTACTACCATAATTCTGCTGCACAAAGAAGGCACAGACAAGCTGATTGGGCAAAAATATAGCACAGACATATGTCAATGACAAGATGGATGAGGATAAAGATTACACTAATACGCTGCATGACGACAAAGATGGCACTGGCAAGATGTATCGGGTCAAAAATGGAACCTAAAGCGGGTTGAGGTAAAGATGTCACTGGTAATCTCTTTGGGAACAAATATGGCACCAACAAGCTGTTGGGGGACAGAGATTAAGTTTTACGCAACACAGGAACTTTAACCAATGCACTAAAATACAAGTTAGTATATAGAATGTTACCCATGCATGCCAGATCTGAACATAAATGAGTAAAAGTCTAGGGTTTCTTCAAGTCATCATATATCACTGTGTCATTGGCATTTTCTCAGACCATGTTGATAGAGATCCTAATCCTTCAACTGCTATTTTCTGATGGAGTATACATTTAGCCAGCCAGTGGAGATTGTGTTATAGTGGGTTAAAATCTTTAGATAGTTCAAATCCTTTCTCACTGGCAGTATGTCAAGAATGTATTCTTGTGTTTCAATCCCTATACCATGTGGAAAGTTAAAGGGTTTGAGCTATCCTGTTATTTTAAGTGTGAGTTAGGTTTTGTTAAAATTTAACATGGCTAATGATTTGAATTATCATAATTATCATATATGGCACATTCTATGATTTATCATGGATTATTCGTAGGCATCAATGAAACTGTACCCAGCAAATTGACAGGGTTTGAGACTACAGCTCTGACTGAATGTAGGGCTTATAGGTCTAACATTTCAGCAGGTGGGAGTTTAGCAGATAAAAGTTATATGTGGCTAGAAAAAAACTGGCTGACCTGGCAGGACTAGAAGTATACCTGGTAGACAAAGCCTGAGCTATATATGTATGTACCTATGCAAGTACTGCTTCTTTTTCTCAGACTCCAGCCAAATGCTAGAGAGCTAATTGTGCGGCTCAGGAGACGCTACTAATCTGAATTTTGTTAGAAAATTTTACATTAAACAGATATTCGAATTTAAATGAATACATACATTTTCATCTAAGTTTAATATGCTTTAAAAATCTAGCACATTATTCTGAATCAGCCATTAGGAGTGATATCTAGCGCAATGGAAAACCCGGACCATGATAGGAAACTTGAGTCTTTTGCTTTCTATTTTATATTGCACACTCTGAAAATGAAATAGCACTCTGTTATTAGTAAAACAACATATAAAAATATATCAAAGTAAAAGGAGGCACAAACAACAACATTGAATGCCTTGGCTTCCTGAACTTGATGCCTCAGTTTAGTTGACACTATAGAGGTTTGTGCTTTTAGGTATAGAATGCTCTCAAATTAACATTCACATGCAAATAGGGCTTATAGTTCTTTAACAGCGTTTTGTGTCTAAATTAGGAAAATTGACACATGGAAATGTTTCAAATGTTGCAGTGTGTGAAAATGGATGACGTACAAACCAACTACAACCAAACTATTGAATAGGCATGAAAACAGATCTGTAAAATACTGTTAGCTCTGCTAAATATTGCCATGTAGAAAAGAAAACCAGAAGTGTTAATCCAATCAAGAGTGTATTGTGGGGAATTGACAACCAAGTTACAATATTCTTTAACTCAGTGGTCCATTCACCAATTTTCACTGGTTAGTTTTACTCTTTTCTAGCTGGATAATAAAGAACCTAGGGTTTATTCTCGGCTCTGACTCAAAGCTGAGGCAGAGCTGATCAGGATGCTGGCTTGTGCTGACAGTGTCAGTGCTCATGCAACCAGTAAGATCGCCTTGCTTTTCTGATCGGGGTCTGCACAGAGAATGGGTCTCTCTTTCTAGTGCAGAGCTCGTTAATATCCCCCTTAGTTGATCCCCTTGGAAAACGAGGGTCTCTCTCTCTCTCTGTACTAGCCTGACCGGGATGCCTGCTTCCCAAGGACGCATAACAGCTGTTGGTCAAAGAATAAACCTCAACATATGAAGAAAGGACTTAAAGGTAGGTAGACAATGTAATCGAGCAGCAGGTAATACTAGCAGAATGCTTGGTTTCATAGGGAGAGGTATTAGCAGTAGAAAGAGGGAAGTGCTCATGCCAGTGTACAGAGAACTGGTGAGACCTCACCTGGAGTATTGCACGCAGTACTGGAGACCATATCTCCAGAAGGATATTTATACTTTGGAGAGAGTTCAGAGAAGGGCTACTAAACTGGTTCATGGGTTGAAGGATAAAACTTACCAGGAAAGGTTAAAGCATCTTAACATGTATAGCTTGGAGGAAAGACATAACAAGGGTGATATGGTAGAAACATATAAATACATAAAGGGAATCAACACAGTAAAGGAGGAGAGTATATTTAAAAGAAGAAAAACTACCACAACTAGAGGACGTAGTCTTAAATTAGAGAGGTAAAGATTTAAAAGAAATGTCAGGAAGTATTACTTTACTGAGAAGGTAGTGGATGTATGGAATAGCCTTCCAGCTGAAGTGGTCGAGCTAAACACAGTGAAGGAGTTTAAGCATTCGTTGGATAGGCACAATGCTATCCTAGATATAAGTTAGGGGGACTAATAAAAGTATTTAGAAAATTGGGTAGACTAGATGGACCGAATGGTTCTTATCTTCTGACACATTCTATGTTTCTATTGATATTTAGTAAAAGGTGAGTTGCAGGTGAGATTAACATTTCTTGGCAAGGTAGTTACATTTGGCCAGCTCTCAGCCCATTCATCATAGGGGAGGCCAGGGCAAGTAGCCCTAGCCCCCAGTGTATATTATATAGAGGGCTGGAATCATGTTTATACCATGATTATAGAAAATAAAATAATTTAAAATCTATACAGCTTGTTACCAGAATTGTGTACAAACAAATAAATCAAATTAAACATTTCTTATTAAAAGTGGTTAATTTGCATATAAAGCCCCTAGTCATGTCATAAAAAGGAGACACCAGAATCACATTTAAAATGCATAATTCTCTGAATATAATAACTAAAACTACACAGACACACAGAAGGGCAGGACTGCCCAAATGGGATACTTGAACCAAACTGAACAGGTGTGGCAGCATTTAAAAAGTGGAACAGAGAAACAAAGTAAGAGGATCCAAGGATAACCCGGAATGGAACAGAATAGGACAAAAAAGAGCAGGAAAACCAGAAATTCATTAGCTGGGTGGTGAATGTTCAATAAATATAGATTGAACTGACTTTGTCACCTTTTTAGGTTTTTGATGGCAGTGTACAACTTATAAATGTTGATATTATGTTCAAATGATCACTTTGTTATAACAGAATGACAAACAAATGCATAGAGAAAAGATAACTAAAGTTTAGCGCTGTATTGTCTTCCTAATGCATAGTGGGATTTGTACAAAGCAGTGTTAAGAGTAATATAATCTAGTTGAAAACAAATGAAAACAATAGTCACCTATCAACTTACTATATTGTTAGAACCACCAAATGGGAAAGACAACAGTTAAAATAAACAAGGTAAGAAATAATAAAATACATAGTGTGAAAGTAAAATTAAATAAACAAAAGAATTGAACGCTATAACAACCCCCATATTAGACTATGCTATTGGGGAATATAAGTATCAAATCCCAATGCTACTGGCCAATGGCTGGTATCATGAGGAATGTAGCTCAAAATACTTGCAATGCCAGAGGCTAGTCATCCTTGTCCTAGGTGTCTAATGGGGCAGCTTAAGATGTAATGGAATTACAACTGCAGTTCTCAAATTCGGAATAGATTTGGCATAAAAGAGTGGAATAAAATAGACAAAGCGGCATAAAACAGAGCCGCCTAAAATGTTTAAAGGATAACACCAATCCGTGTTGTAAGCAGAGAACAGCTGGCCACTTCCGCTACCCAACAAATTAACTGTTAGGCAAATATAACCAACAAATTCTACGCATATCCATGCAGATTATCCTGCCTTAGTATGGCATTTATTCATGGTATGATATGAAATAAGAATCTAGCCACAACAGTAAGGTTGATAGTTATTGATAGGATAATAAACACATTTCTCTAACAGTAAGGAAAAGTGAGTGTACTGTGCCTTGAAAGCTGTTTTTCACTCACTTAAATCTACTAGTGTCTCATCAACTAAACACACGCCTGATACACTTATAGTTACCCTATTAAAAATGGCACAATAGTGCCTATCATAAGTGTGGCGGAACCAACCTCGCCACTATGTTCTGGAGAAGCCTGGTTGCTCGCCTGCTGCCTCTGGACTATGGCCCCATTGTAAAAGCCTGCATTTTCCCCTGCAGAAAGGCTTGTTCGTGCCTTTCTGCCTGGGTGTTCGGTAGATTGAATCTACCGAACCAACTCACAAATGAATGGACTACCTGGGTAAGGGATGTGCCATAGCACTATATGTTAATATTGTTAGTTAGTTATATTCTGTTAGTATATTGGTTATGTGTAATGTTTAATTCTGTTAGTAGACCACTCTGAAGGTTTATAATGTGACAGTGACTCCAATAGCTTACCCCAACATCCATTGTTCTGTTTTAACTGGATTAACCGGTAAACTGATTATGTTGTGTACATTATGTTTCTTACTGTGTGTCTACTCACTGTATGGTAATTTGGTTTGCAGACTGAATGTCTAATCTTTTCCTAGCCCAAGTTAGTTGGAGGACTATGTTTAGTTCCTTCCCCCCATTGTATACTAATGTCATGTGTATGTCTTTTAAAAGTCTGTGTTGTTTGTCAAATAAAGTAGTTCAATCTTGCTGTACCTAACTGCTAGATGTCCTGTCTATTTGGGTACAAAGAGCAAGGGTCCAGGAAAGACTTGCTGGGTGTGACGGTCCGTTACAATAAGAGATACATAAAAGGGGAAAAAACAGGCAATAATGGTGCAGAACAGTAAAACTATATATTTCGGAGCACTCCAGGTAATGACTTTTCACTCACTCTTTAAGGAGCAGAACCTGCTCAGTGCATCACATTCCCCCAAGGTATCTGTAGTACCCCACCGATGTAGCTTAGCAGCCATAAGGGAAACAAGGAGAAAAATCAGAGCAAATCTATTTAATTAGATAAAACAACATAGAAAAATTCTCACATCTAAAAAGCAGCAATAAACTTCATATGGCCAGTAAGCAGCCCTTGATTAGTGCTCCTCTGCCACACAACACGTTTCACCTTAGAGGCTTTATAAAATGTTCAGAAATCTGTTGATTTACCAAACTGCACCATTTATTTATTTTTCTTTTTTATGCATCTCTTATGATGGGAATTATTGTACTTCATATAATCAAATAACTATAAGTGTGTGTTAATCTGTAGGAGAAATAAAAAGCTCCAGGAGGCACAATCTGCAGTCATATTGAGCTATATGTGTGATATTCTAAATGGAACTATATGCAAAAACTGTACAGAAAAAAACGAGAACAATAATCTCCTTAAAATGTCAGCAAGGACTCCTTAGATTCCAAAATCACAATATTAGAAAACTGACACCACACTGTGTAGACATAAAAGAAACCACTGGATGTCTCCACAGAGACTCAGGTGGACATGTAAGGAAAAGTACACAAGGGATATAGTCAGTAATGTATCTTCCACAAGGCAAACAAGGCACTCGCCTAAGGCGGCACTTTGCCAGAGGGCAGCACTTTGCCAGAGGGTATTAAAACACACTTCTGGTGCTTGAAACATTTTCTATCCCTCCCTCACCGTTCAGCAAGCTTTAGCTCCTTCCAGTTAATCGAGGTGATGGGGGCATGTAATGTATGTGGTGGGGGTATGAAATGAGGGTGATGGCATGTAATGGGGGTGATTGGGCATTTAGTGTGTGCAATGTGGGTGATGGGGTGTAATGTAATGGGGTGATGGGGCATGTCGTGTGTGTGCCACGTGGGTGATGGGGCATGCCGTAGGTGTGCAATGTGGGTGGCCTAAATTTTGTCTGCCTAGGGCAGCACAAAACCAAGATACACCACTGGATATAGTGTAACACCATTACAAAAAATCAATTAAAAAAAGCTATTTATTAGGAGCTACACTCGCTCAAGTGCAATCAAGGTTTACCGTATCACCGTCCCCTTCAGTAAAGCGCTACTGCCTTGTGAAATAAAGTCCTGTGTGTTCTTTTACATAAGATCCTGTTTGTCCATGATAACTGAGGTTTGACGTTTTAGTATTTTGCTTGGGAAAGCAATGGATCTCACCATATCTAGTTGTTGGAGGTAGCGCAATCCCAGGAAACAAACCCTGACTATCTACACAACTTATATCATTATGCAACCACAGAGACAGAAACAAGTGCTAGAACCTGTGACTTTATTATAACTCTTTGTTACAGCTATACTACATATCCATAGGTGCATGGCCAGCTATTATGGTAAGTTTGCAAAATATGACATTTTGAGAATATCACAAAATATTCGAATTGAATGTGACAAAAATCATGATTTTAACACACTCTGTAAGATGTGAACAAAAAACTGTGCACATTCTGGGAAATTTAGTGCACAACAGCTACAGTGCCTAAGGTTAGTCATCCCTGCCGTATGGTTTGTTTTTGAAAAGTCTGAGAATGTCCTTGTCTGAAAAGTAATCCTTTATTTCTTAAACCAATTGAAGACAGACTAGCAGTATGAAAGAGTCTGAAGCATTTTGCACACCACATTGATTATGTTCATTCAGTTTTGTAAAATCTGACTTCAGGAATTATTTTCCAATTCACTGATATATCATGAATTCAATATATTTTGATGCCTACATATGATACCGCTCAGCTCTGTTTCATGTCTTTGTGGAACAATAACATTTAATGGGGGAATTTAATTAATATTCTTTATTTCTAGTGAACAATACATTATTTCTGAAGGGAAAGCTATGTTTAGTACTCTTTGGTTAAGTTCTAAGGATAAACCAAACAATGATGCCTGTGTTTCAATCCACAAAAATGGGGCACATATATGTTGAATGTGAAATCACTCTTGTGTGACAGTCACAAAAATAATGTGAATACTTGGTGTGCTTGTGGTCCTTCAATACATATGCTCACAGGCATATAAATACATAGGAAAAAGAGGAAAAAAGAGAAACAATAATAGTGCAATATGTTTGCTCAACTGTATTACACTTATAAAATGGATTGTATTTCATTCACATAGTCAGAGCTCTAAGTATCGTAGGCTTCCCTCCATAATATTATAACCCCTTATGTGTGGCCTTTTTTTGAGTTCTAGTGATGTTTTTCAAAGCAAACAGGAAGTTCACTAATGTCTATACAGCTACTAAAAGTTGCAAAGAAACTCAAGTACAATTAACATTACTGGGGCGCAAGTTATACTGCTTAGAAAGTGGTGGTTTTGTTATAGTGTCTTAGTGTGGTCGATTATGAGAAATTAATTTAAATAATTCACATTTGTAGTGGAGAAAAAAGCCAGTAGTAAAGGGAAGATGTCTGTAGAGTAACAGTAACAGGAGGAGGAAAGACAGTTTTTACATACAGTGTATTGGTATCATAATGTCACATCAAGAGTGGCTATATTTGTGTTTGTGTTCTCAGCTGCTTATGGGATATCACATTACAATAGAGAGATTAAACCTTCTGTGGCTTTCCCATCGGTGAAATGCCATTCTAATAGGGTATGCAGATGGTGACAACTGTCTGTTAAGCTGTATGTAAGGGACTTTTTTCCTTTTAGGAAATGAACATGCTAACAAAGCCCCATGAAACGTAATGGTGAACTAAACAGTGGTGAACTGATAAGAGAAACACAAAAAAACAGTGTCAATAATAGTTTAATTTTTGCAATTCATTGTTTAGTGAATAGACCCCACTGTTTTGTAAGTGTATTTGCTGCATTTATATTAAAGGTTTGAAAACACAGTCATTTTATGCACTGGAATTACAGAAATAATAACAGAAAATAATATTCTTTCTTTAGCAAATACAATCTAAAGGGTCTACTCACTAAAGAAAGAATTACAGGGAACTGAGATGGGAATTTCAATTTTGAGATTTGAGATTTCCATATCAATTCCCTGCAATTCTCTCTTTATTGAGTAGGCCTTAAACCAAGGGCACTTTACTTCCTCTCTACTGGCGAACTGATATTCATTAATGTTAGGAAGTTGTACTACGTCACTTGACTCTGCTAAATAATGGTATAGGATGTCTTGATGCTTTTAGTCTCCAGTAAAGAACACACAAGAGAGGGAGAAGGGAATGGAAATTATACCTCCGGAAACAGAGGTTTGCTTTTCCCAACTCTCAGTTACCAGGTAAATGTCTGTGGTGTCTCTTGTTTATGACATCACCTGTGGCTTGATAGGCAAATGTACTAATTCAATGAGAAAAGAGTAAGTTAAGAGTTAATCAACATTGCAAAAAGGAAGCATTGGCAGTTGAGTTGGAGAAAATGTGCAACTTGCCTAAACATTAGTTATTAATATATCTGTTATATAGTAGAGCCTATCTAGTTATTAAAAATGTGAAGGACATTGACAACCTGAAACTAATGAATGAATTAAAATATATTAAAGCTGACACTTTGAGATAATTATGCATGTATTAAATAATGAAATTTTTTTTTTGTGGAACTTACCCCTTTTTTCAGAATTGTATCCAGGGATCGATCCTACCACAGAAAGTTGTCATCAAAGGGGCATCCCTTAGCCACCTGACATTACTCAAATGGCTTCTACATGCAAAGCATCTTTCAGAGACATGGGGACACTGCTCTCTTGCATGTGATGTCACTACTAGTCATGCCTATGTTCTGACATTTCCTCCGGGAATTCAGATTTTACCATGGAGTGAACGGTGCATGCCCGGAATCACTCAAGTCACCGATTTGACAGCTCGGAGAAAATGCAGACTACTGGAAAGCATGCTTGCGCGCATCTCAGCATAGTCTAAGATGCCAACAACTACACTTCCTATGATGATTCCCGCCTCGAACTGCATGAAACGTGAGTGATTAAACCAGGAGGGTTAGAGTGAGGGTTAGGATCAGGGTTCACTAATCTTTTTTTTTTCCCCTGGTACTTACATTACACCAGGGGAGTTATGTTAGCTGTAATCTACACAGTTAACCCTAATGCTTACTGTAACCCTAACCCCCCCTAGAGCTTACCCTAATCCTTACCCTCAATGTAATCCTAACCCCCCGGTCTATTTTCTCACATTCCGTACCGTTGGAGGCATCATGGGAAGTGTAGTTGTTGGGATTTCAGGCGCTGATGCTCGCACTTGCATGTTGGCCAGTAGTCTGCATTTCCCCTGACTTTTCAATCAGTGATTTGAGTGATGGCGTGCATGTGTGATTCACTTGATGGTAATATCTGAATTCCCGAGGTAATGTCAGAACACCAACCATTGTCAATAATGGATTCACTGGTTGTACGATATTGACAAAACAGGAACTTGCTTGTTCTTTTATGAAAAAAAGTAGGCAAAATTCAGCAAGCAAAACATGCGCCACTTAATGACATAACAATTGGCTCAAATTGACCTTTATAGGGACTTTGTTCATACAGTAAAGGTAGAAAATAACAATGAACAAAAGTCAAAATTTTACAGAATTGCAAGCAAATGCACGGCTTGATACAGAAATGTATTTCCTTGGTAAATGCTTAATTTGCTTTTAAAGCAACAGGTGATATATAAAATACATTTTTCTCTTAATTTAGATACAACCGTTCAAAGGTGTGGGATTAGTTAAAAATATACATGTTTTTCATGAAAACATACAGCAAGTGAGTTGTAAATTTAATAGGAAACACATTGACAAGGTTAGAAATTATTATTTCGTTTTTAAAGATAGACAATTTTGGTTGTTTTATCAGCACAACAATTTTCAACTGTGTGCCGTATATATACACTACCATTGAAAAATGTGGCTTTTGTAAGAAAAACAAACATTGTCTATTAAAATAACATCAAGTGCATCAGAAATATAGTGCAAACAGTGTAGTGTATATATGATTGTAATTCGGCTAACACGATATATAGCTCATTTTATTTTTTACATTCACCGTACATATTGTATTAAGGTGTTGGCGACCTTATTGCCATACTACATTCATGGATCTAAAACATCTGATTTTTAAAAAAAAATTATAAATAATTTGTGACATGCTTTTTAAATAATCCACAGTCATATTCACTTTTCAGTCTTGTTCCAGCTATCCTAATGGTCCTATTTTCTGCAGCTAATACTAGTTGGATAGCTGGATACTAGTTTGAGGCAGCAATGCTTTGCAAATTGCCAGAGTGAAAATTGTGTCCCTTGGTTATGATCATAAGCCAATGGGGGAGCAGAACGAGTTTATATAATTAGCACAGTAATGTAAGTAGTGTGATGCTGCAGTCCATCTCAAAATGGAGCACCAAAACCTTCTTGCCCCCTCCAAAGGCATGAGTACTACACCTGCCATTGGCAAAGATAAAATTATGCACAATGCTGCATTTTTGACACTATCTTTAATATATCTAGGCAAAAAAATAACTACCTGTAGACCACAGATTATTAGGTTTGTGCCACGCCACACAAATGTCTTACTAACACAGAATATGAACTTTTACACATGCTTGTCATTATTTTTGTTCATGTTTCCTCTTACCTTGAGTAGTATATGTCCTTGTTTTAAATCAGCTTGCCTTTGGAGTGCTGTTCCAGGTACTTATCATGTAACGTATTATATATCCCAATCAACCTTAAATTCTCTGGCTCCCTTTACCATGAAGAATAAAAAGTTGGTTTTCGTAAAATGGCAGCCATATTTCTTTATCACAACTTGAAAAATGTAAAGCACTAAGTTAGAGGTTTCTTTCGTAACTTGAATTCATAGAAATTTGTATTAGAAGGGGAAATAGTGGGATCTCATCGCTGCCTTGTTGCCCCGGGGTTCCTGCCTCTGCGGGTGTGGAGTGAGGTCAGTAAAAGAGTTAGAGACTCAGCCTCATGATTAAATTTAGACCCGAAAACATCTTCTCCTAGTGACAGCTGCACAGCTCAAGTTCTCTCAATGGGGGAGGAGAGTGAACGTAGCCAAGTAACACCTTGCTCTCTTACTTGACTAATTAACCCCTACTATATTATCCTATTATCGATTCCTATAAATCTTTATTATTAAATAGCAATAAGTATTATTCAAAGGGGTGTGTGTGTATATACAAATATACAGTGATCAGTCATAACATTATGAGAGGAGGAAGTGTGATGCTTTGGGCAATGTTCTGCTGGGAAACCTTGGGTCCTGCCATTCATGTTGATGTTACTTTGATACATATCACCTACTTAAGCATTGTTGCAAACCATGTACACTCTTTCATGGAAACGGTAATCCCTGATGGCCTTGTCCTCTTCCAGCAGGATAATGTGGCCTGCCACAGAGCAAAAATAATTCAGGTATTGAATAATAAAGGTATTGACTTGGCCTCCTAATTCCCAAGATTTTAATCTAACTGAGCATCTGTGGAATGTGCTGGTTAAACAAGTCTGAACTATGGGACCCCACCTCACAACTTACAGAACCTCCTGCTAATGTCTTGGTGCCAGATTCAAGCACACCTAAAGAGGTCTAGTAGAGTCCATGCCTCGATGGATCAGGGCTGTTTTGGCAGCAAAAGGGGAGTAACACAGTATTAGACATGTGGTTATAACGTAATAATGTATATATACACTCACAAAAAAATACAGGTTCAGGGAAATACTAATCACCAGTGATGAGCACTTAGCTTTTAGGAAATTATAGACTGGGATAACTATATTAAACTAAAGATAAGGATAACATATGGCCTTACTGCACATACATAGTGCAACAAACAGGTAAAAAAGAATAAAACATAGGCCTAAAGGATAAAACCTGTAATAAACAGGGTCCTGGGAGAGATTAGGTATTGACAATGTTATTCAGTACCATAACAGCTGCCCTTTTCCATGAAGCAGAAGTACAGCACAAATTCAAAAGACTCTTGCTGGACCTCTGGTGGCTGCTCAGCAGACTACACAGAAAACTAAGAATGGAAACATAAAAGCAGCAACTGAAGGGATTAGACTAGGATTGCCAGGCCAGACATATTTTTTACTGGACACAAATAACTTTTACCTGGTGCCCAGCAGATGTATAATGTATAATTCAAATTATACAGTTCTTTTGGATAAAGGTTGGGTTCTTTCTATAGGGTCTTTGCCATACCAGTTTCAAACTACTTTTAATTGTATTCTTTATCCAGAGGCGTCACTAGGGTCGGTGTCACCAGTGCGGTAACTCATGGTGTCGCCCATCCTGGATTTCCTCCAATACCATGCCAAACAGATTCCTTAGTAATGCCAGTCAGATGGCCCATTAAATATGCCACATACAGGAGCCCCACAAATTATGACACACGCAGGAGCCCTTTAACTATGCCACATACAGGAGCCCATAACTATGCCATGTACAGAAGCCTCATAACTATGCCACACAAGAGCCCCATAAATTATGCCTCACCTTGGAGCCCAATAATTATGCCACAGACACAGGTGCCCCTTAATTATGCCACACAAAAAAGCCCCTTAATTATGCCACACATGGGGCCCAATAAATATGCCACACATGGGACATCCATTAATTATGCGACACACAGGAGCCCCACAAGGTGACAATTGTACAATTCGAAAACAATACATATCTATAAACACAGACATCTCTCTTTAACTAGTTGCATTTATACTTATTTGAATTATTTAATATTCTATTTAATAAAAATGTTATTGCAAAATTGCATTCCTATTTTTTATTCCCTTTCTCTGCACCCACATTGCACCTAAAGGACTTAACACAGCACCATACAGTACCCACAGAACTTGCCATGCACCCATATTGCACCCACAGCACTTGGCTTGCACTCATATTGCACCTACATGATTTGGCATGCCACCATGTCACTTTGCCCACAGAACTAGCCAGTGTCACTTCCACATAGTACATGTTATTTTGCCCCACAGACCATGCCACAGCATCACTTTGCCAATTAAAATATGCCAGTAGTTAACCCCTCGATATGCCAGGATTTAGCCATTCAATATGCCAGGATTATTTAGCCACTCAATATGCCATGATTTAGCCATTCAATATGCCAGGATTTAGCCATTCAATATGCCAGGATTCTGCCCCCCAATATGCCATTTAATATGCCAGGATTTTCCCCTCAATATGCCAGGGGTGTGCTCCCCAATATGCCATTTAATATGCTAGTATTTTGCTCTTAATATGCCAGGATTTTGCCCACCAATATGCCATTTAATATGCCAGGATTTTGCCCCTCAATATGCCAGGATTTTACCCCTCAATATGCCAGGATTTCGCCCCCCCCAATATGCCATTTAATATGCCAGTATTTTGCTCTCAATATGCCATGATTTTGCCCCCCAATATGCCATGATTTTGCCCCCCAATATGCCATTTAATATGCCAGTATTTCGCTCTCAATATGCCAGGATTTTCCCCCCAATATGCCATTTAATATTCCAGGATTTTGACCCCCAATATGCCAGGATTTTGCCCCTCAATATGCCAGGATTTTGACCCTCAATATGCCAGGATTTTTCCCCCCAATATGCCATTTAATATGCCAGGATTTTGCCCCCCAATATGCCATTTAATATTTCAGGATTTTGCTCTCAATATGCCAGGATTTTGCCCCCAATATGCCATTTAATATGCCAGGATTTTGCACCCCAATATGCCATTTAATATTTCAGGATTTTGCTCTCAATATGCCAGGATTTTGCCCCCAATATGCCATTTAATATGCCAGGATTTTGCTCTTAATATGCCAGGATTTTGCTCTTAATATGCCAGGATTTCCCCCCACCCCCCCCCCCAAAAAAATATGCCATTTAATATGCCAGGATTTTGCTCTTAATATGCCAGGATTTTCCTCTTAATATGCCAGGATTTCCCCCCACCCCTCCAAAAAAATATGCCATTTAATATGCCAGGATTTTACTATCAATATGCCAGTATTTTGACCCCCAATATGCCATTTAATATGCCAGGATTGTGCCCCCCCAATAAGACATTTAATATGCCAGGATTTTGCTCTTAATATGCCAGGATTTCCCCCCCCCCAATATGCCATTTAATATGCCAGGATTTTGCTCTCAATATGCCAGGATTTTGACCCCCCAATATGCCATTTAATATGCCAGGATTTTGCCCCTCAATATGCCAGGATTTTGCCCCCCAATATGCCATTTAATATGCCAGGATTTTGCCCCCCAATATGCCATTTAATATTTCAGGATTTTGCTCTCAATATGCCAGGATTTTGCCCCCAATATGCCATTTAATATGCCAGGATTTTGCTCTTAATATGCCAGGATTTTGCTCTTAATATGCCAGGATTTTGCCCACCAATATGCCATTTAATATGCCAGGATTTTGCCCCTCAATATGCCAGGATTTTACCCCTCAATATGCCAGGATTTCGCCCCCCCCAATATGCCATTTAATATGCCAGTATTTTGCTCTCAATATGCCATGATTTTGCCCCCCAATATGCCATGATTTTGCCCCCCAATATGCCATTTAATATGCCAGTATTTCGCTCTCAATATGCCAGGATTTTCCCCCCAATATGCCATTTAATATTCCAGGATTTTGACCCCCAATATGCCAGGATTTTGCCCCTCAATATGCCAGGATTTTGACCCTCAATATGCCAGGATTTTTCCCCCCAATATGCCATTTAATATGCCAGGATTTTGCCCCCCAATATGCCATTTAATATTTCAGGATTTTGCTCTCAATATGCCAGGATTTTGCCCCCAATATGCCATTTAATATGCCAGGATTTTGCACCCCAATATGCCATTTAATATTTCAGGATTTTGCTCTCAATATGCCAGGATTTTGCCCCCAATATGCCATTTAATATGCCAGGATTTTGCTCTTAATATGCCAGGATTTTGCTCTTAATATGCCAGGATTTCCCCCCACCCCCCCCCCCCAAAAAAATATGCCATTTAATATGCCAGGATTTTGCTCTTAATATGCCAGGATTTTCCTCTTAATATGCCAGGATTTCCCCCCACCCCTCCAAAAAAATATGCCATTTATTATGCCAGGATTTTACTATCAATATGCCAGTATTTTGACCCCCAATATGCCATTTAATATGCCAGCATTGTGCCCCCCCAATAAGACATTTAATATGCCAGGATTTTGCTCTTAATATGCCAGGATTTCCCCCCCCCCCAATATGCCATTTAATATGCCAGGATTTTGCTCTCAATATGCCAGGATTTTGACCCCCCAATATGCCATTTAATATGCCAGGATTTTGCCCCTCAATATGCCAGGATTTTGCCCCCCAATATGCCATTTAATATGCCAGGATTTTGCCCCCCAATATGCCATTTAATATTTCAGGATTTTGCTCTCAATATGCCAGGATTTTGCCCCCAATATGCCATTTAATATGCCAGGATTTTGCTCTTAATATGCCAGGATTTTGCTCTTAATATGCCAGGATTTCCACCCCCCCCCCCCCCCAAAAATATGCCATTTAATATGCCAGGATTTTACTCTCAATATGCCAGTATTTTGACCCCCAATATGCCATTTAATATGCCAGGATTGTGCCCCCAATTACGACATTTAATATGCCATGATTTTGCTCTTAATATGCCAGGATTTCCCCCCCCCCCCCAATATGCCATTTAATATGCCAGGATTTTGCTCTTAATATGCCAGGATTTTGCTCTTAATATGCCAGGATTTTGCCCCCCCCCCCCCCAAATATGCCATTTAATATGCCAGGATTTTACTCTCAATAGGCCAGTATTTTGACCCCCAATATGCCATTTAATATGCCAGGATTGTGCCCCCCCCAATATGCCATTTAACATGCCAGGATTTTGCTCTTAATATGACAGTATTTTGACCCCCTTTATGCCCGGATTTTGCCCCTCAATATGCCAGGATTTTGCCCCCCAATATGCCATTTAAAATGCCAGGATTTTGCTCCCCAATATTCCATTTAAAATGCCAGGATTTTGCCCCTCCAGTATGCCATTTAATATGCCAGGATATTGCCCCTCAGTATGCTCGTTATGCCACCTTCCTCCCCCCTTCCCCAGCCAGTCCTTACCTCCTTGCTGCTGTCTCCCGGTGCAGGTCCGTGGCTGTGAGGGAAGCAATGTGCGCTCCCCTCCAGCCGCGCGGCTTCAATAACGTTTGTTGAAAAAAAAAAAAAAACTTTATTGATACGTGCTGCTGGAGGGGAGCGCACAACACTTCCCTCACAGCCATGGACCTGCACTGGGAGACAGGGGCAAGGAGGTAAGATTTTGATTTTTTTTTTTGAATGCAGGGGGTGCTGCCAACACGGGTGTCACCCCCGCTGGAGGTGTCACCCGGTGCGGTCCGCACCCCCCGCACCCCCCTCGTGACGCCACTGTCTTTCTCCTGCATTATTCTGAGGAAACATGCAAGCACAGATACATTAGAGAAAAACATATTACACCATGCTTGAAAGTTGGAACTGGTTACTAAATGTTTTTATGCTAATGATAAATGTTTTAGATCCTGAGTTATTTTTGCAAATTGTTTCCAGACTTTCGTGAACAATAACAAAGTGGATAGAAATTTATTTGAGATCTTGTAAGGAATTTTTGTGATCCAAAGCAAATTAAAAATTCTATGGGGTGAAATCAGATCATATTCCATATCTACCCAAGCAAAAGTGCCAGTGGGGGCCAAATATTGTAGCGTTTAAGACATAATAGCAGCGAGATAATAATGATATATGTTAGGGATGTTTAAACTGTCATGTTCTTTGGGCAGATAAAGCCATTTATTAGCAATTTGGGATTTGTTGTTCCCATTAATTAAATTAGGAATAAATTTATGAATATAATTTAATAGTGACGGGTGGATTTCTAGATGTAGGGTACCTATTATATATAATAGTTTTGGATGCGTTGTCATCTTTATCACTGCAATTTTTACTAACCAGGAGAGATGTAATGGGGTCCAGAAAGATATTTCCTGTTTTAAAGCCGACCATTTTTTTTAGTAAGTTGAGTTTTAATAAATTATTAGGGTTTGCTGTTAAGGAGATACCTAAGTAGGAAATGAAGTCGGATCTCCAATCAAATTTATTTGTATTTTGTAGTGTGTATAGTGTTTTCTTAGGGATTTTTATTGGACGTGCTTGAGTTTTAGATTGGTTATTTTTTTGTGGTAAGAGACTGAACCATATTCTTGAAGAACTGATGTGAGTTTTGGTAAGGAGGATAGAGGATTAGAAAGTGCAATCATAATATCATCTGCAAATAAACTGCAGTTTATTTCTACTTATTTAGATGTATCAATCCCTGAAATGTCAGAATCATTTCTAAACAAAAAAAGCTAAGGGTTCTGAAGCTAGTATGTATAAAAGTAGTAGACTGCCTTGTCTGGATCCATTAGATATTTGAAAAGGGGTGGGTAGGAAGCCTGCATATTGGATTTTTGCTTGTGGACAGGAATAGAGAGCTATAACTGCATCTGTAAATGTTGGCGGTAAATTATATTTATGAAATGTAACTTCTAAAAAATCCCAGTGGAGTCTATCAAATGCTTTTTCTGCATCAAGGGCAAGCAGGAGTTATTGGTGTTTATTATGAAAGCATTTGTGAAGTAAATTAGTGAACGTCCTCGTGTTATCTGAGGCCTGTCTGCCCTTGACGAAGCCTACCTGATCATAATGAAGGAGTCCTGGGAAAATGTGTTGTAGCCGTAGAGCCAAGATTTTTGCATACATTTTAATTTCGGTATTTAATAATGAAATGGGACGGAAGTTGGGGCAAATGGTCAGTGTTTTGACTGGTTTAGGTAATGTTGAAATATGTGCTGTTAGCATGGATGTTGGGAAGACCCCTTTTTTTGAGCAAAAATTGAATACTCATGTTAAGTATGGGGCTAGGATATCTTTAAATATTTTATAATATTGGTTGGATTATCTGTCTGAGCCAATTGTACTTCTGTAATATTAATATTGTTTGAGAGTAACTTATGTTGGTCAGGAGTAATTATGGGAAGATTTAAAAAAAAAATCCATCTATTTCTTCAGCTGTTGGCTGGTGTGTCAGGGGAGCTAACTTTTTCATTAGTAGGATGCAAAAGCATTCAGGATATGGGCCAGGTTCATTATCTTTTCTCCTAATGTATTGATAATGTAGGTGATTGCTCATCTGGATTTATTTTTCTTTAGTATTTTAGCTCGAAGTTTTCCTGTACATAAAAATTTTGATTTAGTTTTTTTAGCATCATTTGTGCAGGATAGAGTTGTAACTTGTCAATTTTTGTTATTATCTTTTGTATTTATTTTATTTTTGTTTTGGTGAGACATTTTTTATTAACGTCTTCAAGTGTATTTAGTAGTATTAGTAGATCTTTTAGTTTCTGTTCTCTTTTTTTTTTTTTTTTAAGGAATATGCTTGAGCAATAAGGTGGCCTCTGACAACTGCCTTATGGTAATATCTGGAGTATTTAGTTGAAAAAATTCTTGAATAATTGTATTTATTTGCATATTGTTTTGTTTTTGGGAAATTATGTAGTCATTAATTTTTCAATTTCCATAACCTCTGTTAGGAAAAAGTTCTGATATGTGGGTTATGATTGATGCATGATCAGACCAGTTATTTGTGTGTATTTAGCATTTTTTAATATTTTGGAGGGAGTTTTTATCTGTGATGATATAATAGAATCTTGAGCAGTTTCTTTCATTAGCGTGAATTGAGCACCAGGTATCATGGAGTTGAAATTTGTGGAGTGTATCTTGAAAAAGCTTGCTTTGGGAATTAATAAATTTTTATATGATCCTGTTGCTTTATTGGTACTTTCTACTACATGATCTGCTAAAATGTTAAGATCTCCAAAAATTACCAACTGACCTGTAAAATATTCCTCAAGTATGTTAAAGGTATTCTTCAAAAATTGTTTATGGAGAGAGCCACTAATAAAAATCTACCTTTTGGATGGATGGATATCAATTGCTAAGGAGTAATGTAAGAAAACAGATACTCCAGTTATCTTTGTTTGAGCGGTGGCAAATAATACTATGTTAAAATCACGAGATGAAAAGGATGGTATCTTCTTTGCAGCAAAATAGGTCTCCTGTAGCCCCCAGACAAGGTCGGGTAGGGGCAATCATGACAGGGTGCTGAGGGGATATGTTCAGTCTATAGTGAGAGTTAGTGGGAGGAGTTGGGAGACTATAAAAGTTAGGAACAGGAAGTTTGGGAGACATTTTATGAAAAAAATAGAACAGGTTGCGCGTAGTTTTGGGGTCCCCTTGGCTGCCGATAAGACGGAGGGTCCTGCGACTTGCCTAAGCTTCCTGGCATTAGAGATTGATTTGGTGGCGGGGGTCTGTCGGCTTCCTGGGGACAAGCTAGTGGTTCAGGGTGCAGCTGTGCAGGCTGATGAGCAGGAGCTCTATACCGATGCGTCGGGTAGCGTAGGCTTTGGCGCATACTTTGCGGGTAAGTGGTGCACGGAGCGATGGCCGGAGGCGTGGGCAGGTAGCGAACTCTTGAAAAACATGGCGTTTCTGGAGCTGTTTCCCTTGCTAGTGGCCCTAACGTTATGGGGGGGGGGTGCATGCGAGACCGTCGGGTTGTCTTTTTCTCTGACAACCTGGCGGTCATGCATTCAGTAAACAACCTGTCAGCAGCTTCCGCTCCTGTGGTGCGGATTTTTCGGCGTTTTGTGCTGCATTGCATGGAACTGAACATCCTGTTCCGTGCAAAGCATGTGCCGGGACACTTAAACGTTATAGTGGATGCTCTGGTTTCGAGCAGAGGCTCCGAGAGCAGACAGGACGGGCAGGATTGCCCGTTGGTGCTGTGGAAGATCGGGATGGAGTGCTTGCGGGAATGGTAAAGCGGTCGCTTGCTCATTCCACATGGTCGGCGTACTCGAGGGTCTGGCGGGACTGGGTAGCACTGGTGGGTAGCGGGGGTGGGCCCCTCTCTGAGGCGTCGCAGCTCGATGCATTGCTTTGGTTTTTAGTGCAGCTTTCGTCTTGCGGAGCGTCCCTTGCCAAATTAGACAAGGCAGTGGCGGCATTGTCCTTTCTGTTTAAATTGCGAGGGGGGTAGACGTTTGCAATTTTTGGTTCAGGCAGGTGCTGAAGGGAATCCGGAAGGGTAAGCGTCAGGCTGACGTTAGGCGCCCGGTGTCGGTTGCTTTGCTGCGTAAGATGGTGGAGGAGCTCCGGGTCATTTGCGTATCTGACTATGAGTATTTGTTGTTCAGCGCAGCGTTTTCCTTGGCTTTTTTCGGAGCATTCCGTATATTCGAGTTAGTTAGTCCTTCCAGGGTCTGGTTGGGCGGCATCTGGGCAGTGGATGTGGTATGTGAGCAAGGGAAGCTGTTGGTTTGGCTCAGGTCCTCCAAAACGGAAACGGCTAAGCGGGGTCAGATGGTTGAACTGTTCCAGGTACCAGGTGAACGGGTGTGCCCGGTACATCGCATCAGGAAGTTTTTGGCAGTGCGGGCGAAGGGGTTCCAGTCCCTCCTGGTCCATGCAGACTCCTCTGGTTTGTCTCAGTTTCAGTTCCTTGGGGTAACGAGGATGGCGTTGAGTCGCCTGGGGGTGCCAGCTCAGGAATTCGGCACCCATTCTTTTCGGATTGGGGCTACCATGGAGGCTTCATGGCTAGGCCTGGGGGATGCTTTAGTCAAGAAGATTGGCCGCTTGGAATCAGGACATTTTAAATCCTATGTTTGTCCTCACAGGTTGTTGTTGTAATTTAAAAAAAAAAAAATATGTGTATATTGTTTTAAATGTGTGATAAAAAATTAGTTAATTAATTAATTAAAAAAAAAAAGAATATATAAATAAATAAAAAAAAAATGGTTGGTCCAAAGTTTTTTGGTTGATTGGTGTACCTTTGTTCCGTGTGAGCGGAATCAAAGTGCAATGTTGTTCATGTTTGTGATTTCTGTTCCAGGTTCCTGTGTGGAGGTGTGGATCGTCGGCCATTCATTCATGTACTTGGCCGAGAGCTGCAGTTCGTCGGAATGGAATTAGAGGGCCTTTCCTCCGGATCGGGTTTGTTTTAAGTGGTTTTGGGTTAGGGGAATGTTATGGAAAGTTGTTGTAAGTACTGTTATGCAAGTACCGCCCCGACATACTCCTTAATCATGCCGGGGGGCATGATTTAGGGGTAGTGCCACAGAGGGAGTTGGTGAAGAACCAGCTGGATGTATTCTGCTTGCTTGATCTTCTACCTGGTATCAAGATCATATGGTCTGAGATGGTTCCCCGGTCAGTTAGGTGGCACGCTAGGGATCCGGTGGCCATGAACCGTTGCCGGGGAAAAGTGAACAAGCTAATGGCCAGTTTTATGCAAAAGCATTGCGGCGTGGTGGTGCGGCATTTTGATTTAGAGGGTAAGATAGTAGGAAAAAAACATTGTATAGAAAATATTAAAGAGTTTAATTAAATGTATATAGTAATAACATATAAATCTCATATTTCTGTTTTTAAGAATAATCTATAAAACATAAAAACATGGCTATGAAAGAAAGAAATGTAGATTTAAATATAGACAATGTGTAGCCTAGAAGTTCTATCAATTTGCAAACTTTTACAAAATTTAACTAATACAATATTTGGTAAACCTAATGTCAAATATATTATATTTATGAAATTAATCATGTTAATAGATATATATAGAAATGTAAGTGATTTTTTAAAATTTAACTTCAATTTCAGTTCATTTTTTTTAATAGTCTATAATGTTCTGAACTTTCATTGAGTCATGTTTCCAAATTTCTACATATTATTATATATTTTTTTTTATGTATAATTATTTATTTGGATTATTATTATTAATATTTTTACACTCCAATAACCTGTGTTAGTAAAAATTGTAAAAACATCTGTAAATAAGTGCTAGGAAAAACTATTCTGCATAAAATTTTTGGACCTAACAGAGAGTCAAACATTCAATAAAGGGTTTATTTTCTCATATTTCGCTGTTAGTTTTCCCAAGCTGTTGTAAGGCTGAAAAGTTTGAAAGTTTATACTTAAATGACAAATTCTGGTTTAAAAAGTAAGTTCCATATTCTCCTTGTTAGGTTGCATAGCCTTCTCTTTCCAGTTCTACTACTGAGATATAACATGTAGCTACATATTATTTAAGCTATTGAGTACTGGAAAAGTTGGAAGCTTTCATCAATGTTAAAGGCAATAAAGGGGTAGTGGAAAGTTATTTTGTTATGGGTTATGTTAATAAGTGTGTTTCCATTTTGTTTTATGGGGTCCCTTATTTTTATTTTTTTCATAAATCAAACTTTATAGGGGATGGGGAGTGGGGAGGGGTACAGAAAGTGGATAAAGGGAATGAGACAGGGAAACGGCATTAGGAGGGGGAACATGTAATACATGCGATCCATACAAGGCATTAGACAAATAATTAGCATCATATTATGAGCACATAAAAAATACAGTAAAGATACTTTACTTATGCAAAAATTGTTATGCGTCATAAATTGTAATTTAAAATATGGAACAGATATAAAATAAGGGAATATCTACACAGCAGGCACATGGGGTATGACTACACCAGGGATTCCAGCTGTGGGGAATCTAAAGATTCGAGCCAATAAAACCATGCTGCATTGTGACGTTGTACTTGATTTCCATATGATGTATCGATTCTACGTTTCCAACCCATTCTCTCAGGGTTGGGGGAAGTCGCTTTACCCAAGTGAGGGGGGATAAGAGCCTTCACTGCGTTCAATATATGTATAAGAATATGGTCTGTGAAATTCTGTAGCGTGTTGTAGAATCCAGTCCAATAAGGCACAATAAGGGGACATTCCCCCGTCGGCACCACAACGCCAGCAGGTATCCGGCAGTCGGGGAATATTTTATGGAGAAGTAAGGGGGTCTTGTACCAGTGGGATAAGAGTTTATATCCCATTTTTTGGGTCTTGGTTTGGGTGAATGTTTTATGTGTTAACATAAAAATCTTTTCCCATTGTGGTGCGGTCAGATTGATGCGAAGGGCATTTTCCCATTTCCCAACTTATGGTGGGAGTATGGAAGTGTTCATTGATAGAGATGTCCCGAATAGTTCGCCGGCGAACAGTTCCCGGCGAACATAGCGTGTTCGCGTTCGCCACGGCGGGCGAACAATTGCGATGTTCGGTCCGCCCCCTATTCGTTATCATTGAGTAAACTTTGACCCTGTACCTCACAGTCAGCAGACACATTCCAGCCAATCAGCAGCAGACCCTCCCTCCCAGACCCTCCCACCTCCTGGACAGCATCCATTTTAGATTCATTCGGAAGCTGCATTCTTAGTGAGAGGAGGGACAGTGTAGCTGCTGCTGATTTAATAGGGACATCGATAGCTAGACTAGTGTATTCAGTGTCCACTACAGTCCTGAAGGACTCATCTGATCTCTGCTGTAAGGACAGCACCCCAAAAAGCCCTTTTTAGGGCTAGAACATCAGTCTGCTTTTTTTCCCCCTGTGTAATCTAATTGCAGTTGCCTGCCTGCCAGCGTGTGTGTCAGGCTCACAGCGTATACTGTGCCCACTTGCCCAGTGCCACCACTCATATCTGGTGTCACAATAGCTTGCATTTAAAAAAAAAAAAAACTTTTTTGACTGTAATATAATAGCAGTCAGTTTCCTTCACACGTGTGCGTTTCAGGGCCTGCCAGGGCACAGTGTCACACCAGTGCAACTCATATCTGGTGTAACAGTAGTGTACATTTAAAAAAAACAACACTTTTTTGACTGTGAAATAATAGCAGTCAGTTTCCTTCACGCGTGTGTGTTTCAGGGCCTGCCAGGGCACAGTGTCACACCAGTGCAACTCATATCTGGTGTAACAGTAGTGTACATTAAAAAAAAAAACTATAAATTTGACTGTGAAATAATAGCAGCCAGTTTCCTTCACACGTGTGCGTTTCAGGGCCTGCCAGGGCACAGTGTCACACCAGTGCAACTCATATCTGGTGTAACAGTAGTGTACATTTAAAAAAAACAACACTTTTTTGACTGTGAAATAATAGCAGTCAGTTTCCTTCACGCGTGTGTGTTTCAGGGCCTGCCAGGGCACAGTGTCACACCAGTGCAACTCATATCTGGTGTAACAGTAGTGTACATTAAAAAAAAAAACTATAAATTTGACTGTGAAATAATAGCAGTCAGTTTCCTTCACACGTGTGCGTTTCAGGGCCTGCCAGGGCACAGTGTCACACCAGTGCAACTCATATCTGGTGTAACAGTAGTGTACATTTAAAAAAAACAACACTTTTTTGACTGTGAAATAATAGCAGTCAGTTTCCTTCACGCGTGTGTGTTTCAGGGCCTGCCAGGGCACAGTGTCACACCAGTGCAACTCATATCTGGTGTAACAGTAGTGTACATTAAAAAAAAAAACTATAAATTTGACTGTGAAATAATAGCAGTCAGTTTCCTTCACACGTGTGCGTTTCAGGGCCTGCCAGGGCACAGTGTCACACCAGTGCAACTCATATCTGGTGTAACAGTAGTGTACGTTTAAAAAAAGAACACTTTTTTGACTGTGAAATAATAGCATACAGTTTCCTTCACGTGTGTTCGTTTCAGGGCCTGCCAGGGCACAGTGTCACACCAGTGCAACTCATATCTGGTGTAACAGTAGTGTACATTTAAAAAAAGAACAATTTTTTGACTGTGAAATAATAGCAGTCAGTTTCCTTCACACGTGTGCGTTTCAGGGCCTGCCAGGGCACAGTGTCACACAAATGCAACTCATATCTGGTGTAACAGTAGTGTACATAAAAAAATAAAATACAATTTTGACTGTAATAGATTGAATAGCACTTAGTTGTCTGCAAGCGTGTGTGTCACGCCTACAGCGTCTACTCTGCCAACTTCTGCCAGTGCACAGTGCCACTCATATCTGTTGTCACAGTAGCTTGCACGCATAGTACCACTAATTGAAAAAAAAATGACAGGCAGAGGCAGGCCACCCCGCGGGGGCCGTTGTGGTCGTGGTGCTGTGATTCCCTTTGGCCCTAGAATAATGCCCAGTGTTCAGAGGCCACGTACCCTGAACTCGAAAAGTTCTGAGGACATAGTTGACTGGCTAACACAGGACACCCAATCTTCTACAGCTTCCACTCGGAACCTTGACACATCATCCTCCTCCAGCTTAGCTTCGGGCACCTCTCAAGTAACCAACACTAGCACCACAGCCGCTTCACTTGATCTGTCAGAGGAGTTATTTACACATCAGTGGAAGAAATGAGTGATGCACAACCATTATTGCCAGAGGATGTAGATAACAGGGATATGTCTCAGTCAGGCAGCATTACACACATGGACGTACGGTGTGATGATGATGATGTTGTACCCGCTGCTGCTTCCTTTGCTGAGTTGTCAGATACAAGTGAAGCGGTGGATGATGATGATGCGTCCGTGGATGTCACGTGGGTGCCCGCTAGAAGAGAAGAAGAACAGGGGGAAAGTTCAGATGGGGAGACAGAGAGGAGGAGGAGACGAGTTGGAAGCAGGGGGAGGTCGTCGCAAGGAGGGATTAACACATGAGTACAAGCAGCACACAAACTCAAAGCCGCCATCCTCCTCCTGGTCCAGCATCTTCAGCCACGTCAACCACTGCTGTTCTCCTTGCCCCCTCTCAACCATCCGCCACTCCGTCTCTCGCCTTGAGCAGTTCCTGCTCATCTGCCCACAGTCAGGTGTCTGTCAAGGACATGTTTGAGCGTAAGAAGCCAATTTCACAAAGTCACCCCCTTGCCCGGCATCTGACAGCTGGCTTGTCTGAACTCTTAGCCCGCCAGATTTTACCATACAAGCTGTTGGAGTCTGAGGCGTTCAAAAAATTTGTAGCTATGGGGACACTGCAGTGGAAGGTACCCGGCCGAAATTTCTTTGCACAACAGGCAATCCCCAACCTGTACTCGATTGTGCAAAAGGAAGTAATGGCATGTCTGGCACACAGTGTTGGGGCAAGGGTCCATCTGACCACTGATACCTGGTCTGCAAAGCATGGTCAGGGCAGGTATATCACCTACACTGCGCATTGGGTAAACCTGCTGACGGCTGCCAAGCATAGAATGCGTGGCTCTGCAGAGGAGTTGGTGACACCGCCATGACTTGCAGGCAGGCCTGCTGCCACCTCCTCTACTCCTCCTACTCCATTCTCTTCCATAACCTCCTCGGCCGAGTCCTCTTCTGCTGCTGCGTCGTGCTCCACATCAACTGCACCCCCCCAGCTCCCCAGGTACTATTCCACATCCCGGATATGGCAGTGTCACGCCGTCTTGGGGTTGACTTGCCTGAAAGCAGAGAGTCACACCGGACCAGCACTCCTGTCCGCCATGAACACACAGGTGGATCAGTGGCTGACTCCGCACCAACTGGAGATCGGCAAAGTGGTTTGTGACAACGGAAGAAATTTGTTGGCGGCATTGAATTTGGGCAAGTTGACACATGTGTCGTGCATGGCACATGTGTGTAATCTGATCATACAACGCTTTGTGCATAAGTACCCAGGCATACAGGACGTCCTGAAGCAGGCCAGGAAGGTGTGTGGCCATTTCAGGCGTTCCTACATGGCCATGGCGCACTTTTCAGATATCCAGCGGCGAAACAACATGCCAGTGAGGCACTCGATTTGCGACAGCCTGACACGTTGGAATTCAACACTCCTAATGTTCGACCGCCTGCTCCAACAAGAAAAAGCCGTTAACGAATATTTGTATGACCGGGGTGCTAGGACAGCCTCTGCGGAGCTGGGAATTTTTTTGCCACGTTACTGGACGCTCATGCGCAATGCCTGTAGGCTCATGAGTCCTTTTGAGGAGGTAACAAACCTAGTCAGTCACACCGAAGGCACCATCAGCGACATCATACCATTTGTATTCTTCCTGGAGCGTGCCCTGCGAAGAGTGCTGGATCAGGCCGTAGATGAGCGTGAAGAAAAGAGGAAGAGTTGTGAGTCCTACACATCGCCACAGCCAAATAATGGACGTGGTGCTGCTGGTGTTGGTGGAGCTCCTGTTGCAAGTAGGGGATGTGGTCGATTTGTTCCAGCTACACGCACAAGTGAAACACCTTCCTCAGGTGCTAGTATGTGACAGAACCTTCAGCCTTATTTGTTAGGCCGAAATGCCTCTCTTAGAATGGTGAGGCCAGAACAAGTACAGGCGATAGTAGATTGGGTGGTTGACAGTGCCTCCAGTTCCTTCACATTTTCTCCCACCCGGTCCCCTGCTGAAAGCCCAGAGTTGACACCTACAGCCCATGGCCATCTGACTTTCACCTCACCCCCTTGCAAATCATCCAAGCAGTCTGAGCCACAAGTCATGCAGCAGTCTCTTTTGCTTTTTGATGACTCTGCTGGCGGGGTCATCAAACCTAGCCTTGCCCCAGAAGTGGAAGAGATTGAGTGCATTGATGCACAACCACTTATGTGTCAGCATGTGGACATGCGAGGACCACAGCACGTCTCTGATGATGACGAAACACAGGTGCCAACTGCTGTGGCTTTCGGCAGTGTGCAGACCGGCAAGGAGAGCAGGGTTGAGGAGTGGGTGGAAGATGATGGGGAGGATGATAAGGTCCTAGACCCCACATGGAATCAAGGTCATGCGAGTGACGTGTCCAGTTTGGAGGAAGAGGCGGTGGTCGCAAAGAGGCACCAGCGCAGCATAAGAGGGAGCAGGGTGCAAAACCGTAGCGGCCGTCCCATAGACAGTACGCCTGCTACTGCCCGCCGCACCCAGGGGACACCAAAGCCAGCTCCAAGGAGTTCCCTGGCATCCCTTTAGACCAGTGTTTCCCAACCCAGTCCTCAAGGCACACCTACCAGTCCAGGATTTAGGGATTACCTGGGTGTGTCTAAGGTGTTTTTACAAAGAAGAAAAAAAACACATTAGACACAACTGGGTAATCCCTAAATCCTGGACTGGTAGGTGTGCCTTGAGGACTGGGTTGGGAAACACTGCTTTAGACAATGTGCTGACGACAAGACATGAGTGGTTTGCAAGCTGTGCAATCAGAACCTGAAGTGAGGCATAAACGTGCTAAACCTGAGCACAACCTGCATGACCAGGCATCTACATGCAAAGCACGAGCTGCAGTGGAGTAAGCAACTTAAAACCCAAGAAAGGCCTCAGGCTCCTCCTGCTTCCTCTTCTGCTGCTGTCTTGGCCTCTTTCTCCAGCTCTGGAGTCACAGTGGCACCTGCCACCGAGCAAATAGAGGAAGTGGCAGCAACGCCACAACGTCCGCCACCGTCCCCAAGCATCTCCACACTGTCCCATGGAAGCGTTCAGCTGTCCATCTCCCAAACACTGGAGAGAAAGAAGAAGTATGGCCCTACCCACCCGCGAACACTGGCCCTGAATGCCAGCATTTCCAAATTCCTGGCCTTTGAAATGCTGTCATTCCGTCTGTTGGAGATGGTCAGTTTTAAAAATCTTATGGCGGTGGCTGTCCCACAGTACGTGGTTCCCAGCCTCCACTACTTTTCCCGGCGAGCCACCTGCACAAGCAATTGGCGGACAAAATCAGGTGGGCACTGCGCAATGCCATCTGTGGCAAGGTCCACATAACCACAGATACGTGGACCAGTAAGCACGGGCAGGGACGCTATATCTCCTTAACTGCACACTGGGCAAATGTAGTGTCGGCTGGGCCTGAGGCAGATAGCAGTTTGGCTCATGTCCTTCCGCCACCGAGGATTGCAGGGCATTTCTCTTTGCCTCCTGTTGCCTCCTCCTCCTACTCAGCTTCTTCCTTCTCCTCCACCTCCTCCTCTACCACCTCCTCATCCCGTCAGCGTAACACCTTCACCACCAACTTCAGCACAGCCAGGGGGAAACGACAGCAGGCTCTTTTAAAACTCATATGTTTGGGGGGAAAACCCCACAGCACGCAGGAGCTGTGGACGGGCATGGAACAACAGATCAATGAGTGGTTGTTGCCACTGAGCCTCAAGCCCGGACTGGGGGTGTGCGATAATGGGCGAAATCTCGTAGCAGCTCTGGGCCTAGCAGGTTTGACGCACATCCCTTGTCTGGCGCATGTGTTGAATTTGGTGGTGCAGAAATTCCTGAAAAACTACCCAGATACTGCAGAAAGTGCGGGTAGGCGTTCTCACCCTGCTGCTGCTCGCCTGTCTGCGCTGCAGCGTAACTTAGGCCTTCCCGCTCACCGCCTCATATGCAACGTGCCCACAAGGTGGAACTCCACCTTGCACATGCTGGAGAGATTGTGCGAGCAGCAGCAGGCGATAGTGGAGTATCAGCTGCAGCACGCACGGGTCAGTCGCTCTGCGGAACAGCACCACTTCACCACCAATGAGTGGGCCTCCATGCGAGACCTGTGTGCCATTTTGCACTGTTTCGAGTACTCCACCAACATGGCCATTGCCAATGACGCCGTTCTCAGCCTTACTATCCCGCTTGTATGTCTCCTTGAAAAAATGCTTAGGGCGATGATGGAAGAGGATGTGGCACAGGAGGAAGAGGAGGAGGAAGAAAAGGGGTCATTTCCACGGTTATCAGGCCAGTCATTCACAAGTGGCTTGGAGGGTGGGTTCCTGCACCAGCATAGGCCAGGTACACAACTGTCAAGCCAGGGCACAGTTTTGGAGGAGGATGATGATGATGATGAGGAGGAGGAGGAACCGTGTTTACAGCAGGGTGGCACCCAACGCAGCTCGTGGGCATCACTGAAGCGTGGCTGGGTGGATATGGAGGACACAGATGATACACCTCCCACAGAGAACAGCTTGTCCTCACCTCTGGGCAGCTTGGCACACATGAGCGACTACATGCTGCAGTGCCTGCGCAACGAAGAGTGGGTAGGGGAGGTTGTAAAGTGATGTTTAATAGGACACAAATGCCTTCGATATCTCCCTGGGCAACTGCCTTGTGACACCTGTGTGATCTCAGATCCTGGGGATGTAGAAAAGTTTATTCCATCCACTTCTGCTCATAAGCTATTCCTACCATACTGTACACGGGCAACTGAGAAGAATGGAAAGACATTAGCCGAGCTACCACAAAAGTAAATTTAGTGGCAGTTTAAGGCTCACAATTGCTTAGAGGGCCATTATAACTATAATAATGCATTTGATTATTGCAAATAATAATGCATTTAATTGCAATTCTGCAAAGGGCAAACATGAGTTTTCAAATGTGTCTGTGGAGTCACCTGTGGCATGATATGCAAAACTACACATTGCCCATGGAAAATTAGCTAATTTCCCTATCAAACCACAAGGTGATGCAATAAACAAGAGACACCGCAGACAAGCTTAAAACAAATTTTTCTCTTAAAGGGACAGTCTAGTCCCCAAACTCACTTTGGGCCAAGATCTAGATTACTGCTTGTATTGTGCACAGGCTTTTCCAGTGTGATTTGATGCAAGCATTGTGCATAAATCACTTTTATTATTTGACTCAAGCCCTCCCCAGCGATTACTCGGCATGTTTTCTGATTATATAGACACTGAGGATATAAAGTTGTGTTTAGTCACTTCCTGTGCTCTTCCAACTGAATACATTATGTGGCCTCCGAATGATCTTACTCTTGTACACAGTAGAATCTCATAAGAGTGAAACACATTGTCTGATGACATCCCAAGAGAAACAGGAAATTCCTTTTATTTGAATAACATTATTCTCATTGGTTCCTACAGCAAAAAAAAAAAAAAAAAGACTTACTCAGCTAGTGTGGGCAGTCCTGACTTCTTGCAAACTGCTGTAATTTCGCAATTACATCTAGCTGCAAGGATTTTATATTTTAAGCACTGTAAAACATGCATTTTAAAGTACATTAATATCTGGAAAATGCATTGTGGGCACTAGACAGTGCCCTTAATGGAGGAATTTGCTCACAGGTCTGCTAACAATGAAGAGATAATTTTTTACTCAGTACATTCACAATATAAACAATTTTTAGGTGACCCTTTAACCTTGCACAGTTCTCCCACAATGCCTTTTTTTTTTTTTTATAGAGTTTTATAAATACCAAAAGGCAGGCAGTAATTTTTTTGTTGGGGAGCTCATGAAATACTCATTACACATTTCCCTGAAACAAATCCACACAGTAATTCTAATTATTTTTACAGAACATCTTCAACAATTTAAAAAAAGGACAAATGGCAGTAAAAATTAATGTTTAATTGAAAAACTGTAGGCATTTTAAAATAGAAATGCTTTAATTAAAAACAAAAAAAAATTTAGAGGTTTTGCAGGACACAAAAAGCACCTGGGTACATAGAGTAGATAATATACCAGGGAAGTTAAAGATTCCTGTTACGACAGATCACTCAGCACTCCAATGAAGTCTTGTGAATAGTGGTGCCAATGCATCATTGTCATCTGGAGGAGGCAATAGACAGAAATGGAGGAACTTCGAGAACTTGCAACATATCCCGTCCCATGAACCTCAGGCACCAGGCGGATGGCAACTTGCAAGGAGTTGGGATAGAAGGATGCTGATCTCTAAACTTTTGTCTATGGTGATTGGTTTCCCTTATTAGCTGGTGGTTTTAATCCAATAGAATGGTCCTCCTCAAATCCTTGATCAATAAGTTCACCTTGAGATTTGGGAGATATTATGCATGATGCTCTCATAGCTTAAGATGATCTCCAGAACAGCAGCAACAAAATAACATCTGAAGAGTATGGCAGCTTGAGTCTTCCTTCTATGGCAACTCTCATGTGGCATCCACCAATGTTAACACACTCCTGATGGTCAAAAACAAACTAATAAAGTTTAGATGATTAGCACGAAGGTAAATCACATTCTAAATGTTTATCATAAACTACTGAAAGACAGACACTATAGTGCATATTGAAGAGCCAACAGTTCAATCCATTTATCCATTCCAGGGATGCATGATTCCTATAGCCCGAGACTTGCACTTCTGCGCCATGCCGGTAGTTGTTATCGGTAGTTTGTGTCTGGCTCAGGAAGGGAGCTACATAGCAAGGTGGATAACTGGGGCACAAAGGATAAAAGTAACACAAGCACAGCTCAGAATCTGAGTAGGTAAAGTAAGGGAAAACCTTTATAACAATCCAGAGTTGAGCCAGGCAGCGTAAAGGCAAAACTGTGTAACAATCCAGAGCCGGGTCAAGGTACAAGCAGGCAAATCTGTAAACAAAGCCAGGGAAATCAGTAATAATCAATATGGATATCCACAAGTGGGTAACAAGGGCTGGGCAGAGCAGAGGTATGAACAACCAAGCATTGATTGAAGGCATTGCTGGGTTTATAAAGGGCTGGAGGACAAATACCCCTCCGAGTTTAGTGTGACACCTAACCCCTCCTTCTTGCTGGTACTCTATGAAGAAAGTTTCCATCCTTCTCCCCTGCCTCTCCCCATCCACCAATGAAATTGCGGCAGCCGGAACTAAGCTATGTCCCCTCGACGGCCATAACACACAGGCACCCGCAATTCGCGGTGCCTGTGTTTCTAGAGGCTGGGGATGCAGCCTAGCACGGCATGGATCGCTCACCCGGCAGGCAGAGGGGGACTGGGGAGGTGCATGATCAGGTAAGGGCCTCAGACCCTGACAGCCAGCTAGTCACAGAGACCATGTGTTTATAGCTGTTAAAGCAAGTGCCTTTATAGATAGTTCTAGTCTCTCCCTGCTCCACAGCAATCGTGGGGCAGGGAGAGACTAAGGATAGACTTAAGTCTGCCCCTGGTCCCCCAAGCCTTCCATCCAGATTTTTTCCCCCCTGTTTTTCCTTTTTTCTATTATAACCCTAGAGTTAGGGTAAATTAAAAAAAAAAAAAATTCTATATATCTTCATATCCCCCCCTTTATCCCACTTGTAACATTATGGGTTAGAGTAAAATAAAAAATAAAAATATAAATTAAGTAAAAAAAAGACAAACACATTATAGAATAAAAATAAAATTACCCTACCACTATTTTTTGTTCCAACCCTAGGACTGCATCACCTAAACATTGTTTTTACTGTGAATAGGGTTGCCACCTTTTCTTCAGAAAAATACTGGCCTTGGTCCTGTCTCCATAGACTTAACATTGGCCTGATGCCAATTTTTTACCGGCCTGATTTTGAAAATGATCTATACACTGCATTAAAAAAAGTTTTAAATGTGTTTGTGGACTCTCATGCTTATGACGACAACACCTGTGGCCTAATATGCAAATTAATTGGTTTTAATGGAAAATATGAAATTTGCATATTAGGCTCCAGGTATAAGCAGGTGCTGAGCATGTTGGCCAAGATATCCGTGCTACAACAAGATAATTGTTGGAGATGTGGTAAAAATAAAGGTGATACACATCTTCTGGGAATATGAATTAAAGATCTTTCGGTATTCAGTTTTGAATGAATTTGAAAAATGTGCAGTATAGATTTAGAAAAGAAACCAGAATTGTCCCTCTTACATTTGTCTGGACAAGATAAAAATGGAACGTAGATATATTGTGACCCATATTACTAGCCACTAAGATTATGCTGACCAGGAACTGGAGGTCCGCTAAACCACTATTTAGTGACAAACTGAAAAAATTGGATTAGACTTCCAATGTAGGATGGCAAGAGGTATATGAATTTGGAATAGTGTATTTAAAATCAGCAATATGAAAAATGGGGAGATTGGATTGACAAACTGAATGAGTTAATGTGAAGATTCAATTAATATGGTTGAATGTTTGGAGACACTGCTGGTGTTATCCCTCTCATTTTACTAGGGTTTGCCCACGAGTGCAAGATTTAGGTTTGCATAGTTTTGTAGTATATAAAACTTTTACAGAAGTGGGAGAAAGAGATGGTTTAAGATTAGAGAGATGTAATATTAAGGTAGCTACCTGTGTAATGGTAACCCTTTCACATTACATGTTTGTCATATGTTTGTCTGTATACATTTTATCTACATTTGAATAAAAAAAGTTTGAAAAAATAATAAAATGTAGGCATAATGTATAGATAGTTTTCAATCATTGTTCATGCTCTGCATGCACAGTAAAACAAAGTTCAGGCGATACAGTCCCTTTAAGTCTATGAAATAAAGCATGGCTGGTAATTTTATTTTTATTTTTTTTAAATAAAAGATGGAAACCCTAAGCACGAGCAACTTTTTGTCATAACGTCAAACAAGGCATCAAACCTCTACAAATATCAAGTAAGCCCTACTTTGATTTCTGTACAAACAATTAAATCAAATTACACGAATTACATTTAAAGAGACAGCTAACAAATTTAACAATTTAGGAGTCAACTCATGAAAATAGCATTATAAGGCATATGTACTCACTGCTTTTTAACAGTCTCCAGTTGTCTGTTCCATCCTACAGCAGTGATGTGGTTTGCAATACTCTCCCAGATCTCATTCCTCCTTGTCTGGGTTTATTTATTTTTGCTGATTTCCTCTGTTGGTAATCATAATGCTGACACACACCTTGTACCAGGATTGTATCTCAAATGTTAGCTCTGCCCGGGGTTGCCCACCTTGACTATTAATGACCAGAAAGAAATGAACTTATCAACATTGTAACATTGTAATCCATTGCTTGATTCATTATTTTATTTCATTCTGGACACCTATTTCTTCTATATGCTGCAAAGTGAAATCTAAAACTGGATGTGGAGGGTAAATGGCCAAAGTGGCAACCCTAGCGGTGCCTGATTTCAGTCCTCACCTTTCCTGAAGGCCATAAGATTTTCAAGGATACAACCTGCATTGGTAAAATAAAGATGTCTTTATTGGCATTGTACATGCCTTGCTGTTTTGTGATTGGCTGTGTAATTATATCTCTAATAGTTTAACCTGTGTGATAATTAGGGTAAAGGTAGCACCTTTAACCCCTTAGTGACAAGACATTTTTACCTTGACTTTCCCTTGGTGACAATGCCTGTTTTGACATTTTTGGGGTGTTTGTGTTTAGCTGTAATTTTCTTCTCTCTTACATACTGTACCCACACAAATTATATGTTGTTTTTATCATCATAAGAAGGGCTTTCATTAGATACCATTATGTTTATCATATCTTAAATTTTACTACAAAAAAAATCATAAAATTTGAAAATTAAAAAAAAAAAACTTTTTCTAACTGTGACCTAAAATATACTTTACACAAATACAATCATGAAAAAAGACCCCATCTAAATAATTTCTAAATGTTGTCCCGAGTTCAGAAATATGCATGTTTTCATATTTTTCGGTATTTTTTGCGAGTTATGGGGCAAAAACCAAAAATAGTGTTTTTTTTTTTTTCCTATATTGAACTTTTGACCCCAACCTGAACACTAAATTTAACCCTAAAACTACATTTAACCCCAACTCTAACCCTTATGCTATCCCTTAATATATTTTAATTTAATTTTAACCCTATCCCTTATGCTAAAAATTATTTAATTTTAACCCTATAGGCTAATCTAACATAATATTAGTTTTAAGCCAATTAAATCTTTTTTTTTTCTTTAACATTGAACTACTGCTCGGTTGCCTCTAGGGGCAGTCAAGCAGTATATTCAGAGCTTCGGAGGTCTGACTATAAGACTGGGATCCATTTCCCCCGTAGAGCTGCAGGGGACCTGGATCCCCCTCGCAAGCAGCTGGTGGATGTCTGCGCAATGCGCACAGACATCCTCCGCTGCTGCCCGGCATGTCCGTCGGGACTTCTATGACGGAAGCTGACTGCCCTCACTACCCACCAGGGAGATTGGGGCAGCCGGGGGAAGTCTGCACGATAGTGCAGACATCCTCCATGACCTTTCCGACTGTCGGTCATAATAGACGGAAGTGTTGGGCAGTGTGGCGATATCCCACGGCTGCCCCCACCAGCTACCAGGGAGAGGGGAGTTAGAGAGACAACGATGGGAGGGGGGGGGAGGGAGGGAGTGAGGGGAAGAGAGAGGCAGCCTTGGGGGGGAGAAGGAGCATTGGGCAAGTCTGGGGGGTAGGGGCAGCACTGGCACGTAAAAGGAAATAAAACAAGAAATGCATTTTTTTTTATATCATAATCTTTATTAAATATGAAAAAGCAATTTACATGTGAATATATACAAGTTAAACTTTTTTTCCTATAGGGTAGTCTCAGGGCCGATCCTAGGGTCACGGGCGCCTGGGTGCAGGTTTTTCTTTGGCGCCCAAGGGTGGGGGCGTGGCTATATTATGAACTCCTCCCCTTTAGACATTTCTGTTCCATGCATGCCCATTTCAATATTGGGGGAGGGAGAAAACTTTATTTTAATGTAAAGGACCAACGTTTATTTTAAATAAAGATATATATTTTGCCATAATACTGTGTATTGGTTTTATTTATTTCTATGATGCTCAGCCAGCAACATGGGAGACTTTTTGCTGGCTGGCAGAATTAGTTTTTACTACCATTTTACTACCATACTACCCATGATTCCCAACCAGCCAAAGTTTCTCATTAGTCTGGCTGAGCATCATTGGAAAAGAAGTACACAATGAGTAATAAATAATATTCCACCAAGTCAGTCACTCACGTGTCTCTCTCTCTCCCCATACCCTCATGTCTGTCTGTCTCTCCCCGTACCCTCATGTTTGTCTGTCTCTCCCCGTACCCTCATGTCTGTCTCTCTCTCCCCGTACCCTCATGTCTGTCTCTCTCTCCCCATTCCCTCATGTCTGTCTCTCTCTCCACTCATGCTCCATGTCTCTCTCTCTCTCATGCTCCATGTTTGTCTCTTTCTCTCCACTCATACTCCATGTCTGTCTGTCTCTCACTCTGCACTCATTCCCCATGTCTGTCTCTCACTCTGCACTCATTCCCCATGTCTGTCTCTCACTCTGCACTCATTCCCCATGTCTGTCTCTCACTCTGCACTCATTCCCCATGTCTGTCTCTCACTCTGCACTCATTCCCATGTCTGTCTCTCACTCTGCACTCATTCCACATGTCTGTCTCTCACTCTGCACTCATTCCACATGTCTGTCTCTCACTCTGCACTCATTGCCCATGTCTGTCTCTCTCTCCACTCATGCCCCATGTTTGTCTCTCTCCACTCATACCCCATGTCTGTCTGTCACACCCCATATCTTTCTCCTATACCTCCTACCTACCATGTATTTGTCTCTTCCCATGTCCCTTTTTCATGCCCCCTACTGACCTCATCTCAGAACTCAATTAGCGCTGCCTTGATCTCCCTGCACATAGTGATGACTCTGACCGTTATGTTCCGACGCTCTGTCATCACTGTGCACGGAAAGAGCAGAAAGCGCTGACTGAGGTCTAAGGGGAAACAGGGCGCCGATCTGCAGAGCTGGCTCTGAGAGGCAGCAAAGCAGCACATGGGCAGCCCATTTACAGAGGTGTACTAAGGGTACACTTTGCCATTAACATAAGCAACAGCCAGTTTGCCTATTAAAAATGCTACAGTTTGCCCAATAAAAATGTCAGTTCGTCCTCAAAATACACCAGTTTCCCCAGTAATATGCCAATTATTTTGCCCATTAATATGCCACAGCCAGTTTGTCCATTAATATACAACAACCAATTTGCCCACTGATATGTCACAGACAGTTTTTCCATTTATATACCTATGCTAGTTTGCCAATAAATAGGCTACAGTCAATATGCCACAGTTAGTTTACCCAATAAAAGCATAATCTCCTCTCCTGCCTTCCCCAGTACTCACCCTGCTGCTGCTCTCGTGTCCCCGGCTGTCTCCTCCGCACAGTCTTCCCTCTACGCACGCTGAGTGCAGGAGGCGGGAAATAGACGCCAGCTGGTTGGGGGCTGGTGCCCTCCATGTGATAAATTGATGAGCGCAGTGAGGGCCCCGGGCAAGAACACACTTACACACAGCCACACATAAATACACACAGTCATACATAAATACACACAGTCACACATAAATACACACAGTCACACATAAATACACACAGTCATACATAAATACACACAGTCACACATAAATACACACAGTCACACGTAAATACACAGTCACACATAAATACACACAGTCATACATAAATACACACAGTCACATGTAAATACACACAGTCACACATAAATACACACAGTCACACATAAATACAGTCACACATAAATACACAGTCATACATAAATACATACAGTCACACAAACACAGTTAAAAACTTAGTCACCCTCACAGACATACATTTACACAGACACCCTTATACACACTGTCACACATACATAAATACACACACAGCCACCTTTACACAGACACAGGATACACTTGCACAGACACTCATGTACACACACTTACACAGCCAGTAACACACACATAGTTATACACATTGACACACACATACACACTTATATACACATACACAGACAGTAACACACACATAGTTATACACATTGACACACACATACACACTTATACACATACAAAGACAGTAACACACACATAGTTATACACATTGACACACACATACAAACTTATACACATACACAGACAGTAACACACACATAGTTATACACATTGACACACACATACACACACATTGACACACACATACACACTTATACACATACATTCACACACACTTACACAGACAGTAACACACATAGTTATACACATTGACACACACATACACACTTATACACATTCACATACACTTACACAGACAGTAACACACACATAGTTAAACACATTGACACACACATACACACTTATACACATTCACATACACTTACACAGACAGTAACACACACATAGTTAAACACATTGACACACACACATACACATTCACAGACACTTCCACACTTTTTTTTTATTTTTTATTTTTTTATATATTTTAACAATACCCCCCCCCCCATCACCTCCTCCTCCTTCTTCTTGGTAATCCAAGCACAGAGCAACGGGGGAAAGCTCCGCCCCCGTCGCGTTCTGTGATTGGCTGCAGGGAGGAGGATGTTCTTTATGGTGTCTTGGCAGAGAACGTCCTCCTCCCGGCAGCAGCCAATCACAGAACGCGCCGGGGGCGGAGCTTGCACCCGTCGCGTGGCTTGCTTTATCAAGGAGGAGGACGGCAGGGAGAGAGCTCCCTGCTTCAGCGCCTCGCCTCCCGTGCGCCTGGGCGCGGTGCACCCCGTGCACCCGCCCAGGATCGGCCCTGGGTAGTCTTATATTCAGGCTTTTAGTTTTTTTCCTAAAGGAATTTCCAAAGCTTGGGGGGGGGGGGGGGGGGTCGTCTTATAATAAAGGTCGTCTTTTATTCGAGCAAATATATGAGAACTCCACCCTGAGTTATTAATTGGATTCTGCCCGTCTATATATACATCCTCAATAGTGGTGGACTGCACTTTGCATGCTCTTTCTGCAGCATGTGGAACTTGTGTGTTCCTGGAAACATGGCAACTATGGTATTTAGAGAAATTAGGGTTATCACCTCAACCATTTTTTATGGGCCACATACAGGGCTGTCTTTAATATTTAAAATATAAAAAAAAGTACACTGCGCCTTATGTGATGGTAGAACCAAAAACAAACTAGTGTTCCACTTCTAGTCAAACATACAAATAATACAACGAATGAATCAGTGCGCTACCCCAACACTTCACACACTTAGTTACCCCTTTTAAAAAGGCATGTTCTCCTCCACATATTATAAAGAGAGAAAAGATGGAAAAGTACAAAATAGTGAAGAATGTCATATGCATATACAAAATAAGCTGTGATGGCAAAAACACAGAGCAAAACCACTCACATTTCCCTGAGCAATATGCTCAGTTATAAACGTATTCAGGAGCCCCCATGGGGGTATGGCAGATGGTAATTATCCTCAATAGGTCTTCAGTCCAGTGCAATGGAAAAGAAGAGCAAGGGGAAAGGGAACAGGTTTCATTAAAAAAAAAAAAAAACATTTTAATATAGCATAAAAAAGAAAGCATAGATCTTACATTAAAAACAGTAGATTTCTATGAAGGTAAAAGTCTCTTTACGCGAAAGAAAAAACTAAACCTTAAAGGAAAAGTCCAAGTCTGAGAGCAAAGGTTAGATCTAGGGTGAAAAGTCTCTTTAAAGTGTTCTGTGTCTTGAAGCAGCCAGGTCTCCTCACAACGCTTTTCACCCACTTGAGGCTTTTTAAAGTGTTCCTCTTACTTCTCTTAGGGTTCCTTATATGTCCTGTCGTCACGTGTCACCCACTGTGACTTCAAAGTAACCGCCCCCCGCAGCGCGTGTCGCCTCCAATGACGTCACCGGAACTTCCGGTCTATCTTCTTGTGGATCTGATCTTTGCCCACACTGACATTCATAAGGGCTTCAAATGCCCTAAACGGATGACTTCCTTTTCAGTAAATTCATCGTGGGGAAGCTCCTCCTCCAACCTTCTTTACAGGCTGTCTGTTATGTAACCCCTCCTCTCTGCTCTACACATAACCCCAGAAAAGCAGGATTAGCTCAGGCAGAAAGTACAAGTGTGTCCCTGCAGAGGCTTATGAGTGTATCATATGGAATAGGTAGAAAATAAAAAATACAAAATATGATTACCATATTTGCTCGAATATTTGCTCAAGGTTTTTTTCAGAGCAAAAGCCTCAAATCGAGGTCTGACTATAAGACTGGGATCTAGGTCCCCCGCAGAGCTGCAGGGGACCTGGATCCCCCTTGCTAACAGCCGGTGGATGTCTGCGCAATGCACAATCTGTGAATTCATGCCTGAACTACAATGTGTGTGAAAAAATGACTTCCCAACACTTTGACTAGTGGTAGAATTAGTACATGGAAAGTTTTAAAATACCACCATTTGAAATACCCTTGGATGTCTAGTTTCCAAAATATATGGTTTGATGGGGTAAAATACACTGGATGGCTTCAATATGGGACATAGGCACAGGTTATCTGCATGTCAAAATTCCAAGTTGGAAATGCTCACCTCCCAAATGTGGCCTTTTAGCACCAAAACAACCCATGCAACAAACCTATGCATGGGTGATATCCCTGTACTCAGGAGATGTTGCTGAACACATATTGAGGTATTGTTTGGCAGTGACAGATAACAGGATCTGTGAATTCAAGTACAATGTTATGTGAAAAAAAATGACTACCCAAAAATTTGACATAGGCTGGTGGTAGAATTAGTGCATGGAAAGTGTTAAAATACCACCATTTGAAATACCCTAGGATGTCTAGTTTTCAAAAATATATGGTTTTGTGGGGTAAAATACACTGGCTTCAAGATGGGACATGGGTGCAGGTTATCTGCATGTCAAAATTCCAAGATGGAAAACCAAAAAGTTCACCTCTCAAATGTGGCCTTTTAAGCCCCAAATAAGCTGACAAACCTATGCATGGGTGGTATCCCTGTACTCAGGATATGTTGCTGAACACATATTGTGGTGTTATTTGGCAGTACCCCTTCACATTTCCAGGAAATGTTTACCTGAATTGCAATCTGTATGAAAAATCACCATTATTTTCTCTTTCCTGCAAACTTTGGCATAGGTTGGTGTTAAAATGAATAATTGAAAAGTGTCAAAAAACCCAAGTTAAATGCCCTGAGTTGTCTAGTCTTTTTTTTTTTTTATATAAATTTGTACATGTGGGGGGTCATTCATGGATTTAGTACAGATATCAGTGTTACAATATCACTATTGCTAATTTTGAAAAAAAGGGATTTTGAATTAGCTTTGCACTACTTATAGTTCTTGCCCTGTAACTTGAATAAAAAAGCACACAAACATAAAACATGGACTATTTCTGAACTCAGGACAAATATTAGATACTATTTAGAAGTGTTATTTTGTTGTCTTTTATAGATGAGTATAAGATTTTTCAAATAAAACTGGAAAAAAAAAATCTATTTGTTGCCATATTTTATTATTATTATTTTATATAAAATTACATGCTATTATCAAAATAATGGTATTAAAAGAAAGCCTTTCTTATGCCGATAAAAACAATATATAGTTTATGTGGGTACACTAAATGAGAAAGAAAGAAATTGCAGCAAAACACGAACACTGCAGAAATGTTAAAACGACCCATGTCACCAAGCATCAGACAAGCCAAACAAGTCATGTCACTAAGGGGTTAACAATACAGCTATGTGACTAATGATATATGGCGCTAATATTACACAGGGCAAATATTATACAGTAGGGCAGGGGTCAGCAACTTTTTTCCACCAGAAGCACATCTGCGAGCTTATGGTGGGCCACATTCATCTATTGTACAACAATAAAGCAATATATTTATATTATTTTATCATTTTACAACAGATGAATGTGGCCTGTCGATGTGTGTGTGTTTTTATATATATATATATATATATATATATATATACACACACACACACACACACACACACACACATCTTTCCCTCTTTCCCTCTCCCTCTCTCTCTCCCTATTTATACTTATATGAACTTTTTAATATTATATTCAACTATTTTGTGTAATGGTAACTAAGGGAAATAGTTAAGTAAATTATAATGTTAACCAGTGGCATTCTACCCACTGGCAACTCAGAATCTTAAGTAAAAGAAGGAGTAACTATCAGGGGCGGATCCAGAGTCTGATCTCGGGAGGGGCACATGTCCATCTGTCTTTTCCTCTCTCCCATGTTCGTCTGTCTTATTCTCTCTCCCATGTCCATCTGTCTTATCTTCTCTCCCATGTGCGTCTGTCTTTTCCTCTCTCTCATGTCCTTCTGTCATGCTCCTCTCCCTTCACATGTCCGTTTCTCTCCTCTTCCTTCTATGTATCCTCTTCTTTCCCATGTCCGTCTGTCTCTCCTCTCATTTTCCATCTCTCTGTCTCTCCTCTCCCATCCTATGTCTGTCTGTCTCTCCTCTACCATCCCATTTATGTCTCTCTCTTCTCCCTTCTCATTTATGTCTCTCTCCTCTCCCTTCCCATGTCTGTCTGTCTCCTCTCCCCTTCCCATATCTGTCTGTCTCTCCTCTGCCATCCCATATCCGTCTGTCTCTCCTCTGCCATCCCATGTTTGTCTGTCTCTCCTCTGCCAACCCATGTCTGTCTGTCTCTCCTCTGCCATCCCATTTATGTCTCTCTCCTCTCCCTTCCCATGTCTGTCGGTCTCCTCTTCCCTTCCCATGTCTCTCTCTATTCTCTACCTCCTATGAATGTCTCTTTGTCCCTCTAAACATGTATGTGTCTCTCCTCTTCCCAATAGCTGTCTCTTTTCCTCCTCTCCCTCATCTGTGTTCTCTCCTCTCTCCCCCACCGTCAGTGTTCTCGCTTCTCCTCCCTTCAGTGTTATCTCTTTTCCCCCATTCGTGTTCTCTCCTCTGCCCCCCATCAGCCCATCAGTGTTCTCTCCTCTCCCCCCCCCCCAGTGGTGTATCTTGGTTTTGCGCTGCCCTAGGCAGACAAAATTTGGGCACCCCCCCCCCTACACACGATGCACACCCACGACATGACCCGTAACCCATGTTGCACACCAAGGACATGCCCCATCACCCCATTTAATATGCCCCTGCCAATTTGCCCAATAATATGCCAGTGTTATTTGCCATTTGATAAGCCCCAGCCAATTTGCCCAATAATATGCCAGTGTTATTTGCCATTTAATATGCCCCTGCTAATTTGCCCAATAATATGCCAGTGATATTTGCCATTTGATATGCCCCTGCTAATTTGCCCAATAATATGCCAGTGTTATTTGCCATTTGATAAGCCACAGCCAATTTGCCATTTGATAAGCCACAGCCAATTTGCCCAGTAATATGCCAGTGTGATTTGCCATTTAATATGCCCCAGTAAATTTGCCCAGTATGCCAGTGTTATTTGCCATTTACTAAGCCCCAGCCAATGTGCCCCCCATCTCCCCAGCACTTACCTTTCCCTGGTGGCTATTGGCAGGCAGCATGGTCCCACTCATGCTGCCTGTTCGGCTTCCCGGCGGTTGTGCTGACAGGTCACGTGAACCGGCGCGCGTATGACGTCATACGCGCGCCGGTCACGTTACCTGTCAGCACTTCCGTTTCAGACTGCACGGGGAGCCGAACAGGCAGCACGGAGGTTTCTCTGTGCAGCCTGGCAGGCAGGCAGAGAAGGTGAGGGGGATCTTCCGATCCCTTATCACCTCCGTCTCTGCCTGCAAGTGTGTTTTTTTCCTCTTCTAGGGGGGGGGGGGCAATTGCCCCGTTGAACAAACCCCCCCCCCCTGGATCCGCCACTGGTAACTATAGAGCTCAAGTAGCAGACTCAGTGGAACCCCTGATGTGTGTGGTTGTGCCTTACTCACAGTACTTGTGAGGAGTTTACTATTCCTTGAAGGTAGCAAGGGGTAAAAAATGTCCTGCTGGTCTGAAGTCAACCAGAGCTAAGACATGGCAGGACTGGAGGCTGCCATGCACTGACTGTGTCCACACACGCACAGCCAATCAGAGTGGGGGTTCACGCCGCTTGTCAGAGTCTGATCAGAGTCTGCAGAATGCAGACAAATGAATGAATGTAAGAAATATAAGGTGCCTTTAATTTCTTACATGAGCAAAATAATATAAGTAATTAGTAATGATGGTCTATGCCTTTGTAAGAGGCACAGACAAACCTGGAACGGAAATGCCCCCCTTCCTTGCAATGAGATATAGCAGCAGGGAAGGGGGACATATTGATCTACATTTTTTATTTTTGTTTTTAAGATTAAAAAAAACAACGCTCCCTTGTATGTGTGTATGTATGAGTGTACGTGACAGACTGTGTGTCTGAGTGTATGTGACAGCCTGTATGTATGTGTGTATGTATGAGTGTATGTGTTGTTGTCTGGCTCCTAGATTTTTTTGCTGGCTCCTAAAAATCAGTTAAGTTTTTCAAGCCCTGGTATAAATGCAACTAGTTATAAACATATATTTGGGGTCCACCTCAAGCTTTTGAAAAGGCTGGAAATATTTCATATTTTACAGGTTTTTTTTGTGGTCAGAAACGTAATATTTGTTTGCAGAGGGGGGGGGGGGGTGTGGATGCATGGATTTGTTTTCCAGTAGAAGTGGTAGTGGTTAATACAGTGAAGGAGTATAAGCGTAAGGCTATTCTAGATATAAGATGTGGCCAGGGAGTAATGAAGGTATTACTTTCTGAGAGGGTAGTGGATGCATGGAATAGCCTTCCAGAAGAAATGGTAGAGGCTAATACAGTGGAGGTCAGAAAATTAGTATTACTTTACTGAGAGGGTAGTGGGTGCATGGAACAACCTTCCAGCCAAAGTCGCAGAGGTAAACACAGTGAAGGACTTAAAGCATGCATGGGATAAGCATAAGACTATCCTAGATACAAGATAAGGACAGGCACTAAAGAAAGTATTCATTTACTGAGAGGGTAGTGGATGCATGGAATAGTCTTCCATTAGAAGTGGTAGTGGTTAATTCAGTGAAGGAGTTAAAGCATGCATGGGATAGGTATAAGGCTATCCTAGATATAAGATAAGGCCAGGGACTAATGAAAGTATTACTTTACTGATAGGGTAGTGGATACATGGAATGGCCTTCCAGCAGAAGTCGTAGGTTCATACTAATATATGTTTAATGTGTACACACAGCTCTCTGACTGAAATCTAAACCAGGTCTTACTATATTTCATGTAAAAGTGATAAAATGCACCTGCCTGATGTAGATGTTGTGCTGTGAATGTATCTGTTGTATACCAAGGATCCTGGTAATGCTGGTGGGAACTTGGTGATATAATCTACACTGTGACAATAAGGTGGAGTTACATTATGCTAATTTTGTGTAGTGGGCGGAGCTTTGGACAGTAGGTGTGGTCAATATTAAAGTAATTGGAAGCTGAGCTGCAAAATATCCCTGGAAATTTTTTTCAAATGTTGCCAACTATGCGAGTGCTGGTGTCATTTTTTTCATCAGCAATTGTGTGTATGTATGTATGTGACTGTCTCACTTTGTGAGCTGCTTGGCATAGACATCCTCCTATGCTGCCTGACACTTTTGCCAGGACATTGGTGACCCCAGACTAAGAACTCCCGGTGGAAGCGGCGGGAAGCATTGGAGGATGTCTGTGTGCACACCTATATGAGGTCTGGTTCTAAGACTACCTTCAATATAAGACGTGGGGACTTTTTCAGAGTTTTTGCTCTGCAAAAACCTTGTCTTATATTCGAGTAAATACTGTATACATATATATTTTTAATCTCTGTGTACATTTGTAATTTATAATAAAATTGTCTTCACACTCCAAATGATGGCTACAGAGGATTGTTTGGACATTTCATCTCACTTTTAGCTATACATTGTGCAGGGACAATCCTGGTGAATTTGTTTAGAGGAGGAAGCTAACCAGGTTTGTCACTGCACAATGTATAGTTAAATTGGTGAGATGAAATGTTTATTACACCTCAACTCACCTCACATGCAAGTCACCTTTCTGTGAATAGGAACCATACACTTAAAATTGGCCTAAAGTCCATTTTTTCAGGCTTTCTGCTAAACTACTTGCTCAGTGAAAACTTTATGTTCATAACAAATATTTTAAATGCTGAAGTATAAAGACTGTAATAGTAGAGTAAGACTTGTTGGACCATACTGTATATTATTTTTTATTTTTTTTGGGCGCAATATAGATTACACACTAGACATGTGCATTCGTTTTCGGACGAATGCATTTTCATCCGAAAATAGGATTTTCGTCCATTCGTCCGAATAACGAAAATGCTAAACTAACGAAAGCCGAATGAACAAATGGTTAATAAACGAAAATCATTCGTCCATTCGTGCTATTGGCATTCTATAAACCGAAATAGAGTCGGTTTATAGAATACCAATAGCATTACATACATTCCATAAACCGACATTCTAAACAACTTTCGGTTTATGGAATGCATGTAATGCTATTGTTATTCTATAAACCGAAATAGAGTCCCCATTCATACGAATAGGTCAATTGAAATGTTACATGTATTCTATAAACCGAATGTCGTTCGGTTTATAGACTTTCGGCTTATGGAATACATGTAATTCTATTGGCTTTCTATAAACCGAAATAGAGTCCCCATTCATAAGAAATTCTTATGAATGATGACTCTATTTCGGTTTATAGAAAGCCAATAGCATTACATGTATTCCATAAGCCGAAAGTCTATAAACTGGACGACATTCGGTTTATAGACTTTTGCTTTATAGAATACATGTAATGCTATTGCTATTCTATAAACCGAAATAGAGTCCCCATTCATAAGAAACGGATGCAGTAATGAACGAAATTCGTTTTAGACAAAATAAATAAAATTTTCATCCGAATGGACGAAAACGAAACGGAAATTTTAGTTTTGCACATGTCTATTACACACCTCCCAAAGACCAGAGCTGCCACCTCTATGAAACGTCTACCATTTCTTCAAGGTAGACAAAAAAAGAATAAGGAGAGGCGCTGTCAAGGTGAAAAAATGATATAATCAATATTTATTTCAGCAAACATATACAAATTGCATTGCAGGTAGGAGACATGGTATGCCTGCTGCCTATAATTATTTTTGGTCCTACTCCATGCCTTAATAGCTGCAAACCTGGTTCCCACAACACAGACAGTAAATAAATCAGGGATTCACATATCCCGGGCGCATTAGACCTGGTGCCTGGTGTACTGTTATTACAGTAGATGGGAGCCCCTTGCCTCTACCTCTGTTTTTTTTCAAGTGAAGCACAAGGGGGGGGGGGGGGGGGGTGGATCTGTGCGGTTTGAGGTGACACCTGACATCCAGGCACTCAGCAGTAAGACAATCAAGATGGTCTGTGCCTGTGTGAGAGGCACAGACACGGCTGCAGCCGAAATGGTTCCCTCCCACACACCGACGTAAAAACTGCTGACTTGTTTATGTATGTGACTGACTGGATGTCTTTGAGATGTCTGAATGTGACTGTCTGTGTATGTATGTGACTAACTGGATGTCTGTAGCCCCAGACAAGGTCGGGGAGGGGCGTTCATGACAGGGTGCTGAGGGAACATGTCCAGCCAATCAGTGGAATAGTGGGAGGAGTTGGAAATGTTATAAAAGTTAGGGAACAGGAAGTTAGGCAGCCATTTGAAAAGAATAGGTTCCCTTACCTTTTGTCCCACCCACCCTCCTTCTCTTTTTTCTGTTAAGTGTGCTTCTCTATTTTCATCTCATAGCGTTGACGGAAGCTTGCCGAGTATTTAGAAGGGTTAATGGAGGAACGGAATGGGGGGAGTCACTCAAGACTCTGGTGGTAGGTTCAAGGGGAAAGTGGTACCTCGAAACTCAGGATATGAGGGGGCATTGGTATATGCCCAGAACACCGAAGTCATTCGGCAGCCACCTGGATACTTGTGCATGCTTGGTTGGGTTTTCTGATGCTATATGGAATGTTATGTTAGTCATTGTGTAATACTGGTATATGTTGTGGAATGTATAAACTGTAATGCAATGACTATTTAAATAAAGTGCTGTGTTATTTCTACCCGACAGGCTGGTTTTAAGTTATCAGTTATTTCTAGGCGAATACATGCCACGATGATCGAAGCTACCATGTAATGCAAAAGACAGTATAAAGATCAGTTTACACTTATAACACACTCCTAAATTCACAGAAAGAGAGCAAAACGTGATTGGTAAAGCAGAATGTAAGCAGCAGAATAAAGTGCATGCAATAACTGGATGTCTGTGAGTTGTGTGTATGTGACTGTACGTATGTGACTCACTGGATGTCTGAGAGGTGTGTGTATGTGACTGTGTATGTATGTGACTCACTGGATGTCTGTGAGGTGTGCGTATGTGACTGTGTATGTATGTGACTCACAGGATGTCTGTGAGGTGTGCGTATGTGACTGTGTATGTATGTGACTCACTGGATGTCTGTGAGGTGTTTACATGTTTGCGTGATTGATGTGCAATTGTCTGGCTCCTACATTTTATTGCTGGCTCCTAAAACTAAATTAAGTTTGTCAAGGCCTGGAATAAAGTTATCACAATTCTATACTGAGAATTTGTTAATCTAAACAAGCTGATGGAGCCTACTCTTTTATGCTGAAATATGCAAAAACTAGACTTATTTGAACATGTATAAAAATAGGAAATGATTTATGCAGCATGCTGCAACACGTGTTCAAAAACATTTATTTACTCAGAGGCCTTTGCTAACAGTTTCTATGTAGGGTGACCATGTGTCCCGGAATGCCAGGGACAGTCCTGAATTTGGAGGCTCTGTCCCAGGTCCCAGACACCCCCATTCCGGGACAATGTAGTGTAGAGCTGCATCTCTGTCAGGGGTGCTTTATTCCAATGGGCAAACTGGGCACTTGCCCAGGCCCCACTGGTTAAGGGGGACCCCGCTGGCCACGGCTGTCACTTTTTTCTCCACTGCATGCGGCTGTAAAAAATAAATAAATAAATCATGACAGTACGTCATATCCGGTGGCTGTGTTTCCCTCCTCCATGCAGGAGGGAAGATTGCACAGAGGAGATGACTGGGACACGGAGCAGCCAGGAGGTGAGTACTGGGGAAGGAGAGCGGTATTTAATGAGCACAAAAACACTGGCATATTAATGGCAAAAGAACACTGCCATATTATTGGGCAAATTGTCTGTGGCATATTAAATGAGAAAATAACACTGCCATGTTATTGGGCAAATTGGCTAGGACTTATTAATGGCAAAATAACACTGCCATATTATTGGGCAAATTGGCTGTGGCATATTAATGGTAAAATAACAATGGCATACTATTGGGCAAATTACACAAATACTGAAAAATGCACGTGCAGATATGTTTTTTCCCAGTCTCAATAGGGTTGCCACCTTTTCTTCAAAAAAATACCGGCCTTGGTACTGTCTCCATAGACTTAACATTGGCCTGATGCCAATTTTTTACCGGCCTGTCTGTAAAATACCGGCCAGGTGGCAACCCTAAGTCTCAAGCATAACTTTGATGCAATCCACTCGTACACGTCAGTAAGACAATAAGTGTCCCTGAATGGCAGTTTGGAAATGTGGTCACCCTGTCAGGCAAAAGAGACATAACAGCTGTCAAAGCCAGGCACCTGCCTGTCATGTTTCTATACCTTCCAAAGACAGAGGACATGGCCTTAGAGTTGCTGTGATGCATGAATTGTTGCAGTAAGAGACAGGCTATACTTTACACAGAGGGATGTGCTACCTAGAATCCTGCGAGGAGAGTGTGAAGGCCTTGCAGGAGCCATATGGAGGTGAAGTAACAGATCCAGAAAGGGGAAGGATAAAGAAGGTGAAAGGGCAATAACAGGAGGTAGGATGAGCTTGGGATCAGTGTGAATATACTCTTCATACAAATCTGGTCAGTATTAGTGATGTCTCTGTGAGCAGTAGAAGAGGTTCTCTAGCATTCATAGCTCCTGCTGGACTTGTTAGGGAGTTGCTTTATAGGAGTAATTTCCAGGCCCAAGTAACTGGGGGTCTTAGCAGGGGCGTACCTAGAGCATTTGGCACCCGGGGCGGACCCTGAGTGTGGCACCCCCCCCCCCACCACCATAATAAAAATGCAAGAAAACACCCACAATTTTTTCAATGTTTGAAAATTGTACAATTATAGATACCAGGAATAGTGTGCCAGTCAGATACCAGTAATATTGTGCCAGTCAGATACCAGTAATATTGTGCCACTCAGAGCCCAGTAAGTGCCAGTCAGAGCCCAGTAATAGTGTGCCACTCAGAGCCCAGTAATAGTGTGCCAGTCAAAGCCCAGTAATAGTGTGCCACTCAGAGCCCAGTAATAGTGTGCCACTCAGAGCCCAGTAATAGTGTGCCACTCAGAACCCAGTAATATTGTGCCAGTCAGATACCAGGAATATTGTGCCAGTCAGATACCAGGAATATTGTGCTAGTCAGAGCCCAGTAATATAGTGCCAGTCAGAGCCCAGTAATAGTGTGCCAGTCAGTGCCCAGTGATAGTGTGCAAGTCAGTGCCCAGGAATATTGTGCCACTCAGAGCCCAGTAATAGTGTGCCACTCAGAGCCCAGGAATATTGTGCCAGTCAGATGCCCAGTAATATTGTGCCAGTCAGTGCCCAGGAATATTATGCCAGTCAGATGCCAAGTAATTTTGTGCCAGTCAGTGCCCACGAATATTATGCCAGCCAGAAGCCCAGGAATATTATGCCAGTCATATGCCCAGGAATATTGGGCCAGTCAGATGCCCAGGAATATTGTGCCAGTCAGATGCCCAGGAATATTGTGCCAATCAGTGCCCAGTAATAGTGTGCCAGTCAGAGCCCAGTAATAGTGTGCCAGTCAGTGCCCAGTAATAGTGTGCCACTCAGTGCCCAGGAATATTGTAACAGTCATATGCCCAGGAATATTGTGCCAGTCAGATGCCAAGTAATATAGTGCCAGCCAGATGCCCAGTAATATTGTGCCGGCCAGATGCCAAGTAATATAGTGCCAGCCAGATGCCTGTAATATAGTGCCAGCCAGATGCCAAGTAATATAGTTCCAGCCAGATGCCTGTAATATAGTGCCAGCCAGATGCCAATATAGTGCCAGCCAGGTCAGTATTAGTGATGTCTCTGTGAGCAGTAGAAGAGGTTCTCTAGCATTCATAGCTCCTGCTGGACTTGTTAGGGAGTTGCTTTATAGGAGTAATTTCCAGGCCCAAGTAACTGGGGGTCTTAGCAGGGGCGTACCTAGAGCATTTGGCACCCGGGGCGGACCCTGAGTGTGGCACCCCCCCCCCCCATAATAAAAATGCAAGAAAACACCCACAATTTTTTCAATGTTTGAAAATTGTACAATTATAGATACCAGGAATAGTGTGCCAGTCAGATACCAGTAATATTGTGCCAGTCAGATACCAGTAATATTGTGCCACTCAGAGCCCAGTAATAGTGTGCCAGTCAGATGCCCAGGAATATTGTGCCAGTCAGATGCCCAGGAATATTGTGCCAGTCAGTGCCCAGTAATAGTGTGCCAGTCTGAGCCCAGTAATAGTGTGCCAGTCAGTGCCCAGTAATAGTGTGCCACTCAGTGCCCAGGAATATTGTAACAGTCATATGCCCAGGAATATTGTGCCAGTCAGATGCCAAGTAATATAGTGCCAGCCAGATGCCCAGTAATATTGTGCCGGCCAGATGCCAAGTAATATAGTGCCAGTCAGATGCCTGTAATATAGTGCCAGCCAGATGCCAAGTAATATAGTTCCAGCCAGATGCCTGTAATATAGTGCCAGCCAGATGCCAATATAGTGCCAGCCAGATGCCAAGTAATATAGTGCCAGCCAGATGCCAATATAGTGCCAGCCAGATGCCAAGTAATATGGTGCCAGCCAGATGCCTGTAATATAGTGCCAGCCAGATGCCTGTAATATAGTGCCAGCCAGATGCCAAGTAATATAGTGCCAGCCAGATGCCCAGTAATACAGTGCCAGCCAGATGCCAAGTAATATAGTGCCAGCCAGATGCCAAGTAATACAGTGCCAGCCAGAACCCAGTAATATTGTGCCAGCCAGAACCCAGTAATATAGTGCCAGCCAGATGCTTGTAATATTGTGCCAGCCAGATGCCAAGTAATACAGTGCCAGCCAGAACCCAGTAATACAGTGCCAGCCAGATGCCAAGTAATACAGTGCCAGCCAGATGCCAAGTAATACAGTGCCAGCCAGAATCCAGTAATACTGTGCCAGCCAGATGCCAAGTAATACAGTGCCAGCCAGAACCCAGTAATACAGTGCCAGCCAGATGCCAAGTAATACAGTGCCAGCCAGAACCCAGTAATACAGTGCCAGCCAGATGCCAAGTAATACAGTGCCAGCCAGATGCCAAGTAATACAGTGCCAGCCAGAACCCAGTAATACAGTGCCAGCCAGATGCCAAGTAATACAGTGCCAGCCAGAACCCAGTAATACAGTGCCAGCCAGATGCCAAGTAATACAGTGCCAGCCAGAACCCAGTTATACAGTGCCAGCCAGATGCCAAGTAATACAGTGCCAGCCAGATGCCAAGTAATACAGTGCCAGCCAGAACCCAGTAATACAGTGCCAGCCAGATGCCTGTAATACTGTGCCACTGCTCCCCCTCCCCCCATCATCACTTACCAAATCGCTGCTTCTCCCGGACGGACGACCCCTCCGTGCAGTCTTCTCTTCCCTCCTGCACGGAGGAGGGAAACACAGTCGCCGGATGTGACGTATCGTCACATCCGGTCGCTGTGATTTTTTTTTTTTTTTTTTTTTCCCACCCGGCGGTCGCATCCAGAGGATGCGGCCGCCTGAAAAAAAAAAAAAAAAAAAAAGGTAAGCAGCGCGGGGGTTGCCGGCAGCACCGGTGGCACCCCCCTAGTCAGTGGCACCCGGGGCGGGCCGCCCCCCCCTCGGGACGCCACTGGGTCTTAGTAATAATATATTTAACCTGCTAATATTATTGCCAACACTGTAATCAAGGAACAGCAGTATTTACTCAGTATTATAAGTGTGATAAGCACTTTGGACAGCAGGTGGCAGTGTAGCAAACATAACTTGCTGTTGTAGTATGTAATTCTGTATCTATTTATACACACATACACCTATTTGTAACTCACAGTAATGTGCACTGTGTATCCCCAGCAATAAAAAAAACCCTCACATTAAATGCACACACATCCCCACAGCCATATGCACACAGTCACACACACATTCACACATGCATACACAGACAAATACACAGTCAAACATACACAAATACACAGTCACACTTTCACTAGGGTTGCCAACTGGCCGATATTGGCCAATGTTAAGTCTATGGAGACAGTACCAAGGCCGGTATTTTTTTGAAGAAAAGGTGGCAACCCTAACTTCCACACACAGTGACACTTCCACACACACTCTCAAATACATACAGTCACACTTATACTAACACACACACAGTTAGACTTAACTAGTAACACTTCCACACAGAGAGTCACACTTCCACACACACAGAGTGTCACTTCCACCATACCTCCCAACTTTGCCCCTCTGGACACCGGGAGGTGTAGTCTGGGGAGGGGACGGGACACCTGGGGCGGAGTCTGGTGAGGGGTTGTCAGTGCTACCGCTCATGTGCGTAACACTGTCAGCCACTTTAGATCCTGGCATCTGAAGCCAGGATCGCTACTGTGCATGTGCACAATGCTGCGCACACAGGTGGGACAGCGGAGAATTCGAACAGGACCACGGGACTGTGGTCCTGAGTCCTGCTGCCCCACTGAGCTCTACCTCTGTCCCTTAAGCAGGAAAAAAAAATCTGAAAACTACCCCTCGTCTTATAATCGAGGTCTTCTTATAATCTGACCTCAAATTGAGGTCAGATTATAAGACATGGATCCAGGTCCCCAGCAGAGCTGCAGGGGACCTGGATCCCCCTCTCTAGCAGCAGGGGATGTCTGCGCGATGAGCGCAGACTCCCCTGCTTCCGCCCGGCACGACCGCCGGGGCTTCTGTGATGAAGCCGGGTACTTCCGCTTTCGTCACAGAAGTCCCGGCGAGCGTGCCGGGCGGCAGCAGGGGAGTCTGCGCTCGTCGCGCAGACATCCTCTGCTGCCCCGCTAGCCACCAGGGAGAATCGGGCAGCTTGGGGATTTCTGCACGATACGTGCAGATATCCTCCATGCTGCCCGACACGGCAGACTATTATGTCGGACCAGCTGTCCGTCATAATAGACTGCCGTGTCGGGCAGCATGGAGGATGTCTGCACGTATCGTGTAGACATCCCCCGGCTGCCCCCACTAGCCACCAGGGATCGAGTTAAAGGTGAGGGGGAGGGAGGGGGCCGAGAGACAAGGGGAGGGGGTGGGACAGAGAAACAAGGGGAGGGAGGGGGGCAGAGACAGAGTCAAGGGGAGGGAGGGGGTTAAGAGACAGAGATAAGGGGAGGGAAGGGGTTAAGAGACAGAGACAAGGGGAGTGAGGGGGTTAAGAGACAGAGACAAGGGGAGTGAGGGGGTTAAGAGACAGAGACAAGGGGAGGGAGGGGGTTAAGAGACAGAGACAAGGGGAGTGAGGGGGTTAAGAGACAGAGACAAGGGGAGTGAGGGGGTTAAGAGACAGACAAGGGGAGGGGGAGAGAGTCAACACTAAGGGGAGGAGAGAGAGAGAGAAAAATGGGGGCAAGGGAAAGAGAAAGGCAGCATTGGCACATAAAAAGAAATAAAAACTAGAAATACATTTTTTGATATCATAATTTTTTATTAAAAAAGCAATTTACATGTGAATATATACAAGTTGAACTTTTTTCCTATAGGGTAGTCTTATATTCAGGCTTTTAGTTTTTTTCCTAATGGAATATCCAAAGTTTGGGGGGTCGTCTTATAATCAGGGTCGTCTTATAATCGAGCAAATACGGTAGTATCAGTGTTTCATTTATAAAATTGTTTAACAGATTATAGAATTTATCAGAATTGTTTACAAAGTGTATGATATCAGATACACAACTTAATAATAATAAAAAATAAAAACTCAAATAAATAAAATAGAGTTTTGTAATTACTTAAAGGGACACTCAAACTAAGAAATGAAAAGATTTTAATTTATTTATTTTGCTTGTTTACCTTTTCTCTGCAGGGAGGGAGATTGGATCAGCTGCTTCTCCTGAGACTGACACCCTGTGCTCCAAAAATGCCACAACGTGGAGTGACGGAGCTTTCTCCTCTTGCGTTGCACACTTTGATGGCGTGGCTCACAGGTGCTGCTACCGTTGCCAGTCTCAAGCTGGCCACATTTCTCTGGCCGGCCGGCTGGCAGCATTTGGCCCACGGGCTGCATGTTGGTCGCCTGTGCTCTTTGACAATGTCTTATTGTATTTTATTTTATATCTAGTTAGTTCAGTATGGTAACCAACGCACACTGAAAACTAGACATGTGCAAAACTAAAATTTTCGTTTAGTTTTCGTCCATTTGAACGAAAATTTTATTTATTTCATCTAAAACGAATTTCGTTCATTACTGCATTCGTTTTCGGACGAAATTCGTTCATTATTTTAGTTTCGTTTAGTTGTATTCGTTCGTTTTTATAGAATACGTGTAATACTATTGGCTTTCTATAATCTGAACGAGAGCCCCATTCATAAGAAATTCTTATGAATGGGGCTCTCGTTCGGTTCATAGAAAGGCAATAGTACTACATGTTTTCTATAAGCCGAAAGTCTATAAACCGAACGTTCGGTTTATAGACTTTCGGCTTATGGAATACATGTAATCCTATTGCTATTCTATAAACCGAACGTTCGGTTTATAGAATAGCAATAGGATTACATGTATTACATCAGCCGACAGCCTATAAACCGAACGTTCGGTTTATAGAATAGCAATAGGATTACATGTATTCATTCCATAAGCCAAAAGTCTATAAACCGAACGTTCGGTTTATAGACTTTCGGCTTATAGAAAACATGTAGTACTATTGCCTTTTTATGAACCGAACGAGAGCCCCATTCATAAGAATTTTGTTCGGTTTATAGGTTGTCGGCATTTCACTACACGGAGACAGAGTCTCCATTCATTATGAATGGAGACTTTGTCTCCGTGTACTTACATTAGCCGACAGCCTATAAACCGAACGTTCGGTTTATAGACTGTCGGCATTTCACTACACGGAGACAGAGTCTCCATTCATTATGAATGGAGACTTTGTCTCCGTGTAGTGAAATGCCGACTGCCTATAAACCGAACGTTCGGTTTATAGGCTGTCGGCTAATGTAATACATGTAATCCTATTGCTATTCTATAAACCGAACTTTCGGTTTATAGAATGCCAATAGACTTACATGCATTCCATAAACCGAAAGTCGTTCGGTTTATGGAATGTAAGTGTACTATGCTATTGTATTCTATAAACCGACTCTATTTCGGCTTATAGAATGCAATAGTACTACGAATGGATGAAGGAACGAATGATTTTCGTTTATTAACCATTCGTTCATTCGGCTTTCGTTAGCTTAGCATTTTCGTTATTCGTTTTTCGGACGAATGGACGAAAATGCTATTTTCGGACGAAAATGCATTCGTCCGAAAACGAATGCACATGTCTACTGAAAACCATCTATAACTATAAGCTTCCACGTGTATCACTTTAACACATAAGAAGGGAGGAGCTACACATAAATAATGGCTAGCAGTTTAGATATGAAGTTTATAGTGTTAACATTGAATAATGCATATGGAAATGTTATCTGAAAGATGACTTGGATACAAATAGGCCTGCTAATAACCATCAGACTGGGGCACAAATACAGGTAAGCCAAAATAATTTCAAGCAGCAATTAGAAATGGAAACTGCATGGGTGTTCCAATAATTTGTATTACATCATAAATTGAATAAGATGGGGCTAGAAAGAAGCCAGGAAAATGCATAAGCATGAATTTGATAAAAGCTGCATCATGCAGTTTTAGTACTGTGTAGGTGATTATACAGTATTATACAGTGTTTTCCTAAACCCCTTTATTATAACTTGTTTTTTTGTGGTCAAATTAAATGTAATTTTCTTTGGTTAAAAGTTTTTATTAAACAGGCAATGTGGAGGAATTCAAGGTTGTTGGGTAAAATATAAATTTTCCTAATTGGGAGCTGGTGGGATAGCGTTACACCGTCTCACTTGGTGCCTAGAGATTTCTTAGATTGTTTATTTGTGCTTTCACAGGGTCATAGATTCTGTGCTCAGCATGTTTTGAATGTCTAGTATCACTGAGGGCTGTGGAAAAACATGCAATTGTTAGGCAGGGCAATTAGGGTTACCACCAGTGGCGGAACTATCATTATCGCAGGGGTCGCAGCTGCGACCGGGCTCGTCACACCTGGGGCTCGGCTGCCCTGTCGACCCCTGCGTTAATGATAGATAAAAATCTGTACTATGCGATCTGAACTGATCGCATAGTACAGGCCCTCCGGAGAGAGAGATGCGGCCCGTGTGACATTGTCACCGGTAGCTGCACCTCTGCTGGTCTCGCGCAAGGGGGTTAAAGCTCCGCCCCCTCTATGCGAGCCTCCTAGAGCACCGGATGTCCGTGACATCCTGGCGCTCAGAAGATACTATGTAAGTATGTAAGTGTAAGTCTAAATGTGTGTATATGTAAGTGTAAGTCTGACTGTGTGTATATGTAAGTGTAAGTCTGACTGTGTGTGTATGTAAGTCTTAAGTCTAACTGTATGTAAGTGTAAATCTGACTGTGTGTATATATGTATGTATGTAACCGTAATATAACAAATATGATATAAAACTATATATATATATATATATATATATATATATATATATATATAGCTGGTTTTATAGAATATTTGTTATATAAATATTTTAAAACCAGCCATAAATGTTATACACATATTAAATAATATGGTTCCTTTATATGGATCAGGTTTATGTAATATTTATATAATATATATGGCTGGTTTTATAATATTTATATATCAAATATATATTTTGTTCGGGGGCCCCAGGGCAATTTTTGAACCGGGGCCTGGTGGTTTCTAGTTACACCTCTGGTTACCACATAGCTGTTTTATAATGCATACTTTATAGGTGCATAGGCTTAAAGCAAAATCTACAGACTGATCTACATGCCACTGTTTAGCAAGGGTAGGCACAAACATTGGACATTTACAGGGGTCTATGTTGGACAATATAATGGTGTTCTATGGACCTTCACAAACCTTGTACAGACACATTGTCCATCCCTGCTGTTTACAGCCTTGGAATTTGCATTTGTCCATACACTCCCCTGAAAAAAGAGGCTAGGTGGTCATCCTAAGTGCAATACCTGAGTATGTGTCGATCCCTGATGTAGAGTATTCGGGCAGATCTGAATGACATTTTTGTGAAGATGACAGCGCCCAGCATGTTCCAATATTTACATGTAAATGTGCTTATTATGGTGTTTTGCACTTAAAGAAACCAAACTTTCCTTTACATAGGGAGAGGTGGTGAATTTTAAATTCCTGACCTTCATGAGCAACATATGTGCTGACAAGGGACACATTTAGAGGGTGGCTTTTTCATGTATTATGAAATGTCACTTTTTCCATCTAGCATTGTACCCAACCATTATCCATAGGTGTAGTGAAGCTGGACAGTGCAATACAGTTGTCTACCATGTCATAAGCAGGTACAGCGGAAACTCCTACATTGTAAACTAAGAATATGTGAAATGAATGGGGAGGCCTGTAATGAAGAAGGCCTGTCCTTTAATCCGCGTGATATAGGTGCAAAAAAAGGAAATTAATCCAGCACACAGTGCATGGACATTTGAATGATCAGTATTAAAATGCCCATATGGTGACACACAATACACAATAGATAATAATCATTGACAATTTGTGCATAATATATATGCAAAAAATGTATTAAATAGTATACGATAATATTGGTGAAAATGTAACAGATACCAATATATATTTCATATATTTTTTCATGTATATGTGACATTTTCACCAATATTATCATGTACTATATAATATTTTTTTATCCTCATACTAGCTGCATTATATTTTCCACTTGTGCATCTGTATCAGAAGCACAAGTTAAAAAAAAGTATTTCAGAAGATAAGACATATAATATATATTCAATTTCACAGGAGACCATACAACCTAAGGAAAGATCTTGCTAAATATATTTCTACAGATAGTATAGTAGTATATAGTATCAGCCAAATTACATATTCTTTAAAACTAAGCTGAGGTATTCACAGCAGAAAATGCCAGTCCTTCTATGGACTTTGCTACAAGTGCTTCAGATAACCATATTCTCATGAGTACATGAGAGGACAAGTGAGGATGGAAAACAGGGTGGAAAAACATCAGCATACGTATGAAAATAAATGTACAAGTTGTGTCAGAACTATGGAATTAGATTTTATGATGCCAGTCTGCAGCAATGGATGGTTGTGATTATCAGAGTACATATGTTCTGGTGAAAATTCCTATGACAAGCATGGCAACTTGTGATATCCATTTATAAGAAGTCAGTGACTAATCCTGCATCCCTTCTCTGAAAGGAATGGATAGTTGTACAGGTCTAAACAGAAGAATGTGTTAAGTTAAATGTTCAGTCATTCTGTGCCGTAGAGTCGTTTGACAGCAAGAACAAATTTAAATATGGCCTCATCCTTCATCTTTATTTTAATATTTTCCTTTTTTTAACATGATTCAACATATTTGAAGGTGACTGTCATATTCCTTCTATTTTTTTTTTCATTCACAAAGGTGTTCTGCCAAGCTTTAAAGTTCCATAACTTGTTCAAAGGTTTGATTTGAATTAAAACCTACTGGTTTAAAGGGCCAGCTGAAGTTATTTTACCTGAAGCTCAGCAAATTTGTTTTTACAGCTTTTTTTTACTTAAGACAGGGTGGCACAATCTTGCTGGTTACACTGTCGCGGTGAAACGGCCGCGTTGCCTTTCACCACTGACAGCTCAGAGCTCCAACTGTCATTGGAGAAACGGCTGAGATGAACTGTCCTAGATATCTTGGGGATACCACCATCAAAACATACATGTGGCATTACATAAGTGATAGGTCTCACTTCCTGGTCACTCTATTGACCCAGTGCCCATAATTTGTCAAGCCTTGAACTAATGAATTTTGTACTTCTTGACATACCTATTTCAATGATTTGGACATCTTTTTCTGGATGTAATAAAAATGTTCCTTGAATTGCTTTTATTGCTATACACCACTTTTTTTTTATAGCTAATGTATTGCCCCTTTCTCTCTCTCTATATATATATAGCTGGGCTCAAAAGTTTGCATACCATGGCAGAAATTGTGAAATTTTAGCATTGATTTTGAAAATATGACTGATCATGCCAAAAAAAATTTATTTTATTGAAGCCTTTTATTATCACATAGTTGTTTGGCTTTTTTTTTTTAAATCATAATGATAAATGAAATCACCCAAATGGCACTGATCAAAAGTTTACATACCCATGAATGTTTGGCCTTGTTACAGACACTCAAGGTGACAGCAATTAAAAGGTTAATTTCCCACACCTGTGGCTTTTTACATTGCAATTAGTGTCTGTGTATAAATAGTCAATGAGTTTGTTAACTCTCACATGGATGCATAGAGCAGGCTAGATACTGAGCCAAGGGGAGCAGAAAAGAGCTGTCAAAAGAACTGCGTAACAAGGTAATGGAACTTTATAAAGATGGAAAATTATATAAAAAGATATCCAAAGGCTTAACAATGCCAGTCAGTACTGTTCAATCACTTGTTAAGAAGTGGAAAATTCAGGGATCTCTTGATACCGAGCCAAGGTTAGGTAGACCAAGAAAGATTTCATCCACAACTGCCAAAATAATTGGGATACAAACAGTAGTGTATCTTCCACAAGGTACTCGTCTAGGGCGGCACCTTGCCAGAGGGCATCACTTTGCCAGCGGGTGTTAAAGCACACTTCTGGTGCTTCAAACATTTTAACTCCCTCCCCCACTGTTCAGCAAGCTTTAGCTCCTTCCAATTATTCAGGGTGATGGGCGCATGTAATGGACGTGGTGGGGTTGTGTAATGAGGGTGATGGTGGCATGTAATGGGGGTGATGGGGCATTTAGTGTGTATGCAATGTGGGTGATGGGGGCATGTAATGGGGTGATTGGGCATTTAACCCATTCCCATTGGTTGGTGCTTTGGTCTTTAACGATCGGAGCCAGGAAAACACAATCAGGGACCTGATCAGGGTCTCTATAGACCCTGTCGGTCCCTGCCAGCATCTTGCAATACCCCGTACGTCACGGAGGCGTGCCCGAGGCCGGAAGTTCGGGCACGCAGGGATGCCTGTTTGAGCGTTCGCTACATTTCCTAGTCAGACTGAGGCCTTATCTGACACCGGGGATCCTGCTGCAAGTCCCTGCAGTGGGATCCCCAGTACAGCTCATCGCGGTCTATGCCGTCCTACAGGATTTGAGCGTCAGCTACATTTTCTGTGTCAGAGTAGCCTCACCTGACAGTGGGGACCCCGCTGCAAGTCAATGATGATTGTGCTATTCTGTTATAAGCTAAAGTTGAATATGAATCCAATAAAAATAAAAATGTATTTTGCCAGCTCACTCATGTTTTAACTAAAAATGGTACATATATTACCAATTATCCAAGGGTATGCAAACTTTTGAGCACAACTGTGTGTGTGTGTATATATATATATACATATATATATATATATATATATATATATATATATATATATATATATATATATATATATATATACATATACCAATCATCCATAACATTATGACCACCTGTCTAAAATTGTGTAGGTCCCCACCAAAAAAGCCCTGACACATCAAGGCATGGACTCCACTAGACCTCTAAATGTGTGCTGAGGTATCTAGCTCCAAGATGTTAGCAACAAATCCTTTCCTGTAAAAGGCGGGGCAGGGCTTCCATTGGATCGGACTTGTTTGTCCAGCACATGCCACAGATGGCCATTGGGTTGAAATCTGGGGAATTACTCATTGTTGTGTTCCTCAAACCATTCCTGAACCATTTTTGCTTTGTGGAAGAGCTCATTATCATCTTTATAGAGGCCAACACCATCAGGGAGTACTGTTTCCATGAAAGAGTGTATATGGTCTGCAACAATGCTTAGGTAGGTGGTACGTGTCAAAGTAACATCCACATGAAGGGCAGGACACAAGGTTTCCCTCAGAGCATCACACTGCCTCCCCCGGCTTGCCATCTGTCAATGGTCATAATGTTATGGCTGATTGGTGTGTGTGTATATATATATATATATATATATATATATATATATATATATATATGTTTGATTTTTTGCTGCTGGAATATTGGAACATCTTGTTTTTTTATATTGTTAGTTAGGACTTGGTATAACAAGTAAACATTACATGTCGCATCACTGAGGCAATGTGAGTGATGGGCAGGAACTCTTGTTTTCTCCTTATTAGCATGTGGTTTTAAACCAGTTGTGTCTATTTTAATATCCTCATTTTCTGATGTTTCTATGGAGAACAAAAAGTGACCATTGTGCCCTCTTTGGCCCCACAAATATAAATGTATCATTTTTCCTTGTGCGTGCACAAAATATTGGTGGAAAGGAGAGGAGATGATTCTGACATGGTCAATTTATCTATGGTTTTTAGATAAAAACGTTCTCACATCCTTATTTATGATCTTCCTCATTGTCCAGCATTTTAGTGATCTTCGCTAAGAAAACCCTCTCAGCTTGCTTGTGAGTTGGATGGGTGTGGCAGCAGTGCTTATAACAGACTGGAAGCTGATAATCAGCTGTGGGACAACCTTAAAAATATATTTTTCTTAAATGCCTATATTAATGGGTTCACCTAATGCTTACCTTCTAGTCTTGGTTCAATATGCTGAAATAAACAACTTACCTATTAATCTTCAGCAGGTTATGTGCTACCTCTTCTACTTCAAACTGACATTTTGTCTAACTAAGTCATAAGTCCTCTGAATCTCTGGCACACCCCCTGTTAAAATGGGGCCAAGTTTAAATGGGATATTTTAGTGCAAGCTGGCACCCAAGTGAGGTTCCTAGGCTTGGCTATTTTTGGCATTTCTTCTGTGTATGAGCCTGGCTTTCCTTTGACTACCTGATTTGTGCTTTGACCTTGGCTTCCTCTGATGACCCATTTTGTCTGGCATAGTCTCACTACCTGCTCAGTGTACTGACTTCGACTATGCCTCACTATTCCATCAGCTACTTTCTGAGTATTTTAGAACATCAGCTGCTGCCGTCTTTAACTACTAGCTCTGTGTGCCTGTTTCCAGCCTGCTGCAGTATTTTAAGGTATGCTACTTTTCTGACCATACTCTCTAGAGAAGAGCTGATGGTTTGTGCCTTTTATTGTGGCAAGAAGGGTCACATTGTTAGATCTTGCCCTAAGAAGACAGAAAACTCCCCACACCTAGGTCCAGAAAGGGAGCTGCACCTGGGTGATCTCTCAAGCAAAATATAAAACTGATTGGTCCCAGTGACTATTGAATTGAATTAAATGTCTCTATCTTCCTATGTCATGATAGATTATGGCTGGTGGTCTTATATTGATCTTAAGTTTGACAAGAAAAACGCTAAATCACTTGCATCTATTTTCTCTTCCATAGTCATAGAAGTCATTGATGCTTCTATTACTCAGAAGACCAGTCTTCTCCTTCTCTGTGTGGGTCTTCTCTATCAGGAATATTTTCCCTTTAATGCTATCAACTCACCTAGCTGTGGCATCATTTTGGGTCTACCATGGTTGTGATTCCTGTTCCTGTTGACTATGGAATAATACTAATAGAATCAAAGAAAAATTGGAAAGAAATTTAATATGTAACGCCACCTCTCCTACGTTGACTAGATTCTTCATTTCCAAAATGTATGGAGGTTTGAGGCCATGTATTGATTACAAGGGTCTTAACCAAATCACGGGTTAAAGAACTCAGAAGAGCATACAATCTGATCCGAATAAACAAGGGGACGAGTGGAAGACAGCATTTAATATTTGCATTGCCCACAAATACATGTAATGCCATATGGCCTGTGCAAAGTCCCTGTTTTTCAAGAATTTGTCAATTTCTTATGCCTCAGAAAGTAGGTGTGGGTTCAGTCCTTTCCCAGAAGAAAGACTATAATGGGAAGTTACATCACTTTTTCTCCAAGCATTTTTGTTCTACTGAATTATGATGTAGATAATCAAGAATTATTGGCCCTACTGGAGTGGCATCATCTGATGGAAGGGGACAGAAACCCAATAACTATACTTATGTACAATAAGTACTGAAATATCTCAGCAGTGCCGAGAGGTTGAACCCCAGACAAGCTATATGGTCTTTATTCATGTCTAGATCAGATTTCATCATATCCTACCTCGCTGGTTAAAATGTTTTTAACCTGATGCATTGTTTGGACAATTCATTATTGACACCAATGAAACTGCCAGCCCTGAAGTTAATTTTTCTCCATCCAGGATAGTTGCTCACATTTCCACCAGTTTTTCATCTCCCCTATTTTATACCATTCTAGCATATTTATCACCAGCACCGGTCCACAGTAAATGGCATTCCTATATCCTGTTTATTCCCATCTCTGAAAAACGTAAGGTGCTGAAATGGGCTAATTCATCTTGAACTGCAGGGCATCCTAGTTCTCAGCATATCTTGAAACATATCGTATGTTTTGGTGGCCCGAAAAAGTTGGATTCTGGCTGCTTGTGTGCCTTATGCAGTCAGTAAATCCTCCCATTCCAGGCCAACAAACCTTCTACAGTCCATTCTTGTTCCCAGTGGTCGCATCAGGCGATGGATTTTATTGTTAATCTCCCCCAATATGATGGCAATACTATCATCTATGTAGTAATGGTTAGGTTTGCAACAATGGCTCATCTTATTCCCCTGCCTAAACTACCGTTTGCCTATATTTATTAAAGAAATTATTTGTCTTCATGGTGTTCCTGCACAATTTGTGCCAAACTGAAAATGTAAGTTTAATGCCCTTTTTTGGAAACCATTTTGTTCTGTGGTTGGACTTTAGTTGGCTTTCTCCTCTGCATACAATCCTCAAACCAACAGTATTACAGAAAGAGCAAATCAGTCTATAGAGCAATACCTCTGGCATTTTGTAGATCAACATCAGATGGATTAGACTCTGCTTTTTCCCTGTGATAAATTCACAAGAAAAAATGTTGTTTATGAATCCTCTAAGGTGTCCACCTTTTACAGCAATTACGGATTCCATCCCTCAGCAATGCCTTCTTCCATTCCTGAAACTGTAGTTTCAGCAGTTGATAATTACACCTCTCAATTAACTTGCCTTTGTCCTCTGTGAAGCAGTCTCATGCTGTGGACCTCTATGTCAGGCAGGCTTACCGCCAGCGCCATATGGCTCCCTATTCTACAAAGAACATAAAGCTCAAATTCCCATCCATGAAGCTAGCTCCTTGTTTCCTTGGACCATTGAAGATATTACGTTGCATCAACCTTGTGGCCTATGGATTGCTTCTTCAGATCTCTTCAGATTCCACAGTAATGTATGTCTCTCTCCCTGTAACAAATGTACTATTAAACCCCAAGATATGCTGTTTTATTCTCATTTGGAGTATAAGTATGTTGATTCCAGAAAAGGTTAAAAATGAATGTCCAGCATCTGGTCCATTGGAAGGGTTATGGTGCCAAAATGCGCTCCTGCATCTCATGCTCTGATTTTGATGATCCTGCACTGCTTTCTAAGTTTCACTAAAACTTTACTGGTAAAACTGGTGTTTTGTGTTATTTGCCCGGCCCTTGAGGAGGTGGTAATATTAGAGTTTTGAGACCCGCTCAACGCCGCTAGCCGGAGCAGGGTCTACTCTCCTGGCTTCCGCACTCGATAGACATTAGACATGTGCAAAACTAAAATTTTCGTTTCGTTTTCGTCCATTCGGACGAAAATGTTATTTATTTCGTCTAAAACGAATTTCGTTCATTAGTGCATTCGTTTCAGACGAAATTCGTTCATTATTTTCGTTTCGTTAATTTTTTTCGTTCGTTTTATAGAATACAATGTAATACTATTGGCTTTCTATAAACCGAACGAGAGCCCCATTCATAAGAAATTCTTATGAATGGGGCTCTCGTTCGGTTCATAGAAAGGCAATAGTATTAATTGTATTCTATAAGCCGAAAGTCTATAAACCGAACAACTTTCGGTTTATAGACTTTCGGCTTATGGAATACATGTAATCCTATTGCTATTCTATAAACCGAACGACTTTCGGTTTATAGAATAGCCATAGGTTTACATGTATTACATAAGCCGAAAGTCTATAAACCGAAAGTCGTTCGGTTTATAGGCTGTCGGCATTTAACTAATAAGAGACAGAGTCTCCATTCATAAAATTATGAATGGAGACTTTGTCTCCGTGTAGTAAAATGCCGACAGCCTATAAACCGAATGTTCGGTTTATAGGCTGTGGGCATTTTACTACACGGAGACAAAGTCTCCATTCATAATTTTATGAATGGAGACTCTGTCTCCGTGTAGTAAAATGCCGACAGCCTATAAACCGAACGTTCGGTTTATAGGCTGTCGGCTTATGGAATACATGTATTCCTATTGCTATTCTATAAACCGAACGACTTTCGGTTTATAGAATAGCCATAGGTTTACATGTATTACATAAGCCGAAAGTCTATAAACCGAAAGTCGTTCGGTTTATAGGCTGTCGGCATTTAACTAATAAGAGACAGAGTCTCCATTCATAAAATTATGAATGGAGACTTTGTCTCCGTGTAGTAAAATGCCGACAGCCTATAAACCGAACGTTCGGTTTATAGGCTGTCGGCTTTTAACTATACGTTTGTCTCCATTCATAAATTTATGAATGGAGACTCTGTCTCCGTATAGTTAAATGCTATTGTATTCTATAAACCGACTCTATTTCGGCTTATAGAATGCAATAGTACTACGAATGGACGAATGAACGAATGATTTTCCTTTATTAACCATTCGTTCATTCGGCTTTAGTTAGCTTAGCATTTTCGTTCTTCGTTTTTCGGGCGAATGGACGAAAATGCAATTTTCGGACGAAAATGCATTCGTCCGAAAACGAATGCACATGTCTAGTATATATTCACATGTAAATTGCTTTTTAAATAAAAAATTATGATATAAAAAAATCTTGTTTTTATTTCCTTTTATGTGACAATGCTGCCTCTCTCTTTCCCTTGCCCCCAGATTTGTCGCTCTCCCCCCCTTAGTGTTGTCTCTCTCTCACCCTCCCTTTGGCTCCCCCCTCGCTCCCCTTGTGTCTGTCTCTTCCCCCCTTCCCTCCCCTTGTTTCTCTCTGCCCCCCCCCTTGTTATTCTGTCCCCCCCTCACCTGTTTCTTGCTCCCTGGTGGCTAGTGGGGGCAGCCGGGGGATGTATGCACTATACATAATAGACGGAAGTGTCGGGCAGCATGGAGGTTGTCTGCACGATTCGTGCAGACATCCCCCAGCTGCCCGATTCTCCCTGGTGGCTAGCGAGGGAGCGGAGGATGTCTGCGCGATGAGCGAGACCTCCCCTGCTGCCCCCGGAACGACAGCCAGGACTTTTATGAGGAAGCCGGAAGTACCCAGCTTCATCATAGAAGTCCCGGCGGTCATGCCGGGCGGCAGCAGGAGAGGTCTCGCTCATCGCGCAGACATCCTCCGCTCCCTCGCTAGCCACCAGGGAGAATCGGGCAGCTGGGGGATGTCTGCACGAATCGTGCAGACAACCTCCATGCTGCCCGACACTTCCGTCTATTATGTATAGTGCATACATCCCCCGGCTGCCCCCACTAGCCACCAGGGAGCAAGAAACAGGTGAGGGGGGGACAGAATAACAAGGGGGGGGCAGAGAGAAACAAGGGGAGGGAAGGGGGGAAGAGACAGACACAAGGGGAGCGAGGGGGGAGCCAAAGGGAGGGTGAGAGAGAGACAACACTAAGGGGGGGAGAGCGACAAATCTGGGGGCAAGGGAAAGAGAGAGGCAGCATTGTCACATAAAAGGAAATAAAAACAAGATTTTTTTATATCATAATTTTTTATTTAAAAAGCAATTTACATGTGAATATACTCTAGACATGTGCATTCGTTTTCGGACGAATGCATTTTCGTCCGAAAATTGCATTTTCGTCCATTCGCCCGAAAAACGAAGAACGAAAATGCTAAGCTAACTAAAGCCGGATGAACGAATAGTTAATAAAGGAAAATCATTCGTTCATTCGTCCATTCGTAGTACTATTGCATTCTATAACCCAGGGCTCCATGCCGGCCACCAGAAAACGTGGCACATGCTGGATGTTCAACGACAGCCAGTGCAAATGGGGTACCTCTTGCACGTTCCGGCACGAGCGCTCAGTCTGCGGAGGCTCCCACAGCGCATCCTGCTGTTTCAGGCGCAGCAAGTCAGGCCTGGGCCGCATCTCCTGGCAGAACTTGAAGTCTGTGCTTCAATTTCCGGAGGTAGTGAGGGACAAGCTTAAAAAGGAGCTGGAGGCGGGCAGGATGGCCGGCCCGTTTCCTGAACCACCGATGGAGAATTTACAGATTTCTCCTTTGGGGGTGGTCCCCAAGATGGAACCCGGGAAATTCCGTCTGATCCATCATTTATCCTATCCTAAGGGAGGGATGCTTTGCTCCGTATCATACACATCATTCGACAAAGCAGTGGACTTGGTCCGCGAGGCAGGTGCCGGGCGCTGATGGCAAAAGCCGACATTGAGTAGGCTTTCCGGCTCCTTCCCATCCACCCAGATTTTCACCACCTTCTGGGTTGCTGGTTTGAACAGGGTTTTGTTTGCCTATGGGTTGTTCGGTTTCTTGCGCCTATTTTGGGAAATTTAGCACATTTCTTGAATGGGTGGTTAAGAAAGTTGCAAAAAATCGTTCAATGGTGCACTATTTGGACGATTTCTTGTGTGTTGGCCCGAAGGGCTCTCGTTCCTTGCTTGGTTCTGCTGCACTCTCTAGAACAGGTTGCGCGTAGTTTTGGCGTCCCCTTGGCTGCTGATAAGACTGGGGGTCCTGCGACTTGCCTTGGCTGCCTTGGTAGCGTAGGCTTTGTCGCATACTTTGGGGGTAAGTTGTGCGCGGAGGAATGGCCGGCGGCATGGGCAGGTAGCAAACTCCTAAAAAACCTGGCATTTCTGGAGCTGTTTCCCTCGCTAGTGGCCCTAACGTTGTGGGGGGGGGGTGCATTCAGTAAACAACCTGTCAGCAGCCTTTGCCCCCGTGGTGCAGCTTTTGCGGCATTTTGTGCTGCTTTGCATGGAATTGAACATCTCGTTCCGTGCAAAGCATGTACCGGGGCACTTAAACGTTATAGTGGATGCTCTCGATTCCAGTGGGAGCGGTTTCGAGCAGAGGCTTCGGGAACGGACAGGACGGGGCAGGATTGTACGTTGGTGCTGTGGAAGATCGGGATGGACTGCTTGCGGGATGGGTAAAGAAGTCTCCTGCTCCTTCCACGTGGTCCGCGTACACATGGGTCTGGCGGGACTGGGAAGCACTGGTGGGTAGCGGGGGTGGGCCCCTCTCTGAGGCGTCGCAGCTCGATGTGTTGCTTTGGTTTTTAGTGCAGCTTTCGTCTGGCGGAGCGTCCCCTTCCAAATTAGACAAGGCAGTGGCGGTATTGTCCTTTCTGTTTAAATTGCGAGGGGGGGTAGACGTTTGCAAACATTTTTTGGTCAGGCAAGCGCTGAAGGGCTTCTGGAAGGGTAAACCACAAGCTGACGTTAGGCGCCCGGTGTCGATTGCTTTGCTGCGTAAGATGGTGGGGGAGCTGCGGGTCATTTGCGTATCTGACTATGAGTATCTGTTGTTCAGCGCAGCGTTTTCCCTGGCTTTTTTCAGAGCATTCCGTATATCGGAGTTAGTTAGTCCTTCCAGGGCCCGGTTGGGCGGCATCTGGGCAGTGGATGTTGTGTGCGAGCCAGGGAAGCTGTTGGTTTGGCTCAGGTCCTCCAAAACGGATACAGCTAAGCGGGGCCGGATGGTTGAACTGTTTCAGGTACCTAGTGAACGGGTGTGCCCGGTACGTCGCATCAGGGAGTTTTTGGCAGTACATGCGCAGGGGTCTCAGTCCCTCCTGGTCCACGCAGACTCCTCTGGTTTGTCTTGGTTTCAGTTCCTCAGGGTGATGAGGATGGCGTTAAGTAGCCTGGGGGTGCCAGCTCACGAATTCGACATACTCCTTATTCATGCCGGGGGGGGGGGGGGGTTAGTTGGTGAAGGTCATGCAGCGGGATGTTTCCACTTGCTTGATCTTCTACCTGGTATCAGGATCATATGGTCTGAGATGGTTCCCCGGTCGGTTTGGAGGCACGCCAGGGTTCCAGCGGCCATGAACCGTTGCCGGGGACAAGTGAACAAGCTGATGTTATGCTAAAACATGGCAGGGTGGTGGTGTGGCATTTCGATTTAGAGGGTAAGATTGGAGGTTTGTTCAGGGCCTGACGGGGTACATCCAAACGAGCTAGGGTTGGATTTATTCAACCAAGCGCTGCAAGGGGGGGATCGAGAAGGCCACAGTTCGGTTTGGGGGGGAGCCCATCCGGGATGATGGGCTTGTGGCGGAAGCTTGCAGAGTATCCAGGAGGGTTAATGTAAGAATGGATTGGGGAGAGTCAATCGGGACTCTGGTGGGAGGTTCAAGGGGAAAGTGGTACCTCGAACCTCAGGTATTGGGGGCATTGGTATATGCCCAGAACATGGAGTACTGGATACTCGGGCAAGCTTGGTCGTTTTTTTCGGTTATATGGAATGTTATGTTTAGTCATTGTATTATAAAGGATATATATTTGTGTGGAATGTATATATATATTCTAATGCAATGACTATTTAAATAAAGTGCTTTGCCTGTTATTTTACCCCACAGTCTGGTTTTAAGTTCAGTTATTTGTAGCAAATACATATCCCCAATGATAGACACTACCATGTCATGCTGCAGTTCCCATTTTAAGGAATGCTACCTTTCCAGTTTAATATTGCACTATTTACTGTAGAAGCTTGTTTACTTACTTTTGGATCATCCAGGTGCCTGGTGAGCAAAGCTCAACCATAGGGGTGAAAAACTCCTACTAAATTTATTAGAAAACTTCCACTCCTCCTCGGTGTGGAAAATAAAGGCTGAGGTCCTCTCATTAAAATATAACTTTTAATTGGAAAAGGAAAAAGGCAACATACAAAAAGGTCCAGCAACTGGTGTGGGATTCCCTGGTCCAGGCCTAAACATGACAGTGTTCCAGTTTTTAACTTTATTAGCAATGGTACATTTCCTTTCTAACTTGAAGAAGTCCTGACTTACTTATTTTGCATTATGCCAGACTGGTTTTAGTCTACTCTTATTTACCTCAGAGCTTCCTGATCTGTCCATGTAGAGAAGGTGTTACTCTCATAAATTCATTTTCTCATTTTCTATTGCTACTCAATTAGGGTTGCCACCTTTTCTTCAAAAAAATACCGGCCTTGGTGTGGTCTCCATAGACTTAACATTGGGCTGATGCCAATTTTTTACCGGCCTGCCGGCAAAATACTGGCCAGGTGGCAACCCTATACTCAATTATGAATTCCAGAGCAACACAGCCTTAGTAAATCGACCTTACATCTTTGCATTTCCAATCTCTTTTAATCTCTTAAGTTTGAGACATCCTTTGGTTCTCATGCCTCACTACTACTCTTGTTTCTCACACACCCTCTCTTACTATGTCTTTTTTTTCTCCTTGTCTCAATTTCGCTGGGGGCAGAATGTTCTGAGTAAACCCACCACAAAAGGAATCAGAACAGAGATTAGACAGCTGGGTGCAACCTTATGTATCGGTCATACTCAGTGCTTCCTGGTATCACACCCTACCCTCCTAAACTGCTGTCAATGTCAATTTTGTTTCAACCAATGGAGACCTCTTTTGCAGCTAGGTTTTTAAAATGCAGTTTTCTGATGAATCAAACACTTCTTACTTTGCCTACCTCCCTTAAAGAAAACTGCTTGTTCCACTCCTTGTTAACAAGCTGCCAAAGCTACAAATCGGGCTCTCCACCCAGTTCCACATGGCACTGCACATGTTAATGTTTAATGCCAAAGGTGAGGATCACACACTGAGTACATCTATTCACTTATATGAGCGTCTGGTTTTAGGGTGAGTCCCAGCGTTCCTCCCCACACACCCCTGTCATTACCACTTATCCCAGGAACAGGACTAGCCTGGCAAGTTTCATGCTTGGTGCCAATTCTGCATTAACTCCTCATAATGCTTTCTCAGGCAAAGTACTTATGTGACCCCTAGTTTCCATATCTCCTGTACGTTATTCCATGTTTAGACTTTCTTCAGAACACCAGTCTTTGCTAAATCACCTGTCATCTGGAAAATAAGTGTTTTTGTTAAATTGCAAAGTGAGCAAGCAGTGACAGTGGTTGGTCTGAAGGTTTCCAATGGTCAGGTTGGGAAGAGGTGCCAGGTCATGATCAATGTACGTCATATGAAATCCGAATAATCAATGAATAAGGAACAATGAGAGAGTGGGATAAGGAAGACGCAGTGTGGGGCACAAATATTTCTCAGAGACTCAGCATCTTTTATCTGTCTCAGCAGCGAACATGTTCATTCATGTGCATGGATAGGATTCACACAACCTGAAAACAACCCCACCCAGCTGTGTCACTATACCCCCACCCTCTAGAACTTTGGAACTACACCTTGTGTTGACAATTTAATCACTGCTTCAGCATCCACTAACTTGATTACTATTTCTGCTCTGGTGACTAAAAAAAATATTTTATGTCTGGACTTAATAAAAACTCACACAGATCCAAGTACTCTCTTCCAAATTTTTCATGATGTGTCATTTAACATCACCAAAGACATTTTACAATGACCTGGCAGCCTGGCCTCATGTTCCACACACAATGACCCGATTGTCAGGTTTTCAGTTTACTCTGATTTTGGGATGTTTTCTTGTAGCAAGAAAACAAAGGAGCAAAACATACCCCAATGGTAAGCCTGCTCCACTCGTAGGTGTTTAGAAATCTCCCCGTGGATGTTGGATTGTGGGTGCTTCATCTTTTAGCTGTAGTGGCAGCAATGTAGCATGAAGGAGAAGGAGAACAAAGGCCTGCACTCAAGATATCCGGTATAAAATATATCAAAATGTATTAGTAGGATACTGATCCAATAATATTAAGACTGTAAAACAACACAGGTAACAAAATAACAACACAGAGAAGGGGAACTTGCCTTACGCGTTTCGCGTGTGAGAACCACGCTTAATCATAGGCTAGATGTTTTCTTGTCTCTACACTAAAGTTCCCTAGAAAAAAACTAAACTGACAGATCATCATTCAAATTTTTTCATTGAACGTTCACATTTTGAGAATCGTATCGCTCTTTTGGCTCTCAAAAGGTTACATTTCTTCAATATTGAAGCAAATAACTAAGATATGAAAAAAAGCATCAGTACCATTTGGGAGAAATTATGAATCATGTTTACGAAACAATATATATATTTATTTACACAAACCTTGTAATTATAGTATGTACCTTTTTATTATAATTCACAGTTAATGACTCCTACACATTACATCAGAGGTGGACCATGCTCTTAAAAAAAGAAAGGGTCTTGAGCAGGGCTCGAGTCCTGCAGGAACGCGTGGGAACGGCGTTCCTGCACTTTTTTCATGGCAGGAACGCCGTTCCCTTTGCTCCTGCAGTGGCGGATCTGGATTTGAGCCGCCGTGATTGAAAAAAAAATTTTTTTTTTTTTTTTTCAAAGTCCAATTCTCGCGAGACGCGAGATTTCGGCCGTTTCGCGGGCTTTTCTCTGCACGGAGGAGGTGTCCGTCCAGGGACACGGAGCAGCAGCTACCAGGTAAGTGATGGGGAGGAGGGTGGTTCCTGGGCATCTGAGAGACATAATATTACTGGGCATCTGACTGGCACAATATTCCTGGGCATCTGAGAGGCATAATATTCCTGGGCATCTGACTGGCATAATATTACTGGGCATCTGACTGGCATAATATTACTGGGCATCTGAGAGACATAATATTACTGGGCATCTGACTGCCATAATATTCCTGGGCATCTGACTGGCACAATATTCCTGGGCATCTGAGAGGCATAATATTACTGGGCATCTGAATGGCATAATATTCCTGGGCATCTGACTGGCACAATATTACTGGGCATCTGAGAGGCATAATATTGCTGGGCATCTGAGAGGCACAATATTACTGGGCATCTGAGAGGCATAATAATACTGGGCATCTGAGAGGCACAATAATACTGGGCATCTGAGAGGCATAATATTACTGGGCATCTGACTGGCACAATATTACTGGGCATCTGAGAGGCATAATATTACTGGGCATCTGAGAGGCATAATATTACTGGGCATCTGAGAGACATAATATTACTGGGCATCTGACTGGCAGAATATTACTGGGCATCTGAGAGGCATAATATTACTGGGCATCTGAGAGGCATAATATTACTGGGCATCTGAGAGACATAATATTACTGGGCATCTGACTGGCAGAATATTACTGGGCATCTGAGAGGCATAATATTACTGGGCATCTGAGAGGCACAATATTACTGGGCATCTGAGAGGCATAATATTACTGGGCATCTGAGAGGCACAATATTACTGGGCATCTGAGAGGCATAATATTACTGGGCATCTGAGAGGCACAATATTACTGGGCATCTGAGAGGCATAATATTACTGGGCATCTGACTGGCACAATATTACTGGGCATAGGAGAGGCATAATATTACTGGGCATCTGAGAGACATAATATTACTGGGCATCTGAGAGGCACAATATTACTGGGCATCTGAGAGGCATAATATTACTGGTCATCTGAGAGGCATAATATTACTGGGCATCTGACTGGTACAATATTACTGGGCATCTGAGAGGCATAATATTACTGGGCATCTGAGAGGCATAATATTACTGGGCATCTGAGAGGTGTAATATTACTGGGCATCTGACTGGCATAATATTACTGGGCATCTGAGAGGCATAATATTACTGGGCTCTGACTGGCACACTATTACTGGGCATCTGACTGCCATAATATTACTGGGCATCTGACTGCCATAATATTACTGGGCATCTGACTGGCATAATATTACTGGCATCTGACTGCCATAATATTACTGGGCATCTGAGAGGCATAATATTACTGGGCATCTGACTGGCATAATATTACAGGCATCTGACTGGCATCATATTCCTGGGCATCTGACTGGCATAATATTACTGGGCATCTGAGAGGCATAATATTACTGGGCATCTGACTGGCATAATATTACAGGCATCTGACTGGCATAATATTACTGGGCATCTGACTGGCACAATATTACTGGGCATCTGAGAGGCATAATATTACTGGGCATCTGACTGGCATAATATTACTGGGCATCTGAGAGGTATAATATTCCTGGGCATCTGAATGGCATAATATTACTGGGCATCTGACTGGCATAATATTACTGGGCATCTGAGAGGCATAATATATCTGGGCATCTGACTGGCATAATATTACTGGGCATCTGACTGCCATAATATTACAGGCATCTGACTGGCATAATATTACTGGGCATCTGACTGGCACAATATTACAGGCATCTGACGGGCACACTAATACTGGGCATCTGACTGGTACACTATTCCTGGTATCTGACTGGCATAATATTACTGGGCATCTGACTGGCACACTATTCCTGGTATCTGACTGGCACACTATTCCTGGTATCTGACTGGCACAATATTACTGGGCTCTGACTGGCACACTATTCCTGGTATCTGACTTGCACACTATTACTGGGCTCTGAGTGGCACAATATTCCTGGTATCTGACTGGCACAGAGGGGCAAAATCCTGGCACATAGAGGGGAAAATCCTGGCATATAGAGGGGCAGAATTCTGGCACATAGAGGGGCAGAATCGTGGCATATAGAGGGGCAGAATCCTGGCATATAGAGGGGCAGAATCCTGGCATATAGAGGCACAATCCTGGCATACAGGGGCAAAATCCTGGCATAGAGGGGCAAAATCCTGACATAGAGGGGCAGGGGCAGAGTCCTGTCAAATAGAAGGGCAAAATCCTGACATAGAGGGGCAAAATCCTGGCATATAGAGGCAAAATCCTGGCATAGAGGGGCAAAATCCTGGCATAGAGGGGCAGGGGCAGAGTCTTGTCATATAGAGGGGCAAAATCCTGGCATATAGAGGGTCAAAATCCTTGAATAGAGGGACAAAATCCTGGCATATAGAGGGGCAAAATCCTGGAATAGAGGTGCAAAATCCTGGAATTGAGGGACAAAATCCTGGCATAGAGGGGCAAAATCCTGGCACATAGAGGGGAAAATCCTGGCATATAGAGGGGCAAAATCCTGGCATATAGAGGGGCAGAATCCTGGCATACAGGGGCAAAATCCTGGCATAGAGGGGCAAAATCCTGGCATAGAGGGGCAAAATCCTGACATAGAGGGGCAGGGGCAGAGTCCTGTCATATAGAAGGGCAAAATCCTGACATAGAGGGGCAAAATCCTGGCATAGAGAGGCAAAATCCTGGCATAGAGGGGCAAAATCCTGGCAAATAGAGGGGCAGGGGCAGAGTCTTGTCATATAGAGGGGCAAAATCCTGGCAAATAGAGGGCAGGGGCAGAGTCTTGTCATATAGAGGGGCAAAATCCTGACATAGAGGGGCAAAATCCTGGCACATAGAGGGGCAAAATCCTTGAATAGAGGGGCAAAATCCTGGCATAGAGGGACAAAATCCTGGCATAGAGGAGCAAAATCCTGGCATATAGAGGGTCAAAATCCTGGAATAGAGGGTCAAAATCCTGGAATAGAGGGACAAAATCCTGGCATAGAGGGGCAAAATCCTGGCACATAGAGGGGAAAATCCTGGCATATAGAGGGGCAAAATCCTGACATAGAGGGGAAAAATCCTGGCAAATAGAGGGGCAGGGGCAGAGTCCTGTCATATAGAGGGGCAAAATCCTGGCATAGAGGGGCAAAATCCTGGCATATAGAGGCAAAATCCTGGCATAGAGGGGCAAAATCCTGACATAGAGGGGCAAAATCCTGGCAAATAGAGGGGCAGAGTCCTGTCATATAGAGGGGCAAAATCCTGGCACATAGAGGGGCAAAATCCTGGCACATAGAGGGCAAAATCCTGGCATATAGAGGGGCAAAATCCTGGAATAGAGGGGCAAAATCCTGGCATATAGAGGGGCAAAATCCTGGCATATAGAGGGGCAGAATCCTGGAATAGAGGGGCAAAATCTTGACATAGAGGGGCAAAATCCTGGAATAGAGGGGCAAAATCCTGGCATATAGAGGGGCAGAATCCTGGCATAGAGGGGCAAAATTCACTGAATTGTCGGTGAAATATATATGGGGGGGGGGGGGGGGTCGCAGTGGATTTTGTGAGTTCCCACACTTTTTTTCCCAGGACTTGACCCCTGGTCTTGAGTAGTATAAAAATAAGATGAGAATGTATGACACCTCCATTAAAACATATCTGGTGCTCTTTGAGCCTCAGAGCCCCATGCAAATATCATCTTTACCCTACACCATTACACAATCCAAGGGCAAAGAAAGTATATATACTCGAATGTATACTTGTAGTAGCAAATGTAATAATAAAATAAAGCTCATGCCCCTTTTGGTAGCTGTTGTTTGAATTATCTAACAAAAATGTAAATGAAACAGAATAGATACAATTTGCCTTATTTTAATCGTTTGACATGATTAAAGATTTCAGGAATTAATTGTAAGCAGTTTGCTTAAAAATAAATATATGCCCAATGTATACTACTAAATAAAGCATTTGTACCATTAAATAAAAATAGAACAAACTGTACATTATAAATTCCGAATGCTAGAAGTTGTTCAATATTATGTATCCTGTGTTGTTGGTTTGACAGCACTGTCTTTTTTTATCAGACCATACTAACTGTGATCTGAAAGTTGAAACAAGTTCCAGAATTTTAGGATGGGCGGGCTTATACCATTTAGAAGGTTTGGTTGTGGGGGGGAGACATTATACATTTCCTTCCTTTTCAGACAGTATTAGGAAAACACAAAAACCCTTGAGGGCCACACCCTGGTAGCTAGGCATAGCTGTAATGCACAGGGAGTGTGTAGGGGTTATAGTCAGGGCAAGAGGAGGGTCTGGGACTAGCTGTAATAGTAGCTTGGCCAGCCCTCCCTTTCAGCAGCCATTTTAAAGATTCCCAAGACACTCTGAAAAGTTTGGTGGCCTACTTACTTTTCTGTAGTTTTCCATGGCCTCGGGCATGGATGTTGAAGGGAACCTGGATGCTCTGAGGGCTGAAGCCTTGGTTGACAGTGGCAAACAGCTCCTGTCACAGCTCAGCTGCAGACTGCCCCAGCAGTGAATTCCTTCTCCTAAGAGCAGCGGTGACATCAGGGTGTCCAATCCCCGCTAAAGAATTCGAGCCTCCGGTAGTGTGGCACAAGTGGTTCTACTCCCACGAGACCCACACCTCCTCCCGTGGTGTCTCGCGTGCATGGCACCTGCTCATCTGCTAGGAGGTCAGCGGCGGGGTTGCGGAAATCGTCCCGGGCAGCCCCTCTATCTCCTCCGGCCCCAGTTGCGGCTACACGCTCTCCCAGGAGGAGGAGTTCCAGATCGGCACCCAGACTGGTGAGTGGGCCTTGGGCACAAAACCCCGGGATGTGTGGGGTGGAATGGGCCCATGTCACTCTCTGATAGTGGCTCCTCTGGGGGAGAGGATGTCCCTGCAAACACCCCTGCATCCCGGGTTGCTAGCTGTAAGCCACCTTCCAGGAGGTCTGTGTTTGGGCCTTCGGCTGTGGGGGCTGAGAGTCACAGTGTTTCACATACCTCTTTATTCCAGGTCTCTCCTGTGCTGGCTCTGGTGGTGCCGAGTACGTGCAGTCTGAATGTACATTGCTCCGTGGCTGCTTCTGTGGTTCCTCCTGCTAGCGCTGTTGGTGAGTGTGGGTTGCCTACACCTGGGGAGGGTTGTGTTTGGGTGACAGGGCCCACAGAAACAGGCTTGGTTGGGATTTTTGCAGAGCTTGCGAGGGCTATGGGATCAGGTGCAGATAGGGGCACAAGTTATCCTCCTTGATTCGCAGGATAGCTGGGGGTGGGTCTGTGACCGGGGTGGTGACCCAGACCTTGTCCGCCCCCTCGGTGATTACGCCTTCTGCGGCCCAGGGTTCCCTTCCTGACCCTCTCCTTGCATTGGCTCCGGCAGTTCAGGTTCACCTGATCCCTTGACTTCTACGGCAGTGGCGCCGGTGGCTCATATGGCAACATACATGTGCTGGCCTGGTCCACTGCATGTTAATCAGGAGGTGTGGAAACGTATTTGGAAGGGGGAGTATCTGGAGATTCCTCCTCTGGAGAAAGAGCTGAAGGAGTCTGAAAAAGAGGAGGAAAAATACTGTTATCATAAAATCCCCCAAAATTTGGGGAATTCGATACGCACTTTTCCCATCCTGGGCAGTATTATAGAAGATCCATTTCTGGACAATTGTTCAGAATTATTCTGCTACCAGAATATGATTTGGAATGCGTGCCGGGTGTATGGCGGGCAGGTGGTAGAAATACGACGAGCAGTTCCGCCAACGCCCTTGGCCGGTTCCGTGGGTTCTGGAGTCAGGGCTCACTAGAAATCTCGCCTTCCTGGAGCTCTTTCCCATCTTGGTGGCAGTGGCTTTGTGAGGATGTGCTACGGGAGCCGGGTTGGTTACACTTTCAACTTGGGCGCGTTTTGGCTAAGGGATCGCGGCTTTTCCTGTGGGAGGTTCCGTGGTCCTCGGTTTGCCCGGTGGCATGTTTTGACACATATTGCGTGTCGCGCTCAACTGCCTCTGACCCGCTGCTACTTCATGGGGATGGGGCCCCTTTATCCCACTACCAATTTGTCCAAGTTTTTAGGCTAACGCTAACTGAATTGGGTTTCGATAGCTCTACAGTTGGTGGCCATTCATTTCACATTGGTGCTGCATCAGAGGCTTCCAGGCTAGGTTTTGCTGAGAGGGCGATACAGCGCATTGGCAGATGGGAGTCTCTGTGTTTTGTGTCCTATATCCTGTATTCCCAGGTTCCGCGGTCAGGAAGGTTTGGCTCATAGGCCATTCCTACATATTCTGCAGCGAGCGGCAGTTTGCCCTTGGATTTCTGCCCGCGGTGGCCGAGGTCTGCTGGATAGCTATTAGGGGAATGTGGTGGGTGTGGCTTCTCCCTGAGCTAGTTTAGCTTTCCAGACTTCTGGGTCCCCCTGATGTGTTGTTAATCCACCTAGGTGACAACGTTCTGGGGTCTATCCCGTTGTGGGCTTTGTGTGACCTCGTTAAGCAGGATTTAGCTAGGCTGTTAGTCTTGTTCCTGGATGTTTGTTTAATTTGGCGGAGCTCGTCCCACACAATTACTGGCATGCTGCAAAAAATCAGAGGGCGATGGAGAGGTGCAGGATAAAAGTTAACAACCAAGTTTCTAAGTTTGTGCTGGGGGTTGGGGGAGTTACAATTAGCCATCGGGTATTTGAGAGGAATGCAGCTGTATTTTTCAGGAGTGATGTTGTTCATCTCATGGAGATTGGTTTAGACCTTTTCAATTTAGCCTTACAACTAGGGGTGGGTGGCTCCCGCTGATTTAAGGCCATAAAACAGCGGTGCCTGTGGCGGGGGTGCTTGTCCTTGCCCATCAGAGTTGGTAATGGAAAAGGAGGAGTCAGATACATTGGAAGAAGTTATGTGCTCAGCCCTCCCCTAACCTCTCTTAAGGTGATCAATTACGATATGGAACATGCCCACTGAGCGAGTCGGCTGTGGTAAGCATGGAGAAGGATAAGGTGAAGGGTAAGAGACTAGGACGATGGGGGAGGGGAATACCATAGATTTGATACTAATTGCACTATGTATATTTATGTTCTAAATTAGGTCAGTGGATTGGCAAGGATATAGTTTTTTTGTTAGGCTGTATTTATCTGAGGTTAAAACTACGGTGATTGGTTTATACAGTCCTAACATGTTTTATTATGTTTAATAAATTGCTGTGGCCTATGTTTCACCATCACCCAAGTGTCGCATCTTTATTCATAAGGGTATGGGAGTTAGTGTATAACAAACACTATCCACACTCTATCATAAATGTGGATTGTCAGTTGAACATCATTGTCCTGATGTGATCAATTCATTCCTATATATACTACTTTAAAATTAGTGTAATGAACATAGATTGACATTGTTGCAGCACTCAATGTATATGTGTATATTACATGATAAAGAAAATATATGTAAAACAGCTTGTGCTATAAGTATACGTAGAGTAGAAGACCTCACTGGAAGGGAAGTGCTTTATTAGGTTAATTGCCTAGCTTACCTTCTTTGTCACCATCAACCCCCTTGTAGTGGGAAGATCATTTGTCATCTAATAACTGTCAATTGCGTATTGACACTTATTATTTGTCATTATATGTTGCATAATATGTGCTGACAAGTGATCAGGGTTACAGGTTGGAATGCTATTTTTCCAGACATCACTCTTCTCACATCTTACATAATACACACCTCTCATCATTAAAGAAGGATTTTATTACCTCATTATGAGTATGCCATATTTTATATAGCTTTCTGAGTGCAACGTTTGAAAGACAAAAAGCATGACAGCAGTGATACTAATATTTCATGACACTCATTTGTAACTTTTAAAGAGATGTCCAAGATGTCTCAGGATTGTCACTACCAGTGCTTTGATGAAGATAGCCTCATGTAGTCCTATTGTATAAAAGGAGTGACCCTAAAGAAGAGAAAAAAGGGCAAATTCGCAATTGAATAAATAAAGTGTGAAAAAATACAGAATACTAATGCTGCAACCACTAGTGGGGATCCCGCGCGTAAATCAGGTAACAGAGCAGTGTTGTGCAAATAAAAACAGGAATCTGGTGACTGGGCAAAACCAGACAGCATATACTGTTTGTGTCTAACTGACTGTATATCTCATACAAAACATGTAAATAGAAAAAAAACACAACAACAAGATGTGTGACTTATTGAATAAATTATTGAAATGGATATTTTCCCCTTAGATGTAGAACTAGTATTGAAGGTTGTATGATTATCCCCACCATTTGATGGTTCTCAACAGTATGGGCTTCCAGGGAGATAACTAGGAAAAAGAATTCAAACAACAAATTGGACCTCACAGTATTAGGCTTACTTTAAAAATAAATAACAGGATTATGGTGAGAAACGCTTGCGTGCAACATCAACAGAAATTAACGCAGCTTTTTCTGCTTTTGCACAGTCACCAGACTCCAGTTTTTACTTGCGTAACACTCCTCTATTATTTATATATTTTATAGCTTTCGGCTATTAAAATACTTTTATTGTAAGATAAAAACTCCAATAGTGAGCTCATAAAACCAATATATGGTGTTATGGTTCCCATTAGAGAGCTCTTATTGTATGGATTGTATTAATCCAAAATACATAAAGTGAAATACCGACCCAATTACCCCACATGTGCTGAAAAACAAATCCACGAGGAAATCTACACATTCCCGAACTTACATTCACCATAACAGGGCTTGACAAACTTAATTTCCTTTTAGGAGTCAACAAAAAAATATAGGAGCCAGACAATGACACATCAAATCACACAAACATACACACATAATCACACACAGAGACACGTACACACACCTCACATCCATGGACCAACAGTCATAAAAACACAACTCACAGACATCCAATCAGTCAGATACACAGACAGCCATTCACATACACACACCTCACAGACATCCAGTGTGTCACATACATAGACAGCCAGACACATACACACACCTCACATACACAGTCACATACACACACCTCACAGACATCCAGCCAGTCACATATACACACCTCACATACACTGCCAGTCACATACACATACCTCACTGACATCCAGTGAGTCACCTACATAGACAGTCAGTCACATGCACACACCTCACAGACATGGCAACCTTCCCTCTAGGTTTTGTTGAGCCCTGCACTATAATGTTTTGTCTGTCATTATGACAGTTCTTGTTATTCTAAACCAGTAGTTCTCCACCTGTTTAACATCAGGACCCACATTTGTCCTTGGTCATTAAGTCATGACCCACAAATAATTTATTCCCAAAACCATTATAATTTATTCCATAAAACAATTTGTACAATGTTCCGCAATGTATATTTGCATTGTTCAAAACATGAAACAAACAAAAATCTGGGCTTCTTTGCAAAATGAATAGTGCAGTAATCGCAGCACAAGTCAAAATCAAGGTGCTATTTAGTTAAAAACCCAATAAAATAAAATGTCACCTGGGACATGTGAGACTAATTAGAACTAATGGGACAATTGTTTTTTGCAGTTGATAAATCTTTGGTGATGGTAGACAAAACTACTCTGAGGTTCAGTGTCCATTCTCTTCCTATATTTTGTCTTCAGATGGACCAGAGCTGAGAAGCTACTCTCACAAAGATAGGTACATTAAACACTCACTGACGTGTATTTGCCACATCAAGCCCAAACTTCACTTGGTAAACCTCAGGCAAATTTACGTAATTGTTCCTCCTCCTTCCAATCAAACGTAAAATGTTTTGAAGAATCTGAAATACAGGTAAGGGACTCACTCCCCACCAGCTCTCAACCCAATTTTGGGTCAGAACCCACCAGTTGAGAAACAAAGTTCTAAACAACCTATTTAGTATTGCATATAAAAGTTTTATAAGCAGATTCACAGGTACAATGCATATTTTTCTGAAACATTGAAAACTTTGGCACGGATTAGTGATAAAATAGCTAGATTAAAAGTTTAAAATTATCCTATGTGAAATATCTGACATAGTTGCACAAGTGCCAAGTCCTTGATATAGGTAATTTCACTACCCATGTGCGACCTTTAAATGTAGACTAGAAAAGCAATCTCTGAAAATTCCAAATTTGAAACTTAAATATGCATGCCCAAAATGTCACTCTGCATCGTATCATAAAACCTGTCAAACGTATGTTATCGCAATCAATGGATTTTTTGGCTCTCTGAAGCAAGATGTAACATTCACAAGGAAATTTGTGTGTAAAAAAAAAAAAAAAAAGTTAAAACAATTCTACTGCAAAAGTTGGCAGAGATGTTATTGTTTGTTCCTGTGTTTCTGAGAATTTTCGAGCGTTTTAGTGGTTTTTGATCCTTGCAAGTCTAATTACTTCCTATGTGTATGACATCTAGCCTGTTTGACTCCTCCCTGCATTTTGGACCTTGTCCTCTTTGACTCCTTTCTGCATTGTGATGCCATGAGATGTCCTTGGTTGCCAGCATTAAAAACTATATACTTTGATGTGTGTCTTGTGACCCTGGTGTTCTGACTCTGACACTAGTGTGACCTCCCAGTCACATATCTGGATGCCCCTAAGGAGAACTGTCAAAATCCTGGTTAAAAGAAAATCAGTTGGTACAATATAAGGCCCATTGAGTGCAATGGCAGGTGCGGTGGGTGTAGATGTAAATCCAGTGGGTCCAATGGCAAGTCCACTGGATGGAATGGCAAGTTTTGTGGGTGCTGCAATGGGGTGCAAGAGCAAGTCCTGTGGGTGGTGCAGGACAAGACCTCTGGGCAGAACCTGCGAGTACTGCAATGTGGTCCAAAGGCAAGTGTTGTGAGGGCAGTAATGAAAGGTGGGCAGAATAAATAGAATGAATGGGGATGGAGGAAAGAAATAAAAACAAGAAATGCATTTTTTCAATAACTTTATTAAATATGAAAAAAGTTAACATTTGAACACATATTTACGGGAAAAACTTATTTTTCTAGAGTGCCACCTTTTATTTAGGCCTTTTCTTTTTCTATAAATTAAGATCCAAAGCTTAGGGAGCCATCTTATAACCAAGGCTGCCTTATTTTCGATCAAATATGGTATAATCCAAAATTATATTTGATTCACAGAAGTTCAGTTATTGCTTTTATTTAAAGAGCAAAGTTCACAGACGGAAGCTTCACAGACAGTTACATTGTAGTTTTATGTCATAAGTGTTCAGTAAATTGGAATAGCTGAAAGTTAACAGTTCAATAAAATAATGCACACCTGAGAAATGCAAATTAAGTTGTAAGGAAAAAAGAGAAGTGGACTATTGGACACTGAATATAAATTCACAAGAAAAGTAAAATTGGCTTACACTATAACTTTTATTTTAATCCTAAAGATTAAAACCCCAACCCATGAGGTCACAGTTTCCTTTTGACTTTTTCTTGAAAAAATCGTTTACTCATCTACAAAAGATAATGAAATAACCTGCTCAGTAGAATATTCAATATTTTGACGTTTATTTGCCTTTTATTTATAAGTTCTAATAAGTTACATTTTAGTGACTGTGACATTGTAACATTGATATCTGTCATAAATATACAAAAATAACAGAATGGCGCGGATGCGTGGGAACCTTAAGAATATATAAAAACACACAATAGTGCAATACTGCTAATACCCAGAAAAAATATAAACATTATATGCAGGATACATTCACAACATGTGTGAATAATACAGATATAGCTCATATTCTAGGTAGTAAAAATGTAATATACCTGTAAATTAAAATTAGAAGCACACATAGGCAGGACCAGAAGGATAAAAAGGGGGGGGGGGGGGGTGCGCACTTTGTGTTTTATGCACATCTGTCACTTTATTTTCCTGATCTGTCATAAATACCTGAATTACCTCCCACATGTACATATTTTTCAGAAGTAAACAACCAAGGGTAACTTGGGGTATTTTGACACTTTTCATGCAGTGACCAATTTTTGCCAAAGATTGTTTTTTTCTCCCCACACACTTTGTAATTCAGGTATGAATTTACAGAGGTTCTTATGTGTTATTGCCAAACAACAACCCAATATATGTTCAGCAGCATCCCCTGACTATAGTGGTACCCTACGTGCATAGGTGTGATAGCATAATGTGTCAGGAACAGGGCCAAAATTTGTATACGGTCAGTCATTGCAGCTGTGAAACGTATCATTTGTATGTATTACTTGTGGACTACATTTCCTATCATGCTCAGCCAGCCAAAAGTGACCATAGCATTATAGGAAATGTAGTCTATAGTAGGCTACCCTGCAGCTACATGGATGATATATATCCAGCCGTGGCGGGCTCCTATCTACTGCTGGCCCCACCAGCAGTCTTGGCCCCACAATCATAGTCTGATTTATTTTTAAGATAAGGACAAAGAAATGTTCTTGATGCACCACTTGCCTCCTCAGTCCTTGTAGAAAGAGAAACAGATGTGTTCAGGTTACAATTCACATGAGGGTGTTTGTCCACTGACACTCATACAGCGAGTAGTCTGGTCGTAACATATTCAGCATTGAGACCCATCTACGCAGCAAACCTCTAAAGTAATCTACTTGCGTTTTATATAGGAATTGATGTTTTCTAAATCTGCTGAGATTATCCAGTTTTGAAGGCTTTCATAGTCTGGTAAGCCAGCTTTCAAATTTTGTATTAATTCTCCTTCTTTGAGTGGAGCTGAGAAAATGTGAGATCATCTCTGCATCAAGAATGGATAAAAATGTGTACATACAGATGTGGAGCCTACGCTCATGAAGAACACAAAATAGCTTAAACACAGCATGTGATATGACCAGGAGGAGTCCTGGTTTATATTCTAGTGGCAGCTCAGTCTCATCTTGGTGCTTCCAGAACTTGTTACTTTTGTCTGTTCTCTATTCACTTTTTAATGTTTAATCATTTCACCATGATTTCATTAGATTCTGTCTATTTCCCACAACATATCTACCATAAGTTCAGTCATACGTGAGTTTATGACATCATTCGATGCAACATAGTGTTAGTTTCACGCCATAAATAAATAGTTGGCAGAGATAGACCGTGGCACAGCATTTGTCCCATCAGTAAATACATGCAGCTAGCTATACAATGACAATAATTAAATGATAATGGTGAAAAAAGTGTTCAGCATTAAACCCTCTGCGACCTTATGACGAGTTAACTCGTCATAAGAGCCGCAGCATTTGAAACAGGTGCAGGACTATGCCTCGCACCCGAGGCAAAGCTCCTGGACCCGATCGATGGATTTCCAGCCATATGATTGCAGTGATCACTCGATCACCGTGATAACATGCAAATTAGATGACAAAGTCATTGTGTTCACACATTGACTTTGCCTCTAATTCACTCCCTGTGCTTCACGTTCTTATAGTGAAGCACAGAGAGCAGCCTGTAAGTAATAAATAAACAAAGAACATCCTGTAAAAAGAAAAAAGTTAAACCTTTCCTTGGTGATCACAGTTTGTTACTGTGATCAGTTTCCTCTTTATGGCCCTCATTTTGCTTTGTTTTTCCAATTTATTTTTTATTTTTGCAATTTTAAAGTTTTTTAAATAAATAAATGTCATTGTAATATATTTATTTAATTACATTTTACCCCTGCATGCCTGTTCTGTGATTCTTATGGGTTTGACATTCTGACTTTTTTGTTAAGGGGGGTTTTGGAACCAATATTTTTTCTTTTTTATTAATTGGGATAAGTGGGTTAGTGTTGTACTAGTTGTGTACCTTATTATTGGGAAAATAATGGGGGGGGGGGAATTCCCAAAATTTTCCTATTTTATATGTATTTTTTAATACTAAAATGTAGATCATTTTTATGTATAGGGTATCCAAAGAAAGTTCTAACTGTCAACATATAAACATATAACTTGTATGGGTGCGTTAAATGACAGAGAGGAAAATTATGTTTCAACAACCACATATAAAAAATTGAAAAATAGTTCATGGTGATCATTGTTGACCTGATCTGCACCTTCCACATTGTCTTAACTGTGCCACTGCGACCCCACAGAAGCTGCTAAATTATCTTTGTGCCACACAGAAACTGCCACATTGTCACTTCTTCCCTTGTTCTCTCTTATGTACATAATAAACAGCTACTGTTAGATTTTGATTTTCCAACAAGATGTCAGTGCACCGTTAGTGTACATCAGTTACGTCAATAAGCATTTATTTATGAACTCATTTAATTTTTTGTTTTGTCTGATGTGCGACTCATGTTCATTTGTCATCTGAAGGATTTGATTAGTGGGTGTGCCGCTTTAGGAGCATTTTTGATGTGTATATAAAAAATAAAATATGTTTTAATTTGGAGACAGACTATTTCAAATTCAGCACCTGAGTTTGACTTGGGAACAAAACCCAGGTTTGAATCTTTGCCAACTAAATGAATGGGAAGCAACATGATTAAAGCAGTTTTTTGACAAATTCGGCACCTGAGTTTGAGTCTCAAAAATTTATTTCACAACACCGGGTGGCAGATCGCCATAGCAACCAGGAAATGAAACTTATTGACATCTACATGGTGCCCCTCGCCGCTTGGACCAGTTATTATAATTGTGTTCAGTAGAGTGTAATGCTATTCGAAGGGAAAATGTGTATGCCTGGTGCACAGAATATCAATAACCAAAAGTAGTATTTTTTTTGTCAAAAGTGACCTTTTGACCCGAACCCGAACCCTAAATTTAACCCAAACCATAAATGTAACCCAAATTTGAACCATTATGGCAGCCCTTAATTTATTCTAACTTTAATTTAATTATAACCCTAACCCTTATGCTAACCCTAATTTCACTGTAAAACTAACCATTGTTCTAACCCTAACCCTAGATGTAAAACTAATTTAGCCATTTTTTCCATTGCAATGTGGGGCAGTCTAGCAACAGCACCAGAGCAATGGATGTGAAAATGTATCACTTCTGACGCTCTTCCCAGCAGCCATATTGAAGGAGAATGTTGCTCTCTAATAGGGCACCCAATATTTGCTCTGTGGAGTCATCGTGGGTGCCCTAGGCACAGAATCGAGGCATTAAAGCATCACAGTCTGAGTGGTGTTTGCGAACTTCAATCACTCACACCGCTCATTTAACCACAGGGCGGACTAGGTCCATCCAATGTCGGCAACGTTTTGCCAGACAGGACGGATCTAGTCTGCCCCATGTTGCCATGGGGGTAATCAGAAAATATTTAAATATTACACATACAAGCAATCTGACCCCCAGACTTGCCAATCTGCCATTCACACCTGCCGCTCTGCCCCCAAACTTGTCACCCCACCTGAGGAACTTTTAGCCACCCGGCATACTAACAGAGCACTGTGTCTGGGCAGCAGGAGGATAACTAGGAGATTCTCCTTCAGGGGGGTGACGGGCGATACTGGCGTCCTGGGCCCGGCTGGTCCAGGGGGCCCAGGTTATGCCAGAAAAAAATTGTTTTTTAACTGTATTGAAGCTGCACACCTTCAATAAAGTTTTTTTTTTTTTTTTTTAATCCGACCAGAGTTTCCCTCCTCCGTGCAGGAGGGAAGACTGCACAGAGGAGACGACCGGAGAGCAACAAGGAGGTAAGTACTGGGGAAGGGGAGGAGGGTTCCATAAAACAAGCAAAATCCTGGCATATTGAGTGGCTAAATCCCGGCATATTATATGGATAAATCCTGGCATATTAAATATCTAAATCCTGGCATATTGAATGGCTAAATCCTGGCATATTGAGTGGCTAAATCTTGGCATACTGAGTGGCTAAATCTAGGCATGTTGAGTGGCTAAATCCTGGCATATTAAATGGCTACATCCTGGTATATTGAATGGCTAAATCCTGGCATATTAAATGGCTAAACCCTGACATATTGAGTGGCTAAATCCTGGCATATTAAATGGCTAAATCCTGGCATATTGAATGGCTAAATCCTGGCATGTTGAGTAGCTAAATCCTGGCATACTGAGTGGCTAAATCCTGGCATATTGAATGGCTAAATGTTGGCATATTGAATGGCTAAATATTGGCATATTGAGTGGCTAAATCCTGGCATACTGAGTGGCTAAATCCTGATATATTGAGTGGCTAAATCCTGGCATATATAATGGCTAAATCCTGGCATACTGAGTTGCTAAATCCTGGCATATTAAATATCTAAATCCTGGCATATTGAGTGGCTAAATCCTTGCATATTGAGTGGCTAAATCCTGGCATATTGAATGGCTAAATCCTGGCATACTGAGTGGCTAAATCCTGGCATATTAAATGGCTAAATCCTGGCATATTAAATATCTAAATCCTGGCATATTGAGAGGCTAAATCCTGGCAGACTGAATGGCAAAATCCTGGCATTTTGAGTGGCAAAATCCTGGCATACTGAATGGCAACATCCTGGCATACTGAATGGCTAAATCTTGGCCTACTGAGTGGCTAAATCATGGCATATTAAATGGCTAAATCCTGGAAAATTGAATGGCTAAATCCTGGCATATTAAATGGCTAAATCCTGTCATATAGAGTGGCTAAATCCTGGCATATTAAATGGCTAAATCCTGGCATACTGAGTGGCTAAATCCTGGCATATTGAATGGCTAGATCCTGGCATACTGAGTGGCTAAATCCTGGCAAATTGAATGGCTAAATATTGGTATATTGAGTGGCTAAATGGCGGCATATTAAATGGCTCAATCCTGACACACTGAGTGGCTAAATCCTGATATATTGAGTGGCTAAATCCTGGCATATATAATGACTAAATCCTGGCATACTGAGTGGCTAAATCCTGGCATATATAATGACTAAATCCTGGCACATTGAGTGGCTAAATCCTGGCATATTAAATTACTAAATCCTGGCATACTGAGTGGCTAAATCTTGATATATTGAGTGGCTAAATCCTTGCATATATAATGGCTAAATCCTGGCACATTGAGTGGCTAAATCCTGGCATATTAAATGGCTAAACCCTGACATATTGAGTGGCTAAATCCTGGCATATTAAATGGCTAAATCCTGGCATATTGAATGGCTAAATCCTGGCATGTTGAGTAGCTAAATCCTGGCATACTGAGTGGCTAAATCCTGGCATATTGAATGGCTAAATATTGGCATATTGAATGGCTAAATATTGGCATATTGAGTGGCTAAATCCTGGCATATTAAATGGCTAAATCCTGGCATACTGAGTGGCTAAATCCTGATATATTGAGTGGCTAAATCCTGGCATATATAATGGCTAAATCCTGGCATACTGAGTTGCTAAATCCTGGCATATTAAATATCTAAATCCTGGCATATTGAGTGGCTAAATCCTTGCATATTGAGTGGCTAAATCCTGGCATATTGAATGGCTAAATCCTGGCATACTGAGTGGCTAAATCCTGGCATATTAAATGGCTAAATCCTGGCATATTAAATATCTAAATCCTGGCATATTGAGTGGCTAAATCCTGGCAGACTGAATGGCAAAATCCTGGCATATTGAGTGGCAAAATCCTGGCATACCGAGTGGCTAAATACTGGCATATTGAGTGGCTAAATACTGGCATAGTGAGAGGCTAAATACTGGCATATTGACCAACTGCTCCCAACCACCTTATTATACTAGAACCTGGATAACATGCTTGTGGGGCGAGTGGGAGATATTGCCGAGGGGTATGGGGCCCATAAAATTTGTTCAGTAAGAGGCCCTGAAATTCCTGGTGGCGGCCTTGCTCTCCTTTCTCTTGTAGTCTGCAGGATGAGCCCTTGCCTAGAGGAAGCGCCAAACCTGTGTACTTGGGGAATCATACTAGTGACGGTCTGTAGTGTTTCTATTGCTTGTTTTGACATTCAATGGCCAAATTATCCAGGAAACTTGCATATTAGAGTTTTGTATAACCAATGCAGCTGCAGGAATAGGAGGCAGACAGAGCTGGAACAATCCACCTCTCTGCAAATAAAAGGTAAACGATTAGGGAGCGGGGAAAACAACATAACATTTTTTTCTCTTTAAAAATAAAAAAAAAGAACAAAATCTATGTGTGTGCACGTGAATTTGTGTGTAGGTGTGACTATGTGTAAGTGTGTCTAGGTAGGTTTGGATGTGCGTGTGAGCGTGAATCTATGTATGTGTGACTGTAAGTGTGAATGTATGTGGATTTCATGTGACTTTTTTTGTTATTTGTATTTTTTACTGTGCTGGGGAATCTGTAATACACTTTACGTTTTAAATCTATATATGTAAATGTAATATGTATGTATATTTATATAATTTTCTTTCAATGAAACATGAATGTGGCCCACGCACAAATACATTCACGGTGAATTGTCCCACTGCTGAAGAAACACCCCTGCTATAGAAGCATCATGTTTTAACAAAGATTGTTACATGGTTTTGCAGGCAACATGTGATTATGTAAGAGGCTCAATAGTATGCTGAGACCAGAAGATGAAGTCATCAGACTTAATATTCAATAAGCACTCTAAACTGGAAAACTGTTAAAAGTAGTAATTTAATTAGCTAAAAACTGGTATTATAGTTAGATTAGCCTATAGTGTTAAAATTAAATAATTAAATAATTTTAAGCATAAGGGATAGGGTTAAAATTAAATAAAAAATAAAATATATTAAGGGATAGCATAAGGGTTAGAGTTGGGGTTAAATTTAGTGTTGGGGTTAAATTTAGGGTTCGGGTTGTGTTAAAACATCAATATAGAAAAAAAACAAAAAACACTATTTTTGGTTTTTGCCCCAGAACTCCAAAAAATACCAAAAAATATGGAAACATGCATATTTCTGAACTCGGGACAACATTTAGAAACGATTTAGACGGGGTCTTTTTTTATGATTGTATTTGTGTAAATTATATTTTAGGTCAAAGTTATAAAAAGGTTTTTTTTTTAATTTTTCATCATATTTTATGATTTTTTTGTAGTAAATTATAAGATATGATTAACATAATGGTATCTAATGAAAGCCCTTCTTATGACGATAAAAACAACATATAATTTGTGTGGGTACCGTATGTGAGAACGAAGAAAATGACAGCTAAATGACAGCTAAATGACAGCTAAACACAAACACCCTAGACATGTCAAAACAGCCATTGTCACCAAGGGTAAAAATGTCTTGTCACTAAGGGGTTGTAATGTGAGAGGGTGAAAAAAAAAAAAACGTAGACACTGGTGTGTCCAGCACAGATGAAACAATGGAGGGTTAACCGTATCCATGTATAGATGGGACTGTGTGTTACTCTAGGCTAAATTGTTCAAATCTGGGTGACTCACAGAAACTGTCCAATGTGAACTATAATCTCCTGTGGCCTAACCCCTCTCCAGTAGAGGTACTGATTAGATCTTCCATCCCTTTCTTGCACCAGGCAGTAAAAGTCGAGGGGAGCTCTGCTTTCATAGAGTGGGAATGAGAGTTGTGGATGCACAGATTAAGTTTTAGTGAGGGAGAGAGACATATCTGTATGATGTACATTTTTAATTCTAATAAACTTAATAAAATTTTGAAATCCAAGGACTTTTATAAAAGCCATTCACTGTGTTTAACCTCTTCCCTGCCACTGATCAGTGCATACTCTGCACATTTTTTGCTGTCTGTGCATTTTTATGGCTTAATTTTTTTTTACTGTAATTTATTACAGTATAACAAAGGCTCTTTTAAGAGCAATTAACCCCTTACTTGCCATAGATCTGGACGGATAAGCAACTATCTGGCAACAGAGCATTTTTTACATTTTTTTTACACCCACTAGGGGATTAAGTGGGTAAATTTACGTAATTGTTCCTCCTCCTTCCAATCAAACGTAAAATGTTTTGAAGAATCTGAAATACAGGTAAGAGACTCACTCCCCACCAGCTCTCAACCCAATTTTGGGTCAGAACCCACCAGTTGAGAAACAAAGTTCTAAACAACCTATTTAGTATTGCATATAAAAGTTTTATAAGCAGATTCACAGGTACAATGCATATTTTTCTGAAACATTGAAAACTTTGGCACGGATTAGTGATAAAATAGCTAGATTAAAAGTTTAAAATTATCCTATGTGAAATATCTGACATAGTTGCACAAGTGCCAAGTCCTTGATATAGGTAATTTCACTACCCATGTGCGACCTTTAAATGTAGACTAGAAAAGCAATCTCTGAAAATTCCAAATTTGAAACTTAAATATGCATGCCCAAAATGTCACTCTGCATCGTATCATAAAACCTGTCAAACGTATGTTATCGCAATCAATGGATTTTTTGGCTCTCTGAAGCAAGATGTAACATTCACAAGGAAATTTGTGTGTAAAAAAAAAAAAAAAAAGTTAAAACAATTCTACTGCAAAAGTTGGCAGAGATGTTATTGTTTGTTCCTGTGTTTCTGAGAATTTTCGAGCGTTTTAGTGGTTTTTGATCCTTGCAAGTCTAATTACTTCCTATGTGTATGACATCTAGCCTGTTTGACTCCTCCCTGCATTTTGGACCTTGTCCTCTTTGACTCCTTTCTGCATTGTGATGCCATGAGATGTCCTTGGTTGCCAGCATTAAAAACTATATACTTTGATGTGTGTCTTGTGACCCTGGTGTTCTGACTCTGACACTAGTGTGACCTCCCAGTCACATATCTGGATGCCCCTAAGGAGAACTGTCAAAATCCTGGTTAAAAGAAAATCAGTTGGTACAATATAAGGCCCATTGAGTGCAATGGCAGGTGCGGTGGGTGTAGATGTAAATCCAGTGGGTCCAATGGCAAGTCCACTGGATGGAATGGCAAGTTTTGTGGGTGCTGCAATGGGGTGCAAGAGCAAGTCCTGTGGGTGGTGCAGGACAAGACCTCTGGGCAGAACCTGCGAGTACTGCAATGTGGTCCAAAGGCAAGTGTTGTGAGGGCAGTAATGAAAGGTGGGCAGAATAAATAGAATGAATGGGGATGGAGGAAAGAAATAAAAACAAGAAATGCATTTTTTCAATAACTTTATTAAATATGAAAAAAGTTAACATTTGAACACATATTTACGGGGAAAACTTATTTTTCTAGAGTGCCACCTTTTATTTAGGCCTTTTCTTTTTCTATAAATTAAGATCCAAAGCTTAGGGAGCCATCTTATAACCAAGGCTGCCTTATTTTCGATCAAATATGGTATAATCCAAAATTATATTTGTTTCACAGAAGTTCAGTTATTGCTTTTATTTAAAGAGCAAAGTTCACAGACGGAAGCTTCACAGACAGTTACATTGTAGTTTTATGTCATAAGTGTTCAGTAAATTGGAATAGCTGAAAGTTAACAGTTCAATAAAATAATGCACACCTGAGAAATGCAAATTAAGTTGTAAGGAAAAAAGAGAAGTGGACTATTGGACACTGAATATAAATTCACAAGAAAAGTAAAATTGGCTTACACTATAACTTTTATTTTAATCCTAAAGATTAAAACCCCAACCCATGAGGTCACAGTTTCCTTTTGACTTTTTCTTGAAAAAATCGTTTACTCATCTACAAAAGATAATGAAATAACCTGCTCAATAGAATATTCAATATTTTGACGTTTATTTGCCTTTTATTTATAAGTTCTAATAAGTTACATTTTAGTGACTGTGACATTGTAACATTGATATCTGTCATAAATATACAAAAATAACAGAATGGCGCGGATGCGTGGGAACCTTAAGAATATATAAAAACACACAATAGTGCAATACTGCTAATACCCAGAAAAAATATAAACATTATATGCAGGATACATTCACAACATGTGTGAATAATACAGATATAGCTCATATTCTAGGTAGTAAAAATGTAATATACCTGTAAATTAAAATTAGAAGCACACATAGGCAGGACCAGAAGGATAAAAAGGGGGGGGGGGGGGGTGCGCACTTTGTGTTTTATGCACATCTGTCACTTTATTTTCCTGATCTGTCATAAATACCTGAATTACCTCCCACATGTACATATTTTTCAGAAGTAAACAACCAAGGGTAACTTGGGGTATTTTGACACTTTTCATGCAGTGACCAATTTTTGCCAAAGATTGTTTTTTTCTCCCCACACACTTTGTAATTCAGGTATGAATTTACAGAGGTTCTTATGTGTTATTGCCAAACAACAACCCAATATATGTTCAGCAGCATCCCCTGACTATAGTGGTACCCTACGTGCATAGGTGTGATAGCATAATGTGTCAGGAACAGGGCCAAAATTTGTATACGGTCAGTCATTGCAGCTGTGAAACGTATCATTTGTATGTATTACTTGTGGACTACATTTCCTATCATGCTCAGCCAGCCAAAAGTGACCATAGCATTATAGGAAATGTAGTCTATAGTAGGCTACCCTGCAGCTGCATGGATGATATATATCCAGCCGTGGCGGGCTCCTATCTACTGCTGGCCCCACCAGCAGTCTTGGCCCCACAATCATAGTCTGATTTATTTTTAAGATAAGGACAAAGAAATGTTCTTGATGCACCACTTGCCTCCTCAGTCCTTGTAGAAAGAGAAACAGATGTGTTCAGGTTACAATTCACATGAGGGTGTTTGTCCACTGACACTCATACAGCGAGTAGTCTGGTCGTAACATATTCAGCATTGAGACCCATCTACGCAGCAAACCTCTAAAGTAATCTACTTGCGTTTTATATAGGAATTGATGTTTTCTAAATCTGCTGAGATTCTCCAGTTTTGAAGGCTTTCATAGTCTGGTAAGCCAGCTTTCAAATTTTGTATTAATTCTCCTTCTTTGAGTGGAGCTGAGAAAATGTGAGATCATCTCTGCATCAAGAATGGATAAAAATGTGTACATACAGATGTGGAGCCTACGCTCATGAAGAACACAAAATAGCTTAAACACAGCATGTGATATGACCAGGAGGAGTCCTGGTTTATATTCTAGTGGCAGCTCAGTCTCATCTTGGTGCTTCCAGAACTTGTTACTTTTGTCTGTTCTCTATTCACTTTTTAATGTTTAATCATTTCACCATGATTTCATTAGATTCTGTCTATTTCCCACAACATATCTACCATAAGTTCAGTCATACGTGAGTTTATGACATCATTCGATGCAACATAGTGTTAGTTTCACGCCATAAATATATAGTTGGCAGAGATAGACCGTGGCACAGCATTTGTCCCATCAGTAAATACATGCAGCTAGCTATACAATGACAATAATTAAATGATAATGGTGAAAAAAGTGTTCAGCATTAAACCCTCTGCGACCTTATGACGAGTTAACTCGTCATAAGAGCCGCAGCATTTGAAACAGGTGCAGGACTATGCCTCACACCCGAGGCAAAGCTCCTGGACCCGATCGATGGATTTCCAGCCATATGATTGCAGTGATCACTCGATCACCGTGATAACATGCAAATTAGATGACAAAGTCATTGTGTTCACACATTGACTTTGCCTCTAATTCACTCCCTGTGCTTCACGTTCTTATAGTGAAGCACAGAGAGCAGCCTGTAAGTAATAAATAAACAAAGAACATCCTGTAAAAAGAAAAAAGTTAACCCTTTCCTTGGTGATCACAGTTTGTTACTGTGATCAGTTTCCTCTTTATGGCCCTCATTTTGCTTTGTTTTTCCAATTTATTTTTTATTTTTGCAATTTTAAAGTTTTTTAAATAAATAAATGTCATTGTAATATATTTATTTAATTACATTTTACCCCTGCATGCCTGTTCTGTGATTCCTATGGGTTTGACATTCTGACTTTTTTGTTAAGGGGGGTTTTGGAACCAATATTTTTTCTTTTTTATTAATTGGGATAAGTGGGTTAGTGTTGTACTAGTTGTGTACCTTATTATTGGGAAAATAATGGGGGGGGGGGGGAATTCCCAAAATTTTCCTATTTTATATGTATTTTTTAATACTAAAATGTAGATCATTTTTATGTATAGGGTATCCAAAGAAAGTTCTAACTGTCAACATATAAACATATAACTTGTATGGGTGCGTTAAATGACAGAGAGGAAAATTATGTTTCAACAACCACATATAAAAAATTGAAAAATAGTTCATGGTGATCATTGTTGACCTGATCTGCACCTTCCACATTGTCTTAACTGTGCCACTGCGACCCCACAGAAGCTGCTAAATTATCTTTGTGCCACACAGAAACTGCCACATTGTCACTTCTTCCCTTGTTCTCTCTTATGTACATAATAAACAGCTACTGTTAGATTTTGATTTTCCAACAAGATGTCAGTGCACCGTTAGTGTACATCAGTTACGTCAATAAGCATTTATTTATGAACTCATTTAATTTTTTGTTTTGTCTGATGTGCGACTCATGTTCATTTGTCATCTGAAGGATTTGATAGTGGGTGTGCCGCTTTAGGAGCATTTTTGATGTGTATATAAAAAATAAAATATGTTTTAATTTGGAGACAGACTATTTCAAATTCAGCACCTGAGTTTGACTTGGGAACAAAACCCAGGTTTGAATCTTTGCCAACTAAATGAATGGGAAGCAACATGATTAAAGCTGTTTTTTGACAAATTCGGCACCTGAGTTTGAGTCTCAAAAATGTATTTCACAACACCGGGTGGCAGATCGCCATAGCAACCAGGAAATGAAACTTATTGACATCTACATGGTGCCCCTCGCCGCTTGGACCAGTTATTATAATTGTGTTCAGTAGAGTGTAATGCTATTCGAAGGGAAAATGTGTATGCCTGGTGCACAGAATATCAATAACCAAAAGTAGTATTTTTTTTGTCAAAAGTGACCTTTTGACCCGAACCCGAACCCTAAATTTAACCCAAACCATAAATGTAACCCAAATTTGAACCATTATGGCAGCCCTTAATTTATTCTAACTTTAGTTTAATTATAACCCTAACCCTTATGCTAACCCTAATTTCACTGTAAAACTAACCATTGTTCTAACCCTAACCCTAGATGTAAAACTAATTTAGCCATTTTTTCCATTGCAATGTGGGGCAGTCTAGCAACAGCACCAGAGCAATGGATGTGAAAATGTATCACTTCTGACGCTCTTCCCAGCAGCCATATTGAAGGAGAATGTTGCTCTCTAATAGGGCACCCAATATTTGCTCTGTGGAGTCATCGTGGGTGCCCTAGGCACAGAATCGAGGCATTAAAGCATCACAGTCTGAGTGGTGTTTGCGAACTTCAATCACTCACACCGCTCATTTAACCACAGGGCGGACTAGGTCCATCCAATGTCGGCAACGTTTTGCCAGACAGGACGGATCTAGTCCGCCCCATGTTGCCATGGGGGTAATCAGAAAATATTTAAATATTACACATACAAGCAATCTGACCCCCAGACTTGCCAATCTGCCATTCACACCTGCCGCTCTGCCCCCAAACTTGTCACCCCACCTGAGGAACTTTTAGCCACCCGGCATACTAACAGAGCACTGTGTCTGGGCAGCAGGAGGATAACTAGGAGCCTCTCCTTCAGGGGGGTGACGGGCGATACTGGCGTCCTGGGCCCGGCTGGTCCAGGGGGCCCAGGTTATGCCAGAAAAAAATTGTTTTTTAACTGTATTGAAGCTGCACACCTTCAATAAAGTTTTATTTATTTTTTTTAATCCGACCAGATTTCCCTCCTCCGTGCAGGAGGGAAGACTGCACAGAGGAGACGACCGGAGAGCAACAAGGAGGTAAGTACTGGGGAAGGGGAGGAGGGTTCCATAAAACAAGCAAAATCCTGGCATATTGAGTGGCTAAATCCTGGCATATTATATGGATAAATCCTGGCATATTAAATATCTAAATCCTGGCATATTGAATGGCTAAATCCTGGCATATTGAGTGGCTAAATCTTGGCATACTGAGTGGCTAAATCTAGGCATGTTGAGTGGCTAAATCCTGGCATATTAAATGGCTACATCCTGGTATATTGAATGGCTAAATCCTGGCATATTAAATGGCTAAACCCTGACATATTGAGTGGCTAAATCCTGGCATATTAAATGGCTAAATCCTGGCATATTGAATGGCTAAATCCTGGCATGTTGAGTAGCTAAATCCTGGCATACTGAGTGGCTAAATCCTGGCATATTGAATGGCTAAATGTTGGCATATTGAATGGCTAAATATTGGCATATTGAGTGGCTAAATCCTGGCATACTGAGTGGCTAAATCCTGATATATTGAGTGGCTAAATCCTGGCATATATAATGGCTAAATCCTGGCATACTGAGTTGCTAAATCCTGGCATATTAAATATCTAAATCCTGGCATATTGAGTGGCTAAATCCTTGCATATTGAGTGGCTAAATCCTGGCATATTGAATGGCTAAATCCTGGCATACTGAGGGGCTAAATCCTGGCATATTAAATGGCTAAATCCTGGCATATTAAATATCTAAATCCTGGCATATTGAGAGGCTAAATCCTGGCAGACTGAATGGCAAAATCCTGGCATTTTGAGTGGCAAAATCCTGGCATACTGAATGGCTAAATCTTGGCCTACTGAGTGGCTAAATCATGGCATATTAAATGGCTAAATCCTGGAAAATTGAATGGCTAAATCCTGGCATATTAAATGGCTAAATCCTGTCATATAGAGTGGCTAAATCCTGGCATATTAAATGGCTAAATCCTGGCATACTGAGTGGCTAAATCCTGGCATATTGAATGGCTAGATCCTGGCATACTGAGTGGCTAAATCCTGGCAAATTGAATGGCTAAATATTGGTATATTGAGTGGCTAAATGGCGGCATATTAAATGGCTCAATCCTGACACACTGAGTGGCTAAATCCTGATATATTGAGTGGCTAAATCCTGGCATATATAATGACTAAATCCTGGCATACTGAGTGGCTAAATCCTGGCATATATAATGACTAAATCCTGGCACATTGAGTGGCTAAATCCTGGCATATTAAATTACTAAATCCTGGCATACTGAGTGGCTAAATCTTGATATATTGAGTGGCTAAATCCTTGCATATATAATGGCTAAATCCTGGCACATTGAGTGGCTAAATCCTGGCATATTAAATGGCTAAACCCTGACATATTGAGTGGCTAAATCCTGGCATATTAAATGGCTAAATCCTGGCATATTGAATGGCTAAATCCTGGCATGTTGAGTAGCTAAATCCTGGCATACTGAGTGGCTAAATCCTGGCATATTGAATGGCTAAATATTGGCATATTGAATGGCTAAATATTGGCATATTGAGTGGCTAAATCCTGGCATATTAAATGGCTAAATCCTGGCATACTGAGTGGCTAAATCCTGATATATTGAGTGGCTAAATCCTGGCATATATAATGGCTAAATCCTGGCATACTGAGTTGCTAAATCCTGGCATATTAAATATCTAAATCCTGGCATATTGAGTGGCTAAATCCTTGCATATTGAGTGGCTAAATCCTGGCATATTGAATGGCTAAATCCTGGCATACTGAGTGGCTAAATCCTGGCATATTGAGTGGCTAAATCCTGGCAGACTGAATGGCAAAATCCTGGCATATTGAGTGGCAAAATCCTGGCATACCGAGTGGCTAAATACTGGCATATTGAGTGGCTAAATACTGGCATAGTGAGAGGCTAAATACTGGCATATTGACCAACTGCTCCCAACCACCTTATTATACTAGAACCTGGATAACATGCTTGTGGGGCGAGTGGGAGATATTGCCGAGGGGTATGGGGCCCATAAAATTTGTTCAGTAAGAGGCCCTGAAATTCCTGGTGGCGGCCTTGCTCTCCTTTCTCTTGTAGTCTGCAGGATGAGCCCTTGCCTAGAGGAAGCGCCAAACCTGTGTACTTGGGGAATCATACTAGTGACGGTCTGTAGTGTTTCTATTGCTTGTTTTGACATTCAATGGCCAAATTATCCAGGAAACTTGCATATTAGAGTTTTGTATAACCAATGCAGCTGCAGGAATAGGAGGCAGACAGAGCTGGAACAATCCACCTCTCTGCAAATAAAAGGTAAACGATTAGGGAGCGGGGAAAACAACATAACATTTTTTTCTCTTTAAAAATAAAAAAAAAGAACAAAATCTATGTGTGTGCACGTGAATTTGTGTGTAGGTGTGACTATGTGTAAGTGTGTCTAGGTAGGTTTGGAAGTGCGTGTGAGCGTGAATCTATGTATGTGTGACTGTAAGTGTGAATGTATGTGGATTTCATGTGACTTTTTTTGTTATTTGTATTTTTTACTGTGCTGGGGAATCTGTAATACACTTTACGTTTTAAATCTATATATGTAAATGTAATATGTATGTATATTTATATAATTTTCTTTCAATGAAACATGAATGTGGCCCACGCACAAATACATTCACGGTGAATTGTCCCACTGCAGAAGAAACACCCCTGCTATAGAAGCATCATGTTTTAACAAAGATTGTTACATGGTTTTGCAGGCAACATGTGATTATGTAAGAGGCTCAATAGTATGCTGAGACCAGAAGATGAAGTCATCAGACTTAATATTCAATAAGCACTCTAAACTGGAAAACTGTTAAAAGTAGTAATTTAATTAGCTAAAAACTGGTATTATAGTTAGATTAGCCTATAGTGTTAAAATTAAATAATTAAATAATTTTAAGCATAAGGGATAGGGTTAAAATTAAATAAAAAATAAAATATATTAAGGGATAGCATAAGGGTTAGAGTTGGGGTTAAATTTAGTGTTGGGGTTAAATTTAGGGTTCGGGTTGTGTTAAAACATCAATATAGAAAAAAAACAAAAAACACTATTTTTGGTTTTTGCCCCAGAACTCCAAAAAATACCAAAAAATATGGAAACATGCATATTTCTGAACTCGGGACAACATTTAGAAACGATTTAGACGGGGTCTTTTTTTATGATTGTATTTGTGTAAATTATATTTTAGGTCAAAGTTATAAAAAGGTTTTTTTTTTAATTTTTCATCATATTTTATGATTTTTTTGTAGTAAATTATAAGATATGATTAACATAATGGTATCTAATGAAAGCCCTTCTTATGACGATAAAAACAACATATAATTTGTGTGGGTACCGTATGTGAGAACGAAGAAAATGACAGCTAAATGACAGCTAAATGACAGCTAAACACAAACACCCTAGACATGTCAAAACAGCCATTGTCACCAAGGGTAAAAATGTCTTGTCACTAAGGGGTTGTAATGTGAGAGGGTGAAAAAAAAAAAAACGTAGACACTGGTGTGTCCAGCACAGATGAAACAATGGAGGGTTAACCGTATCCATGTATAATTGGGACTGTGTGTTACTCTAGGCTAAATTGTTCAAATCTGGGTGACTCACAGAAACTGTCCAATGTGAACTATAATCTCCTGTGGCCTAACCCCTCTCCAGTAGAGGTACTGATTAGATCTTCCATCCCTTTCTTGCACCAGGCAGTAAAAGTCGAGGGGAGCTCTGCTTCCACAGAGTGGGAATGAGAGTTGTGGATGCACAGATTAAGTTTTAGTGAGGGAGAGAGACATATCTGTATGATGTACATTTTTAATTCTAATAAACTTAATAAAATTTTGAAATCCAAGGACTTTTATAAAAGCCATTCACTGTGTTTAACCTCTTCCCTGCCACTGATCAGTGCATACTCTGCACATTTTTTGCTGTCTGTGCATTTTTATGGCTTAATTTTTTTTTACTGTAATTTATTACAGTATAACAAAGGCTCTTTTAAGAGCAATTAACCGCTTACTTGCCATAGATCTGGACGGATAAGCAACTATCTGGCAACAGAGCATTTTTTACATTTTTTTTACACCCACTAGGGGATTACGTGTAACATTAACATTTTTTTGAAGCTGTGTGAGCACATGTATAGTGATCAGTAACAGCCAATCAGTGATTCAGATGAGAATAAATATGGGATAATGAGCAACTGATCTAAACTTGAGCAAGAGTGTATATAGGTATACCACTTAATACCCGATATAAACGAAAAAAGGAAAGTGAACAACAAGGACTAGCCCAATGGACACACAAATATACTCCCAAGCTAACAAAAGTTTATAAAGAGCGGTAAATAAATAGGGATAAGTGTCTGTTGATGCTAACATAAGTTGTAATGCACTTATGTTAGCACCAACAGACAGAAAACAAACTCACAATATTCCAAACATGTTTAATCTGTCTCCTGGTTTCTACAAATGTGGTAAATGTATGGGTTGCAAGAACAATATAAATATACCAAAACATCAGGCTACTTTAAGCAACACTTCTAATCAAAGATCTTTTAAGATCAAGCAGGTCTTAACTTGTAGAACCAAGGGAATCATCTTTTGTGTCAAATGTCCTTGTCATAAGTTGTAAATAGGTAGAACTCTAAGGTCCTTAAGTGTCAGAATGTCAGAACATCTAAGGAACATTACTGCAGGTCTAACTACCAATGGTTTGTCCAATCACTTTTTATGTTATCATGGTAAAGACACAACTGGTTTAACCTTTTCAGCTATTGATCTAGTCAAAAACAATTGGAGAGGTGGCAATTTTGGAGACCAGCTAGATAGACACGAGGCTAGGTGGATTTATAAACTTGACACCTTGCATCCTCATGGTCTGAATTTAGATTTTGAGCTTAAAGCATTCACTAAAGATTCATAATAAGCTGCTCCTTATTGCCACTGCCTTCCTTCTTTGTTTCTTTTTCTGCGTATTTTTGTGCTCATTAATAGCTTTTCTTCTTTATTTCTGTGTCCATTTTTGATTTAATTTAATTTAATTTTATTATATTTTATTTCATATATTCTATTCAATAAATGTATTTATTTTTTTCTATACTAGCAACATATTTGATATTATGTTTTATTTATTTTTTTTATATATGTTATCATTTATTATGGCTCTATTAAATGTTATTTATATTTATTTTATATTGTTATTCTTTTCCCCCTTTTTTTGTATCTATGAAACTATATTCTGTGCCCTCACTGTCACATATTTATATGCATTGTTGATTTTGTGATTGTTTGGGCTACAAACTGTCATATTGTGTATTTTATTATTTATTTTTTTGCAGTTGTAGAAGGATATATATAGATATGTATATATATATATAATATGTGTGTCTTTATGTGTATTTTTTTTTGATATGTCAATTATTAATTGTTAATTTTTTATGCATACATCGTTCTTTATGCTTTTTAATATAACATAAAGATTTAAAGTAGACATGTGCATTCGTTTTCGGACGAATGCATTTTCGTCCGAAAATAGCATTTTCGTCCATTAGTCCGAAAAACGAATAACGAAAATGCTAAACTAACAAAAGACGAATGAACGAATGGTTAATAAACGAAAATCATTCGTCCATTCGTCCATTCGTGCTATTGGCATTCTATAAACCGAAATAGAGTCGGTTTATAGAATACCAATAGCATTACATATACATTCCATAAACCGACATAATGAACGACTTTCGGTTTATGGAATGCACGTAATACTATTGGCTTTCTATAAACCGAACTAGAGTCCCCATTCATAAGAATTTCAAGTTCGGTTTATAGAAAGCCAATTGTATTACATGTATTCTATTAGCCGAAAGTCTATAAACCGAAGGTCGTTCGGTTTATAGACTTTCGGTTTATAGAATACATGTAATTCTATGTATTCTATAAACCGAAAGTCTATAAACTGAACTACCTTCGGCTTATAGACTTTCGGCTTATAGAATACATGTAATTCTATGTATTCTATAAACCGAAAGTCTATAAACTGAACTACCTTCGGCTTATAGACTTTCGGCTTATAGAAAACGTGTAGTACTATTGCCTTTCTATGAACCGAACGAGAGCCCCATTCATAAGAATTTCTTATGAATGGGGCTCTCGTTCGGTTTATAGAAAGCCAATAGTATTACACGTGTTCTATAAGACGAACGAATAAAACAAAACGAAAATATTGAACGAAATTCATTTTAGACGAAATAAATAACATTTTCTTCCGAATGGACGAAAACAAAACGAAAATTTTAGTTTTGCACATGTCTAATTTAAAGGCTTTTTTTTATATAGATTTTCTAACATTCTTAATATATTGATTAGAGACAGGCAATTATCTTGGGTTGGCTTTGCACAAATTATACTAATTATATAATTATGCCATTTTGTAGCCCATTATTATTTTTGCTATTTCTATTTTTATTAATACTGGTGCCTTTTCTTGTTATTGCTATTGTTATCTATATTGCTATTTATTGTTGTTTGTGGGTTTACGTGATTTCCCCTTATTAGTTGTTAATTACATGCTCATTCCACTTAGATGGGACTCATAGGTGTGCATATATAAGACAGCAGCCTGCTAAGCAACTCCCATCACCCCTGATGAAGTAACGTGGTCAGTTACGAAAAGCGTAGGGTGGGAGTTGCTCTTTTTTTTACGGACTCATTCATTTCTGACTCTGCTTGTGGACTTTGTCTCCCGATATTTGCGGAGGTACGCCGGCCGGCTTTCTTAAAACATCCTGAAGCTCCGTTTTTTTCAGTGAGGCAAGCTGAGATCTGGAAGTCAGTCTTCAGTCTACATGTGTTTTTAGTATTCCTGTGATTGGTCTTTGTATCCCGTCTTGTAAGTGTAACTGTTTTAGCGCATTCAATCTTTTTTTTACAGTACACACTATTTTTGGCTTCTTTTATTTTCAGATCTATACTTCAGAGCAAGACATATTTTTTTTCCGGGTATAAAGATGTGTTGATTGATTTTATTTAACATCTTCAAGACCTTGTTTCTGGACTTTATTCATTATTACACCAGTCTTTGCAAATGTTTATTTACTGCTCTTGCTACATTTGATATTTTGACACATTTTGTTTCAACACATATCATTGGTTTTATTGCAGCTATTTCATTTATCCTTTTTCCCTTTTTGTCTGCATTATATGTTATTTGCTTGCTTATTATTATTTTTTTCACTTTCTTTAGAAATTTATTGTTGTTCACTATATATCATCTTTTTCACTTACGACATTTATTTGTTTTTTGTATTCAATTTATTGATATGTGATTTGTGTGCTATTTGCCAATTTTTTTTTTTTATTCACATTAGATATTTCTATCATATTTTTCTTTGGCACATATTAGCTCTGCATATTTACTTATTCATTTATTGTTTCAATATAAATATATTTATATCTATTCATTTATTCACTTATCCCTATTTATTTACCGCTCTTTATTAACTTTTGTTAGCATGGGAGTGTATTTGTGTGTCCATTGGGCTAGTCCCTGTTGTTCACTTTCCTTTTTTCGCTTATGTCAAAATTCCAAGTTGGAAATGTGCACCTCCCAAATGTGGCCTTTTAACCCCCAAACAACCCAACAAACCTATGTATGGGTGGTATCCCTATACTCAGGAGATGTTGCTGAACACATATTGAGGTGTTGTTTGGCAGTAACACATAACAGGATCTGTGAATTCAAGCCTGAAGTACAATGTATGTTAAAAAAAATTACTACCCAAAACTTTGACATAGACTGGTGGTAGAATTAGTGCATGGAAAGTGTTAAAATACTACCATTTTAAACACCCTAGGGTGTCTAGTTTTCACAATATGTGGTTTTGTGAGGTAAAATATAATGTCTGGCTTCAAAAATGTCCCGAATGTGACAATTTAACCCCCAAATAACCTAACCAACCTATGCATTGGTGGTATCCTTGTAATCAGGAGATGTTGCTGAACACTGTGGTGTATCTTGGTTTTGTGCTGCCCTAGGCAGAGAAATTTTGGGCAACCCCCCTACCCATGATGCACACCCACGACATGACCCATAACCCACGTTGCACACCAAGGACATGCCCCATCACCCCATTTACATGCACATTGCCAATAATATTTGCCATTAATATTCTCCAGCTAATTTGCCCAATGATATGCCAGTATCATTTTCCATTAATATGCCCCAGCCAATTTGCCCAATAATATGCCAGTATTATTTTGTTATTAATATTCCCCAGCCAATTTGCCCAATAATATGCCAGTATTTGCCATTGAATATGCCCCTGCCAATTTGCCCAATATTATGCCATTATAATTTGCCATTAATATTCCCCAGCCAATTTGCCCAATAATATGCCAGTGTTATTCTGCCATTTAATATGCCCCAGCCAATTTGCCCAATAATATGCCAGTGTTATTTGCCATTAATAAGCCCCAGCCAATGTGCTCAATAATATGCCAGTGTTATTTGCCATTAATAAGCCCCAGCCAATGTGCTCAATAATATGCCAGTGTTATTTGCCATTTAATATGCCCTTGACAATTTGCCCAATAATATGCCAGTGTTATTCTGCCATTTAATTTGCCCCAGCCAATTTGCCCAGTAATATGCCAGTATAATTTGCCATTAATATTCCCCAGCCAATTTGCCCAATAATATGCCAGTGTTATTTGCCATTAATAAGCCCCAGCCAATGTGCTCAATATTATGCCAGTGTTATTTGCCATTTAATATCCCCCAGACAATTTGCCCAATAATATGCCAGTGTTATTTGCCATTTAATATGCCCCTTCTAATTTGCCCAATAATATGCCAGTGTTATTTGCCATTTAATATGTCCCTGCTAATTTGCCCAATAATATGCCAGGGTTATTTGCCATTTGATATGCCCCTGCTAATTTGCCCAATAATATGCCAGTGTTATTTGCCATTTAATCTGCCCCAGCCAATTTGCCCAATAATATGCCAGTGTTATTTGCCATTTAATATACCCCTGACAATTTGCCCAATAATATGCCAGTATAATTTGCCATTAATATTACCCAGCCAATTTGCCCAATAATATGCCAGTGTTATTTTCCATTAATAAGCCCCAGCCAATGTGCACAATAATATGCCAGTGTTATTTGCCATTTAATATGCCCCTGACAATTTGCCCAATAATATGCCAGTGTTATTTGCCATTTAATATGCCCCTGACAATTTGCCCAAGAATATGCCAGTGTTATTCTGCCATTTAATATGCCCCTGATAATTTCCCAATAATATGCCAGTGTTATTTGCATTTAATATGCCCCAGCCAATTTTCCCAATAATATGCCAGTGTTATTTGCATTTAATATCCCACAGCCAATTTGCCCAAATCCCCCCATCTCCCCAGCACTTAACTGTTTTCCCTGGTGGCTAGTGGCAGGCAGCATGGTCTCCTCCATGCTGCCTGTTCGGCTCTCAGGCGGTTGTGCCGACAGGTCAGAGGGAAGGTGAGGGGGATCTTCCGATCCCTTCTCACCTCTGTCTCTGCTGCAAGTGCGGGCTTCTTTTTTTCCTTTTTTTAAACTGCCAGATTTTTATTTTTACATTTTGTTTTTTCTTTCAGTGCTGGGGGCCGCCCCCCAAAATTTGCTGTCCTAGGCATCCGCCTAGGATGCCTCGCGGTAAATACAGCACTGGCTGAACACATATTGACGTGTTATTTGTCAACACTCCTGAATTGCAATCTGTGTGAAAAATCACAATTTATTTTTGTTTGCTGCAAACTTTGGCAAAGGTTGGTGGTAAAATGGCTACATAAAAAGTGTCAAAATACCCCAAGTTAAATGCCCTGAGTTGTCAAGTGACAAATATGTATATGTGGGGGTTCATTCATGGATTTAGTAAAGATATCAGTGTTACAATGTCACTATTGCTAATTTTGAAAAAAGGATTTCGAAATAGCTTTGCACTACTTCTAGTTCTGGCCCTGTAACATGAATAAAAAAGCACAAAAACAAAAAACATGGGCTATTTCTGAACTCAGGACAAATATTACAAACTATTTAGCAGTGTTTGTTGGTTGTCTCTTGTAGACAAGTAGACGATTTTCAAAATAAAAGTCAGAAAAACTTTTTTTACATTTTTTTCCCATATTTTATAATATTTTTATATCAAATTATATGCTATTATCAAAATAATCGTATAAAAAGAAATCCCTTCTTATGCCGATAAAAACAATATATTGTTTGTGTGGGTACACTAAATGAGAAAGAAAGAAATTACAGCAAAACACAAACAACCTAAAGAAGTGTTAAAACAGCCAAAGTCATGTCACTAAGGGGTTAATTTGTGTGGGTACAGCAAATGGCAAAGAAGAAAAATAGACAAACTAGAAACAGACTGGTACATGAGGTAGAGAGCCCTGACCGCAAGCTTACACTCTAGAGGGAATGGGGTCAATAAGACACATAAGGGGTTGAAGAGGCCAGAGGGATTGAAGTTGTAATAACAGTATTGTGGATGGGTGGTACTAGGTGGAATAGGCCAAAGATGAATAGTGTGTGTTGACTTATAGGAAACCAATGGCAGGGACTTAAGTTTTACACTATTCAAGTTATCACCCCGATCATGTCATGCAAAATATCCCCTTAGGGGAGTTTTTACTCCTCCTGAAAATAAATTGTTCATCAATGACAATTTTGAGAAGCAGGCCACTGTAGCAGAAACATCACTTTATCCAGAGAGGAAATCCCCACAGGGTAGCAAATAGGGCTTCTATATGATTGGCAAATACAGAAATAGAGCAAAAAGATAAGGATTAGACAGACCAATGAAGGCCCACCAAACAATGGGATGGTGTCATATGGACCATCATATGGGTCAGGACCATTAAAGGGGTCCATATTCAACTGAGGTAAAGGAACAGGAAGATGTGTTGGCATTTGTTCCGGATTACAGAATAAAATTGTAAATATCATACAGAATAATTTACCACTTTTGAAAGCTAACAAAAAACTACAAGGGATTTGGGTTGTGGTACAAATTACCCATAAACCCTGTACACTTCAGAACATTTTAACACTTAGCTACTTACCTGGCAATTCCTCTGAGGTGGGGGATTGTGCTTGGTTGAGGACAAAAGGGATATATTCATGTGGGTAAAGGAAATTTGGTTGCTGCAGGTGTGTCACTGTTTCAAAGACTTTTCATTCATTTATAAAGAATCAACATTTTGACATTAACAGCTATATAAATTGTGATACTGAAGGGGGAATTTATTTGATGTGGTTCAAATAAAACAATTCCTTTTATACTTTCACCATGGATCGAGTTGGATTTGGATATTGAGCTGATAATTCACTTGATATTTGCTTTAAAAGTCCAACTTGTCATCGTGCCACTGTGCATCCTCAGTGGGAAAGTGGATGTACTCCTTAACTGTCTATAGCACTAAATGGCACAATGAAAAGGATTTCTGACCCCGACCTCCATCCCAGAACCTGTCTGGAAGGTATGTGAACCTAAATGATGCAGTACTGCTAAGAAGCTCACTAGCCAAGGTACTGAATGGCCAAATGGGAAAACCTAAAGTTCTTGAGAAGTTGGTAGTCTAGGTACCTTTCCAGGATGTCCCTGGCAAACATGTGACTAGGTACTCTGACCCCATCAGGATCAGCCAGTAATGCGCCCTGGTTGTTATCCTGCCAGTCCACCCTCCATCTCCAGATTAGATAAACATTGAGGGCATGCATCTCTCACAATCTCACACCAACAACTAACTTCCCTCTAACCGGTTTGGTTGTGATTCTCCCACCTTTCTATAATGATCCTGACTGAGTTCTGTGAATCATGTGTGCTATAAACTAATTGCTGTGATCGCACAGGTGGATATTGGGGTGTGTACTCTGAAATTCAGAACACCGTGGCCCATGTTAATGTATGCTAATGAGTTAATCCATTTCCACGTAATATACGCTATTACTGCGTATTTGCAGCAATTTTATTTTCTACGTACCTATTTCAATTGTATTTTCATATATTTCCCTTGTTATTATAGAGGTGATGGTCTAAAAATAACAGTGCCTATTGTTATATATACATCTTGGTACATGTGTACTCATTCACACTCATTGTGACATTTGTGCCTGTGCTGGACATGTATTTTGCTTCTTAACACAATTTTCTATGTGTTTTTTGACCTGGCCATAGTTCCATGTCCAAATATCATCTTTTTTTTACAAAACCGTTATTGCTGGAAATGTGTATCAGAAATGATATTAGGGCAAATATGTAGGAATGGAGAAAAAACAATAAAGTGAAAAACAATGGCGCTTTAAAATTGAAAACAATGCTGCAAGTAATCACGTGCCCTTTCCTCACAGCATACACACAAAATAGTGGTAAACAAATAAATAATGAAGGTGTTGCGCAATAAAATAAAAAATGATATAAACTTATCTGAAGAAAAACTTTGTCCTCATACAGAGTGATATCTAAAAAAACCAAAGAGAAACAAACAGTGTGTGTATCCTTATATGACAATATTATGTTCTGGTGTGTCCTCCCACAATGGAAATACACTCACTATATTCGGTGCCTATTGATCCCTGGCACTAGTTTAAACATTTAATATGGATGGAGATCTCTCCCTTTCAGAATCACTTCTTTGCTATACAGCCCGTGGGTAGGAGTACCCCCATAAGGGATGATGTAGGGAGGAACTAAAAGGCAGAATATAGTGCAGTACAAAAAAAAATGCCTTTATTACCCCCTTGCTAAAATATTCTTACTTGGAAACAGAGAATAAAGTGCACATTAAAAAAAGATAAAATGATCTCACGAAGCTCCAGCTGGCTGAAAGAAGAGTCCCAAGCGAGCTCCGTTGACTCACCAATATGTACCACTGGAGAAATTTCCTAATCACATTACCCTCTCTGCCTCTAGTCACTCCCCACTAATACGCATCAGCCTGTCATTCCGAATGTTATGCACAGGCAGAGCTTCAAAAAATGACAATGTGGACACAACCTGCCATTTATCATTGGCAAGAACACTAAAAACTTCCTTCACCACTGAAACCTCATTGAAAGCACAGTCATATGTCCCTTGATGAACAAGTACATCCATGTCCCCTTCCTGATTTGCTTAATTAACAATATTAAAAATACACCTCCTGTTTCTGCCAGCAGTAGCTCCAGGAAGACATCTTACTAAGCCACTATTGTCCAACTCCACACCTCTTATGATAGAATCACTTAACAAAAACTGCTTTCTAACACACCTCACCTTCTCTTTTTTGTCACTGGCTGCAGTCTTGCACACCTTAGTCATAGAGGATAGTGGTTCCTCAGACTCCCTGTCATAGCCTGCCTCCATAACACCACTTGTTCTCTGAAAGTGCTGAAAATTAATTATGGAGAGCTACAGACTGTGGGACATGCCATTTATCCACAACTCTTGGTCTACCAGATCCTTCAGTAACCCACCTGCCATTCCTTGAAAGCCTCCGTGGCAGTGGCTTTGCAACAGTCTCAGCTTGTGTTTAGATAATTTACAAATCCCAGACCAATCCCAGATCCAAATGCAATCTCCTTCTGCAATCTAGAGACCTGTTTACAGATTGGACACAGGCTCGCCATCAGGGGGTGATGGGCGATACTGGTGTCCGGGCACGGCAGGTCCAGGGGGCCTGGCGTGCCCAGGTCACGACGGGAATAAATCCTTTCTGTTAAGCCGGTCCGCGGCTGTGAGGGAAGCGTTCTGCGCTCCCCTCCATCCTTGCGGCTTCAATATAGTTTTTTTTAAAGCAAAGTTTATTGAAGCCGCGCAGCTGGATGGGAGCGTAGAACGCTTCCCTCAGAGCCGCGGGCCTGCAGAGCACCGGGAGACAGCAGCAAGGAGGTAAGTACTGGGGAAGGGGGAGGAGGATGGCACATAATGAGCATACTGAGGGGGAAAATCCTGGCATACTGAGGGGGGAAATCCTGGCATATTGAGGGACAAAATCCTGGCATATTGAATGGCTAAATCCTGGCATATTGAGGGGCAAAATCGGGGCATATTGCGGGATTAATTGGCAAAAGAATGGCATATTGAGGGGCAAAATAATGGCATATTAAATCGCATATTGAGGGGGAAAATGCTGGCATTTTAAATGGCAAAAGAATGGCATACTGAGGGGCAAAATACTGGCAAATTAAATGGGAAAAGAATTACATATTGAGGGGCAAAATACTGGCATATTAAATGGCAAAATAATGGCATATTGAATGGCTAAATACTGGCATACCGAGTGGCAAAATACTGGCATATTGCAAAATATTACTGGCATATTGACCAACTGCTCCCAACGACCCTCCTTATTACACTTGACCGGGAAAACATGCTTGTGAGGGTAGGTGGGGTGAGTGGGAGATATTGTCGCGGAGGGGGGGTAGGGGGCCCAGAAAATTTGTTCGGTGAGGGGCCCTGAAATTCCTGGTGGCGGCACTGAGTGGACAGCATTCAAACTTACAAAAAATGGTATGTAAAACAAATGAATAACAATTATAACAGTGAACCTAATCTGCCTTTTTAATTTTTAAATCAAACATTTCTTTCTTTGTTTATTTTTTCATCTCTGGTATTCCGCAAACTACCACCAGACTATCTCCAGAATATCTCAAACTATAATTTTTGAAAGCAACTCTTTGAAGAGGTGCCAAGCTATTACATTATCCAAGCTAATTTCCACTATGCCTTATATACACAACACCTAAAATCACCTACCCCAAGTGAGTTTTAACACCTGAGTGGGCCTATGCCAATTAGAAACCAAACAATGACAAACACCTAAGTATACTTCCTGCGGTGGAACAAGCGGTTTTTGAGATCAGTGATCGCGAAAACTGCTCTGACGGTGCTGCTCTATTGCCTCGATGTAGAGGCAATAGGCAGCACCGAAATTCCATTCAACACGTATAACATGTAAACCCATGTATCTTGTTAAGTACAAGCATGTATATGCCACTAAGCGGTAGCATATCTAGGATTGGGTACCCGAGGATCGGACGTAGGCATCACCAAAAATATTTGGCTACCAGCGTCGATGCCCCTGCACGGTAGCCGCCTGATATTCACTCCCCAGGGACTAGCGCGTGGGGAGCCTGTGCAGCTAGCTACCAGAGCTACTGCCTCCCGGGTTAGCCATACCCAAGACAGCCAACCCCCTGCACTGACGCCAAACCTTGGGTATCCCCTGCCAATGCCACTGAGTGTGAACCCTTACACTCTATTGGCTCCTCCACACCACTACCGCTTTCTCAATACCAGACTGTATCACGAAATTCCAGAGATACAATCCAACATCTGTTAGGTGGATGCTGTCACATCGATACAGGGAGGCATCATAACCGTTCAGCACAGGATGATGCACCACTAGGCCACCGTTGTAAATCATGAACCATGAGTTGGCACTGTTCAGCTTCTTCCTGGCCCGCTCCACACCTGAAGGAGACCGGGCACCCGGCCGGCGCAGTATCGAAATGATGTCGGACCACACTAGAACCCGATCTGGAAACTGCAGCCACAGCAGAAGAATGTCCGCCTTAATATAATAGGTCAGCTCCCTCAGCGGTATGTAACACAAGTCGTTACCTCTGAGGTGTAGGACCAGCACATGGGGTGACCCAAGGCATGCAACGGACTGTGCCACGTGACCAGGCGGGGCGCTCCAGCGCATGCCCCGTCAGCCCATCCACTGCAGTTTGACCTGGTCCTGACATAGACCCAAGAAAGCACCATTGGGACGAACTGTAGCCCGCCTGGCTGCCCAGTAGACAAAAGAGTGTCCCACTATCCACGTTCTGCAGCATTCAGATTCTGAAAGAAGAACACAGCAATCACCCCAGGGCTGGTGGAAAGCCCCAAATAATTAGACGTCGCACCCCCATCCGCTTTCCCACAGTTCCGTGCAGTTGTCCCCAACTGCCATAAAGTATATATATTTCCTGGCTAACCATGGCAGCAGTTACGTATGGGTTAGCTCCACCCTCAAGGTAGGCAAGACAGAAACAAAACTATAAGAGAGCCCCCACCCCCCATCTCCTCAGTCTTTTTTCTGTCCTCATTGGTTGTTTCAGGACGAGGGCCTGTTTAGGCCCTTTCTTTGCACATTTATTTTTTCTTTTTTCTTTTATTTAATTTTTCTACTCACCTTCCGGGAAGTTCAGCCTCTTTCTTCCTGAAGCCCGGTTCCTTACCCTCTGGAAGGTTACCTGGGAATCCCTATTCCTCCGTACACTTACTGCAAGTTGGTACTGGAGATGTGGCTGGATTATTGTTACTATGCCTAGTGCTCATATTCCTCCGGAAGCTTACTGCAAGTTGTACTGGAGATGTATTATTATTTGGGCAGAAGTCACATACCTGCTTTTTTGGGCTGGCTGAGTTTTTTACCATGTTTGTTTTGTTTTTTCAGGTATTTTTTCTTCAAGTTCCTGCATCACTGTTCAGGTTAGTTAATCTTTCCTTTTCCTTCCGTTTTTGGGGGAGTGGAACATTTATTTATGTTCCACTGCTCCCCATTTTTTTTGTCTTCCTGGGCTCCCCTAGGGTGGTGGAACCCTTCTGCACTCCACACCTTTTACTTAGCCCTTTTTTGGGGTTTTCTCGGTGTTGGAACGCATATGCGTTCCACACCATTTTTATTCTCCCCTCATTTCAGCGGTGGAACGCATATGCGTTCCACGCCTCTTTTTTCTTTTTTTTTAAGTGCTGGATCGTGTTTGCGTTCCAGCACTCGTTTCCTGCCTTTTTTCGGCACTGGAACGCATATGCGTTCCAGGCCTCACTTGTACTGTTTCCTGTTTCGGCGGTGGAACGCATATGCGTTCCACCGCCCCCTGGAACTTCCGGGTTCCGTATTTTAGGCTTTTTAAATGGGTTTTCTTCCGTTTTTTCTGCTGGATGGCCCTGTACTCGTTCTTCCAGGTACCACCACTGATTTATATTGCCTCCTTTACCTCCTCCCTCGTTTCTTGCCAGCCTCAGGTAAGCCAGTTTGATTTGGTGTCCTTTTAAAGTATTTTTTCCTTTTGGGTTATTTATTCCCTGATTGTTTAATTTTTTGCATATTTTATCTAAGAGGTCTCGTTCTCGTCAGGCGAGGTGAGTTTTTTGTCCTTTTTTAATTTTTCATTTTTTTATGTATAAGAGTGCACGTTGAACTTATCCTGTCTAATTCTGGTGTATGTTTACCAGCCCCAGACACGATTCGGATCCTCCCAGGAAAAGGACGGAGAAGCGTCCACGCTGTTTGGTCTGTGATGCCACCCCCTTGGAAGGCAAATGCCTCAGCGGTGACTGTCTATCCCATGCTGCTGTGCCTCCTGATCCTTCTCCCGATCTAGTACACCTCGTCAATCAGGCTGTGGAACGGAGTCTAAAGGAGCATCTGAGTAATTTTTTCCCAGCCCAGCACTCCTCTCAGGATGATGAGTTGTTCCCGGAACCCTGTTGCTCCATATGCTACTCCTCGGCTGATGAAGATGGCGATACTGGGGATTCGTCCCTCATCGACCACCTCATTGGGGCTGTTCGTACTACCCTGGGAATTACCGAATCTCTTCCCACGGCTGGAGTTGCAGACAAGTATTTTTCTAACCTGCAGAGGGTTCGCACTACCTTTCCGGTTCATGGGTCTATTGAGGAGCTGATCACCTCCGAATGGAGATCCCCTGATCGAAAAGTTTCATCCGGCCGAAGACTCTCCAGATTATACCCGGTTGCAGCGGAAGATGCGGGCTCCTGGACTTCTCCACCGGCCGTGGATGCTCCCGTTATTCGGGTTGTCCGGCGATCATCTTTACCACTAGATGGTCCGGCTCTCCTTCATAACCCAATGGATCGGCGGATTGAAGCCTCACTTACCAGGGCTTATGTTGCTGCAGGTGCGATTTGTCAACCCACGGAATTTTATTATAATGCCCTGGTGTCCATTCCATTTGATGGGAAGCTATTGTTTGTTAAAGTCCTGGAGGAAGCCATTCTTAAGGCGGCAGAGGTATCCAAGGTTTTTTTGCCCCAGGAACGGAGACACCTTCTCAGGGCGGTTTGGAATGATCGTCGCAACTTCCGTTCCTCCTTTCGGGATTCCAGACAATACAGACCTGGAGAGAGGTGGCTCGCTCATCTACATGGAGAAGCGGTTCCCGGAACTCGGCTAGGGGTTCCCGCTTCCGCCCTGCCTCTTCCTTTCGTGGGAAGTTCCAGTCCTGAAGTCCATCCTGCCCGGGCTGCTCCGGTCGGTGCTCGCCTCCTGGCGTTCTTGGCAGTCTGGGCAGGGTTTTCCTCGGATTCCTGGGTCCAGAACATACTTCACCAAGGCTACAGTTTGGAATTTCTTTCCCCTCCAACTCCGGCTTTCATCCGTACCAACATCCCGTTGGATCCGAGGAAAAGAGAAGTCCTTCTGAAATTTATACGATCCCTACTTCAGGACGACATAATTACTCCTGTGAAGGGGCCGGATCCGTTCAGAGGGAATTATTCTCCCCTATTTTTTGTTACCAAGGCTTCGGGGGACCTACGACCGGTTCTCGACCTCTCTATCCTAAACAGATCATTGGTGGTCAGAAAATTCAGGATGGAGTCCCTCCGGTCTATCGTGCCATTCGTTTTCCCCGGCAATTGGATGGTCTCCATAGATCTCAAGGATGCCTACTTCCATATACCCATCAGCACCAACGGTTCCTGCGTTTTGCCATAGCCGACCGTCATTCCCAGTTTCGGGCTCTTCCCTTTGGTCTCAGCACGGCTCCTCAAACTTTTTCCAAGGTTCTGGTGGTCTGTATTGTGGAGGTTCGCAAATGGGGCCTGAATATTTTCCACTATCTGGACGACATTCTCATCGTGGCTCGTCTGGCCCCCCAGAGAGACTTGGCCTTGTGTTTCCTGCAGGAAGCAGGTTGGGAGATCAATTTCGGGAAAAGCCAACTCCGTCCATCCCAGTCCCTGGTCTTTCTACGACACTCTCTCCGCCACCGTTTCTCTGTCCCTGGACCGCCAGTCCCGTTTGATTTCAGCCGTCCGGAAGGTTGATCTGCCCGGTTGGTTGCCCATCAGGAATCTCATGTCCCTCCTGGGTGTCCTGGTCTTCACTATCGGCCTCGTCCGTTGGGCCCAGTGGCACACTCGGTTTCTCCAATCCCTCCTGCTGTCTCGTCTTCCGGTTTCCCAATCATCGTTGGACGAACTGATATTTTTACCGAGGGAAACCGCTCACCATCTGGCCTGGTGGCTGAAGGTTCATCACCTCAGGAGAGGTTTTCCCCTGTCAGATGTCGTGTACAGGGTGATTACCACGGATGCGAGTGCTCATGGTTGGGGGGCCCATCTGGAAGATCTCTACGCCCAAGGCGAGTGGTCTCCGGCAGAACGGGTTCTTCATGCGAATATCCTAGAACTCAGAGAGATCTACAGGGCGTTACTGGATTTTCAGCAGTCTGTTCAGGGGCACTGGGTGAAAATACAGACGGACAACAAGTGTGCGGTAGCCTACATAAATCATCAAGGGGGTACCAGGAGCCTATCTCTGAGCCTGGAATTTGCTCCGATTGCCCTCTGGGCCCAGGGACAAGTGGAACATCTGTCGGCAGTATATCTCCCGGGTTTGGAGAACACGGTAGCGGATTTCCTGAGTCGCACCACTATCAGCACGGGGGACTGGAAACTCTCGCCTCAAGTGTTCCATCGTATTTGTCTACAATGGGGTCTTCCAGCAGTGGACCTGATGGCCTCTGACTCAACTACTCAGGTCCCTCGTTTCTTCTCCAGGACTCCTCATTAGCAGAAGGTGTCGACGCTCTGTCTCTCCCGTGGCTGATGGAATTGCTCTACGTTTTTCCACCTCTCCCTCTGATTCCCCGCATCCTGAAGAAGGTTCGACTGGAGAGGGCGGAAGTGAAAGCCATCCTCCCTTGGTGGCCCAGGAGACCTTGGTTCCCTCTGGCGAACCGATTGTCCACCCGAAACCCTTGGATGTTGCCACTAGTTCGGGATCTTCTCTCTCAAGGCCCGATGTTGCATCCTCGCCCTCACTCCCTTCAACTGGCGGCATGGCGATTGAGCGGCAGTCACTACGGTCCCGTGGTCTGTCGGAAGGCATGGTCTCTACCCTGTTGAAGGCTAGGAAGCCTAACACCTCGAACACATACCATCGTGTCTGGTACGCCTTCCTAGTTTGGTCCAAGGATAGGGTTTCTGACCCGTTGTCCCCTTCACTACCTGATATCCTAGGATTTCTACAGGCCGGCCTGGATCGGAGTTTGGGCTTGAACTCTCTCCGTGTTCAGGTTTCTGCCCTTTCTGCTATCACATCGGTGCGCTGGGCTTTGGACCCGTTGGTAGTTCGCTTTCTCAAGGCTGTTCTCAAGCTTCGTCCTCCGGCCCGATCATTTGTGGCCCCCTGGAGCCTTCCTCTCGTCCTTCAAGCTTTAACTGGACCTCCTTTCGAACCCTTGCCTGATGCATCCCTGTGGTTGCTATTGGCATTGACTTACGCTAAGCGATGTTCAGAACTGCAAGCATTTTCGGTGGATCCCCCCTATACTGTCTTCTCTACGGATCACGCCATCCTCCGCCCGGTCCCGAAGTTTCTGCCCAAGGTCGTGACCCCGTTCCACCTTAATCAGGAAACTGTGTTTTGTCCGAATCCAGCTACTCCAGAGGAAGCCCGCTAGCATACCTTAGATGTGGTACGTTGTCTACAGATCTACATTTCTGCTTCCTCAGGGCTGAGAAACACCTCCAGACTCTTCGTTCTTCCACTGGGGTCCCACCGGGGGCGCTGTATTGTTGCGGCTATTTCTAAGTGTTACATCTCCTGTGGTACTCCGGTTCCTCCTGGGCTCCAGGCTCACTCAACTCGGGCTATTTCGTCCTCATGGGCGGCTGAGGCTGGTTCATCTGTGGCAACAATTTGCAGAGCTGGGAACTGGTCGTCCGCTTCCACCTTTCTCCGGCACTACCGTCTGGATGTTCGCCGGGCAGAGGATTTCTCCTTCGCCCATTCTGTGTTGACCTCTGTCTCCTCTCAGTAAACCTTTTTTTCAGTTTTGCAGCATTTCTCGTGTGTCTGTGTTTTATTGCTTTCTGTGTTGCCCTCCCTGGGTTGTTTTGCTTGGGTATGTCCCATACGTAACTGCTGCCATTGTTAGCCAGGAAAATTGAAAATTGTTTCATACTTCCCTCCCTTTTTCTATTGTTTTTTAATTTTTTTTGAGGAGCTTGGAACTTAGACTGAGGAGACGGGGGGCTCTCTTATAGTTTTGTTTCTGTCCTGCCTACCTTGAGGGTGGAGCTAACCCATACGTAACTGCTGCCATGGATAATAACCAGGAAAAGAAAATTACGGTAAGTATGAAACAATTTTCAATTATATATATATATTTCTATTTTTTTATTTTTTTTTTATATATCACAATGAATAAACTATAAACATGTACCGAAAAACCTAGTTCAATCCTCTTTCTATTTTTTATTATTTTTTTATTTACGCATTTTCAAAGCCATCAGCACATAAAGAAAAAACCTTGTGAGGAGAATGATTGATAGCAAGGACGGTCACTAGACGAGGTGGGGTCGAATATAAGATTTAAAGCGGGCAGACTCCCATCTACCAATTAGCTTGACTACTGAATCCCCCAAACCCCACCTAGCTGCTTCCGTGGCCGCCCCTATCGTAAAAGAGTGGGTCCCAAAGGCAGCCGGATCCATATCAAGGGACGCTAAGCATTTCCTCAAAAAAACTGTGAAAAACTGGAACCGGGACAACGCAGAGCCATTCCTGTGTGTCAACAAGGGAGAGCCACCACCAGGACGGATACGTAAAAAACGCTGGAGACAGTGAACAAGCAAAAAACTGCAGAAACAAGCATATTTCTGAAATCGGGACAACATTTAGCAACTATATAGATGAGGTCTTTTTTAATGATTGTATTTGTGTAAATTATTTTTTAGGTCAAAGTTAGAAAAAGTGTGTTTTTTTGAGTAAATTAAAGGGATATGATGAACATAATGGTATCTAATGAAAGCCCTTCTTATGACGATAAAAACAACAAAACCCAGACCCTTGAGCAATAGAAAATCTTATATGGTTTGTTGATTCTTCTTTCACCCTATATCCTATATTTAAACTGACTGGCTTTGTGAAAATGTTTGCTAACTGTTAACCGCTTTGTGACTGTAATGCTTCACAATTTTTATAATTTTGAACAATGGCTATTTTAACATTTCTGCTGTGTTTGTGTTTAGCTGTAATTTTTTTTTCAAGAAATTAATTACAATGAATTTGATCATACCATATAACATCATAAAATAATAAAATATTGTGGAAAATTTAAAAATAAAAAGCCTTTTACTTGACAAATATTTTACTCATCTACAAAAGCTAATAAAAAACCTGCTAAATATATTCAAATATTTGTCCTGAGTTTGGGGGTACCCCATGTTTTTAAGTTTTGTTTTTTGGAACTTATAATGCAATATACACAGTGCATTTCTGCTGCAGCCTGTACATCGATATGTGTCAATATATTTGGTATAGAAAATCAATAACATAGTATTGACGTTTTGGTCCCCTTGGGAACCATTATCAATACCTAGTGTATAGTATATACATACTCCTGTAACCTATTATATTACAATGAATTTTAAGTACACAGGTTTTTCACGTGTGGGTTGACACAGTGTAATCTTGGTGAGTATATATGCCTTGTAGTGTGTTTATCATATGTACTTAAGATAATTATTACATTGTATGCTTTAGGTATACTCACTCAAAGTTAAAGGGACTTTCTGGTGCCCAAAATGCATCTTCCAAATGTTAATACATATAGTACTTTTTTTACATTGCTTAAAGTATAAAAAAAAAACTTACAATTAGATGAATTTGTGAAATTACAGCAGTTTGCAATCAAGGCCTGGTACATGACAAACTGCCTCACTGTTGTTGCTGTAGTACCTGGCAGGGCCACTTTCAAAACTTAGTGCTAAATCTTTAGCAGTGGGCCACCCTCAACCCTATTTTTCTAAAGTCACAATGTAAACAACAGGTATGTAATTGTAAACTTTTTAATATTATATGCAACTATTTTCACACCACATTCAACTATTTGTATATGTAATAAAAATGTTATTGAAAAATTGCATTTCTTGTTTTTATTCACTTTTTCTGCACCCATAGCACTTGCCATGCACCTATATTGCACCCACAGCACTTGGCTTGCATTTATATTGCACCCACACAATTTGGCATGCTACAGTGTCAATTTGCCCCACAGAACATACCACAGTGTCACTTTGTCACACAGAACTGCCCCTGCAGAACAATCCCCAGCCAATGTGCCCAATAATATGCCAGTATTATTTTGCCATTTAATAAGCCCCAGCCAATTTTCCCAGTAATATGCCAGTATTATTTTGCCATTTAATATGTCCCAGCCAATTTGCCCAATAATATGCCAGTAATATTTTGCCAGTATTATATGCCAGTATAATGCTATCATTAATAAGCCAATTTGCCCAAAGATATGCCAGTATTATTTTGTAATTTCATATGCCCCAACCAATTTGCTCAATTAGCAAGTGCCCAGTTTGCCCATTGGTTAAAGCGGCCCTGGTACTTGGACAGAGAGAATGGAAGGCATTCATTTCTTCACAACATAGATCTTCTTTTGTGCACTGGTTTTTAAAAAAAAGCAGGCACACTTCTTGTTATAGAAATAAACAAATTATGTACTTTCCCCCCTCATTTGCATGCAATAAAGTACACAGATTGTATAAACATGTTCCACAGAAACGTAAATCCATTTAAAGCTTATGTCTGTAAATTCATCTGCATGCAATCAGTGTTGCCGTTTATACCACTGTTTTTATTAGGATTGTTATTATTTGGGGGTGTTGTGTCTGTTATATTACCAGGCAAAAATGTATTCTTTTTTTGGCCCATTAATTCTTTCCAGTCCTCACTGTGTGAGCAGTAATTCCCAGAAACAGCTGTATAAACTGCACTGGGGTAAATCATGTGACAGTAAAACAAAGGATAACTGGCCTAACCTGGAGTAGCACAACTCCTTTTGGCAAGGCAATGGGCTCAGCAATCCAAGATCCATCAATTGATGTCTATGCATTCCAACAACACCCAATGAGCGATGGAAATGATCACTGATTGCTTCCGAAGCTCATTCCGCCACTGGACGTTCCAGGAATATCCATTGTCCCTAACTGCTGTGATTTTGGTGGGTTAAACATGTGAGGGATTTGTAAGGCTAGATCCATCTTACATGTTTTATTTGGTTCAATGATAGTGCTAGTATAATTCTTGGTAGTATAATGGCCAAAGAATATGAAGCCATTTTACTGGACCAGGAGCACCTTATGATGCAAACATTGTGCTCTCATGATGTTCCTATGTTTCATATTCAAGAGTTTCATGAACATCAGGATACATTCAAAACCTTTTTTTATGGTCTACCCAATATCCACCATTCCACTGCACAGTTGAAGACTTGTAGGACAGCATTCCAAGAAGGATTGAAGCTGTTATGTAGGCAAATGGTAGAACTAGCCCTTGATACTGATATTCTGTATTTCCCTTATTTTGTAATCTTGTGCTAGTCCTGTAATAGATACACAACTTATTGTGTGTATGTGCATAAATATATATATATATATATATATATATATATATATATATATATATATATATATTATATCTTTTGGGTTTCTCTAAGCAATATAGTGTCCTGCTTTGCATATTCTGAAATCCTGCCAAGGAAACCTGTGTGTCCTGCATACTGCTTCCTTCGGAATTTGTTGTCTGTTAGTTCTTTACTTTCTCGCCTTTTTGAAGTTCTCTACACCTGTTTGTCAATGTTCCATTTGCATCCATGTTTGCCATTCTCTAGATGTCCCACTGGACATAGTAATGTAATAGAATCAAGAAGAAGGGAATCCCTGTGGTTTGTGTTGTGTCTGATGCTTTGGGTGTGTCTGGGTGTATGCGTGTGTGTAAGAGAGCGAGAGAGAGGGCGACAGTGCAGTTATACATGTGCGTGTCTGGGTGTGTGTTTAGCACAATATGGGTACAGAACTTTGTGACACAGTGTATGAATATGTTGCACTCTATATAATAATAATAATATGCATTGTTGACACTAAACTATTGCATAACAAGGGCATGTACTGAGGAAATACTAAGTTAATAAATTATCATGTAAGTTGAATCACAACTACACTGTGTGTATTATACATATTGTACATAATCTCATAACTCCAGTACAAGCGTGTATTTGCCATGCCTTGTAGTCACCACTGAGGTGTGAACTGTTAGTGTATTCCTGATCTTTAGGAAACCTACTGGTATCCTGAGAGTGGCATAACCGTCCTTAGTGCAGGCTGCTAACAACTTGACCACCCTTATACACTTATACCTCTTTCGTTACTATATATTGGCTTGGAATCAAGAGATCCCCGAATTTTCGACTTCTTAATAAGTGATTATGCAGGTCTTTAGATCTTTTCTGCTACCCATGGCTCAGTATCTAGCCTGCTCAGTGCATCCACATGAGAGCTAAAAGAAACTCATTGACTAATTACACACAGACTCTAATTGCAATTTAAAAAGCCACAGATGTGGGAAATGAACCCTTAATTGCCATTTTTACCTGTGCGTGTCACCTTGTGTGTCTGAAACAAGTATTTAAGGGTATGTAAAGTTTTGATCAGGGGCATTTGGGTGATTTCTGTTTTCATTATGAGTTAAAAAGGAGCCAAACAACGACGTGTTAATACATGGCTTCATATGATCACTATCCTTTAATAAAAGACATTTCTTGGCATGATCAGTCATATTTTCAAAATCAATGCCAAAATGTGAATGTAGATTTCAGACTACAGCTTCAAATAACATACTATATAATCCACTTTGTATTCTCTGTATAAACATCTTTGTATTAGTACATTTTGCATTAAACTCTGCAATAGTGCATTGTGTTCTAGGTAAAATCTAGGTGTGTATGACTACACATTTAAGTACGAAAAGTAAGGCATCAATTCAATATAGAATATTAGTAATCGCTTTTAAGTAGTACAGCTTCCTTGAGTAAAATCCCAGTGAGTTACTGTAATCCGAGAATAGCCCTGTTGAAATAGGATGCTATTCAAATTTCTATGTCCACAAAAAGCCTGAGTGAGGTGGATAACCACTGTTGTGGATTACATTTCCCTAGATGCCCAGCCAGCCACTAGATGGCTAAGTATCATGGAAGATGTAGTCCAAAACTAGGTGTTAGTTGTATTTTCTTTTTCTTTTTTTTTAACAAAGTGGAGGGGATGAACATGGCAGACTATTATTATTCTGTTTTGCACTAGATTTCCCATTATGTTCAGCTAGCTTCTGGAAGTAAAGAGTGCCTTACTCCCGGACACAGTGTGCTCACTGCTATGTGGTCTGGGTGTGATGACATATCTTAGATTGGGTTATCATTGGATAACATTACCACTTTCTGGCTCACTCTATCATGAAACCTGTTCTCAAGCAGGTGTTCCATAATATTCCTGGAGTGCTTTAATATTGGAAATCACCAAATAATGTAGATAAATTGGTTTACAGTAGGAGACCATATGCATCTCTTATATTTTTTAGTTTTTATATTGCATAGTTACATTGTATTTACTTGCGTCCATCAAGTTCAACCCTTTGCCTTATCCTTGTTTATCACTGTTGTTCAAAAAGAAGACCAAAAAACACCATATTTCAGAAATGTTTAATTCTGCTATCAATGGAAAAAATCCATCTTGTCTACAAAAAGTGCTAAATAAATATTAATGCCTGTACTAACATACACAGCCCTCTATATTCAGGTTAATTAAAAAAAGTTTCCTAGTCCCTTTTTAAAGGCATCAAATGTATTTAGAAAGCCCTTTGTATTGGCTCTGTACATATTTATATAACACTATAATATACCCTCTAAGATGCTGTTTTTGTAGCCCATACAAATTTCATATATTTAGCCTTTCTCTATAACTAAAACTTTCAATTCCCCTTATTAGTTTTGTAGCCCTCCTCTGCACCTTCTCTATTTCCTTAATGCCTTTTTTTTAGACAAGGCATCCATAATTAAACTGCATTGCGTTAGGGTGTCACACTACATGTCTGACTGGGAGCTGTATCTCACTAAAATATTATTCATGTTATTGGAAGTTTATCCCAGTAAAGATATAAGCATTGTGGACATTTTAAATTAAATGATACACACTGTGATTTTAGTGAGGAGAGGTTTCTCTATATTTCTTTTAATATAATAGCCATTTTCATAAAGTGCATTTTTTGGGGTGTCTGGTCACAAGATTGTAATTTTTTTTTTTTTTTTTTTAGGTGTAGATGATTTCTAAATAAATGATCTAATGAAAGAATACAAATTACCTTATTGGGCCTTCTTTACGTCATATAGTTCTTTCATGGGGAGGACATGTTGTTTAGAATGTTGTGTCAGCTCTTCACTCACCTTGATTCAGATGAACAATGATCTGACCCATCTGACCAAAGATTGTAAACAAAATGCCTGCCTCCTGGTAGAGCTATATGGAGTAAATATGGGCCAATAAGGTACGTTATTTGTATTAATTCATTAAAACATTTCTATATAAAATGTCTAAACTTGATGCAATCTTTCAATTAAACAGAAATTGATGTTTTGCTACAGTTGTGCTTTAAGAACATGAAGCACAACCAACTCTCTGAACCATTTGTAAAAGTCATACAACCACCTACAATATGATGTGACACCATACCACCATACTTAGGAGGAAGTTATCTCACAGGTGCAATGCTGCCAATAAAACACTTCTATATTACTGCCCAGTGTTAGTGCACTTAGTTGTAGGAAGCACTACTGGCACCCACTTGTGGAATCAAATACTGACACCTAGGCTGTTACATTTAAATTCAAATTATGACATGAGTCCAGTTGCCTCAAGGGTAAAATCTTAAAGTGCAGTGAACAATGAGTTCAGGTCATCCCTGACTGCAGTAAAGATTTGACGACTGTTAACTCACTACTGTAATAGAATTTTTAGCATGAGTGGGTTAAGCCTGATCTGGGGCGTGGCTGCAAGCTCTGCATCTGTGTAGTCAGCATCGAGGTGTGTCTGACAAATGCAGACGCTGCTCTAGACCTGTACAGACTCTACTCTTTAGTAAGGTGTCAAAGTAGGAGCTGCCGTGAGTGGACTAAAGAGGAGCACAGGACCGATTTCACTAACCTGGAATTTTTTTAAAGCATTTTTGTGCATCTATTTACATAGTTGCATATAAATATATATATATATATACACACACACACATAAAGAAACATATAGCATTAGCCATGCTGGCTTCACCTTCTCCATTAAAAACAGCCCTGGCATCAGAGGTCTTCCAGTGGCAGAATGAATCTTCTTTGGCAGTCCCATCTGACAACAGGGTACGCAGTGAAGGGTCCCGAGACCAACGAGTCAAGGAACAGGTCCTGATGACTGTAAGGAGGCAGAAGCCAAGGAATTCACAATCCTCAACCTTGACTTATGCAAACAAAGGTAAGCTGAAAAAGACCAGCAAAAGAGAGATCGCTGTTATTGATTAACATACATCTAAGAAGAACGTAATGAAATGTAACTTTACCTGTTAATGTAGAAATTAATTTGCTATTACTACTTGTAGCAGTCTCACACTGATACATAGGCGCAGGTATAAGCTTTGTGACAATCGCTTTTAAATAAGAGCAAAGGATGAGGGGACAGATTGATATGGTTCATAATGTTCCTTAATCTGCCCTTTAATAAATCTCCTTGTGTTCTCCTTCCTGTTCTGCTATTATGCCCCAGTCTATTAGTTAAATGGTGAACTGTGGTGAATTGACAAAGGAACATGCAAAAATCAGGCCAAAACATCTGCTACTTGGCTATTTTTCCAGTTCAGCTACTAATGCCTATTTTTTGCAGTTCTCCGCAGTTCACTTTTTAGTGAGTACCGCCTTCTTAGTTGGTGATCCAACAACTGGCAAACTGAAAAGTAGATAGGGACAGGAGGATGGATGAAGGAGAAAAAAGCAGGGGCAAGAATGCAGAGGAGTCTGATTATTGCCTGAATTTTGCCTGAATTTTTCTGCTCACTGTTAGGTGAATAGGTTCCGCCATCTTCCTTTCCTCGCTCTAGCTAGATCTTCGAACTGCAATCCATTCTCTCTGCTGCAAAGACCTGGAATATGTACAAGTCCTTCACAGCTCCATTTAAATATCTGGGCAAATCTACACATGTTTTTTTTCTAGCCTCACAAACAATGTTAACTATGTAGAACTCAGATGTCAGATATATGTTTTCAGAACCTGTGTATATGCGGAGAACCAGGCTAAGGAGGCTAGTGGTGAGGATCTGGAACAGGCAAAAAAAAAAGCCTACTGGCAGAAAGTGTTCACCTTTATGCATTAAAAAACTTTTGGGATGATATTGAAATGTTCGGGATTTGAGTCACTTTATATATCTCTTATTTCTAAAAGTCACTCCAACAATACAAAACAACAACCACACAATAATGGACAAAATACACACATATGAAAAGCAAGATTTAGGAATTATCTATGTACAAAAACTAGTGGACACATGTCGATCATATGATGTAGGGATATTACATTAAGACACAAATACATACTGACGGGGGCCCAGCTGTACACACGCACACACGTATGTATAAATATAGACACAAATATTTACACGCAGACATATTTTTCATTCCTCTGTCTTATGCTCGCTTCATTCTCACTCCTATGTATCTTCTGTTATCCATTTCTGTTTCCCATCCATTCATGGTCATTTGAAAAAAAAGGTTTAAATGGTTTGTGTTGCTTGGGATATTCTGCAGCCCCCTGGCTGTGAAAAGTTTATGAGAGTTATATAAACTTGAAGAATTTCCTCCTAGTTTCTGAACAGCGTAATGTATTTCTGTACAAAAAACAAGGAGCCATGGTCTTTTAGAGTGCCTTTTTTGTATGGAAAAAACAGGATTTTTTTTTACTGAAGCATGGAAGCTGCAGGTTAGAAAATAAAATGGCATTTATCTTAAAAAGAACAGGCTGTTTTATCCTTATACCAGAGCCACTATATAAATTATAGTTCTTTTTTCTCTTTAACCTGGAATCTTGGATCATTTATCTACAGTGTATTATAAACTCTACTATGATTATTTTGTATCCAACTTTGCAATGTAAAAGGCAAAGTTATTTAAACTGGAACCTTATGAAAATGATCTTCATTACAAAATTTCTGTGTTAAGATATATTTACCAACAAACCCCTCTGACTCTCAAATGTGTTTGTAAACCTATGCAAAATGACTGTTGTAAAAGGTGATGTGCCTCTTGTGTTGAGCAAGTGTTAAAGAAACAGAGAGCTAAACACAAGCAATGTGCAAATCCATAAATTATGGTTTCTTTAAAATGTGTGAAATACCATCTATATTCCGGGGTGGAGGAAATTTTAGAATAATTTAGGACAGTGACGGCAAAGATTTTTGAAATTAAGTGGCTAATATTCTGAAGGAAGTCAAAGTGCTCTCTCATTTCAGGTATTTTTCTGTCCATCATTCTGACCCACCCAGGTCATTCTTGCTCTCCTTCCCTTCCTATAATTTCTCTTGCACCAATGAGTTCAGGTAAAACCTGTGCACTGACGTGCTTCATATCCCTTAATATCAGTCTTAGATCATACCATTTACTGTGTCCTCCATAACTGATGGTGATACTGATGGCACATGCTGAGTGACCTCTCAGAGGTCTTAGAGTGCCACTTGTGCCATGGTTCACCCTCGCTGATTTAGCATGTGCTAAGTTAAATAGGATATTTAGAACAATTCATGTCATTTTCCTTTAATTCTGGGCTAATGGAAATGCTTATTTTAAAACAGTTGGGCTCTCATACCAGTAGAAACTTTGGAGAGAACAAAAATTGAATAAAATTTATTTCAGGTTGTTGATTCTTTGGATAAAGGTAATTCCCTGAATATCTCTACTCAATAAAGAAAGAATTGCAGGGAATTGAGATGTGAATTTCAAACATTAGGTCAAAGACACTGAGTTTGAAAAAATCTCCCATGCAGCTGCATTGGAGAATGTATCCAACTTGGCCTACAGTTTGGAATTCCCATCTCAGGTCCATGTTATTCTCTCTTTATTGAGTAGACCCTTATTCCAGTCTTTCCACTGACGACTGATATTTATTTTATTTATTGTATACATTATCTCGAATTGATGTCAGCTCTTATATTTAATGGTAACTCCATATGGTCATAAGTAGCCATCAAAGCAAGTACCCATCACACCCTGTAGACAGTTCATTACTGTGTCAGAACCCCCAAAGCTATGTGTGTTGCTGGACACCAACTTAATCTCTAGCATTTATCCTATAAGACAATTCATTAAACAGTTTTGTGCACTGGCCTGGGCATAGAAAAAAATCAGGTAATAACAGCTGGGCTTTAAACAAAGGCCTTTGGATAATTATTCTCCTTAAGCATTTAATGCCGTTCACTGTTTAGACAATAGACCCACACTGGGCGGCTAAACTACACTTTTTGGGCAAGCTAAGCCCCAGATTGCCACTACATGCAGAAAGACATCAATTGAATTATGGACCATCTCAGGGCTTTCTCAATTTCAAGTTAATCACCCCACTGACTGTAATGCAGGCTTGGCTGAGGGTGAACTTGATTTTGGGATACAGGTGAGAAAAGACCAAGATGCTTACTTAATACTGGCTTGTTTGGGTAATACCAGAACTAGCACAACTCAAACAAGAAATATTGTGGATGTAATATGCAAATGACTATTTGTGGACAGGATACATGTATAGGCTTTCCAGTGCAAGTAGTAGATTCTACTTAAGTGTTGATGTTCATGCAGAACAGCATAACTAGTTCTTATTTTCCAAAACAATCATTATATTTTGTTATAATATGTTATTAGAATACGCAAAAGTTGAATATACTTCTTTTTTTTTTTAGCTGGTTCAGCTTATGAGACTCTGGCTGATAATTATAATATAAACCGCAACAGCACCGGGAATCATTATGCAAAGTACCAGAGTGGTGGCGCAGCTTATCAGGTGAGTAAAAAGCACACTGACACAAAATAACTAGTTAAAGGGGCAGAAGCACCTTAAATATTGACCTACTGACTAGCTGCTCATGGTGACACTGTTACAGCTGTTAATGTTAATAGATTAGAAAGGATCCACAGGAGAAATAGATTTTTGTGAAGTGTATAACAATGCAGTCTGTTTTATTTCTCTAGTGTGATTGAAAACCAATCTATTAGATAAATACATCTGGCATCCTTAGATACAGAACCAAGATTATTTACTTCCAGCAGGGACCATAGAACTGGCATTATATATTGACATAGCGCTTCAGCTGATGTATGTATTCCAATAAAGAACCTCTATAGCTCTTACTAGGAATATTGTGAATTAAAAATAACTGTACCACCACATTAGCTGACAGTTGCTGTTAGGGTTGCCACCTTTTCTTCAAAAAAATACCGGCCTTGGCCCTGCCTCCATAGACTTAACATTGGGGTCAACCCAAGTTTTTACCGGCATGCCGGTAAAATACCGGCCAGGTGGCAACCCTAGTTGCTGTGAAACACTATAAAGGTAGGAAATTAGTCTATCAGTTTTACAGATCTGGCAACACTTTATAGATGCTTATACACATTATTATGTTAACTAAAGTATAGTATACATACAAGGGTTGAGAGCCAGGATGATTTCTGTTATGTGGTCACTACATTCTGTGACTTCTAAAAAGAATAATTCTCCTTCTAGGTCTGTTATAACTGAAACCATCTTGATTATTGTTCTAAATGTTCTATTGTTGCATGATAATATAAAATATTGAATCCCAACTGCATGACTTATATTTGAATAGGGTTCTTGTTTTTCTATTTACTTTCAGTTGTTGGCCTTTGTGCATCCCTATATTAATATTTTGAATTCTTCTTCTGTGTATACATGAAGCACACAATGTACAATATACAAGAACAATACAAATATTCACAGTGCCACACCCCTTATTCACCAGCAAGCCAACAAGTGATATCCTCCAATCACAAATTGTTCACAAGTGAAAAAAATCCAAACAAATATTAAGAAACAACATTTTTTTTCTTCCATTGAATAAGAGAATGAGGAGATCTATATTTAAATTGCCTCCTTGGAGATTCATACATAGGAAATTTTTATGGGCCAAATGGTTCTTATGTTCGAACAACTATGTTTACATGTGTACACACAAGCTCGTATGGCCAAGAGCACTTATGAGTGCAATCTATTCATTGCATTTGATGACCTTTGGCCTCTCAACCTGATTTTTAGCATTGTATTGCAGTTTACGCTGAGATTGCATTTGCCAAGTATTTAAGTAAAGAAAATAACATTGGGTGCGAGACAAAAAAGAATGAATCAGACAATTAGAATTATTTAATACAATTTGAAAAGAGAAATCTACTTTTTTTTTATTGGATCTCAGATAATTAGCTGAATTCCTGGCAATTTATTTGACTGTACATTTCTCCTAAACTTTGAAGAGCATTGAGAGGTATGGTCTCTGCTGAGTAAAGATGGTCTAGATGGAATGTAGCGAGTAGCATTATTCATATACTTTTTATAATTGGTAGTATATTTCAGTATGGATTTTGCAGGTAGGCTTTGAAACCACTAGCAGCTGTTTCTGGGAATTGTTCATTTAAACACAATTTCAAATTGTGATGGGTTTGCTTTGTTTGCATATATTATGGTGTCATCTGCATACATGTGTACACTTAAAGCATTACATACCATGTGAAGTTTATTCACAAACAGCAAGAACAGTAGAGGCCCAGGAATGAAGGTAACCTGGAATGCCAGTGAGACTCTGGGAAGCCAGTCACATAAAGGTCTCTACAGACCCTGTTCCTGTCCCTGGCCCCTTGATCACTCTGTAATCTGGGCAAGTACCAAAATCTCCAATGTGCGATATTAAGGGGTTAGTAGGAACATTCTGCTTAGAAGCAGTGAGACTGTTTTTAGGGATTTTAGACATTTTGAGGTCTTGGGATAGCACCTCAACCCACTAATAGAATCTAGTCATGTGCACCTACATCAATGCTTTCAGTGCCAGAAGCAAGGGACAAGATACAGTCCATAAGGTTGCATGTTTTCTTAAAATAAAACTGCACAAAAGACTCTGTGTACTTAACATAGACTTTAAGCATATTTGTTACTGGCTTGACTGTAAAATATTGACTGTGTGGCGATGTTAACACTGCATGATGGGATAAATGACTTGTAGATGTAACTGAAATCAGCTGAGAAGGTCTATGGCTCAATTTAAAATTTGTTTATCAAATATACTTCTATAAACATTTAATAGTGGCATGATATTTCTGTGCCTATCTCAGTGATTCTCATCTTTCAACTTTATGTTTTCATCTTCTAAAAAACGGGCAATCTGGCTGAATTTTCAGAAATCACCGAATTACAGCTACTCATCATCCTCTGAGTTTGAATCGGTTGTTCGGGCCATTCAGATACAGAAGCTTCAGAAACACTCTGATGAGGATTTTGCTATGACAACCGTTGATTTTTGGCTACTCAATATGTGCCAATCACCCCCGAAAACTTTACGAATTTGGAAAACATACATGAAATTCACCCATTTCAATTCTCCACATTTTAGTTGGAGAACTGCATAGAAAAGTGTAGAAGAATTAGAGTAAACATACATTAAACACTATATATATATATATATATATATATATATATATATATATATATATATATATATATATATATATATATGCCATTTAGTATAATAGTAGAGTTACATTAATGTAGGAATTATTTAATTTAAAAAAATATTTATTACTTTTTATGTATTTAATTAATGTATTTTTTTGTTTTTTTTTTTAGCTTTATTTTATTACACTTCAGGCCATTTTATGATGGCTTTGGCTATTTTGGCGACAGCCAAAGTCCTTCCATTGAGTTCTATGGAGAAATTCCCCAAATATCCCCAAAATAATCCAAAATTGCTTAATTTCGATATCAGGAGATATCGATGTGGAATTGTGGACGTATTTGGAGGCACATCGGAGCTACCTGAATAGTTTGAAATTCAGATACCATTGATGTAACCGAAAAAAGCTCTATTGTAGACACTGGAGCATATATATTTGTGTCTCCAGATTGTTAAATTACTGCACACCACAAAAAAACAAAACAACAATATAATTTTCTTCCATAAAAAGCAATACAAATGTCATCAAATATTTCTGCTGTGTGTTAACTGAACAGAGAAAGTAAATACTGTACTGTCCAGATTAAAACCGGACACCTGCCAGCCCTACTTGCCAATGGTAATATCACTAACAAATATGTACTAAAGAGAACAGGCCCCCAGGGACAAAACTCGAGACACTGCTCTAGTAGATTATTAAATGCAATGCTCTGTTGCCTATAATTCGACTAGGAGCTAAATCCACTAAAATAAACTTGGGCCCAGTCCCAGACAAGAGAGATTATGAATTAGCTTATTGTGTGAGGCAGTGTCACATAAATTCTTTATTGAAATCTAGATAAGCTGCATTTTCTGCTCCACCTAAATCTGTTACACTAGGTTCAAAGTCAGAGAAAATCAGTAAGTTTTTTTTTTTCTGACAAAATCTTAAAAATTGAATAGTAAGTGTTTGAGCTAAATTGATAATAATGATGCCGAATAACATCTATTCCAAATTAAAAACAAGAGTTTATGGTTGGGTATAAGCACAATTCTAATTCATTAATTAAAATACGTATACAAATATTAAAAACAAACATACAATATTGCACTTTTGTATCACAGTGAATTTCATGATAACATAACATGATCAATGCATTTCGCTACAAGTGGATTATTCAGGGTACAGCAAAAGTTGAGTTTCTGTCCAGGCATAAAATATGTTTAATGCGTAAAATAACTTTTTTTTGTATAATTTGTAAGCCTTATATATATTACCTGTATAGAAAGGAACTCCCCATTTGTTGATGCCATTAACACTGCTGAGTTAGCAGCTTGTAGCAAAACGCATAAGCTCATCAATGATTTTTGTACCAAATAGTCTCTGACTCCTCAGATATGGAAAATACAAGTATTTTTTTAATGAAGTTCCCTGTGATACAAAAGTGCAATTTCTTATGTGTGTTTATACATGGCCTGGATTTAATATTTTGTATACAAGTTTTAACCAATGTTACCGGTCTTTTACCAATGTCACTTGTGTGACACCCATAACTAGAGGTTCTTTCTTATTTTAATACAATTTACTGATACTTGAACCTTTCAGATTATGCATTTTATGTAATAATATTGTTCATTGTTTATATTGTAGTCAAAATTCTTGCTTAAATAGAGCTGACTTGTTTAAGGACATCTTTAGGTCCTGACAAATTAGGGATTTACAAGATAGGTATTTACCACATCCATGATGTGCTAGATATTTAGATATCTCAACATATAGTAATTTCCCATCATCCAAGTTCATTGTCCCCTAGCCCTAATGTCAGTTCCTAAATAATAATAATAGCATAGTGTTTAACCAGGTAAGGTAAATTCAGATATTCTCTGGTTTCACAGTACATCCTGGGGATGGTACTTGTGTCCCAAAATCCAGGGGATGTCACTATTACCCAATTTAATGGTATTCATTGTATCTTCCACTGTAGTAACCTGTGACCTCCAAGGGTACAACAGATTCTACTGATGATGCAATAGGCCATTACCCAGCATAAATGAGTAACCTATTCTTAATAGTTCTTGATGACCAAGTCTAAGGAGATGTGTATAATTTACCAAAAATCCAAGATGGAATAGAGATTACTTTATCTTATTCATAATTTCCTTTGTAGTTGATGAGTGACAGAACTTGAGCTTTCCACAGGTACACAAGAAGTTCAAGCAGGCATATAAAAGCAAACTGACTAATTAAAGCATTTTATATAACAGTTGTCTACTAGGATTTGTTGGCTTAAATGCAAGAGTGTTATTCTGTAAAACAATGGGAAGAGTTTTATATCTCCTCACAGGCTGAAGTGCCAAACCTAATAAAATCTATGATGCAACATACAGTAGAAATAAGCACTCTTATCCACCCTATCCTAATTCTTTTAGTCATGCTTAGGAATCCCATGGGTCTCACCCAAAGTTTTTTTTTTTTTTTTTGCATTATGGAAAAGGGCTGCCTTAAACAAGATGTGCTCATGGGTATATTAACGTTTTAGTAATACCACCCATAAAATATAGTATCACTCAAGTACATTATGAATGTTTACCATACCTACATACACCCTGATAATTGTGCATAAGCAAAACCAGTGCTGCATGACACATATAATTATAGAGTTACAAGGAAACTAAGTAAACATAATATAGGTAGTGTATCATCTGTATACTGTATAGGGGAATTGACCTAGGCCTCCTCCTTGTATTGTTTACATTCAAGACAAGCAGTTCGTCCAGCTGGGTTCTACTGGATTTAACCGCTCTATGAATATGTAAAAAAACAACAACATTTTATCTGCTTATACAATCACTATTAAATTGTTTCAATATGCACTGCTTGTAAAAAAAAAAAAACAATCAGCCTTCTGGCATCATACATTCCCTGTTATATTATGTTCACCAACAGCCACTGTAAACAAACAATTGTCCACAGTGGGTTTTCATGTTCACTATCATTGCAGACAAATATAGTGAAATGCCTTCCTTTTCCCTCTTCAGTTTTATATACTTAGTTTCATTAAATACCACAGAATATTTTTGTTTTAATGAATATTGTGGTAGTGATAGTAACAATATCCTTGGGGTGTTTAGGGTGAGGTATGTTAATACACCCTGTTCTCTTTTGTAGCTGCTCCTGTTTTTCTCCTATTTTCACTGCTGTTTCCACAGCAACAGACAGAAGAGAGAGCAGGCCCCACCTGTGCCTGGGGCCACAAGGGCCACACCCCCACTGCTGCTTAATCATGGAATTTTAAAATCTTAACTCTAAAATGGCAGGACTGTTCCTAGTGAACCTTTGTGAAGTTACCTGTAACATGTCTAAACAATTGTGAAGTGAAAAATGTATTTGAAGTTAATAGTTGGATTTTCTCCTTTAGCATACTAATAGAAAACAGACATATTCTTTTATAATATAATATATAATTTATTATTTTCTTATATGTTCAAATACCAACTATCTTCCCTAATTGCACAGCAGTTTTAATAGCACAAAATGGCTGGGTAGGTAGGTCCTGACAGTATATAGTAATATATCTTTGGAAAATATGAGGGGACAGAGCTTGGGAGATTAATTGTCAACCCTAACACTTAAACTGGCTGTGTTACTGCGCATGCGCACAATCATTGACACGAGAGTATGAAACTGGGACCGTCTGATAATGTCCTGAAAAGTGGAAGATGATTTTTTTTTAGGATATACTGGGGATTCCCTTTTTTTTTTTTGCTTGAGTTACTAATATCATGATTGGCTGGATCATTTGCCTGGACAATGTTTCAGATTATCTATTTCAAAAACTTAAAAACAAATGCATATTTTTATTTAGTTCTAAAGAATTATCTTAAAAATACATTTATTTATCCCATTTTCTCACAGGCTGGAGAGATCCTTTAACCTTGAGGTATACATGTATGTTTTAGCACTTAAGCTACAGGGAAACTCGTATAATTTGGCAATTACAATTCAATCTTCATTTTTGAATGAAAAGTCATATAATAAACAGCAGCAATTTTTTGTGAGATGTATAAATGTATTATATTGAAATGGATTATAATTTTTTAATTTACTTAGATAAAGCTGACAAACAGATTGTTTTTTTCAATTAATGCGGCGATAAGCAATAAAAAATTAAAATATTGTCATCAGGCACTGATATGAAAATACAAGGTATTCTTTTAGATTTAAACAGATGTGGGGTCATAAACTGATGGTAACTTTGCAGTCATTAATGCATGTATTATAACATCTAAAATACATTACGTTCTAAACAAGTAAGTGTCTAACAAAACACACTATAATATACCATCAAAGAAGGAGGTGCGCTTAAAATTTCCCACAAAAAACCCAAAACAAATATATAGTAATGAAAAATTAGGGGGAAATCAAAACAAAAAATACCAATTAACAGTTATAATAAATAAAATAAAAAAACAATGAAAAATCAACAAAATGACTGCAGCATTCTCATGGGACAGAGGTAAAGTCCCCAAAAGTAAAAACTAGGTATACACAGATAGGTCAAATAATTTATTAAACATGTAAAAAAAAAATATCTAGACAATGAAAACCTTAGATAATAAGGATACAGGTGTACAAATAGTTATAATCTATAAAACAATAACCTAATTTGGCCGCTAAAAAAGAACAAAACACAACTGGCATGCACTGTATGAGCAGGTTGGCTTACTGAAGGTAGATGGCAAAGATATAAAGGCAGCTTAATAGAAAAGTTGGCAAATGCTCAAACTAGATGCACAGAATAATCGATAGTTAAAAGAGCAAGGGGAAATTATGTATTACTGGCATTAATATAAGGTTGAATCAAATAGCACATGGAATAAAAAATTAAAAGAACAACAACTGGAATGGTTAAAAAGGAACATGACCCTAAAATAAGTTTTAATCGTGCAGTAAGTTTTAATCCACTCCAATAAGTTTTAATCCACTTCTGTTTAAATTAAATCTGCCTTTTGAACAGTGCTCCTATTCTGTACCATTCAAAAACTATAACCCTTTAGTCTTTGAGAAGGCAAAGACCAATGTGATGCCATTTGACATAGTAAATAGCTCTCACAGCCTGGTGCATGGATACGTCAGCCACACTTCACCCAGTTTATATCTGCACACGAGTTGAGTATCTTTTTCTAGCTTGTGGAATGTTGAGTGTGTCAAATGCTGACCACCTACCACTGCATACTCCTTTAGAGCTCTGTTCACAACCCCACCACTTTTATTTTTAGTTCTCCTTTTCTTAGCCAATCAAGTGGCTTCCACAGATATGGGAATTAACAGTGCACTTGAACAAGTTTAGATGGTCAACAATTTTTAAATATAGTGAGTAGGGTTGCCACCTTTTCTTCAGAAAATACCGGCCTTGCTACTGTCTCCATAGACTTAACATTGGCCTGAAGGCAATTTTTTACCGGTCTGCCGGTAAAATACTGGCCAGGTGGCAACCCTAATAGTGAGGGAAGAGTGGATACATGTGTGTAAACCTTAGCATTAGTGCCGGACTGAACTACCAGGATAATTCCCAGTAGATTGTCCAGAGCTGTGGTGAGTGGCTGATGATTTATTTGATGGCTGCATCTGATTTGAGAATGTATGTCTATAAACAGAAACCTCTGCTCCAGCGTGCTCTGAACTGTAACAACTCCGCCAAGTTGAGGCCCTTGTGATGTCACATGGTTTTTTTTTTTTATCACTCTCGCTCTTACTGCTGAAGAAGAGGAAGAGGGGTATAAAGCCACTGGGCTGCACTCTTACCTTTACACAGCAGCACATAATTTAGAAGAAAGAGGTCCTACCCCTGCTTTAACACTAAAACAGCACTACACCAACAGGACGGTGGACAGGAATGCCTATTTGTTTATTGCAATTAGCCTCCCCATGTACTCCATTTAACCATTTCCAACTTATACTCCAGCCTTCCCTCTATCTTTATTTAACCCTCCCAACCTGTACTCCAGCATTCCCTCTATATGTATTTAGCCCTCCCCAACCTGTACTCCAGCCTTCCCTCTATCTTTATTTAACCCTCCCCAACCTGTACTCCAGCCTTCCCTCTATCTTCTTTTAACGCTCCCTAACCTGTACTCCAGCCTTCCCTCTATCTTCTTTTAACCCTCCCAACTTGAACTCCAGGCTTTTCTCTATTTTCTTTTAGTTTTCCCCACAATGTACACCAGCCTTCCCTCTTTCTATATTTAACCTTCCTCAATTGATACTGCAACCTTCCCTCTATCTTTATTTAATCATCCCTTACCAGTACTCCATCATCCTTCTATTTTATTTAACCTACCTAGACCAATGGAGCAGCCTTTCAGCTATCTTCTTGTAACCTAAACAATAGCCTTATACAAACACATCTATTAAAGTCCCAGATACCCCATACCAAAACTATTTTTAAATATATATATAAAAGATACATACAAGGATAGGATTCAGGCAGGCACATCACCCTGATTTTACAAAAGCAGTGGAAGTGGCTCTATAAGGTGCGGACATTTTATTTATTTTTAGTTATCCGCCCAGATTGCTATTGATGACATTTTCCATAATACTCAGTAAGGATTTTACAGTTCACAACTGACGTTAGCCTCTTCATCTTCATTAACAGAATGGGGTGACTATATTCTGCCATGTCTGTATCTAGCTAACTACATAATAATGGGAGCTAAACCATACACTGTCTAACTAGGTATTGATGGGTGTTATGCTGTACCATGTCTGTGTTTCGTTCTCCACATATTTAGTCAAGTACTGTGCTAAACATATACTCTCAAGTTTTCTTCGGTGATACTCTGTACTGGCCCAACATGCAAGGTGAAATCAAAGACTTTGTCGGCAATTGTCCCACTTGCAATGAATATGCACACTCGCAACAAGAAGAAACCGTGATGTCAAATGAGATACCTACACGTCCTTGTCAGCATGGACTTATTCAACTATGCTGGAAAAGAGTACCTGCTCTTAGTCGATCATTACTCAGACTTCTGGGAAATTGACCTGCTTCCTGACCTGTCCTCTGAAACTACAATTAAACTATGCAAGGCGCAATTTGGACATCATGGTCAACCAACTAAAGTGATCTCTGATAATGGACCTCAGTTTGCAAGCTTACAGTTCAGGAAATTTGCTACTGAATGGGAGTTTGAGCATGTGACTTCTTCACCACGTCATCCACAAGCTAATGGCAAAGCTGAATCCGCTGTGAAAATAGTGAAGAATGTATGCAAAAAAGCTAAAGTGATGGTAAAGACCCGTGGAAAGTCATCTTACATTGGATAAACACTCCAACCGAGGGTATGGATAGTAGTCCAGCACAGAGACTGATGTCAAGGAGATTAAAGACCTCCTTACCAGTAGCCAACAAGCTACTTGAACCCGCTGCGATACAAGGTGTACCAGAAAAGATACGACTTAAGAGGCAAGGGTTGAAGGCAAGATATGAATCATCTACTAGGGATTTACCTGAACGGAATACTGGGGAACAAATCCGTATGAAACCGCTTCGTGGAGATCGAACAGGTCGCTGGAGAATGGGAACCTGTCTGCAAAAGGTTGCACCACGCTCTTACCTTGTGGATATGGAAGAAACTCTCTACCGACGCAATTGTGTGGATCTGCGAGTGGCAGAGAAGCCCGATTCACAATATCCAGTTGACAAGCCAGACACACCTGGTATTCCAAGGACACACTCACATGTTGGCAATAACGCGTGTACAGAAGTGATACCACAGACTAATACTAATGACAGCATTGAGCAAGCAGGACCTGACAGCAGTCATGTTTAAAGCATGCCAGCAAGTGGGGGGAAGAGTCCAGTAACTTCAGAGAGGGCTAAAAGACTATTTACACAACCTGGACCAGTCTTCACTCGTAGTGGCAGACATTTACAACCACCTGAGAGACTTAACCTCTAGAATATTATTACAAGGACAGTGATTTGGATTCCAAATTTCACAATGTTGATTTTTTTAATACTAAAAGAGGGAGATGTTATGGATGTTATGTTTGGTTTACATGCAAGTAGGGTTGCCACCTTTTCTTCAAAAAAATACAGGCTTTGGTACTGTCTCTATAGACTTAACATTGGCCTGATACCAATTTTTTACCGACCTGCCGGTAAAAAACCGGCCAGGTGGCAACCCTACATGCAAGTAACTCTATGGTTTGTTTTCTATTGCACATGTTTCCTGTTGGGGTGTGTACTTCCTTCTTGTATCTCTGCTGCTACACACTAATAGCTTGCAGTGTCTTTATTTACTTCACATAAAACACTTATGTCTCTGCACAGTAGAGCATTTGATTTCATGGACACTGCCTGCACAGTTGTGCACCCTGTATGATGGTAGTTTAGGGCCCTAGTCAGACTGACACTATATGGGCCTGGTGTTATATGATTTCCAGGGCTGCTCTTTATTCCCAGTCGTACTGAAGGTCGTTTTTATAGGTAGCAGGTGATATTAGCAACCAAGTTACAGATGAGGATGTGTGCAGACATCTTGATTTTCTAGACTGCAGAAATAGAACACCATGTTACAGTAAAGGAGCAGTAATGCTTTTTTTTTATTTGTTAGATTAGAGAAAACCAGCAAATAGGGAAATAAATCATGCTAAAAATCTATCCCAATAGTTGTGTGCTTGCTTAGATATTTTTTATTGTTGCAAACATCGTCCCACATGCGACGATATGGTCACCTTTTAACAAAGACACATTTGTATATGTGATTTTACACACTGACCTTCTTCCTTGCCTGAGCCTGTGACATCATGAGGGATGCAGGATGTAAGGTACCTAGACCAACAAGTGATGCACATTATAATTCTACTGTAAAGGAGATTTCAAAACTGAGGTTTTTTGCTAAGTTAAGTTTGATGGTGCAGTTGGCTATTTATTATTACCCATCCTATAATTTTTTTGTACTATACCAAAATGTCCAACATCTTCCCACCCAGCATAGGTAGATTACTAAATGTACCGTATTTGCTCGATTATAAGACAAGGTTTTTTTCAGAGCAAATACTCTGAAAAATCCCCCTCGTCTTATAATCAAGGTCTTCTTATAATCTGACCTCAAATTGAGGTCAGATTATAAGACAACGATCCAGGTCCCCAGCAGAGGTGCAGGGGACCTGGATCCCCCTCTCTAACAGCAGGGGATGTCTGCGCGATGAGCACAGACTCCCCTGCTGCCGCCCGGCACGACCGCCGGGGCTTCTATGAAGAAGCCGAGTACTTCCACTTTCGTCACAGAAGTCCTGGCGATCGTGCCGGGCGGCAGCAGGGGAGTCTGCGCTCATCGCGCAGACATCCTCTGCTGCCCCGCTAGCCACCAGGGAAAAGCGGGCAGCCGGGTGGATGTCTGCACGATACGTGCAGACATCCTCCATGCTGCCCGACACGGCAGGCTATTATGACGGACCAGCTGTCCGTAATAATAGACTGCCGTGTCGGGCAGCATGGAGGATGTCTGCAAGTATCGTACAGACATCCCCCGGCTGCCCCCACTAGCCACCAGGGATCGAGGTAAGGGGGAGGGAGGGTGGCAGAGAGACAGGGGGAGGGAGGAGGAAAGAGACAGAGCAACAAGGGGAGGGGGGGACAGAGCAGGAAGCGGGGGAGAGACAGAGTGAGGGGGGACAGAGCAACAAAGGAAGGGAGGGGGGCAGAGAGAAACATGTGGGGGGGAAGAGACAGGCGAGGGGGGAGTCAAAGGGAGGGGGAGTGAGACAAAGCTGGGGGCAAAGGAAAGAGAGAGGCAGCATTGGCACATAAAAGGAAATAAACACAAGAAATGCATTTGTTTATATAATATTTTATTAAAAAAGCAATTTACATGTGAATATATACAAGTTTAACTTTTTTCCTATAGGGTAGTCTTATATTCAGGCTTTTAGTTTTTTTCCTAAAGGAATATCCAAAGTTTGGGGGGTCGTCTTATAATCAGTGTCGTCATATAATCGAGCAAATACGGTATTAGATAAAAAGTCAGTTTGACTAATTCACTTGTGCTGATGCAGATATTTCTATAAAAATTCCACAATGTGCCCTCAAGACTGGATTTTGGATAACACAGCTTTATCCTGTGTAGCTTCCCTAAATCAAAATAAATAGTGTTTAAAGTGGAAACAGGAACTGAAATGTCTTATGTTAACTAATTAATTGTGTGATTTATTGAGTGAGCTGCTCAGATGGAACACTTAGTAATGTCTGACGTTGCAAATTAACGCAAAGCAGCACTTACATGCATTAACTAGGGAGATTAATATTATAGACAATATAATATTAACAACACAACAATATAAAGGAAGGGAGGGAGAAGAAATATGAAAATGACACTAACTAATAATAGTGTTAAAACATTACTGTTTGTTGCACTCCCAACGCCTTGCTTTTTAATCCTCGTGCATCCCATTTATAATGTGGAAACAAATAACTAAAGTCTATAAAATATGTCCATTACATATTTTGTTTGCACATTATGAATTTAAAAGGACAATCTATAGTGTAGAGAATGTATTACATACCTTGTTAAAACAATAAATAATATGGAGTGTCATTGTATATAATCTATAAATAACATGAGATGTGCCTGTCTCTGCAAAACATAGTTGTTATTAATTTCTCACCCAGAATGCTTTTCACTGTTTCTCACGCTCTCCAGGCAGATCTCTTTACAAGGTTGCCACCTCTGCGTCCTGACTCAAAAACAGGGTGTGTTTGGGAGGGTGAAGTAAACTCCCCACTAAACGCAGATGTGGCAACTTGCCTTTCCATAGGATTAATACTTCATTACCTCCCATTAACCCCTTACAATGGTTTCTGGGATTTGAGACATCCATAAAATGCAACAAGTTCTCTTATGGCACACACATGGTTTTTAGCATTTATTAAATAGACTTATCAGCCTTATTGACTTTCTCCATAACACTAAAATGTAAAATATTTTTTAATAAGATACTTTAGAATGGATTACACAGCCCTTCCCTCAAATGCATCTGAGAAACACATAACACAACTTGATTTTAATTTAGACGTCTTATACAAATGAAAATATATTTCCATTAGAGCCGTTGTTCTGATAGTATATCCAGGAATGCAGTTCTGACCATCATGAACCAGGCATGGGCGCAATTACTCAAATCACATATTTGACTGCTCAGAGGAAATGCAGACTACCGGCCACCACGCATGCACATGCATCCCAGCGGATCCTGAGAGCCTGACAATTTCGCGACTAGACTGGGGGGTTAGGATTAGCATGAGGGTAACGTTTAGGGTTAACTCTAATAGCTTTTTCAAACCAGGTACGTACTTTACACCAGGGGGGATATGTTAAGGGTTATCTGTAATCTACACAATTAACCATAACAGTTACCCTTACCCTAACCCTCCCCCCCCATAAGAATTAACCCTAATCGTTACCCTCAGTCTAACCCCCTTGATTTATTAGCATAGTTGTGGACATTTCATACTTTTCTGAGATGCTCACGTATGCGTGGTGGCTGGTAGTATGTATTTCCTCCCTTCCCTGACATCAGACGTAAAACAGTAGGAGTGGAAGCACATTTAGTTGCAAAAATAATTAAAAATCTACAACTGCTGACTCGTGTCTGATGGCGTGACTGTGTCCGTCTATGTGACTGTGCCAGTGAGATGAACTGTGCTCGTGTGTGTGACTGTGTATATGTGTGGGGGGTTGGGGGGGGCTTTTACGTTTTGGACCCAGCATTTAAGTTTTGGACCCAGGCAGCACATTGCTTTGGGCCAGCCCTGACTGCAACAGACATTACAAATAAAAAAATAAAAAAAACAGACATTACAAATCTTAATTACAGTACTTTGTTTTTGCCGTATAGGACACACACTTTTAGTTCTCCTTTTCTGATCAAGTGGCTTCCAAAGAGATGGAGATTAGTAACAAACATTAACAAGTTGAGATGGTGGCAGACTCTCCACTTATTATTTTGGCTGCTGTCGTTGTAAAGCGCTTTTCACATGTCTTCTGCAAGTAGTAGAAATACATGTTTTGTGACTAATGTACATACCTGAAAACTCCCAGGGTTTAGCCATGAGTATCATTACAGTCTGGGTACATTGCCAAATTTACAGACTGATGAAAATGTTAATTTACTTCCTTCATGTTGGATAGACAGGTTTGATATTGCTGGAGGTTTACAGCAAAAAGAAGGCATTTTAGTGCACTAAGCCTATTGCATGAATATATATTGGTGCTGGAATACTAGAGATATATTGATGATAAGCTGGCTATAGGTAGGAAAAATCCGTTAAGGAGAGGTGTTTTCTTGGGATTTCTTTTTGTTATGTGTGTGTATCTATAATTAATCTATTTCTAATTAAGAGTAGTAATATACTCTATATACTCTCATATATATTATATATTGTTTTTTCAGGAAATGTATTCCTTTCTTTTGTTGTCATATTTATCCTTATAAAGCACACCCCTTGTTTACATTCAGTGATGTCAGATCCTTGATCGATGTGTGTTAGGACCAACATAGCACTTCCTTATGCGCTAACATATTTATTTTTTAAGTGAAAGCATTAATGTGCATTTATTTGTCCTTTTTCACATTGGAGTTTACCTTTAACTTCTTCGGTGTGACCATAATTACTCAAAGAGTCAGGATTGTAACAAAACAAGACTAAAAATGAAATTAGCAGTCTCTATGGGGCTCATTCACTAAAAGGTGAGTTAAAGATGAGTTGAGGTGAGTCACAAATTTCATCTCACCAATTTAGCTACATTGTGCTGGGAAAATCCTGGTGAGTTTGCTTAGTGGGGGAAGGTCAACAGGTTTGTACCTGTACAATGTATAGTTAAAATGGTGAGTTGAAATGTTCATCTCAACTAACCTCACCTAACCTCAAATCACCTGCAACTCACCTTTTAGTATATATATATATTCCCCTGTATCTTCAAGTATGATGTTCAAAGCACATCAGTTATGATCCCATAATATAAGATAACACAGATACTGTTCATAAAACATTCCCACATTTATATGGATGACTGAATGATCAGAACTTATCAGAACATATTACTGAAATATTTACAAATTAAACCTTTAAGCGAAAAAGATAATATTTCAGATTTACTATATAGACCACGGGTGTCCAACGTGTGGCCTGCAGGCCAAATGCGGCCCGCCCGCCAGAGAGGTAGCTGCACCTCTCATCCGCTCCACCAAAGTGCGCACCGGGATGTCAATGACACCCGATGCTCCAACACAGTCAGAGTGCGAGGGGAAGGGGCTTTCTCCTCTCACACAGGGGAGAAAGCTCCGCCCCTTCGCACTCTGACCCCGATGGAGCACCAGGTGTCAGTGACATCCCGGTGCCAGATGGAACAATCCCCCTCCCTGCAGATATAAGGTAAGCGAGCAGGGAGGGGAAACAACATGGTTTTTTTTATTATTGTAAAATTGTGTGTGTATGTAAGTGTAACATGGTGTGTTAGAGTGACTGTGTATTTGTGTATGTGTGTCTGTGTATGCACTTTGAATGAGTGCATTTAATGTGAGTGTTTTTTTATTGCAAACAAAATAACGGGGTTTTTCTTTAGAAAAAAAAAGAAGCAAAACTCTATGTGTGTGTGGAAGTATGAATCAGTGTATGTGGAAGTGTGACTTAGTGTATGTGTCAGTGTGACTCAGTGTATGTGTGTGTGTAAATACAACAATGTGTGTATTTGAGTGTGTGTGTACGTAAGTGCAACTTTGTGTAAGAATGACTGTGTGCATTTAATTTGAGTATTTATTTTTTTGCTGGGCAATCTGTGACATACTCACACACTGATCATTACTGTGATATATAATTATATGTGTGTGTGCATCTATGTATGTATATCCACGTGTGTGTGTGTGTGTATGTATGTATATCCACGTGTGTGTGTGTATGTATGTATATCCACGTGTGTGTGTGTATGTATGTATATTCATGCGTGTGTGTGTATTTATGTATATCCACGTGTGTGTATGTTTATATATATCCACGTGTGTGTGTGTGTATGTATGTATGTATGTATATCTACATGTGTGTGTGTATATGTATGTATGTATGTATCTATGTATATCCACGTGTGTGTGTGTATATTTATATATATATATATATATATATATATATATATATATATATATGAATATATCCACGTGTGTGTGTGTGTGTGTATATATATATATATACATACACACACACAAATTTTTTTTCCAAAATGAAACACCAATGCGGCCCACACACAAATACATTTACGGTGAAGTGGCCCGCATATGTATAAAGCAGACTCTTGACAAATTTTGGGGGACAGCGCCACCTTCAACAACATTCTAAGCACAGCCGATATATAAAAAATTAGGAGCTGAAATCTCTGCCAAACACTATTTTTTTAATCCATCTTGACACTTTACAATGCCAAAGTTTTTATACATGACCCCATTATGGTCTAAGGTCAATCGCAATAATTACACTCCAGATGGTTAATTATTAACTCACATGGCTTTGTCTGCAAGTATGCTGTCTGAAATTAGTATTTCCCAGGTATGTTTTAGTCACCAGTTTGATTAGCAGATCAGCAAATAGTCATGGGTTTCGAATAGTTCAAAAAACAACAAAAAAGCTATGCCATCATTTCATCAGAATGACTAATCTAGCCGATGGTTACAGACTTGCCTTCTGATTCACTATTTATAATATCGCCCCTGGTGTTTACAGACAAAGAGCCTTTTCTTTATTAAGACAAAATCAAATCTTCTAAACAAACATGATAAAGATCCTTTGGATACCATGAATAAATATGTGAAAATGCTGATTTCATTTTACACCACAGTGTGTGTGGTCTTTATAAAAAATGATAATTGGAAAGAAATATGGGGGGGAAAATGTACATTCGATCCAAATTATATTAACTATGAACACAGTTAGAGACTCTAATCTTTTTTGGACGCTTATCAGAGAGCTTTATATGTTTATAGGACTTTATAGAGATAATATTTATCTTTTGTGACTGTGGGCAATATTTCAGTTTTTTATTTAATAATATTTTTATATTTTCACTCTTTTAAGAATTATATTGCTTTTAAATTGTCCTTCAGCTCCAGTCTAGTAGATTTTCATAATCTTCCTATTTCTTAAAACCCTATTAGCACATTGCAAAGTGATTAAGATTATTGCACAAAGTATAATGTTTTGTGAAAAATAGGGATAAATATTTTTAAATGCAAATGTCACTGGCCACAGCTGAATTGTTGTTTTTTTTAAAAAAAAAGAAAATTTGGTTATTATATTTATATTATTTATTATAATCCCAAAATATCCACAATAGACATGCCTATGACAAGGCACTGTTAGTGTGAAATGCGTGAGGAATGCTGTGAATTTCTGTCGGATCCTGTGTTTGGCCCACCATCATTTCCCGATCAATTTAGATTATAACAAAAATTGGCAGATTTATCCTCTTCAAGGAGTGAGCATGCATTTTTCTGTTTGTTTTTTTAATATTAATATTGGCACAACAACTGTGTGGCTGGCACTTCATATAATGGTTTTCCATGGCTAAGCAGCTGCATGCAAGCCTCACATCACCAAGTATAATGCCAAACATCAGATCATGTGATGGAAAGTAGAGGCTTGAGTGGTTCCAAACTCTGTGGCGTCTTCACTGTTTGGCAGTTTGATGGGTGAATCTGGGTTTGGCAGATGCCACTAGAACATTGGCTGCCTGACTGCATTATGCCAACTGTAAAGTTTGGTGGAGGAGTAATAATGGGACTGTTTTTCAGGGTATGGGTTAGGCCCTTTTCCGCCAGTGAAAGGAAATATTAATGCTTCAGCATACCAAGACATTTTGGACAATGCTATATTTCCAACTTTTTGTGAAAAGTTTGAGGAAGGCCCTTTTCTCTTCCAGTATGACTTGGCCCCAGTGCACATAGCAAGGTCAAAAAAAGACATGGTTGGATGAGTTTGGTGTGGAGGAATTTGACTGGCCTTCACAGATCCCTGACCTCAACCTCATGGAACACCTTTTGGATGAATTAGAATGGAGAGCCAGGCTTTCTTGTTCAACATTAGTGCCTGACCTCTGGAGCAGTGGAAATGTCTTCTGTGAAGTTTTCACTGTTTGGCAGTTTGATGGCAGAGTTGGGGTTTGGTAGAACCTGGGAGCACATTACCTCCCTGACTGCATTATGCCAACTGTAAAGTTTGGTGGAAGAGGGATAATGGTATGGGGCTGTTTTTCAGAGGATGAGTTAGGCCCTTACTTCCAGTGAAGAGAAATATTAATGCTTTAGCATACCAAGACATTTTGGACAATACTTCCAACTTTTTGGGTACAGTTTGGGTAAGGCCCTTTTCTGTTCAATCAACACTGGGCCCTAGTGCACAAAGTAAGGCCCACAAAAGACATGGCTGGATGAGTTTGGTGTGCAAGAACTTACTGGCCTTCACAGAGCCCTATCCTCCAACTTTTGGAACACCTTCTAGATGAACTGTAATGGAGATTGCAAGTCAGACTTTCTTGACCAACATCAGTGCCTGACCTAACAAATGTTCTACAGGATGAATGGGTAAACATTGGAACAGTGGAAGCTCTTCTAGTTGCAAAGGGGGTACTAATTACAAATGAATGTCAATGTATTTAGAATGTGATAAAAAGTTCCTGTTGGTGTGGTCAGACGTCCCAATACATTTCTCCATATGGTGGTTTTGTCTGTGTGATTAGAAAAGCAATATTCCCTCAGATATTAATGGGATTTGAGTATATTTGTAGTTTGCATACTGTTTCAATGAGTTGACGCTCCCATGCTTTATTGTTTGGTATTTCCAGTGATATGTAAAAAATATCAGCTCCAGATAAATACGTTTTTACATTTCTTTTTATGGGGAAAAGAAAATATGAGGATGGCTGATCCAACTTAAATTTTGGATTATGAGAATGTTCTGCTTGCAATCAGGTACACCAGGCATAATATTCTATTTACTTACCTTAATACAACATAAAGATATCTTGATCAAGTCCATTATTATATAATTCAGGACAACGTAAGCACAGCTTGACATCCTGTTTTCTGTTTATTTTTATATATATATATTTGTATTATTTATTCTCATACAGGCTCAGTACAATGGAACCCTGAAGAAGGATAACCGCCGTTTTAGCTCATACAGTCAAGTTGACACTTGGGGTAGGCAACCATATATGTCTGGGGCCCCTGTCAGTCCTGGAAGTGACTTCAATTACATGCACACCCTCAAAAGCAGCCGGAGTGAGCCAGATCTTACAGGCCCTGAAATGAGAGCCACCCTGCGAAGACAGAATCAATATAACCAAGTGCAGAACTACAACTATCAGCAGCAACAACAACAGCAGCAACAGCAGCGTTCAGGTCGTGGTACAGCTCATAACTCCAGCTTCTACAGCCACCATAGCACCCAGCAGAGAAAGAGAGGTACTCTGCCACCTGCACGCACACCTTCTTCTATTTCAGCTGTGCCACAGCAGCAAGCACAGCAGCAGCAGGCACTTTACAGTACTGTGCAGAGAAATGATTTCCAAAAGCAGGATCAGTACGGAGCCATGAATATACCATCCAGGTGAGAGAAAAAGGGAAACAAAAGCACACAATTATTACTACCCTGTGTTTGCTTGGTTTCAATGAAACTGATGGGAGTAGTAGATCGCAGTAGTGGCCTGCATTGGATAACTTTGACTTTCTGCTATTTTCTCTTTAAATTCACAATTCATTCTTCAAAATATGAATTCTGTTGCTCCTGTATGCCTCCCACAATCTGTCTTGTTTTTCCAATGACCTTTGATATATTCTCAAGAAGCAGCTAATCTCCCGTATCATTGTCACGTTTTTATAGGTTGGATTCACGTGATGAGTTTGATGGAGGGTTTATGACTATCGAGAAAGCAGTGGAACAACTTTCATCTCAAAATGACAAGAATCAGACATCCGGAGCCAATTATATACAGCATACATGCTACCAAGATGAGAACTCGAAGAATCTGGTATTAACATATATTTTCATTGTATTCAATTTTTCAAATCTTTTTTTTTTTTTGTATAGTTTGTCGTCTTTTCTTGTTCCCATAGCAAAGTCAGTTTTTAATGCCACCACTTATTTCTGTAACCCCTTTCTTGTTTCTATTTCTTGCTGTACATGCAATTCACTGTATATCTCTATGTTTTTCCTTGTTATACCCCTTCAAAGTACTCTACATGCACAGTGCATTTCAAGTCTCATCCAGACTAAATGCCTAAAAATCTATTTTTACTATATTTGTATTTAAAGGGACAATCTATAGTAGGGCACTAAAGTAACATCGGTGCACCTAGCAGTGTGTACCACCTCTACTTAGTACAATTAGTTTTCTGCTCTAGCCCTCCCCTGATCAGCACTGCACATGTGTCTGGCAAAGGTAATGTGTGCCACAAGGTCATGTCTTCAGCTTCACAGTGTTCTACAACGTGACAAATGTTAGTTCTCACTCTGTATGCAAATATCTATATATTTCATAAGGATCTCTGTTGTGTTATCATGAGAGTGTGCAACTATAATTTACAGATCTTGCTGGGCAGTCTTTTTATTTCAAGAGCAAAGATCATTACCAGCCCAGACTTAATAAAGGTACTGGCTATTCTGGGCCTGAGTGGTTTCTTTTAGCACATGCTATCAGTACACACTGTTTAACATTATAAAATTCTTTGCAATGTGTGAACCAGCTCCTGAAAAAAACAAAGTGATATCATCACTCATTGATAACATCTCTCTGAATTCCACAGGTGTACCAGTATAATGGGATCTCAAAGCTGATCAGCCTTCTCCAGAGCCCTAACCAGAATGTGCAATTGGCAGGAGCTGGAGCCCTGAGAAATCTTGTCTTTAAAAACACCCCAAATAAAATTGAAACAAGCCGTCATGGAGGAGTGAGGGAGGCAGTTAATCTCTTGCGGAGGACCCCTAACCCTGAGACTCAGAAACAACTGACAGGTCAGAACTGGAACTCATGCTTATAATATGACCATACTAAAAAGACATTAGGAGATAACAGGTCAAGTGAATATAATGGGGTTATATGTAATGGTCAAGTTCGAAAAGTGGAGCAGTCAGTATGGAAACCAATGGAATGATCCTGCAGATTAGATCATTTATAGAACTTATCCCCAGAAATGAACTTGATGCCTAACCCCCAATGTGCTTATCATAGGTAGAGATATAAAAAATGATTAATATTCGTTATTTCTTAATGTGCTCCACAGGCCTGCTCTGGAATCTGTCCTCTACAGACCAGCTAAAAGAGGAACTGGTTAGGGAAGCTCTTCCTGTCCTCAATGAGTCTGTTGTGATTCCGTTTTCTGGTTGGTCAGAGAATTCCGTGTCTGGTCAGAGAAGTACAATAGACCCTGAGGTATTCTTCAATGCTACAGGATGTTTAAGGTGAGCTATCACTATGGCTTCTTGTGCTCACCGACTTAATGTTCTGCTCCATTTTGCTGCATTATCTTGCAATACATAAGGTCACTTTGGTTCCCTGTAGGTTGCTAAGATTTTCACGTTCTGTTTAACAAGATAATAATTAGCAAAATTCCTCTTAATGTGTCTTACGTCTGCACGTTAGGAGGAGAGTTGCTAGAACACAGTAGAATCCACAGTTTGCAGCAGCAATTAAATGTTATTTCAGTGAGTTGCTTATTACATTTGCATTAAGATAAGAAGCCTTCTGAAGTGGGCATACTTCTGAAGTATGATTAAAAATGCACATACATATTGGGCCACAGGTTTTTTTTTATTTACACTAGTGGAGAATAATAGTTTGTTAGCCTTAGAAAATGTTTGGTCCGTTGGCAACTTCAAAGGTAGTTAGAAAAAAATCAACTTTATTCAAAATTATGCATTTATACGGATAATGAGAATATGGATAGTTAGTTCAGGTTCAAAATATATTTTTGACCAGAAACTGATTTTCTCCTGCTAGCCTTTTCAGAAGTTCCTTGTGGCAGCTAATCCCATCTTAATTAGGGTTGTCACATTTTCTTCCAAAAAATACCAGCCATGCTACTGTCTCCATGGATTTAACATTGGAATCAAACAAATTTTTTTTTGGGTGGCTGATATTGATGGACTTCCTGCAGAAGATTGGACACTCCAGATAAAAAAATGTTCTCCATTACTGATCTATAATGTGAAAGCAAAAGGAAGAGTCCATTAGCAAATTATTTTACAAATATTTGCAGACTTTAAAAGCCAGCCATGGCTGCCCGGGCCCTAGGATTTGTCAAGATCTGACTTAGAAATATTTTGGTATTTAAATAACTACATATGCCAGGCAGTATTTTAGGCATGTATTGTGATTTTTTGTGCCTGTGGGTCAACATGTATCCTTTGTTTTTCAGAAATCTGAGCTCTGCTGATGTTGGACGTCAAGCTATGCGTAACTGCCCGGGGCTTGTGGATTCCTTAATGTATTACATTCAGCAATCCGTGGCTACTAATTGCCCAGATGATAAGGTGATTACCACTAATTGTTTCAGCATATCAATCTCTTTATTGCTTGCTTCTCCCTGTCTCACCTGACTTATTGTCTTCTTTTACAGTCAGTTGAAAACTGTGCCTGCATTCTGCACAATCTGTCTTACCACTTGGATTCCGAAGTGCCCAATAAATACTCCCAACTAAATGAGCAAATGACCCGTAATCAGCAAACAGAAAAGACCTCCACAGGCTGCTTCAGCAACAAGAGTGACAAAGTGCAGGTGATCTATCATATTGTAATAAGGACATTTTAATAACATTACCAGATCACTGGTTCCCCTTACCACATTAAAAAACAAAACTGTTGATATGAACACTGTCTAATGCATAAACTAATGGAATTAAAAACTTGTATAGTTCCCCTTCTAAACCAGGGACACTTTACAGTAAACCAAAATAGTCCTATATTGGGTAAGGAAGCAGAAACTTGGCTCAGCTAACCAAAATCATGTCACTGTGATCATATACTCCATTATGTCGGCCCTACCTAACAACTGTTACAACTCATTCTCTGGTTATGATGATGGGAATAATAAGGGAAAATACAGTCTGGCAGTAGCTACCTATTCCTGAGTTCAAGCCTTGCTGTCCACACCTTTGACAACAAGGTCTGGATAAACTCATGTAAAATGCAATGGTCAGTGTGAATGCTGATTAATGTCTGATACTTTATTATCTTAGTGTTAATGTCAATCTTGTATTATCTTTTATAATTTTATTATGTTTTTTGCACTTTATTGCAACCATGAACTGTGCTTATATTGAATTTTTATGACTGTAGTTTATAACATTTTATCTTAATTATGTCATCACTTTTTTCTCCTTTCTTTATTCCTCTCTCCTGTTTCTACTTTTGTTTTATTTATTTTTTGTAGAATAACAACTTTGAGCTGCCCCTGCCAGAGGAAGATGCTAATCCAAAAGGTGCAAATCTCCTTTCTCACTCCAGTGCTATTAAGACATATCTGTCCCTCTTAGGACAGAGCAAGAAAGATTCAACATTGGAGGCATGTGCAGGAGCTCTGCAAAACCTGACTGCCAGCAAGGGACAGGTAAAGAAATCTACTAGGATCTACATTATAACTTGTTCTGCTATTTTAGGCCTAATCTGTCTAGTACCACATGAATGCTTTCCGTGACTGTTCTGGACAACTACAATACCTTAGAGGCCTTGTCAGATGGTTATATAATCCGTTCTTTGGACAGTTGCCGTATACTCATAAGGTTGTGTGGTCTTCTACTTGTAAATTCTGAGTTGAGGGAAGTGAGGTAGGAAACCAAATAACTTAGAATACAGGCAGTCTCTGTTATTGAATGAGAACTTATATCTGGCCCTTATCTTGATTGAGTAACTATAAAAACATTCAGTGTTGAACAGTTACTGTGGAGTGTTCCTAATGACTGATTGAGAACTATTTTACTCATGTGGGAAAGATTTCAGGCATCCAGCATCATGGACTCTGATGATTTACACCCTATATCCTTTGCAGATGTCCAATGGAATGAGTCAGATCATTGGAGTAAAGGAGAATGGGCTTCCCCAGATTAGCCGCCTACTCCAGTCTGGGAATGCTGACGTGGTGAAAACAGGAACTTCTCTGCTCAGCAACATGTCCCGTCACCCAGCTCTTCACAAGAGTATGGGTAAGAAACGTCTGCACATGCCATTGCTTACATCTCATTGCCCCATTTTTACCCACCATGTTACGCCCAGTCATTCCTCTAACTTCTTTCCGCATTTCTTTCTAGGTACCCAAATCCTTCCTGATGTCTCCCGTCTGTTGTCTAAATCTTCAGCCAGCACAACAAACTCTGAAGATATCATGTCCTCAGCCTGTTACACAATGAGGAACCTTGTAATGGCTGATCCTCAGCTAGCCAAGCAGAACCTTTCTGGCAACCTACTGGGCAACCTTGTTAACATGTGCAAGAGTGGGTGAGTATCTCTGCACATTATCTAGTGTATATTACACCTGTTTCTTTTTCCAGCAGAGGAGTAATGCTCTATGTATATAAGTGACTAGCCACCGGACTAGTTGCCTTTTTATAGTATGCTAAATTCCATTCTCCTGTTAGAGTTGGATTAATCCAAAAGAATTGCTTTACACACAAATTAGTTTATCACTGTAGAGTAGTTAAGGATTTTCCAATGTAATTTTAAGCTACAACAATACCTTGGCAGCAAATCTGGGTTCCAGGTATTCAATTGTAAAGGTATAACATGAGTCCATGGTGATATTTGCCATTTGAACTTGTAAAGAATTTTCAGTGTTTTTTGTTAGTGGGTGTGTGCTTTTTTATGTTTGCTTTATTATGGATAAACAGTAACTATGAAAGGTAGAAGAGCTAGAGCGGGTTGTCAACAAGAATGACTGTAAGATAGAAGATAATGTTGTGTATGGTACATTTGTGTCTATTCACAAAAAGGTGATCTGAATCACACTGAAATAACTGCAGGGCTACACACCACCAGCAAGAACAGATAGCCCTGTATAATGCATTATTTAAAACGTGAGCGTTTTTAAAGATCTAATTGCATCCTCTATGGCCAGCTGAGCAGGAGAAGCTCACCGTATTTATATGCACAATGTATAGGTAAGTCAGTGAGATGAAATGATCATGTCACCTCAACTCACCTGTAACTTGTTTGCAAATACACCCCATTGTGTATGAGGTTATAGTACACATCAGATTGGTTCTTATACCTTTGTATTCCCATTTACAATATAAAAGTTGTTGATTCCTGCTCTTTTATTTGCAGATCCTCCCCTAAAGCCGCAGAGGCCGCTCGGCTCTTCTTGACAGACATGTGGGCTCAGAAGGAGCTGCAGGGACTTCTCAAACAGGTAAAGCTGACTTCAGATTCTTGTGTCACTGGAGGGTAACGGTGACCTGTCATTCCTGCATACCTGTGTAGCATATTAAGAGGTACAAACTAAACATAGGTGAAAACAAATCAAACAAATTATGCTGGTTTGCATTCTAGTAAATTAAATCCACATATATCCCAACTGTGTAACATGAAACGGGGAAACACTGCAAATCCTTTAACTACCCCCTTTGAGTTATCATGATTGTTAAGTGTCTTGCATCATTTCTATTGTCTGCATATCAATGTGTGTAACCTTGTCACATTTTTTTTTTTTTTACCACTACAGCAAGGTCTGGACAAAAGCATCATGGGATCCTTAGCAAGCACTGCACTCCGAAACACAGTCTCACGAGTCTTTTAAGATCCTGTCCAGTGAAAATAGTTTTTTGGTGAGTGAAAATATTTCATATAGTGTATCTATATTCAGTGGAATATTATTGTTTCTCTGTCCTCGCATATTCCTGATCAATTAAGCACTGTGCTACCCTTGATGCTCAGCGGGAATACATTGTGGGCTTCTATACACGTTCTAATGGGATTACACACATATTATACAGGATATGAAAACATTAACTACATCAAACTGAAGCCCCCCCCTGAAGGGGGGTGGGGGGATGACATATAGGTGGGTGGGGTTACTTGTAGGAGGATGTGGCTGCACTGTAGGAGGTTCATTACCTATATTCTAATAGCATGTATATAATATATACTGACTAACTATATATAGATAATAACTAAATGCTAAGCATTATGAGGCTAACTATAATATTTATAGTAACTGTGCTGAACTATGAGGTTGATATTGACTATTGCACAATTTATGCTGTGTCACTAACAGTAACTTTGTTTTGTTTTAAGTTTGGATATAGACTTATTAGTCTGTCCTGTATTGAATAGAGTGGTTTATGACATAAATAGGGATAGAGGGGTGCCAAGTTGGGCTGTACCATTCCTAAACTATTGGGTTAGCACAAGCTGTGTGCACTTACTCAGTATGTCACAGAGTTGCTAGGTATAGCAATATAAAGAAGACACTGATGTAACATGTGGTATGTAATGTGACTGTTTGATAATAGCAAGAATAAACCCTAAACATTGTTTCTTCCTCTGCAGGATTTCCAACCACCTCCACTTCTCTGTCCAGAGACACTGTTCCCTGCACTAAGAAACCCAGCTAACTGTGCACAAGAAAAGCTTTGCCTAATGGGACAGGAGAGTGGGAAGATTATCGTGGGGGTAGTGGGAGGGGGTTGGGATTTTACACCCACAAACTTTTAGGACATTGCACAAATATTGCATTTTAGGATTATATTTTTTTAAATGTTTTTAATGCCACTCTCCACTTTGACAGTTGAGTTTCTTTGAGGTACTTTCCTATAACAATCCCTCCATTTGATATTGCTGATGGAAAAAAACCCAGGATGTGCTCAGATACTCAACTGCCAAGGTGCTTTACTGCTAAACATATACAAACTGCTGCACAACTGCTTTTAAAAGAAAGGACAAAGGCAAAAAAATATATATTTGTTGTTCTTATGGAAGCATTAGACTTTTGCTTTCCAAATGTGTTTTCATCTCACAAACTATGCAAGACACTATGCAAGACTCCTGATACTTTTCACTGAGCCTTGCTAGTACTATATCAGTATGGCATATACCATTGGATTTTAAAGCATTTAAACTGAAGGCTGTGCTGTGTTACAGGGCTCTGCATGTCAAAGGGAGTCTTCTATTTGACATTATGAAGTGGACTTTATCTTAAAGATAACCTTTTGAAAACATGCAGTGCCCATTTGTAAAGTGATATTTATGCTTCAGAAAAAAAGTTGCAAATAAATGTTAAGAACATATAATATGTTTGTGCCTGCTTCCACTATTTAAATCTACAACAACAAAAAAATACTCAAGAATGATCTGGTTTTATTGACCATCAAGTTTAGAATATTGTGGTAGCATGAGCTGAGAACAAACCCAGGTGTATTATGGGAAAGAGCTAGGAATTAAACACTGTCACAGCATTCTGAAACTGATGGCATATTAGCCTTATAGATTTAAATAGTGAGGGTGCTCTGTGCATCTGTATCTAAATACGATATATGTTCTTAGTTCTATTTATTTGAAGTTACTCTGAACCATTAGTGCTACTTTAAAAAGCCTGTATGTTTAAAGTGTGACCAGAAAAGATGTTTCAAAAGCCAAATGTCTGTGCATTCCTATGAGATACACATTTGTTAAGTTTACTTTTCCTTTTGCAAAAATATTCATTATATGTAAATAGCACCATTGTCTGATCCTTACAGTACTGTATATTTTGGTCATGGTAGATTGGAGGGCAATTCCAAGCTTGTTGTTTATTTCTTATCTTTCATATTGGGGAGTTTATACTGCTTTGTCAGCTGAATATCTGTCTGTTAAAAAAAGCACACAGGAAGATCTATTGGATTACACGTTTTTAAAGTATTGGTCATGCATGTATTGTTGTACTTTATAATTTAAAGTAGAAGACACTGTACTTGGACAGGTAATGCGCATAGTCATCAATGCTTTTATAATCACTATGCAAACAGCTTCTTTTTTTATATCGAATGTTGAAATGTACTTTTAAAAGCACCCATTAAAATATCATAAGTACTCATCAATCACTAAAAGCTAGAACTTAAGTTATTACGTTACTCAAATAATGTCTTCAGCATATTATTAAAAGGCAACTAAAACATAATTTGCTTACATTAAAATACCCTATACTTAAAAAAGGAAAACGCATTATAAACGTTTTAATAAATAATGGATCTTTGCAACTCTCAACCTATACATTATATTTGCAGTAGCAACTTTAAATATACAGCTGAAGCACAGGCTATGGACCACGGAGCTAACAATCTATGCAATTTAGACATAATTGTACTAATATCAAGATGTTTCTACTCTGAAATGATACATTTTTGCATAACTACGTAGGTGGAAAAATTACACACAGACCATTTAAACCTTTCCAAGAATCCAAACAGTTATCTTTGTTGAATTATAAGAAAATATAGTGGCACTTTGCAATATGTCTCAAAGGTTAAGTGATTTACCCCTTCAGTCCCTGTATTAATGCTACCTAAGCTATCATTTATTGTTTAACCAGTTATGTCTGCATGTGCTAGAAAAAAAAATGCTTTTGGTGACCATAGATTCTGCAGTGCATATTGCATTCCCTGGGTAAAAATAAATACTTTTTTATTATTATTATTTCTTTTGACTTTAAACATTATCCCTATATTGTCTGTGAAGTTCTGTGTATAAGGAGACTAGGAGAATATTTTTATATGGATAAATTATACTTTATAAGCATTGACCTAAAATCCTAGTTTATTATATTAAAACTGGTAGCCAAATATTGAAAGATGATGTCATTCCATGTGGAATATTGTTTATGTAAACATTTGTTTTAGTTCTAAAGAAGAAATAATACACCATATTCACCACTGGCTTTTTCCAAACTAGTCTGAACTGATCATTTTAATTGTGTTGAGCTTTTTTTTTTTTTTTACCACTATTAATGCTATTATGTCTCTTTTGAAGAGTATATTTTGTGTAAGATATAATTTGAAATGTATCATTATTAAAAGAACTCCTTCAGCAGCTAAACCCATTTTCAAATGAATTAGTCTACATACAATTTACATATACAATCATGTTTAAGTATATACTCAATGTGTACATTTGGACTTGGCTATATATATGTATATGGTATTGCTTAATTAACATCAATGTATATATTAGTATATACTTGTTTCTCAATAATAATATGTACACACATCCTTGTCTATCGGTATGCTATAAAAATGAGCTTGTCAATAACCGATTTTGGTGCTCTGTGTATGTGAAATTGTTTGGATTTTATAGTACACAATACTACAATGCAAAGGGTATGTTTCTAATATTGCTGTTATGGTTGCCACTTAAGAAAAATAAATATTATTACCTGTGTCACAGACATTAGATTGTAAGCTCTTAGGGACTGCTTTGCACTGCACCATGTGCCTCATCATTCTGTTCAACTACTTAATAAAATATAAAATGGCATGTGTATTTTGTTCAATATCAAGTGTTCCTGATTTCCATTTTTATTGTACAGCCATGTACACATCTTGTTTTACCTTTTGTAAAAGTTGAACTGACTGCAGTTTCAACACCCTAATGTTAATTTTAGCATTTACTGAAGTATAAACATAGAAAACTTCTTTGTACATATTATTTGTCACCGGATAACCTTACTGTGTCACTTTTAGCAACTACATTGGATATCTGCTGAGTGATATCAATCTAAACATACATAATGCAAACACTGACAAAGAGGACCTTTTAGTGTAGCAGACTTTCACATTGAAACTAACTTTGAGTTGAAACTCAGTTGTAGCAATCAGGCAAATGTCCAGAGACCAATTTGATGTCTTTCATTTTATTTATTTATTTGTTTGTGACAGCACTCGACTTTATCTTTTCCCATACATTCACATGTTTTGGTGGATACCATGATGGCATCCCAAAGGGAATCTGTTTCACTAAGAGGTCAAGAACGCCTGCTCTGTCTGCACTTATTGGCAGATTTTTGTTGTAATCAAGAAGTGCTCATGGAAATGTATCCTTAAATATACTTTACTGAGGGTTTGGATGTTCCCTGTTTTCTACTGAACACTCAATAAGGACTGGGCCTTTTATTACCGAATAACCAAGTGACCGCAGTGCCAAAAGCATACCTTATAAAGATGCCAAATTAACATAGGAAACCAGTTCTACAAAATTGATACATATTTTTTTAACTACTTTAATGAGAACACCACCAAAATATCCAAACCTATTTATTTGGGGCAGTTATTGGGAGATGGTGTTTTCCTTCTGGATCCTGTTGCTGATGAAGTTTTTCTAGCTTCTGATTGATCAGTTTCAGTACCAATATTTGTACATGGATAGTTTCTATATAATCTGAATTTTTGTATCCCATTAATGACATTAGTTATTATTGAGAACAGAACTAAGCAGGGCTTGTCCAAACACTACAGCCATTTTGGATGTCATCCTCTGTAATCATACTATTCATTAGACTTTGCATTCGGACGAAAACATTTTTTACGGTTTGTCTAAACTTAATTTCAGCCATTGACACATTTGTTTTTGGACAAAAATCTATCCATATTCATTTTCGTTTTAGGATTTCCATTCCAAAGGAATTCATTTCAGAAAAAGTCGAACAAGATTAGGTTAGGGTTACAGAATTTGGAATTCGGAAGACCGAGACGAATTCCGTCAGAAAAGGAATGCCAAAGTCCACTTAGGGGGTTAGGTGTTTTAGTAAGTGTTGAAAGTAAATGACAGTGTGAGTGTATTAGCTGTTCCTTGCAGGACAAGCCTTATCTGTCATTCTTTTGGTGCTCCCAGCAGATGGAATAATTAGCGGTTTGGCTTTTAGCCTACCTGATCCAGATTTTCACCTACATGAAATTTAGAGCACAGGGTGACTAGTAGTCCTGCCTTTCTTAATTTTTTCATATACTTTTTCATTTTATACTTTATACTGCACAACCCACCTTAAATATAATTGGCAAAAGAAAAAGGAAACAAGTAGAGTTAGTATTGGCGAAATGAGAGTTTGAACTGTGAAGACCAAATTGCTAAGTCCCTTCCTCAGTCATTAATAAGGCTAAAATAAAATGTTCTAATTACAAAGCACAATTCACAGCTTTAATAAAAATAAACATAGGCGTACTAAAGAATTTTCTCAGCAGTAAAATAACCAGTCTTTTGAAGATCTAATAAATAATGGTCCATGGTGTCAAATGTTTGCAGTTTGAAATAAATCTATTGCAACTATCCTGTGTTTGTAAAATGATTAAGACCAGTGATCAGTGATTAACGCATTAAACCAGCAAATCGGCTTAACCTCCCACATTTCATAATAAAAATAGAAACTGAGTTTTGCCCTAAACTTACATGAATAGATGTTAAGGAATACTGCTCGCTTCTACCAAATGAATGACTAGACAACCTAACCAAAGCACAAGCAAATAGTTTTTTCATGAGGTGCATTGGATGGTATTGGTACTATTTGGTTATTACTAAAGGTTGAAATACAAAGAATACTGAATAGCCAATAAAAAAATGCTACTCGTCTCCCTGGATATGGACTCTCTATAGACTTCTGCAATTATTCGGGTGAAATGCTCTGTGGATCTTGTATACTCTATACATTCATTGAACAACTTGGAGTTTATCTGGTTTACAAATTCATATTATCCAAAGGATTTGGCTGTAACTCAAGGTGGTTACACATAGCTCTGCGTTTATTAGAGGAGGAGGGCAACCCCAAGACATTGTGACTAAAATGAAACTTATCAGGTAGTGATAATTTAATGCCTTTTTTTATATGCAAATTTATATGCGAGTATTGGCAGGCCATGATTAAAATGTTTACGCAAAATTTTTGAGCATTTAAACTTAATGTACAATATTTGAGTCATGTTATAGGTCAGTGGTCACAAATTATGTTGGGGAATTGCACAGCCTATTTTGATAATAATGAGGTGATCTCTTAGAAAAAAATATGTTGTTTTTATATGCCTGCTAAAGCACTTCTTTTATATATAATAATATAATTTAGAGCTCACCCATAAGGTGAAGAGAGAGTAATGGTACAACATTATTATGATAATAGGCTGTGCAATTCCCTAAAACATAATGGGACCAGTGACCTATACCGAAACATGATAGATATAGTCAGTGTCAGAGGAGTTTACCCCTGGTTGGTTAGACAGATAAAGGCAGTGTCAGAGGAGTTAACCCCTTGGGTGGCTACGTAGATAGAGGAAGTGTCAGAGGAGTTAACCCCTGGATGGCTAGACAGAGGCACTGTCATAGGAGTTAACCCCTTGGGTGGCTAAACAGATAAAGGCAGTGTCAGAGGAGTTAACCCCTTGGTTGTCTAGACAGATAGAGGCAGTGTCAGAGGAGTTAACCGCTTTATCCACACACTCACTCACACACACGTACATAGACAGTCTGTCACTCACACTGACACACACTCACTCACACTGACATACACTCACACTGACATACACACACACACACACACTCACTCACACTCACACTGACATACACACACACACACTCACTCACACTGACACACACTAACTGTTTAACTTACCTGCTGCAGGCATCTCTTTGCTTTGAGCTCCTTGTGTGAAGGAGGGGCTGAGCCAATCACGGGAGGCTTCTGAACTCTCCAACCAGAAGAGTTGAGAGGTTTCCCCTGATTGGCTGAGACCTCCTTCAATCAAGCTCCCCCACACGAAAAAAAAAAAAAAGACTGCTGCATAGAGCAGCAAAGTGCCGCTTCTGCCAGGGTGCTACCTGGGGCAGCTGCCCCACTCTGCCCCATTAAAGGGCCAGCCCTGTAGAGGAGCCTTCTTGTGAGTTATCTATGTCACTTTAGTCTATTAGTGTTTACACTAAGTGTTAATGTTTTCAGATAATACATTGAAATGTTGATTGCATTGAATCTTAATATGTGCGCTTACAGTTATACCATTATACAGCATTGCAATTTATTTTCATACTTTATATTTAGCACTATTAAGTGTTTCACGGGTTTGTGTTGCCTTGGTCATGTATATATTTCTACAGATATATTTTTACGGATGTACCCTTAATTACAGTAACAAATGTTGCCACTGGCAACTTAAACATTGATCACCCAACCACATAACATTTCCACACAATAGCAAAACAAATGGACATGAGTCTATATCTTTGTGCAGTGACAAAGGTAGAGATGGCTAGACATTGGTACTCCAGCTGTTGTGGTCTATGGCCCCCACAATATTCAGGCAAGTAATTGAAATCAATTTTCCTCCCCTTTATTGTTTTCTGTATCCCTTAAATCCCCCTTCTACTGCCATCTAATCCTGTCTCATCACATCATGAAGCAGGTTGTTTTGTGTATTTTATTTTCTTTTTATTACATGTGTAATCATTGGTCTTTCCTTTTCCCGTCCTTAAAGCACTCATTAGAATCCACCTGATGAGTAGAGATTACTTTATTAAAACAGTGCAATGATATCCGAAAACCGTCAGCTTTTCCTGACTCAACACAAAGCCATACAGTGTAATATTATCACCAGGTCTACAGAATGTACAGAATAGTTCACTTAATTTATGTCGGAATGCCAATCTTTGTATCATCAATTTGTGAAATTTGTCCTTAAATAGGTCTGTGTTGCTTAACGTTCATTTGTGCATTCATAGTACATGGATGCACACTTGTGAACATTAAAATTAAACACATATTTAATGCATAGTACTGTTTGACTGTATACAAGCACATATGTGTCTGCATATTTTTGAATGCAAATCCTTGTTTATATGCAGCCTTCTGTGCGCAGTTCTTCTAGTTCTCAATGATCTGCTCATTTCCATCTTCCTCCCAGAATTCCCTTGCCTGCCCTGGGACCCTTGGCACTATCAGAGGAAAATATAATGAATTATTCATAGCATAAAAACAATGGACAACACTGTTCTAGTTTATGAACATATTATATTTATATAGTACTGTTTGTATATAAACATGAATATAGTATAATATATATACCTAAGTGACATTACCACAAATAATAAGATTCAAAGTGTAAGAACTACAAAACTCATATCTAATACCCGAAGATGAATATTTCAGATATATACCGTTATCCCAATGGAAGACATACCAACAAATCACCAGAATGGTCCCCAACGATATTCAAGCAACACAAAAACGCGACAAAAAGGAACTCTCTCTAAACTATACTCACACTTCACTTCATGAATGTACTATAGCCCAAAAACCCAAAATATAAACAAAAGTGGGAACAAGATCTAGGAGAAACTCTAGAACAAAAATATTGGACATAAATATTAATGACCTGCACAGAAAGAAAGAAAATGGATTTGAAGTATTATCTAGATGGTACATGCATCTGCTAAGACATGCCTGTCTCAATCCTAATAACACTAACCAATGCTACAGAGGATGTGGACAAATGGAATCCTACAAACATTTGTGGTGGGAATGCCCTATGGTTCAAACTTGCTGGACATATGCCTCATTAAATCTGAGTAAAGACCTAAAAGTAGAGATCAAACAAGATCTTTGGACTGCCTTATTAAATAGGAACTGCAGATTAATAAATCTAGATAATAAAGCAAATAAAATAGTGAATTGTATCTGCACAGCAGTGAGACTCTCCATAGCAAATTTTGGGAAAGTAGGGCCACCACCAACTTCCGACAGACCCGAAAATATAGCATATCATAAAAATGGAAAAAAGTACAGCTTACCTTTGAGAAAATACCTAAATACTATCTAAACATGGCAACCATGGAGTTCCACCCATAAACTAACTACACCTATACTTTTTATGACATTATGAAGTACAAAATGCTGGACCAATATTAAAAAAAAGATAGGAAGATAGAGAGACAATGTACAGTTGTTTTTTCAGAAGTAAAAAACACACAAACCTCCAAATATTTACATACATGTTCTTATCTCTCACCAAAACGTCTATTAAAATAATATGCACTTAAGACTAAATGCCCCCCAAAAATCAGAGAAGTCAGAAAATTCATGAAAATTAATAAATAACCCCTTTTTTATTTTATTTTTTACCTACCCCCCAACACTTTATGTTCATCAACAAAGAAAAAATTACAAAGAATTAAAAATGAGAGAGAGAAAGAAAGGTAAGCAAGAGAAAATAAGAAAATATCACCCTTTAGTAATGAATGTAAATGTACAATATTTATCTTTGATATGCTTTACAAGTGTAAGTTGTACTTAATGATGAAGTAACTTTACTTTGACTGCAAAAAACTGTCTATAAAATACTTACCTCTTACTGCTCATATGGGAGAAAGAGTAGACCAGAGAGGAAGAGCCGAATGATTATATGGTGGAAAGATATGGAAAAATAGGAAGAAAAAAGGAGGTTACTTTCCTCTGAAAGACATGGACAAGTAAAAAAAAAAAAAAACATTACTATAGAGGAGTAAGCCATGAACAAAATTGATTAATGTGAACTTGGTGAAGTTCCCATTGACACAGTTTTTGTTCAACCATATTGAAGTCACTGTACATTTATATACATTCTGCAATTCGAGTACCACATGTAGTTGTGAGGCTTACCCAGGATAGTCCATACTGTATCCAGTCTCACCAGTGTTCCTACTTCTCTGTTCACTGTTTGGCTCTCTATGTTCCTTGTTCCATGTCTGGTTTTCCTTTGTACTCTGTAATGTTCTGTTTGTTTCCATTTTGGTTCTCTCCAGCTACATGTATGCACAGTGTCTATGTCTTGATTGCTTTTGTTTAGGTTTAGTTATGTTCTAGGCAGGTTTAGGAGTTAGAACTTGCCATGATGTGGTGGCAAGCTTATGTTTTGATCATCAGATGTCACTAAACCCTCATATATTACCATCCTGCTGCATGTCCTGTTTTATGTCTGTGTCTTCATGGATGTCTCCTTTCTTCTTTTTTTTTTTTCTTGCCATGTTCCTTGTCTGCTTTCCTGTAACTCTATGTCCCCTTTCCTGGTTTGGCCTAGCCTCCTCAGTCTGTAGTGTCCTACGTATTCACCTGTGGTTCTACCTCTCAAGCCTGGTTCTAGCATCCTGTAAGGTATATCCAAACACACTCCCTCCTTGGACTGGATACCTGCTGTTATTACCACTGGGCCATGTTACATAAACCTGGTGGTGCATGCCCTGGAAGTGTGTGGCTACTCTACACCAGGCCCTGTGAGCCTGCAACTGGTCTCCTGTACTCACTATGCCACTCAGGATTCTTACAGTAGGAATTTTTATTTGCAGGGCTTTCTTTCTTCACTTCCATTAGTAGTTCCATCGTTTGTGTGTTTATTTTAGAAACAGGTTAGCGTAAGTAGGGAATGAGTGAAGGGGAATAAAGTTTCGAAATCACTCACAGCTTTTGATGATCAGTAACACGATTCCTCAGGACATTGATCTTCAAGAATAAAAAAGAAAAGTATTTTTGTGTATGTTTTTACTATTATTTTATACTTGAGGTATTGATACTGCTGCTGATAATGCAGTTTTGGGGAACAACTTACCTCATACTTCTGCATCTTGAACTTCTCCTGTAGGTCAAATTTTTCAGCCTCCAGCTGATAGATCCAATTATAGAGTTTTTGAGCTTCTTCTCTATATAAATATATACGTATATTGAGGGCAGTTTGCAACATTTCAAACATACGTTCATGCACTTAGCAAGGGCTTATTTTATGCTTAAGTATTTATTTGGAAATTGTTTAAAAAAAAGTTCCAAAATGGCAATCATTCTACTCCTCCTCTCTTATTTTCCCATGCCATTATATCTCTTGACCTACTTCTGACAAACATGACTTCCTCCTTCACCCCAGATTATGATGATGCATTTCCTGTTATTCTAGTACAACAACTTCTAAGGCAAGATTACAAAATCTTTTAAGATAATACCATATTGCTTTTAATGAACAATTTCAAAATCACATTTACAAAAAAATTACTACTTCCAATCGGAATAACAAGTGATTCTATGGCAACAGGGGCCACAAAAATACAGTTAGCTAAAGCATAGGTATTGCTGTAAGGAAATAATGACATTTTGCAAACTCTATGAACCCTTTAAGTTATTGCTAGTGAACTTGGGTTCCCCTGGTTCCCTAGAATCTTTCCCTACCAAAAAATCCTAATACCGGGGCTATGGGCAGGTCAAATGCCTTCAGTCCCATAAACAATTTAATTAATTGGCCCCCGAGGCTGCTTGATGCCGTACTCCATAATGTTCTGGCAGGTAATTGGAAATGTAAGCAACATATGAGCCCCAAACGTTAGTTATCAGTTAACTAACGCCAGAACTTGACATCATACTTTAGTGTTCTCTGTCACTCTAATAGAACCATTTTCGAGATATGATCTACTCCTGAAAATGTGACCATAATATTTCTAGATTTAGTTGTATTAGGGACACCCCAGCCAAATTAATATAGTTCCACCTATTTCACTGCTGACATACTGTGGATATGTACCATTTACCTCACTTTGTCTTGACTCAGGTTATCAATATTTAGAGGTTTTCTTCTTTCAGCCAATATCATTTTCTTCTTTTCCCTTTCTGTCTGTTTCTTCCCACCTCTTCTTTCTGTCTAAAAAGAACAAGTCACAAACATCTAGAGCAAGTTCTGTTTTGACCTTTCATAGACCAAAAGGTTTGTATCACTCCCACTAGAAATGCACAAACTTATTATAATTATTTATAAACTACAGTGGATAAAAAGTAACCAAAAAAGTGTTTTCCCCACGGAAGAGAGAGAATTGGGGCTAGTTACTATAAGTGAACTAGCAGATAAACTGCAGTAATACCTCAGTTGGTAAGATAGGTACGTTTGAAAATATTTCCAACTCCGCTATTACTGCCTGATCTTTGCAGTTCACTTTAGTTTATGATAAAGTGCTGCCAGATTTCTACTATAACTAGATCATTTCAGTGCAAGACTGCTACGGTATAGTGACACAGGAATGGCAAATATACTCACCAAATTCGCTGAGGAAGTCATTGGGGTGGTGACGGTGCTCAGGCATTTAAAAGCGCTTGATTAGTGTCAGAGAGGCGGAGGTCTCGCTCCCGCACTGCAAAGTGTCGGGAGTTATGAAAAAGGTGCAATCGCCGTTATACGTAACAAACACTGATTGCGGCTTTTTTATAAAACTCCCGACACTTTGCATTCTGGGAGTTTTTATACATAAACCCCAGTGACTTGACTGAATTTCCTACTAATTTTGAAACTCATTTTATGGAAACTTAGATCTTGCTGGCTGCACAGGGTTCTGTCAACATGAAAACGAGACTCTCATTTCCAGACTTTCCAGACTATCAAATACCAGTTATACAAGTCTGCTACCCTCACTCACAGCTATAATCCGTCTGCCTACCACATTCACACACCCTCAATCCTAGCACATTATGTATGCTCATCTGGAGATAAATGAAATGAAAAGAAAAATAAACTCTCCGGAATGTGCTAAAGTGATGTGTGAACAATGGTATGAAAGTAACAGAGATTGAATGCCTTATTTTGTGAATTTCGCCAGTCAGTCCAATACACACGCCATAAAGCAAAAATTACCTTTTGCAGGTAGCCTCCAAAATGAAGCATGTTGGAGAATGCCTTCTTCTTCTTCACATCTTCTTCAGCTCTCTTTCGATTTTCTTCTTCTTCCTTGCGGGCACGTTCCTCCTGAAACAGAAATAGAAGGAAAAAGAAAGACCTGAAACACATTGTGGGTCATGTATAAACACATCTTACATGTCAATTGCTACAAAATACTGATGCAATCAGCATGTGCCCCAAAGTGTAAAGCAGACTCCTGATGAACAGCCGTGCCTCCGTCGAATACAGAGATTTTGGTTGTGCCGACACTCATTGTGCCGGCACAGTCTATATATAAAAAAATAAGGAAGAGGTCCCTCTCATGCACAGCAGTTATAAAAACGTGCAATCGGCATTATACATGACATATGGCGATTTTTCCACAATGTCTACTGGATTTTAAGCCATTCTTTCAACAACAATTTGCCGTTGGCAGGGGGGAATTCCCCTATGATTTTCTGTTCTAAAATTGACCATTAATCGCTCATTAATCTGGCAATTGCAGTATCCATAGCTTCATGTTCTCCAAACCCTTGTTGAGCAATTCTATTAGGGGGCATTGCCATTTTGGCAGACTGTCCCCATGGGGACTAACATTTGCAGCAGAGGATATGTGTAGTCTGCTAAAATGGTTAAATACTCATAGGCTTTAACCCTATGCAGAGATACCTTAGGACATAGGAAATCTCAAGATATTGCTGCCCAAATAATTACAGACCCACCGCCATGCTTTACTGATGGTATCAAAAATAAAACGGAAACATTTTTTAATGTTCCCTGTGTCAAATTCACTTATTAAATAATCTTAAAATAAACGTTGTCAAGAAAAAATAAATAAACGCCAGGACTACTCCGAACAAGCATCCTTATTAACCCTTGCTTCCTATAAGTGCTTCCATTGTTTTGTCCAGTCCCTGTATGTATAATACAAGTGTACCAGAGAACATTATTGTGAAGCTTCATCCAATCAGTCTGATCCAGCATCCATTCTTCCAGTGTTTTTGTTTGTTTGTTTCTCCAGTGTCCCAGACACTGGAGAATGTGATCAGGACCACAAGATTTTGGTTATGATTCCTGATGTCCCACTGAGCTCTACCTCTGTCCCAAAAAACGGATCATAGGTAGAGCTTGGCGGGAAAGTGGGACAGACCGCCAAAATCAGGACTGTCCAAAGGGTGTTCAAGACATGCCAATCACCATGAGGTTGTGCAAACTTACCATCAGAAGAAACTAAAGCCTCACTTTTAACATCTATCCTAGGTACTGGGCTTTATGTCTGTTATTTATATATCCTGTGTTATCTAGTTCTGTTCCATGTCCTCTTTGTTTGCATTTGTCTGGACCTGTGTTTCCTTCCCTGTATTTGGCTTGCCTTATAATTGTGCATTCCCTGAACTGGATGCCTGATGCGGTAGTAAAAAGGCCCTGCATTAAATCCTGTAAATCAGCTCCTGTCACTGAACTCCTGCTCCTGTACCGTAACACTTGTCCCCTCAGGGTCCCGACAATTATACACCCATTCTTCTCCCAGTGAACTCACTGGACGATACAGTAAGGAGAAATTAACAAGTATCTTCCAAAAGGACTGGATAGCTTAAGGAATGGGCTGAGGATAAAAACAGAAAGGCATACTAATCTAAGAAATTGGTAATAAACTGCAATGTCTGGGACAAAATGAATGTAGGCAACCGGACCAAGTCGAAGAAGGAAGCTTTTAGAAGAAGCAGCACAGATCAGTAGACATAGGTATTCCACCAAGTTATCACATTAGGTGGTCAGTTATTGCTGTTTGAATGTTAACTTAGGAATTACTAAACTTACCGCCAATCTGACTTGCCGCTCTTTCTCTCTTTCATTTCGAATCCTCAACTGCTCTGCTCGCTCAGAGCGTCTATTTTCCTAGATTAGGAAGAATTGATTTAAGTGACATGTTGAACATATATTTGACATATTGAACATAAAGTATATATATTAGTATACTTTTTATTTCCACAGTTTAGTTTAGTATATTGCTGTTGTATGTAAATTATTTTGCTATAGTCTTTCAAAGTACTAAACAGAACACATACTCCACTGCTTGCATGCAATCAAGTTTAAGGATAAGGTGTTAAAGAACTAACCTATAAAAGGGATTATTGTGTGATCTTGATGCTACAATTTTAGAGCACACATTTGTAAATGTTTACCACTGGAAAGGTAACACTTAAAAAAACAAATAAACAAAAATATGCTATATGTAGTAATGACAAATAAAAATGAATACATTCTCAATCAATATTACAATTTTTAAGATGAGTTCTCCTTTCAAGAAATGTTTAGGAGATTTATAAAAGAGACCACTCAAATCTATACACTTTATATATAGCTGATTTTTCTCCTCTTATGTGCTCCATTATGTCATGGTACTTGTCATTGTATGCATCCATAGTGTACTGTGCCACTGTATTTCCTACAATTTAAAACACATTTATAAGTGGTTAGGGGAGCGTATTTTATCATTGTCATTTGAGAAAGCCCTAGAGGGGAAACGTTTTACAATACTACATACATTATCAGAAACTGGTCTGATATGCTATTTGACAAGGCCCTAGTGATGAAACTCTTTAAGCACAATCAAAACAACTGCTCCCAAGTTTTTATCCAATTTAGTTACGTACTCATTTATTTATGGTGGTTTTCTGGTAGCACACCCAACCCACTGTTTGTCCCTTCACTACTTTTCTCTAGATAGACAATAGAAGTGTCAGGGTCTGAGACCTGTTCTGCCACCAGTCAGAAGTCCCTTACCTGCTCCTAAAGCTCCCCAGTCCTCCCCAGGCAGGAGAAACCATCCTAATGGCGTACTGGCAAGTGGGAGGAGGTGAGGTGTCATTCTAGACCATATGAGAAACCACAGGGCCCCGGTGTGAAAAGCGCCCTGGGCCCCCCCCCATGCATCTCCCCCCGCCCCTCCATTTGTATAACACATATACATACAGCTACATACACGGACACACATGCTAATACACAGACACACGGAATGACATACATTCAGATACACACACTGACACACAGACAGATACACAGACACACACTGATACACATGAGGATACACAGTCACACATACAGACAGACACATATAAACACACATGCAGATGCACATACACAAAATGACACTCATACAGATATAAACACTGACACACATACAGGTACATAGGGGCCCACACTGACACACATGCAGACAAACAGGTACACATACAGACACAGAGACATACAGATACACATACAGACAGATATGCAGACCAACAAATACACAAACAGACACACAGTCACATACAGACAGATACACATATAGACATGCATGCAGATACACAGACACACGTAATGGCAAATATTCAGATACACATACAAACAGATACCCATGCAGACAAAGAGATACACATACAGACCCACACACATACATACAGACACACATACATACAGACATACATACACACATACATACATACATACATACATACAGACACACACACACACACACACACATACATACAGACACACATATTAACACACACACAGACATACACAGACATACTGACACACACACACACACAGACATACAGACATACATACAGACAAAGACACATACATACAGACACACACACAGACATACAAACACACAGACATACAAACATACACACACAGACACACACAGACATACATATAAACACATACAGACACACACACACAAACATACATACACACATACAGACACACAAACACCCACACACAGATATACAGATACAGACATTCTCTCACACACAAACTGTTAAAAACATTTTTTATTCACCCTCCTTTTTACTACTTTTTAGGTGCAGGAGGGTGACTTCCCTGGGGTCCAGTGATTGTCTCATGCTGATGGGAGTCAGAGCTCCCACTCTGATTCCCTCCTCTCAATCAGTGCTTTGTTGTCAAGCTGTTCATAGCTTTGCTCTGCTCAGTCCTTGTTACCCACTTGTGGATATATAAATTGAGTATATTGATTTTCCTAGCTATTGACGCCGGCTCAGTCTACAGATTTCCCTGCTTGTACCCTGCCCCGACTACGGATTGTTATACTGTTTTGCCCTTACGCTGTCTCCCCCGACTCTGGATTGTTATACGGTTTTGCCTTACATTGCCTGCCCTAACTATATATTGTTAAATAGGTTTATCCTTACACTAACTCCTCAGACTCTGAACTGTGTGTTCCTTTATCCCTGTTGCCTTCCAGTTATCCACCCTGCTTAATAGTTTCCCACACGAGTCCGACAAGAAGGTTGTGGTGCAGCTCACCTCAACACGGGTCTCTGTGTGTATTCTGTATCTTTTGTTGAAACTATGCAGAACCCAAATGAAAGTCTTCATTTCATTGGCTTGGATGGAAACTAGGAGTGAGACGACTGTGCCTTCACCAAGGAGGAATATAATGATGAAGGAATTTGTTATAACACGGTTCTGCCTATAATGTATATTTCAGCTAAAGCCTTCTCAAACAAGAACATCAGACCAAAATGTTTCCAGTAATGCATGTACCATTGAAACGCACTCTCAAATGAAAATGCTACAAAATGGCTCCCAGGTGTGTACATGTGTTAAAGCGGAAGGAAGTTTCCCTCTTACTGGATGCCGATGCTTGGGGTTGAAAGAATCACATCCCTATCCAATTGATATTGTGGTGGGATATAAAGAGTTTTAGCTTTACAGTGACAAATACCTGGGCTGTATTTTTATGAATTAAATATATTAATTAAAAGCTAAAATGCTATCTACTGTCCCCCTTTTTTCTTGTCCTGGGGTTTTCTAAGAAAGTTGATTAGAAAGATTTTCTAAGAAAGAGATTAGTTTTATTGGCTCAGTTACATGTAAGTGTGCATTTGGGACATGGTATTGAACCATACTGCACTATACTGTGATTTGTGTCTTCATAGCACATCAAGTTTAAGAAAAGAAGGAAATACCCAGACATTCTTGAATTTAAGTATTGCTAATATATTTTTCACACCAGTACCTTTGTGTTTTCATAGATGTTCCTATTAACATCAGAAGGAGCAGTAGTGTCTTGCTGCACTGTTCTATGTTGTTTAATCAATTTTAAAACACCAGAGACTTGTATGTTTTGTTTCGTTTTATAACCGTGCTTTATTCATTTATTTTTTGTAAATTGAAGTGACTGTATTATGTTTTCAGCTATAATTTCTAAATATATAACTAAATAATTCAAAATTCCCTCCAGTGGAATTTTTTTCCACCCCCGAGAAGAGGGAAAAAAAGAAAACGCTGAATTAAAAAAAAAAAAAACATGCTTGCAGGCAGAGATAGAGATGAGAAGAGATCGGAAGATCCCCTCTCACCTTCCCTTTGCCTTTCAGCAGGCTGCACAGGGAGCCGAACAGGCAGCACAGAGAAACCTCTGTGCTGCCTGTTCGGTTCCCCCTGCAGTGTGACAGGGAAGTGCCGACAGGTCACGTGACCGGCACGCTGACGTCATACGCTCACCGGGTCACGTGACCTGTCGGCACAACCGCCTGGGAGCCAAACAGGAGGACACCATGCTGCCTGCCACTAGCCACCAGGGAAGTGCTGCGGAGATGGGGGGATGTATTGGGAAAATCGGCAGGGGGCTTATTAATGGCAAAAAACACTGGCTTAATACTGGGCAAATTAGCAGGGGCATATTAAATGGCAAATAACACTGGCATATTATTGGGCAAATTGGCTGGGGAATATTAAATGGCAAATAACACTGGCATATTATTGGGCAAATTAGCAGGGGCATGTAAAATGGCAAATAACACTGGCATATTATAGGGCAAATTGGCTGGGGCTTATTAATGGCAAATAACTGGCATATTATTGGGCAAATTGGCTGGGGCATATTAAATGGTAAATAACACTGGCATATTATTGGGCAAATCGGCTGGGGCATATTAAATGGCTAATAACACTGGCATGTTATTGGGCAAATTAGCAAGGGCATATTAAATGGAAAATAATACTGGCATATAATTGGGAAAATTGGCAGGGGCATATTAATGGCAAATAATACTGGCATATTATTGGGCAAATTGGCTGGGGAATATGAATGGCAAATAATACTGGCATAATATTGGGCAAATTGGCAGGGGCTTATTAAATGGCAAATACTGGCATATTTTTGGGCAAATTGGCTGGGGCATATTAATGGTAAATGATACTGGCATAATATTGGGCAAATTGGCAGGGGCAAATTAAATGGCAAATACTGCCATATTATTGGGCAAATTGGCTGTGACTTATTAATAGCAAATAATACTGGCATATTATTGGGCAAATTGGCTGGGACATATAAATGGCAAATAACACTGGCATGTTATTGGGCAAATTGGCTGGGGAATATTAAATGGCAAATAACACTGGCATATTATTGGGCAAATTAGCAGGGGCATATTAAATGGCAAATAACACTGGCATATTATTGGTCAAATTGGCTGGGGCTTAATAATGGCAAATAACACTGGCATATTATTGGGCAAATTGGCTGGGGCATAGTAAATGGTAAATAACACCGGCATGTTATTGGGCAAATTAGCAGGGGCATATTAAATGGAAAATAATACTGGCATATTATTGGGCAAATTGGCTGTAGCTTATTAATGGAAAAAATAATACTGGCATATTATTGGGCAAATTGGCAGGGGCATATTAATGGCAAATAATACTGGCATAATATTGGGCAAATTGGCAGGGGCTTATTAAATGGCAAATACTGGCATATTATTGGGCAAATTGACTGGGGCATATTAATGGTAAATAATACTGGCATAATATTGGGCAAATTGGCAGGGGCAGATTAAATGACAAATACTGCCATATTATTGGGCAAAATGGCTGTGACTTATTAATGGCAAATAATACTGGCATATTATTGGGCAAATTGGCTGGGACATATTAAATGGCAAATAACACTGGCATGTTATTGGACAAATTAGCAGGGGCATATTAAATGGAAAATAATACTGGCATATTATTGGGCAAATTGGCTGTAGCTTATTAATGGCAAATAATACTGGCATATTACTGGGCAAATTGGCAGGGGCATATTAATGGCAAATAATACTGCCATATTATTGGGCAAATTGGCTGGGGCATATTAATGGCAAAATAATACTGGCATAATATTGGGCAAATTGGCAGGGTCAGATTAAATGGCAAATACTGGCATATTATTGGGCAAATTGGCTGTGACTTATTAATGGCAAATAATACTGGCATATTATTGGACAAATTGGCTGGGGCACATTAATGGCAAATGATACTGGCATACTATTGGGCAAATTGCCTAGGGGATTATTAATGGCAAATAATAATGGTAATGTGTATGTAATGGGGTGATGGAGGCATGTTAATGGGGTGATGGGGCATGTCCTTGGTGTGCAATGTGGGTTATGGGTCATGTCGTGGTTGTGCATCGTTGTGTAGAAAGACATGGGATGGCAGAGGAGAGAGAGAAAGACATGCGATGGCAGGGGAGAGACAGACAGACATGGGAGAGGAGAGACAGACAGACATGGGAGAGGAGAGACAGACAGACATGGGATGGGAGAGGAGAGACAGAGAGCTGGGAAATGAGAGGAGAGACAGACGGACATGGGAAGGAAGAGGAGAGAAACGGACATGGAAGGAAGAGAGACAGAGTGTCACGGGGAGTGAGAGGAGTGCAACAGACATGGGAAGGGAGAGGAGCGTGACAGAAGGACATGAGAGAGAGGAAATGACAGACGGACATGGGAGAGAGGAAAAGACCGACGGACATGTGCCCCTCCTGAGATCAGACTCTGGATCCACCCCTGATTCCCTCCTACACATGTTTAGTGCCTTTTCCATACCATGCGCTCAGTTAATTCCAAGAGCTCCTCCTCTTCCTTTTTCCTATTCTCAAAATGAGCTTCAATTAATGTCTGGAGCTCTGTGAGATCTTTCTCCATTCGCTTCCTGTGGATATCCTGCAAGATTTCGAAAGTAAGATGACAATTTAGCTAAAATGGACAATAGAATGTAAGGAATGAGAATAACATCTACACTGGACATTTATATAATTCATATGCCAATCATCATGATATTGAAAAGTATAATATTATAAGTTTAGCACTGTCATTGCTACCTCGTACAAAGTGATTTCTTACATCAAAATCCACTTTTTCACCATCAGGGATTTTCAGTGGTATCAAATTGGGCATGAAGAGCCTAAAAAAAATAAAAAGATCTGGGTTTACCTTTTCTACCCCCTCTATCGATCACCCTGTTACTGGTTTGGTTCTTTACTGTATTACTTACTTGGGTTTAGGTTTGAATTCCTCTGGTTTCAGTCATATTATGTAAGAGAAAAAGAACAAATACATAAAATAAATATGCAATTAATTTGGCAATGAACCACATATCCAACATTTTTGAACAAATAAACTTATATTGTGATTAAGATTCATTGGACTATGTTGTCTGTCAAACTATTTGGTGTTGAGAATACTCCTCTAAAAACTCAAATATTCTAGAATTCTCAACTATGTACCGCTGGGTTGTTACATTCTTGTTGGCAATATTTACATAGGGATCTCAATATTGCATGATGGAAAACGGGTTGACCAGATCCAATCATGCTATGTTAACCTTGTACGCAGGGCCGTCTTTAACACGGGGCAGCTTATTTATTCCTAGGGGAGCAAGGCAGCTTCCCAATCGGACCGCGCTTTGCCCCCAGGCCCCAGCAATCAAGCTCAGTTTTTGTGTGTGCGTGTTTTATTACTATGCGATGCGCTTGTATGCATCGCATAATAATTTGTTGCTCCTCCCCTACGTTTGCTTGACATCCAGATTGAAATCCAGCCCCCCACCCCCAAAAGCCCCAGACATGAAGTCCCCTACAGCCCCCAGCCATACATAAAAGGTCCTGCTCCAGCCCAACCAGCTATAAAGTACAACTCCCCCCCCCCGAGACCCAGCCACATATTATATATATATATATAATATATAGCTGCTTTATATCATAGTTATATTATATATAGATATAAATATTATATAAATCAGACATACATATATATAATAATGAAGCCTTAAATATTATAAAAATCAGTCATATATATATGTATGTGTATATATATATATATTTATATATGTATGTGTGTGTGTGTGTGTGTGTGTATATATATATATATATGTATGTGTGTATATGTATGTATGTGTGCATATGTATGTATGTGTGTGTATATATATTTATATATATATATATATATATATATATATATATAATATACACATCATATGGTTACTTTATATAATATTTTATATAATTTAGTCATATATATACACACATATTTAATGTAAATATTATATAAACCACAGATATATATATATATATATATTTATATATATATATATATATATATATATCTGTGGTTTATATAATATTTACATTAAATATGTGTGTATATATATACACACATATAAATATTATATAAACCAGCCATATGCTATTTATTATATTATATAAAACTATATATATATATATATATATATATATATATATATATATATATATATATATATATAGTTTTATATAATATAATAAATAGCATATGGCTGGTTTATATAATATTTCATATAAATCAGAGCAAGTGTGTGTGTTTTTTTTTTTTTGTAGGGTAGTATTGAGGGTGTGATTGTATGCCAAGGATGAGGGGGCGCGGTCCAGGGGCCCCAAACAAATGTTTGCCCATGGTCCAGTCAATGTGAAAGACGGCTCTACTTGTACGGGGGAGAGTCTATTTTTCCATAGGATTGAATAGAAATCTTACCTCCTATAGCTAAAACACTGGGTGTAGTAGTTAACGTTGAACACAGCCAATAATACAGGTTTAAACAATGAATTATATATAAGGATAAAATAATATGTTCCTCTCTCAGGAGCATCATAAAATGCCAAGCGTTCCAAGTGTTCCAAGTGTTCATTTTTAAGAGGGACAGTGCCTATTTTGCCCCCTGTACCTCTTTCCTCCTATATTGTCCCTCTTTTCTGTGAGCTCAGGATTTTAACACTCACAACAAGCTGCGTTTTTCAGTAAATGTATTTGCTTTTAACAAATCTATTTGTATTAGTAGTAGTCAAGGAGTAAGGGGGCAACAGTAAATGACATTGTGTACATTATTAAATATGCTGATGTAGTGTATACGGTATATATTAAGTTTAAATACAAATTATAGAAAGCATTGCTTGTGTTGTATCTAGAGAGAATTGTTACCTTCTCCATGTTCCTCATCTCCTCCTGTGTAAAAATACAATGAATTGATATGGTCATCACTGGTTCAGTACAGTTTAGTGATTACACTTTCCCATGACTTAATAATGGGAATAATGAGCATAAAACCAATCAATACATACTTTAAATAATGCAGATATTTTAACATCTTACTTCATGACTTATCTCTAAACACAGTGTTTTTCCCACAATCCTATTTTTATAGTTTTAAATGTTTGTCACATGTTTTATTGGTAGTTCAAAAGGAGGGGGATTTTAGAGGCATGTCCCCAATATTAAAATATTTTCTTATAATTACTAGCAGTTTTAACCTTTTAAATACACAGATGGATATCCATTTATAATTATTTATAATTAATAATTATTTATAATTTAAATTGTGACCTAGTAACACCGAGTAATTTAGGTTGAAAAAAGATTGAAGTCCATCAAGTTCAACCCTTCTACTTATCCTTTTTTCTTCCCTAATTAAGCAATTTCTTTGATCAAGATGCACTAAAATATAAATTTGTATTTTATTATTTATAGCACAGTCTGTTCTGCTATTCTTAAAAAAAACTATCCAGACGCTTTTTGAAGGCATATTGTATTTCATACCACCACATTTCTTGGCAGTGAATTTGATAACTTTATTGCTCTCAGCACAAAGAAGCCCTTCCTTTGTTGTCTATGAAATCTTTTCTCTTCCAGTCTCAGTCTTAATTTCGTAGCCCTCCTTTGCATTTTTACTATAATGCCCTTTTTCAGGACTGGTGCCCAGAATTTTAGTGCTTATTCAAGGTGAGGTCTTACCAGTGACTTGCACAGAGTTAAGATAATATCTTCCTCCCGTGAATCAGTACCCCGTTTATACATCTTAATGGCCTTTACAGCTGCATGGCACACAGTTGCTAAGTCTTTTGTCTACAATTATTCCTAAATCCTTTTCACTAGTTTTCATAGGGAGATACCATTAAAGTTATATTTTTCATTTTTTTTATGTTTCCCATAACGCATAAGCTTACATTTGCCTATATTGAATCTCATTTGCCACTTGCCTGTTGGTTCCCCAATTTGCAGTCTAAATACATACTGAAAATAAATCTATTTGTGTCAATTTGTAGAGTAACCTTTTGTGTGGAACTGTATCAAATGCTTTAACAAAGTCAAAAAATATCACAGCTACCGCCACATCCAGATCTATATTTTTACTTGCTGCTGATGTTAAATGTGTTAACATTAGACTCCAAGCATTCTGTTTTCTATGAGCAACCAAAGCACACATTTTTGTTGGTTACGGAAAAGTACTGACACTGGTTTGTAGTATTTGTGCACATTCTCTAATATTAAAGGGTCAACTCAATAAACAGTGAATTGCCAGGAATTGAGATGGGAATTTCAAACTCTAGGCCAATGTAGACAAGTTGGAAAAATTCTACAATGCAGCTGAATGGGAAAATCTTTCCAGCTACTTTTTCCCTGCAATTCCCTCTTTATCTGACTAGACACTTAAATATGTGAAGCAGATAAGTCATTTTGGATGTGCTGCTTTTGAAGGCTGTATATTATATTATATGGAGATAAGCACAACTTGTTTAGAGCTCTGCCCAGGTAATATCTGATTATGTTGTTTTTGAACTCTGTCCATAATGTAGTAGAATATTTGCTTTAATATGATGCACCTTCATTCCTTCTGTGTGTTTGTTCTTCATTAGCTTCCTCTTCATTGCCAGTAACTGTCAAATATATTAAGTCATTAGAAAGGACTGATAACATGAATTAATAAATCAATACATTTATAAGCGGATGTACACATTTTTTTTTTTTACAATATATATATATGAGGATGTTCTCAACCATGAAAATATGACTCAAAGTGAGAGCTGAACATTGAGCTCTGGAAAAGAAAAAGATTCACTATGTTATTCAGGACCTGTGAATGACAATGTCAATTTAGTAAAGGGTATACTCAATAAAGAGAGGATTTCAGGGAATTGATGATGGAAATTTGAAACTTTAGGCCAAAGGAACTGAGTTGGAAAATTTTCCAGTACAGCTGAATGGGAGAAGTTGGCTACTGTGGCCTTAAATTTGAAATTCTCTGTCTTAATCACAATTCCCTGCAAGTCTCTCTTTATTAAGCAAACGCTTAAATCCATATGTATACAATATGATTAATGAACAGAAAATTTTTCAGGTAATTAAATACCAGTTCCTTACAAGGAAAGTAACCTCTGGATGGTACTCTAGACTACCATCACACACTGGGGTTTACAAGAAAAAAAAGTCATAATTCCTTCAATAATAAAACGATTATGAAGAGGAAAAAACTATATGACCCTGCTAAGTTTTATAATACTGCTTGCTTCCATATTGTGGTTTAGAGTTGTTGGGTCGAGGCAATATATACATAGCCCTATCCATCTATGAAGCTCTATGAAGATGAGGACTTTGTTGGGTCAGTGCTTGCTAAAACTAGGGGCGTTTATGTTATTGCTGTGTTTAATATTCGTTGTGCTTCTTTGAGCTATTGTTTATAATATACAGGACACTATTTTTTTTTAATGTGTCATGGTATTATGTTTTGTCCAAGTACTTGTTGTAGTACCGTAAGACAGATATCTATCCACCTGGCTAGCTACATGGTGTTTCCTGGTTATAGGAATGTAAATAGAACATAAACTGTGACTTACGGCACTCAATGGCAGTTAATAATGGCGAGGAGTTAAAGAGGCTTAATGTACAGAAGAATAATGAAAGTAGGTGCCACATATAACATATCTAGGCAAAACATTCATACCTGCAGCACATCAAGTGAAGAAACAAGGAAATAAACTTCTTCCTGCTCTATAACACTAGAAAAAGAGCAGCTTTGGAGCTTAGTCCAGTCATACGGCCCCTAACTAGACCATTTCCCTTACAATACAGTACTATAATATAAAAAAATGTGCATATATTTACCAGTTTTCTACTTACCATCTTCTGCAACCTCTTCTTCCCCATCCCCTGCCTCTTGTACTGAAAACATTAAATTGCATTGTAATTAAACACCAATCAAATCCAACTGAACACTTCATGTTTTTAGTTAACAGAATATAATATTAATGTGACCACTTCATATAGGTTTGAAGGGCACATACTGGAATGCATGTAAAGTAGTTCTACTTATATACATTATTGTTCAAAAGTTTGGGGTCACTTAGAAATGTTCTTATTTTTAAAAGAAAAGCACATTTTGTCGATTAAAATAACATAAAAAGGATCAGTAATACAGTGTAGACATTGCCAATGTTGTAGCTGGAAATGGCTGATTTATAATGGAATATCAGGATAGGCCCATTATCAGCAACCATCATTCCTCTGTTCGAGGAGCATGTTGTGTTAGCTAATCCAAGTTTATAATTTTAAAAGTCAGCAACGTGACTGAATTCCCTACTAATTTGGAACTCATGTCAGGTATTTTTTCAAGGAAAACTGACCCCAAACTTTTGAACAGTAGTATATAACTATTAGACTGGTCATCAATAAAGTCCAATGCTTTATTTAAGTAAGATAAAGAAATGTCAATATGAACAAAGAAACTAAGAGATACACTTGTAGGCTAGGCATATGTGACCCTACAGAGACATCTAATATGGTCACAGGTGAACAATGCTGCCCCATATGATTTGACTACACAGTCAGTGCCAGTGAATGAGAATGGAGGGAATTTAATGGATGTGTCTTTCCTTAATCCCAACCTTAACAATTCTATAACTATGTTATGTTAATGTGACAGTGTTTCCACATTGTTATTACTTAGATTATAAATAGATACCACTCTCATCCCAGTCATATTTTTGAAAGGTATGCAGCTGCACCCTGAATTTAAGTTAATTTGTTCTAAAACAAAATGTGAGACATGACACACAATTTCAGATTCTGTATACTGTTGTTGCATTTTTACCTTCATCTTCTTCCTCTCTGTAATAAAACAAAGACAATGTGATTAAATTACATTAAATGACATTTACACTTTAAAACAAGCACAAGAAGTAATTGTATTTAACGAATGGACTTTTGGATACTGTTTGAACACCTGGGACTCCATCTTCCATTTGGATATTGAAGAATGGTTGAGCACTTTGACTAATTTTTACGTTTAAAATTTCTGTAATGAGATCTTATTCTACTTTTCGACTGTAAGACTAAGCTTTTGCAAGGGATTCCTCACTGTTTGTTCAAGTGTGTATAATTTGTTATGCCCTTTAATGTTTGTATATATTGTTTACCTCAGTGGAATATGTCATCTTATAAAGATAATAATAATAATAATAATAATAATAATAGCACATTTATTTAAGAACATAAATATTTTTTTACAGAATTATTTACTCACTCATATTCTTCTGTAATCTCTTCTGTGTCAGACATTATGTAAGCAGAACCTGAATAAAAATGATAGAAACTGTATTTAAGTATACAGTATACAGTATAATATAAGTATTTAGACCAGATCTTGTTAAATGTATGATGTAATACAATAAAAACGATGTACCAGATTCCCTGCAAGACAGAATATACATGAAAATATCAGTGCACAACCTTCAAGCCACTTTAAAAGCATCTATCCTAAATAAAACAAATTGTATTTAGTCACACCATATGGCCATATCATGCTTATCTTGGAGTACAACGTTCAAGTACTCTAATATTGAAACATAGAATGTGTCGGCAGATAAGAACCATTCGGCCCATCTAGTCTGACCAATTTTCTAAATTCTATTGGTGGGTCTTATACAAGAACGGAATATATAGAGCTCTGGGGTGGGGTGCTACACCCAAAAGCTGGCCAGGCTTCAATACACATACAAATACAAGGGAATGGGGAGCACGAGCATAAAACAGCGTATTGATGACAGACTTGGCAGTTGTCTACAGCACAATTTATAAGCATTCTGAGATCCAGTCTATGTGGTTACAGGCACAAAAAGCTTAGGCCAATGCCATTACCTCAAAGCAATGGCATTGCATTTTTTTGCCAAATCTCTAGAGTTTGAGGTGAGTCATTATAACAGCAATACTTTGAAATGGGAGTATGCCTGCAATTATCAGATATGAGGGTTATTCACAATAATAAATATGTATATAGTAAACTGGCTTGTACTAAAGAGACAGGGCCCAGGGCTTTTTTTCTGAAGTTACTCACAAGTACTACAAACAATTCTTTTAAAACAACAATAATCAATAAAAGAACACCAAAACCTTTTTTTTTTCTCTCAACTACCACAAAAAGATAATTTATACTGAGTATTAAAAAAAAAACAATGTAGCTGGGATTGTATAATTCATACCTTAAAACACACAGTTGTTTATTCTTTTTTATAGACAAATAATTACTTATGTAATTGGAAGAGTGTAAACATTTGAAATCTAATATTTCCTTATCTGACTACAAAGTCCTTTTTGCTCTATACAGCTCTATCAGGGTGTAGGCTTTACATTTCCATACCTTTGTGTGACATAATGAAGGGAATTATTTCTGGCTTATGAAGAGTCAGGCTTATCAGAAACCATTGTTATCTGGTCATTCCCCATGTATTTCCATGTATGGTGTTGCTATTGAAGCTGATAAGTGACATTCCTAGTCACTTTGTGCCTGCTCCATTTTTATCTCCACAAAACACTTAACCCTCAAACTACCAGGGTAGATAAATGTACATAGCTTTGTAGGCTTTCTCTATATATAACAGATATAGATTTTAATAACAAAATATATGCACCAGGAAAGGTATACCAGTTATTCTCTGGTTTTCAAGTACTCCCTAGTACTTATAAGGAAGCCAAACAATATACACAAAGACATGGGTTAATATATACACACACCTTCATTTTTTTGTACTTCTGTGTTTACACTGCTATCTGGTTCCAATGTATTTTTATAATAATATGTGGGGGGGGGGGGGGGGGGTCTGTTTCAGTATTCTCTATACAAAGGTCAAACAGAAATAACAGGTCACAAAATACATAAAATGATAAAAATATGCATGTTGGTATAATATATGGGTTCTAATGCAAGGATATTTGCTTACAATACAAAAGAACTGTAACATGGAAAAGGATGAAAGAAAAACCAATAGTGTATATTATACATAGCTTATTATACAATACAGTGGATTTTCTCTAGTGAGATCAAATACACAGGAGGGCAAATATAAATACGGAACACGCAGATAAATTTAATCAATAATGATTTCAAAATGTAGAATAGGTGAATCCCAAATTGTTAGAAAGCAGAAAGGAGCAGCATATTAAAAAACAAACGAAAGAGGTCAAAACTAATAGGATGAAAACGTATGATCCTACGATTTGGCTGTGCTGGTACAAGCTTTATATAATAGGAGACGCAAGTGATACAAGACAAATTGTAGGTGACCTATATATAAGGGTCTACTCAATATAGAGAGAATTGCTGGTAATTGAGATGGGAATTTTGCAATTTAGGCCAAAACAGCATAGTTGGAAAAACTCTACAATTCTGATGAATGGGAGAATTTTTACAACTCAGCTACTTTGGTATTATGTTTGACATTTTCGCTTCATTGCCCTGCAGCTCTCTCTCTATTGAGTAGACCCTTATATATAGGTCATCTACAATTTGTCTTGTATCACTTGTGTCTCCTATTATATTAAGCTTGTACTCGCACAGCCAAATCGTAGGATCATCAGTCTTCATCCTATTCCTTTTTTACCTCTTTCTTTTGTTTGCCCAATCCTGGTTCTTCATAGTGATCCATATTGGTCTCTGAAGTTTATATGCTGCTCCTTTCTGCTTCCTAATAATTTGTGGTTCACCAGTTGTACATTCTGAAATCATTATTGATGCAATTTCCCTTAGAGGCATGATACTGATTATTTTGGCTTCAAAAAGGTAATTCACATCTTATCCATCATACTTTGGTGGTTTATATTGCTTCACACTATTGTACTGTATGAATGAGAGTGGAATATCTCCATTACTCTGATTGTTAGTTTGAAAGATTCAGTGTGTATCAGAAAAAAAATAAAACTACCAGACATACAAGATCTCTTTTTTTTAATGGAGACACTGTGATCTACGTAAATAAAGAGGTTTCTCTTGTCTTAATAAAGGGATAGAGGATCTCAAAATGTCTATAGTATTCCAAAACGGGGAATAAAATAGGCTGTCATTTTTTTACTAATAGTAGTGTGTTGAAATTTTATAGGGCATTGTATAACTTGTGACAGTGCTAGGGAATAAAGTCAAAGAAGCAAGTCTGAGCAGAATAAATAGTAAGTTTATCTGGTTCATTAAAAGACACCAGGAGAAATAGATATACAGTGAGAAAAACTGCATAAAAAACATCAATACACAAGCAGCTCAAATAAAAAAAACATATGGTACTGTCATCTAAGGTATAGCCAATGGGGGGAGTTTTCTTTCACTGGAGTGTAAATTCTTGCAATAAAACTGATAAGTATGCAACCATCGAACTTCAAAATATATGATAAAAGAGGATGTTCTTTTAAAATTATATTTTGTCAAGAAGCAATTTTCTTTCTCTTTTTTATATATTTTAAAGCATGTTGGTTTGCTAAATAAAAGTCTATAAATGTTTTTCACTAGACCCAGCATGAGACAGGTCTGCCTTAGTACATAGCCTCCATCCCATTATTATATATACTGACACAAAGTCATCTCTTCAGATTATTGTCATGAAAAGAGGGCAGTTTTTAAACACCAGAAAATCACCATATGAACAGCATATTAACAAACATTAAAAGCAGTATTATTAACAACTACAACTTAACAACATTGGGACTCTTGTATAAACACTGTGCACATGCAGATAGAGTCAAATAATGTCACTATCTGTGTGTGTCTATGTATAAAGTAGACTACCAACAAAATACCGTGGGTTACTTACTTTTCCGTGGGTTATTTACTTTTTGGTTGTACCGGCACTCGTTGCACCGGCACAGCCTATGTATAAAAAACAACAGCACCTAATTAGTGGCGGGGGATCTCACCCAAACACTGTCCCTCTCTCACAGTGTAAAGTTTTGGGAATTTTGAAAAGGCACCTATGTATACCCTTCCCAACACTTGTCACTGTGGGAGTTCTTCTATATGCTTTCAGTGTACATAAATGTACTACAGTACAAAGTAGCAGGAATTGATGAAAAAAGGGGAATTGCAGAGCTCTAATTTATAAAAGCAGATGCAATTTTTTTCTTAAATGGTGACACTTTGCAGGACTGTGATAGTACGTCAACCAAGAAGGATTTGTCAGAGGTTGAACATCCGTTGTTTTTTTACATGGACTGTGCTGGCACTAAGAGCACTAGCTGTGTTTCGCTATACATAGCGCTAACTCCTGACATACACATAGGTGCTAGTGGTCATAGCAAGACAATTTGGTGATATTGGCGCACACAGCCCTCTGGTGCAGCCCATTTATTGCCCATTTATTGCTTCAAGCAGGATATCCTGTAGGTAGTTTTCCAACTGTTGATGAAGTATAACTCCCATGATTCTTCACGAGCAAATGTCTTACAGATGGCATGAACCATGGACATGTTAGTTCACCAACTGTTACAAACTGCATTTCTGCTGCATCTAGCCTGACTTTAAATGATTTAGCTCTTATTGTCACTCTTTTCTAACTTTTTAATAGTTAATTGTTTATGAACCTCAACCAGAATTTGTTCTCTCTTGATCCAAAAAGGAATGTAGCAGTATTCGCCACTGTATATTCCCTGCACTACGAAGGATAGACATGCATCTGTACCGATTATCCCATTTTATTCAATACAGAATATCAACTATGCTCTTTCTGTCTGGAAATAGCCAATACAAGCAGTCCTTACCTGGTGATGATGTCTTGGTATTAGAGAGCTGCAGCTGGAGAGACAAAGAGTGGGGAATGAAGAATTACAGACCTTATATCTCCTCTATGGACAGAGAGATTAGAATTGAAAAGGATAAGGGAGACATACGTAAATACCAGTATTAGTCCTGGGGCTTGGAGAATGGTTCTTGTGGGTGGTACTCTTGCTGCTATTCCGGGTTATCAAGGATCCACTTGAGATATTGTCTTCCACCATATAAGTATATATGCACTGTACTCCAAGGAGGGAGGTTATGTACAATATAAATGGTAATCCACTATGTCATGCATATTTTATTGTTATGAATGATGAGAGAATTGTGTTTTCATATGAATAGTATTAAGTGCATTTAAATAATGGGCATTATTGTATCTGAATTGGTAGCATGTGCTTTATCCAAAGGATACCTGTTTTATACACAAAAGATGACCAAGGATGGACCAAGGCTTTGGTGGACATGTATGCAGTGTGTATACTAAATGTATAACTTGTCCTGTGACTCCCACCATAAACACAGTAACAACAGGTACAAGGCTTTGGGAAAAACAGGCCACAGCATTTATTAACATAAACAAATATAAATATATTCTGTATCACATATGAATTGGCCTTAATCATGCATAACAGTTGCTATTCCAACATTGCAATTTAACACAAAACCATTCATATTGACTTACAATTAACAATTAGACCTAAGTAATACAATATGCCTATCAACCCTAGCACTCCTATCCTTGACAATCACCAGTATAACATATTCATAAAGGTGCTCAACGCCCCTCCTCATCCAAACCTTACAATACCATCCTTCATACTCCAGATACATGCTCATACCATATAACCATATAAACTCAGTGGGCACATCCAAAGGTAAAGGGGAGGTTGAGATTATGGTATGGAGACACCGGTCTCTTTGTAAGCACCTTTCATACTGCCAAGTACAAGCCCCGCGCCACAAAGCTGCTATTTTACCTATTATATTAGCGAGCACAACCTCCCAACAAGGGTTGCCTGGCTGGTATTTTACCAGGCCAGTGTTAAGTCTATGGAGACAGTACCAAGGCTAATATTTTTTTGAAGAAAAGGTGGCAACCCTACACCCAAGACCTGCATCCCCTTCAACACTGCTCCCAGTAAATTCAAATTAAATAAATCCAGGCCCACCTGTGTCCAGTGGATCCCATCACTTTTTAAAAAAACATACCTGCCTGTCTTTCAAAAATCGTATGACAGGCTTAACAGCCCCAAACAGCTATGATAAATTAAGCTACCCTCTTGTTCAGTTCAGTGCTCTAGTGCCCTCTGGCTGTGAGAAGTCTTCTCCAACCAACTGGAAATAAAATGAGAATTTATGCCAGATATGAAGTTTGTATGATATGTGTTCTTGAGAGTTCTGATATTGGCATAATATTGATATTGCTGAGTGGCTACCGACTTAACATTCCCTGCACATTAGCCACAATACTACCCTCCATGATCCATGGAGAATTCTGAACAAAAATCCAATTTTTTTTATTTTTTTCTCAAATAGTGTTGTTCACCCAGAACCTTAGTTGCCTTTATATTTAGCTTTCTTGAATGTCATACTGGGTTGAATGTAAGTACTGATTATCATCAGTACACTATAAGTTAAAATCCTTTCTTATGCTTAAATGTAGTTTACATGTTTAACCATTAGGGGGATCCCTTATTCTCTGTTTTCTTCTTCTGCTAAGGTTGGCTTATCCAGTTTTTGATAACCATTATGTAAGGCTACAGTGCTTTGGTATAATTTGCGCACAGTACTGGGATCAGTGGTGTTTCTTCTTCTATCTTTTAATGTTTGTTGCCAGAATATTTTGTATACTGTGCTATTAGGGATGAAACGTCAGCTGTGGTTTTTATTTTGCAGACGTTTCAATAAAAATAAAAAATTTCATTACAAATGTGTGTGCCAGTTTCTTTATTTTTTGTTCTGTACTTCTTTGTGGTTAGCGGGCCAGTCCACGAACTTGTGCACTTCACATTTTGACCAAATTAATATTACATTTTGCAGAAGTCTTCCTCTCATATTTCCCTGGATAGTCCTACACTTATCTACTTCACTATACAAGTTAACTGTACTTTGAACAGCAAACTCCTGCACTGTTAGGAGAGCTCAAGGACCCATGCCACATCCAATACGCATAACAAACCCCTCCTCCTCTTTATTCATCCATGTAGGTTATATCCCCTAAATGGAGGCGTATGCTGCTCATAAGTGCACTCCAATAAATACTATAGTTTGTGGTAAACTGACATTTTAGCTTGCATCATTTCTCTATGTGGCATTACCCTGTGGTTATTTTAGTAGGGTTGTAAAATTATTGCACATCAAAAAAAAATTCAGGTTTTAGCAATGTAATCCCATAAAAAAATACAATACAGAAATAAAATAAAGCAAAGTGTGAACTACTAGCTAGAATATCAACTTTCATTTTTTTTTCTACTTGCCCTGACCAGTCATGTATATTATAGTGGCTTACTTATTTATTTTTAACATTTTATTTATTTATTTTTTATAATGATTTTTTTTAAAAACATTATCAGGAGGACTTTGGCTACTTTCGCAATAGCCAAAGGCCTTCTGACAATAAAATTAAAATTCTATGGGGAGGATAGAGCAGGGCCGCTTTAACCAATGGGCAATGTGGACACTTGCCCAGGCTCCACTGGTTAAGGGGGCTCCCACTGGCCACGAGTGTCACCCAGCGGATGTGACACCTGTGCTGCCGGCATCCTGCTCACTGCGAATCGCGCTGCTGAACCAGATATGACTCCACGCAGGAGACAACCGGGAACATGGAGCAGCCAGGAGGTGAGTACTGGGGAAGGGGGGATGAGGGTGGTATATTAATGGACAAATTGGCTGTGGCTTATAAAGGGCAAAATAATGCTGGCATATTATTGGGCAAATTGACTGTGGCTTATTAAATGCAAAATAATACTGCCATATTATTGGGCAAATTGGCTGTGGCTTATTAATGGAAAAATAATATTTGCATATTGTTGAGCAAATTGGCTGTGGCTTATTAATGGCAAGGTAACACTGGCATAGTAATGGCAAAAGTAATACTGGAATATTAATGGCAAAATAACACTGGCATACGAATGGGCAAATTGTCTGTGGAATATTAATAGCAAAATAATACTGGCTTATTAAAGGGCAAATTGGCTGTGGCATATTAATGGCAAAATAATACTGGCATATTAATGGCAAATAAATACTGGCATATTAATGGGCAAATTGGCTTGGCATATTAATGGAAAAATATCACTGGCATATTAATAGGCAGTTATTTAATGGCAAAATAACACTTGCATATTTTAAAAGGCAAACTGACTGTTGCATATGTGAATGACAAAGTGTGGCATGTTAATTGGTACACTGACAGTGAATTATTTTAATTGGCAAAGTGATGCAGGGGCATTTCTGTGGGACAAAGTGACACTGTAGTATGTTCTCTGGGTCAAATTGAAACTATGGCATGCCAAATTGTGTGGGTTGAAATATGAGTGCAAGCCAAGTGCTGTGGGTGCAATATGGGTGCATGGCAAGTGCTGTGGGTAATGTGTAGTGCTGTGTTAAGTCATTCAGGTGCAGAAAGAGGGAATAAAAACAAGAAATGCAATTTTTCAATAACATTTTTATTACTTATAATATGCAAATAGTTGAATGTGATATAAAAATAGTTGCATATAATATTTAAAAGTTTACATTTACTTCGAATTTTTTTACAATGCGACTTTAAAAAATTTGGGTTGATGGGGGTCCACTGCTAAAGAATTTGCCCAGGGCCCACTAGGGTCTTAAAGCGGGATAGAGGCTACTATTTAGGTGATTTTAACTCTAGAGGACACATAGAGTTCCTCCATGCACAGCCTGCTCCATGTATTTGAGGATCTGTGCAGGGTTACGTGCAGAGGCGTCACTAGGTTTGGTGTCACCCGGTGCGGTAACTCATGGTGTCACTGGATCCCCCTGGATTTCCTCCAATACCATGCCAACAGATTCCTTAGAAATGCCAGTCAGATGGCCCATTAAATATGCCACATGTAGGAGCCCCACAAATTATGTCACACGCAGGAGCCCTTTAGCTATGCCACAGACAGGAGCCCTTTAGCTATGCCACACACAGGAGCCCATAACTATGCCACATACAGGAGCCCCATAACTATGACACACAAGAGCCCCGTAAATTATGCCACACCAGAGCCCCATTCTTTATGCCTCATCTTGGAGCCCAATTAATTATGCCACACACAAGCACCCCATAATTATACCACACAAAAGAGCCCCTTAATTATGCCACACATGGGGCCCAATAATTATGCCACAAATAATATGCCAATTATTTAATATTATATTTAATAAAAATGTTATTGAAAAATTGCATTCCTATTTTTTATTCCCATATTGCTCCCCAATATGCTATTTAATATGCCAGGATTTTGCCCTTCAATATGCCAGGATTTTGCCCCTCCAATATGCCATTTAATATGCCAGGATTTTGCCCCTTAATATGCCGTTTAATATGCCAGGATTTTGCCCCTCAAAATGCCAGGATTTTCCCCCTCAAAATACCAGGATTTTGCCCCTCAAAATGCCAGGATTTTGCCCATCAAAATTGTAGGATTTTCCCCCCCAATATGCCATTTAATGTGCCAGCATTTTGCTCTCAAGTTGCCAGGATTTTGCCCCCCAATATGCCATTTAATATGCCAGGATTTTGCCATTCAATATGCCAGGAGTTTGCCCCCCAATATGCCATTTAATATGCCAGTATTTTGCTCTCAATATGCCAGGATTTTGCCCCCCAATATGCCCTTCTATATGCCAGGATTTTGCCCCTCCAATATGCCATTTAATATGTCAGGATTTTGCCCCCCAATATGCCATTTAATATGCCAGTATTTTGCTCTCAATATGCCAGGATTTTACGCCCCAATATGCCATTTAATATGCCAGGATTTTGCCCCTTAATATGCCATTTAATATGCCAGGATTTTCCCCCTCAAAATACCAGGATTGTGCCCCTCAAAATGCCAGGATTTTGCCCATCAAAATTGTAGGATTTCCCCCCCCCAATATGCCATTTAATGTGCCAGCATTTTGCTCTCAAGTTGCCAGGATTTTGCCCCCCAATATGCCATTTAATATGCCAGTATTTTGCTCTCAATATGCCAGGATTTTGCCCCCCAATATGCCATTTAATATGCCAGGATTTTGCCCCCCGATATGCCATTCTTTAGCCATTTAATATGCCAGGATTTTGCCCCCCAATATGCCATTTAATATGCCAGGATTTTGCCCCCCAATATGCCATTTAATATGCCAGGATTTTTTGCCCCCCAATATGCCATTTAATATGCCAGGATTTTGCCCCTCAATACTTTATTGAAGCCGCGCGGCTGGAGGGGAGCGCACAACACTTCCCTCACAGCCACAGACCTGCACCGGGAGACAGAGCAGGAAGCAGGTAAGTTTTTGATTTTCCCGCCCACCCCCGCCCCCCTTAGGATGCGGATGCGGCTGCCAGAAAGAAAAAAAAAAGAAGTTCAGCAGCGCAATGCAGGGGGTGCCGGCAGCAAGGGTGTCACCCCCGCTGGGGGTGTCACCCGGGACTCCACTGGTTACGTGAGATATTCCAACAGCAAGGTTGGGACACAGAAAGTACTGGGAGTGTCCTTGGAAAAATGGGACAGTTTGTAACTTTTCTTAAAATTACATAATTGTAATAATCTAATAATCTTCTTACATTAATAATAGTAATAAGATTTTGACAAAAAATAAATATGCATTTATTTATTTCTTCAAAAACTTACTTTCTGCAAGCTGTCTCCACAATTGCATCAGCAGGAAAATGGGGCCCCCTGGGAGCCAGCCCTGGGTGCTGGGATAAGTCCTGTGAATGTAACGTGGGTGCTGAAGCAAAGCCTGGAAGTGCAATCATGAGTGTTGGGGCAAGTCTTGTGAGTGCAATCTGGGTGCTGGGGCAAGTCCTGTGAGACACCCAGAACATGCCATCAACTGTTCACTCCTGTAATCTCTGCTGTGAAAAAAATCCTCAGAGAGTAAGCCTTTGATGTGTAACATTCTTTCTCCAAAACATTTGTTTTTATCAAGACACGCTAACGTGTTATATATCATTGTGTTCAATTCGGTGTAAATATCTGTGTTAACCCTTCTTGTAATGTTTGAATAGTAAAGAATTGTCAAATATAGGTGAAGATGCTTAGATAAGCTTGTTTGCTAAACCCAAACATCCATGAATGCTATTTGAAGTTCAAAGAGGCAGAGTTGAATGCATGCCACGTTTACATTTACTCTTAATCTATGCATTTACTTGCAATTCTGCAAACACAATTCATTCATTTTATGCTACTGTCAATCCTTTTTAAATGAGAGAGTCCCTTTAATGCTTGCAATACATACTTTGCTCAATTCTAAGATTTTCCCCCCGATTTTTGACAGCGCCTCAAAAGGAAAGGAAAAGGGAGCGTCTTAGCATTGACGGAGTCTTACATTTCGTGGCTAAGTTCGGATGAATGTAAGACACAATTTTCATCTTGGAAGCTGGAAGTTTTGTCTCAACCTCCGAGATCTGCATTTCGGCTGGTATAAGGAGGGAGTTTCGGCGCTGGATGACGTGAGGCGCTGTTGCAGGTAAGTAGAACTGTTCTAACTATTTCCTCAATTCTAAGACTTTTTTCTAAGATGCACCCCTAAACAATGGGTACGTCTTAGAATCAAGGGCGTCTCAGACTCGAGGAAATACGGTAGTTTAGAGGGGATTTTAGTAATTTCCATCTCAGCTCAACAAGTCTTTCTGGATATTGCGTTCTCTCTATGGGTGTGCCCTTCTACATTTTAAGAAAAAGAGAGATCTAGTGGCTGTGAACTGCATGTTTTAGCATGCATGGCAGCTTTTGTTTTCTATCAAGTGTTATTCACGAGAGGTTCTGAGTTTAAGAAAACTGGCCAGATTACAGTATTCAGGAAATCCTTGAGGGTGCACAGACTGGTTACTCACAATAACTGAGTCACAAATGAGCTCACCTGTGATATTTTGCCTGTCTGGAGACAGTGAGAGCTGATTTTAAACAAATCTATTACACACAAAATATACAAGAAGTAGACGTTTAATTTTATTTCAGTATTATTTGTACAGTTGACAGGGATTAACCATATAATGACAAAAGAGGACACATTTACTAAATAATTAGAGTTCTTTCAGAAGAATAATAGTGGTTAAAACAGAGAAGGACTCAGGAGTTTGATCACCAGTTGGAATTGTAATATCTTGAGTGTCATGTTGGCACAAGTGTTGGGTAGAAAAGTCTTCCATTGGCACGGGCTCCATCCTTTTCATGGGCATAGAAAGGTCAGAGCTAAAGGAAGAAGAAGAAGAAGAATTAACTACTGCATGGAATATGTTGTTTGATATTCCCATATTATTTTGTACATTGTAAAAGAGACAATAAGTAAACTTTTTACAGCTGTTTTGGTGTATGTTTTAAAGGACAACTAAAGGACATGGCGAATGTTTCTCTGCTTACTTCAGGCTCTGTTACACATGAGACTGTGCCCTAAGGACTGGTTCTACAGGGAGTGCAGAATTATTAGGCAAGTTGTATTTTTGAGGATTCATTTTATTATTGAACAACAACCATGTTCTCAATGAACCCAAAAAACTCATTAATATCAAAGCTGAATATTTTTGGAAGTAGTTTTTAGTTTGTTTTTAGTTTTAGCTATTTTAGGGGGATATCTGTGTGTGCAGGTGACTATTACTGTGCATAATTATAAGGCAACTTAACAAAAAACAAATATATACCCATTTCAATTATTTATTTTTACCAGTGAAACTAATATAACATCTCAACATTCACAAATATACATTTCTGACATTCAAAAACAAAACAAAAACAAATCAGTGCCCAATATAGCCACCTTTCTTTGCAAGGACACTCAAAAGCCTGCCATCCATGGATTCTGTCAGTGTTTTGATCTGTTCACCATCAACATTGCGTGCAGCAGCAACCACAGCCTCCCAGACACTGTTCAGAGAGGTGTACTGTTTTCCCTCCTTGTAAATCTCACATTTGATGATGGATCACAGGTTCTCAATGGGGTTCAGATCAGGTGAACAAGGAGGCCATGTCATTAGATTTTCTTCTTTTATACCCTTTATTGCCAGCCGCGCTGTGGAGTACTTGGACGCGTGTGATGGAGTATTGTCCTGCATGAAAATCATGTTTTTCTTGAAGGATGCAGACTTCTTCCTGTACCACTGCTTGAAGAAGGTGTCTTCCAGGAACTGGCAGTAGGACTGGGAGTTGAGCTTGACTCCATCCTCAACCCGAAAAGGCCCCACAAGCTCATCTTTGATGATACCAGCCCAAACCAGTACTCCACCTTGCTGGCGTCTGAGTTGGACTGGAGCTCTCTGCCCTTTACCAATCCAGCCACGGGCCCATCCATCTGGCCCATCAAGACTCACTCTCATTTCATCAGTCCATAAAACCTTAGAAAAATCAGTCTTGAGATATTTCTTGGCCCAGTCTTGACGTTTCAACTTGTGTGTCTTGTTCAGTGGTGGTCGTCTTTCAGCCTTTCTTACCTTGGCCATGTCTCTGAGTATTGCACACCTTGTGCTTTTGGGCACTCCAGTGATGTTGCAGCTCTGAAATATGGCCAAACTGGTGGCAAGTGGCATCGTGGCAGCTGCACGCTTGACTTTTCTCAGTTCATGGGCAGTTATTTTGCGCCTTGGTTTTTCCACACGCTTCTTCCGACCCTGTTGACTATTTTGAATGAAACGCTTGATTGTTCGATGATCACGCTTCAGAAGCTTTGCAATTTTAAGAGTGCTGCATCCCTCTGCAAGATATCTCACTATTTTTTACTTTTCTGAGCCTGTCAAGTCCTTCTTTTGACCCATTTTGCCAAAGGAAAGGAAGTTGCCTAATAATTATGCACACCTGATATAGGGTGTTGATGTCATTAGACCACACCCCTTCTCATTACAGAGATGCACATCACCTAATATGCTTAATTGGTAGTAGGCTTTCGAGCCTATACAGCTTGGAGTAAGACAACATGCATAAAGAGGATGATGTGGTCAAAATACTCATTTGCCTAATAATTCTGCACTCCCTGTAGATAGAAATCCTCATGAGGCCATATCTTTTCAACTAATCTCCCCAACACAGTTTCCAGTGTTTTGGGGTATACCCTGGCTTTAACTCACAGCTGAACTAGAAGTGTTTTGACTTTCTCTTCACAGCACTGTTTACTTTGTTCCCAACACTAATGCAACCCTGGCTTCTACAGCAATTTATGAAATTGTTGCTACAGATCTTACGATTTTGCAGATGTTTGTGACAAGAAGAATGGTGATCAACTTCCACTTCACAGGCCTTATGACTGCCCTATAGAGCAGCTTCTATTTTCCCATATACACTGCTCTTCTGACCCTGAATGGAAACTGCTCCGTAAATATCTACAACAAAATCTTGCCAAAGGTTTTATTCAGCCGTCCACCTCCCTTGCAGGTGCTCCCATATTCTTTGAAGAAAAGAAAGGTGGCAGTCTACACCCATGCATGAAATACAGAGATATTAATAGCACCACTGTTAACTTCCTCGAACAGAAAATACCACACACTGTACATCATACATACCCGGGTCTGCTGAGGGGCCAAGGTGGAAAATCGCAACTCTGTGAGTATCCATTTGTTTGAAGTGGCATTGTGGAACATTTCCTGTACATCTTATTTACTCCCAAAAAAAAAAGCCAGGGAATATCATTTGGCTCTGTTTGTTTTTTTTTTCCTTTGGGGGGGGGGGGGGGGATGGGGGGGATATGCTGAAGCCAGAGCATGAATCATACAGATACACAAGTGTTTTTGTTTGTTTATGGGGGGTTTTTCTAAGTATAAATACTTCTGAGACCAGATTGGCAACATTTGTGAGAGATAAGTTATTTTTCCTTTTAGTGCAATTATTTTTTTCTATTTTACACTCAGATCTCAGGGACTCAACACCTGAGAAAGGAGCTGCTGGGCTCCAAACTTGCTTTAACATCAATGTTGTTACATTAGGACGAGAGATGGTAATAAAAAATAAATAAAATGATGCAGATTGTACTTAAGTGACCTCACCTTGGTGTCGCTAGACGACTGAGAGCGTTGTTGCCACATATTCCTCTTGAGGGCTACATCACCCGCCTTGAAATCCTGTAACGAGATACGTGTCACAAGTCTGCAAATAGCCAATTTTTATATATTTTTGGTTAATCTCTTTACCCTTGATAACAATGTACTGGATGAAGTACAAACTGCCCAAGTGCGGCTGTGAAAAACAGCAGTACACTTTTTATATCGCATGACAACATATTTTGGGATGCATACTGCAGCTATGTGAAGATACATCTCATAGGCTCACTTATCACATAACTCTCTCACCTTAGTTCCTGCACTGGTGCCTGGGCCCTGTTGATTCTTGCTGCTCCATTGGGTAATCCGAGATGACACAGAACCAGAGAGAGCTAAATCCTGAAGAAGATTAAATTAATAAAAATCTGTCATCTAATAAGTTATGTTTTTAGCATTTATATTTTAAATATCTACTCTTAATACTTTGAATTATTAAATTATATAAATAAAATACCTTATTATGGATTGTTTCCTTGTATAACTCTAGCAGAGGGCAGACATCTTGAATCAGATAGGTCAGAACTTCCTCCATCTGACCCAAGATTCCAAACAACATGTCCTCCACCCTGACAGAGCTATACAAACAAAGAGGGCTCAATAAGGTACATTATTTATATTCTTTCATTAAGGCATATCTATTTAAAACAGCAATTTTTAAAAAAAAAATTTAATTTCTTTATTTCTGATATAAGTACAAAAGACAAAAGTAATCACATCGGTAATAATACACAAGTCTAATCACGAGGATATTCGAAAATAGTTCAGAATGATCTGTCTTACGCTCTGTCTTACGCTTTGTGTTACGAAACGAGTGGTTCATAACTCCCAATAGGTAAAAAAGCTGGTGGTAAGAAAAGAAAAGTACCCAAGGAATTGTTATTAACCAGCCTAACGCCAAAAGTTTAATTACCCCCTCTCAAGAATTACCAAACCCTCATATCGTTCAACAATCAAACCATGCAGATGTGCAATCATTCAACAGTCATACCATTCAGTCATACAATGCCCGGGGTAAGGGGGGGGGGAGGGGGTAGAGCCGGACCCGAAAGCCGATAGGGCTATGTAGTTCTAAGTGTCCACCAAGGAGCCCAAATGTCTCGGTAAAGTTCTAAGAGGTCCGAGTTACGGTAAAAGGCGGCTTCCATCTTATACTGAAAGTTAATTTGACGCGTAACCTCCGGCCAATTTAGACTGCCTCTATTTTTTTAAAAACAGCTATTTAACAGCAATCTTTCAATTAAACAAAACATAATATTTTTGCTGATTGCTATCCTTTAAGGTATCAATATACATTAGAATGTCAGTGCTGTGTAATTTAAAGAGAAAGATTCCATGTCCAAATTGTATTTATTGTTTGTGCCCCCAAAGGGGGCATTAATAATCTTGAATATAAAGCAAAAAAAATGTTTTAACATTTTTTATGTAAAAATGTATCTAGCTCTTTGTATTTTATATTTATTGGATGTTACATTTTTCTATCCAATTTATATGTTTTCATAAGTAGATTTATTTATGGTTTTTTTTATTTTATTATATGTCATTTTAGCATTGTCTATTTAGTTTTAGACACCCAAAAAGCCATAACATTTTGACCACCTGCCCATTATTGCATAGGTTCCTTTCTCAACAACCCTGATCCATCAAGGCATGGACTCCACTAGACCTCTGAAAGTATGCTGTAGTATCTGGCATAAAGATGTTAGCAGCAGATCCTTTAAGTCATGTAAGTTGGAGGTGGGGCACCCATGGATGGGACTTCTTTGTCCAGCACATCCCACAGATGCTTGATTGGTTTGAGATCTGGGGAATTTTTTTGGAGGCCCAGTCAACACCTTCAACTCATTATTGTGTTCCTCAAACCATTTTTGGTTTGTGGCAGGGCACATTATCCAGCTTAAAGAGGCCAAAGGCATCAGGGAATGCCGTTTCCATGAAAGGGTTTACATGATCTGTAACAATGCTCAGGTAGGTGGTACGTGTCAAAGTAACATCCAGATATGAAGATCAAGGCTCAAGATTTCCCAGAAGAACATTTCCCAAAGCATCACACTGCCTCCGCCGGCTTGCCACCTGTCAGTGGTCATAATGTTATGGCTGATCAGCGTATTATGCCTCAAAATGGAAAGGAACTTTTCAGACAAGAGCTCATTTTTTCCTAAACCTGGTATTAGAGAACATATGTATTCATGTTACTTCAGTGTACACATTTCTCCTCATCTGACCTCAACTGACGTTTGGTAGAGAAAGTGTTTATAAGCATACAAGCAATTCCCCTAGAGCATTTCAGAGGGGGGAGTCAGATGCTTGAGGCTCATTACTATTCATTCAATATTTTTGCTGATGGATTGTGTTATAATTTGCATTATTACACTTTTTAGATCCCACACTCATTATTAGCTTTGCATCTATTCAAATCTGAGTTCTGAAAGTAAAACTACACCCAAAAATCATCACTAGTAAGTATACGCTTACCTTCCTGGGATTAGTGGCTATTCCAGCTGTGTTTTGATCCCTTTCAAATATACTTTTTTTGCTTGCTATACCATCAGATGATCCAGGTATGCTTCGGTTGTGGGTAGGTGGCAGCTTAACACTTCCTGAACGCTGTGAATATCATTTTGAATAAGTATAGTGCAGTGATAATAAGCTCTACAGCCATAGTTGAAATGAAATGAAGACGGTGATCCTTGAAAAACCTCACATAGATCACTGACTGGCACATCTACTAGACAGCGTTGGAACTAAAAATATACCTCTATAACAGCATGCAACCGCTTTCTAAAACAACACTGTTATCTTTGCTAACACCATGCCAAGCACTTTCTTGTCCTCTGTAAGCATTGCTTCATCATATCCATCTTCTTCATTCACCCTATACTAAAATAACATACATTTCTTATACAGCATTGTGTTCTCATTTCACACACTACCAGTGATGCACAGGGAACTTGAACCAGTCCCAATTTCTGTTTAGGATATTAAACTCCAAGAGCACTTTTTTATTCTCATGGTTAACAAAACCTCCATCTGTTCTTTATGCTACAGAGCATTTTGAGCTTGGTTCATCTACCAACAGTTCACATACATGCTCCCCTACAACTGTCTAACACGAGCTGAGCTGCCAATTCTTGTTTGTCAGGAGTTTTCATCGTTACCTGTGCAGCTGAAGTGTATTTCTCTAGTCGATCTTCTAATTTTTGACTCCGCAGAGAAATCCTGAGACTTGAACTAGACAGAAAGGTGGTAAATTAATCTCTGGTCATGAATACATTTCAATGTATATCCTCTCAAATTTGACATCAATGACTGCGCAAGACTGAGGCCGGCTGCGTCACTAACACAGATCACGAGATGATGGACAGCAACTTCAGCTATCGTTCCTATCAACTGATAAAGTTTATAAAGAGATAAAAAATGGAGAGCAGTATTTCTGGAAAAGTAGATTTTTATACATTTGGTTACAAAAATCTTCTATGTGCTCTACAAGGTTTGTGCTGCCTAGAAATATGTCTTTTCAATGAAAACCTACCTCCCACATTTGAGGCTGGCCAAATTTTTCAATGCATCGTGAGCAAGTTTATTGTTCAGCAACTTAAATGAAAGAGCTATCCATCAAAGGAGTACTTATTACTCAGTCTCTATGTTTCCACATTACACATAAAGAGACTGGTATTAAACAGGATCAAAGTGCCCTTTGATTACTAAACATCAAGGAGTGTACAGTAGTGAAGTATACACTCAAGAAAAAAATGCTTTTTATTGTTACATTCCCATTTCTGTGTAATTTTTTTTCATGTTGTGTATTCTAGAATACTCCATTATTTTTATTATCAGACACATACATTGGGCTCATCTAACCTGCCATAAAAATATTTCAAAAACGAATTATCTTATATCAAAACAAAATTTTGTATCGGTGTACTTCAATAAAAAAAAAACTAAAAAATATCAGTCCTCCACCACTTGGTGTATATTGTCAGGGAGGATCTCTCCCAAGGTGCAATTGAACTTAAAAATGCCAGATGCTGTATAATTGTATTATCTTGTATCTAGGATAGCCGTATGTCTATATCATGCATGCTTAAACTCCTTCACTGTATTAGCCTCTACCACTTCTGCTGGAATGCTATTCCATGCATCCACTACTTCTTAGTAAAGCACAGCAAACCAACCTGCGTGTGAGACCCCTGCCACTTTCAACTTGATCCTCGCTCTGAGATATTACCTGAAATCAGACAGACAGTCAGCATTTAACATCATTCACATATCGATTTATAATTATCGTTATTCATTATAATTACATGACTCGCACCCGAAAAGAGGTAGTCCGAGGACTAAACCGTCTAAATGAAGAAGAAGCAGATGCTGGGGATGTTGGCAGCTCATCCTGTAAAAAAAAGAGCAACAAGAAGCAGTGATGAGTTAGTGCAACAACATATTAAAATGACGAGCCTGACAGAGTGGATTTACAGGTGCAGAAATATTGAAAGGGTGCTATAGTAATATAGTACTCAAGTCTCAGGAGAATTGCTGAAAAAAGAGCATATAGATTAGACATGTGCATTCGTTTTCGGACGAATGCATTTTCGGACGAAAATAGCATTTTCGTCCATTCGTCCGAAAAACGAATAACGAAAATTTTAACTAACAAAATCCGAATGAACGAATGGTTAATAAACGAAAATCATTCGTTCATTCGTCCATTCGTCCATTCGTGCTATTGGCATTCTAAACCGAAATAGAGTCGGTTTACAATACCAATAGCATTGTACTACATTCCATAAACCGACATGAATGACTTTCGGTTTATGGAATGCATGTAATGCTATTAGCTTCCTATAAACCGAAATTGAGTTCCCATTCATACGAATAGGTCAATTGACGTATGAATGAATGGGGACTCTTTCGGTTTATAGAAAGCCAATAGCAGCATGTATTCTATAAGCCGAAAGTCTTTAAAACAAACGACGTTCGGTTTATAGAATACATGTAATGCTATTGCTGTTCTATAAGCCGAAAGACCTATTCGTATGAATGGGGACTCTTTCGGTTTATAGAAAGCCAATAGCAGCATGTATTCTATAAGCCGAAAGTCTTTAAAACAAACGACGTTCGGTTTATAGAATACATGTAATGCTATTGCTGTTCTATAAGCCGAAAAACTTTCGGCTTATAGAACAGCAATAGCATTACATGTATTCTATAAACTGAACGTTGTTCGTTTTAAAGACTTTCGGCTTATAGAATACTATTGGCATTCTATAAACCTAACTAGAGTCCCTCCTCATTCATAAGAATTTCTTATGAATGGGGACTCGACTCTAGTTCGGTTTATAGAAAGCCAATAGTATTCTATAAGCCGAAAGTCTTTAAAACGAACGACGTTCGGTTTATAGAATACATGTAATGCTATTGCTATTCTATAAACCGAACGACTTTCGGTTTATAGAATAGCCATAGGATTACATGTAGTACATAAGCCGAAAGTCTATAAACCGAAAGTCGTTCGGTTTATAGGCTGTCGGCATTTAACTATACAGAGACAGAGTCTCCATTCATAAAATTATGAATGGAGACTTTGTCTCCGTGTAGTAAAATGCTGAAAGCCTATAAACCGAACGATCGGTTTATAGACTTTCGGCTTATGTAATACATGTAATCCTATGGCTATTCTATAAACCGAAAGTTCGGTTTATAGAATAGCAATAGGAATACATGTATTCCATAAACCGACAGCCTATAAACCGAACGTTCGGTTTATAGGCTGTGGGCATTTTACTACACGGAGACAAAGTCTCCATTCATAATTTTATGAATGGAGACTCTGTCTCCGTATAGTTAAATGCCGGCTTTTAACTATACGAGACAAAGTCTCCATTTATAATTTTATGAATGGAGACTCTGTCTCCGTATAGTTAAATGCCCACAGCCTATAAACCGAACGTTCGGTTTATAGGCTGTGGGCATTTAACTATACGGAGACAAAGTCTCCATTCATAATTTTATGAATGGAGACTCTGTCTCCGTATAGTTAAATGCTATTGTATTCTATAAACCGACTCTATTTCGGCTTATAGAATGCAATAGTACTACGAATGGACGAATGAACGAATGATTTTCCTTTATTAACCATTCGTTCATTCGGCTTTAGTTAGCTTAGCATTTTCGTTCTTCGGTTTTCGGGCGAATGGACGAAAATGCAATTTTCGGACGAAAATGCATTCGTCCGAAAACGAATGCACATGTCTAGTATATATTCACATGTAAATTGCTTTTTTAATAAAAAATTATGATATAAAAAAAATCTTGTTTTTATTTCCTTTTATGTGACAATGCTGCCTCTCTCTTTCCCTTGCCCCCAGATTTGTCGCTCTCCCCCCCTTAGTGTTGTCTCTCTCTCACCCTCCCTATGGCTCCCCCCTCGCTCCCCTTGTGTCTGTCTCTTCCCCCCTTCTCTCCCCTTGTTTCTCTCTGTCCCCCCCCCCTTGTTATTCTGTCCCCCCCTCACCTGTTTCTTGCTCCCTGGTGGCTAGTGGGGGCAGCCGGGGGATGTATGCACTATACATAATAGACGGAAGTGTCGGGCAGCATGGAGGTTGTCTGCACGATTCGTGCAGACATCCCCCAGCTGCCCGATTCTCCCTGGTGGCTAGCGAGGCAGCGGAGGATGTCTGCGCGATGAGCGAGACCTCTCCTGCTGCCGCCCGGCATGACCGCCGGGACTTCTATGATGAAGCTGGGTACTTCCGGCTTCCTCATAAAAGTCCTGGCTGTCGTTCCGGGCGGCAGCAGGGGAGGTCTCGCTCATCGCGCAGACATCCTCCGCTGCCTCGCTAGCCACCAGGGAGAATCGGGCAGCTGGGGGATGTCTGCACGAATCGTGCAGACAACCTCCATGCTGCCCGACACTTCCGTCTATTATGTATAGTGCATACATCCCCCGGCTGCCCCCACTAGCCACCAGGGAGCAAGAAACAGGTGAGGGGGGGACAGAATAACAAGGGGGGGGGGGGCCAGAGAGAAACAAGGGGAGGGAAGGGGGGAAGAGACAGAAACAAGGGGAGGGGGGCAGAGAGAAACAGGGGGAGGGAAGGGGGGAAGAGACAGACACAAGGGGAGCGAGGGGGGAGCCAAAGGGAGGGTGAGAGAGAGACAACACTAAGGGGGGGAGAGCGACAAATCTGGGGGCAAGGGAAAGAGAGAGGCAGCATTGTCACATAAAAGGAAATAAAAACAAGATTTTTTTTATATCATAATTTTTTATTAAAAAAGCAATTTACATGTGAATATATACTAGACATGTGCATTCGTTTTCGGACGAATGCATTTTCGTCCGAAAATTGCATTTTCGTCCATTCGCCCGAAAAACGAAGAACAAAAATGCTAAGCTAACTAAAGCCGAATGAACGAATGGTTAATAAAGGAAAATCATTCGTTCATTCGTCCATTCGTAGTACTATTGCATTCTATAAGCCGAAATAGAGTCGGTTTATAGAATACAATAGCATTTAACTATACGGAGACAGAGTCTCCATTCATAAATTTATGAATGGAGACAAACGTATAGTTAAAAGCCGACAGCCTATAAACCGAACGTTCGGTTTATAGGCTGTGGGCATTTAACTATACGGAGACAGAGTCTCCATTCATAAAATTATAAATGGAGACTTTGTCTCCGTATAGTTAAAACCGGTGTTCTGACAAATTTCTGGAGCAAATTCTCCTGCGCAATCGCAAGAGAATTTGCTCACTGCGCATGCGCATAAAGTTATAGCTGATAACTCAGCTGTAACTTTGTGACCACCGCGCATGAGCCAGCTGCGCAACCCACCTCCCGCCCCCCTCACACCCCTTCTTACCAGATCGTCGACCACAGCGATACACACCGCATGCGCACGCCTATCCAGCTTAAGGTGGTAAGTAACACGGGGCGTCGGGACATAAGGGGGCAAGCATCCTGGTGAGGGCTGCCTCATCTTGATGGGATTTGTGATCCTCCTGCTGTATTATTGATAAAATTATGAATGGAGACTTTGTATCCATATAGTTAAAAGCCGACAGCCTATAAACCGAACATTCGGTTTATAGGCTGTGGGCATTTAACTATACGGAGACAGAGTCTCCATTCATAAAATTATAAATGGAGACTTTGTCTCCGTATAGTTAAAAGCCGGCATTTAACTATACGGAGACAGAGTCTCCATTCATAAAATTATGAATAGAGACTTTGTCTCCGTGTAGTAAAATGCCCACAGCCTATAAACCGAACGTTCGGTTTATAGGCTGTCGGCTTATGGAATACATGTATTCCTATTGCTATTCTATAAACCGAACGTTCGGTTTATAGAATAGCCATAGGATTACATGTATTATATAAGCCGAAAGTCTATAAACCGATCGTTCGGTTTATAGGCTTTCGGCATTTTACTACACGGAGACAAAGTCTCCATTCATAATTTTATGAATGGAGACTCTGTCTCTGTATAGTTAAATGCCGACAGCCTATAAACCGAACGACTTTCGGTTTATAGACTTTCGGCTTATGTAATACATGTAATCCTATGGCTATTCTATAAACCGAAAGTCGTTCGGTTTATAGAATAGCAATAGGAATACATGTATTCCATAAGCCGACAGCCTATAAACCGAACGTTCGGTTTATAGCCTGTCGGCATTTTACTACACGGAGACAGAGTCTCCATTCATAAAATTATGAATGGAGACTTTGTCTCCATGTAGTAAAATGCCCACAGCCTATAAACCGAACGTTCGGTTTATAGGCTGTCGGCATTTTACTACACGGAGACAAAGTCTCCATTCATAATTTTATGAATGGAGACTCTGTCTTTTATTAGTTAAATGCCGACAGCCTATAAACCGAACGACTTTCGGTTTATAGACTTTCGGCTTATGTAATACATGTAAACCTATGGCTATTCTATAAACCGAAAGTCGTTCGGTTTATAGAATAGCAATAGGATTACATGTATTCCATAAGCCGAAAGTCTATAAACCGAAAGTCGTTCGGTTTATAGACTTTCGGCTTATAGAATACAAGTAATACTATTGCCTTTCTATGAACCGAACGAGCGCCCCATTCATAAGAATTTCTTATGAATGGGGCTCTCGTTCGGATTATAGAAAGCCAATAGTATTACATTGTATTCTATAAAACGAACGAATAAAAATTAACGAAACGAAAATAATGAACGAATTTCGTCTGAAACGAATGCACTAATGAACGAAATTCGTTTTAGACGAAATAAATAACATTTTCGTCCGAATGGACGAAAACGAAACGAAAATTTTAGTTTTGCACATGTCTAATATAGATCCTGCACAAATTGAAAAGGTATTTTGTTTTAGTTTTTATAGGGCAAGAAAGATACTATGGGCTGGACTGAGTCCAGAACGCAAACTGTGATGCTGTTTTTTTATGCAGATTTCCTATTAAATAATGTGCAACCTGGTCTAAAGGGATCTGATGCCCAAAATGCATCTTCCAAATGTTATTGCATATTAATGGGCTTTCAAAATACTTTAAAATGCATGGTTTACATTTTGCATTGCTTACAATTTTAAATACTTACAGCGAGATAAAATTGTGAAACTACAGCAGTTTGCAAAAAACCAGGACTGCCCACACTAGCTGAGTAAAAGTCAATTCCCTTTTTTTCTCTTCTGCAGGAACCAATGAGAATAATTACATTTCCTGTCTCTCTAGGGATGTCATCAGACAATGATTTGTACTGATAAGAGCAGGGCCGGTGCAAGGATTTTCATCTACACAGGCAAAGGTGCCTTTTGGTGCCCCCCTCCTCTGACCCGCCACGCTTCCCACACCATTAACCCTCCATACATTATATATATATATATATATATATATATATATATATATATATATATATATATATATATAAAAGTATAAAAGTATAATGTATAGTGTAAAAATTACGGTACATCTAAATATTCAACTCGCATGCTCTAAATGTGTCACACATTGAAATGCCAGTTAGATGGCCTATTAACTATGCCACACACAGGAGCCCCATAACTATGCCACACACAGGAGCCCCATAAATTATGCAACACCAGAGCCCCATAAATTATGCCACACCAGAGCCCCACTATCTATGCCTCACCTCTGCTCAATTTATTATGCCACACACACAGGTGCCCCATAATTATGCCACACACACACAGGTGCCCCATAATTATGCCACACAAAAGAGTCCATTAATTACGCCAAACAAAAGAGTCCCTTAATTATGCCACACATGGGGCCCAATAAATATGCCACACACAAGCGCCCCATAATTATGCACACATGGGACCGCCATTAATTATGCAACACACAGGAGCCCCACGAGGTGACAATCTTACAATTATAGATACCAGTAGTATTGTCCCACTCAGAGCACAGTAATATTGTGCCAGTCAGACACCAGGAATATTGTACCATTCAGAGCCCAGTAATATTGTGCCAGTCAGACACCAGTAATATTGTGCCAGTCAGAGCCCAAAAATATTGTGCCACTCAGAGCCCAGTAATTTTGTGCCAGTCAGATACCAGGAATATTGTGTCATTCAGATACCAGTAATATTGTGGCAGTCAGATACCAGTAATATTGTGCCAGTCAGAGCCCAGTAATATTGTGCCAGTCAGATACCAGGAATATTGTGTCATTCAGAGCCCAGTAATATTGTGCCAGTCAGAGCCCAGGAATATTGTGCAATTAATGTGCTCGTTTTACACCCCCCTCCCCCCCCCCTTCCCCATCACTTACTGAGTAGCTGCTGCTCCGTGTCCCCGGACGGACGCCTCCTCCGTGCAGTCTTCCCTCCTGCACGGAGGAGGGACACACAGTCACCGTAATGTAACGTCACATCCGGTCGCTGTGATTTTTTTTTCTTTTTTCCGAAAAAAAAAAAAGTTTGCGGGGTTGCCGGCAGCACGGGTGTCACCCCCACTGGAGGTGTCACCCAGTGCAGTCCGCACCCTCCGCACCCCCCTCGGGACGCCACTGCACTTACACACACACCCTTACACAGACACAGTGACACACTTACACACCCTTACACAGACACACTGACACAATTATACACACCGTTACACAGACACAGTGACACACTTACACACACACACCCTTACACAGACACAGTGACACACTTACACACACACCCTTACACAGACACAGTGACACACTTACACAAACCCTTACAACTTACACACACACACATAGTGACACCAATACACAGATAACGTGAGACACACTATATTGCCACTCAATATACCAGTATTTAGCCACTCAATATGCCAGCATTTTGCCCCTCAATATACCATTTAATATGCCAGTATTTTCCCCTCAATATGCCATTTAATATGCCAGTATTTTCTCCTCAATATGCCATTCTTTTACCATTTAATATGCCAATATTTTGCCCCTCAATATGCCATTTAATATGCCAGAATTTTTGCCCCTCAATATGCCAGGATTTTGCCCCTCCAATATGCCAGTTAATATGCCAGGATTTTGCTCCTCAATATGCCAGGATTTTGCCCCTCCAATATGCCATTTAATATGCCAGCATTTTGCCCCTCAATATGCCAGTTAATATGCCAGGATTTTGCCACTTAATATGCCAGGATGTTGCCCATCAATATGCCATTTAATTTCCCAGGATCTTGCCCCTCCAATATGCCATTTAATATGCCAGGATTTTGCCCCTCAATATGACAGGATTTTGCCCCTCCAATATGCCCCTCAATATGCCATTTAATATCCCAGGATCTTGCCCCTCCAATATGCCACTGAATATGCCAGGATTTTTCCCCTCACTATGCCAGGATTTTGCCCCTCACTATGCCAGGATTTTGCCCCTCCAATATGCCATTTAATATCCCAGGATTTTGTCCCCCAATATGCCATTAAATATGCCCGGATTTTGTTCCTCCAATATGCCAGGATTTTGCCCCTCCAATATGCCAGTTAATATGCCAGGATTTTGCTCCTCAATATGCCAGGATTTTGCCCCTCCAATATGCTATTTAATATGGCAGGATTTTGCCCCTCCAATATGCCATTTAATATGCCAGCATTTTGCCCTTCAATATACCAGTTAATATGCCAGGCTTTTGCCACTTAATATGCCAGGATGTTGCCCCTCAATATTCCATTTAATATCCCAGGATCTTGCCCCTCCAATATGCCATTTAATATGCCAGGATTTTGCCCCTCAATATGCTAGGATTTTGCCCCTCCAATATGCCCCTCAATATGCCATTTAATATGCCAGGATTTTGCCCCTCAATATGCCATTTAATATGATAGAAGTTTGCCCCTCAATATGCCAGGATTTTGCCCCTCCAAAATGCCATTTAATATGCCAGGATTATGCCCCTCCAATATGCCCCTCAATATGCCATTTAATATGCCAGCATTTTGCCCCTAAATATGCCATTTAATATGCCAGGATTTTGCCACCTAATATGCCAGGATGTTGCCCATCAATATGCCATTTAATTTCCCAGGATCTTGCCCCTCCAATATGCCATTTAATATACCAGGATTTTGCCCCTCAATATGACAGGATTTTGCCCCTCCAATATGCCCCTCAATATGCCATTTAATATCCCAGGATCTTGCCCCTCCAATATGCCATTTAATATGCCAGGATTTTGCCACTCAATATGCCAGGATTTTGCCCCTCACTATGCCAGGATTTTGCCCCTCACTATGCCAGGATTTTGCCCCTCCAATATGCCATTTAATATCCCAGGATTTTGCCCCCCAATATGCCATTAAATATGCCTGGATTTTGTTCCTCCAATATGCCCGGATTTTGCCCCCCAATATGCCAACTAATATGCCTGGATTTTGCCCCTCCAATATACCCAGATTTTGCCCCTCCAATATGCCAGGATTTTCCCCCTTCTCCAGTACTTACCTCCGTCCTGCTCTGTCTCCCGGTGTTCTGTTGTGCAGGTCCGTGGCTGTGAGGGAAGCGTTGTGCACTCCCCTCCAGCTGGGCGGTTTAAACAAACTTTATTGAAGCTGCGCGGCTGGAGGGGAGCGCACAACTCTTCCCTCACAGCCGCGGACCTGCACAGCAGCAAGGAGGTAAGTAAATGGGCCTGGGGGCGCGGGCGATTCCCCCCCCCCCCCCCCCTTGGGGAGCCCTAAGGCAGCCGTCTGTGCTGCCTTACGGTAGCGCCGGCCCTGGATAAGAGATCCAACTTTGTACAAGAGTTTATCACAATTCACACAGTGTATTATTTTTCCAGCAGCACAGGAAGTGACTAAATGAAACAAAACTTTATATCCTTAGTCGATATAATCAGTGCTGTATCAGTGCATCATGCACTGTAATCATTGGGGGGGATACTTGAGTGAAATATTAAAAATGTATTTATGCAGAATGCCTGCATCAAATCACACTGGAAAAAAAGCCTCTTCACTATTCAAGCATTAGTCTTCAACTTGCACCATAGACGGACTGCATTTGATTGTAGATTGCATGTTATCATTTTCTGCACACAATATTTAACCAACGTAAGAGAGTAGGATGAAAAATAATGTAAACCTTACAGGTAAGGGGAGAGGATACTATTTATTTATGCTGTTTTCATACTTCATGACTTTAAAAGTAGCTGGTCTCGAGACAAAACGGGGGCAAAGCCTAATGTGGCAGAATTATGAGACACTGCATGACATCATGCAAAACTGTGAATGTCATGTACACATTCACAGTTTAAACACAATGCAGTGTGTACAAGTGAAATGTGCATAGGCATTAATTTAATGGTCCCGGCAAATTTGGGATTTTTGCCAACTATGTATTTGTGCTAATAACAGATTTTATGATTTCCAGAGAAAAAGCATAGCACCTGCTGAAGCACTTCTTCACCACTAGATGGTGGTCCTCCATCAACTCATCTTCATATCCGACATCTGGTTTGTGTGATATTAAGTATACAAAAACATGGCCATGTATGATACATGAGAATCTGATATTTGTTGAAGTGAACAGATGCACTTATGAAGTGGATTGCAAAAGCCAATCCCCACCGTATTATGTTTCCCTTAATTTCTAAGTCTTTACAAAATCCCTAAAACACTGCTTCAGGGTATCAGCTAACTGATTAACACAGCTCTTTTGCCATTTACAGGGCAACAAGTACAATCATAGAGACACAAGAGAGTACAATAACTAAGCTTCGCTAGTGGAATATGAAGGACAAAAAAAACACCTCAGTGCCCAAGGTCTTAATAAAGCATGGCTAACATAATAAATTCTTAGAATGGTGACCAATCCAGTAGCCAAAGGTCACAAACAAGCAACAGGATAGTTAAAATGAGCTTATAAATGTACACAGCAGCACTTTCGAGCCTTGGGACATGGTTCTCTCACCTGCTTGCTGTTTGGAGATGTGCTTAATGTGGGTGTTGGCATCTGGACTTCAGTTCTTTTTATTGTCCTTAATGGAGGAAGAGGTTCTTCCTCTGGCACTGGTGGGGGGCTTAATACAAGATGTCTTCCATCACTCCCACTTGGTCGCCGTGGAATCTTTACAGAGCTATAAAGGAATGGAGTAGAGGTGAGCAGAATGAAGGTACTAAAAAAGAGTTCTGCCAAGACTAGCTATGTGTTTATGAAGGCCGACTTGTACATGCATAATTCAAAAATACATGATATGTAAATTGGTGAATTTAGATGTTGATATAATTACAGAAGTAGCAGGTCACATGGGCCTATCAATGAATGGTCTTAAATTAGAGGATCAGAGGTAGGTGTTTATACAGTGAAGAACGGGTCGCTTGTCTGGTATAAGAATAAACTGACCCTGAACATAACATGAGACCAAGGACAAAATAAGGTATCAAGATTTTACACTTGGAAGAAATATGGAGAGATGAGATGGGCTGAATGGTTCTTATCTGCCGACACAATATTTCTATGTAAGAAAGTATCATTATGTACACCTGAGTACATGTACAGCTGCGAAAAAACAAGACGGTTTGTGTTGGAGGCTTAAAGGTTCGTAGGTCAGTGTAAAATGATAAGGATACCAGATGGTGCAGCAATCGTCTAGTACCTGACAAACACCTGGCTCTTGTATCTAGAGGAGTTCCCAGAGCTGGAGGAAGTGACAGAGTTGCTCTTTGTCATGACTTCTGGAGAAGGTAATGAGACATTCACTGCAACACTGGCGATTCTGGTTATACTGGGAGGACTGCCAGCATCCTGTCCGCAAGCAGCTGTTTTAGTGTTTGATATCTATGGTAACAGAGAAATACACAGAAACATAACGACAGGAATAAAATGCATGTAAGTAATAATCATACTGTCATATATAGGAGTTTCATATTCTCTCAGTCAGGGTATCACACTTGGACCCCCATTAAATTACCATTGTTTCGGCTCCATCTTTGAGAGTGTGCTCTTTTTTACTGCTAGGCACCGGGCTTTGTGCTTGTGTTGGTTCTTTTTGGATCTTGGATGCTTGTCTATCTTTCAACTGGGCTTCAGGCATCATGCTCACTTCTTTGTGAGTTTTAGCTCTGGCGCTGTCTTCTTTCGGACAAATGGGTACCTTGTTCTCTTCACTCTGGCTTCCCCATTTTGGACTCTTTTCTTCCTTTTTACTTCTGGAATATTGACTTTGTTCTGTCTTGCATGTTGGCCTCTTATCCTCATTCACTTGACTCTTAGGCAATTGATGTTCTTTTCGTGTGTTCTCAGGCTGCTTTGTTTCTTCTGTTTGGCTGATGAGCAACTGATTATTTTGTTTCTCTAACTCTGTCTTCCCTTCTTCTGCCAGATGCATGTCAGCCTGCAATTGTTCTGGTTCGTCTACCACTTTTTTTGTTTTCAACTTTCCCCTGTTTCCAGTACTTGGCACTGATGACATAGTGGAAGGAGAAGAGGAACTGCTGAAAAGATACAAGATAATTATAAAAAAGTTATTGCAGTCCTAGTTCATGCCAATACATGGATGTGACCAATTAACCACACAAGTAGGTCCTTAAACTCACTCGGTATTTTCTGGTAATACTTCAACGACTCTATCTGCCGGGTTGGAAAGAACCCGGTTTCTTCTTCTCCTTTCTCGGATTTGTTCTTCTTCATCATCTTCAGACCACTGTTTTGCTAACCTGATGGGAGAGGGATGCTTGTTATTTACTTATGACAACAAAGTGAATAGGGGAAATGGCTGTAGTGCCTATTTGAATTTTGCTTTTTATTTCTCTCTATTGTACATGTACCTCCGCACCTATCCCCCATTACCTGTCAATTTTTTAAAATATTTTTAAATCCTTCTAACTTGTTTGAGAACTGCTAATAATGAATTCAATGGCAGGTATGTCAAAATATGTTATCAAATATATCTGTGAGCACTCTATCCCCAGGACCATCTTTAATTCTAACATGTGGAGCCCTCTGCTTATGGGCCCCCGATACAATATTGAGTAGGCAGCACACTGCCTCTAATCCCATTCGGTAGTTTCAATGCCCCATCATTTAACAGTGATGGCTACGTTTTTTTTACTCCACAAGTTGTAGACTAAATTTCTAATTTTCGTGTTCAATATAAGCTTTTAGATGAGCATGATAAAAAATATAGTTTAGAGCAGCTGAAGTGCAAAAGGGCTAAACACAAATACAAATATGTATACTTACACACACATTTGAAAACAGACAAAAATATATATATAAAAAACATTGAAATTTGTATATAGACATATAGCCATGGAATATATCCTGTGCAGAGCAGCAGCTTTCAGAGAAGGGGGTCATACACTTATTTCAAGTGGGCTGTATGTTCAGAAATGTGCATTGGCTAATTTTTCTTATTCTAGTAATGGTGAAAAATAGGTTATTAGATGCAGTAAAATGTTTGGTTCATAAGCATTAATACAAAAACAGTAAAAATGTTTAAATCTACCGTACTCAAGCAAAACATTTATAGACTAATGAGAACACGAGTAATTAAATCCACTGGGCCGGACTTTGCTGTGAGATGGTCCACATCCAGCCCAGATTCCTTTGCCATACTCCACTAAGTTTGTGAGCTAAATAACTGCTCTCTGCTCTTTACTGGTATTGATAATAGAAAATAAGAAAAAAACACAACTAAAATTGATGGTATCAACATACTTCATTAACCACAGGATTCCACCCACAATAGTCAACTCAGATCTTAGACACAGTTAAATTAATTGAACATCCACGGCCCACGGTTTCCTTTGTGCAGGAGATTATCTGTTATTGTGCTGAATAATAGTGTTTCTCATCTGCTGATCAAGTAGAGTATTGCACTCACTGACTCACATCATGTAAATATTTCTCACTAAACAGTAATATGATAAACATATCATTTGGGCACATGGTATTCATGGTACCTAAAAGAGAAAACGGAGTTTGAAGGTGAGTAGCAGAGGTTCCAAATAAAGCAAAAAATATAACCAGACACGGGATATGCTTCAAAACGAAATTTACTGAAACATGAAGCAGCTGAGGCAATGCAGTGCTCCTACCCGGTGAGAAAAATAACAAGCCTACGCGTTTCGCGCCAACACAGGGCGCTTTCTCAAGGCATAACCATTTGGAGGTGTGTCCCCCTATTTATACACAGTTAAGTGCTTAAGTGATTAAAACAGGGTGGTGAACCCTTAAAGGTGCAGGTAAGTTAAAACCATTACAAAGTACCTACCCTGACTCTCCTCACTTGGACAAACCCCCTCTAATGAATAATAACTAGCTAGGTTTAACGCAAAAGTTTGGTCAGTTGCTAATCTGAACAACAGTGACTAATGTGTGTTTATGAAAGCCAAGCTAAATTCATCAACACCATGAGAATGCCAGTCACTATTACATAGATGCCAACTGTCCCGGATTTGCTGGGACAGTCTCGGCAACATGGCAAATGTCCCGCGCATATTGCGATCGTGGGACAGTCCCGGAAAAATGGGCGACGTCACGTGACACGGCTGTGTGAGCTACACTCGTATCAGCAGCTTTGTTTTTTTTACTTTTACTTCGGCCGAATATGTCAGCAAGTCAAATCTGGCTACTGTCTTCCCTCCTCCGTGCAGGAGGGAAGTCTGCAGCACAGAGGAGGCGGAGGGGACACGGAGCAGCCAGGAGGTGAGTACTGGGGAAGGGGGGTGACATTTTAATGTGCAAAATAATACTGACAAACTAACACTGCCAAATGAAGGGCAAAATAACACTGGCAAATGAAGGGCAAAATAATACTGGCAAAATAACACTGGCAAATGAAGGGCAAAATAATACTGGCAAAAAAACACTGGCAAATGAATGGCAAAATATGACTGTCAAATGAATGGCAAAATAACACTGGCATATCAATGACAAAATAAAACACGGTGGAGATGGCCAGGTGAGTACTGGGGAAGGGGGGGAGGAGGGTGGTGGCGTATTAATGGCAAATCGTCTGTGGCATATTAATGGGTGAATTGTCTGTGGCATATTAATGGGAAGGCTAATAGTGGCATATTAATTGGCAATCTGGCTGTCGCATATTTATGGGCAGGCAAATAGTGGAATATTAATGGGAAAATTATCTGTGGCATATTGGAAATCTGGCTGTGGCATATTAATGGGATGGCTAATGGCATATTAATGAGAAAATTGGCTGTGGCATATTAATTGCCAATCTGGCTGTGGCATATTAATGGGCAGGCTAATAGGAGCATATTAATGGGCCAGCTAATAATGGCATATTAATGGAGACAATGGCTGTGGCATATTAAGTGGCAATTTGCATGTCTATCTGTGGCATATTAATGGGCAGGCTAACAGTGGCATAATGGTAAATTTGTCTGTGGCATATTATTGGGAAGTCTAATAGTGGCATATTAATGGGCAAATTGGCTGTGGCCAAAGTGATATTCTGGCATGTTCTGTGGGGCAAAATAACATGTACTATGGGGGAAAGTGACAGCGTGGCATTTTCTGAAGGGCAGTTCAGTGGGACAAAGTGACGCTGTAGTATGTTCTGGTGGGCAAATTGACACTGAGGCATGCCAAATCGTGTGGGTGTAATATGAGTACAAGCCAAGTGCAGTGGGTACTGTATAGTGCTGTGTTAAGTCATTAAGGTGCAATGTGGGTGCTGAGGAAATGAAGAATTTTTCAATAACATTATTATTACATATAAAATAGTTGAATATAATATTAAAACGTTCATATAAGTATAAATGCAACTAGTTATATACATTTATTTGGGATCCATCTCAAAAGACTGGACATATTTCATATTTTAATGTTTTTTTGTGGTCAGAAACTTAATATTACTTTACTGAGAGGGTGGTGGGTGCATGGAATAGTCTTCTAGCATGTGGCAGAGGTTAATACAGTAAAGGAGTTTAAGCATTAATGGGACAGGCATAAGGCTATAAGGCCAGGCACTAATTAAAGTATTACTTTACTGAGAGGGTGGTAAATGAATGGAATAGTCTTCCTGAAGAAATGGTAGAGGTTAATACATAAAGGAGTTTAAGCATGTATGCAATAAGATTAAGGCTATCCTTGATATAAGATAAGGCTAGAGACTAATGAAAATATTACTTTGCTGAGAGGGTAGTAGATGCATGGAATAACCTTCCAGCAGAAGTGGTAGAGGTAAACACAGTGAAGGACTTTAAGCATACATTGGATAAGCATAAGGCTATCCTATATATAATATAAGCTCAGGGACTAATGAACGTATTACTTTACTGAGAGCATATTGGATGCATGGAATGGTCTTCCTTCAGAAGTGGTAGAGGTTAATACAGTGAATGCGTTTAAGCAGGCATGGGATAGGAATAAAGCTACCCTAGATATAAGATAAGGCCAGGTACTAATGAAAGTATTACTTTACTGATAGGTTAGTGGATACATGGAATGGCCTTCCAGCAGAAGTGGTAGGTTTATTCTAATGTATGTTTTATGGTGTAGACACAGCTCTCTGACTGAAGCACATCTGCACCAGGTCTTACTATATTTCATGTAAAAGTGATAAAATACACCTGCCTGATGTAGATATTGTGCTGCGAATGTATCTGTTGTATACCAAGGATGCATGGTAATGTTGGTAGGAACTTGGTCATATAATGTACACTGTGACAAGAAGTTGGAGGTCCATTATGCTAATTATGTGGAATGGGCAGGGCTTTTGACTGTAGGTGTGGTCAATTTTAAAGTAGGTAATTGGAAGCTGAGCTGCAAGGTGTCCCTGAATTTTGTTTTTTCAAATGTTGGCAACTATGCTATTATCTAAGCCCATACCCTTTTATACCTATAAATATATATATAAATGTCAATTGTTTTCAATCCAGAGAACTTTTAATATTTCATCCTAAACGATCATGGCCATGGGGATGAGGACATCATATTTTGATTTCATAATACTCAAACCTTGTGATTAGTGTTATTCTTACTAGTAAGCCATAGTAAAAAATGCATGCTATAGGTCAGGGGTAGGCAAACTGCAGCTCTCCAGCTGTTCCAAGACTACATCTCCCATAATGCTCTTTTAGCTAAGAGGCACTCCAGTTGACTGGACTATGTTTCCAATGATGCTTAGCATACCATGTAGTTAACAACAGCTAAGATTTTGATTACAATTTCTATGATGCTTTACCAGACATAGGTGTGGGGGGGGGGGGGGGATGTTGTTGTATACATAGTCACACATATTAGAGTTTTGTGAAGTTAAGAAAAATGCAGAATTGTTGTTTGTCTGATATTTTAGTGTGTGGGAATGGAGGTTTACCGACATTTATAAACAGCTGAAATTTGCCTAATTTTTTATATATGGGTTGCACTCGGAGCAATCTAGACATTCAGGACTGGTGCACATGACACAGATGTTTGCCATTTATTAAGAGTCTGCATTATACATAGGCACACATGGGGATAGCCCCATACACAACCCTATATGTAACCAAAGGTTAACCATTAACCCCTTCCCGACCTTATGACGAGTTAACTCGTCATAAGAGCCGCAGCGTTAGCGACCTTATGACGAGTTAACTCGTCATGCAGTCTAGCCGGCGGTGCGCTCCGTGGGCACCGCCAGCTAGTCTGCAACGGGTCCAGGACTAAGCCTCGCACCCGAGGCAAAGCTCCTGGACCCGATCGGTCAGTTTCCGGGCATGTGATCGCGGTGATTTAGTCATCACCGCGATAACATGCAAATTAGATGGCAAAGTCAGTGTGTTCACACACTGACTTTGCCTCTAATTCACTCCCTGTGCTTCACATTCTTATAGTGAAGCACAGAGAGTGACCTGTAAGTAAAAATAAATTAATTATACACACATAGGTAAAAAAAAAAAAAAAAAAAATTAACCCTTTCATTGCTGATCACAGTTTTTAACTGTGATCAGTTTCCTTCCACTTTATGGCCCTCATTTAGTTTTTTTTTAACAGATTTTTTTATTTTTACAATTTATAAAGTTTTTTTGAATAAATAAAGGTAATTTTAATATATTTATTTAATAAAATTTAACCCCTGCATGCCTGTTGCATGATTTTTACTGATCTGACATCGCACTCTTCAGAGTTTTTTTCTGTCTTTTTTGTTATGGGGGGTTTGGGAACCAATATTTTTCTTTTTTATTAGTTAGTTAATTAGGGGGGATAAGTGGGTTAGTGTTGCACTAGTTATGTAGCTTATTATTGGGAAAATAATGGGGAAAAACTTTTTTTTCCTCAAAAATTTCCTCTTTTATATGTATTTTTTAATACTAAAATGTAAATCATTTTTATGTATAGGGTATCAAAAGAAAGCTCTAACTGTCCTCTAAAAAACAACATATAACTTGTATGGGTACGTTAAATGAGAGAGAGGAAATTTTGTGTTTCAAAAACCGCGTATTAAAAATTGAAAAACGCTCTGGTCCTTGGCCCAGGAAAATCCCTGGTCCTTAAAGGGTTAACAGTATAGGACAACAAAATCAAGGTACAAAGAAATCAAACAGTATAAGGTATTTTCCATCGTGTCAGCTGTGAGGCATCGTTTGATTTTAGAAAACAGATACATTTGATCAATTTATCTTTACTATTATTGCTATTTGATATGAAACCAAGTTTTGTGGCTGAAATATAATTCTTATCTCCTCAGCCAACGCCTATCATTTCCACAGATTACGCTATTTTGATTTTGTCAGCTGTTCTTATTTACCAGTAAAACAGGTTTTCACTAATGTGAATTAAACATTGGTGAATTGAAACACTTACAAAGCCAAATTCAGTCTGAAGTAGCCTATGGATACAGTACAACGTGGGAGAAACGAGGTCGAGTCCATTTCTATAAAAGGTTATTAGCAGTAGGAAGAGGGAAGTGCTCATGCCATGTTACAGAGCACTGGTGAGACCTCACTTGGAGTATTGTACGCAGTACTGGAGACCGTATCTCCAGAAGGATATTGATACTTTGGAGAGAGTTCAGAGAAGGGCTACTAAACTGGTTCATGGGTTGAAGGATAAAACTTACCAGGAAAGGTTAAAGCATCTTAACATGTATAGCTTGGAGGAAAGACGTAACAGGGGGGATATGATAGAAACATTTAAATACATAAAGGGAATCAACACAGTAAAGGAAGAGAGTATATTTAAAAGAAGAAAAACTACCACAACTAGAGGACATAGTCTTAAATTAGAGGGGCAACGATTTAAAAGTAATATCAGGAAGTATTACTTTACTGAGAGGGTAGTGGATGTATGGAATAGCCTGCCAGCAGAAGTGGTAGAGGTAAACACAGTCAAGGATTTTAAGCATGCATGGGATAGACACAAGGCTATCCTAGCTATAAGACCGGGAACGGAGGACTAATAAAAGTACTCAAAAAAAAAAAAAAATTGGGCAGACTAGATGGACCGTATGGTTTTTATCTGCTGACACATTCTATGTTGTTGCAAAGATTACATATGAATCTATTTCAACAGTTCAAGTGATGCACACAAAAAGTTGCTATTGGATCTGGAGTCTGTCCCTCCACCCATTGGACTAAAATATATATATATATCCCTTTGAAATTAAGCTCCAAACTATTTTGTGCCCAGGTTATCATACAGAGCAGACATATTCTGTCACCCATTCCTAGTAATCATGGGGATTTTTATTGCTTGTACCAGGGAACAAAGAGCACAGTGTGACATTGGGAAAACGTCCAGGGATGGTCACACCCTAAATAAACCTTTTACTTAACTATGAAGTTGGAACAAAGTCACCAGTAGTAAAATATAAGTACACACTGGCCTTTTTATTCTGGTATCCAGTAGGGGAGAAAACAGAAATCTGTATTCTCCCAAATATAGATCGGTACACATAATATACATACATGCATGTATATATGTGTGAGTGTGTACATATGTACATTATATTTTATAAATATTAAATTAGTTGATGATTGTAATTCGAACTATCCCTTGTTTGCTAGGTAAGGTCCCCCACCCATCCAGTTTTCCAGGGCGGTTACAATGTGGGAATTAATAAGCTTCTTATCTGATGCTGTCACAAAGTGTGAGTGACATTTGTCTGAATCATCCTCTCCACAGCACCGGTAATTAACCCATAATTACTGCAACTCCAGCTATACCTGTTTTTAAAGAGATGTCTGGTGCTGCTGCTGCTGCTGTCTGCACTGTACCTCTAAGATGCCTAGTAACCACCTGAAGGGATGGGCAACTTGTGGTCTTTCATCTGTTGTTAAGCTAAAACTTCCATCGTCCTTAGCCAGCGATATGGCCATGGTTAGCATGAATGAGCTTAAAGTTCAAAAACATGGAAGGCCAATGGGTGCTAAAACAAACTGCAGCACATACTTACAACTCCTGCAAACTTAGGAGACTCAACTGAGACTAGGCCCAAGTATCTTATTTTGACCACCTTCATTAATTGCACTGTGTTCTTTAACTGTTATGAGAATGCTTCACCTGACTTCTCTTTGAGGTAGGATGTTACAAGGATGCATTTAGGTCCATGCTAACTTGACGGCTACATTTTCAAAACATCTCCCCTATTAAAGATGGAATATAATCACCTCGTCTTTAATCAGTGCACAGTCCCAAAAAAGACACCACTCTTATGCCCCATACATAAACTTCTGTACTACAAAGAAACCAAAAAGAGACTTCAATTGATGTCTGTCTGCAAGTAATAATGTTAAAAACACTTTGTGTTAGGGCCCAACAATTATTGTGCAGTTACATCCCTGCTGTGATCCTGGAAGTGGAAGGGTGGCTCTATGCCCCATTCTATGGTACTTCTATAATGTAGGTGTAACAGAAATCTGTTTTGTTTGTATGTACTGTCAGTACTCTGCCACTTTGGATATTGAGTGGGTGAGTCGTACTATACCTCCTCACACCTTTCTCTGGGTTGTATGCCAACTCTCATTTTCAAAACTCCTGCTAAAAATATACTTCTGTCAAACAGGGAGGCCTCATCAATAAAAGGATGTTACAAACTCTCATCTAACTGAATTCCACAGTAAATTGAACCTTCTTGTAGAGGAGGGAAGCAGTGTACGCGATGGATAATTAAAGCAGTAGCACCAGACTTTTAATAACAACTTTGTCCCAGATATGTTGTCTTTATTACCTGGACAACATTCCATATAATGCCTTAAGGGGTACAAACAACAATGCCATGCAGGGCTCGGTCAAATATAGATAAATTAATTTCATTCATTCTGTGTATATCATGGATCCTACTATTACATTACTTCATTCCAACCCTATGATAACACTCTATAAACAGACCGTGAGACTGTTATTATTGAACATAACCTACATACCAATGCCATGAACACACTGCACATAATAGCGATGCTGAGTGCACAATGTTACCTTAGTAGCATATTCCATAAAAATGCACAGTAATTTTAACTTTCATATGTTATGAAGTTTATTTATAAGGAGAAATTCCAGGGCTAAGTTTTATAGCTGGAGCAATAAGAAGGAACCATCCATTAGTTCCAAGGGTGATATTTCCATTTATAGAACTTTATATATATAAAAATATATATAGGGGCATTTCAAGGAACATACAGAGGCTTTCAACATTTATGTATTAGAGCATGTTTTATCCACAAAGCATAGTTGGAAACTTGGTATGATCAACAGATCCTTTATCAAAACCACTGTGACACGTAGAAATATAAACATACGTATAATTTAGATACATAAATGAATAAGCAACTCTCTGATCTGGCTCAACTAGTCTCAAGCTAGAATTTACGGCAAGGCTGCCATTCTGAAACACTTTGTATGCAATGCCAATGCGCAAAGACGTAGATCCTGGTCTAGGTGAATAATTTGGTGCAATAGAGAAAAGTAATATGGTCTGGTGTGTCATCTTTCACCCTATTTGTTATGGACATGTTTATTTTTGGAAAATTCAATATAGGATGGTTCCAACCTTCAATACCAACTGTTTCATATAATGGGGTATCCATAACTGGATGGGGTATAATTAGGTTAAATAACTGAGTTGTAAAAATCAGGCCAAAAATACCTGAGCTGAAAAAATGGCAAGCTGAATTGTTTTCCAATTCAGCTTCTTTGGCCTGATGTTTGCCACGTCAGTGAGTGAAACACATTTCACTTTTAAGTGAATAGACACACAAACAAACATTATATATATATATATATATATATACTTGTTCTAGTAATTAATGAGCATTATGCTAAAAAATGCATTGCATACTATTTGTGAAATGTTTTTGGAGATGTAGGAAGTAATCACTGGTGACAGGATCAAGCTGCTATCCTATGTTACATAAAAAGGCAAACACTCAGACTAAAGACAGACATCTATATTAAAACTGCGGAAAGCATTCTAACAACGTTGTATTATAGGAAGGAACATATTCAAGGCTTCAATTTATTTTTAAGAGCCAGGGAAATAGTACTTCCATAGGCGTCTATGTAAAACATCAAAAAATCTTTTGGTTTTTCAAGACTTAAACAAAGAGGTTTTTCTTTTTTAGGACAATAGGAAGAACTAACAAGTGGTAGCCTGGGTCAAGATACCAAATGAGTGGAGGCAAAGTAACCATTAATCTTCAATTTCGCATTTAGGGTTAATGTACTACCATAGCGACTACACAAAATAGAATTGAAACAAGTATCCCTTTCATATGTGTTGAGAAAAATCTTATGAGATACACACAGGACCGGACTGGCCTACCGGGATACCGGGAAAATCCCTGGTAGGCCACCTGCCATGGGGCCAATGTGGGACTTTAACAAATTTGGTCATGGCCACTTAACCAATTCAGCAGTTGTAGGTGCATAAAAAATCTGCCTCACGTGGTTTTGGAATCTTTAGTCCTGGGTAAGAAGCCTGCCGATGCCCCAGTTCTCTTCAGGCAACATGCTCTCCCTCTGTACATCTGTGGCCCTCTGGAGGATGTCAGAGCTGCTGTCAACAGTCTCCAAAGACTCCTGACCCAGGATCAGTGAGACCACGAAAGACAGGTACAGGGAGGGGAAGAGAAGTCAGGGAAAGATGGGGGGGGAATTCAAACCAGGGCTTGGGGAGAAATATGGCTTGGAGGAGAGGGAGTGCGTGCAGGACTCGGGGAGAGAGATGTCTTGGAGGACAATTATTTCCAGGAATGGTTTTTATTCCCAGTCCGGCACAAGATACACATATACCTTTAAGTTGAAAGTGACCGCTGGGGGAGAGACCACTGATGAAGCAACACTGTTAACAGCCAGAATCCTACCAGCAATTCTCAATAAAGTATTAATATGTTGGAAACGGTACTTCATGGAAACTATATTAAAATACACAAAATAAAGCAGCCATTCGTTTATAGAGATAAACAAAATTATATTTGATATACAAACAAATTTTATTTTTAATGACGCCTTACAACCCAATATTATCTTTTTCCATTGGAAAAGAGTAATCCTATTTTTAACACATCTCCCAAATGTTCTTCCTCAGGACATAGTCTGAACTAAAAGTTAAGTAAGGCCACAAATCATTTGAACAGCGTGGACAAATATATAGGCATTTTATGAATTATAATCATGATGTAAGAAGCAAGTAGAATCAGATACACCCTCTAAAATCTTTATTTTGTCAGTAGACAAATTACCACTCCAGTCAGACTTCCTGATGACTGTTGCAGGTACATGTAAAAAATAAAAAAATAAAATAAACTCTGATCTGCTTATAATCAACATGTTCAATAAAATCCGGACTGTACTGTCTGAAAGAAAGTGCTAATTACAAATCATACCTTCCAATGAACTAAAACTGTGATAAAATGTTACTAGTATTTTAAAGCGTAATAGAAGCCAATATCTACCCAAGCCCCCTTACTGTCCTGCTTTAAACTAGACTTGGCATCCTGTGTTGCCTGTATACATTTACAGCTGTTATTGAACTACACTGCCTGGCCAAAAAAAAGTCGCCACCTGGATTTAACTAAGCAATAGGTCTAGGGTTGCTGCAGTTGGTCAAGTCTAGGTTCAGCAACATTATGTGCCCAAAGAATGAGGTCAGCTGACTACCTGAATATACTGAATGACCAGGTTATTCCATCAATGGATTTTCTCTTCCCTGATGGCATGGGCATATTCCAAGATGACAATGCCAGGATTCATCAGGCTCAAATTGTGAAAGAGTGGTTCAGGGTGAATGAGACATCATTTTCACACATGGATTGGCCAGATCTTAACCCCATTGAGAATCTTTGTCATTTGCTGCAGAAGGCTTTGCTTTACAAGATCCTGGTGAAAAATTTATGCAACACTGGACGGAAATAAATCTTGTGTTGTGACATTGCAGAAGCTTATTGAAACAATGCCACAGCGAATGAGTGCCGAAATCAAAGCTAAAGGCGGTCCAACAAAATATTTGAGTTTGAGACCTTTTTTTTGGTGGCGACTTTTTTTTGGCCAGGCAGTGTATATTTTCCATGATGCCTATACACCTAAGACTGGTAAAGTATTATTAGAATCTGCAACCCAGTGCTGCCAATATTCTCATTAGCCCTATAAATGTATAACTTTATTTGAATAAAATGAATGTAGACTTGTTTTAAACTACATTTTTTTCTAAAAAAGCAAACATTTTTCTATGAGCTATTCTTCACCACTACAGTAAATGGGAAAAAGTATTGTGGCCCAACATGTCAACTACATAGCCAACTTCAGAAAAAACTTTACAACCCATGTCAGGGATCAGCTTTTTCACAGGAATGAGCAATGAATAGCCCTGAATGTAACTGAAAAGGACCACAAAAGCATGACTGACATGTCAAATACTGCACTGTAGGTAATTATGAGTGGCCAATGTGGAATACGTATGTTTTAGGGAAATGAGTAAGGGAAGTGACCCGTTGCTGGAAAATTGCAAGACTTTCAGGTGGTTGTTTTAATCTAGCAATCGTTATTTATGGAATATATTTTATCTTTACCAAATAATTTGCACACACATGAACTTCAGCTTAACTCCTACCACTTAGTGTCAGAGGCTATTTTTACACTTCTGCGGTTTTTGTGTTTAGCTGTAATTTTTAAAACAAATTTAATTTAGCGTACCCACACATAATATTCACTGTTTTTTATCACCATAAGAAGGGCTTGCTTTAGATACCTTCATTTTCATCATATCTTATAATTTACTTTTTAAAAAATCATAAAATACACACTTTTTATAACTTTGTCCTTTGTCTTGACTAGAGTTGAGTGGACACCTGGATGTTCGGGTTTGGCAGGTTCGTCCGAACTTCGAAAAAATGTCCGGGTCCGTGCTCAAATTTGACCCCGAACTTGACATCGAACCCCATTGAAGTCAATGGGGACACGAACTTTTGGCCACTAAAATGCCTCTAAAAAAGTCCTGGAAAGGGCTAGAGGGCTGCAAAGTAAAATGTGGGTAAGAGTGTCCCTATTCATACGAATAGGTCAATTGACCTATTCGTATGAATGGGGACTCTATTTCGGTTTATAGAAAGCCAATAGCATTACATGTATTACATAAACCGAAAGTCTATAAACCGAAAGACATTCTCTTTTCGGTTTATAGACTCTTTCGGTTTATAGACTTTCGGTTTATGTAATACATGTAATGCTATTGGCTTTCTATCAACCGAAATAGAGTCCCCATTCATACGAATAGGTCAATTGAGCTATTCGTATGAATGGGGACACTCTTACCCACATTTTACTTCATTTTGCAGCCCTCTAGCCCTTTCCAGGACTTTTTTAGAGGCATTTTAGTGGCCAAAAGTTCGTGTCCCCATTGACTTCAATGGGGTTCGGGGTCAAGTTTGAGCACGGACCCGGACATTTTTTCGAAGTTCGGCCAAACCTGCCGAACCCGAACATCCAGGGTTCCTGTAGCCCTAACTCTACATCTGAACCCTAACCTTTGTTTTGTAGTTGCTGTATAATTGCTGCTAGGGGCAGCAGTCTGCAAGTGAAGTGGTGATTCACTGCTTTCGAAGCTCTTGCCACAACAGGGCAGCACCATTTCCGGCATGGTGATGCTCTTCGGGTGTAATACATTATATCGCTCCTAGGAGCATTTGTATGTGCGCCGGAGGGCTTTTTGTAGTGTTGCCTGATTCTTCCTCATGGAGGCATAATGGCAACAGAGTCTTATCGCCGGGGGCGATTATTGATTGCCTCCAGCACCCTTAAAGACACAGGACCTGTATATCCCGTGTCATTAAGGGGTTAAGGACACAGATAGGGCACATCATGAATGTAAACAATTCATATTAAATTTTGATTTATAAGAAGAAATATGGCATCAAAAGAAAGCCATACATTTCCTTAAAAAGCATGTTTTATTTGTGTTTACTAATTGGGAAAGCGGGAAATTACAGTTAAACATACACACAAAACATACTTAAAGGGTTAAAGACACATTACTGAGGGTATATATTGCTGTCAGAGTGTATGTTGGTTTTTGGTGTTATAGATCATAGTGCTGGAAAGTTGCACAGGGTACCTGGGTCCAAAAGAGGCACTGTCACTCCAAAGTAGAGACACTTGGGATGCTGCTTAACATGCTGTTGGATTTTACTTTAAAGAGGGGATATGGCTTGAAACATCAATGTTTCAAGATAAAACCTCTCTTGATATTATTTGTTCAATACAAGAGAATGGGCTCTATTAAATGGCACAAAATATCTCTTATTACTGGTTTTAACTCAAATGTTTCTATTGCAGTCTATGGGATTCAATGACTTGAGATAAATGAACTCAGGTCATTGAATAGACCCCAATGTCTCACAGCTTTATTACCTCACCAAAGTAAAAACTGCAATCATAACCATCTCCTAAAATTAACCACTTATGATGTTATGTAACGACCCCAATTTTGTATTTTTTTTTCAGTCTATCTTGTACTTCCGCCCACACCATGATAGGTTGAATGGTTATACGGCATTTCCTATATGATTCGGACTGGTTTCTACAGAAAGTGAACTCTTGAATCACACTGCCTTAGTAACTTCAAAGAAATGTTCCCTTCCCTCAGAATGACATCGGATCATGGGAAGTGATCAGTAAAAAGTAAGAGTCAGTCTTCTGACAAATGAATATCTGGGAGATGGTGGGAAAATGCACAAAACAATACAAATACTAAATGTAATTATAGCTCTAATTAAAAAAGTTTAACATTTTTGTCACCAGAAAATGCTTCACAGCAAACACTGCAAGGAAAACTATCTTTGCAGCATTAACATTTCTTAAATGATTCAGCAGTTTTAAAGATATTTTAATAACATGCTTGCACTTATATTATGTCTTTTGTCTATAGTAACATTAGTTTGGTGAATGATATGTGAATTGTTTTCTAAATCCTAAAAATCACATAGCTATTGCACTTCAAATCCTATTGCTGAGTCTAGTTTTTTATTGAACGTCATACTGCTCTCCGTGGACATACCTAAATAATTCAAATCTCTTAACTCAAACTATGTGTCTGGCTCCTAAATTCTACAACAATTTGTCTTAACACTTAATGCAGAAATATGGGGGTGTGGGTCACACATGCTACAAGACTAATTTTTAATGACAGGGGGAATATCAGAAATTAAAAAAAAATGTAAATACCTTAAAAACTACTGAACATAAGGGCTTTTTATTTTGCCCTTTCCCCCCTTCAAATACAAATGCGTGGCCCCCGAAAATAAAAATGTATACCCCCCACCCCCCCATGGCCAATGCTATGCCCATGGCCCCATTAGAAAATTAAAATCATGGCCCCCCAGGGGCTGAGACCAGCGCTACACCCCTTATCCCATAAATTTAAAAAAAGTGGCATCAAGGGGCTGCTCAATTAACCAGGGCCTTGTAACAAAAAAGTATGCCCCAGCCCCATAAAATTAATGTACATTACCTCCCTGGTGCAATGGTTTTAAAAAACAGCCAATAGTAGAGCTGGGACAGGAAGGCTTCTGATTAGCTGACGCACCACAACTGGCCAACTGATTTAATTCTATATCCATCGTCTGCTGGGGATGAATGCTTAGAGATGGGTGTGGTAGAGGGGGGTCTTTTTGTATTTTTTGGAATGTGCATTTTTTTTTTAAGCATATGTGGATTATTTAAAGTTTTTTAGATGGCCCATTTCCCTTGGCCGATGATGAGGACTCAAGAGAATCGCAGATCTTCAGAGGACATGTGTAATCAGTATATTTTTTCATGGGCCAACCTATATATATCATGGGGGTTGGACAACGATTTTCACTGCCCACCATCATGGCTCTCAAAGGCTGGAATTCTTTTTTGCAGCTGTCTTTCTTTTTTCTACTTTACCCCTAGCTGAGCAAAGTAGAGATAGAGGGTAGGTAAGGATTTTTAAAAAAAAATATTTCATTTTAATGTAGTTTATGAGACCAAAGCCAGTGTATGGCCCCATGTGGCCAATATATTTTTTGGGGAGCCAGGGTTGGCTTTGGCCTTGAAGGGCCAATTATATTTTTATGAAGCATAGGGTGGTAATATATTTAAATTGATGGGGCTGGTGGTATAGCACAGCTGTCAGGGTTTTCATTGAATTACTGAATACCGTTACGAAGTCCTGCAGCTCTGCTTCCCCTTAACGCTTCTTCCCTCTTATGTTTGTAGCACAAAACTCAACATCTCTGCAAAGAACTTGCAATACATCCAGTGAAAAAACATCCTAATCTTCCACTGATATCACCTGGCTACTGGCACACTTCCATGTTTACTATGGTCATGACTTCCTCTAATGACTTGTCCAAGGCAAACTAGGAGGCTTGCAAGCTCGAACCTCTGTACCGTTTGTATTAGTGAGTCCCTAAAAGTTTGTAATACCCTTTTAGTAATGAATTAAGCTCTGTGTAAATTGCTGACTCTATATAAATATAAGTTTATAATAAAATATGACGAGAAACTTGACACAATAAAGAGATCTATAAAGTGAATAATAGCTGTGTATTTAGAGTGAAAGGAACAAATAGCTATGAAATTTAAACTGTGGGAACTTGTGTTTTATACAGGGAGAAGCAGGATGGGAAACAGCTGGACTTATGAAACAGAGAAGTAGAACTAAAGACAGATGTAGAAGACAAAAAAACAAGGAAAAATTGGGTCAGAAAGCTAGGAATCAGATGTAAAAAAAAGAGCTGTATAATTGGGGAAATTACAATTTTACAGAGAGAAATTGAAACAAGTGGTTACTTTGTGTAATAAATGGATAGATATACACAATGACACGTATTGTATTAAGAGAAGGACAGAATTAGATGGAACACTGGATGCAGCTGCACATCTCAATAACAAACAGAAAAAGTTATTTAAAAAACTGTTGATTACTGCATGCTTTAGGGCAGACTATAATTCTTGGGGGGGAAATCAAAAATTAACATCTTGTTTTTCACTTAAAGTCAATCTTTCATCCACAATGCTCGTGAAACCCTCAGATTCCAGCAGCTATTATCCGAAAATCTATATATTTGCTGGGGAAATTGCGAATAAATATATAACTTAAGAGATGGGGGAGGGATGCCTCCAATTGGGGGTGGACTGATGGGCAAGCATCTGCTTCTGCCACTACTTTGTAGTTAAATCTAGCAATTTAACTAGCACAATATATGCATAATGTTTTATCCTCTTTAAAATGAGAACTTTGTACATGCCAGGTATAAGTTAATGCAGCAAACCCAATAAAAACAATTTAATTAATGAAGAGATCTTTAAAACTGTTTGTATGCATTGAGCTAACTTTCTTTTTTAATGGTTCAGAGGTTTTCAAGATTTCTTTAATAATAGATTTTAGCCTAACTATTGTGAAGTTCATTACGACAGGAGCATTCTCATTATGACATGAGCAAATATGTATAAAACATACATTTAGTTATATTTTTTTCTAGTTATTAAACATTTTAAATAGATTACAAAAGATAGATAATGACCCGCCAATCGGGAAGGTAATGTTAGGTCAATGATGGAAAACATTATTTTCCCTGAAAACATAGGAAATATAAAGGCAATATAAATTTCCATTGTCACATAATTAATTTATAGGTTGTTTTTTTAGGTCTGATTTAACAGCTGGGTAGCACTGCACATTACAAAATAACACGGACAGCTACATGTGGGAAGAGCTTGAAACCAAAGTTTTATTGCAGTTTGTATGTCTATGAATTTAGCTGCCAGATTCCTCACTGATGACAATGAAGGATCAGTTTGTAAACTCAGTAGTAGTGCAAACTGAGCTGTGTTTCAGCTCAGTATTTAAACTCAACGGTTGATGAGTAAATGTTTTGATGTGCCCATGATTTTGAAAGTTAAAACAAAAATATGCATCTCTATTAATGTTATCTGTCTGCCAATATTGGCTTTCATTTTATACTTTAACTATACTATGGTGGAATATAAAATGTATATAATGCAATTATACCAAAAGACACAATAATATGCTCAGAAAAGAGTCACTTTTACCAAAGCAACTTACAAAGATGTATTAACCAAATTTTGTTTTAAAACTTCATGTGCAGTTCCATAGTATAATATCTGCAGTGAGTTTATTAAAAAAAAAAAAAAAAAAACAACCCTTAGAAATACATTTGAGTGTTGTGACTTTTTTGGTCTCGGGTACTAATGAAGTCTAGTACACATTACTCTTATGTCTGATAAGAAAAAGATTTTTGAGAATGCACAAACATTCTATATATCCAGGCCCAAAATACTTCTCACAGCTTAAATAATCTATAGAGGGAGAGAGAGTGATGCTACGCAATATAGTTTATCAGTGTTTTCTCTTACTCAGAAGGACATGCTGAGATTTGTCTTTACATATTACACCTTAGCTAAAAGAGAAAGTGAGTAAAATGTGTACACACTATATTGTATCAAGAGATCTTAGTAATTGATCCATGTACATGCATTTTATAGAAAGATACATTGATTCAGAAGTATCCTCAACTTCAGAGAGATACATACATCTGGCTGGGGCAAGAAAACAAGCAAATCTAAAATCTGTTTAGTTATTTTCTAACTGTATTATGATATTTGATGTGCAGGACAAGAAATAAAAAAATTCCAATTCAACTAAATCTGTGTTTTTGATTAGATATACTAATAACTTCAAACTTGCAAAATAAATGTGAGAAATAGGGTGCAATTAGAAATACATCTACTAGAGAAACATAAAGGATTATAAAGAACTATACAGACAAGATACAGATTGTATAACCTTACAATTAATAGAGGACGAGGTTAATAGAATAGAAAATAGACTGGGGGAAAAACGAACATAAAGTACTGAGAAAGAAACAAGATCAATGGCTCATTTAGTATAAGTAATAAGTATGATCTGGTGATAAAGTACCTACTGTGGAACAGAATCCCTTTTTATACATAACTCCTTGTTTCTTATGTGAAATCATAACAATAACTGAATTAAAACGTATTGAGAGTCTGGTTCCTACTTCATTGACACAGTTCATCTTAAAATAAAAAAACATATAGACACAGAGAACTATACAAGTCACTTATGGGTATTCTATTGCATTATGGAGTACATTTCCAGTTGACTGGCTGAGCATCATGAGTACTATATACACAGCAGCGTTGAAGTGACAAAGGCTTGACATGACTGGTCTAAGTTCTGTTTAGGTACCTGGAGAGGGCAGACCAGTTACCCCGGCTGATAGACATGTCCTGGAGGTGTCAGGTGCACTGCCGGTCTCCCCCTCCTCTTCTTCCACTTCTTCTTCTTCTTGTCGAAGTACACACACACACACCTGTCTTCCTGGTTCACATGGACACCTTGACTGTAAGAGGTCATGTGACAGATATGTCCCCACCCAAGGAGAGGGAGGGTCATCCAGGAGGCACTGCACCTTGTACAGCACGTGTGCTTTATTCTATTTATTCTGCTGTGATATACTGTACTTAGTACCCTTATAATGGCAATGCCCATTCTGCAGTATAAAGGTGACTAGTGCCTATAAAGAGATAATGAAAGCACTAGAGGTTGTAATAATAACAACGAGGATTGTGTACACAACTCTAATAAACATGATGCTCTGTTTAAAACTGAAGAATGTTTATAAAATGGTAATGAACACACTGCTTGGTAACATGATAGCATCGATTTACTGCCAAGCACTCACACCTCAGCATAATGACTATTATATGCACACTATAAAAGCACCTGCTGCACTATAAAATTTTGTTTGGCATCTTTACATAAATAGGGAGCATCAGGAAAAGCTGCATCAGGGAAAGTGCTAGGTCTTGTGAATGCAGCACCCATCACTCTAAAATGTCACTCTAACAACAAATATACTGTTACAGCCTCCCAACTGTCTTTTTTTGTGTGTGTGTGTGTGTGGGATAGTTCCAATTTTGCAACTCCAACCCCAGGGGCAGAAATCCGACATTTGGGGCCCCTTCCAGAATACATTTTCTGAGTTAACGCCATCCTGCTGCAGAACCCTGCTGCTGCTCTCTATGTGAGGTCTGTTCATCCATGTCTGACTCCCTTTCCCCGATGCCATTCATGTCTGTATCTCCCTCAGGGCCGGCCTTAAGTGTTCAGGTGCCCTGTGCGGGCCACCCCAGTGCCCAATGACCCCCCCCCCCCCCCCATGACTGTCTCCTTCATTTTAATTCCCTGTCTCTTTCCTCTCCCTTCCCATGTCTGTCTCTCTCCCTTCCCATGTCTGTCTCTCTCCTCTTTCATCCCATGTATGTCTCTCCTCTCCACACCCCCCATGTCTGTCTCTTCTCCCCCCATATCTGTTCTCTCTCTCCCCCCGATATCTGTTCTCTTTCTCTCTCTCTCCCCATATCTGTTTTCTCTCTCAACCCATATTTGTTCTCTCTACCCCCAATAACTGTTCTCTCTCTTACCCCCACATCTGTTCTCTTTCTCCCCCATATCTGTTCTCTCTCTTCCTCCCCCCATATCTGTTCTCTCTCCTTCTCCCCCATATCTGTACTCTCTATTCCTCCCCCCATATCTGTTCTCTCTCTCTTCCCATCTGTTCTTTATATCCTCCCATTTTTTCCTCCCATCCTCCTCCCTTCTTACTTGAAGTTGCCACTTCACTGGGAGCAGCATGCAGCATAAATCATCACTACGCGCGGGAAGCGCATGGGCGTAGGAAGCGGGGGGGATGGGGGGGACGGATCCCCCCCAGGAAAAAATGTGGGGGGGACAGGTAGGGTGAAATCCCCCCCAGCAACGCGGGGCAAACGGGGCCCCCAGCCCCTGCTTGCCGCGTTCACAGCGCATTGCGCTTGTGAACGCTTTTTTCCGGCAAGCTGCATCCGATGGATGCGACGGCTGAAAAAAAAAAAACTGACGCCGGATGTGACGTTGCGTCACATCCGGTGACTGTTTCCCTCCTCCGTGCAAGAGGGAAGACTGCACGGAGGAGACATCCGGCGGGGGACACGGAGCAGTGAAGTGTAAGTACTAGGGAAGTGGGGGGGGCTGACTGGCACAGTATTACAGGCATCTGACTGGCACTATATTACTGGGCATCTGGCTGGCACAATATTACTGGGCATCTGGCTGGCACAATATTACTGGGCTCTGGCTGGCACAATATTACTGGGCTCTGACTGGCACAATAATACTGGGCATCTGACTGGCACAATAATACTGGGCATCTGACTGGCACAATAATACTGGGCATCTGGCTGGCATAATATTACAGGCATCTGGATGGCACTATATTACTGGGCATCTGGCTGGCACAATATTACTGGGCATCTGGCTGGCACAATATTACTGGGCTCTGACTGGCACAATAATACTGGGCTCTGACTGGCACAATAATACTGGGCATCTGGCTGGCATAATATTACAGGCATCTGGCTGGCACTATATTACTGGGCATCTGGCTGGCACAATATTACTGGGCATCTGGCTGGCACAATATTACTGGGCTCTGCCTGGCACAATAATACTGGGCATCTGACTGGCACAATAATACTGGGCATCTGACTGGCACAATAATACTAGGCATCTGGCTGGCATAATATTACAGGCATCTGGCTGGCACTATATTACTGGGCATCTGGCTGGCACAATATTACTGGGCATCTGGCTGGCACAATATTACTGGGCTCTGACTGGCACAATATTACAGGCATCTGACTGGCACAATATTACAGGCATCTGACTGGCATAATATTACAGACATCTGACTGGCACAATATTACAGGCATCTGACTGGCATAATATTACAGGCATCTGACTGGCACAATATTCCTGGGCTCTGACTGGCACAATATTACAGGCATCTGACTGGCACAATATTACAGGCATCTGACTGGCATAATATTACAGGCATCTGACTGGCACAATATTACAGGCATCTGACTGGCACAATATTCCTGGGCTCTGACTGGCACAATATTACTGGGCTCTGACTGGCACAATATTACTGGGCTCTGAATGGCACTATTACAGGCATCTGACTGGCACAATATTACTGGGCTCTGAATGGTACAATATTACTGGGCTCTGAATGGCACAATATTACTGGGCTCTGACTGGCACAATAATACTGCGCTCTGAATGGCACAATATTACTGGCATCTGAAAGGCACAATATTACTGGCATCTGAATGGCACAACAATTATGGCATATGTGTGTGTGTTTGTGGGGGGGGGGGGGGGTTAACATCGCGATGGATGGCGGGATTGCATGCAGGGGAGGGGGCAGGGTCCAGGGGGCCCAAGCAAATGCATGCCCAGGGTCCAATCACTATTAAAGACGGCCCTGAGCATACTTGCCAACCCGGGACAGTCCCGCAACGTTTTCGATTCTGGGACTGTCCCGGGAGAATCAGCTCTGCAGCGATCACGGAGGTCACCTGATCACGTGACTTCATCGCATGTGATCATGCGCACGGCTTGTGCGCGTCCTCCACAAGTCACACAGCCCAGGAACGAGGTAGGAACAGTGACTGTGTCACTGCCAATAATGTACCGTTTTTCTTTTTATCATGGCAGCTTTGGAACGTGATTGATTATTGCAGCTCTTAGGGGCATTTAAAAAATGTCTCTTAGAGCTGCAATAATCAATGACTTCCGAAGCTGCCATAATAACATGTCTCTTAAATCTGCCAATGACTTCTACTAATGATGAGATGATCAAAAAATGAGGGCAAAAAAAAACCCTGGCAAATGAATGTGGGCAACAAAAAACCTGGCAAATGAATGTGGGCAAAAAAAAAAAAACCCTGGTAAATGAATGTGGGCAAAAAAAAAAAAAAAACCCCTGGCAAATGAATGTGGGCAAAAAAAAAAAAACCCTGGCAAATTAATGTGGGCAAAAAAAACAAACCCCTGGTAAATGATTGTGGGCAAAAAAAAAAACCCTGGCAAATGAATGTGGGCAAAAAAAAAAAGAAAAACCCTGGCAAATGAATGTGGGCAAAAAAAAAAAAACCCTGGTAAATGAATGTGGGCAAAAAAAAAAAAAAAACCCCTGGCAAATGAATGTGGGCAAAAAAAAAAAACCCTGGCAAATTAATGTGGGCAAAAAAAACAAACCCCTGGTAAATGAATGTGGGCAAAAAAAAAAACCCTGGCAAATGAATGTGGGCAAAAAAAAAAAGAAAAACCCTGGCAAATGAATGTGGGCAAAAAAAAAACCCCTGGCAAATGAATGTGGGCAAAAAAAAAAAAACCCTGCCAAATGAATGTGGGCAAAAAAAACCCTGGCAAATGAATGTGGGCAAAAAAAAACCTGACAAATGGATTTGGGCAAAAAAAAACACTGGCAAATGAATGTGGGCAAAATAAAACTGACAAATGAATGGGCAAAATAATGTAATTAATAAGTAATGATGGTCTGTGCCTTTGTAAGAGGCACAGACAAACCTGGAACGGAAATGCCCACCTTCCCTGCAATGAGATATAGCTTTGATCCCTGCTATTGATCTACATTTTTTTTAAATGTATTTTTTAAGATAAAAAAAAAACTGCTCACTTGAATGAGTGTTTGTATGAGTGTATGTGACAGACTGTGTGTATGTATGAGTATATGTGACAGACTATGGATGTATGTATGTATGAGTGTATGTGACAGACTATGTATGTATGTATGTATGTATGTATGTATGTATGTATGAGTGTGTGTGTGACAGACTGTTTGAGGGAGTGTAACAGACTGTATGAGTGTGTGTGACTGACTGTGTGAGTTTGTGTGTCTGTGACTGACTGTATGAGTTTGTGTGTCTGTGACTGACTGTATGAGTTTGTGTGTATATGTGACTGACTATGAGTGTGTGTGTCTGTGACAGACTGTATGTATGAGTGTATGTGAAAGACCATGTATGAGTGTGTGTGTCTATGTGACTGACTCTGAGTGTATGTGTCTATGTTACAGACTGTATCTATGAGTGTGTGTCTGACAGACTGCATGTATGTATGAGTGTGTGTCTGCGACAGACTGTATGTATGTATGTATGTATGTATGTATGTATGTATGAGTGTGTCTGTGAACGACTGTATGTATGAGTGTGTGTGTGTGTCTGACAGACTGTATGTATGTGTGAGTGTGTGTCTATGTGACAGTATGTATATGTGTGACAGGCTGTATGTATGAGTATATGTGTCTATGTGACTGACTGTATATGACTGCATGTGATTGTGTGTATGTGCTGTTGTCTGGCTCCTAGATTTTTTCCTGGCTCCTAAAACTTAGTTAAGGTTGTCAAGCCCTGGTATAAATGTTATTAGTTATATACATATATTTGGGGTCCGCCTTAAGCTTTTGGAAATGCTGGAAATATTTTATATTTTACAGTTTATTTTCTGGTCAGAAATGTAATGTTTGTTTGCTGAGAGGGTAGTGGATGCATGGAATAGTCTTCCAGTAGAAGTGGTAGAGGTTAATACAGTAAATGAGTTTAAGCATGCATGGGATAGGTATAAGGCTATCCTAGATATAAGATAAGGTCAGGGACTAATGCAAGGATTACTATACTGAGAGGGTAGTGGATGCATGGAATAGCCTTCCAGTAGAAGTGGTAGAGGTTAATACAGTGAAGGAGTTTAAGCATGCATGGGATAGGTATAAGGCTATCCTAGATATAAGATAAGGCAGTGGCGTCACTAGGGTTGGTGTCACCCGGTGCGGAAACTCATGGTGTCACCCCCCTTGGATTTCCTCCAATACAATGCCAAATAGATTCCTTAGTAATGCCAGTTAGATGGCCTATTAACTATGCCAAACACAGGAGCCGCATAAATTATGCCACACACAGGAGCCCCATAAATTATACCACACCAGAGCCCCATAAATTATGCCACACCAGAGCCCCACTATTTATGCCTCACCACTGCCCAATTAATTATGCCACACACACAGGTGCCCCATAATTATGCCACACACACACACAGGTGCCCCATAATTATGCCACACAAAAGAGTCTCTTAATTATGCCACACAAAAGAGTACCTTAATTATGCCTCACATGGGCCCGATAAATATGCCACACACAAGCGCCCCATAATTATGCACACATGGGATCGCCATTAATTTTGCAACACACAGGAGCCCCACGAGATGACAATTGTACAATTATAGATACCAGGAATATTGTGCCACTCAGAGCCCAGTAATATTGTGCCAGTCAGATACCAGTAATATTGTGCCATTCAGATACCAGGAATATTGTGCCACTCAGAGACCAGTAATATTGTGCCAGTCAGATACCAGTAATATTGTGCCATTCAGATACCAGGAATATTGTGCCACTCAGAGACCAGTAATATTGTGCCAGTCAGATACCAGGAATATTGTGCCATTCAGATACCAGTAATATTGTGCCAGTCAGATACCAGTAATATTGTGCCACTCAAAGCCCAGTAATATTGTGCCAGTCAGAGCCCAGTAATATTGTGCCAGTCAGAAACTGTAATAGTGTGCCAGTCACAGCCCAGGAATAGTGGTCCAGTCAGAGCACAGGAATATTGTGCCAGTCAGAGCCCAGGTATATTGTGCCAGTCAGAGCCCAGTAATATTGTGCCAGTCAGATACCAGTAATATTGTGCCACTCAGAGCCCAGTAATATTGTGCCAGTCAGATACCAGGAATATTGTGCCATTCAGATACCAGTAATATTGTGCCAGTCAGATACCAGTAATATTGTGCCAGTCAGAGCCCAGTAATAGTGTGCCAGTCAGAGCCCAGTAATATTGTGCCAATCAGAAACCGTAATAGTGTGCCAGTCAGAGCCCAGGAATAGTGTGCCAGTCAGAGCCCAGGAATATTGTGTCAGTCAGAGCCCAGGAATATTGTGCCAGTCAGAGCCCATTAATAGTGTGCCAGTCAGATACCAGGAATATTGTGCCAGTCAGAGCCCAGTAATATTGTTACAAAGCTAACACATGGCTCATGGCAGGCTAAGCAACAAGGCTTGCAATCTAATTGCATCCACAAAACAGAAGACTGAACATAACATTACAATGGGGGGCGGGGGACAATAGGAAAAAAAAACCAGTAGGATTTAAGGCTATGAATATAAATAATCACCAAAAATATATCTATACCGTATAGTATATTTTTGGTGACTATTTATATTCATAGCCTTAAATCCTAGTGGTTTTTTTTCCTATTGTCCCCCCCCCCCCCCCCCTTTTAATGTTATGTGCAGTCTTCTGTTTTGTGGATGCAATTAGATTGCAAGCCTTGTTGCTTAGAGACATTTTTAGTGCCAGTTTATTTGATTAAAGTCTCTTTAAACAGTCAACTCATCATATTTAAGGGTTTTTAATAGGCATTAGGGGCATTAGGCATTAGGGATTAGGCATTAGGGGCATGGGGCATTAGGGGCATTAGGCATTAGGGGCATTAGGCATTAGGGGCATGGAGCATTAGGCATTAGGGGCATGGGGCATTAGGCATTTGGGCATTAGGGGCATTAGGGATTAGGGGCATTAGGCCATTAGGGGCATGGGGCATTAGGGACTAGGGGCATGGGGCATAGGGCATTAGGCCATTAGGCATTAGCCATTAGGGCATTAGCCATTAGGGGCATGGGGCATTAGGCATTAGGCAAACCCCCCCATCTGCTCAGACTCTTAAGACCCACACTCACCCTGCTCGCGCTTGGGACTCTAAAGGGACACTGACAGACAGCTACCACTGTCATAACTCGTCAGCGCTCAAGGCGCCGTGTCTCTCACCCCTGCGTGCCACAAGAAGAGCTGACGGAGGAAAAAGAAAAGTGCACGATGCAGAAGACTGAGCACGCACGTGAGTACCACGTGACACCGTCAACAGGTGACACCCGGGCCGTTGATACAGCCTGCAGCAGCGTTTCACTTTTTTCCACCACATGCTCACTGAGGTGACACCCTCAACAGGGGTGACACCCGTGCCGCGGAGTGTCACCCCTGTTGAGGGTGTCACCTCAGTGAGTATGTGGTGGAAAAAAAAAAAAAAGTGAAACGCTGCTGCAGGCTGTATCGACGGCCCGCCGGGTGTCACCCCTGTTGAGGGTGTCACCCGGTGCGGGCCGCCCCCCCCCCGCCCCCCCCTTGTGACACCACTGAGATAAGGTCAGGGACTAATGAAAGTATTACTTTACTGAGAGGGGAGTGGATACATGGAATGGCATTCCAGCAGAAGTGGTAGGTTCATACTGATATATGTTTTATGGTGTACACACAGCTCGCTGACTATATTTCATGTAACAGTGATAAAATGCACCTGCCTGATGTAGATGTTGTGCTGTGAATGTATCTGTTGGATACCAAGGATCCTGGTAATGTTGGTGGGAACTTGGTGATATAATATACACTGTGACAAGCTTTATTTTTACTGCTGCTATACCCGGCGAGCAAAAATGCTGTCTCCCCCAGATTTTTGGGGGTTCATACACCCATGGGGAAGCGCAAGCAGTACTTACTGAGCTCTGCAGAGCTCATGCTGCTCGCTGCTCCCAGTGAAACAGTTGCTTCACACGGTGGAGGTGGATCTTCACCTCTCACCCGGTGAGGTCCACCCCCTCCCCGAATCTTTCCATGCGCCGTGCAGATGACTGGTGAGGGGAGATCATCTATTCTCCCCAGCCAGTGCCTCTGCCGGCAAACTTTCTTTTTTTTTTAAAGTAAGTGTCGCCCCCTGGGGAGTTGCACCCTGTGCAGTTCACACACCCCAAAGGCCGGCCCTGATCTCCCTCTTCAGGACATCGATGTCTCTATTTTCCGCATGTCTCTCACTCTCTGTGCCATCTGTTTGTCTCCCTTCAAGTAATCTGAGAATAATAATCCTACGGTTATTACTGAAAGCAATATTAGCGGCACTAGTGAAACAACACCTTCCTTGGCGGGATACTCAGCTTCAGATGGTGAACGTAGTGTGAGTCATTGCTCATCCCCCCAATCAAAAGTTAGAATCTAAAGAACACCTTCACGATGCACTCCAAATCAGCTCGTGTCCCACTTTTGGGTTAGGACCCACCAGTTGAGAAAAACTGACCTAAAGGCAGTAAGGTACATTAAACACATAACTGAGTGAAGAGGTCAAAGGGAAGGTTATTCTTTGGTTATACTGTTTTGGTTACCAAAAATTTTTTGTACCAAGCCCTAGGTGCCATAAGTATCTGCTCTCACCAGTTTATCTCTGAAGTTCTGTTTTCTGCTGTAGGCGAAGATTGGGGGATTCTCAAATTTTCTAGGGGCTTCTGGGTCACTGATTAGAATGTCCCAGTGTCTAAGAACAAGATGTTTAATTTTACTACTCACTTGTGTGAATGGACTGACAAAAGGAATCCTGTCTTTCTGGCTGACCCTGTCCACAGGGTCCTGTAAAAGTTACCTCCTCCTAATAGCCTTGAGTCCCCTCTCTGGGGTCTAGTCACTATTTGCAGGTGAGTTGAGGTAAGATGAACATTTCATCTCACCATTTTAACAATATATTGTGCAGGGACAAACCTGGTGAGTTTCTGCCACGAAGCAAACTCATTTTGTGAGATTAAATGTTCAACTCACCTCCTTTCACCTGCAACTCACCTTTCAGTGAATAGTCTGTGTCCCTCTTCTTTTCTTTGTTGGTTTCTTCTGTCTGATGTGAAATATACAAAAAATAGGAGTGTTGTACTGGCAGATTTTTTGGCCATTTCTCAGATTTGGATTTGTTAGTAGTGTTATTCATATTGTGGTTTCTAGTTATGCCTCTGGTGGTGCCCATGCGGCACATGCAATTGATATCACCATCACAATCATATTCAATGGGAAAATTGTTGGGTATACACAGTTCTGACTATACATCCGTCCATTGACTGCTCTGTTATAAAAATACGAAATATTTGATTGAAGTGCACCTTTTGGATCTTTAAGCAGGTTGCAGTTTTATGGTGAAGCAGCAGATTTTCTGGATCACATAAACTGTATGTGTCTTATTTATTTTTTATGGTTTGATGATAACTGAGCATCTTACTGTGTTACTGACTACTTTGCAACACATAGAAATCTGTGCGTGAATATTGCTGATTCAGTTACAGATATATGGTTGCATATTTGGTCCTTGCTCACTGCAAGAACTTCAATGAAATGCTCCTCAAAAACTAAGTGAGCTGTAATAACCAGTACGTGCACATTGCATTGAACCCATTGGGGTGAAGAGTTCCAAACACTCAGCACAGGAAGCTAAGAACTTAAGTTGGCTGTGGAATTATTAGAGAGGAAAATGCTTGAGAATGTGGCCTGGCCACTTTTTTAAATATGGAGACTAAATGTGTTTAATAATCTGTAGTATCCTTTTACATATTTAGTAAATTCCCATGTGTGATCATTAGCATTTACACAAACAGAATTATCTCCTGTTACACAGCATAGACAAAGAGCAACCTCCTCTGGCTGTTGGGGGCTGGTACCACTGAGGTGATAGGAAGGGGGCCTGTGCATCCTTTTTGGCAGGCAGGGAGGTTTGTACCTATACACTAGGTAGGTACTGTGTAGGTGTAACCAGCTGAATAGACGTTTGGTGCCACAGTGCAGAAAAGTTCCACCCAACCATGACACCAGTATTAACCATGATTTTCAAAGCTGGCAGGAGGTTGAGCCTCAGGCACTACTGACCACCAGGACTTACAAGGAACACTTGTAGGAACACTGCAACAAATACCAGAGGGCTGGATTTGTAGAACAGGGTCAGAGGCTAGTAGCGAGCTGAGGTTAGGAGACAGAGAACTGGATCAAAGGTCAGTAACACGCTGAGGTCAGGATAAGGAGAAGAGGTTCAGAGGTCAGAACACAATATAAAGCAGTATAAGCAGAGAGAAGTATAGAGAACCAACTCTATACATTGGCACTGTAAGAATGTCAGTTAAGGGTTTCAATAGACCTCCAAGGGGAAAAAACTTGCTTTAGGGGGGGGTGAATAAAAAATGACAATGTGTCCCCTTTATTTGGCAACATACTGAACCATCGCCCATACGCAGAGGAGCAGGAACAGAAATATTGCCAGTAGCTGTGTGTGTGAGGGGATAAAGAAGGGGTCACTTGTCCAGTCCTGGAAATTCAAACAGGCAAATTGGAGCAGCGAGAGAGAAGCAGCTTCCTATTTTGGGTAGGTAAACTAGACATTGAGAGAAGAAAAAGCAACTGACAGACAGGCTAATGCAGCAAAAAAAAAAACCTGTTATTTAATACTATCCACCCCCTTGCTGTCAGGGTGATTTGGTCTGCTCTCTTCCTCACACTCTAGCAACTGAATTCTTCCCTATTCACTTTGGCTGCTGCTTCGCATGCACAGAGCTCAGCCTTGGCAGAGAAAGAAGGTAGTTAATTCAAACATGTATTACAGCTACGGTAGTTTAACACCTCACCTGTTGAGACTACATTTCCCATGAATCTAAACCAGTCTGGTATGTTAAGCATCATGGGTGAGTACTTAACAACTGGAGTGCCAAAGGTTAGCTATTATATGATTATGGATTTGTACTGAAGATGCTGTGAAATGCACAACTCATGATTCTCAGCCACCTATTTGGTTTGCTTAAATACCAAGTGTCCTATTTTGGATCCAAGTCTTTATGTCTGTTTTTTACTAGCCTCTAACTACACTCTTTTTTTGAAATACCTCAAAATCTTTGTTGTGCATGAGAGAGCCCCACTACACTACACAATTAATAAAATTTTGTTGACTGCAACTCCCATGATGTAGAGCATACAGCATTGCGAGTTTATATAGGCATGGTAGGTAACTGTTGATGGGAGAAGTGGGAGGGCTGCTATAGTACAAACACTAAAGACTTTGTTCATGAAAGAGAGATGTGTAGGGAATTGAGTTAGAAAGATTTTCAGCTACTTTTGGACTTAGGTTTAAAATTAATTTGTCAATTCCCTGCAAATGCCTCTTTCATCTACAATCATATTCAGCCAGCCATATTGCTAGCTGAACTTCATGGGAATTGTAGTTATAAACTGGGGTTATGGTGGACTACACTACACTGCACACTAACTTTTTTGTTGTTGACTGCAGCTCCGATGATGCACAATCAGCCATTACTGACTGAACACCATAGTAAGTAACCCATGGTGCAGGCACATGGTGGTCATGGTCGGCTGCAGGATTTTTTTCGGGGGGGGGGGGGGTCCAAATTATAATCAGATAACAGCTAACCTCTAGCACTCTAGATTTTGAGTACTTTCTTTCCCATGATGCTTAACATACTGGCTGAGAGTCATGGGAAATATGTCAACCCCCGTCTCTCTCTCACACGGAATGACACTAATGGCCACTTCCTATAGCAAGGTGCCTGTATCATACTGTATTTTCATGTTGCCCAGTATAATGTGATGCAACAGCTAGCATGTAGCTAAAATGTCACCTTGCCATGTTTGCATCTGCAGCCCCCTCCCCCTCCTAAATCAAACGTGCAGGCAAAACCTCTCCCTGCCAACAATCGGCACAGAACACATTCGTGCTAATCACACACTGCAGCACATTGCACTTTAGTGCTACTCACACACTACTAACACTCCATACTGTATTTTTTTAATAGCAGAATACCACCCTTTGATTTCCATAAGGGTGGCACTGAAAGGGTTAAAAAATAAAGATAACATGAATTAAGAGTAGGGAGTAAACAGAAACAGGCCAATCCAAGGTAAAGAAAGTCAGAGTGAATGGGAGAGAGAGTAATAGGATGAAAGGAGGATCTAAATGAAGCTGGCCAATAGGGTGAAAGACAGACAGTTAGCGGGGTAAATTAAATCAATGGTAGTTGGAAGAAGCTAAGATAACATGGGCAATACCATAATGAAAGGAGGTTAGTTGTGAGTGAGGGAAAGAATAAAATAAATCATTATTTATTATACCATTGTCATTCACCCTGGTAAGTGAGAATATGAAGAAAAAGATTCAGAAACTATAGGGCTGAAGTAGCAGATTCTGTGGACCCTGTAGTGTGCCTGAACTCAGGACAGTTTCCCCTTTTGCTCAATGGTAAAAATGGACCTGAGAGAGCAGACAAAACCATTCTGATGGGGGGAGTATAGAATTAAATACAAGCTTTTTTTGCTGAAATGTCCTGTCTGAAAGGTGTTTTTGATCTCTATGTATAGTTAACCTAACCTAAACAGTCTAGTGCTTCTCCTTCCCTTGCTGCAGGTCCAATTTCCAGGGGACCATGCTGGTCTCTTAGAAACTTCTACACCGGTCAAATATCTTTTCCTATTAATGGGTAGCTAACATTTGCCAAACTCGTTTCCTGTACAAACAAAGATGGGCAATGGGGAGAAGGTAAGGAATTTTTCCCTGAAAAAACTGTCCTGAGAACGCCCATGCATGCTTCTGAGGGCCATGTTGGAAACCAATGGACCACATCGCAAGGACAGAGGCTCCAATTGCTCAGTGGTACTCGGTCCTTGCAATCCAACAGCGGAAAGGGTCATGGCCCTTAAGGTGACAGTAGGCGTGTTCTAAACAGTGAAAACATTCTCTGAGCGGAAGTGAAGGCGGATGCTACAGGTTTGGCTAGTTTTATTTGCACTACAAAAGATCGCTGTACAACAGCTAATGCTCAGAAGTTTTCATTCACCAGTGATTTCACTTCCCCAGCTAGTATTATCATTTCCTTTTCTTATACCCATGAAAGGTTGTCATGCTTTGGTACCTGTAATAAAAAAAAACTTGTAAATTCTGTGGCCCTCTACTATCCAATTTTGTGTATGCTGCAATTCCAAGTTTTGCCTTTTCTCTGAACTTGACCTTTGCGCTGGACCTTCTGCCTCCCCCACTGACCATTGGACTGCCTATCTTACACTACACTGTTTGGGGCCTTTGTGCACATGCCTTTCAATTAGGGATTTGTTACGTTTAGACCTCCCTGCCATTAAGCAATCACAATTTGACACCAAAGATGCTTTTAAGTAAGGGTGTACCTAGTTAACACTTGGAAAGTGCTTTATTTACTTATTGAGAAGCCCTGTCTAACTATTTCCCTGTTGATAATGGTTTTGTTGCCCTTGCAGGTTATTCCGCTCATATGAGTTCAGTTTCCTGTTTCAAACTGGATTCCTGTGCAATTTGCGTCCCACTGACTAGTGAAACAACCACACCAAAACCTCTGTGCTCTATGTATATTCAGCGTACCATTGTTATCATGTTTCAGCTGTTCTTGACTTGAGAAAAATGTTTTGTTAATGTAAAGTTGGGATAGTTGTTTTTAAGCTACATTTGCCTGAATTTATGTGTAATATGGAAAACACAGACTTTTTTGGGATGTGTTTTCATTTTTTTCTTTACTTTTTTCCCACCTATATTGTACCGTTTAGGTGTATTGTCTGATTCATAAATAGTTTTGTTATATACTGTATACACAATAAGTTTAATTAGGATTCACCTATATGGAGTGCTTTTTACACAGCGCAAAACAAAGCATTATATAACCAAATAATGTGACAACTTATCTTCCTTTAAGAAGTTGTTCCACAGCTGTAATAAAGCTATATCTATTGTATATGTAAGTTTAATTCTGTTCACCCTCCTTATAGAGTGTGTGTAAAACACTAGTTACCCCTTGGTAGCTTTTTGTACCCATGACAGATAAAAAATTAGGAAAAGGACTCTAAGTTAGAGAAAGTGCTTGTTTAGGGGCACTGACCCTTATTGATTCTTATACTTCCAAAGTTATGTCAAGTTGTTTGTGAGGTAGTGGGTGAGGTAGGTAGTAGTCTTTGGTTGGAAGTTAGTCTTAGTTTAATATGATTCTGGAAGCAGAATTCAATGTCATATTTTTAGAATTATTTCTGGAGAAACATCAGGTAGCAGATATATTTATTAGACTTTGCTGGCATATGGATATATTTGGTTGGCAAACAAGTGCAATATCATGGTGTAGCCTACTTTTAATAAGGACCACAAAGTGTTCCATGACAACACATCCCACACTGTCATCACCATCGTGGCTTGAAGGATTATTATATCACGCAGTTCACTCTGTGCTCACTCCGTTGTTCTCCTATCAGCAAAAACGTGGATTTATCATTCCAGGCAATGTTTTTGCTCAATTGGTCAGCACTTTTGTTGTTTCCTGTGTTTTATAGGTGTGATACACTTGCTAAGTGAATATTAAGGTGGAACATTTGAAATATTTATGAAAATGTCTATGAATAAAGAGAGATTAAATAAAAATGATGCTTTCTAGAGCCAAGACTGCAAAGAAAACAAAACAAAAAAGGAATGGTGTTTTATGAATAAATAATAATAATAAGCATTTTTGACTACTTGACAGCAATTTCCTGGGTTTTCTGGGCAATGGAACATCTTTAACATATTAACATCAGTAATCCCATGTTGAGGGGTACAAAATCCCGCAGCAATTTTTGGCACATAGTGTATAAACCTAGCTGATACACTTTATTGAGTACATAAGGATGTACTCAATAAAGAGAGAATTGCAGGGAATCTAGTTGGGCATTTCAAATGTTAGGCCAATGTAGCTGAGTCAGAAACATTCTTCAATGCAGCTAAATGGGATAATATTTCCAACAATGCTATTTTGGCCTTAAGTTTAAAATTCCCATCTCAATTCCATGCAATCCTCTTTTTATTGAGCAGACCCTTTGATGTTTTGGAGGTACATTTTGGAAAAAAACACCATTAAACTTCCCATCAGCCAACAATCAAGCCAAAGTACAACAAAGGAAATTATCTTTAAGTGTTTAAATGTCTTTTGAACACAGTTATCTGTCTCTTGTAGGGGATGTGTCACCTAAACACTGTTTGTACTGTGATGATCAAAAATCTAACACGTGTTAGCAGAATTGAATGCAAATACATGAATTATGTAAACAATTTGTTTTCACATCACCTGTGGCTTGATAAGCAAATTAACTGCTTTTGATGGCAAAATGTGTAGTTTGGAAAATTACTTACAAATATGCATTTTAATGGACAACATTATGAAAATAGACATGTGCATTCGTTTTCGGACGAATGCATTTTCGTCCATTCGTCTGAAAAACGAATAACGAAAATGCTAAACTAACGAAAGCCGAATGAACGAATGGTTAATAAACGAAAATCATTTGTCCATTCGTGCTATTGGCATTCTATAAGCCGAAATAGAGGTTTATAGAATACCAATAGCATTACATACATTCCATAAACCGACATAATGAACGACTTATCTTCCTTTAAGATGTTGTTCCACAGCTGTAATAAACCTATATCTATTGTATATGTAAGTTTAATTCTGTTCACTCTCCTTATAGAGTGTGTATAAAACACTAGTTACCCCTTCCTAATATTGAGCAGCTTTTTGTACCCATGACAGATAAAATGAATGACATAATGAACGACTTTCGGTTTATGGAATGTATGTAATGCTATTGGTATTCTATAAACCGAAATAGAGTTGAAATAGGTCAGTTCGTATGAATGGGGACTCTATTTCGGTTTACAGAATACCAATAGCATTACATGCATTCCATAAACCAAAAGTCTATAAACGAAAATAATGAACGAATTTCGTCTGAAACGAATGCAGTAACGAACGAAATTCATTTTGGACGAAATAAATAACATTTTCGTCCAAATGGAGGAAAACTAAACGAAAATGTTAGTTTTGCACATGTCTAGTTGAAAATGACTAACGTTAAAGGGACACTCCCACCCAAAAAATTAAAAGGGGTTTATTTATATTTATTTTGCATTGTTGATTTCAGATATGTCTTTTGTTTTTGTCATGTGAATTTTATGAAATATTTGACTGAACAAGTGTGATTGGGCGGCACCATTTTGTGAAATATAGTGTTTTTGGGTGTCAACCCCCAGTGACTTTACAGCACTAGTATCTCACTTTGGGGCTGGGTACACAGAATGCAGTCAGAATTCTGATCATAGACTTGAATGATTGGGAGAGTTATGTAACTATTACTTCACAAGGGAGCGGATTAAAGATCTTTTTTGATCACGTCAATCTCCTCTCTTTGTTAGAAGGCAGGTAAAAAAAAAACATTGTACACAGTCACCTAATCCTGCCCACTAGTGATACACAGGAGCCAGCAAGAGAGCATGGGGTGTATCTTATGACATCATCATGCAGGTTTTGGCCACATTTGTAAAGTGAGACTTGCAGGAAGACTTTGAAGAATGTTGCATCGTTGCATCGTGGGTAAAATTCTTAAAATGGATGCTGTAGATAGACACTTAATTTTATTTTTACTTTTATATGTAATGAATTCAAACAAAAGAAAAAAAAACAGTGGCATATATCTTATATATGTGTTTGTTTTAAATGCACACAGGTACATTTTATGTAAGAGTCCCTTTAAGTGGGGAATTTCATTCCCTAGGTTTTTGCTATAAAAAAAATATAATTTTAAGGATATTTTTTCTGATTTTGTCTGTTGACCAAAAGTCAGTTATTGTTATTTCTTAAGCAAATTGTAGATGTGGATAAGCGGTTAACACAGTGGTGTCAAACTGCATTCCACAAGGACAGAGACAAAGCATATTTTAAGGATATCCCTGTCTGTACAGGTGTCATAATCATTGGCACATGATCAAGGTATACACACACACCAAAGTCAGCATTCAACATTCAGCATTCAAAACACTGGTAATTGGAAGTGGCTAAAGGTCTCTGGAAAAAACCAAAGCAAACTATCACAACTATTACAGCTCTATAGTTATACATGTGATTTAGTTGTCTGCCTTCAGACAATTAGTCATTTCTTGAATATTGTTATTGGATTAAAATTTTTCCTATAACCCAACCAAGTTTAAGACATTAGGTATGTGGTCACCGTAAGGTGGTTATGGTGCATGGTCTCTGCAAGGGATGGATAACAATGACTGTTGCGTGTTTAAAATAAATGAAAATTCTATTTTAAAAAAAATGCTTGCCGGCAAAGTAGCTGGCTCTAACCCCACCATCGTTCTGCTTGGCGAGCATACAACTTGATGTCTGTATTGCAAGCATTCCCATGCTGCCTCTTGCTCCCTGTGCACTTCTCTTAGGTCATAGGCTTGGTCATCATGTGACTGCAGCACAGACATCTAGCTGCCTCCACTTGACACCAGGGAGGGGAAAGTCCTGGATGTGCAATGTAGATGATGGGGGATGTTATTGGGTGCAGAGGTAAGTCCTGGATGTGCAATACAGGCGAGGGGGCATGTTCTGGATGTGCATTGCGGGTAATGAGGCATGTCCTGGGGGGTCGAGGTAAGTTCCGGATGTGCAATGCAGGTGATGGTGCATGTCTTGGGGTGCATTTAAAACTCATTGGCAAGATACACAAAAACCTGGATAAACTAACTTTGGGAGAGTACGGGGGTGAGAGGGAGATATAGGGACGAGGGGGACTGAAAACTTTTTCTGTAAGGGGTCCCAAAATTTCTGACGGCGGCCATGTTCTTTTGTTTTTTGGATGGATGCTGGGTTGCAACTGCTCACATTTTAGCTTCGTTATTTTGTGTTATTTAATGTGTATAAATTAAATAGAGAGGTTTATGTCAAGCAAAGACAGTAAAAATAAAGCAAATATCAGATGGGATTCTCTATTGTACTAAACCATATATTATAGCATGCATAAAAGTTTGATTTTGCACTTGAAGATGATTGTTACATTTTTTTTTATTTGTAAAGTCAACTAGAATTAAAGAAAGGTTTTGTGGTTCCACACCTCTGTATTACCATTTTATTACTAATGACTGTTTTGTATTGTGTATATGTGCATTTGTCCCAGTATTGCTCTTTTCCATTGGATGTTGCTTGGAATGTGGTCTCTGGATTCCTGTTCAGGTATTTTCTGTGTTCCATGGATGTTACTCTTGCCAAGTATGAAACCATGTTTTTTTATTTTAGGCATGACACCATCATGGATGTCGTCCAATTGGTAAGGCAGATGAGCTCAACTTAAAAGCCTTTAGCATGATGGGTCGTGTAGTAAGCAAAACATCACTGACTAAACACATTAGAGCAGTAAATGAAATGCCCAAGCTAAAAATTAAGAAAATAAATGTGGGAGTTTAGGTGTTTTTTTTAGGATGGGTAAAGTAGGTGGCTTATATCTTTCTACAAATATTGTAACTTGTACTATGTCACAGTAAAATGGTCATTATAACACGTTTCCTGCAAAGGCCTCAAAACAACAGGCCGAGAATCTAGTCTTTAATAATTCATTTCTGCAATACTACTAAATGTCTCTGTGTTCTACCCCCTGCATAGAGATCTCACCTTTGTTTTGTTTAATAATTAACTTTTCTGTGCACTTTAACTTAGTGGATAAACTTGGGGGAAGGGAGGGAATAAAGAGAGAGAGAAGAAAAAATAGAGTGACAAGGAGAGGGGGTGTCATAGATTTATGTCCAACTCATGTAAACAATCAGACCTGATATTTTGTGGAGTCGTTAGTAGAACAGGATGATAATAACTGAAAGAGGCCGTTGGAAAGTTCCACCAAAAGAGTTAACCTTCAGCCAATGATAGGAGTGTCGCCAATGAAAATGTATAAACACATTCAGGAGGGATTACTCGAGAAATTGAAAATATGAGGGTAGGGAAAACAGCAAAGGGGAGCAGCCAGGAGTGGTGTGAAATATTGTAATTTTTCAGAGCCTGAAAAGAGAAAAAAAAAATGTAATATATAATTAATATTATTTCCATTTACACACAACCAACCATTTCCATGCCAGTATTTATTACACCTTATCAGATATAATATTTCAAACTCAATATTGATATTGGTTTGATTGGTTAGTTTTTATAGATTTGCTGATCAAAATTCCTGAGAAGGGAAGGGCTGGTGATTGGCTGTAGCTGTACTAATTGGAATCTATTGTGTTCTCTTTAGTACCGGCTGCTCCTTTTTTTGATTTTTAAACAAAAGCTTAGGAAGGCCCAGTCCATATATTCGATGTAGAATATGGTTGTTAAGAAGTTCCCAGTCTAATTATAAAGTAGAGAACAAGCACACTGTCGACTTTATTGTGAGAAGTAAAGCTGTAACTTGTCTTGGCTGCTGTTCACGAGTGTGTTTCCTTTACCCTCATGCTGTACAGTAAAGATAACATGGTATCAATAAACCAGAGCATATCTAGTGTGCTGACATTAGGAGTAACAGTGATTTGGCTTGTCAATAGCTTTTTGTCAGGTGTTCAGTTTCTAACTGAATGGTTCAGTATTTGGGCACTCTGTCCAGGCAGACGGTGTAGACAATAATGCACCATATTTTAGTAAGATGGCGCTGGACACTGAATAAACTGTTATATGTTTGCAATCTGACAGGTGTGTGTGTAATTTGCAACTAGTGTCAAAATCCGGCAAACATTTGGAATAACGGATCATTTTGGATAACGGTTTCCTGGATAAAGGATACTCAAGCTTTATATGTAAACAAGGTATTTTAATGGTGCTAAATCAGGGAACTGTGATGTTTGTATGACATAATTTAGAAAGCCACATTATCAGCACTCCACAAACCAGCCCAGGAAGCAGTTTGCTACTTGCTATGAACCATTGTTGGCAGAGCACAACAAACCATATGGAGGCCAGCAAACAGTAGCTGACCTGGAATCAATTCTCCCACTTGCCATCTTTTCAATTCAACTCCTTTTCACCACAGTTCCCCGTTTGGTTTATAAACGCCATACTAGTTTATTTATTTTGAAGAGTTTTTAGCCTTGTGCAGCAGCGACACCATGTGGTCAATGTTGGTTATGGTTCTTACCTTTTCATTGTGCAGGAGGAGATTTAGCTGCATCAAACATCTTCTTCCTGCCCTCCATACCAGACATTGCTTCCACATTCTTTCTCCAATCACTGACTTCAACTGGACGCTCCTGCGTGAAAACAGAATTGATGCATGTTATGGACACAAACTCACAACAACGTAGTTTCATGTCAGGCACTCCAGCTGCTGTTAAACAGCTTTATAAAGAGGCGTGCCTTGGAAACCAGACGGGGTTCTGCCTTTTTCAGCAAGATTATGAAAACACGCTGTAAGTGCACTAGCGTGAACTGCGCATGTCCGCGAACACTGACATTTGTGATCTCACACCTAATAGAATAGCGTGAGAGTACTTTACATTTGAACTGTGAAAAATGATGAGAATAAAGCATATCATGTTAATGATAAAACTGTACAAATGAGCACAATGGTATATAGAATACCACAAGTATATAAATCAACACATTTCTAAAAAATCAGGTGAGTTATCTTGCTCTGAGATTATTTCATTGCAAGTTAACCGCATTTATATAATATGCTTTGAGTTGATTTTACTGCAGGACCGCAGTATAAAGGATAGTTGTTCTATTGAGCAAATTTATGGAAGTGTCGACTGGATTATTCCAACCAAAATGTCACTTATGGTCAACTTAGCACATAATGAACCGGCACTCCAAAATCCATACGCATAAAGTGATTTAATGGAAACGCCACAAAACATAAAGATACCCCGATTGTGGGGATGGACTCACTTGACGCATTTCGCGTTCACCAACGCTTAGTCTTAAGTTAAATCACTTTATGCATATGGATTTTGGAGTGCTGGTTCTTCTGTTTCATTGTGCTGTATCTACACGCAGCAGCACTGATCAATTTACCACTTTTGCCATCAAGTTTGGAGCCCGGATCACCTTTGGTGATACTATATTTACAATTTAGCATATAGCATAGTTGCCAACATCGGTCATGTTTCCAGGGACACATATTTGTTCCACATGTTGCAGAAACACCATGCAAAGTGCAGCCTGGCAGTATGCAGAATGCATATACGCACAGACACAATCCAATTAATTAATCATGGTAGGTCCTATGAGTAGTGTTGAGCGAACCCGAACCGCACTGTTCGGGTTCGTACCAAACTTTAAGTTTTTTGGACCCCGGACCCGAACATTTCACTGTACGCCTGTGGTTCGGCGATTACATTGTATGTAATGCTATTGGCTTTCTATAAACCGAAATAGAGTCCCCATTTATAAGAAATTCTTATGAATGGGGACTCTATTTCGGTTTATAGAAAGCCAATAGCATTACATATATTCCATAAGCCGAAAGTCTATAAACCCAAAGACATTCTATTTATAGACTTTCTTTTTATAGAATAGCAATAGCATTACATGTATTCTATAAAACAAAAGTCTATAAACCGAATGTCTTTCGGTTTATAGACTTTCGGTTTAGGGAATACGTGTAATGCTATTGCTATTCTATAAACCGAAATAGAGTCCCCATTCATACAAATAGGTCAATTGACCTATTCGTATGAATGGGGACACTCACCCACATTTTACTTCATTTTGCAGCCCTCTAGTCCTTTCCAGGACTTTTTTAGAGGCATTTTAGTGGCCAAAAGTTCGGGTCCCCATTGACTTCAATGGGGTTCGAGGTCAAGTTCGAGGTCAAGAACCCGGACTTATTTCTGAAGTTCGGCTGAACCCGCCGAACCCGAACATCTAGGTGTCCGCTCAACTCTACCTATGAGATCTCCACCCTGATTAATTAATTGGATTCTGTCTGTGAGTATATCCATCCTACTTACTGCCGGGCTGCACTTTGCATGGTGTTTCTGCAGCATGTGGAACAAATATGTGTCCCTGGAAACATGGCCGATGTTGGACTATGATATAGCCAAGTAAACTGAACTAATGGCTCTGCTTAGTTTATCACGTCACGGAAAACTCACTTTGACAATGGAGACTTAGCTAGGGACAACCAAGAAAGTCACAGCTGCTTAGTCAATAGTCAGTTTTATGAGCACTATAATCTAAGCAGGTCAAAGTTGCACCTGATCTTTCTAAAGTTTTAGCCTCATAAATGGAGGTTTGACTTTAGCAATTTAACACTAGGGTTCCTAATCATCTACAATGTCTAACTCAATAAGATGGAAATTCCTTTGTTGTTAATCTTTCATGATAGACTAACACAAATGCTCACAGATCTAACTATTTCACTTAGTTATCTAACAATCACAACAATCTGTGACACAAACATATTTTTGCCATTTATGTGTCATATCAGTCAGTGTTTGACTATGTTAATTATGCCATCACCTTCTCAGTGTCTTCCTTCTTCACAGATTTCAAGTTGGCTCGTAGATCCATAGAAACCTTGTGTTTTGAACCCAAAAGAGCACGGAGCATGGCATCCGCAGAAACCCGCACCCTGCGCAGAGCTGGTCTCTTAAACTTTCCGCGCAGGTCCAACACTTTCATTCTTAGGTCTTGAATCTACAGAGTGCACCAGGTAGGAACAAAACATCAAGTCAGGATGTGACTAGATTCCACTTCCATATTGTTTTGTCAAAGATTAAACATGCTTTTTATCTAGGCTGTTGATATTTTATGTGCTTTTTAACTTTTTAAAGGGCTGCATACCATCCAAACATGTGGGTAAAAGTTATTAATTTTATCACAAGACTGGGGTATGTTACAACATAACCCTTGAATTAGATATACAGTATAAGCAGAGTACTCTTAATTGTATAGTTCATTTTTATCCCGCCTGCAGAATCCAAACTGAATAAACCAAATAGCTATTTTGCACTAAAAAATAGAAAATAACCACTAGAACTAGTTACACAGGAATGTATTTGAGTAACAACAACCTCATTACGACCTCTCTGTAGTTTAGATTGATATAGAGCTGTAGTAATTGTAAAAAAAACACAGGTATATCACGTTCACCTATCATATCCTTGTCCATGTTAATAAAATCAAAGTGTAAATGCAGAACTGTACTGATTGCACAAACTCATTTTTAAATTGTACTTTTTATGTTAAGTGGAGACTAATCAATAGATAGCACTGTCACTTGGTGTGCTAGAAATGTTAAAAACAGGCATTAAACCATAAATATAAATATTTGCTATATGAAGGGGTTCACCTAATACTTATTTTTTTGTCCCAGTCAGTGGTGAAACAATAGTGTTGTTTTCTAGGCCCCCTCCAATAATTTGACATGTCATCTGTATGACACCTGAGGCTTAGTATGCATACTCTTAGTCAATTCAGCAGGAGTGACAATTTTCCCATTTCCTCTTCATATCCTTACTTGTTTGCTACAGGCCCCTCGTAGTTCCACCCCTGGTCCTGATCCAGTGCGCTGGAACACTCAGTTTACAGTGACACATCACAAGGAGCCACTAATGGTGGCTCAGCCACGTCCCACGACTATGGGAATGAGAGTTCATAAAAACCCCATTGACAAAAAATTAAAAACAGGGACAAAATGGCATGTAATACATAATGTGGGGTTCATCTGGGATTAGGTGAATGCAGTTTGGTAGTGACTTAATTTGAATGTAATAGTCTTGTGCTTTACTTGAGAATGCTCATTTACTAGATTAAATAACAGGTGTAACTGTATACCCTGGTGACTTTCTTCTCACCTCCCTGGAGAGTCCCTCTACTATCCTGAATTTCATGAATGACAACAAACCTAATCTTAAGCAAACCTTTCACTTGGCAAAACAGCAACAGTGCTAAACCAATATCACTACCAACACCATACCACAAAAACACAACCTCACAACACCAAGTACACCATTTGAAGATGTCTGTGCAGGTGACTCCTTTCAACACCAAGGGATCTCCCTTTTATACCAACTGCTCCTCTGCACCCACTGTTCAACCAGCAACATAATACTGGAGATGTTCTACAAGCTTCTCCCACTCTGATACAGCACCCCATGCAGGCTTCATACAATTTTCCCTTAGCACCCCAATATCTGCTGGAGATGCAGTATAGAACAAAGGACCAAACTGACCACTATCTTAAAACATGGTATTATTGGATGCAATATATGGATGACCCTCAGATGAAATCCCTATTGACCAATACTAGCGACCCTATTTATTTTGAATTTACACTAATAGGACCTATGATTCCGCCTCCACCTCCTTTCCCCCCTTCCCTCCCTTCACATGTGCACCCTTTTACTTTCCTTATCCTCTCGACTTTTTTCTTTTTCTTTTTTTCCTTTCCATTATTCCATTTATATATACTTGATTTGAATTTTATTGTGTAAATGTTACGCTGCTTTGCAGCTTGAAAAATTAATGTATGCATTATACTACACACTTACCTCTCGTGTGTTATGAATAACTTTTGCTTCAATGTCATATCTTTCCTCATCCACAATGCCGACCTTCTCATGCAGTTCTCTGCACAGTTCCTGGTAAAGGGAATACTAAATTAGTGCACAGTTTTTAAAAGACACAAATCAATAGTTCATCCATACTCCACACAGAACATCACAACAAGCCACACAAGTCTAGGTACCTGTAGTGCAGTCAGTGTCAGGCCGTGGGTGTTGGCATGAGGCACCCTCTCACCCAGGTATCGCTCTTTTTCCTCCTGTGTATTCTCATGCTCCTGATCCCATGCTTCCTTTGCTTTTGCCAGCATCAAACTCTGTGAAGTTTGAAATAAAGTAAGGATCACCTTTACTCACTTTCTATACTATAGTCTGTCTTTGCTTTCTTGTTTTTTCTCTCTCTTATTGCCTAGCACTTAAAATTGGTTCTTATGGTTCACTGTACTCTCTCATTTGTTTTCTGATCCCTTAACATGTGAGTTACTGACTCTCCTGTTCTCTCTTGTTAACACAATTCAAGTATGCCACCTCATTTAAATCGAGTCCACTGCATTATAACATAGTTGCCAACATTGGCCATGTTTCCAGGGACACATATTTGTCCCATATGCTGCAGAAAGACCATGCAAAATGCAGCCTGGCAGTATGTAGGATGGATATACACACAGGCACAATCCAATTAATTAATCAGGGTGGAAATCTCAAAGGACCTACCATGATTAATTAATTGGATTGTGTCTGTGTGTGTGTATATCCATCCTACATACTGCCGGACTGCACTTTGCATACTCTGTCTGCAGCATGTGGAACACATATGTGTCCCTGGAAACATGGCCAATGTTGGCAACTATGTAATAGCTATTCCTCTATAGCCAGGTGTCCAACTGCAGGCCTGCACCTGTTTCTGAACTACAACTACCATCATTCTCTGCTATTATAAAAAAGCTAGTGGGAAATTATGGGATTTGTAGTTCAGCAGCAGCTGGAAGGCTGCAGTTGGACACCTAGATTTTTTAACTTCAGTTTCTCTTACACAATGTTTATTCATTACTCCCGTGGAAGCATTTACCTTTAAGAGAAGCTTGCGAGAAGCCGAGATTTTTGATTTTCTCTGTTGAAAAAAGGATTAACACACATTAATATATGGGTGGGCAGTAGGTATATACATCACTGTGTATACATCAGAACAAGAGAGGGTTACAGAGTATTTACTGTGTAGTGAACTGTGATGAACTGAGAGAGGAATAGAAAATATCAGGTTTTATTAACAGAATTGGAAATACAGGCAAGTTGGAGGATTGGATTTCTAATAGACTTGGTTATTTGTTTTCTGACCAATTCATCTTGGGACAAAAATAATCTGAATTCCAAATGCAAACCTGAATAAAAGAACAAATTAAAAATTCCCAAAACTAAAAATTTTTAAAAAATGTGTATGAAAGGGAATCATTGGAAAAAATTGGAATGGAATGCATTTGGACGAACATAAAACGTTGGCGCCGCTCAAGTCTAACTCCTAACGCCTGACTTTTGCCATTACCTTGTCAGTTCACCATAGTTCCATTTTTATTGAATAGACCAAAGGATGAAGGGTAAAAAAAAAAAAATAGAACGAAAGGAAGAAAAGTGAAATGTTCTTACCTCTCTGATTTTGGTTAGAGATATATTTATAAAAAAAAAAAAAGAAAAGAAAGAAACAAGTGTTTATTAATAATGTTTTAATATTCAGAGAAACAATGCTATAACAGATAGATGCATGTGGTTTGTGTATAATTAGCAATTACAAAGCAATGTTTTAAAAACAGAACAGTCAGCAGAGACTTTCCTTTGGCTTCCACGTCAACAGCTCTACCTTCGGAACTTAGCCTCATTTCTTCCTCTTTATACATAACATTGAAACATCAATAAACTGGTGAGGGAATACTCACGGTTCAGGCATGATGACACTTTAGGAGACCACCTGAATGAAAACATGGGAGGACTTATTAGTGAATGAGAGTGGACAAGCTCCAAAAATAATACTGCTCAGCCTCAGTTAGGGTTGCCACCTTTTCTACAACAAAATACCGGCCTTGGTGGTGCCTCCATAGGCTTAACATTGGCATTAAGCCAATTTTTTACCGGCCTGTCGGTAAAATACCGGCTGGGTGGCAACCCTAGCCTCAGTGTCGGTCCTGAGTCAAGAAAGCCCCAGAGCATGTATTTGGGATTTCCCTAGCATAGATGACTCACTAGTAGTGCACTTAGTGGAACAGGTTCACCAATCTTGGGATACATTCTGAGCTATTCACTAAATGTGAGGTGCTGGTGAGTCGACAAACCTGTTTCTCTTGCAGGAAACATTTACCAGGCCCTTCCCTGCACAAGTCGTGAGATTAAATGTTCATCTTAATGCACCTCACTTTCTGTGAATAGCTTACCTTTTGTTATCCTGAAAACCTCAGTCCTGATGATATTTGTAGCTATTCACTAGAAAGTGACCTACAAGTGAGTTGAAATGAGATGATCTCACTTCATCAAAAATATACAGATATATATAATCCAAAATGTAGTATTAAAAATACAAATAGAAGGAGGAACATTTTGAAAAGAAACAGGTATTTTTTTTACTATTTTTCTAATGTTAAACCAAACCAGGCCCACCCAACAGTCCAGGATTTAAGCATTACCCAGTTGTGTCTACCCTGTGTTTTTCTTTGTTTTGTTTTTTTTTTTTAAAAATACCTTATACACAACTGGGTGATCCCTAAATCCTGGACTGATGGGGCAGGGGGCTTGAGGACTGTTTGGGAACCACTGTTCTACACAACTATTGCACTAACACTAACCCACGTATCCAAACTGTACCTGTCAGTGATATCAGAGATACAGCACAAGACTTCAGGGTTAACTGAACTTAAATTAATTTATTACAATTATATAATTAATATATTTAAAAAAAACTTCAAGATTTCCAAAAAACGGGCAAAATAAAATATAGGGGACAAAAAGGTACAAATGTATCAATACATTAGGTTAGCTCAAATGTAAGCAAATGCCTAAATTAAAAGAAAATTGTTTTAATTGTGCCTGTGGTGTCTCTTGTTTATGACATCACCTATGGTTTGATATGCTAATGACCTACTTTTCAATGGGAAATGGGAAATTTGCATATCAAGCCACAATATGATGTCATAAGCAGGAGACACCAACAGGAGACTAATATTGTTGTTAATTTAGGCATTTCTGCTTACACAATATATGGATCATTTTCTTTCTATATTTATTCTCTACATTCACAGCACACACAATATGTAGGTGACAGCCTTCCTTTAAGTATAAATATATTTTTTGACAATGAAGATATAGGATTGTATCTATGGTTTAGAGATATTTACTGTGGAAAGTGTTGTGCTTATTGCTTTTAATATGTGTTTTAATGTATATACTTTGCAACTAGACCCTTTTATAAAATAATCTGTTTATTTGTGAAATGTATACACTAGATGTATACACTCCCGCCTTATATTTATTTATTAGCCATATTTGTAGAAATGTAAACATTCTTTTCGAAATTGTTTTTGCAGTTAGGATCATGCACACTATTAGTATCATTATTTTGTGACTTACACCAAAATACTATGTGTTTCACCAATACGAATGGACTGGCCCATACCAGGATTCACAAAAGAGGCCAACTGAGAACTACATAAAGTAAATTAGACTTTTCATTGTGGTTGTTATATGATTGAGCCTATACCTAAGTGCGATTACTGCCCAGCAGATAGAATTGAACAAATTCTGGCTCAATTAACATTTTGCAGCAATACTAAATGAGTTACTCTCAGATAGTGCCCTATTTAGAGATACTGAACTTGTTTTTTTGTATTTAAAATAGAAATACATCATAAAAGTACTAAAGATTGTAACTAAATATACATTATTAGCACTCACCTGTTTTCAGCGTGCACAGGATGCAGGGTATGTTCAGTGTGTAAGGGTTCTCCTGTGTTTGGATTATTAATTTGAGACACTGGACTCTATAGAACAACACTCCCCCCATTAACCCATTCATTTAGGGTGATCATGATGAGAACATGTCTTTCTTTGTTCTTGTTTAGTGAAAGGAGGGGGAGGAAGGATTAATCTGCACCTGTCTTTTTGGAGAATATCTTGTCCCCTGGACAATGATGCATATATAAGAATGCTGGTTATTTTAATCCCAGACTCTATTATGGGAGAGGAATTCGTGTTACTTGTAATCCCATGCCCAGACAAAAGGGCAAAACCTGTCACACCTCAGTTATTACAACTCAAACAAACTCATGTATAAAACATATCTCTTCTCTCCTTGTCCATTCTTTGTTTCAATATAACATGATGTCTATCAAGGGTCCTGGGTCTTCCTTGAATTTTATTTTTTCCAATCAAGGGTCCTGGGTCTTCCTTGAATTTTATTTTTGCATATCAAAGGTCCTGGGTCTTCCTTGAATTTTATTTTTTCAATATTTTCACTCATTAAGGAATGAATACAATATATAAATATTAGTTCACATATCTGTTTAAAGGGACTCTATCAACATAAACATTGCTTATGCTGTGAATGTAGATAAAACAAAATTATGAAAAGGGGGTCAAGCATCAGATAGGAGCTGTCACTTTTTTTCTGAGCTCCACCTATAGCAGTGTAATACCACATTTTTTTAATGTCCACCCAAATTAAACTTCCTAAATTCGCTACCCGAAAGTATGGTGAAGACAAGGGGAAAAGATCCAAAAAATCTAAAAACGCTAAAAAAACTGCTGATGTCCGATTTCTCTGTTGACGAAACTACAGCCTCTAGAGTCAAAGCCCAAACCTGCAGCCGCCGAAATGGACTGGAAGAGTTCCTCCGAAGAGAAGCATAATATACAATATAGTAATCCTGTCAGATCGACTCCCATCTCACATGACACTTTGGCCACCAAAGGAGACATCAAGGTCTTAAAACATGATTTACAAGCCATGTGGAAGGCAGAGGAGGCAGTGATCCATTCAGACATCCACACAATCAAGACCAAGGTGTCAAGCCTGAAAGTTAACAGGGAGGATCTCCAAATGAAAAAGCAGATCTCACAGATCATTCTTAATAACTTTCCCAGCAGGTATTTAATTTAACTCGTCAGTTCACAACACTTGATGGTAAACTACACCAGACAAACCTGGAAATATATGGAATAGCAGAGGCATACTGCCCTCTATATGTATATGCACGTCATGGAATTCAAACATTCTAGCAACTGGTTCTCTTTGTATATGAAGCCAATCTGCAGCAGTAAATCCATAATCTTGATATATGAAGAAAAACTGGAGCATTATATTGGGCAGACTAGATGGACCGATTGGTTCTTATCTGCTGACACATTCAATGTTTCTGTATGCATAGATATAAAGCCAATGTATATAAAGCCAACCTGGGGCAATGTATGCATAATCTTTGTATATAAAGCTAATCTTTACATACAGTGTATGTATATTTTTTGTATATAAAGACAATCTGGAGTAGTATAGTGCATAATATTTTTGTATGAAACCAACATACAGAAGGAAAAAAACATATTTTTTGTATATGAAGTCAATCTGGAGCAGTGTATGCATAAACTTTGTATACAAAGCCAATCTGCACCAGGAAAAAACATTAACTTTGTATATAAAGCCAAACTGGATCAGTATATGGTTAATCCTTGTATCTTAAGGCAATCTGCAGCAGAAATAAACATATTCTCAGTACTTGAAATCTATCTGGAGCAGTATATGCATACGTTACACGACAGAGCCACTCATCCAGCTGATTCCTCTTGTAGCCGTCACACTGTTAGCACGTCATTGGGGTTTGGTCTCTGAGAGCTTTGGACTCTCAATGCCATGTGCCCCAAGCTATGAACTTAAAACTATGATTAATGAGGAAAGCTCTGCCTGAAAGCTGAAGAGTCAGGGTCCCAATCATCAGTTTGGCAAAGTTGTAAATATTTTACCAACAGAATCCACTGAACTGGTGTGAACAAGCTGAATCCCATTATGGTATACAACGCTTACACAAACACCTGTGACCAAACTTGGCAAACTTGGGATAACAGTCATGGAGGGATAGGAGAGAGACAGCAGATATGGGGAAGAGAGGAGAGAGACAGTAGACATGGATGGATAATCATAAGAGAGAGACAGCAGACAAAGGAGGAGATGAGAGAGACTAAAGGGTGTACTGTTTTTTTATTTTTAAAATCTGTTCACCCTGGTTACAAAAATCTGTCACCTTCCATTATTATATGGAGACAACCCACTCTTCTGACAACGTATTTAAGTTCTATGGACATTCCCGAAATTTGATCCTAAAACTACTCTCCTCCATTTAAACATGAATGAGCTCGTGAATAATGATAAAACCCTAGTATTACATTGCTTTATGGCAATAAAGATAACTATTACCATAAACTGGAAATCAAGCCTCCCTTTATCAGTATCTCAAATGGAAGCCCAATTACTACACCAGCTAAAAATGGAAAGAGATTTAAGTTGGTCCAGAGACTTGTCGGGTAAGACCGCACATCAATATAGAAATTGGATTAGTAAATGGGAAAGTGGGAAGACGGAGGGTGACCAGGCCCTTACCTACTTGATCATATGGATAGTCTTCACAGTTCTGCTGATTAGTACATTTCCACTTAATTTTCACCTATATAAAGGGCTACCACGCCCTCTCTTTCATTATAGTATAATCACTTTTTTATCTATTTAATTATTTATTTTTCTCTCCCCCCCCCCCCCCCCCCCTTCACTTAGGCACTTGTCCTAAACTTAGTCTCCCATCCTATGACTCCGATTTATGCATCTGATTATGGTAGACAAATATACAGTATTTGGGGATGTATCTGTACCGGCAATGATGTTTAAATGTTGTTTGTATGTGTAATATGACTATTTGTAATTATCGGTGATTTTTGATAAAAATAAAATAAAGATTAAAAAAAAAAAAGTTCTATGGACATTAAATAGAAATGGGGCATCCTACAAACAATATCCGCAACAGCTGGTAAAAGATAGCTGCTGATTGAGGACTCCATGGAAATACCTGCCTTCCATCACAGCCCGAATGTCCCATTACTGCTGACCTTATCGACTTCCCCTCAGACCACAGATGCTATGAAGACAAGGTAATCTGAGGGATAAGGGGTCAACTTGTTTCTTAATACGGTCTGCCGAAGTATGTATAATGCAATCAAGAGAACAGACTTGGTCCCTTTTCAACAACCAATCTCACTGTATAAACCCTGCACACACTTTTTGGTTAAATTGTAATTGTGAAACTTTTATGAGGAATAGAGAGTTGTTACCGATCAGTGAACATTTACTGTATGCAAGATACTCGATGGAAGATGGCTGTTCAAAACTTTCGTACATGCCAATTTATCGGAACTGAAAGTCCCATTTCGAATGGGCCACATACACTCAGACTTGAGAAGTGACTTGCCAGGAAATGATACTTTGGTGCAATCCTAGAAGAGAAGAGACTGTGCATCTAGACTATATTATCGAATCTAGTGCATATATCTATATACATAGGATACAGGGGAAGACATATGCTCTCAACATAGAGTAGTGCACCACTCCTGCGTAGTTATCTAGCAAACACAATATGGGGGTCATGTATATAGGAAGAAAGAAATCCAACACACAATAGTGTAATACTGTAGTGAAATTGGATCTATATTGGTGGTATTGCACTCACAAACACGAGAAAGATTAGGGCTATCAACAGATGTAGAAAAGTATAAATCTTCTTTAATATCATCTTATTAAATCTGACATAACATAGAAGCAGCAATGGCGCAGTATCCACATAAAAAACAGCTTTTAGATAAGTTGAGACACACAAACTTTATTGGCATAACAATGAAGTCATGCATAAGCGCTTGGTTTTAAACCCACAGTCCGCAGAAAAAAAGTGCACTCCATGGATTCCAAATTCAGTCAGAACACGGCAAAAAAAAACAATGTTTTTCACAGAGTTTGAACTCGGCTTCCTCAGGAGAAGGAGCATGTTCAGAATTCTCAAATGTCTTCTTGGGGCTGGAGTATGCCTATTGTTGCATATTCAATGTGCAAAACAAAGAAATGTTGCTTGGAATTGGTATAAAATTATGTGCTGCATCATGCAAAGGAAAGAGATTAAATGAGAAACTGATGTTTCTATAGCAACAGTTCTGTCAGTATTCCAAATAATTTCCATCCTTCTCTGAAGCCTTAATCTCTTTCTATTTTCTCTCCTCCTCCAAAACTTCTTATACTGTTATCGCTCTGGTAAATCTCCCTTTTTTGGTGATTCATATTAGTTACTAGCTAGACAGGTTTACTGCACTGTATTATGTTTTTACATACATTATCACACAGTATGTTTGCCAATATTTGCATTACCATACTTCATTATCCAGGGATAGGCAACACTCCAGAATATTGTGGACTACATTTCCCTTGATGCTTTGCCAGCATTACGGCTGTAAGTGCATTATGGGAGATGAAGTTCACAACATCTGGAATGTCAAAGGTTGCCTACCCCTGCCCTAGTCTATAGATTTATTTTAGTCAGTTCATAATATTATTCATCTCACTTCTTTACCACAGAAGTTTCTGTCCAGGCAATGCAACTCCCTCAATAGCTCTGTTCAGAATCTCAGCAGCTGTCTCAGCCATTTTAAGGGGATAAACTTCACAAATATCAAGGGATCTCGGGCATCAGCTGTTGGACCTATATTTGGCACCTTTACCTCTGGGTATTGTTCTGACAGAATGTCATCGCTCTAACATTACACTCTCCACCATGCTCAAATATACCCGTCAGGTTTCCATCTGTAGCTTTAGTGAACATTAAAAACCTATAAATATATTGTCAATGTTGTCTTACCCATTTATTAAAAAAAAACCTGATTGCTGTTAGTAAATACTAAAACCTTATTAACCATACTCAAACCTATATAAATACTCACTGAAATAAACTTTGGAAATAAAAGCAGCACTGTACATTAAACTAAAGGAGTGTATCACACATATAACAGAAATAACAATTACATTATTTCTACAGTGCTCATTTTTTAGCATCTTAAATATTTTGCCATTTTTATTTGGGACAAGGGGACCAAATATTCCTATTGTGCTTTGACTTGAAGGGACACACCAGCAAAATATTTGTTTTTTATATTTTATGTGGAGAAGGTTTGGGGCATGTGCTGAGGTGATGCAGGGTTGCACACAAGTCCCCCGGGAAACAGGCAGAGCCTAGGTGGGAGGGGGCCATGTATGTGTGAGGGGAGTGAGTGATGTATGATGTATGTCTGGGGGAGTGTCTTTGGGAGGAGTATATATAAGCTGGGATTCCCTGAGTCCGTCAGCCATTTTGGTTAACGGACACAGCGGGGGAAATTTTCACGCCCTCCCTCCCTCCCTCCCTATTTTGATTTTATGTGTGCATTAATGTTTTTCTCTTTTGTCACAGCAGGCAGGGTTGTCCTTGCCAATCCAATAGTTAAGGATGGAGGACATGGAGTCAGATGGATGGATAGGGTGTCCCCTCCCTTAACCTCTGATCACGATGTAGGTGATCATAATGGTCGTGCCCACCGAGCTAACAGCCGGCTGGTGGTTAGCATCAAGTGGGCAAGCAATATACAGAGGTAACATGGACCTGAAGTTCAGAAGGATAGGTTGATGTTTGTTATGTTTTTCTCAGGTAGATTGGCAAGGACTATTTGTAGCTGTATGTTTTTCATTGAATGTTCAATTATATATTTATATTTATTTATCTATTGATAATAAGTTATAAGAGGTTAATAATAAAAAAAGGAGAATTTTTGGCTCATACAGTTACTTCGTTATGTTAATAAATGCTGTGGCCTATTTAAACTCCATTCATGTCTCTGAACCAAGGGCTACGCATATTGTTGGCACTATAGAAATAAATGCTAGTGTAATGTAATGCAATGAAAGACAGATTGGTCATACCACAGACATGGGGAAGAAAAAAAATAGCAGAAGACGGGCCAATGAGCACGACTGCCGACCTTTTCCGACTCACACTGACCTGAGAAGAGTTCACTTTAGTCGATTAGACCTTTTAAAGAACAAAAAGCTTTTATAGTTTCAAGGGATAATCTTACACAGACTGAGTGTCATTAAATAAATGCATTAATGTGTATATTACTGGAGCGCAAGAAAACAGATCCCCAGTGAGGTACATAGTGGAATTTCCACCCAGCTGGTACTTTACCGGCAAGCTGGTAAAAAGAAAATGGCTTCGAACCAATGTTAAATCAAAGTTGTTTGTGCCCAAACAGCTTCCCCCTGCCATCTTTGTGCCAAAAAAAGCCTGTCCCTGCCATTTTTGTGACAAAACAGATTGTCCCTCTCCTCCCAAATATGAGCACTGGTTGTTAGCAACAAGCGGCAGGAGCATGAAGTATGTGTCAGTTCAGCAGGCACAGTCTTCACCCCTTACCCGTTCTATGCGGAGGGCAGGTGGGTGAGCGAGCCAGCAACGGGGATTACCAGGAGGCTGGCATTTTAGACATGCAGCCTAAAGCCTAGTCGACTTTGGCTTAAATACACCACTGTGCATTACCTTCACAGGTTTTAGAACAAAATAGAAGAAAGGGGAAACTTTTTTCACGGTTTGAGTGAGGTTATCAGCTTTGCAGATTGAAAATTTAATTAATGTGACATCTTGAAAATATGCTCTTGATAACTAACAATACTCTTGAATTTGTTTTTATTATTTAGAAGAGAAAAAAATCTTATCAACCATGCAAAAACATATGAACAGACCCAGTGCAAGGCTTCTTTAAAAGAAAAAGTTTTACACATGAGTGTATGCCACTTATTAATATATTCTTATTTTTTATTTGCAAAAATACAAATACATTATAGAAAGATACTTCATAATATCAAACATATCAAAATATTGCATGGATTATAAATACAGACCCTATATAACAAATACAACAGATAGCTTGCATGTTGCCCGGAGGAAAACAGAGGGGTAGGATGTACCTTTCTATATTATTCAATCATTCCGTGCACAAGGGGTCCGAAAATAGCTATCCAAATTTCTAACCCAAGCATCCCAGATATAAAAATTCGGGAAACGTATCCATTTACTTAGCCTGTAAACAGATCTGATTCTGGACCAGCTACCAAAGCAATTGTAAATATGCCAACCCTTATAGTGACAGACACGTGTAAAATAATACAATGCTCGTGTGGTCTGAAAGGATAAAAGAAATTATTCTTGACACAGGATCTGTGCAAAATGTGAAATAAAAAAATACAAGGTATATATATATTTAATGCATTGAAGTTTTCTGGTATGATAAACACCTGTGAAAATAAAATACATACAAATAGTGCAATATGTACTGAAAATAAAATAAAACAAGCAGTAGCTACAGGAAAATAACTCACAAGAACAGCCCCTAATGACCTAGGAGCATGGAATCAGCATATTGCCCCTATAGTCAGTGCTGTATTTACCGCGAGGCATCCTAGGCGGATGCCTATGGCGGCAAATTTTGGGGGGCGGCAGCGCCCCCCAGCACTGGAAAAAGAAAAAATAAAAAAAAGAAAAATCCGGCCCTTTAAATAAAAAAAAACCCACCGCGCTTGCAGGCAGAGACGGAGGTGACAGGGGATCGGAAGAACCCCCCTCACCATCGCTCTGCCTGCCAGGCTGCATGGGGAGCCGAACAGGCAGCACAGAGAAACCTCCGTGCTGCCTGTTCGGCTCCCCGTGCAGTGTGCCGACACGGAAGTGCCGACAGTCACGTGACGGGCGCGCTGACGTCATACGCGCGCCCGGTCACGTGACCTGCCGGCACAATCGCCGGGAAGCCGAACAGGCAGCATGGAGGGACCATGCTGCCTGCCACTAGCCACCAAAGAAAGGTAAGTGCTGATGGGAGACTATGTGTGTGTGTGTGTGTGTGTGTGTGTGTGATGGGAGTGATGGGAGTCAGAGTGTGTGTGATGGGAGACAGTGTGTGTGACTGAGTGTGATGGGAGTCAGAGTGTGTGTGATGGGAGACTGCGTGTGACTGAGTGTGATGGGAGTCAGAGTGTGTGTGATGGGAGACTGCGTGTGACTGAGTGTGATGGGAGTCAGAGTGTGTGTGATGGGAGACTGCGTGTGACTGAGTGTGATGGGAGTCAGAGTGTGTGTGATGGGAGACTGTGTGTGACTGAGTGTGATGGGAGTCAGAGTGTGTGTGATGGGAGACTGTGTGTGACTGAGTGTGATGGAAGTCAGAGTGTGTGTGATAGGAGACAGTGTGTGTGACTGAGTGTGATGGGAGTCAGAGTGTGTGTGATGGGAGACAGTGTGTGTGACTGAGTGTGATGGGAGTCAGAGTGTGTGTGATGGGAGACAGTGGGTGTGACTGAGTGTGATGGGAGTCAGAGTGTGTGTGATAGGAGACAGTGTGTGTGACTGAGTGTGATGGGAGTCAGAGTGTGTGTGATGGGAGACAGTGTGTGTGACTGAGTGTGATGGGAGTCAGAGTGTGTGTGATAGGAGACAGTGTGTGTGACTGAGTGTGATGGGAGTCAGAGTGTGTGTGATGGGAGACAGTGTGTGTGACTGAGTGTGATGGGAGTCAGAGTGTGCGTGATGGAAGTAGGAGTGTGTGACTGAGTGTGATGGGAGTAGGAGTGTGTGTGATGGGAGACAGTGTGTGTGACTGAGTGTGATGGGAGTCAGAGTGTGTGTGATGGGAGACTGTGTGTGACTGAGTGTGATGGGAGTCAGAGTGTGTGATGGGAGACTGTGTGTGACTGAGTGTGATGGGAGTCAGAGTGTGTGTGATGGGAGACTGTGTGTGACTGAGTGTGATGGAAGTCAGAGTGTGTGTGATGGGAGACAGTGTGTGACTGAGTGTGATGGGAGTCAGAGTGTGTGTGATGGGAGACAGTGTGTGTGACTGAGTGTGATGGGAGTCAGAGTGTGTGTGATAGGAGACAGTGTGTGTGACTGAGTGTGATGGGAGTCAGAGTGTGTGTGATGGGAGACAGTGTGTGTGACTGAGTGTGATGGGAGTCAGAGTGTGTGTGATAGGAGACAGTGTGTGTGACTGAGTGTGATGGGAGTCAGAGTGTGCGTGATGGGAGTAGGAGTGTGTGACTGAGTGTGATGGGAGTAGGAGTGTGTGACTGAGTGTGATGGGAGTATGAGCTTGATGTGAGTCTGAATGATGGGGCATGTCTTAGGTGTGTAACGTGGGTGTGCAGCTTGGGTAGGGGGGTGCCCGGATTTTGTCTGCCTAGGGCAGCACAAAATCAAGATACACCACTGCCTATAGTACAAACCAGACCCACAGTCATTTTCAAAAAAGCACCAAATTTAAAATCAGCACTTGCCCCTAGTGTTATCAAAACAGTCCCTAAAACAAGTGGGTCAAGCTGGCTCATAAACAACAAAATTAATGGATTTTTTAAATGTGGGAATTGCAAAGCTTGCACCCACCAAGCCAGAAAAAGAACAGATTTTAAATCTAAAAGTAAAAAGTTTTATCAACTTCAAATTAAGGGCATTTCTATAAATTATTTGTACAACCATTTTTTCTTATGTAGGTGGTGGTATTTTTCCACATCCATACATATTATATATACCTGTTCTGTATATTCCACCGCTTAATGATAAGGCCCTTTATTCACCTTATACAAGAATGTTCATATTTCTATTTTAAATGCTTTTATCATCTAATAAAATGTAATTTTTGTTTTATAGTATCATCACCATTAATTACCATCACCTTTTTTATTCATGTTTTATTGTAAAACTGGGAATATTGATATACTTTTATCATTGCATTTTGATACTTTGCATATTTCTTAATGTATTCTTATATTTTTCATTTATTGTGATGTCGATTTATATTTTTTCATTGAAAAGGCCGTTGGCCCTTTAAGGGAATCATTCGTTCTTTTTCCCTTTTCGTATTAACGAATTTGGTTCTCATTCACCGTATATCCGAAACCAGCTATTCCCTGAATTAGAGCCATACATACCGACTTTTCGTTTTATGCATTTCGGACAAAGAGTTTAGACGTTTTACATACGAACTAAGGAAACGTTTATAAGACAAACTATTTTGGGACTTCTACATCCCCCTGAGGAAGTCCCATTTCGGATGAAACGCTTTGGGTGAATTTCTGATCCTATTGAGCCACCGTACCAGCCGAGTTTGTTTTTTACTATACCCGGAAGTCCAGACCAGCCCGAGGCACACGGAACGCTGTTGTCTGAAAAGACTTGGTGCCTTATACGGATTTTATTGTGGATTGATTCCACGAAAGTTTTTTGTTTTTTTTTCGAAAATAAGGTTTTTATTATATTTGTTGAAAATCAATAATCATAAAAAACATAATACAATACAGTACAAATAATAAGGGGCATAGATGATAGGGGTCGGAGGGGGGGGGCACAGGAATCAGAGAATTGGGAGGGGAAGGGGGGGACGAGAGAAAAAAAGGGGGGGGGTCATCAGAAAGGCATATATACATTGGATCAACAACTCAAGTAAAACCAATTGTTTATAAGATAATTCAAGAAACACAGAAATAGTAGCAATATTGGCACTTATGCAGAAACATCGTTGTCCGGCACATCTTTCATCTTATCAAATCCTGACTCAAAACCTCGTACGTACTTTAAATGCATAACCTGTCGGCCTCTCATCCTGAAAATAACGATTGCAGTCAAATATAATTCCGTCCCATCCCTCACCGCCTTTAGTATGTCTTAATGTAAGAGAGTAATCCTGTGGCTAATTCCTATGCTCACCCAGCTAAAATCCCATCTAACCCTAATGTATGTGTCGGCATAACTCTTCTCACTTGGTTATCTCTCTCAAAAACATATGGTTATGTATACACATTATATCTTAGAGATCATAGACCCCTAGATGCCTGTGGTCTGTATGTGCATCTAGCTTCTGCACAGATGGGGGGGGGGGCGGGGGGGTGGTGGCAGGTGCTGCTGTGTTTACAAATGCTTTAGCAATCTAGATTCTGGGTCCGTGGACAGTTCCAGCCAATGAAACCAAGTTGCAGTGTATTTATCCTGTTTGTGTGTCACAGCCGCCGACATTTGTTCCCAGGTTCTATGCTCCTCTACAGTCTGCCACCACTCCCTCAGAGTAGGGGCGCTCCCAGACTTCCAATGTCTCGGTATCAGCAATTTTGCTGCGTTTAGAAGATGTTTAACAATGGATTGCTTGTAGTGTTTGATAGATTGTGTCGTATGGTGAAGCAGATATGTGGCTGGGGCGAACGGGGGTGCATTGTCCGTCAATTCAGCTATCACGTCCCTGACCTGCACCCAAAATTTCTGGATGACTGGGCAATCCCACCATATATGAAGCATTGTCCTTCTATCTTTCCCACATCTCCAACAGTCCTCCGGGACTTCCGAGTTTATTCTGTGTAGTAACACAGGTGTTTTATACCAGTGTGTGAGCACCTTATATGCATTCTCTTGAATCACTGTGTACGCTGAGTACTGCTTGGTCAAAATGAATATTTTGTCCCATTGGTTGGGTTCTAGTGAGATATTGAGAGCCGCTTCCCATTTGTTTGTGTAGTTTGGGTATGGAGAGTCCATGGGTGGGTAAAGTACACTGTACATTGTGGACACCCCATGTTGTAACTGTGTGGTTTTAGTACAAAGTCCTTCTATGTGTGTCAAGTCTCTCGTCAAATTGTGTTGCTGTTTGATAGCACGAACAAAATGTGTGACCTGTGTATGCCTTAGCCTAATAAGAAATGAATGGTCCATGTCCGGGAGTAAGGAGGACAATGGTCTAGGCCCTTCCGGGTCTAAAATGTCTTTAACGTGCCCTATTCCCTCCAATTGAAGTACCGTGCCCAGAGCCCCATCTCTCCCTGGTGGGAAATCCTCATTAAATAATATAGGGGTAAGCGGAGAGGGGTATGTGGTGAGAGTATGTTTAGTGTGTAATTTGTGCCAGATGTTCAGAGTGGCTTTCAAGAATGGGTGCTGCTTCGTCATGGATCTACTCTGCTTTGGTGGCAGCCAGGGTAGGCTCTGTATGGGTACATTAAGCAAAACATCTTCCATGTCTATCCATCTCTTGTCTGCGGGTGAGACTGACCAGTCTATTATACGTATTAGGTGTACAGCTACATAGTATTTCTTCATATCGGGTAGGGCCAATCCCCCTCTAGCTCGGGGGAGCGTGAGATTTTTATATCTGAGTCTAGGTACACTGTTATGCCAAATAAATCTTGTGAGTGCTCTACGCAGAGATTTAAAAAATACCGGAGGTACAGATATGGGCAAACATTGAAATAAATACAACAATCTGGGAAGGATGTTCATTTTGACTGCGTTAATTCGCCCCTGCCAGGTAAGGTACATCGGTCCCCACTTATTCAAATCCGAGTAAATTGTCCGGGCAAGTGGAAGATAGTTGTCTTTGTATAAATGTGTCAGGTCCGCCGTTAGCCATATGCCCAGGTATTTAATTTTCTCGAAATTCCACTTGAATGGAAACGCTTCCCTAAGGGCTTCACATTGTTTTGTTGTGAGTGTGACCGCTAATATCTCTGATTTCTGGATGTTAATTTTAAGGTTAGAAAAGAAACTATAAGCGTCAAATTCTTTCATCAATATTGGTAGTGTGGTCTCCGGGGAGGTAATGAAGAATAACAAATCATCTGCATATGCCGCTACCTTATGCCATTCGTCCCCTACCTTCAGTCCCCTAACATTCGCATTCCCCCTGACCGCTTCCAGGAAGGGTTCAAGTGAGAGAGCGAATAGAGGGGAGAAAGGGGGCATCCCTGCCTCGTTCCGTTTGTTATTGAGATCTTCCGGGACATGGTGCCATTGACTCGCACTCTGGCAGATGGAGAGACATACAGCGCTTGAATCCAAGCTCTTATGTGAGATCCAAATCCCATGTGCGATAGTGTGCCCCACAGGAAGGGCCATGCCACTCGGTCAAACGCCTTCTCAGCATCCGTGGACAAGAGAAGCATTCTTTGACCCTTCCTGTGGGCCAGGTGTATCGCGCCAAGTGCTCTGACAGTGTTTTCTTTGGCTTCTCTACCTGGTACAAAGCCAACCTGATCAGGATGGATCAGATTGGTTATGTACGGTTGGATTCTTCTGGCCAAAATTTTTGCCAGTAATTTCACGTCAGTGTTAAGGAGGGAGATTGGTCTATAGTCTTGAGGTGACTCTGGGTTTCTCCCCTCCTTGGGTATAACTGTGATATTGGCCATCAGTGTGTGAGGGTCTAGGCGTGTACCTTGTAATATAGAATTAAAAAGTTCAGCAATCTTGGGGGTTAAAATGTCCTTAAAGGTTTTATAATATTGTAATGGGTACCCGTCTGGGCCAGGGCATTTCCCTGTCGCCGAGTTTTTAATAGCCATTGCGACTTCTATAGGGGAGATTGGCTCCTCTAGGGTCTCTGTTTGTTCTGGGGTCAGTTTACGCCATATCGTGGACTCCAAATATTTATGCATACTCTCCATGTCATCTCCAGGGGACCTGCCAGGTGCCACCGCTTTAGTCGAGTCTAGGTTGTAAAGATCAGAGTAATAGGTACAGAATGATTCGGCAATGTCTTCCGGGAGATAACGCAGATTACCCTTTTTATTGTGCAGTTTAGCGATAAACGCTTTCTGTTTCCTTTTACGCAGTGTGCGGGCGAGCAGTCTGCCACACTTACTCCCCCGCTCCTGGAAAAGGTGTCTGGTGTACCTCATTACCCCCTGGATTTTTACATTCAGCAGTTGGGCCAGTTCTCGTCTGGCACCAACCAGTTCAGCAAGAGTCTGAAGGTCCAGGTCTCTGTTATGTCTCAGTTCTAATGCGCCAATACGTTGTGCTAGGGTGGTGATTGCCATTGCCTGTTCCCGCTTACGTCTGGAGGCCTTAGCGATCAGCATGCCCCTTAGTGTACATTTGTGTGCTTCCCATACTATCGGTAAGGGAATATCCAGTGTCGTGTTTTCGTCAAAATATTGTCTCAGAAGGGTGGCTATGTCCTCACAAATATCTTTGTCCTGTAACAAGGAGTCATTAAGCCTCCAAGTACGTTCCGTCCGTGCTGTCATTGGGGACTGTAGGGTCATCAGGAGTGGGGCGTGGTTTGGCCGTATGAAATATTTCTCACCAGCTTTAGTTGGCCATACGTCAGGTAAAAGTAATCTAATCTAGAATACATATTATGTACATGTGAAAAATAAGAGTAATCTCTGTCTGTGGGGTGTGTTGCTCTCCACACATCAGAAAGCAACAGGGAAGTTAGTTGTGAGTGGAAGCTTCGCAGCTGTTGCTGCGGAACATGACTATGCCCGTTTGAGGTATCTAGTTTGGGGTTCATGGCTATGTTGAAGTCCCCTCCTACTATGAGTGTACCTTCACGGAAGTCATGTATGAGTTGTCTTATTTTACTGAAACTGTGGTGTTGTTTTGTGTTGGGGAGGTATATGTTTACAAAAGTGTAAATGTTGTTCGCAATTTCCCCTTTAAGTAATAGATATCTGCCCTCCAGATCACCCTTAGAGCTAATGAGTCGGAAAGGAATATGCTTCGAAATGAGAATGCCTACCCCTCGGGATTTTGAATCAGAGGAGTTGCTGAAATGTGCTTGCGTGTAAAAACCATCTGTAAATCTGGGAGCCACACCCTCCCTGAAGTGCGTTTCCTGCACGTAAACTATGTCTGCTTTCTGTACTCTGAATTCTCTAAGCGCCCTTGCTCGTTTGTGGGGCGAGTTCAGACCTTTTGCATTGACTGTCATTAGGACAAGGTCGTCCATGCTGTCGCGCAGGCAGCTTGTGAAATGTGTATTGGTCTGTGCCATTGCCGTAATAGTGGGGGAAATAAAAAAAAATAAATAAAAAAATAATAATAATAAAAAATAAAAAAGGGGGGGATACAAGAAGGGGAACTAAACGGGAGACAAATTTACCGCAGAGGGTCCAAAAATAGGGGAAAGGGAAAAATTTGGGGCTAACCAAACTGTAATAGATATATGTACAGTGACACTTTCAGTGCCTTGATACAGGTACATGTGCCTGTTGTAGGTCCTAACACCGACTACCTCTAGTGAAAGGAGCCCACAAGGTTCTGTGGCACTGAATCCCGTGCGGGGGTTCGGGTAGCCTCAGTCAAAGATGACCGCGTCAATTACTATAAAGATCTATTCTCCAAAAATTGTGTAGACCTATTATTTGACCGCTTTCGTCTTCAAGTAGGTCCCGCCCCCACCCGTTAAACCTTTTTTTTTTTTTTTAAACCGTGTTGAATAACTTGGTGTTATGTCCACCATAATTCAGAGCTAACACTGTCTAACCTTTAGAGTAAGAGGGATTCGGATATCTGACACCAATTTGCTAAGGCAATCCTACCCACTTCTACTGCCTGTGTTGGCTGCCGCTACTTCGCTCGTCAGGCAGTTGAACGACCATATTTACAATGTATGACTTAGCCAGGGACGTCCTGATCTCACATGCCCCTTCATGTGTCGTAGTGTATGGGTTACAGTCTAACTGGGTCTCAGAGAGGGGGGGGGGTATTGGGGTAAGTGGGCTTTAACGTGTGCCCTACTTCTGCAGTTATTTCCCAGTCCCAAGAAATCTTGCTCCCTGTTCTTTATCACCCCCTCTCTCTGTTCCCCAGCCTGAGCAGCCTATCCAAGACCCTCGCATTATCCCATGTATATAGCCTTAATTAGAGTCCAACATTAACTTTAACGTATGTCCCATTTTGAGGTGTATAGGTTGTATACATTACATATCCTTCGTCCAGCTTCATGTGACGTTGGTTAGACAAGTCCTGTTCAGCCTGCAAATAGTTCTTGCTTGAGTATGGTCGGATATCCAAGCATCCAATCTTGATTGTCTCTGGGAACAGTCATTGCGGGAAACTGCGATAATTCCAGTGGAAAAAACAAGGACGAGGACGACAAGTCACCCCTATTTAAGCAGGGTCGCGTCTGTCCAGTGGGTAGACATTGTCAGTCCTTGAAGGTGGGTAGAAAAGCTTGCCTGGTAGGTCCGAGTCCGGGATGATATAGCCGCCCAGCGGCCTCACTCCTCTCTCTCCAAGTGAGATGGCCCGTGTCTTTCTTGCGGGTCGTGGGATACAGAACTTGGTCTTTCTCTGCGAGCCTCCCGGGGGGTCTTGGTGCTCTGGAGGAAGTACTTGGCCTGAGTTGGGTTAGCCAGTTCGGTACCTCCACACTGGGCAGGCCAAACTCCGCCAAGAAGGGGGAAACATCCTCTGGGGTGCGGATAGACAGCAGTGCATTGCCCGACCGAACCGTCAGGCTGAATGGGTGGCCCCATCGGTACACCAGGCCTTTTTCCCTCGCCTGCATCGTGAGCCAGGACAGATCCTGGTACAGTTCGATCTGTTGTCCATCGTAAGTCCACTGCCTGGACTGTCGGGCAGCCGCCATTATCCGTTCCTTCATAGTATAGCTATGAATCCGGCATATTATATCTCTCGGTGGACCCGAATCAGGGCCTCTGGTTCTCAGTGCTCTGTGTGCTCTGTCCACCTCTATCGGGTTGTCTTCTGGCTGGTGCAGGATAGTGTTAAACACCTTGACCAAGATGCCTTTCACTTCCGATGGGTCTTCCCCCTCTCTAAGGCCTCTCACCCTAATATTCTGGCACCTGCCTCGATTATCTAAGTCTTCCAGCATGTATCTCATTTCCTGTAATGCTCTAGTGTGCGCTGTGATGGTTGCTTGATCATGCTGCACATCTTGCTGCATTAATGGCATGGCCTCTTCTATCGCGTTGACTCTGTTAGTGAGCTTCCTCCACAGCTTCCCTTGTCTGTGCTAGCGGTGTTTCCCACCCTTCCGTGGCTGAATCTCTGGAGTCCTAATCTCCCGCTCCTTCAGGCTGCGAGGCCAACCAGGCCGATGTCGCGAAATATTCTCGCAGAGTCGAGCTGGGGGCTTTTTTTTTTTGGGGCCAGGGGTATCCCGGTCGTTCAAGCTCTTCCTCGATCTGCCCATCGTGCAACGTTGATCACGGTATGCTCTGATAAGAGCGCTAGTATCGGGTGGTTGGCGGGAGCTCAAAGATTAAGCTGCCATCTTCAACCAAGGCTAGGCCACGCCCCTCCACGAAGGTTTTAATAATTGTTTATTGTTCTTAACACTTTTTTAACACTTTTCTTAACAAGTGGAATAAAATCTTTTGTGCCCCGCCTGGATCAAGAGTCATCGGCATACTCCCAAGACTGGAGGAGGTGATGCCTTACAGGGGGGAAAGTATTCAACTTCAAATGCTGATTCCATGCTCCTAGGTCATTAGGGGCTGTACTTGTGAGTTCTTTTCCTGCAGCTACTGCTTGTTTCATTTTTTATTTTATTTTCAGTACAAATTGCACTATTTGTATGTATTTTATTTTCACAGGTGTTTATCATACCAGAAAACTTCAATGCATTAAGTATATATATATATACCTTGTATTTTTTTATTTCACATTTTGCACAGATCCCATTTCAAGAATTATTTTATTTTATCCTTTCAGACCACACGAGCATTGTATTATTTTACATGTGTCTGTCACTATAAGGGTTGTCATGTTTACATTTGCCTTCAAGTGTTCTTCTTTTATGCACATTTTTCACGCAGTTTTGAAGCTGTCTGTTTGTTTTTAAGTCTGGCTGCCGGTTCTTAGTAGACACCTTGTGTATTAGTATTATTTTCACTAATTGAGTTGTCACTCGTAGCACGATTTTTGCTCGTCCTTTCCTTTACCACATATTTACCAAAGCAATTGTCACTGTTTCCAATTTCTAGCAGCAACAGTTTTGACTGCAACAACATTTTTTATGTTTTTATTATATATGAGACTTTCTTATCAACCCTTGGCCAATTCATATGTAGGAGAGCAACTGCGTGTTGTCTGTTTATTATACCGCCAGTTACTGTATCAATTAAATCAAGAACTTTTGCCCATACAGGACTTTTGCCTTCACAACCCCACCAAATATGCCGATCAGATCCTTCGGCATGATCACATCGCCAAGAAATTTAAGAAGAATTAGTGTACATTCTGGCTAATCTGGTAGGGCAACCTTAAATTGTATCCCAGCTAAAGTTTTAAATTTGTTTAAATGTTTTGTCCAAGGCATGACACCATTCAGAATGATTCAGAAATTCATTAGGAATATCTCCGACCCTGATTACTTCGATCAATGTGGCAAAGACTTTAACAACCTTGTGGCGACTGGATGTACCTCTGAGAAATGTTTCCGCATATAGTTTTTGATTCTTAGGTATCTAAAGATCTCAGAGTTAGGGAGATAATATTCCAGGACCAAGAGCAGTAAAGGGATCATTCCACCCTCGCCGGATATCTGCTGCAAAGTGAGAACACCTTGCTGTTTCACCTGCAGACTCAAGGCTTTTTGGCACCTTACACAAACATATATTTTGCTCACTGTAAGCCAGACGATTGCCCACTTTCACACAATGTTCTCTGCACCCTTTCACTATTTCAGCCCCTTTTCACAGATCCAGGTTATTGCCATACCAATTCCCTCAGTGACATATGTCTACACCACACCTCTCACTGAACCAGATTGCTTCCACAGTACTTTGCACAGCATCAGATTACTCTGCAGCATTTCCCACAATAACCGAATGCACCCACAACACATTACAAAGCCTTTGATTGCAACCAAACAACTCAGCACCAAATAGCACCCACTGCACCAGATTGCCCCACAGCACTTCTGTCAGCACTAAATTGAAGACACAGCACTTCCTACATCATCAGATTGTCCCCCACAGCACTTACAACAGATTGCTACCACATTATTTTGGAATGCACAGCTCTTGATTGTACCCACAGCATTTTTCATTGCACCCATTGCACCAGTTTTCCCATACAGCACCAGATAGCACCCACAGCATTTACCACAGCACCAGATAGCACCCACAACACTGCATTGCACCCAATGCACCAAATCGCCCACCACTGCCATTCCCTGGTGTTCAATGGTGGTAGCTGAAACCAGCTCCACAGTGCCCACAGATAAGGCGCCCCAAAGGCAATTGCTATTCCGAATCTGGCAGAACAGTTATTTTAGATTTTTTCTGATTTTGGATCATAGTGCACAGCCCGAGCCATCGCATTACATTAGCCTCTTGTGCTGCTCTCATCTGCGACATGCTCCTCTGCAAACGATAACCATCACAGACGTCTAGTAGCGTGGGTGTGCATGCTATGAATAAAATAAATACAATTTAGAATAAAAATTGAACATGGAACAAGTCCCGTGGGTGGTCACGGTTGAGGATCTGCCATTGTTGAGACATGGTTTTCCACAATAACAGGAATGCCATTGGGTAGTAGTCAACCTATATTTTGGCATCTAACCGTTGATACTTCAGTTGTGGGCTACATTTCCCATGATATTTATCCAAAACACAAGTTCTCTTGGCAGGGCAAAACCTAAATACATCACTGGGTGTTGGTGGAAAAATAAAGCCGTGAGCTAATTAAGACTTGCTAGAGCGGAGTCCTCAATGTTTTAATGTTGAACACAAAACTGGGTGAGTTCATCTGTTTTCTTTTTTGCATTATATGGTTTTCTTTTCTCTACATATGAGATCATCATGCTGACTAAACAAAATATGGAGCTGGTATTAAAAAAAAACTTCCAGGGCTGTATTTTATTTCCAGTCCAACCCTGAGTACATGTCTAAAAATAAACCAGATTCTCTTTTGGGTAGCAGAGTATTATCAAGTTAAAGGACACGGATTACATGTCCCCCATTGCTCAAGTGTGCCACCTAGTGGCATCGCACACACTTAGCTTTGCCATCCGACCAATGCCATATTTTCAATGAAGCAATGAATGTGTGATTAAGCTGTGACATAGCTAAGGGACAAACTAATTTCCCCATTTAAAAGCAAGAATGGAAACAAACTGTTAATTACGGTAATATGTTTCCGTCAGTGGATTTGTGCAGATCCACAGTATTGAAATAAAAGCATGTTTGGTTTTGGTGCAGAGTGCATGTATAATTGATGGATTTCCTCATGAAGTTGATTGGAACAATAACTCATTATATTTATGAACACTATAGGATCCTTTTCATTCATGAAAATATATCTGTGAATAAAACACTAAAATATTTTCTTTTATCATAAAACCAAAAACCGCATTGAAAAAAGGCATGAAATAAAAACAGCAGCCACTGCAATCTGAAAAAAAAATGTAGAATGCTTTTTCCGGACAAAGAAATTCCCTTAAAAGGAAAGGGTACTTGAAAACATCAAGCCTGTACTAACAGAACTGCCAGGGAATGCGTAGGAAACAGTGCTCCTCTCATTTGACTCCTGTTACCACTGATGAAACCACATATACTGAAGCATTTTAATACTTTACTTTTGTAGATTGATTTTTTCTTTCACAATAAATAGTTTTTTTGCAGGTTATTTTCTTGTAAGACATATTTGGCAGTCAAACCATTATGAAAGCAGTTTAGTATTTATCTTCACGGTCATTGTATAATGTAAATATTAGAGTTGAGCGGACACCTGGATGTTCGGGTTCAGCGGGTTCGGCCGAACTTCGGAAAAAAGTCCGGGTTCGAGCTCGAACTTGACCCCGAACCCCATTGAAGTCAATGGGGACCCAAACTTTTGGGCACTAAAATGCCTCTAAAAAAGTCCTGGAAAGGGCTAGAGGGCTGCAAAAGGAAGTAAAATGTGGGTAAGAGTAGGACAAGTGCCCAGCAAGCAAATGGGGATAGGGAAATAACTTAAAATAACAGCCATAAAATAGCACTAGATGGAATCTTTGATTTTAGTTTTGGAAGAACATAAATCTTAATCTAAAGCATGTCTGCCAGGAGGATCAACAGAATTATCCATTTGAGAGAGGGTTGGAGTGAAGGGTATTCTCTTTCAGTTTATACTAAGTGACCCATAGGTTGAGGAGGCGGTGACCGTGGCTGTGTAGGTGGAAGCGGCGCTGGAGGAGGAGGAGAAGGAGGTAGCCAGAAATTTTCAAAGTGCGCTGTAAGCACATTATTGGACTGTTCTATTTGACTCTAAGATATGAAGTGCACCGCAAGACACAAATGTACTATTTACCACCCAAAACTATTAGAATTTTTCAAAGTGAGCAGTAAGCACAGTATTGGACTGTTCTATTTGACTCTCATAGAGATGCTTGCCCTGGTTGCTATTAACACTAAAGATAGAACGGCACATCTACTTCCTTCTCGCTGACACCCCTGCACAGTAAAAATGCTTATAGACAAAGATCGCATAGACAAGCAGTCTGAGGATAGAGATACCAAGGCTGCCATTCATTTTTGCACAAGAAGGCAGCATGGAGTTTGTGCAATGCACAGACATGCTTCCATGTTGCCTCTCTTGCATACCTGGTCACGTGACCTTCCAGTGCTGAATCAGATCAGTGCTTGGGGAGTGCGAGAAAGGCAGCATGGAAGGCTGCTGTCTCTCACAGAAGACAGGTGAATACTGGGGAAGAAGGGAGGGGGACTGGTTGTGGCATGTTAATGGGCACACTGGCGGCAGCATATTAATGGGCAAACTGGCTGTGGCAGATTAATGAGCATATAGTGGCATTTAAATTGGCATTCTGGTGGTGGCATATTAATTGGCATACTGGATGTGGCATGTTAATGGGCATACTGGCTGTGGCATATAAATTGGCATTCTGTCTGTGGCATATTAATTGGCATACTGGATGTGGCATGTTAATGGGTATACTGGCTGTGGCATAGTACTGGACATACTGATTGAGGCAAATTAATGGGCATATAGTGGCATTTAAAATGGCATACTGGCTGTGGTATATTACTGGGCATACAGGCTGTGGCATGTTAATGGGCATACTGGCTGTGGAATATTTCTTGGCATAATGGTTGTGGCATGTTAATGGACATACTGACTATGGCAAATCAATGGGCATACAGGCTGTGACATGTTAATGGGCATACTGGCTGTGGAATATTAATGGGCATATAGTGGCATATAAATGGGCATATTAGCTGTGGCATATTAATAGGAATACTGGCGGTGGTATATTAATGGGCAAAGAGTGACATATTAATGGGCAAAGAGTGACATATTGATGGGAAATTAATTACTTTGGAAGGGTACGGGGGTGATATTTTGGGGGCCAGCAATTTTTTTTCAGTAAGGGGTCTTGCAATTTCTGGTGGCTGTCCTGGAGATGGCAATGTGAATTCTAACCCCTTTCTTTCCATTATTTTAGTGAAATTAGGGGACATCTTATTTTTTTTTTTTGTATTAGCGCCCCTTTCTTATTACCCAAATGTTTTTAATTTGTTGAAATCATCTCTTCAAATTGGCAAAGTTTTCACCAATTTCTGTATGGATGCCAACATGGGCCATCTCCTTTTCCTTGTATTACCTCAGTGCAGCAATGGTTGTAACCTACTTATGAAAGCTGAGGATATCTAAGTAAATGGCAGTGATGGCCAGCTGAACACAAGTGGATATTGTGGAAGAGACCATACTCTTTGTCCTTGCACCCTTATCCAATTATCCCAACAGAGTTTAATCCCTTCAAATAATTACCTATTCAATCTGATGAAAAAACTGAAGATTTTGGCATTGTTCATGCTCCAACTCTTGATTTGATGTGGTTCTTACTCTTTGTATTTTCACCCCTTTCCACAGTGTTATTTGCATTCAAGTTAATTAAAAGAACAAGGGTTTGGCACAAGCTTCAGTAGCCACAAGATTTTTTAAAGCATTCTGAATAAAGATCGGTCCTTACATCTATTGCTCAGTGGTCTTTAACACTCTGAATTCATAAGGTACATCAAATCCTTTGTGAGCAAGGCAGAAAACAAATTACATATGGTTACTTGCTCTTTAAATTTTGTCCCTATCTCCAGTGACCTTTTAGTATTTAACCTGTTGAAATACTCTTTTTTTTTTTTCTTTAAATGAAAATTAGTGTGGAGCGGACACCTGGATGTTCGGGTTCAGCCGAACTTCGTAAAAAAAAGTCCAGGTTCGGGGTCGAACTTGACCCCGAACCCCATTGAAGTCAATGGGGATCCGACGTTCGGCTTATGGAATGCATGTAATACTATTGGCTTTCTATAAACAGAACTAGAGTCCCCATTCATAAGAATTTCTTATGAATGGGGACTCTATTTCGGTTTATAGAAAGCCAATAGTTGTCACGCTTCCTATTTGTACTAATTATAAATATAGATGAATACGGTCAGTATAGAACTCAATTGCAGGAAACGGTATCAATAAGTAGAATATCAGCAGAGGATGAATCTCAATGATATAAACGATACAACTTTTAACAAGTGATCATCAGCACTGAAATGGTTAAACAGTCCAGCAGTAGTAGGAATGCAATCAAGATTTCAATTGCAAGGTATGAATGGAAGCAACATGGAATGAATGATTTGCAATTAAGTGAAATCCAGCAATGCAAGGGTGAAACAGTTCAGCAAGGTAGGATTTGAGGAAAAACAAATCAGTAACTGATGAATCACTTAGCTGAGGTGTAAGCCGAAAGGATGGTCAAAATACAAGCCGTGTTCAAGTGCAGGAGAGTTCAGGAGATGCGTGTGGATAAACCGAAGTCGGGGTTAAAGCAAGCAGGTAAGTCGAATAGACGGTCCGTGTTCAGTATAGGAGAAGTCAGAGTAGTTTTATCCAAGCCGAGGTTCGTTTAAGGTGAATTCGAAGAGTTTCTTTCGGTTTAAAGGTATAAGCCGAATGAGGAGAGTTGAGCTGACAGACCATGTGGAACGAAGATTACTCAACATTTGAATAGTGGCGCGTTTCCTTATATAGCGTAGGAATACCGTGTCACTGAGAGGGGAGGAGACTATGCTAACAACAGAGAATTCTGACAGTATCCCCTCCTAAGGGAGCACACTCAGGGTGCTACAGTTGCGGTTTGTCAGGATGTTGTTTGTGGAAGAGGGTAACAAGTCTCTTGACATGTACATCTGATGAGTCTGCCCATGTGTCCTCTTCTGAAGAATAGCCTTTCCATCTTATGAGATATTGTAATTTTCTTCTATGAAGTCTGGAATCCAATATTCTTTCCACTTCATATTCCTCGGTACCTTGGTTGATGATAAGGTCAGGGTTGTCAAAAACTGTCCTCGAAAACGTATCATGAATAAATGGTTTGAGGAGAGAAATATGGAATACGGGGTGTAATTTAATGGTTGGTGGCAATGTAAGTTTCACGGCTACTTCGTTAATCTTCCGTTCAATAGGGAATGGTCCAATGAAAAGACGGTCTAATTTTTGGGATGGTCTAGTTGTCTTCATATTTTTTGTCGATAATAGAACCAAGTCCCCGGGGTTGAAGTGTGGAGAAGGTTTTCTCTTGGTATCATAGAATCTTTTATGAGTATGGAGAGCTTTTGTAATGTTTTCCTTTAGAGCATGAAATATAGAATTCATATCAATGAGCTGTGCGGTAACAGATGGGTTACGACTGGTATTGCAATCGGTAGGTATTGAGGTAGGATGGAACCCATAGTTTGAAAAGAAAGGTGACATTTTGGTACTGGAATGACATGCATTGTTATAAGAGTATTCAGCCAAGGATAACCAAGTGGACCAATCGTCTTGTAGGTAAGTGCAGTAACACCGTAAATACTGTTCGCGACATTGGTTTACTCGTTCAGTCTGCCCATCGGTTTGTGGGTGATAGGAAGATGATAACTTAGGACAGATTTGAAGGGAGGAATATAACTCTTTCCAGAAATGTGATGTAAATTGAGTTCCTCTGTCTGTTATTATGTCATCTGGTAGACCATGTAGACGAAAAATGTTGGAAATAAAAACGACTGATAATTCTTTGGAGGTAGGAATTTTTTGTAGAGGAACAAAATGAGCCATCTTGGTAAACCTATCAACAACAACCAGTATAGTTGTTTGTTTATTGGAGGGAGGAAGATCAACAATAAAATCCATGGAAATTGATTTCCAGGGTCTATCAGGAATAGGTAAATTAGTTAGGAGTCCAAAAGGATGTTGACGAGGAGGTTTATTTTTTTGGCAAATAGGACAGGATAGGACATAGGATGTAATGACATCATGTTGTTGAGGCCACCAAAATTTTCTTCTTGATAATTCAAAGGTTTTTTGGATGCCAGGGTGTCCAGCTGTAGGAGAATCATGGACCATTTTCAAAACTTCAACTCTTAAAGATGGAGGGATGTAGATTTTCTCGTTCTTCATGTAGTCCATTTTCTTGGTATAATGTATTATCCTGGGGAAGAGTTAGTTCTTCAGGGTTTAATTGTTTGATTTTATCAATGAGAGAAGTGGTTATTCCAATAAATCTGGATGGTGGCAGAATGGGAGAGGTAGTAGGAGGAAAGGAAGTGGTATACGGAATTCTGGAGAGAGAATCAGCCTTTTTATTCCTTGATCCTGGCCTGTAAATGATGTGGAAGTTAAATCTATTAAAGAATAAACTCCAACGAACATGGCGAGCTGAAAGGGTTTTGTTGTTTTGTAGGAATTCAAGGTTTCTGTGATCTGTATAAACAACTATGGGGATTTCATTCCCTTCTAGTAAGTGTCTCCAAGTTTCGAATGCAGCCTTGATTGCCAATAATTCTTTTTCTCCGATGGGATAATTATGTTCTGCGGGTGAGAGAGATCTGGAGTAGAAGGCTACTGAATGTAAAGGAGATTGAGGGGTTTCTTGTTGGGATAGGATGGCTCCTATAGTGTTGTTCGAGGCATCAACTTCAACAATGTAGGGTAATTTTGGTTCTGGCATCTTTAGAATAGGAGAAGAAGTGAACCTTCCTTTTAACAAATCAAAAGCTTTTTGAGCATTCATATTCCATACGAAGGGATTCCATACGAATTTCGAGTTAGAATGTTGAGAGGTTGGACGATAGTTGAGAAGTTTTTTATGAATTTCCGATAGAAATTAGCAAATCCAAGGAAACTTTGTACCTCTTTTACCGAGGTTGGAATAGGCCAATCTCTGATACATTGAATTTTAGAATCGTCCATATGTATTTCCTGTGGAGTGATAACATATCCCAAGAAAGACATTTTTGAGACTTCGAAAAGGCATTTTTCAGGTTTTGTGAATAAGTTATGGTTTCTAAGACTGGTAAGAACCCACCTTACATGTTTCTTGTGCTCTTCTAAATTTTCAGAATAGATTAGGATATCATCTAAGTAGATGATAACGCAGATGTCAAGTAAGTCTTTGAAAATATCGTTGATAAAATGTTGGAACGTGGCGGGGGCATTGCAAAGTCCAAACTGCATTACTAAATATTCAAATAGTCCATATCTAGTACGGAAAGCTGTCTTCCATTCATGACCTTCCTTGATGCGGATTAAGTTGTATGCGTCTCGAAGATCAATTTTGGTGTATATCTTGGCATACCTTAATCTTTCAAGTAATTCAGGGATGAGAGGAAGTGGGTATCTGTTTTTGATGGTTCTTTTATTCAATTCACGATAATCAATGATGGGCCGGATGGTTTGGTCTTTATTCCGAACAAAAAATATCCCTGAAGCAGCAGGTAAAGTGGATGGTCTAATGAATCCTTTTCTTAAATTCTCATCGAGGTAATTCTTTAGAATGAGTAATTCTTGGTCAGAAAGTGGATATATATGACCAAAGGGAAATGAAGCACCAGGAAGAAGATCTATGGGACAATCATATATCCTATGTGGAGGTAAATGTTCGGCTTTTTCACAGAATACATCACTGAAGTCTGAATAATGGTGAGGAATGTTTTTTTCTTCAATAAGTTGAAGAAGTGAAGAATGTGGATAGCAGTTGTTTTGACAGAATGTGGAGTGGAAATCAACAGTTATGGGAGACCAATGAATTGTTGGGTTGTGCATTTGCAACCAATTCATCCCTAGAATCACAGGGAATAAAGGGGATTTCACTATATCGAATGATATGAATTCAAAGTGATTCTGTTGAATAGTCATTTTGATTGGGATTGTTTCATTTGTGATTGGTCCAGAGGAAATGATAGATCCATCTACCACTCGGAGAGAAATGAAGGAATTCTTTTGAATTGATGTGATTTTGTGTTTTTTAACAAGGGAGGAGTCAATAAAGTTTCCAGCTGCCCCTGAATCAATAATAGCCTCCGTCAGTATTCTTTCTTGATCCCACTGTAGAATAAGAGAGACAATACAGTGAGTTGTGGACGAATTGTGGGAGACATTAAATATGGAGGAATCAGTATGTATCTTACCGGTTTTATTCCGTTTGAGTAGAGGACAGAGGTCAAGGTGATGCTCATTGGATCCGCAATACATACATAAGTTAAGAGTTTTTCTTCTTAACTTTTCTTCGGGGGTTAACGGTCCTCTTAGTACTCCTATTTCCATAGGTTCAGAAACAGTGGGTTTGTCATAGGATCTGGGAGGTTGAAGAGGTCTTTTCCAGGTAACTGGGGATGAGTTTTTTTCAGCTTTTCTCTCTCTAATTCTGCGATCAATGGTTATGGAAAGTTGAATGAGACCCTCGAGTGAATGTGGTAATTCTGTACGGGATAGCTCATCCTTTACAGTTTCAGAGAGTCCTAGACGGAACTCGTTACGCAAGCTGATATCATTCCACTGTGTATCAACAGCCCATCGTTTGAACTCTGAAATGAAATCTTCAACTGGCCTTTTGCCTTGGGAGAGAGATCTGATAGCTGTGTCAGCAGTGATCTGTTTATTAGGGTCTTCATATAATAATGACATTTCTTTAAAAAATTCATCCAGAGAATCCAGGATGGGGTCATGATTTTCCAGGAAGGTATGTGCCCAAGCCATGGGTTCTCCTCTTAGAAAGGACATAACAGTGCAGACCTTTATCCGGTCTGTAGGATAGGAGCGGGGTCTTAATGCGAACAACAATTTACACGAGTTAATGAATTCCCTGAATTTAGAGCGATCACCTGAGAATTTTTCTGGATTACAAACTGACGGTTCAGAGTATTCTCTGGTAGGAGCAGAGGAAGGACTAGAAAAAACACGGGTTTGAATATCAGTTACATAGGTGAGAATCCTTTCATTAGCAATTCTTAAATCTTGTAAATTTAGTGAGAGTAATTCAACCCTCTGATTGAGGGAGGTAATCTGGGAAGCCATTTCTGCTGGTTCCATAATTCTTTTAGGGTTGAGTAATATGTCATGGTTCCTATTTGTACTAATTATAAAAATAGATGAATACGGTCAGTATAGAACTCAATTGCAGGAAATGGTATCAATAAGTAGAATATCAGCAGAGGATGAATCTCAATGATATAAACGATACAACTTTTAACAAGTGATCATCAGCACTGCAATGGTTAAACTGTTCAGCAGGAGGAGTGGAATATAAACAATTTAATCTCAGCACTGAAATGGTTAAACAGTCCAGCAGTAGTAGGAATGCAATCAAGATTTCAATTGCAAGGTATGAATGGAAGCAACATGGAATGAATGATTTGCAATTAAGTGAAATCCAGCAATGCAAGGGTGAAACAGTTCAGCAAGGTAGGATTTGAGGAAAAACAAATCAGTAACTGATGAATAACTTAGCTGAGGTGTAAGCCAAAAGGATGGTCAAAATACAAGCCGTGTTCAAGTGCAGGAGAGTTCAGAAGATGCGTGTGGATAAACCGAAGTCGGGGTTAAAGCAAGCAGGTAAGTCGAATAGACGGTCCGTGTTCAGTATAGGAGAAGTCAGAGTAGTTTTATCCAAGCCGAGGTTCGTTTAAGGCAGTGCTGTATTTACCGCGAGGCATCCTAGGCGGATGCCTATGGCGGCAAATTTTGGGGGGCGGCCCCCCAGCACTGGAAAAAAAAATTTAAAAAAAAAAAAATCCGGCCCTTTAAAAAAATAAAAAATAAAAAAAACCCCACCGCGCTTGCAGGCAGAGACGGAGGTGAGAGGGGATCGGAAGATCCCTCCTCACCATCGCTCTGCCTGCCAGGCTGCACGGGGAGCCGAACAGGCAGCACAGAGAAACCTCCGTGCTGCCTGTTTGGCTCCCCGTGCAGTGTGCCGACACGGAAGTGCCGACAGTCACGTGACGGGCGCGCTGACGTCATACGCGCGCCCGGTCACGTGACCTGTCGGCACAATCGCCGGGAAGCCGAACAGGCAGCATGGAAGGACCATGCTGCCTGCCTGCCTGCCAGGGAAAGGTAAGTGCTGATGGGAGACTGTGTGTGTGTGTGTGTGTGTGTGTGTGACTGAGTGTGATGGGAGTCAGAGTGTGTGTGTGTGTGACTGAGTGTGATGGGTGTCAGAGTGTGTGTGTGTGTGACTGAGTGTGATGGGAGTCAGAGTGTGTGTGATGGGAGACAGTGTGTGTGACTGAGTGTGATGGGAGTCAGAGTGTGTGTGATGGGAGACAGTGTGTGTGACTGAGTGTGATGGGAGTCAGAGTGTGTGTGATGGGAGACTGTGTGTGAGTGTGTGTGATGGGAGACATTGTGTGTGACTGTGTGTGATGGGAGACAGTGTGTGCGTGATGGGAGTAGGAGTGTGTGACTGAGTGTGATGGGAGTAGGAGTGTGTGACTGAGTGTGATGGGAGTAGGAGTGTGTGACTGAGTGTGATGGGAGTGTGAGCTTGATGTGAGTCTGAATGATGGGGCATGTCTTAGGTGTGTAACGTGGGTGTGCAGCTTGGGTAGGGGGGTGCCCGGATTTTGTCTGCCTAGGGCAGCACAAAATCAAGATACACCACTGGTTTAAGGTGAATTCGAAGAGTTTCTTTCGGTTTAAAGGTATAAGCCGAATGAGGAGAGTTGAGCTGACAGACCATGGGGAACGAAGATTACTCAACATTTGAATAGTGGCGCGTTTCCTTATATAGCGTAGGAATACCGTGTCACTGAGAGGGGAGGAGACTATGCTAACAACAGAGAATTCTGACAATAGTATTACATGTATTCTATAACGACGTTCGGTTTATAGACTTTCGGTTTATGGAAAGCCAATAGAATTACATGTATTCTATAAACTGAAAGTCTATAAACCGAACGTCGTTCGGTTTATAGACTTTCGGCGTATAGAATACATGTAATACTATTGGCTTTCTATAAACCGAAATAGAGTCCCCATTCATAAGAAATTCTTATGAATGGGGACTCTATTTCGGTTTATAGAAAGCCAATACTATTACATGTATTCTATAAGCCGAAAGTCTATAAACCGAAAGACATTCTGTTTATAGACTTTCTTTTTATAGAATAGCAATAGCATTACATGTATTCTATAAAACGAAAGTCTGTAAACGGAATGTCTTTCGGTTTATAGACTTTCGGTTTATAGAATAGATGTAATGCTATTGCTATTCTATAAACCGAAAGTCTATAAACTGAATGTCTTTCGGTTTATAGACTTTTGGTTTATAGCTGAACCCCAAACTCCAACACGGACATACAGTGAAATGTCCGTGTTCTGGTCCGGGGTCCGAACACCGTAATGTTCGGTACGAACCCGAACAGTGCGGTTCGCTCAACACTAATGAAAATGTTAACATTGGCGCCAGTTCTTGTGGCCCATGTTGGAACAGTTGGGTATTAAGTAGTTTTCTTTATCCTTTGTGTTTGTCATTCGCCGATTGGTTTTTAACCTCTTGAAATGATTGGTTAGTTAATGAAATTGTGCAAATTGCAGGATGCTGGCCAAATTAGAAACTATACCCATTTAGTTGTTATTATTATGTCAGAGATCCCCATTTTCGAATCCTTTTATTAATGCCGCTCTGATGATTGATTGCTACAGTTCAGTATGTGTCTGTCAGAGTTAAAGGTACACCATCGCCAAAGCACTCTTTGCATTGTGATTATATAGAATAAGGAACTGATCTGTACTTGGGGTTGACAGAAGTGCAAGCAAATATGTTTTCCATATGTCTTTTCATGACATCATCTTGTGGCATGATATTAAAAAAAACTATTGGTTCTTTCAAATGGAGTAAGCTTTATATCAAGCCATAAAGTGGTGTGGATTAAAATATATTTCTCTCTTAATTTAAGAATTTGAACACATTTCTCTTTAATGACGAAATGTTTTAATTTGTTTCATCCGTGGCAATGAAAAACAGGAAGGTGTCTGGTAATGTTTGTGGCTGACCATGAAAGAGTTCAGCAGAAACGGAACTCCTATCTCTTACTGGTGATTTTGGCATAACATACAGTGTAACCCCGTTTTTATGCTAGACATTATAATGCAGTTCCTGTTATAATGTGGTGCTACAATGGTATAGTCAGTGAGGACCTTAGTCCTTATATACTTAAATACTCGAATCTGAACGAGACATCATAGTTTTTCTGTGAATGACACATAAGGTCTATTGAGTTGTTGTTGTTATAGAAGGGGTTAACTGTGAGATGCAGTGTCTTTCTCTGGCAGTAAAATGATTAATAGGAATTGCTGGGTCCTGGCATTGTGTGTTTCACACCTTATAAGGATACAGCCATCCAGTAATACACATACATAGATATCAAACCATAAACACACACTCACTCATACTGACATACATACACACTCACACTGACATACACACACACACACACTCACACTGACATACACACACACACTCACACTGACATACACACTCACTCACACTGACATACACACACACTCACTCACACTGACATACACACACACTCACACTGACATACACACACACTCACACTGACATACACACACACACTCATACTGACATACACACTCACTCACACTGACATACACACACTCACACACACACATACTCACACTGACACACACACACATACTCACACTGACATACACACACTCACACTGACACACACAAACACTGACATAACAGAATTGCCAAGATGTTCCTTAACTGCCCTTCTAATTGTAGGAGATGTGGGGGGAGGAGGGATCCTTTTATCATATCTGGTGGGGATGGTTAATGATTAAGTGGAGCTGGGGCTATGATATATTTTTTTCTTTTGCTGCTGAGAGAATGCCTCAGACCCCAGAATTCGCTCTTCTACATATAAAAATCAAAGGGTTAAGAAAAGAGCTCCAACCCCTGGCTATCCACTGTTAAGTATCGGTTAAAATTATAATTGCCCGAAACTGGAAAGTTAGCATACCCTTTCTCAAATCCCACCTTTTCAAACAATTAAGCCACACACTGTATATGGATAAAGAATTAAGTTGTTCAAATGAACTGTCTAAAAAAAATATACGATCTATGATGGATGGATAAAAAATTGCAATCCCTCTCGTAGAATAGGTTTTCTGGACTGAAAATTGTGTCTCTCCTTGCTCGTGCCCTGTCCACCTGCTTTCTTTCCAACCCAAAGCTGTTTCTAGGTTAATTCATATTGGTGTAATCCATTATCAGTGTGTGAACATGTAAATTAAGAAAATGTTACCAGTACATTTCTTTTGGATAATTCGGGTTCGGCGGGTTCAGCCGAACTTTGGAAAAAATTCCGCGTTCGGGGTCGAACTTGACCCCGAACTTGACCCCGAACCCCATTGAAGTCAATGGGGACCCAAACTTTTGGCCACTAAAATGCCTCTAAAAAAGTCCTGGAAAGGGCTAGAGGGCTGCAAAATGAAGTAAAATGTGGGTGAGTGTCCCCATTCATACGAATAGGTCAATTGACCTATTTGTATGAATGGGGACTCTATTTCGGTTTACAGAATAGCAATAGCATTACACGTATTCCCTAAACCGAAAGTCTATAAACCGAAAGACATTCGGTTTATAGACTTTTGTTTTATAGAATACATGTAATGCTATTGCTATTCTATAAAAAGAAAGTCTATAAATAGAATGTCTTTGGGTTTATAGACTTTCGGCTTATGGAATACATGTAATACTATATTACTTTCTATAAACCGAAATAGAGTCCCCATTCAAATGGTTGTTCAACACTGAGCCAGTTCAATTTTAGACAAGCATCTTCCAGTTTCTATGAATTGCGCCAAGTTCAGTCTTCTTCTCCTTTAATTACAACAAATCACTGAACCCAAGTAAGGAACCTTTAGGCAGATTTCAATGCATTCAAATTTGTGAGAAATCCAAGCACGTTTACTCCGTCAGCAAGGCCGAGCTGGCAGTGAAATGTCTTTCATCAATATACCAGATAAAAGCTTCTAAATTTAAGAGGTAATAATAAAATTTAAGGGTATGAATATTTTGAAAAGATGAAATATATACTTTAGCATTGTCTGTGTAATAAAGTGTGGTTTAAATCAATGTTTAAGCATTATATACAGAGGAATGTTGTACAATAATTGAATACTGCTTGTCTTTGGCATTGCAGTACTTTTTTTTTGCATACCTACAGCTTTTTCAGAATTTCCCATGATCTGTAGTGACACAAAAATTGCAGTATCATTAAATAACATTGACATGCTTTGTTCTGAAAATACAGAGAATTGGCTTTTATGTAAATTGGAATGATTGTATGGACTGGCAACGTGCCTAGCAAGCAAGCAGACTGGCCATTTAAGAAAAACTAGCAATAGGCTTTTTAAACCAAAGGCCCACAGCATGGGGGTAGATAAAAACAAACACAAACAGAAATGAAAATCCTCCTAGGTTATGACCAGTAATCTTTAAACTTTTAACTTAAATAAACAAACACATTTAAAAAAGAAGAGCTAACTATTTTGGCATTCAAGGCAAAGATTGGAAATTGCATCCACACCCATGAGCGCCAGCAGGATATTTTCCATGGAGGGGGGAAGGTATGCCCCAAACTTGTGTAAACACAGTCTTGCAATGGGACTTTATGTCCCAGACAACCTCAGTCAGTACAATGCAAAGTCCCGGATTGAGAGTGGGGAATTGCACTTTAGTTCTCTGCCAAATGTGTACTGTAATCTAATTACCTGTGGTTGATCAGATTATGTGTGCAGATATAAACCTGTGTGTTCCACAAATAAATGTTGTTTCTGCTTCAGTCTAACACTGGTCGTGTCTAGTGATTTAGAGCACATCACAATATATCTCTTTTAAGAGTTATTTACTTCAAACACTGTTTCTGTCTAGTGCAGGGCCGTCCAACATGCGGCCCGCCTGACACGGAGGTGCGGCCCGCATGAGATTGGATGCGGTAACCGCACCTCCGTTCAGTGCCAACATCGTCTGAATAGGGGATCATGCTCCCTGATACGTCCGGAGCGCCTGGCGTCAGGTGACATCCAGGCGCTCAGAAGATGATGACTTCCGGATTGGAAGGAGACTACCTCGACAATGGCATATCATCTGTGTGCATGTGTGTAAAGGTGTCTGTGTGCATGTGTGGCAAGAAGACTGTGTGCATGTGTGGCAAGGAGTCTGTGCATGTGTGGAAAGGAGTCTGTGTGCATGTGTGGAAAGGAGTCTGTGCATGTGTGGCAAGGAGACTGTGCATGTGTGGCAAGGAGTCTGTGCATGTGTGGCAGGGAGTATGTGTGTAGGTATCTGTGTAAGGGAGTGAGTGTGTGTGTGTGTAGGTATCTGTGTAAGGGAGTGAGTGTGTGTGTGTGTGTAGGTATCTGTGTAAGGGAGTGTGTGCGTGGGTATGTGTAAAGGAGTGTGTTTGTGTAGGTATTTGTGTAAGGGAGTGTGTGTGTGGGTATCTGTGTAAGGGAGTGTGTGTGGGTATCTGTGTAAGGGAGTGTATGTGTGGGTAGCTGTGTAAGGGAGTGTGTGTGTGTGTGTGTGTGTAGGTATCTGTGTAAGGGAGTGTGTTGGTATCTGTGTAAGGGTGTGTGTGTGTGTAGGTATCTGTGTAAGGGAGTGTATGTGTATTTATCTGTGTAAGGGAGTGTGTGTGTGGGTATCTGTTTAAGGGAGTGTGTGTATATGGATATCTGTGTAAGGGAGTGTGTGTGGGGGGGTATCTGTCTTAGGGTGTGTGTGTCTGTAGGTATCTGTGTAAGGGTGTGTGTGTGTGTGTAAGTATCTGTAATTAATGTGAGCTTTGCTGTGTGTTTTATTGTGTACTGTGATACAGTAATGTGCAGCGTGAGTGCGTTTTATTGCTGTCAAGTCCGTGATACACTCACACACTGCACATTAATGTGAATTTTATATATATATATATATATATATATAATGAATATGATATATTATATATAATTTTCTCTCAATGAAAAATGAATGTGGCCCATGCACATATACATTTCTTGTGAAGTGGCCCACTGAAAAAAAAAACTTGGACACCCCTGATCTAGTGGTTTGGGTTATATCACAGTAGACAGATAGTTTAAGCAAGAATGCAGACCCTTAACGGAGGTATCCAGCTGGGTTACCATGGGATCTGTTACAGGTTCATTCTTTGAAACGTCTCCTGTCTGCTAATGTAGGGGTTCATTTTCTGAAGCAGCCTCTGTCCGGTATTAGAGCAGTTAATTCCTAGAAACTGCCTCTGTCTGATTATAGAAGGGTTCATCCTCTGAAACTGTTCATATCTGCTAATAGAAAGTTTAAGCCTCTGCAACTGCTTCTGCTTACTAATAGGGGGGTTTAATTCTCTGAAACTGCTCCTGACTGCTAACAGAGGGGTTTAATTCTCTGAAACTGCTTCTGTCTGGTAATAAAGAGGTTCATTCTCTAAAAAATAAAAGAGGCCCCTGTCTGCTTTAGAGAGGTTCATTCTCTGAACCTATTCATTCCTATTACTAGAGGGATTATTTCTCTGAAACTGCCTCTGTCTGTTAATAGAGGGGATAATTCTATGAAACTGCTCCTGTCTGCTAATGGTGTGTTAAATTCTCTAAAACTGCCCCTGTCTTTTTTTTATTTTTTTTCTCCCCCTCTCCTCTTCCACCCCTGCCTCCGCTCCTCCCCCTATTCTCCCCAGCGGGCCATCCTCCCTCCCCCTTGATATAAGGGCTTTCCTCTTTGCTCTCCGCCACGCAGGAGATTTATCTCGGAACCCCAAGACATGAAATTAAAAAGCCGCACACCCCAAACTGCCCCTCTGATAGGGTGAGGGACAGTAAACTATTCACATTTTAACTCCGGTCAGGTCGCAAGGGGAAAGCGACCCAAGCTCAGTAGAGAGAATGGGTCTCAACACTAGAGTTTTACTAGAAAGTGCACCAGAAATAGAATTGATGCACAAATGTTTATATGTTTGTAATGTTTGTCGTACTGGTCAAAATATGGAGAAGGGAAATAAGGAGAAAGAGGAATGTTCAGGATATTATCATTGAATGTACAGGGGATGAACTCCCCATGTAAACGGAGCCTACTCTTGAAATTGATAAAATTAGAAAAAATTGGAATAATTTTCCTACAAGAAACCCATTGGAGGGAGGAGGATAAAATAAGTCTATTTTCCAAAAAATTTAAGTCTGTCTCTGCTTCATTGAGGGGGAAAAAGAAAAGAGGAACGGCAATATTGATCGATAATGATATCGCATGCAGAGTGATGTATCAATTAGTGGACAATAACGCGAGATATGTCATTCTGGTGTGTGAGATAAACGAAACGATATATACACTAGTGAATCTATATGCCCCGAACAAAGGCCAAATGGCTTTCCTCAATAAATTGTTCGAGAAAATTGAAAAGGTGAAGCAAGGCAAGCTAATCATGGCAGGAGACTACAATGGCATTATGGATATAGAATTAGACAAAAAAATAAAAACAGGAGAAAAAATAAACAAAAATTGTAGTTACTATGCAAAATTATATCAAAATTTGATAACAAGGAGTGGGCTACTAGAAATATGGAGAGTTCTACACCCCCAAGAAAGGGAATACACATTTTTTTCCAAGTCTCACATGTCTTATTCCAGGATTGATATGATCTGGGGAGGCCCCGGATTGATTAAAGAGGTTGAAAAGATATATATCAAGGACATAGTGTGGTCAGATCACAACGCCCTGATAATGGAATTAAAAGATAATAACAAAAGTAATATCAGAAACTCCTGGAGAATTAATAATGAGATTCTGAAATATAAAGATAATATGGAATATTTAAGATTGATGACGCAACTATTCTTTCAGGAGAAGGAAAATAAGGAAACATCAAACGCTATGGTATGGTGTGCTTACAAAGACACCATTAGAGGCCACTTGATCAAACTGGGATCTTAACTAAAAAAGGAGCGAATAGGTCACACTCTACCAGACTTATACATAGCATTAGATAAATATACCAAACAAAATAAAAATAACCCAAATAAGAATGATACGGAAAGAATAACAGAGATCAAGAAAGAGATAAACAAAATGCTACTTGAGGAAGTTAATAAGAATCTACAATATTTAAATACCAGGTATTATTATATGGGAAATAGGGCCAATAGGATACTAACAAATAAAGTGAACGGAGAAAAATCTAAGAAAAGAATAGTCAAAATTATGGAGGGAAATAAGACTTGTATGTCCCCGGACCCATAGCAGAACAAGAGGTAAATGAGGCCATTGAGAGATTAAAGATAGGGAAGTCACCAGGCCCGGATGGCTTTAATGATTTCTTCTATAAGAACATGAGAGAAAAATTAAAAGCCCCATTGACTAAAACCTTCAACTACTTTATAGAAAGCAACGGAATCCCAGAAGAGATATTAAGGGCTAATATCATCCCTATCTTAAAACCGGGGAAAAACCCAGAATTGGTTACTAACTATAGGCCCATCTCCCTCCTGAACGTGGATGCAAAATTATATGCCTCTATACTGGCCGGCCGATTGAAATCAGTGATCGGAGATATAATTCACCGTGACCAGGCGGGGTTCATCCCCAATAGAGAGGCTACACACAACATAAGGAGGATGGTAGACATCCTAGATTGTGCAGGAAGAAGAGGGACCCCCCTTCTCACTCTGTCGTTGGACGCTGAGAAAGCCTTCGACAGAGTGGGTTTGGGGTTCATGAGACAGGCGATGGAGTCCCACGGGATAGGAGGCGAATTTCTGAAGGCTATAATGCTGCTGTATTCCTTACCCACAGCCAGGACAGTGGGGCAGGGGATAACCTCAGATTGGTTCAGGATTAATAATGGAACCAGGCAGGGGTGTCCTCTGTCCCCATTGCTATATATAATATCGTTAGAACCTATGGCGGAAGAAATTAGAAGGAATAAGGGAATTTCAGGGTTCCGGGTAAATGAGACAGAGCTAAAAATTAGCCTATACGCGGATGATGTCCTTTTGACCTTGGGAAATCCAGTCGCTTCTTTGATACCCCTGATGGACATAATAAGGAACTTTGGGGAGTTATCCAATTATAAATTAAATATTACAAAAACAATAGCGATGGGAAGCAATATGGAGGACAGTGATATAGAAACCATTAGAAGCAAATATAATTTTACATGGGCACAGGAAGAAATAACATACCTAGGTATTAATATTACATCAGATACCCAAAATCTAGCCCAGGCAAATTTCCTACCATTATTGAAATCTACAAACAGAAAGTTCAGAAATTTAAAAAATAAGGAAATTTCCTGGATGGGTAGAATAAATGTGGTGAAAACATATATGATCCCTAAATGGGCATATGTGTTTAGAATGATCCCGATTGGCCTCCCAAAACAGTGGCTAGATATGCTACAACACGCTATATCTAGATACATCTGGCAAGGGAAAAGACCAAGACTAAATAAAAATGTATTGGCTCAGAATATAAGGAAAGGGGGGGGTAGGATTACCCAATATAATACAGCTATATAAAGCATATATGATGACCCATGCAATTAAAACCCAGGTATATATTAACTACTCGGAGGGATGGTATGAGATCGAAGCATCCATGACTGGAATGAGAGATATCTCAGGCTTATTCTGGACACCTAACAATGACATATGCCAAAATAGGAATTTTTTGCTCAACGAAATATTAAAAAACTGGTATATGACCAAAAAATCCCTAGATCTACAAGGTAAGATTCTAAGTACAGTCAATGTAGGAGCCATCACTACAATACTTCAGGATCTTGACCTACACAGATGGCTGGAGAAGGGAATATTAACAATAAAACAACTCTGGCAAAGAGGTAGAGTTAAAACTTTCCAAAAATTAAAGGAAGAATTTGGTTTGCAGGAAAGAGAACGATATAACTATATGAGAGTAACAGACTTCCTAAATAAAAGAACAGTCAGGACAGATCATCCACACTTAGAAAGGTTGGAAAACCTCTTTAGCCAGGAAAAAACAGGAAAGAAAAAGAAATTATCTAAAGAATGTTTACAAATTCTAGTTGAATACAATAAAGTGGACTTCCCGGCAAGAATAAAATGGAGTAAGACAATAGGGAAAAAGATCACAATATCAGACTGGATCCTATCCATTAATAGGGTAAAACGTAATATTAGCTGCCTAAACATTTGGGAGACGTACTACAGAATGTTGAACTACTGGTACCTTGTCCCAAGCAGACTTAATAAAATGTTCCCCTTGACACCAGCAGTATGCTGGAGATGCGAGGCAGAAAAAGGGGACTATTTACACATATGGATGGGATGTAGACAGATCAAACCAATGTGGGAAGAAGTAATAAAGAAAATTCGCCTGAGCACGGGAGTACAAATAAAAAACTCACCCGAAAGCATCCTAATTCATATAGAGTGGCCTAATATGGATCGTGACCAAACCCAGATAATAATCCATATCCTCTTGAGCACAATCCTGATAATTGCCAGGAACTGGAAAACAAGAGATATCCCAACCTGGCAAGATATAAAAACTCAAACAATCAACCAGCTAAGAATGGAATTAGGGAGAATTAGAGCAATAGGGAAAGCAAAACAAAGAATGGGAGACTTGGAAAAATCGGATTAGGATAATAGAAAATACCCAATAATCAAAGTATAAAAATAGGAGGAGGAGAAAAGGGTCATATTCAACATAAAACATACCTCATGGTAGACAAATAAGTAAATATAAAACCATAAATAGAATATAGAATATTGACCAGTACTTGTCCTTGTCTTTACGTATGTCTTGTCTATTGTATTTTGTCTTATTTATATACAGCACATGCCTATGTAAATGGGATTTTGATGATAAGGATTGTATTTTGTAATGTTTTATGGATATGAACAGAACGAATTAACGAAATGTAATTTTTGTATTTTTCTAATAAAGATTTCAAAAAAAAATTAAACTGCCCCTGTCTGTTAACATGGGGGTTAATTCTTTAAACAGCTCCTGTCTGCAAAAGAGGGGTTAATTTTCCAAAACTGTTCCTGTCTGTTTATATAGGGGTAAACTCTCTGAAACTGCTCCTGTCTATTAATATAGGGGTTAATTCTCTGAAACTGTTTCTGTCTGCTTATCAAGGAGTTATTTCTCTGAAACTGCTCCTGTCTATTAATATAGGGGTTCATTCTCTGAAACTGCTCCTGTCTGCTAACACAGGGGGTTAATTATCTGATACTGCTTCTGTCTGTTAATAGAAGGGTTAATTCTCTGAAACAGCCTTGTGTGCTAATAGAGGGGTTAATTCTCTGTCTGCCACAGAGCGATAGTTAACCAGGGAAACATAGGTAGAGACTTGAGCAGGGTCTTTACATACCCAGTGCCTCCTTATTTTTTTTTATTTTTTTTTTTAAAAGGTGGTAATCCATTACATAGATCATCTTTAACTCGCTACCTCTCAATTAGTGCAACATGATAATACAGATCCCAGGATAGTACAGATACCAGAACAGAGCCCAAATTTTTATCCTTGCCTCTGCCACAAAAAGAGCTGGTTATGATTCTGCTCTGCCCAGGTGGGGACTCTGTGTCTGTGAAGGGACAGCTGCCAGAGTTTGCTCAACTCTCTTCACTGCTGTGGCTTCTGTGGCACTGTGGGAATTACCAGCATTGTGCACCCACCACTTCCAATGTAGTGTCCCACGGGCTGGCTGCTCCTGACCCTAGTGTTGTTGTGGATTGAGCAGGAAGTCTGGTACAGTAGCAGAGATTACCTTTATGTTGTTCCTTTGGTCTGCATACCACCCCATAATGCATTATCATTAAATAAATAACAGAACAGTTAAAAAAGATGATTATTATTATAATGAACTGGACCACTCTGCAGGCTTTACACAAAGCTTGATGTTTTCATTTTTGTGTCAGTTACCTGTAGCCAGAGTAACATCAGGTTACATCACTGGCCCATGCAAAGACAACAAAGTGTTACATAATTGTATAGGACACAAAAACGCAGGGTTAACCCAAAGGAACTATTGCAGAATACACAAGAAAAATTCTGTTTTCTAAATAGCTCAGTAAACCATAAAACTTCACTTTTAATAAGATGCAATTTTAAGAAGTCATCTACATTTGTATGTCCACACTCCTTATCCATCAGACAAAACAGCACAGAATTAGGAAAATACTATTCAAGTACGCTTGTCAATAGCACTACCCTGCATTTCATAAGTGCTGTTACTGTAGGTTGCAATTGGCAACAAATCATGTCACTATGTAACTATGTAACCAGAGAGACCAAAGCGTGGTGACCATCGGTGAAAATTAGTTTTGTGTTACCCTATCACCCACACGGCACACCCAGGACATGTCCCATCACCCACAATACACACTGAGGATATTCCCCGCCATCCCAGAACATGTTCCACCACCCACATTGCACACCCAGGACATGCTCCATTACCCACAGTGCCAAACAAGAACTTACACCAGCACCTATTGATGTGCCCCATAACCCACAGGGCAGACCCACAACTTACCCCAGCACCCCATTACATACCCCATTACATGCCCCATTACCCACATTACAAGCCCAGGAGTTACCCCAGCATCCCTCAACATGTCTCATCACCAAAACTGTTGATCCAGGACTTATCTCAATCAACACCCACAGCTCCTTTGTCTCGAGTGGCAGGCAGCACTGCATCTGGGCGCTGGCCAGGTGCACAGACATCCTACCATGCTGCCTAGTACACTCTGAAGTCTGAGCACCAGCAGGTCAAGTGATCTCCATCACTCTGACGTCAGGCACGTGCAGGGAGCACGAGAATAGCTGGACATGTCTGTGCCAGGGCCCCTCAATATGAGGCTGATCAGAAGATCTCCTCTCAGCAGCTCCCTGTTTAAAGGGGCAACGATTTTAGCCATCCCTCCCAGGCAGACAAGGCAAGTGCTGCCCTGCCTGACAAGCCTTACTTCCCGACGCATATTTCACCACATAAGGGGAGCTATGGCTATTCCTTCTATGCTATCTTTCTGTAACCAGTAGTCATTGAGTTTCAGATAATAAAATCATGGCATTATATTCCAAATGTTACCCTAAGTCACTGTTCTGCTGTGAAATAGGAAATAGTGAATTCTAATGCAAAGTCTGCATGAAGATCTTTAAAAATGAGTGCATTACACCAGTGTCTAGCCTTCCTAGTGGGAAATCCATACTTAATTATATTGAGCATTTCTGAACTCCTAATGAACTCACTGGGGGCTGAAACTGATCAGTTCTCACTGTAGCTCTGTGAAAACTCAAGACAGTTTACAGTGAAACTCATGTTGAATGATACATTTCAAGCTCTGCAGAAAAAACACTGAGGTTGCAATCTAACAGTTTTCCAATAGTAGTATTATGCGAATGATAATCATATGCTTGGGAAACCCACAGATCTCTAAATTTACACAGAAGAGTTTCCACAAGTTATGCAGTTTTCAAAAAGCAACTGTAATTTGAAAATAGAAAACAAAGTTTAATGTAGTTCATAAAAACTGCATTTGGGTAGCAAACATTGTGAATACATATATTTGTACTTTGCCAGCTCTGTGGCAGATCAGGAACACTTTCAACAGACATGGCCCATATCTTTGTAGGGGAGCCATTTTTCTAAATGGGAGTACTCCACTCCTAAATTTACTATCATTTAAAATGTACAATGCATCTACAAAATAAAAGAAACTAAATTATATAGCAATATTAAAGACATAATAAAGATTAGGGTTATTCACTTCCTTCGGAACAGTTATAATCCTTCTTGGAATGCTCTTATATCAATTCTAAACTTGATATGGCATCACATTTTCCAGTGCTATATTTTCTGTTTTCAACCCCGACTCTAAATAGCTTATTTTTCTCTTTCCCCTTCTGCTGCTCCAGTGTTCCCCCCCCTTTGGACCCAATGTTAGTAGCAGTGATTGTGGGCTGAAGGCATCCTTTGGCTGTCTCTATACCCAGACTGCTGTGAATGTCGGAAATACAATTAAAAAATGACTCATCAAACCATATTTTCCTAACATAAATTTTCCTAACATAAATGTCAGCTTTTGCTTTCATTGTACAGTTTTTGTAGAAATTGTGTCACAGAGGTTCTGTGTGAATGTTTAATGCTGTACTTTTGCAGATGCTGTTATTTTTTTGGGAATGTTCCCCTTGCGAAAGTACATCATTTTGTATTTTATAGTCATGGATGTACCTGTAACTTGGACACTAACTTTTGATATATTTTAGACACCGTTATTTGCCTTTTTAAATAAAATATTAAAAATAAAATATTGCAAATATCAGGCAGCTGAGTTACAAAGATGGGCAGCTTGAAGAATCTTTCCAACATGGACTCTCACTAGACACTCCACCCTCACTCTTGACAGCGGTATTCCGGAATGCTGCCTGCTTTAGGTATTCCTATCTAAATAAGCTTTTGTGATAGGAGTTCACTATAGCTAACAGAGTGTTGAAAATGGTAGAACAAAAGTTATAAGTGGGGTACAATGTAACATTCCCATGCAAAATCCAAGTGTTACTAACATTGAAGCTAACAGAAGACGACAGATAGAATATTTGTTGGAGGAACAGCAATATTATAAACTGTGGGGAACAGGACCAGGAGCATGCTGGGTACAGGTGGCTGCAGCAATTAAAGTAATTCAAAGAGTGATCACTAAAGACATCAAACTATCAGTGGAGAATCAGGCATGTCTGACTGCTGAGAACTTTGTTTACTTTAGCTACCAGATATAAATATAGTAGCTACTACTTGGTTACAAAACCATCATTAAAAATGATACCTCCTGCACTAGAACGGTATAAAGGATTGCATTTATGTGCTTGCAGTCATAAACTTGAGCTAGAGTAGATGAATGGGAATGGCATTGAGGCAGAAGAGACATCCGTTATTGGCTCCTGTATAATTCATGGCATGTTGAATAGGTTCCTTTTTTCCTGCAGTAAAGATGCCCCTTAAAATCTTATATTTCTGAGAGTGTGGAATTACCTAACATGCCAAATCAAAGTTTAAAGTAAACCTTATTTAAATCACCATTTCTGACACCAGTTTTCCAATCATGTACAGCATATTATTATGACAACTAAAAAGGTTAAAATAAGTCAAGGTATTTTAGTTTGAAAGGTTCCATGAACTATAATTAGAATTTGATTAATTCCAAGGTGTTACCTGGCACTTCTTTTAGAAAAATGTACATGGCATGGAGCTACCAATAGTTCAACCTCAACCAATCAGTGAAGTAAATTTAGTTCTCCCAAGTCTTTTATTTTGGGTAGACTATGGGATAACTTTCAGATTGTGTATTCTTTGCAGATATAAAATATAAAAAAGGGCCTTTCATACATTAAAACAACAGATTTTGGGGTTTAATTTCTCTTTAAATATACTTTTGCAAGCATGCAAACACTTTAGGGTCTATTCAATAAAGAGAGAATTGCTATGGACATTTCAAACCAAAGTAGCACAGTTAGAAAAATTCTCCAATGCAGCTGAGAGGGGCAAATTTGTCCAACTACTTTTGCCTTATGTATGAATTTCTCATCTCAATTCACTGCAATCTTCCCTTTATTGAGTGGACCGTTATAAGAAATGCTGTGCTAAGTCAGTGAAATGTACCTGTGTACTAGGTTTAACCTCTTCTTGCATAAGGATGTGCTATGTCGTCATTGCAGACTGCAAAGATCCTAGTCAGGTCTCTATAGGTCCCAGGAACAACAAAAAAAATGCACTTATAGTGTTTTGGTATGGGGAATAAAGTTTAATCACCACCTTTCCTGTTGTGCCAGCATGTCTAGTATTTTAGTTGTGTTTCATGGGTCCAGTCTCCAAATAAATATAAAGTGCATCACATCAGTGTATGAGTCAGGGTAGGGGGGTTGGAGGGGCAAGATTTAATGCTTGCCCAGCCCTCGCTTTTTCATTTGTCCTTAAATAATTACATTTCAATGCTCTCATTATTGCTGCAATCATCAGAAGATGGCAAGGTGGGGGGAGGAAGACAAGACAGAGGGAAAGAGAAGGAAGGCATAAAGGAAGATAAGACATGAAAGGGAGAAATAGATGACAGGCATGGAGGAATGAATATAAGACAATAAAGAGATGGCAGGGGTGGAGGAATATAATACATAAAAGAAATGGCACAGGTGGAGGAAGAACATAAAAGGGTAAAAGAGATAAAGAGATTGGATGAATGTAGGAAATTTGGGTGCAGTTTGTTGCTGTGGGTTTATGCCATGTGCTATGAAGTTGTATCTGCTTTGGGTAACATCTGGTGCTGTGGGGTAACATTTGGTGCTGTGGAGTTAACTCTTGTGCTCTGTATCGTCATCTGGTGCGGTGGTTTTATATTGTATGCTGTGGGTTTATAGCTCGTGTTGTGGCTCTATATCTGGTGCTGTGGGGCTAAAGCTAGTGGTGTGGATCTTTATCTGGTGCAGTTGGTTTATGTCTAGTGCCATGGGGTTATATCTGGTTATGCTGAATCCATGTAGTGCTACAGCAAGTATGGTGGGTGTGATGATACGGAACCCTAGAGCAGCCTCTCCCCTAGGTGTATCGTCCGGAAGGGGAACGTTGCTGACACCGGGGTCAAGTCAATTACTTTATCACCCCCAGGATGCTGGTCTCAGTAGAGGGACTTTGCAAAGGGAGGCTGAAGGGGCGGTAGCATACTGTGACCAAAGCCAGGGCAGTCCTCTACCCACTGAAGAGGGAGGCAGGTATTGACCCCTCTGCCTCCAAGTGTAGCCTTTACAAAGACTGCCAAGTAATAAGCTCAATGCTGACAAATCTGAAGACTCTGCAGCAGGAATGGGCACACACCAGTGTAGGAGTGGAATAAGAATGTCCATTGATTTTAAAACAGCACAGATTTTATACACAAATATGATACGACTCATTTAAAACAGGTAATTAGATATAGTAGGATATAACATAATCACACCTTTAAATAAACACTTAATGAATACAACATAACAGTAGGACATAAAATGGGGAAATCCTGCCTCACACCTTTCAGGATACAAAGGTGTCAAGTTTAGATACCTCCACAGTACACTCTAATACAAAAAGGACACTGAATGACTTATATTAACCCCTTCGTGACGTTAGGACGTACTATGCCGTCCTGACTTTAAGTGCCTTAAAGTCGTTAGGACGGCATAGTACGTCCTGTACTAAACAGCTCATCGCGGCTCCCCGATTTTTTGGCAGGGACCCACAGGGTCTATTAAGACCCTGATCGGGTCTCTGCCAGAGTGTTCCTGTGGCCAGGAACAAATCGTGACATTTTGCTGCTTGCGTCGTTTGGGACGCAAGCACCATGCGTCACGAAGGGGTTAAGAAGACATTTAACATATATTAACAAGGAACTGGATGTTTAACATATTGCAACACTAACATAATAACATTCTATAACACCTCCTGAGAGACTGGAGTGTGAAGGACAGGAGACAGTCTGAACCTGGGGAACACAATGGCATAACTGACATCGTGAGTGAACTAGTCCTGGGCATCCTGTGTTAGAAGTCCAGCAGTACTGAAGACAGGGTGCCTCTGGTAGCCCCAAAATGTGTACCCCCATAACTATCACACTAACAGACAGGGTCCATAGTCTATTCGGAGGAGGCGGGCCATTACTTCTCTCCAAGAACCCCAGTGACGGAGGATTCCGTCACAGTAGGTTTGTATCTGGTGTTTTGGAAAGTGTTGAGGGTGGAATGTGGTGCTGTGGCTATTGCTTTGCGTGCAATCTGGTATTGTGGCAAGTGAAATTGGTTTCTTTGGGGATTAGGGATAAGATCATGGATAAAATAGTTACCGTCACCTGCCGATGCTGATTACCAAGGTTCAGTAGAGAAGAAACGGCAGACAGTATGCTAAAATATGACAATAGAGACCTCATGACAATCCCTACTACATAACTAAAAACAATGAACTGGCATAAGCTGCAGCTACCCTAATCTTGGAAATGCTTGGCCAATCAATCTGACATTGTGGAAGTAGACAAGGACCAGAAGACAGAAATGGTGACAGATTTAGCACTATAAAGTGACTGCAACATCACCACCATGGAGTTTGAGAATATGGATCAGTACCAGGGGTTGAAAGAGAAACTAGAGAAGATGTCGAAAGGGATAGCCAAAATGGTCCCAGTAGTGGTAGGAGCACTTGGAGCTGTGACAGAGTGGTTCCAAACGATTGCAGGAATGACATCCAACAACTCTGTCCAGAACAGCTAAGATACTGCGCAGAACCCTCAAACACCAATGGTAGAAGACCGGAGGTTGAGGACAGCAACCATAGGAGGGTGATAAAAATATTGTTATCATATATATATGTGTGTGTGTGTGTGTGTGAATATATATACCCACACTTTGCGCTTTATGTAATGTCTATGCCCCTCCCCTTCATGACATTGTCAAAATTGGACAGCACATGTATAACATTCAAATTATACCCCCCCCCCCCCCCCTCCTCCACCCACCAAAAATAACATTCTGCAGATGAACCACAATTGTATTTTTTTGATATTTTCCTCCTGGTCACTAAATGCAAAAACAAAGTGTGCTGAAAATATATATTTTATTTTGTTCAGGCGATAAGCTCCAAGCTGAATATTACACTAGAATTGCACAAAATAATCCAGGTAAAACAATCCAAGAAACAAAAGTCAAGAGCATCATAAATAGAGTTTATCGTATCTGTTTTTCGTCAGCATGGAATGTTTAATGCTTAGTGTTAAAAGGCACACTCATGGGATAGACAAATATCTATTTACAAGTGTATATATTTTCTGTTTACACGTGCACAAATACATGTATACATTTCAAAATATGTCTAGATGCACACATGCAATAGACAACCATTTTAAAATTGGCTGCAGATAGTACTATACGCAGCATCAAATTCAGGCAGATAGACGGATTCTATAGAAAAACACGGCATTGTCGCACTATATCATGTCTTCCTTGGTCTACAAATAGAACATCAACAGCAAGGCCTGATTGAATAAGGTAGTAGAGAAATTGGAAGAATAATGGAGGAGTAAATCTGGATATGAAAATGACGGTATATTTGAAAAGTGGGTAAATGAAAGTTCATGTGTTAGTATAGTCTCTCCACAGACACACAGCAAGCCATTTGTAATTTACTTTATGTTAAACGTGCTCAATACAAGACGGTAATAATCCTCAAGGGCCAGAACCAGCCCATATTTTAGGACTCTATGTGAAGACAACCAGATATGTAAATGCAGAACTTTTTGAAATTAGGTAATAACTAAATCCTAGATCATGTGTAGCCCTTTTGAAATATGTCCAACATCATTCCTGTCAAATGTTCCATCATCAATGAATTTATGGCATTTTATGCACATATCTTTAATAGTGGCATGAACTACGCTCCCCGGAGGCAGTTTAGTAGCAGTTTGAATTATATGGTTAAGTGGCACAGATAAATGGTCACTGCTAATAGGATGGCATTCAACATTGCACCATATAAAAGGATGTACTACACCCAGGAGAGGAAGGTTGTCTTGTAAATAGTCACTTTAAAACGGTGTACTGCCACATTTGTAAAACTATTAATACAATGGTTTTTCCAACTTACTTTTTAAATTATCATTCTATTCAGTGTTCTGTACAATGTTGCACTGATATAGTAGGGGAGAAATCAAGCACTCCTCCAGTGTTTGTTTTTAGGCAATGGTCTGGTAAGAAGACGGTTCATCTTTATTGGAACCCAATAAATGATTCTTATTGCATTGAGCATGGGCAGAGAGCAGCAACATTCCAAACTGCTCACTGCATTCCATTTTTAAAAACAATAATTTAGACAGTCATGATTGGGGGAGAGGAGTAGTGTGACATCAATAGCATCCCCATGCATCTCTGTGAAAGACCTCTGGTTGGTACCCAGAAGATACAAGGAATGACACTTTCGTGGAAAGTTCAATTCCCAGATGAAAGCCTGCAAAAAGGGTAACTTTTCACGTTAAGTATTGCAAAAACTACATTAAAAAAAAAAAACTGGAAATTCATATTTATTAGCGTTTATTTTAATAAACTTGACTCCTTTAATAAAATAAAAATATTGGCATTACTCCCTCTAAGCCTTTTCTTTTTATCATACTATATGAAAATGTACAGTAGGATATATATATTTTTCTAACTGGTTCAGATAGAGAACAAGTACAAACACACACCATTAGTTATGTGCACAAAACAACTGCCTAAAATGGCCATACTTAACTGGGAAATTTTAGCCAAAATGTGATGACATAGTTTACCTTTAAGACTCTAATGTGAAACAACATTTTCAACAGTTTCTTTCATCCCTATGATTTTGCATGCAATTTCCCTTTACACATTTAAGAGGTAAATATTGGCAGTGGTACTATAAGACAGAAGTCCCTAATAACATGTGTAAGTTTAATCTGATGCATTGGAATGCCAAGTGGATGTGAAATGCAGCGGAGTGTGAGGCTGCAGAGCGTGGCGACTCCAGTGATGTCATTATGTGTGGGCCAGAGCCCCAGCCCCCTGACCAAATCCAAAGCCTTTCGGGCCAAAGTTCTTAGCGTAGCACCCTGGAAATGGAGAAAGGGACATAATTACATGTAAACCAGCTAGAGTGATTCATTTCATACCACAACGTAACATACCATACATTATATAGGATATATCTGTATTACTATTGTCTACATACTGTTACTGTAAGCATAGCTAAACTGAAGAAATGTACTGTCCCTTCATACTACTGCTATGCGCCTTGTTCCCTGTCAGTTTATTATTAGCTTATTTTCAGAAGTTTATGTATGTCTGGATCTTATGTTAATGGTGCCTGTATATAGATTTATGGCATGCATGTGATGGAACAAAATGGGGGTCATTTCCTAAAAGCAAACCTCAAAGCTGGAATAGCAGAGAGGGCAGGTAAGGCAAGTTGGAGATTTTTTTTTCTTTTCTTTCAAACTAAGCAACTAATGCCCAAGTTTTGCAGTTTGTATGTCAGTTTACGGTCCAAAGTAAAAACATATATACCTTTGCAGAATATCTCTCCATCTTTATCTGCCAGGGTTGTGGACTCCAAACCTTTCCCACACTTGGCACAGCGGAAACAGGCCTTGTGCCAGGACTGAAAGATGAATGCAATAGTTAGACTAGGGCTATGCAGAATACTATTCTATTCAATTCGGATATACCCAACTACTCACATTGCCACCGCCAATTACTTTTTCTGCAGCATAAACAGACTTGGAGCAACGAGGACACACGTCTGCCCCTCCCACCCTCTGTGCAAACTTTGAAGCATTTGGGTTGTTTGTCGGCTGGTGTCCTCTAGGTCTTAGCATTGCAGAGAACAAGAAATATTTTGTTAGATAAATAAAAAATAAACCTTCATAAAAAATTTTTTTTTGAAAAAGTGATATATGAATAGAAATCAGGAAACGAGAAAAAAAAAAAATATAAATAAAACTACAACCCCACCCCCAAAAAGTGATTCAAACACAAAATCATAATTTTTTTTATCTTTTATAAAAAGACCCCAAACTTGGAAAGATAAATATAGTGGATAAACTAAAAAGAAGAAGAGTAATAACACTTGTCACTTACTCCTCCTGCCGAATGCCCAGGCTCTCTCCACGATCCATGCTCAGAGTGCCTGCTCCTTGTCCAAACCCATAGCCTTTGGGTCCATATTTCTTTGCATAACAGGACTTGCAGTAAATCTCCTCCCCATGAATGGCCACAGTTGTACTATCCAGATTTTTCTTACACACCACTAAAAAGTAAATGCATGTATCTAAGGTAGGTTCACAGTCTCAGTTACTGATAGCATCTGACATGTGGTATATATCAAAATGGATCCACATGGCCAGTTCATCAAGAGAGGTCATTGTGGGACAGTTCATGGTGGTATCGCATACAAGGTGAATATTATAAGGGATTAGGTGTTTGTATTGGGGTTCGGGTTGGTTAGTGTAAGTATTAGGGGTATTAGTGTTTGGGTTCTGGGGTTAGTATTAGGGATCGGGGGTTAGTATGGGGTAACTTTCGGGGGGATATGTTTGTAAACACTGACAGTTCAGCGCTCAACTGTCAGCCCTTACACAGCAGAGGTGAAGCAGCCGAGGTGCCTTTCACTGTGGAAAGATCAGCGTTCAAACTGCCGCGCTGAACTTTCAGCGGTGAAACAGCCGTGAAGAACTGTCCTAAACGCCATGATAGTAAGAATAAATATTCACAGATAAATCCAATATACAAAATTGTTTTTAATTTATATTCCATGGCCAACTCAGAGACTGAGAAAGCATAAAGAGATAAGCTAAAAACAGCCATGTGGCAAGTGAACGATGATATCAGCACACTATTGCATTTCTAATAGCACCAGATATCCAAGAGTTAGCATCAGACATGTAAGAGCACTGACAATGTAGTGTGTGGCAGTGCGGTCCCAAGCCTCTCCACAGAGAAGTATTGAAACTTGCAGTGGAAGTCACAATACACCTCCGTGGGAACCCTCTAATTGGCTTTGTAGATGTCTAGGGATGCCAGCACCAAAGGAGTAGGAAGTACCATCCTTTGCAAAGTGGGGGAGGGATAACTGCATATCGCCATAGTACATTTCAGGGGTAGGTACTGAAACAAATTGGGAAAAAAAATATATATTTTTTTTGGAGCTTAATTTTTCCTTTAAACCTAACAATATTTGGTTGGATGTTGTGATACTCACTGCACAAGAAGCAGGACTTGTGAAAGCTGCTACCTTCACATTGTACCTCCTCAGCAAAGTACACAGTCTTCTGGCAAACTGGACACTTCTTTCCACCACCCCAGTTAGGCATTTTTCTGCAGACACACACACAAAAAAAAAAAAGTATATAGAAATAAATAAACCTCATAACGATTGTTATAGTGGTTGTAGTAACATAAGTAAATAGGAAGTGAACATGTGTGGGTTTACACACCACTGTAACAATTCTATATTTATATGGCACCACAATGTTCTATTGCAACACATATAGTAATTACATCATATTCCAAAACTTAATTGTGCCCTGCCCACAAGCTTGTCATATACATGGAACATATGGTAAAGTGACTGATATGAAGTATTTTGTCAAGGTTGTAGGAAACATAAAATTTACACATTAAAATGTCAGCATGATCATGTCCATAATGATTCATAACAAGACAAAATCATCCTACTAGGATGTTTTTATTCTTCATTTTAAAAGCTCACATCTCTAGCCTCACCCCTTCAAGCTACTTCTATTCTCTATGTTGTAACTCTGGCTCACCCTTTGTCTGCATATGTTCCTCTTCCTGTACAGTATTATTTTCACCTTAAAAGGACATTGCATATTGAAAGGATAACTGAATATTTGCACAGCACCAGATGCAAACCTGCAGACTACATTAAAATGTATACTGATTGTTTTTATTTTGAATAAACTAACAAAAAAAAAACACACTGTACTGTTAAAAGAAATTAGTGTGTCTAAAACATCCCACCCACTAACTCCAAGATGTCTGAATTCAAAAAGGATCACCATAAAAGGGATATTCCAGAAATCGGGAACATTCCTGAGATAAATGAAGGGGGAGTAACAGCTAGAATGCCAGGAATTTTACAGTGAGGTACATAGTTGGTACATTGGATAGAAGTACTGTGACAAATGTGGTTTTAACTCTTTGAAAAGTGAACCCAAATGTGTTACACTGCAATAAAAATAAAAATAAAAAAAAACAGTGGCAGGTGGGTGAGGTTTACTGGTACCTTAAAGAAGATTATAGAGGTGTGCTCTGTAAACACACACACTGGATTAAAGGAGCACTCAAATGCCTTATTAATAGGGTGAAGATTGAGCGATTATTCCAGAGATCACCCTATTCTGTGGGGATAGAGATATATATATATATATATATATATATATATATATATATCTGATGGGCAAAGTTCTAGAAGTGGAACAATTGCACATCAGACATTTTACCTAGAATTGTTCGTCAATGGCAAGTCATTTTTACAGCTACACCTGTGTGACTATCAGAGACAATGATGACAAAACAGCAACAGGATGAAAACATTTCTGTATGTTCTAAAAAATAATAATAATTCATACGAATGAAGTGTATTGCTGCCAACTATGAACTCTCACCATCTAGAACTACATCATGCCTTGCTAGCTCTATTGGCAGTGTTATTTAGATCCCAGTTTAAGCATAGACTGCAATAGAAAAAAAAGTGATAAAATATAACGTTATGCAAAAAAAAAAAAAAAAATAAGCGTGATAATTAGATCACCACTTTAGAGAGAGAGTTAACTGATAGTGACACGTCAAGATATGAATGAGAAGGATTTCCGATCTGCACGTATAAGTGCGTAGCAGATGTTCAAACTGCCTGTGTCTAGCAAAGAGAGTTACCTAGTTTACCTTAGATATTAGAAAATTTAAGTAACAAAAACATAGCAGTAACTTTGAGCTGTTTATTAACTCTTACCTATTCTGTACTGTTTGAGACGACGTAAACTGCTCTCCTCTGTCGTGCTCTGTCTTTTTCAAAGTAGTTGCCCACTCCCTTTATGAAGGCCTGCACGACTCTGGGTGTGACCTTACAGGGGAACACTAGGAGAAATCAGACAGCCTTTGTAAACATAAAAGAGGGAGGGAAATCATGAGACTGAAGCAAAACGGAAGGGAGCTGACCTCATAGACTAAGGTGTAGTATTTAACCTATTCAGTGACAGACTAAAGTCCATATTATTTCCCGCCATACATGACAGATCAGCGCACACATTACATCACCGTTAAAGCCCAGACTCACTCCCACACATTCATAGAGGTTTCTGTCATGATTGCAGAATTCTAACGTTATTGTATTCAGACCATGGTAATTATTTCTGCACACTAGAGTTGAAAACGAATATATATGTTCGTAAACATGTTTAGTTGGGATCAAATCTTTTAAAGTGACACTACCATGAATTTTAATTCTGCTGTTCAAATTTGAGCAGTTTCACTATTTGGAAAATACATTTCTAGTAGTAAAGATGTAGACGCAATATAAATGTCAAATTACATGCAGTTGTAAATAAATTATAATTCATTAAGTTGCTTGTGAAGCACTTTATATTATGGCTTTCCTCTTATAGAGGTTAAGGTTGCCAGAAAGACCCTTTTTCATTTTATTTTTAACAAAACAGACAACTATTGTCATCCATCACCTTGGCTTTATTCATGAAATACTCAATTGAGAAGGCAGAGTTTGATATTCTTGGCAAAGCAAATGGACAATAAATGACTTGCAATCTTCCAAATTAGTGGCAACAACACTGGGCGAAGATACAATAGATTTATTTACTTACAGTGGCAGACAGCAGTGTGCATCCCCTGGAACTCCCAGCATTACGCATTTTCGGCTTCATAACGAGGCTATAGCGTGAAACGCTTAATAGCGAAGAGACATTTAGTCACTGCTTTTGCACCTGGAATTGAATACATTGTGTCGACTGTAATATACTTGCCCATGTACTCAGTAGGATCTATTAACAGTGCAACACATTGTCTGATGACATCACCAGAGAGACAGGAAATTCCATTCATGTGAATGAAATTATTCTCATTGGTTCCTGCAGCAAAAAAGAGCTAGTAAGGATTTTTATTAGGCTAGGGGCTAATCAGAATCAATTGCCACCCTCCACTAAATTTGGAGGAATGGATGGGGTCAGGTGATCCCGGTTGTCTTAACAGTTAGGCAGAACAGTCATTGTCACCAATGCATTTCATTGGGAGCCCGTACATGTACGGGCTTTGTCATTAAGGAATTAAAGGGACTGTCTAGTGCCCAAAATGCATCTTCCAAATATAGATGCATATTAATGTGCTTTCAAAGTACTTTAAAATAAACGACTTACATTTTGCATTGCTTAAAATATGAAATACTTACAGCTAGTAGAAATTGTGAAATTACAGCAGTTTGCAAGAAGACTGCCCACACTAGCTGGGTAAAAGTTTGTTTTTTTTTCGCTGCAGGAACCAATGAGAATAATGCCATTCACATGAATGGAATATCCTGTCTCTCTAGTGATGTCAAACAATGTGTTGCACTGTTAAGAGATCCAACTGTGTACAAGAGCAAGGTCACTCATAGGCCACTGAATAGACTCAATTTGAGGAGGACAGGAAGTGACTAATTAAAACAAAACTTTATATCCTTAGTGTCTATAGAAACAGTGCTGTCGCACCTGCAGTAAACATGCAGAGTAATCACTGTGGAGGGCTTCAAATATTAAAAATGTGATTTATAAAGAATGAATGCATCAAATCACACAGGGATAAAAGCCCTATATGCCCTGTCTTAGAACCACGTAAAGGGGTATGCCCTGTCATAGAGTTCCAGCCCTTGTATTCCAGCCAGGTGTACGTATTCCAGTCCTGTCTAAGTATCCCAGCCCTGTAATAGTATCCTGTTATATGTTTTCCTTGTTTCTGGCTTCTGTTCCTTTGTTCTTCTGTTCTGGTCCAGTTCCGGTTTTCTTGTCATTCCATGTTATCTCTGTTTCTCTCGTCTTGCTTTCTTTCTCAGTTTCTGTATTTAATCACCAAACACACTCGTTTATGTTCAGTCCTGTGCTGCTCAGTCTACAGGTAATTCCTGCATGTCTGTGCAATTCATTTGCTTATATTATTAAGGGACTTGCCTAATTGTGGGTTACCTTGATGTAGCTGGCAATCTTAATCTTATGGCCATAAGTAACCAAACCCCTTCAATTTACCATCTTTAGTGTTAGGCTAGTTCCTGTACGTTTGAATGTTCTCTTGTGTTCTTTATCCCTGTCCTCTATATGTAGTTTTAGTTATATCTGTGCCTGTCCTTTTACATTGTGTACCAATGCTTTTTTTTCTGTGCCCAGCATTATATTTACCGTATGTGATTATCTGTAATTCTGTGCCTTGTATTTTTTATACTTAGTTTGGTTCATCCTCTTTCCTGTTCTAGTCTGTCCTAAGCCCTTCACTCTGTATTTGGTTCTGTTCTGCTTTAGTTGCTTTTTCTGTGTTTGCTCTGCTTGGTCTGTGTCTTAGTTCAATCTTTCCTAGCCTGCAACATCCTGATTTCCTGTCGAGTTATTATCCATGCCTGCTCCAGGATGTCTGCAGGGTTTCTCCAGTCCTAACTGTGTTATACTGGAAACAGCAGCTGCCTCCACAGGGCCTCTGTATGTAGATGCACAAATCCGGAGACTTAAGCTACAGGATAAGTTAATTTATCCAGCACAAGGCCCTGCCTTCACCTCTGAACAGTAGCTCCTCAACGCAGGCGCTCAGGGTCCTATACCATACCGTACTCTGTGCGTTACAGATCCATTAACTGTGCTGTTGTAACGCACAGGGACCAGGATTGTAAAGGGACCCTGACATCAGGAGCTACGTTGCAGAGTAGAGACACAGGACCTGGTGCTGGGTAACTGCAAACCCTTGGAGGTTTGCAGCCACAAGCAGACCCTGTGAAGCAGCTGCTGTATCCAGGTCCCAGGGCTTAAGAGTAAATTAACTAAATGACAGCCAAGCAGAGCTAAAACAGAAAAGTAACTGAGGAATAGCAGAACTTAAATACAGAGTGCAGGGCTACAGGACAGAGGGAAACCATAAGACAAGATAAAGCAGAAACCAAACTAAGGATAAAACAATACAAGACACAGGGTTAAGGAACACAAGAGACACATACAAAGGAACAAACATAAATACAGGAACTAGCCTAACACTAAATATGGTAAAGGTGGGGGTTTGGTTCACCAATTGGCCAATTGGATGTTAGCTTGCCAACCACATCAAGGTACCCCACATTAGCCAAGTCCCTAACTAAGACATTTTAGAAAAAGCATAAATAATAGAATCTAAGACACATAAATGGCATTGAAACTTAAACACATAACATACCTGTAGACTGCTGCAAAGGACTGAATTGAAACATGTGTGGTTTAAATAGAAGTAAATTGACAAGGCAAAGGGAATGAGAGAAAACCTGAAATGAAGCATAAGGACAGGCAGAAAGAAAAACCATAACGGGACTATAGGGCAAGGACAGGACTACATGACAAGGCAGGAATACAGGGCAAGCAATAAGCATAAATAATAAACAAGAAATCAAAACAAGAAGGATACACAAATCCCTGGATAAGTCTGCACAAGGGAGCATGGTTAAAGCTGGCCACTCCATTACATACAGATTCCCAGCTGACTATTCCCTAAGCAGTTTTTTCATAGTTTGGAGCTGTACTTTGGGTCACTGAAAAAAATGTGCAATAAATACACAAAAAACAGTGAACACCTAAGACAATAAAACATAATAAAAATAAAATAACTTCTCAAGCCAAATGCAGCCGCCCAACAGGACACTTCTCTTGGGTGCCAGTATAAATCGAGTTCAACAGAAGCATGGGATGTTGCAGAAAAGCTGGAATTAAATGAATGAAAACAGTTAGCACTTCACTGTCAATAGACCATATATTTTGCACTATTAGCGTTTTTATTCATTTTTCAGCTTTCTTACTCCATCCTAGTTTCTCAACCTTTTTATCCTTGCAGAACCCTTGAAATAATATGACTCGGGGAACCCCTTCATTAAAATGATTATATATCATTATTAATATCTTTCTTTCTCTTTTATAAACTTGAAGTTCATAAGGAAAACATAATTTATCTTTTTTTGAAAACTTTTTAATATTTAATTAAAATTATGATTGAAAAATGCATGTCTTGCTTTTTTCGTTTTATTTGCCATTTTTCCCCTCAAACTTGCCAAGCTGCCCCTTAAACCTGCCAAGCTGCCCCCGACTTGCCATTCTGCCCCTCTAACTTGCCAGCCAATGCATCCCCAGACTTCCCTGATGGTAGCCTGATGATGTCTGTGTGCTACTCGGTGTGCAAAAACATCCTCCGAAGCTGCCTTACCCTTCCAGGACTTTTGAGATTGAACAATGGGAAGTCACTTGACCCCAGTGTTCAGTCATAGAAGCTCTTGGCGGATGTGTCAGGCAGTCGCAGGATGTACGAGCAGCGCACAGACATCCACCAGCTGCCTACAAGGAGGATTCAGGTCCCTTGCAGCTCTAGATCTCAGGCAGAGTCTGGGAAACCCTTACTTGTCTCTCGCAGTCCCCAGTTGAGAATAACTGATCTAGACACTCTAATGTACTTGTACTCTTGCTTAGTTGTGCACCGGGGTCTCCCACATCTCTTTCTAGAGTAGTAAATAGTGTTGTACAAGATCTTCAGTTTCTGGGCAATTTCTCACATGGAACAGTCTTCATTTTTTCAGAACAGGAATAGACTAACAAGTTTTAGAAGACAGTTCTTTGTTTCTATCATTAAGAGCCTGTAATTGAACCCACAAATGCTGATGTTCCAGATACTCCAGATACAGTTTTCAGCTGTGCTAACATAATTGCAAAAGGATTTGGTTGTTTTAAATGATGAACTTGGCTTAGCTAACACCACATGTTATTGGAACATAGGAGTGATAGCTGGGCAATAGAACCCAAGTAAGCCATCATGAATTTTGACACTTAGGAGGAAAAGTTTTTCTTGACTCCAAAAGGCAATCATATTTCTCCTTGAATCAAGAATCTCTATTGTTAATGCTTATTCTAGTATTAATACCCTTGACCCTTTTTGAATACAAATTTTGTATTTGATAGTACCACTTCTCTTGGCAGTGAGTGTTCCATAACTTTATTGTCCCTAATGTTAGTGTACATCTAGGGTTGCCACCTTTTCTTCAAAAAAATACCGGCCATGCTACTACTCCCACAGACTTAACATTGGGGTCAAGCCAATGTTTTACCGGCCAGATGGCAACCCTATGTACGTCTGACTACTCAAACTGCAATGGGGGAAGGGGAAATACAAGATAGTTATAGAAGGGAATATTAGGGAAACTCATCATAAGGAGCATGCAATGGCTTGCCTAAATTATTTGGCACCAGAGGTGGATTCATCTTTTGGCAAACCGGGGGTTGGAGTGAAGTAATTATTGCTGACACTCAAGGAAAGCCAGGCGTGTGATGATTATGTTTAAACCTGTGTCCACCAAGCCAGGAATGTTACTTCACTGCTGGCCATATGAGCATGTGCACTTCATGTGAGCCATCTCTGGGCACCTATTTTTTGGCTCACCATGGATAGACCCCCTCCGTACACCTTAGTACATCCCACCATGTTACACTGGTAGCCATTTTACCACCAATCTATGCCAAAGTTTGCAGCAAAAAATCTTTTTTTTTAATTTTTCACATATATTGCAATTTAGGTAAACATTACCTTAAAATGTGAAGGGATATTTCCAAATAACACCTCAATATGTGTTCAGCAACATCTCCTGAGTACAGGGATACCACCCATGCATAGGTTTGTTGGTTTGTTTTGGGGCTAAAAGGCCACATTTAGGGGGTGCGCATTTTGGTTTTCCAACTTGGAATTCTGACATTCAGAAAACTTGTGCCCATGTCCCATTTGGGACATTTTTGAAGCCAGAAAGTGTATTCTACCCCACAAAACCATATATATTTTTAAACTAGACACCCTAGGGTATTTCAAATGGTAGTATTTTAACACTTTCCATGCACTAATTATACTACCAGCCTATGTCAATGTTTTGGGTAGTAATTTTTTTTCACATACATTGTACTTTGTGCATGAATTCACAGATCCTGTTATGTCAGTGCCAAACAACACCTCAATATGTGTTCAGCAACATCTCCTGAGTACAGGGATACCCCCCATGTATAGGTTGGTTAGGTTATTTGGGGGTTAAAAGGCCACATTTGAGAGGTGCGCTTTTTGGTTTTCCAACTTGGAATTCTGACGTGCAGAAAACCTGCTCCCATGTCCCATTTGGGACATTTTTTAAGCCAAAAAGTGTATTCTATCCCACAAAACCATATATTTTTGAAAACTAGACACCCTAGGGTATTTCAAATGGTAGTATTTTAACACTTTCCATGCACTAATTATACTACCAGCCTATGTCAATGTTATGGATAGTAATTTTTTTTCACATACATAGTACTTTGGGCATGAATTCACAGATCCTGTTATATGTCAGTGCCAAACAACACCTCAATATGTGTTTAGCAACATCTCCTGAGTACAGGGATACCACCCATGTATAGGTTGGTTAGGTTATTTGGGGGTTAAAAGGCCACATTTGAGAGGTGCGCTTTTTGGTTTTCCAACTTGGAATTCTGACGTGCAGAAAACCTGCGCCGATGTCCCATTTGGGACATTTTTGAAGCCAAAAAGTGTATTCTATCCCACAAAACCATATATTTTTGAAAACAAGACACCCTAGGGTATTTCAAAATGGTAGTATTTTAACACTTTCCATGCACTAATTCTACCACCAGCCTATGTCAATGTTATGGATAGTAATTTGTTTTTCACATTCATTGTACATCGGGCATGAATTCATAGATCCTATTATGTGTCAGTGCCAAACAACACCTTAATATGTGTTCAGCAACATCTCCTGAGTACAGGGATACCACCCATGTGTAGGTTAGTTAGATTATTTGGGGGCTAAAAGGCCATGTTTAGGGGGGGTGCATTTCCAACTTGGAATTTTGACATGTAGTCAGCCTGCGCCCATGTTCCATTTGGGACACTTTTGAAGCCTGTCAAAGTATTTTACCCCATAAAACCATATATTTTGGAAAACTAGACATCCTAGGGTTTTTAAAATTGTGGTATTTTAACACTTTCCAAGTGCTAATTCTACCACCAACCTATGTCAAAGGGTTGGGATGTCATTTTTTCCCCACACACATTGTAGTTCAGGCAGGAATTTTCAGATTCTGGTATTTGCCACTGCCAACATTTAGGGGGTGCGCAATTCCAACCTGGAATTTTGACATGTAGTCAGCCTGCGCCCATGTTCCATTTGGAACATTTTTGAAGCCGTCCAATGAATTTTACCCCATCAAACCATATATTTTTGGAAAATAGACATCCTAAGGTATTTCAAATGGTGGTATTTTAATACTGTATAGGTACTAATTCTACCACCAGCCTTTGTAAAAGTTTGTGGTAGTACTTTTTTGGGAGGTTTTTTTCCACATGCATTGTACTTCAGGCATGAATTCACAGATTCTGGTATATGTCACTGCCAAACAACAACCCAATATGTGTTCAGCAACATCTCCCGAGTACAGGGATAGCACCCATGCATAGGTTTGTTGGTTTGTTTTTGGCTAGAAGGCAACATTTGTGAGATGCGCATCTCAAAATTCCAACTTGGAATTTTGACATGTAGTCAACCTGCGTCCGTGTCCTTTATGGGATATATCTTTGAAGCCAGCCAATGTAATATACCCCCACCAAACCATATATTTTTTTATCGGTAGACCCCCATCACTACTTGTGGCAAGGGCTCAGCAGCCACCGATACATCGCTAGATGATGTATCAGAAAGCTGAATAGGGTCAAAATCGAACCCTGAGTCCGCGGCCTCAGAATCAGTGCGTAAGCAGTGATCTCGAGCAAAGAAGGGGTTAATAGCTCTTAGAAGAGCCTATCTAGTACTGTAATACATTACAGTACAAAGAAATTAATCCATAAAACAGTGCAGACAGAAAAACATACTGTTGCTGTGCAAGATTACTGCTTACACAGTGATGAATGGCAGGGAAGGGGTTAATACACAGTGAAAGACTTTCATAAAACCTGACAATTTTATAAAATGTTATTTTATATCACTTATACTGATCTGTCTCTTTCCGTCACAAAAATGTAAGTGAGGAGAGGGAGGCAGATCAATATTTGTGAATATTGATCCGACCAATTTTGATCTGACCAGGGCGAATGGTGAGCTTAATTGAGAAATCACCAAACCGCCTTTGCCACTAATTCGCTGTTACTGATCGCTATGCGCTCAGGCAGCTTAAAAAAAAAAAACTCAAATATTTTTACTTTACATGTAATCCCCTAGCGGGTATGTGTAAAAAAAATAAAATAAAAATATGCAGACAGATAAAAATTGCTTTGGCGTCAATATCATTGCGTAAGCAGTGATCGACGGCAAAGAAGGGGTTAATAACTCTTAGAAGAGCCTTTTTAGTACTGTAATAAATTACAGTACAAAAAAAATTAACCCCTAAAAAATGCACAAACGGCAAAAATAAATGCGCTGATGTGCACGATCACTGCTTATGCAAGATCAGTGGCAGGGAAGGGGTTAAACGCAGGGAATTGCTTTAATAAATTTTTTTTTATTGTTTTAATATTTGTGTGTTGTGTGTTTATTGTTTTTTTTTACTTTTAGAACTTTGATCTGTCTCTCTCCCTCACTAAAAAAATGTGAGGAGAGGGAGGCAGATCATAACTGGTCAGATCAATATAGGGTTAATATTGATCTGACCAGTCAGTGGGGATGTTCAGCAGAGCATCCCCACTGCCTGTCAGTGTGCCTGGCAGTCACTGATTGCCTCTGTGAAGAGGCAATCGTGTGACAGCCAGAGAGCACAGGAAGCAGGTACTTCCTGCCTCCTGTGCTCTTGCCCTTAGAAGGGCAGGCCATCTTGGTCACTCAGTGACCAAGATCGTGCATTTTTTTTTTGTTTTCCTGATTGCCTCGACTTGCGAGGCAATCAGAAACACTTTCTGAGCATAGGAAGCGAAAAATTCGCTTCCTATGCTCATTTTTTAATGCCCGTCGTTTTAAAGGCACTGTGCCTTTAAAACCGGCATTTCGATCGCTCTCCGGAGCGATCGAAATGCCGACGGGCATTTTTTTTAGTATTGTACGATGCTTCCATACGGAAGCATCGTTACAATACCATCAGAGCACTGAAAGCGGAAAAACTCCGCTTTCAGTGCTCGTTTTGACACAGGACGGACTAGGTCCGTCCTGTGTCACTAACGCCTCGGCACACAGGATGGACCTAGTCCGTCCTGTGTCGCCAAGGGGTTAAGAAAAATACCTCAAAATATATTTATTTTTCGTTATGGAAATACCTCACAAGCAGTGGTTGTGCTACCAAGTAAACAAAGTATACCCCTGCAGTGCAAATAGATTACACCAAAGACTAGGAACTTGCTCACATCTAGCATTTTTATCTAATTGTGAGAATTATAGAGCCAGTAATGCTAAGTGCACATCATTGTTTTTGCAAATGACTTGCATTAGCAGAGATAATATTACATTAACATTTATTTATATAGCATCAACAATTTACACAATATACTTGGAACAGAGCAGAAAAGGGAAGTGCAGACTATGTTAGATGAACAGAGACAGACTGATCCAAGAGCTAGAGAGCCCAGCTCACAAACTTACAATGTGCAGAAATGCCCGGGCTGCGTAGATGGAATGAGGGCACTGTGCTGACCCAACGAGATTAAAGCAGAAGACTCAGGAATTTGTCTATGGGGCCATGGGCAGAGACTTGCTAAAAGCCCGTATCATTTAGAGACTGAGTGCTCAGACCAGAAGCAGGTTGAAATATCTTCTAACCCAGTGATCACTTTAATAACAAAGTAAATGTAATAGATATTTATCATCTAAGTGTATCCCTGCATATAATTATTAGGTATCACACTGGCACTAATGCCAAGCATCAGCTCTGGTCCTGGAGCAGTCAACGTTTTCTCCTAGTAATAGTGGAATTCATGGGTGAATGTTACAAATCCTGTTACTGTCCTGATGGCATATAGATAAAAATGTAATTATTAAAAAGATCTTTAAAAAGTATTGTTTTTATTTAACATAGAAACTGTTATTATCATTTGTTGAGCAATATAATTTTGTGTGGTAGGTAAACTTAAATAACTTCTTAAGGATATAAATATGCATATATGTAAATACACTGATCAGCCATAACATGACCAGGTCAGACCATGTGGGCCCCACCTTACAGGATATAAAGGATCTGCTGCTAACGTCTCCATGCCAGATACCGCAGTACACCATCAGAGGTCAAGTGGAGGCCATACCTTGACAGGTCAGGGCTGTTTTGTGGCAAAAGGGCAGCTACACAATTTTAGGCAGGTGGTAATAATGTTATGGCTGATCGGTGTACATATAAACAGTACGCAGCCTTTTAAGTGTACTGGCATCATGGATGTGAAGGATGTAATCACACTCCTCCTTTTATGTACTGGAATGAAGGGTGCTCTCTTTCTCACTCAGCAGTACAACATTATATTATTCTGGCTCATAGTGGGTAAAATACATCTAGGGGAATATTTCTGATCCAAGTCTATAATAAAATTATGCATCTGATTACTCCAGATAATCATTTAACTGCACAGAAAGTCTGATTAGAGAACAGTCTGGTCGCCTAATTTCTGTTATACTGGATTATTTCCAGGAACACAGTTTCCTGCACCAGAATACATTTTGTTTTTGCACGTAAACCATTCTCATACATGAGGGTTGTGCAAATCTTTTCTTGTCTTCGTATATAGCAGTTCCAGACTATTGCCGTGGGTAATGTGGTAAGTCTAGGTTTTCTAGTGGCCAAAAAAAGAATAACTCCACAGTTGCATGACTTCATTCCTTGTAGTCCATGATTTTTAGGAGGGATAGAATAAAAAGGAAAGACATGATTATATGTGAAGCTTGCAATAGTCTACAATTAAGGAGGTGGCAAAGCAAACAGCTCTGGTGGTAATTCCATGGCCTTGTGAGTAAACTTTCACACAGGAGCTACAGTTATTGTGCCTCCATTACATATAATAATAATGTAATGAACTCATGGGAGAATTTAATTACACATACATTGAAATGTTGGATTAAATAGGTTAGATAACGGGAGCAAGTTTTGTACATGATAAATGATTGCTTTGATTTTTAATTAGTAGAAGAACCAACTACTACTGAAAAGTGTCTGGATCTGACTAAAACATAAAATGTGGAATTTTTGTCATTGCCCCCAAAGTGAGCAATTGGAGGATAACCATAATAGCATGCTGTAGTGCAATGATAAGTGCATCTATACAATTGACTTGAATGAATTATATGTGTAAACCTCCCAGGACTCTTAGGATAAAAGTTGTCCTTGTTCCTGACGTGTTGTCAGAAACGAGGTCCTGGGTGGCATGAGGCCCTAATTGCCTGGATACAGGAGTCCAATGTGCAAGATGTGGAGACACAGAGCCTGGTGCAGGGTAATTGCACTCCCCTGGAAGCTTGAGGCTCCAGGTTGGTGCGACCACATTCCAGGGCCCTGTGGAAGCAGCTGTTCTATCCAGTTATAACCAAGGGAGAAACGGAGGAACCTTGCAGACATCCTGGAGCAGACAGACCACAACATTGATAGGATAGCAAGATGTCTGCAGGCTGTGGCAAATAAACCATGCAGAGAAAACACAAGCAGAGCAGAAACAAGATGAATGAAATTCAGAGTGCAGGGCAAGCTTAAGAGTAAAGGGAGAACTAAAGCATACACGAGTAGATATAACTACATACATGAGACATACGGAGGTACATATAAAACAGGACAACATTCAGAGGACAGTGCAAGGGCGAACAAACTTGAGTGAGGTGTCAAGATTGCTTCCAAAGAGGTCCCAAGTTGGGACATGGGGATAGGAGAAAGGAGCCAATATCCTCAGGTGCTTCAGGGAAAGCACCTGAGGATATTTTAGAGGGGCTGGGAGTAATTTAGGGAACTCACACCACCACTCATGTGGGGGGGGGGGGGGGGCCGAAGGCTACTAATCTAATATGGGGCTAAGAGCACGTGCCCAGCTCCCAGTCCCATTTATTATAGCAGAGTACCTGGGCTACCTACCCTGACCCCCATATGTCTAAAGTTTTTGAAAGAGGAGTTCAGGGCTACGTGCCCTGGCCCCCATGATTATTTTAGGTTCTGGGAATGATTTTTCTGGTACCTAGTCCGGTTTATTATTAGGTTGGGCCATGGCTACTAGCCCTGCCCCACCACATTTTTTTTTTGGGGGGGGGGTTATTTTTTTAATTTCTGGGGCCAGTGGAAGTCCACTTCTTAGTTATTTTCAACTTTTTAATTTCAATTTGCCAGATTATATCTATAGAAATTAAATTGCAGAAATGCGTCAGTCATCCTCAATGCGAATTGTATTCGGTGGTGATTGCCACATATTGCGTAGCCGATAAACTATGGTTTTCTAGACAAACTTGTCCTGATCCAAAGGCCTTCGAAGATTCGGTTTCCGAACAGCCCAAACTGACGGTTTGCATTTGAATCTCAGCATACTGAGTAGCCGCATTTCGGAGATCCTTTCAACTCAGGTAATATACTTTAAAGTAAAAACCAAGTGGCTATTCATTAAGATAAGTTTGATAACAAAATTGCAAAAAATAACAAAAAAAATTATAAATGAATGCAACCATCTCCACCATATGCATCAAACTAGACTGGAAATGCCCCTTTAATTAAAGCTAAATAGGCAAGACTCCTTTATCTATCTAGGTTCTGTTTAAATTGCACATGGAAAATGCTTAGTAGAAGAATTTAACCTCAACATTAACTTGTATGTATTTTGTATGGTCCTGAATGTGAACATTTTATACCAAGGCAAATGTGTAGTTTTTCTGTCCTAATGTGACATACCGTACAAGTCAGTTAAAATGAAAAAGTGTTATTTAGTTTAAGTTCTCTATTACCTTTAAATTAAATCATTAGAGCACACTCTAGTGGCGAATTCCCATAAATATAATATGATTGTTATAGGAGCATTTGAGTTTAAAAAACATAATTGCTTTTATAAATGCAATAATAAGGTTAAAATAAAAATATTATTACATACATGTCTTTGTTTTTTCAAGATTTACCATTTACAATCCTTTACAGGATTTCCTGATTTTTCTAAAAGTAGACTTTAAAATTTGATAATTCGCATTTTTGCTTTTAACTAATTTGTTATTGTAATCATATCTTGTTCTTGTGCACATGGTTTACATATTTTTGTCACAGTATATTAACAAATGTGGCCTTACTATGATATGTCTCCCAAAATCTGAAATGGCCAAACAGAACCACTTTTATTTTGGGGGGAGTGGCTACAGGTGTGGCCATGAGTGGGGCCTTTTTGTAGGTGACTTTATGTCAAATTGAAATTTGGTAAGACACTTAGAATAAGAATAATGCATTTTATTTAAAAAAAAATAATAATATTTAAACACACAGCAAATTTACAGCATTTTAACCCATTCGCGACAATGGACGTGTCGTCCAGCTGCTTCCTTTTTTACCAGGGTGAGTTAGTAAGGTGCTAGAAGTTGACAGTCTACATAGAGAGCAGGAGTGCACGTAACTCAGGTATTGTTGTTCTTTTCAGAGACTTGTTTATGAACAATTATAGAATGAGGAATTGGATGTATATCAGCCAGTTTAGTTATTTTATCACAGTGCAGAAAAAAATTGTATTGTAAATGTGAGATGTTACCCAAATGGATTTATGGTACAGATTATGGTGACTAGGGATCGACCGATTATCGGATTAACCGATATTATCGGCCGATATTCACAGTTTCCTAAACTATCGGTATCGGCATCTAACTTTACCGATAATGCCGATAATATTGACACTAAGGCTAAGCAGTTAGGCAACAAATATAGCTTAACCCCTTGCCGACAAAGGACGTGCCAGGCACGTCCTGGGAGAATCTCCCTTAATGACAAAGGACGTGCCTGGCACGTCCTGCAGTGAATGAAGCAGTTTTCGCGATCAACGATCGCGAAAACCGCTTTAACAGTGCTGGTCTATTGCCTCGACATTGAGGCAATAGCCAGCACCGATATTTCTATTTTGGGACCCCCACGATCGCCCCACAGAGCGATCGTGGGGAGCCATATTGACGGAGCATGCTGCTCCGTCAATATGGCTAAGTCCTCTGCCGGTCTGAGCTTCGGAAGTGAAAGTAACTTCACTTCCGTCGCTCTGAATATGCTACTTGACTACCCCTAGTGGTAGTTTAGTAGCATTGCAATGGAAAATAATTAAAATACATATTTAATTAAATAAAAATAGGTTATTTAGCTATATTAGCCTATAGGGTTAAAATTAAATATTTTTTAGCATAAGGGATAGGGTTAAAATTAAATTAAAGTTAAAAAATATTAAGGGATATAATAAGGATTAGAGTTGGGGTTAAATTTAGTGTTAGGGTTAAATTTTGGGTTCGGGTTGGGGTCAAAAGATCAATATAGGAAAAAACCAAAAAACACTATTTTTGGTTTTTGCCCCATAACTCGCAAAAAAATACCGAAAAATATGGAAACATGCATATTTTTGGACTCGGGACAACATTTAGAAACTATTTAGCCGGGGTCTTTTTTAATGATTTTATTTGTGTAAATTATATTTTAGGTCAAAGTTAGAAAAAGTGGGTTTTTTTAAATTTTTCATCATATTTTATGATTTTTTTGTAGTAAATTATAAGATATGATGAACATAATGGTATCTAATGAAAGCCCTTCTTATGACGATAAAAACAACATATAATTTGTGTGGGTACTGTATGTGAGAAAGCAAAAAATTACAGCTAAACACAAACACCCTAGAAATGTCAAAACAGCCATTGTCACCAAGGGAAAGTCAAGGTGAAAATGTCTTGTCACTAAGGGGTTAATTAAGCTGTTTTGATGCCTTGCTTATATTTACTGTAGTGTCCCTTTGATATAATTGCCTATGTCATTGCTGCTCATTTTACTAAGATTTAATCTAAGTATGGACTATGTGCAATTGAACATTGTTGTTCTTGTTACCTTTTGACTGATATTTATTTAAAAAAAAAAAAAAAGTGGTCCAATTTGTTGTATTTGACCATATCACCATTGTTTTGCTGCATTATTTATTTTTATTTAGCAATGAAAAAGATTTACAAAAAAAAGCTAAACGTTAACAATAAACATGTTCATTTAACAGCAGATTTGTGTAGAAATTGTTTTTTTTCCCAAAAAATTAAAATGCACGAAATATCGGTATAAGTTATCGGCTATCGGCCTGAAAGTTCACAGGTTATCGGTATCGGTATCGGCTCTAAAAAATCAATATCGGTCGATCCCTAATGGTGACCACATTCCCTAACTGTCATTCAGGTGAGCTTACTTTCCATATCGATCACATAAAAAGGTTTTCACCAAATCACTGCCCTTTTTCCTCAACTTAGCTTCCAAATGTCATATGACTTGCCACATGCCACTTTCCACCAAAATACTTTCCAACATACCATTCGACTTGCCAAAATGACTTTTCCTCAACATTGCCTCTTTACACCAACTTACTTTTATACCATTTCACATTCCCCCAAAGTACTGGCCAACATGCCACATTACAACAAACTACTTTATATCATGCCACTTCCTCCCAAATTACTTGCCAACATGCTAATTTCCCCAAAATTACTTAAAGACAGAATTATTTGTGGGGAAAAAAACAGTAAGTGGAATACCTTCAAATTAACACTGCAAAAATATACATATAAATGTATACCCTTTGTAAACAAATATAAAAGAAGCAAACTAAAACCAGTCAGGCTAACCAGCAAGGTAAATCAGCATACAAATAAAAATAAAGTAGTATTCAAAAACATTATAAAGCTGAGGGATCAGCAGGGGTATTTGCAAAATATAAAATATGCCAACAAAGCCTGTAAAAAGGCAATTCAATTAGCTAAATTGGAAAATGAAAAATACTTGCTAAGCAGAGCAAGTAGAATACTAAAACATATTTAAATATATAAATGGAAAAAATTATAAACTGATAATGTTGAGTCTTTGTTATCTGAAATGAGTGAGATGGTCAGTGGAGACAGAGAGAAAACAAATATGTTTTCACCAAGGAAGAAGGAAATGGACAAGAACATACAAGCTACTTTTACAGAACAGTCACAGTACGCATGTGATTGGCTGACGCAAAAAAAAAAGTGTTTAAACTATTAAATTGTGTTAAGGTAGACAAAGCCCAGGGCCGGTTGGTATATACCCACAGGTATATAAAGAGCCAGACTCTGGCCAGACCGTTATTTTTGATGTTCAGGCATTCTTTTATTTCAGGCATAAAACCAATGTCGTGCGCATATTTAAAAAGGGATCAAAATCCCAGCTGAGCAGTTACAGACCTGTAAGCCTGATATATGTGGTGGGGAAACTGTTTCAAGGGTTGCAAAGAGTGGTGTTAAAAGGAAGATCTCAAATTGGACAGATGTGACAAGTGGAGTATGACAGTGATCTGGCCTCGGTCCTATTCTTTTTAATTTATCTTTTAATTATCTCCCAGTGGGCATATGGAACCATGTCTTATTGTTTGCCGATGACACAGTCTGAACTAGATGTGTCTTCGCAGCAAGTGGATTTGGACAACATGCAACATATAGTTTAAATGCTGTTTCCTTGGGGAAATATACAAATGAAAAAGATTTGGTAGTAATTGTAGGAGATAGACTTAGCACTAGTGCCCAGTGCCAGCTGGCATCTGCAATAGCTAATAAGATATTGGCATGTATTAAATGTGGTATTGACGTGCTTTAGACATCCACCAGGCACGGCGCGAAGGTCAGAGAGAGGGGATCTGCCAACACTGGGCCAGGTTTCAATTATAGATAGTTAAGGCCATCAGAACCCAGGGTGAATCATGTATACAACAACCATCCCGGACTGGCGGGGGCAGAGAAAACACGACAGAGGGGACAAACCACTCCTAGAGGGTACCCAAATAAATAAACATAAAATAAGTCAAAGAGTTTAGAATGGGGGCTCATTAGAGAAAGAAAATAGACATAAAGTAGAGTAACCACAAGTCCACACATAGAAGCACAGAAAGATATCACATAGAGCATCATAGAAAGATAAGAGCACTACGTAAGATATATGAGGGAGTAAGGATATTAATTCTACAATAAATGGTAATACACCTAGGGTAGTACATAAAGACACTCAGAGAAGAAGGGAAAGAAATCGAAGCATAATAAGTAAGAAGTAAAATAGAAGAAGGTCGAGCATAAAAAAAAAGAAAAGAAGTAAAGAGAAAGTGAAAAGATAGTAGTGAAAGATATCAGTGGTACATAACGGGAAAGCAGAGGAGTGGAGTTCCCTTTTTTTTTTTTTTTTATGCAACCAAAGGAAAATATAAGGGAGAAACAGAGAAGAGAAAGGGAAGGAAACATAAAATAAAAATAAGAAATAATAATAGAAAGGTATAATAGGTAATGCGAAACCTATAAAACACGAGAGAGGGGACAAATCACGCATAGAGGGTAGTCAAGTAAATAATTATAAAATAAGCCGAAGATTTTGGAATAGGGGCTCACTACAGAAGGAAAATAGACACAAAGCAGAGTAACCACAGGACCACACATAGAAACACAGAAAGATACTACACAGAGAAACATAGAAAGATAAGAGCACCACGTAAGATATTTGAGGGGGATATGAACTTCACAATAAACGGTAATACACCTAGGGTAGTACATAAAGACACTCAGAGAAGAAGGGAAAGAAATTGAAGCACATTAAACAAGAAGAAGGGTGAGCACTAAAAAGAAAGAAAGTAAAAAAGATAGTAATGAAAGATATTAGAGGTACACAACGGGAAGACAGAGGACCGGAGTTTCCCTCTCCCCCCTTTTTCCTTTTTTTTAAAATTTTTTTTCCCGTATCCTGTCCCTGGGAGAGGAAGAAACAGAAATAGAAATAACATCTAGGAAATAAAAGGGCCGAAACCAGGTATTAATGAAAAAATGAGGAAAAGAGAAGTGAACCACCGGCTCACTCTCCACTCATAGACAAAATCAGGAAGAAAGGGAAAATATAATAGGAATAACAGGTGACGCACAACCTGTGAAGGGTCTAAATGACCACTATAAACAGACAGATGCTCTACGTGGGAAAGAGCACCGCCCAGGAGGGAGGGAGAGGCCCCCCAGATAGGGATAGGCCAAAGTCTCCGAGTGAGACAGGCAAATGTATGTGTATGTGTTTTATGTATGTTAGTCCAAGTGGCAGGGACGGGAGGGATAGGGACAGCAGGGGGTCGAGCAATGATTAGAATTATGTCTATTAACACACAAGGTCTTAATACACACTACAAGAGAGCTATCATGATGAAAACTCAAAAATAGATAAATTCACAATAGTCTCACAAGCGTCCTTAGAAGAGGGGAAAAGAAAAGGAGTAGCTATTCTAATGGACAACCAATTAAACGTTGAAATTAGATATAAAGAAGAAGATCCAGAGGCGAGATATATAATTTTGATCTGCATAATTGAAGGAGCAATGTACACCTTAGTGAATCTATATGCCCCCAATGTTATGCCAGTGCGCTTCTTCAAACACTTATGGAAGAAAGTTGAAAAGATCAAACAGGGCACACTTATCTGCGCAGGAGATTACAACTGTGTAATGGATGTAATAATGGATAAAAAACTAGCGACAGGGATATGCACAGACAGAAGACTAAAAAACGCAGCCAATGACCTAAGAAACACATGTGCAAAAGCAAACATTGTAGATATATGGAGGCTACTACATCCAGAAGAGAAAGATTACACATTCTTCTCAAACCCACATCGATCCTATTCCAGAATAGACCTTATTCTAATAGAACGATCCTCCATACAACAGGTTAAAAAAAGTTTCATTAGTGAAAACGCTTGGTCAGATCACAACATAGTCATCCTAGACATGAAAGACAAAAACAACCGTCACACAAGGATGAATTGGAGACAAGATGATTTCTTATTAAACACAAAAAAAAATATAGAATATATTAAAAACTGCACAGGGGAATTTTTCAAGAACAACTATAACGGAGAGGTCAGTAACACAATGGTCTGGTGCGCCTTCAAAGCCTACATAAGGGGGTGTATGATTAAACTGGGAGCGGAACAAGCAAGAGAAAAGGGGAAAAAACTAAACGAGCTATATATGGAATTCTATATACTATCGGGAAATAATAAATTAAAAACAACTAAGGCTAACACCACACAACTCTTAGAAGTAAAACAAAAAATTAATGACTTACTGATAGAACAGACCAACAGAAACATGGAAATATTGAAAACCACTTTCTACTATAAAGGCAACAGAGCCGACAGACTACTAACCAATAAAGTTAAAGGCAAGAAAATAAGAAAACGAATAGTGAAAATTGTAGATAAAAAAGAAGTCTGTTTAACACCAGAAAAAATAGGGAAAGCCTTCAATAAATATTATGAAGAATTATATAATCTCCCCATTAATATATCCGATAACATGATAGACCAATACATACATTCAATTCCAATCCCTAAATTAAGCACCAAACAACTAGAAGACTTAAACAAACCCCTTTCCAAAACTGAAATAAAAGATGCAATACACAGACTAAAACAAAGAAAAGCACCAGGGCCAGATGGCCTCAAAAACTCTTTTTTTAAACTATTAGAAGATAGTCTGATAGACCCTCTAACAAAAACATTCAATGATTTCATTAAACAGAAACATATTCCAGATGAGATCTTAAAAGCAAACATAACCCCAATTCCCAAACCAGGAAAAGATCATGAGGATGTTCAGAACTACCGACCAATCTCCTTACTCAACGCAGATATTAAGATTTATTCAAGTATTATAGCGGAAAGATTGAAAATAGTGATCCCCACTCTGATACACCGTGACCAGACAGGATTTCTCCCAGAGAGACTAGCATCCAACAACATCAGAAAAGTAATAGACGTGCTGGACCTGGCTCAGAGAGAAGAAACCCCCACCCTAATTCTTTCCCTTGACGCTGAGAAGGCTTTCGATAGGGTGGGTTGGAAATACTTGAAGGGATGCTTAAAGGCGTTCGGTCTCTCAGGCCAGATTCTAGACGCAATCATGCTACTATATTCAAATCCAAAAGCAAGAACAGTTGGGAACGGAATAATGTCAGAATGGTTTCGGATTAACGACGGTACCAGACAGGGTTGTCCCCTCTCGCCGCTTCTGTATATATTATCTATAGATCCTCTAGCAATAAAGATTAGGGAAGAGAGCCAAATAAAGGGATATGTCTGCAAGGATGTGGAGTTAAAACTAAACATGTTTGCAGACGACATATTGGTGACGTTGGGGAAACCCACAGAATCACTGGAAGCTCTAATGATCACCCTAGAAGAATTTGGGAGAATCTCAAATTATAAATTAAATCTAACTAAAACAGTTGCATTACCAATAGCAGTCGGAAAGGGAGAACTAAAAAAAATCCAAGAGAAGTATACCTTTAGGTGGACAGATGACTCATTAGAATACCTGGGAATAATTATAACAGCGGACCCCAAAAATATAATGGAAGCAAACATACTACCAGTACTTAAAGATATGAACTCCACGTTGAAAAATGTAAAAAACAGTGAGATATCATGGTGGGGTAGGATAAACCTAGTAAAGGCATACATCCTACCAAAATGGCTGTATGTCTTTAGAATGATACCGCTAGGAATCCCCCCACAGTGGTTAGACCTTATTCAGACAACTTTTACCAAATACATATGGCAAGGTAAAAGGCCAAGGTTAGGAATAAAACTTCTTTCAAAAAAAATAGATAAAGGAGGCCTAGGTGTCCCCGACATCCGAGAATACTATGAAGTTAGTATGTTGAACCATGTGGTGAATACCCAGAACCCCAAAAATCAAGAAGAAGGGTGGGCAACATTGGAAAAATCATATTTAGGAAAAATAGAGTTAACAGAGATTCCTTGGTGTAGAAAAAACAAGATTACCACAAAGAAGAACAACTGCTTGACGCTCACACACTTGATGGAGTTCTGGTACAAAATTTAAAAAAAACTAGGTCTACACGAGAAACACATAGACAGTAATAATATAAAACTAATATCATTGGAAATAGAAAACCTGGACCTCCAAAATTGGCAAAAGAAAGGAATAAATAAACTAGCAAACCTGATAAAGGAAAATCAAGTAAAAACGTTTGGAGAATTACAGGAAGAATATGGTCTGGGAAGTAAAGAAATCTTCAATTATTTAAGAGTCAAAGGATATCTAGCGACTCACTTAATAAAAAAAGAGGACGAACAAGGGAGAAAAGCCCAAGACATGCTATTTGGTAAAAAAGGTAGATTCAAAATAAGACACTATAAGGAACTTCTAGACACAGAAGAAAAGATACCAGCAATGACAGTTTGGAACAGAGAACTAAAAACTAGTATCAGTAAAAGAGAATGGCTACTAGCTATAAAGAAAGTAAGGAAAACAATTCACTGTCTGAACCTCCTGGAGACATTCTACAAATTAATAAATAGGTGGTACAATGTCCCCAAAAAAGTAGCAAGAATGTATCCGGGAACCTCAAACCAATGTTGGAGATGTCAACGAGAGGAAGGATCATATATTCATACATGGTGGAGCTGTGATGACATCCAACCTATCTGGAGAACAATAAGGGAAAAAATTAGGAAGATCACTGGAATAACACTAAATCACTCCCCAGAAACCTGGCTCCTTTGCTTGTACTGGCCAAAAATGCCAAACGAAGTATCTCAAATAATAATTCACATCATCATAGCTACATTAATATCAATAGCTAGAAACTGGAAATCAACAGAAAAAATAAGTTGGCACAATCTGACTACACAAGTAATAGGTCAAATGAAGATGGAAAAGGGAAGGCTGAAATTAGAAAGAATAAGAAAAAACTGGATCGATTGGGGAAAATGGATTGAACTAGTTCAAAGAAATTAAGACCTAATATTGTGTGTGTGAAAAAAATAGACAACAATAGAAAATGGGATACCGCTGCCCTTCCCTCCCCCCCACCCGTCAGAGCCACAAATTGTTAGTTAAAATTTGACTATGTGTAATAAAAAGAAAAGAGACACGATGATGTTACAATCCATTAATCCGCATGAGTAAAAGAAGGAAAAGGAAAAAGGCCATTCGAGAACATAAAAGTGAAAGATAAAACAAGAGGATTAAGACTGAGTGTCAAAAAAAAAAAGATTTGGTAGTAATTGTAGGAGATAGACTTAGCACTAGTGCCCAGTGCCAGCTGGCATCTGCAATAGCTAATAAGATATTGGCATGTATTAAATGTGGTATTGACGTGCTTTAGACATCCACCAGGCACGGCGCGAAGGTCAGAGAGAGGGGATCTGCCAACACTGGGCCAGGTTTCAATTATAGATAGTTAAGGCCATCAGAACCCAGGGTGAATCATGTATACAACAACCATCCCGGACTGGCGGGGGCAGAGGTGGCTTCCGTAGCTGGTTCGGAGGTGGATCTGCAGCATATTCTTCCTCAGGCCTGTCTGGAGTACCACTCACTGGGATGAGTTCTCTTTCACCATATCTAAACGTGGATCCACGGTACTCAGTTCTGGATCCAGATGAATATATTTTACTTACTGGTGCTAACAAGACTCAGGGGTGTTTAAACTGGCATTTCTTACCATTGGAGGATGCTGGATTTCAGGTGCTGTATTTGGTGCATTGAATGGCTTATAACTTGGACTTCAGAAAACTTAGAATATGTCATGGTCTATACCCAAACATGTTCAGATTTTAAACATGGTAACAAAGCAGGGTGCATTATGAGCCCACAGCTTGGGATCTATGACTTTACTGTACAGCGCATTTGGAGTGGTAATTGAGAAGTCGTGGGGAGCAGAAGATGATCTGAACACAGTAGCTGCCGGTACACTGACTGGGATCCTGTACACATCCACATCAAAAGAAGTGCGCTTTAGGTGTACTGAAGGTATAAAATTATCTACACCTTTTAGGTGGAATAGTGTGGTGGTATAAAAAACACAGGAGGAGCTTTGGTCCCCCTTGAGGGAATGCACTCACAGACTTTCAAGATATAAGTTGCACTTCAGATGCTATGTGTTGTCTGTTGCAAGGATCCTGACGATCCCAACCTTCTTGGTGTATAAACTCAAATTGGAGAGAGATAACCGCAACAGAAATCCAATTAGTATAAGAAAATAAATATATTCAATAGATAAATATCTGCTTACATGAGGGTATACTTTAAGATTTTAAGATGAACGACACCATGGGCGCCACACAGTGGCCTAAACGGGTATCCAAAGACTCTGCCGCAGGAATGGGCAAACACCAGTGTAGGAGTGGAAGAGGAATGACCATTTATTTGAAAAAAGCACAGATATTTATACACAAATATGACATGCCTCATTTAAATCAGGTAATTAGATATAGTAGGATATAACATAATCACACCTTTAAAAACAACCACTGAATGAACACAACATAACAGTAGGACATACAATGGGGAAATCCTGCTTCACACCTTTCAGGATACAAAACTGTCAAGCTCAGATACCTCCAGAGTACACTCAGATACAAAATGACACTGAATCACTTACATAAAGATAATGGGGAATTTAACATAAATGACAAGAATACATTTAACACATATTAACCAGGAACTAGATATTTAACATATTGCAACAGTAGCATAATAACATTCTATAACATCTCCTGAGAGACTTGAGTGTGAAGGACAAGAGACAGTCTCAACCTGGGCAACACAATGGCTTAGCTGACATCTTGAGTGAACTAGTCATGGGCACCCTGTGTTAGAAGTCCAGCTGTACTGAAGTCGGGGTGCCGCTGGTGGCCCCAAAATGTGTACCCCCATAACTATCACACACACAGACAGGGTCCATAGTCTATTGGGAGGAGGCAGGCCATTACTTCTCTTCAAGAACCCCAGTGACAGAGGGTTCTGTCACACCTACATCTAATAGAGTTTAGTGTGCTCTGCAGAGAGCACATCTATGGTGCAGCCTCAAAACTATAATTGACCTACTAAGTTCTATCAGTACTACCTTTCAGTAGGCCAAAGTCCAAAATCAGTTTAGACTACAACAGAGAATATTTGTTCAGGTTGAGAGGCACTTGATGCAAACAAGAATATTCAAACAACACAGTCCAAGGAAAGGGACATATCTACATAGTTGATGACGGGTGTTAGCAGTTGGTGAACAATCCGTTATCTTAGCAGACAAGCATTATATCTAGCAGAGCACAAATTACATAAAAAATCTAAAACAAACGTTTGCTGACATACTCCATTTTTAATGAGATCAGTGAACACTGGTATGGGCGTGGCCAATGTACAAATTGAGTCAATTATCATGATATACCTCCATCCTGCTTCCATCTGCTCCATGCAGACCTGTTGCCTGTAAACTCGGATTGATTTACAGTCTGTTAGTCTACTTACTTTACTTAGTACACAGACATGCACAAGTCTGTCTCCAGAGTCTTATCATTAGAATCAATGTTTCTGTAGGAGGCAGACAGACTGTTCTTTCTGCAGGAAGTGAGTGCTCATTAAAAATTGTTTTTTTTTTACATGTTTCATATCTAGTGGAATAAACAAGGTGCCATGTAGTAGCAAGGACTTTTCAGGGGAGGACTGGCAAGGGGGGCAGGAGGGTAATTGCCACCCATGCTGCTCTATAATTTTTCTCAATGGGCTGGGGCTGCACACCTTTTCACTTTTAAATACCTCAGTCTGTAACACTTATGATTTTTCTATGTAATTGCATGCCTCCCAACTTCTTCCCTGGTGAATCAGGACGCCGGGGGACAAGCTTTATTGGTGTCTCTGTCACTTAAACAGGCTGCGCTACTTTTCAGGGGAGGACTGGCAAGGGGGGCAGAAGGGTAATTGCCACCCATGCTGCTCTATAATTTTTCTCAATGGGCTGGGGCTGCATACCTTTTCACTTTTAAATACCTCAGTCTGTAACACTTGTGATTTTTCTATGTAATTGCATGCCTCCCAACTTCTTCCCTGGTGAATCAGGACGCCGGGGGACAAGCTTTATTGGTGTCTCTGTCACTTAAACAGGCTGCGCTACTGCAAGTTTGCACAATGTTGTGCATGCACAGTGTGCATTCTCAGGTGTCCCTGACACTGGCTGCCGGATTGAACTATAACTCTTTCCCAAAAAGCAGGACAGTGGTGGAGCTCAGTGGGACAGAGTGTCAAATCCAGGACTGTCTTGTCTACATATCAGTCTTTGTACCTTATGCATATACCCATTATGCATAAGCACAGTAGTGCTGCCAGCTTGAGTGAGAGTGCAACTGCACATGTGTGGTTGCACTGACCCTCGACCTCACAAACCCTGGACCTCGAAGGAGATGTACAGATCCTCTTGTGTAGCCAGGGCCGACATCACGTGTGCAATGTGGGTGCTGGGGCATGTCCTGGGAGTGCCTTGTGGGTGCTGGGGCATGTCCTGGGAGTGCCTTGTGGGTGCTAGGGCATGCCCTGGGGTGCTGGGGTAAGTCCTGGGTCAGCAGTGTGGATGCTGGAGCATGTCCTGGGTGAGTAATGTAAGTGATGGGGCATGTCCTGGCTGTGCAATGTTCTTTGGATGCAAAATGAATACTGACTGAGGTAAGTTGTGGGTGTGCAATGTGGGTGCTGAGGCATATTCTCGGTGTGCAAGGGGGTGCTATGGCAAAGGACCTAGGGGCAATAAGAAAAGAAATGCAGGAGGTGGGGGCCCATGCCATTTGTTCTGTGTGTAGTAATCAAACCTTACTTTAGAAAAAATGCATTCCTTATAGTTACATATCTATTTAAATATTATTTGAAAAAAATAAACTCATGTAGATCACCATTTTTTATGCTGTATACTTTTTATTTGTCTTGTTTATCTGCGTGATGTTATGGTTGCATTTATTTTGAATTCTCACTTCCTTGTCTTTTTTAATCTAAAAGATTTACTAAGTGTATTTCTAATGTTCCTGAAAGAAAAAGAATGAGTTATTCCAATTGTAACGTGAACAATGGCCTACCCCACAGGCAGGTCATCAGAAAATCACGGTCAGGTCTTAATACAGAAATATGAATTCACTTACATAACAATTATGTACTTTCCCCCCAATTATGTTACTTTGATATACTCCTCTGGCAGACAGGAGTTACACCACATGCAATATAAATATTTAATACCACTGAAAAAATATTATTAGAAGAACTTTTCAGAACTTGTTAGGTGACATTCTGTCCAACTAAACAAAATAATCTCAAAACAAACAACAGAAAGAGGTATGTTCCAACAAGGCACAATAATAACAAAGAAGCAATTGTCATTGTGCTACTTAATACTAATAAATCTGTTCATACCAGTAATAAACACTTCTTAAATGAATATCAAGTAAAATGAACTATCCTAATCTACATAAGAAATACTGTACTATCATATAGATCAAATAAAATTTTAATTTATGGGCAAACTACATGAGCCAATAGTCTCTTATCTGCTTTTATAATATAGTGGCCACAGTCTAAAACTGATGTTACTTTTTTTTTTTATTGTCACTAAAGGCAAAATAAATGGTCTACATGATTTGTGCTGCATTAATATTAGGTGCTGGTGCTTAAATGCAATAGAACTTACCAGACGACAATAATGTCCATTACAGAAAAACAAAACACAGTTTGCTACATGACACAATGATACTGCACAGGACACAGCAGGGAACCAATTAAAACATGGGGGTGGCAAGCCCATGCTGGGCATCCTCACCACCTCCCTATAAAATCTAGAACAAACAGAAAAATAATGTTTACTTAAAAGAGAAATTTTACTTAAAAAAATCGAACATCATGGACCATTTCACAGCCCTTCATTAACCCAAGTGGTAGTGAGAGAGTGCACCCCTTCTGTCTAATTCAAATGCACAATTACTGGCTTCCCAGACTGTCACTCAAACAGGGGTGAGCTGGTAAATACTCTGCCCCATGCTCTGTACTAATTGGCATATAAGAATTTTCAGGGGCTGCCCTGATCTCCAGCTCATCAGGAAGCACAATTAAAAGGCTTATAATCATAGTGATACTCCAGCTGTGTCTGAACTAGAACTGCCAGAAGGCTGAGTCAGACAAACCTGGAGTTGCAAGCTTAGCATAAATCTGACACTGACTCACCCTTGATGATATGAATTCCAACTCAAGCATGCAAGACGTAAACTGTGAAGCTGCCTGTCTATTACCTTATGTGGAATCGTCCATGTGTATCAGCTCATCATTTTAAAAACAGTAGTTTACAACATTAAACAGGAGTGGAGTAGGAGTATGTGAATTGAATTTATATAAAAGCAAAGAATGTGATCTCAGCACACATTCCAATACACACATTCAATAACCACTGTCTAAAGCTGAACAGTTATGTACACTGGCACCAACATAACCAGCCAGCAGTGTCTGTTATGACATCACTGTTCTCATGAACATTCTATTTCAGTTTGGAAAAAAGCACATTGTAATTAATCTGGAAGGTTCACAGAAAAAAATGCCAAAGAATGAATTCTGGACTAGGTTGGCAGTGTTGCTGAGTAGTGAAGGAGTAACAGCAGAAGAAAGAGGTGGAGCCTTATGCTTTAAGTGGTGGCAACAGTGATGTATTTTGGTTTTGTGCAGCCCTAGGCAGAAAAAAATTCAGGAACCACCCCCACCCACGTTGCACAATCAGTACATGCCCCATCACTCCATTACATGCCCCCATCACATGCCCTAATCATCCCATCACTTACGTTACACACCCAGGAGATGCCCCATCACCCATGTTGCACACCCAGGTCATGCCTCATCACTCCATTACATGCCCCATCACACACACATTAAATGCCCTATCACCCACATTGCACACACATTACATGTCCCCATCAGCCCCATTACATGACCCCATTACATGCTCCATCACCCACATTGCACACACATTACATGCACCCATCACCTCCATTACATGCCCCCAACACCCCAGGACTTACCCTGGGCAGCTCTGGTCCCTGGTGTCTAGTTGTAGGCTGCCATGCTGCTTGTTCTGCTCGCCGCGTAGTGAGTGCAAACACGTCAGAGCCTGTCGGCATGCCCCCTTCATACCGCACAGGGAGACGAACAAGCAGCATGGAAGTTAGTCTGTGTTGTCTGTTCGACTCCCCGTGCTCCAGAAGCCGTGCTGCCTGCATGACCCTCTCCCAACATAAAAAAACAAAAAGTGACAGTCTAGTCTACCCTTTGGTGCCCATAGTTGCCAACATTGTCCATGTTTCCATGGACACATATGTGATCCACATGCTACAGACAGAGCATGCAAAGTGCAGCCCGGCAGTATGTAGTATCCATATAAACACAAACACAATTCAATTAATTAATCATGGTAGGTTCTATGAGATCTCCACCCTGATTAATTAATTGGTTTCTGTCTGTGCGTATATCCATCCTACATACTGCCGGGCTGCACTTTGCATGGTCTTTCTGCAGCATGTGGAACAAATATGTGTCCATGGAAACATGGACAATGTTGGCAACTATGGGCACCAAAGGGTAGACGAGACTGTCACTTTTTGTTTTTTTATGTTGGGACTGCACAGATGTGCTTCAGTCAGAGAGCTCTGTGTAAACCATAAAACATACATTAGTATGAACCTACCACTTCTGGTGGAAGGCCATTCCATGTATCCACTCCAATCAGTAAAGTAATACTGCCTGGCCTTATCTTATATCTAGGATAGCCTTATACCTATCCCATGCATGCTTAAACTCCTTCACTGTATTAACCTCTACCACTTCTACTGGAAGACTATTCCGTGCATCCACTGCCATCTCAGTAAAGTAATACTTTCATTAGTTACTAGCCTTATCTTATATCTAGGACAAAAAAAACATTAAAATATTAACATTTCCAGACTTTTAAAAAGTTTGAGTTGGACCCCAAATATATGTATATAACTAGTTGCATTTGTACTTATATGAACTTTTTAATATTATATTCAACTTTTTTTATATGTAATAAAAATGTTATTGAAAAATTGTTAATTTCTTATTTTTATCCCTTCCTCTGCACCCACATTGCACCTAAAGAACTTAACACAGCACCCACAGCACTTGGCACCCACACGTTTTGGCATGCCAGTGTCAATTTGCCCCCAAGAACATACCACAGTGTAACTTTGCCCCATTGAACTTCCCCTGCAGAACACGCCACAGTGTAACTTTGCCTCATAGTACATGTTATATTGCCCCACAGAATATGCCACAGCATCACTTTGGCCACAGTCAATTTTCCCATTAATATGGGCCTAGCCATTAATATGCCACAGCCAGATTGCAAGTTAATATGCCACAGCCTGATTGGCTAGTAATATGCCACAGCCAGATTACCCAGTAATATGCCACAGCCTGATTGCCCAGTAATATGCCCATCCTGATTGACCAGTAACATGTCCATCCTGATTGACCAGTAATATGCCAACAGTCTAATTGCCCAGTAATATGCCCATCCCGATTGCCTAGTAATAAGTAATATGCCCATCCTGATTTCCCAGTAATATGCCCAGCCTGATTGCCCAGTAATATGCCAATCCTGACTGCCCAGTAATATGCCACAGTCCAATTGCCCAGTAAAATGCCCATCCTGATTGCCCAGTAATATGCCACAGCCAGAATACCCAGTAATGTGCCACAGTCTAATTGCCCAGTAAAAGGCCCATCTACTGGATTGCCCAGTATTATGCCCAGCCTGATTGCCCAGTAATATGCCAGTCTAATTGCCCAGTAATATGCCCATCCTGATTGCCCAGTAATATGCCCAGCCGGATTGCCCAGTAATATAACACAGTCTAACTGCCCAGTAAAATGGCCATCCTGATTGCCCACTAATATGCCACAGTCTAATTGCCAAGTAATATTCCTCAGTCTAATTTCCCAGTAATATGCCCATCCTGATTGCCCAGTAATATGCCCAGCCGGATTGCCCAGTAATATAACACAGTCTAATTGCCCAGTAATATGCCCATCCTGATTGCCCAGTAATTTGCCACAGTATAATTGCCCAGTAATATGCCACAGTCTGATTGCCCAGTAATATGCCAATCCTGATTGCCCAGTAATATGCCCATCCTGATTGCCCAGTAACATGCCCAGCCTGATTGCCCAGTAATATGCCAGTCTAATTGCCCAGTAATATGCCTAGCCTGATTGCCCAGTAATATTCCACAGTCTAATTTCCCAGTAATATGTCCATCCTGATTGCCCAGTAATATTCCACAGTCTAATTGCCCAGTAATATGCCACAGTATAATTGCCCAGTAATATGCCCAGCCTTATTTCCCAGTAATATGCTTAGGCTGATTGCCCAGTAATATGCAACAGTCTAATTGCCCAGTAATATGCCCATCCTGATTGCCCAGTAATATGCCACAGTCTAATTGCCCAGTAATATGCCCAGCCTGATTGCCCAGTAAATTGCCCAGCCTGATTGCCCAGTAATATGCCACAGTCTAATTTCCCAGTAATATGCCCATCCTGATTGCCCAGTAATATTCCACTGTCTAATTCTTCCGTTTGGGTCTGTAATGGTGTGTATTAATTCAAGCTTTATATTATCTGCAAAAATGATAGCTAATCCCCCTTTTTTATAATTTTTCTTAATCAAAAAATCATTAAACAGAATACTCAGTAATGTGCCACAGTCTAATTGCCCAGTAAAATGGCCATCTACTGGATTGCCCAGTATTATGCCCAGCCTGATTTCCCAGTAATATGCCAGTCTAATTGCCCAGTAATATGCCCATCCTGATTTCCCAGTAATATGCCCAGCCGGATTGCCCAGTAATATAACACAATCTAACTGCCCAGTAAAATGGCCATTCTGATTGCCCACTAATATGCCACCGTCTAATTGCCCAGTAATATTCCTCAGTCTAATTTCCCAGTAATATGCCCATCCTGATTGCCCATTAATTTTCCACAGTCTAATTGCCCAGTAATATGCCCATCCTGATTGCCCAGTAATATGCCACAGTATAATTGCCCAGTAATATGCCCAGCCTGATTTGCCAGTAATATGCTTAGCCTGATTGCCCAGAAATATGCCAGTCTAATTGGCCAGTAATATGGCCATCCTGACTGCCCAGTAATATGCCACAGTCCAATTGCCCAGTAAAATGCCCATACTGATTGCCCAGTAATATGCCACAGCCAGATTACCCAGTAATATGCCACAGTCTGATTGCCCAGTAATATGCCAATCCTGATTACCCAGTAATATGCCCATCCTGATTGCCCAGTAACATGCCCTGCCTGATTGCCCAGTAATATGCCAGTCTAATTGCCCAGTAATATGCCTAGCCTGATTGCCCAGTAATATTCCACAGTCTAATTGACCAGTAATATGCCACAGTATAATTGCCCAGTAATATGCCCAGCCTGATTTCCCCGTAATATGCTTAGGCTGATTGCTAAGAAATATGCCAGTCTAATTGCCCAGTAATATGGCCATCCTGACTGCCCAGTAATATGCCACAGTCCAATTGCCCAGTAAAATGCCCATCCTGATTGCCAAGTAATATGCCACTGCCAGATTACCCAGTAATATGCCACAGTCTGATTGCCCAGTAATATGTCAATCCTGATTGCCCAGTAATATGCCCATCCTGATTGCCCAGTAACATGCCCAGCCTGATTGCCCAGTAATATGCCCATCCTGATTGCCTAGTAACATGCCCAGCCTGATATGCCCAGTAATATAACACAGTCTAACTGCCCAGTAAAATGGCCATCCTGATTGCCCAGTAATATGCTACAGTCTAATTGCCCAGTAATATGCCCATCCTGATTGCCCAGTAATATGCCACAGTCTGATTGCCCAGTAATATGCCCAGCCTGATTTCCCAGTAAATTGCCCAGCCTGATTGCCCAGTAATATGCCACAGTCTAATTTCCCAGTAATATGCCCATCCTGATTGCCCAGTAATATTCCACTGTCTAATTCTTCCGTTTGGGTCTGTAATGGTGTGTATTAATTCAAGCTTTATATAGTCTGCAAAAATGATAGCTAATCCCCCTTTTTTATAATTTTTCTTAATCAAAAAATCATTAAATAGTGCATTCTTCAGTCAGTGTTATAAATTCTATCAAATCAACTATATATTTTTAACGCACAGGCAAAAAAAAAAAAGAAAAGAAACATACTTGATTATAATTCTTATTTTCTAAAATATCTTAGTTCTATGTAAATATGATCCGTTTTTGTTAATCCTAAAAAAAAATCATTAAATAGTACAGTCTATATAACAAGCCAATACAAAAAAAAATAGAAAAAAAATGTATATACTAGTTATAGTTATAAACGTGAATTTCTAAAAAAAGAAAGATGCTTAATTATTATTACTATTATTGTCTATTACATTTTCATCCCATGGAAATATAGTCAATTTTCCTTACTCAAAAAATCATTAAATGGTTCATTCTTCAGTCAGTGTTATAAATCCATGAAAATGACCAAGCTATAAAATCAACTATATATTTTTAACGCGCAAAAAAAAATATGCCCATCCTGATTGCCCATTAATATGCCACAGTCTAATTGCCCAATAATATGCCACAGTCTAATTGCCCAGTAATATGCCCAGCCTGATTTCCCAGTAATATGCCCAGCCTGATTGCCCAGTAATATGCCCATCCTGACTGCCCAGTAACATGCCACAGTCTAATTGCCCAGTAAAATGCCCATCCTGATTGCCCAGTAATATGCCACAGCCATATTACCAGTAATTTGCCACAGTCTGATTTCCCAGTAATAGCCCAATCCTGATTGCCCAGTAATATGCCCAGCCTTATTGCCCAGTAATATGCCTACAGTAATATGCGACAGTCTTATTGTCCAGTAATATGCCTCAGTTTAATTGCCCAGTAATATGCCCAGCCTGATTGCCCAGTAATATGCCACAGTCTAATTGCCCAGTAATATGCCCCTCCTGATTGCCCAGTAATGTGCTACAGTCTAATTGCCCAGTAATATGCCCATCCTGATTGCCCAGTAATATGCCACAGTCTAATTGCCCAGTAATATGCCCAGCCTGATTGCCCAGTAAATTGCCCAGCCTGATTGCCCAGTAATATGCCACAGTCTAATTGCCCAGTAATATGCCCATCCTGATTGCCCAGTAATATGCCATAGTCTAATTGCCCAGTAAAATGCTACAAACTGATTGCCCAGTAATATGCCACAAACTGATTGCCCAGTAATATGCCACAGTATAATTGTCCACTAATATGCCACAGTCTAATTGCCCAATAATATGCCACAGTCTAATTGCCCAGTAATATGCCCAGCCTGATTTCCCAGTAATATGCCCAGCCTGATTGCCCAGTAATATGCCCATCCTGACTGCCCAGTAACATGCCACAGTCTAATTGCCCAGTAAAATGCCCATCCTGATTGCCCAGTAATATGCCACAGCCAATTTGCCCATTAGTATGCTCCGTGTCCCCGGTTGTCTCCTTTGTGCAGTCTTCACTCCTGCACGGAGGAGTGAAATACAGACACCGGATATGACGTACTGTCATATCTGGTGGCAGTGATTTTTTTTTCCTTCCAGCAGCCGCATTGACCTGGGCAAGTGCCCACTTTGCCCATTGGTTAAAGTGGCCCTGATATAAAGCTTTCAATCTAATAGGAATGTAATGAAACCCTGCCATGCAGAGTGACTTACCTGCCCTAACCAGCGCTGCAGAGATTACAGTCTAAAAAAGAATATGATACAGAATAAAGAGGTCCCTGTCCTGCAGAGCGACGTACCTGCCCTAACCAGGGTATGAAGAAATTAAATATAGGTGCTTTTTGCAAATATAATAATAAAGGCTTGTAATTTTTATTTGACAATTTCTCATTGTTGATTAATGATGATGTTTTGGTTTAGGTTGATCAGCCAGGTCTATGACAGTTGTTCGCGGCTGAAGCCGCGACAAGCACGTTGGACACTCTTCTTCTGTCGTTTCGATCTACAGATAACCTTTCATCCGGGTACAAAGAACGGCAGGGCTGACACCTTATCTTGTATCTATGATCCGCCAGTTTACTCAAAGTGAACCAAGAGACAATTCTACCTCAAGGACATTTTTTGGCCACCAGCTCTCCTTTATCGGAATTGCTTGAGGAGTACAAAATACAACAAATCTTAGACTCCAGATTCCGCAGGGACATGTTGGAGTATCGCATTTACTGGAAAGGGTACAGCAAAGCCGAACGCTCTTGGGAATCCATGCTTCTGCCAAGGTCCGTGCCTTTCACTCTGTGCATCCAGACCGTCCTGGTCCTGAGCACCCCCAGAGGGTTCACATGGGGAGGGGGTCCTGTAATGTACCTGTCCTGCACTGGATCTACACGGGGAGTCTTCTAGTCGGGAGGCGTGGTCACCTGGCAGGGTGCTGCTCCTCCCCGAGATGGAGCCGTGCATCTCCGTATGACCTCTGCTCTTCACTCCCTGGAGTTTGTGGCAATGGAGGGGCGCGGAGGCTGGCAGGGGAGGCAGTGCTTCTGTCCTCCATGGCCACACCTCCTCCAGTACGCCTTCTGGGACGGCCCACACAGGAGGCAGGGCTACAGACCTCACACCAATTGGCAGTATAAAAAACCCTGTCTCCCTGATGGCGGTGCTCAGATATTCAGAGTGCTTGCCATTCCTCCTGAGGCTCCCTGCTAGCCTGTTTGCTGTCCTATTTTGACCCCTACAATTACTCCTTTTGTCTGCTGCCTGGAATACTGACCTCTGCTTGTTACTCCTACTATTCTTTTGCCTGCTGCCTGCATTGATCCTGAATTGTGACCCCTACCATTCTTTTGCATGCTGCCTACATTGACCCCAGATCATGACCCCTTCTACGCCTTGTCTTCTTGCTGGATAAAACACCACCATTGTTGGCCACAAATCTGGCAATTGTGCCGTTTTGAGAGGGGTTGAGAGCACCCTCTCTACCCCCAAAGGGGAAGAGGCCCCACGCCAGCTCCCCCTAGAGACCAGGTCATACCAAACGATCACCAGGTTTAGGTATTGGATCCATAACCTTAAGATGTCCGCCTTGATAAAGTAAATCAGCTCCCGAAGTGATATGGAGCACAGTTAATTTCCGCCACAGTGGAGCACCAGCACCTGAGGGGGACTCCACTCACTTACTGATGATGAGAGCCTGCCGGGCAAGTCAGCCCATTGTAATCCTCGAAAACCCAGCCATCGGAGCACAGCGTGGGATCTATCGAAACCTAGCTGACGTCCGTTTAGGCATACAGCAGCCCTGTGTATGTGGCCGAGAATCCACAACTGGCTGCTAGCAGTCTTTGAAAAGATTCTAAAGGAGTGCGTGCCATACTCCACAAGAGGGAGGAGAAGTTTGGTTAAGCATTTACGGAATACGGATATAAACTGATACCAGGATAGTGCAGAACCATTCGCATGGACTAGTAGGGGACCCTGGCCCGTAGGGCGAATCTGAAGAAATTGGCAAACGCACACCATAGGGCAGGCAGGGGAACCAGGAAGGGCCATCAATGAAACCCTAAGGCCTTTACCAGCCCAGTCGGTCTTGGATCTATGTATCAACGTCCCTACTTGATCAGAAAATAATTGGACGTCCTGTGACAGGATACCCCCAAGCCGAACCCAGGAAGGGCTAACCAGCTCACTTATTCTGAAAGCCCCCCAAAAATGCCCATGAAAAAGACAGTTTAAACAGTGCAGCCTCAAAAGCGGAAGAACAAATAGAGGGCAACAAATCAAGTAAACATAACAACAGAGAAAAGGTAACAGGTTTGTGAGTGTCAATTTGTGTATAACCCCTCCTATAGCCAAGCAAAGCTTGGTGAACAAAAAAATATTTTGTCAGGTCCCTCCCGCTGTTAAACTTAAAGTATGCTGCAACATATTTCTGTTGAGGGACGGGACAGAGACATGATCCGCAAACAACTGACCAATAAACCACAGAAGGGGTGGAACGTACACCTTCAGGGGTATCGGGCTCACCTGCTGCCTGCAGGAAGGAATGCCACCTATCCCACACCTTATTTTACCCGAACCAGGTGGCAGGCCCCATGGACCGGTGTAAAAGCATCAGCACGTGTCTCCTGCCAACGTCCAAATCCAGTCCGGAAAAGGAGTGGTGTCCTTGTCCGCCTTAGGGGCCAGGTGCCGAAACCGCTCCCATTGCTGCTGGGAGAGAGAATCAACAAAGTCATTGCTGATCCCAGGGACATGGACCGCCTGCACTAGAAGGTTACGCTGCAAATATAACAGCACTAGCTGTCGCAGCAAGCGAACCACCGGCAGGGATGAAGCGGAAAAACATTATTAATGGCCTGTACAACACCTAAGTTGTCACACCAAAACCTGACTTTTTTGTTTTCCAGCAGAGGACCCATATAATAACTGAAACCACAATTGGAAAAAGTTCCAAGAAAGCCAGTTTTTTTGTGAAACTGACAGAGAACCACTCAACCGGCCACTTACCTGCGCACCAATGACCCCCAAAGAACATACCAAATCCTACCAAACCGGAAGCATCGGTCCATAGGCTGAGGTTACCATTGGTGACTGCGGCTTCATGCATAAGTGAGCGCCCATTATACAACTATAGAAATACATCCCACACCGCCAGGTCTGCTTTATGGGCAGCCGCCAAGCAGATGAAATGGTGGGAAGACCGTGCTCCTGCAGTGGCCAATGATAACCTCCAGCAAAAAATTTGGCCCATTGGCATAATCCTACACGCAAAGTTTAGTTTACCCAGTAAAGATTGGCGCTGACGCAGCTGGACCTTCCGTAACCCCCTCATATGGGAAACCACCAAACAGAGATCCGAAACTTTGTCAGGAGGAAGGCGGCACTCCATTGCGACTGAGTCAGTTTCGATCCCCAGAAATGTTATCACTGTGGATGAACCAATGAAATGTTATCACTGTGGGCGACAGCGGAACCCCAAAGCAAGACATAATATGCTCATTGTCCCAAGGGGGAGACAGGTGGGCCAATGCACAAAAAATGATCCAAATAGTGGATCACTGATGCCAAGCCTGACTCCTCCTTAATAACCCACTCCAGGAACGAGCTAAAAGTCTCAAAAAGGCAGCAGGAAATGGAGCAACCCATAGGAAGACACATGTCCACATAAATGCCGCCATCCCACTGACAACCAAGGTACCGAAAACAGTCAGGTTGAACCGGGAGTAACCGAAAAGCCTCTTCTATGTCGTTCTTGGCTAATAATGCACCTCTTCCCAGTGACTGAACCCACCAAACCACCTGATCAAATGAAGTATATGATACGCTGCACAAACTGGGGTCGATACCATCATTCACCGACCTGCCCTTAGGGAAAGAGAAGTGGTGAATTTGGCGATATTTTCCCATCTCCTTTTTGGGGACAACTCTTAATGGGGAAATCCAGATACCCTCCAAAGGAGGGGACAAGAATGGTCCCGCCATACGCCTAAGGACACCTCTTTCTGCAGCTTATCGTACACCACTTGAGGGAACTGGTACGCCAACTTTAAATTTTGGGGGGAGACCTGGCATTCACCAGGATTGGATGGTATCCTAAAACCGAAAGTGAAACCTGAGTGCAGCAACTCGGAAGCCTCTACGTTACTGTATCTCCTAAGCCAAGGGAGCATTGGACCGACGGCCACCGCCGTCGTCCCCTTTTCCTGAAACCTGCTCAGACTTATCCTGGCGCTTAAAGCATTTGAAAACTGGGTGATTGGCTCCACAGCCAGAACAATTGTGTCGGAATTTGCACAAATTACCCCTTTTTTTAAGAGGAATCATTGTACTGCCAGCATGATCCCTTTTGAGTCGCAGCCGAGGGTCCTGGGGAAGACGAACCAGCGGCCGAAGATAGAAAGGGCTGTACAGGACAACGGCCAGGTGCCATGATTCTCTGCCACAAGGCTATGTCCTTGTGACCCCACTTGATGTCCTTTCTCATAGACATGCACTGCCGAAATTGTTCATTGTAGTGCAGCCAAGACTGGCCACCATAAACCCTGTAGGTCTCATGAATTGAATCAAGGTAGGAAAAAAGGCCGGTGCAGTGCTCCGGAGCTGTTTCACCTATGACACCGGACAATATGGAAAATGCCTGAAGCCAATTTGAAAAAGTGCTAGGGATGAGCCGATAACGTCTCTTCTCCTCATCCTCTTTCTTATGATCATCAGGTTTGGAGACTGCATCCAGATGGAATTTTTCTAAAGGGAGAAGGGAGAACAATTCTACGAATTCCCCCTGCCCAATTTTGTCCCGGACCTCCTGCTTGAGGTGCGCCCCTGGAGGACCCTGAAAGCAAATATACAAGTCACCACACGCTGCATCTGACAAGCGGACCAAATCCTTTTCTTTAGGAGCAGACGCAGTATCAAGAGCTGCGGTCGGGGGAATCGGAGCAGGCACAGGAGGTGTCATGGCCGTGGACACTGCAGCCATTAAGCCCAACTGCAAAGGAGTCAGGGCTGCAGATGCAGCATAAGCCCCCCCAAACTTGTGAAGGAGCAGGAACAGGCAACTGAGAGGAGGTCCCTGACTACTGTTTTTAAAATGACGCGTAAACCCGTCACTAGTTGTGCCAACAAACTCGCATCCCCCTGGGAACCCTGAGCCACCTCTGGCACCACAGCCAACCCCAGTGAGGATGTATCATGTTGCATGTGTGTGTTAAGAGGAAAAGAAAGAGAAGACTCACCCCTGGACAACATCCCTAGAGGAGGAAATCGCCATGGGCAATGGGTGTGGGATGGAACACCAGTGCCCTGAAATCCTGCAGACCCATGTTGAAGCACCCTGGAGCAGTGCTGGCCTGTCACAGTGCCAGAGCTGGGCAGGTTATGTTGCCTCTGGCCCCTGTGAGAGAGGGTCCCCATGGAGAAGGTGCCCCTCTGAGGAGAAGGGGAGCCACATGCATCAGTTCCAGATGATGCATTGGTAGAATCCATCCTGGAGCAGGCAGGCAGAGGCAGTGACACACAATCCACACATGGTTCGCTGGCCAACCACGTGGCGTGAAGTGGAGGGACTGAGGAGGCCTGGAGGCCCATTACCCCCCATCGGGGACCCAGGACAGACCGGGGCTGGGCCGAGAACAGGACCGCGGCACCCTAGTGGTGCGCTTTGCAGCCCTTCCTGCTGCTTGTGGGTAGGTAGCCAGCTGGAAGGCCATCCGCGGCGAAGGAAAATGCCGCTACCGGCATCGCGGCTGACAGCCATGCGCTCCAATGAGGGGCGGGGATTAACCTCCCCACACGCGCGGAGGAGTGAAGCAAGGTCTGCTGCAAGTTACAGCAGCAGCCTGCTTCCTCCTCCCAGAAACTGGAGAGGGAGCATCAGGGGGAATAGGAGGGGCAGTTAGAGGGGGCAAAGGGGAATATAACAGACGGGCTTGGGCTAAATCTAGCGGGAGGCCTGCAGGGCCTAGACCTGGAGGCCCTAAGGTGGGGCGGGCAGGAGAAGCTAAGGGGGGAGACACTGTTGCAATGGGGATGGTACCCAATATGCCACCACCCTGGGCCATGAGTCAGTCCCCTTTATGGATTGCAGCAGCATCCTGAAGTTGTGACAGTATGGACTCCATCTGACAGGTAACAAACACATTTTCTTTAAAAGAGGAAGTGGGAATGAGTGCACACTGCTTATATAACATTGCCCTTCCCCCAGGTTCATCATGCCCAACCCCTGCCTTGCATTGATCAGGCCTGATGACCTGATTGACATAAGGCCAACTGCTAAGGGAATGGGATGTAATGTCCACCCCTGTCATGCTGACCTTACATTTATTTTATAGTTACAGGTCTTTTCTGGGGGGTGACACCATGAGTTACCGCACCGGGTGACACCAACCCTAGTGACATCTCTGACCTGTATACTTTTCTTAAAGTGCTGGTTGCCATAATTTAAGCTCAGTTTTTTAAATGTGAATTCACTAAACAAATCTACAACCATTTCTTTCCCAACCAACCCTACCCTACCTCTATCTGCAAAAGGTTTAACAGTAAAAAGGCAATTGTTTGCCCATCTGTTTACATTATTATGCAGTGGCACTCCTAATCTGACATCGATCTAAAAAACAGTCCTGGTATATAATTTAGTCATTTGGAGTATCCTTCCTATGTTTACATTTTTCTTACTTCACATTATCTCACGTTTGTTTAGGCACGTATATCTTTGTTATAAGTGCTGGATGTGCAATGTGTGCTAAGGGGGATATCCTAGGGGCCAGGGGTAAGTCCTCGATGTGCAATGTGGGTGAGGGGGTATGTCCTGATTGGCAGGAGGAAGTCCTGGATGTGCAATGTGGGAGATGGGGCAGGGGTAAGTCCTGGATGTGCAATCCGGGGAATGGGGTATGATATACAAAGACCTTGATAAAAATTACTTTAGGGGGGGTAAGAGGGATATATAGGTACGGTGCAGGGCGGCCCTAAAAAAATATTTCTGTAAGACGCCCCACAATTTCTGTGGCGGCTCATGTCCTGACACCCTATATTCCATCTCACTCATTTTGGTCAGCCAGAGGATTCCTCCCGTCAGTGCCAACAATATAGATGAGCTCAGGTTCCCTCACAATCAGAGACACAAGGAGACCCATGCCCAAATCAGCTCTACTGAGCTTACAATCTAATGTAAAGCAAGTGTTATATATGTCAGACCTTGTGGCAGTATGTACCAAAACTGGAACTCTCTGTCAGGGAGTAGCACACCTTCATGGGTTCGAGCAAATAAAAATGCTGGCTAACAGGATCTGTTTCTGCAGCAAATGGTGAAAGCTGAGATGGGTCTTAACATGATGCAGCTCTGTTACTGTGATGTCACATAATTATGTCCTGATGTCATACTGTACATTTCACTTAGTACTCTATTTGTAAAATAATGCTCACAGGGATATTTAGTGCTTGATTTTTAAAACCACCTTATTTTATACAGTTCTTCTATCTGCAAGTGCTTTATAATAGTTGTAGATTTACAATTACCAAATATTTTTTGTTCTGTTTCCCCTCCTGCCCCATATTTAGATGACAATAATATTGGTCTATTGGGAAAACTGTTTTATACTGATTTAGGTAAGAAATGCTAAGGTTACTGAGTCTCTTTAAACTTTGTTGGTTTTTTTTCTGTACAGACAGGGCCGCCATCAAAAATTTCAGGTGTCCCTTACAGTGAAAATTTTCTGTGCCCCTCGTCTTTTTATCTCCCTCTCGTCCCCCTACCCTCCCAAAGTCCAAGTCTTTGTATGTCATGCCAATGAGGTTTAAATGCACCCCAGGACATGCCCCATCAACCGCATTGCACATCCAGAACTTACTATTGCCCCCCAGGACATACCCCATCACCCGCATTGCACTTTCAGGACTTACACACCCCATCACCCACATTGCACATCCAGGACTTATACTGCCCCCAAGGACATGCCCCATCACCCACGTTACACATCCAGGACTTTCCCCTGCCCCCAGGACATTCCCCCTCGCCCACATTGCACATCCAAGACTTACCCCTGCACCTCAATACATGCCCCATCACCCACATGGCACAAATCCAGGACTTGCAGCCAGCGTCTCTGCCAGCAACCATTTTTTTAAAAGGCCCATGACAGGTATTTCGCCTCCCACTGCATGATCCCTGTGTATAGGGCAGTTTAATTATTGCTCTATGATGAATTTTATTTTCATTCTGTAGCACCAATGTATTAAGATATTTGCCCCTACAAAGTCACATACTGAAGATGGTTCCCCTGGATTACAAACCCCTTCAATGCTGGATACTCCACCTGCTGCACCTCTGACACCTAAAGCTCCTCCACATCAGCAGAAATACAGCAGAAAAGTTGGGGAGGTATCCCAGGTGGACCTCGTGGCCAGCAGGCCTTCAGCTGGATCCTCATCATCCCCACTACAGTCATCCCACTTCAGCACCCCTATGGAAAGTCCTCATCATGCTTCCACAACTGCTGCTGCTGCCCCACCAGCCGCGTCTTCCCCGCCAGCTGCTGCTGCCACAACTGTTGCTTTCACCACTGCCCCAGCTGCACAGACATCTGCAAGTGCCAGGGAGGAAAGCTACCTGACTCTATCAGTGGACAGAGTAATTGCGTCACTAACTGAAATTGCCCAGCACTTGGCCATGATCTCAGAGATACTGGACATCTGTACCCCACCGACATCCACCTCCTCTTCCAATATCACTGCCTTTGTCATACCGGTTGACACGCCAGCTGCCACACCTACAGCTGGCCACCCATCCAGGACTTCAAGCAGCACCACTTACAAAAAAGACCTTAAGAAGTAGCAATGTGCCATTTCATTAAAAATTATGGTTTTTTGAATTCACAAATGTCTCTTTCCTTACTGAAATTGTCAATTGTTATATTAGAAGGGCATTTGGGACACCAGAGGCTTGAAACACCAGTTGCTCATCTCATAGATAGAGCAGTCGCCCAAGACTCCAGACCAACCTGGTGCTATAGAAAATCAACAGGAAACTAAGTACCTTCTTCAAGAACTCAGTTGGGCTCTGGAAAACAACACTAGAAGCCAACTCGAGATAGTTAGCACAAGGGAGCCTCAAGTGCGGCATATACCAAGGTGATGCACTGTCCACAATGCTGTTCTGCATAGGCTTGAACCCCCACAGCCAGATGATCACAAGGAATGGATATGGAAACAAGTTCAAGAGTGGAACCACCATCAGCCAACTTCTCTACATGGATGACATCAAGCTGAATGCTAAGGGCTCAGTGCTAGGAACAGCTAAGGTACTGCTCAGAACCCTCAAACGTCCTCTGGTAGAGGATGCAAGGTTGAGAAAGACAAATGTCAACCATAGGAGGATGAGAAAAAGATGTATTTTAAATAAATATGTATTATATACACACACATACACTCCGAAAGAATAAATGCAGCCCACACATCCATTTTTGATGAAGCGACCTACTGTAGAATAAACTTGGACACCCCAGCAGTACTGTATGATATTTGATTTGTGTAATTTCAGTGCTATATATCATTACTTTCATTTTAATTGCTGCCTTCCATATGTAAGTGCTCCCTAATTTCAGTGTATTCTTTTGTAATATAGGCACTGAGTACTTTTATTTAAGTGTTGTATAATAAGAAGGTATACATTTTGCAGTTTCATTATACATTTAGTTCCATTTATACATATTATACACTACAATGATACACTGTATTAAAAGTGCCTATATTACACAGGTATACATGTATATTAGAGAGCACTTTTATATTGTAGGGAGCAATTTGTGTGTGTTTGTTTTTTTTATTTTTTAGGTGAAGGGCGTAATTGCATGCCAGGGCGTTTAGGGGAAGCAGGTTCAAGGGGGCCCAAGCAAATGCTTGCCCAATCAATATTAAAGACGTCCCCGGTTAAGACAGGTGGGCCGCACCATGCAGTCAAATGGGACTCATTTTACCTCCGGTCCCCACATTGGACTTCCCTGACCTTGAGGAAGGCAAAGGGTAGTCACATCAAATATTGATTTCAATTTGTCTTTTGCTCACTCACTTTTGTTAATTGATAAAAAATACACTATTAGCATGTCTATTTTTGAAAGCATTCTTACTTTACTGCATTTTTTCCCACCTGCCTACAATATTTGTGTGTTTAGAATAATAGAACTGATGCAGGACACAGTACTTTGCTCCTCAGTCGATTGTGATGTTGGGATGGGTGACATTTGATGCTGTTGGTAGATGCTTTATGAACATGTTTAGCAGTTGAATATAACTCAGCTCATTGTAACTTTTTTTGTTAAGTGAAAATATTTAATCAGAGGTAAATATCAACTTTAGTTAAGGCCTCTGAATTGTGCGTTCCCAAGGGTAAGTGTGCAGTATGAAAACTCCAACCAGGATAAAGCTGCATCCTGTCTGGAAACTCTAGCTTGTACAGTATACATATTATGTGAGGTCAGGGCTAGACCTTAACCCTCTGATGTCTAGTCTTGTGTACAGCACGTGTGGGGTCAGGACACGCATTCAGATTTAAAAACATAACACAATTACTTGCACGCTACATGTATAAATAAGTGTTGGTATCTACATATTTCATATACCGTAATAAGCCTAACTTTGTATATCTACGGTATAGCTCACGTCTTTACTAACAACACAACTAATAAATTGAATAAATTATTTTGTGCAAAGTCCTACTGGATTTTCCAATAATAAAGCAGTGACATATTACAGAACATACAGGCTCATTTTCACAGTTCTTCTGAGGTCTATTCACTAAAAAGTTAACTTTGCTGAGCTGGAAATCGGTTATTAGTAGTTGGGTTCGAGAGATAGACAAGTTTGAGAATGTTTCAACTCTATAGATGCAATTAATGCCTTGTTCACTTGTCAGTTTGTCAGAGTTTACTGAATAGACCACACTAGGCATAGATGAGCAGAAGGTATTGTTCAGGATTACAGAATTTAGCAAGGGTGCTAACACCAGTTTGTTAATCTGTACATGTTAGTGTGCCTAATAGTCACCCACATGTCCTGGATTGCCCGGGACAGTCCGGCAATGGGACTTTATGTCCTGGGTCCTGGACAGTCTCAATCCGGGACAATGCAAAGATCTGGATTCAGAGCTCTGAGATAAGGAGGTCTCAGACAGTCAGGTGAGACCTCTTAACGCTACTGACTAAGAGTTCAGAATCCTCTCCGGGTTGGTGCAGTCACTCCTTCACACAGAGCTCACTGTACCCTATAGCAGACTGCCGTCACCAAGTAAAGGAAACCCATACTCTTTTCATACACCACATGTATGTGTGTGTATCTGTGTATGTGTGAGAGACGGTGTATGTGTGAGTGACAGACTGTGTGTGTCTGTATATGTGTGAGTGAAAGACTATGTATGTCTGTGTTTATGTGAGGCTGTGTGAGTGTGTGTGTTTGATGGAAAAGGGCTTATGTTATCTGAAACTGCCTACCTAGCAACACAGGGGTTAATTTCTCTGAAACTGTCTACATAGCAACAGAGGGGCAGGTTCTCTGAAACTGCCTACATAGCAGCGAGGGGGGGGGGGGGGGGTACGTTCTCGGAAAATGCTCCTGTCTAATGATAACTGTATGTATATTATAAATATATTATTTGCTCTGAGGATTAACTTCCCAATAATTTCTATAATATAAAATGTGTCCCTGAATAGCAATCACCCTACCCATATGTAATTATAAAATAATCTGTAGTTCAGGTAATATTTCATATCACATAGTTGTAGACTAAGGAATAATAACACAAAGTATTTACAAATCCCAGATTTTTCAATGGTAGGAGCAGCATAGATTATATAATGAGATGACTGGGCTGACTTTACATCCTAGAATAGTCTGGGTTCCTGTGTTCTTCCAAATGGCCTCATTTCCTCATAATTGCTTATTGCAAAGAGCATCCTTTACACAACAGTACCTCTACATACACACTATCCTGTAGTAACTACCCAAACACAAAAGTAAGCATGCTTCCTCTGTAATATTAGGTCCCCAATTACAAAACCAACATCAGAGCAAAACATCCTGTAACAAACCACACAACTTGCTTGCACATTTCATGCTATAATCCAAACACTGGGCCTATGTACTGTTCTCATATAGAGCATTTCATGCACTTTTAACAAAAATGTGCAATTCATTGTGTGAGCATGAGAGGGCGCTCCATATAGCCTAATATTTCCATGCTCACAGAATGATACATCCATTTAAATTCATCTTCTTAAAATATCATTAAAAAATAAAACATAAGACTTTGTGGTAAATGCAGGTGACAAATTCAAATTATGTGCACATGCAACTATTGCTTTACCAATATTCCAGTTGTGTATTGCAGTGGCCAAATAGTGAATACACAGGCCTAGAAGTGAATGGCAGTGCCTCTTTTGTACACTCAGCAGTTTATTAGAGGTGATTGCTTAAATGCAATATGAGAAATGGCATTCTAGAAAGCTATAAATCCTCTTTATATGAGCTTTTTTTATACAGATTATACGAATTGTACATGCCACTTGAATTAAATATACTGCCGCTTTTTTATACCATGCCTTTGATTTGCACAGCACAAGGTTAGGGATGCCACCCAGCCAGCATGGTCGGTAATTTAGAGGAAGGACGATCATGTTAAGACAGGTATTTGTTTTGCAGGCAGCTGGGAGAGGTGAGCAGCAAAGTGTCATGGCTCAACAAATACCGGGTGCCAGGTTGCCATGGCACCAGAAACTTAGACCTGGCATCCGGTATTCATCCACATGGCCCCCTTGCTGTGTGTTTCCCTTGCCAAGGGAGGAAGTCTGTGCGCGGTGCACAGACTGGAAGCTCCGCCCCCTTTCGCATTACTCAGCTGGAGTGAAGTTTGCTGTGCTGCACAGACCAGGCAGCAGGAAAGCAAGTAAAACAGAAGGGAGTGAAGATAGGGAAGAGTCAGTTTTTTTTCATAAAAGCCTCAAAATTACTAGTTTGTGTGTGTCTGTGTGTGAGACTGTCTCTGTGTGTGTGAGACTGTCTCTGTGTGTGTGTGTGAGTCTGTCACTGTGTGTGTGAGACTGTCACTGCATGTGAGATTTTCTCTGTGTGTGTGAGACTGTCTGTGTGTGTGTGAGACTGTCACTGTGTGTGTGAGACTGTCTCTGTGTGTGTGAGATTTTATCTGTGTGTGTGAGACTGTCTGTGTGTGTGTGAAGCTGTCACTGTGTGCGTGTTGCACTCAGCGTAACTTACGTCATAGATCCTCCAAAATGCCTGGGTGCAGCTCACATCAAAATATAAGCAGTCCAAAAAATGTGTGTCGAGGATGCACTCACAGGTCTTGTAATATCATAATATCAAAATGTAATGATTAAAATGACAAACAACACAACGTTTCAGGCTAGCAAGCCTTTTGTCAAGTGATATATATATACAGTCACTGTGCTTTTATTGTGGACAGAGGAAAGCATGCACGCAACATTTTTGTCTTTGTACATGGGGGCCATTTATTCATCCTGTCACAAAACAGATCGCTTTCCACTGCACAACTTTCACAGTCTTTTGCAGTGCACCATATTGCTCATTGTTGATCTTTGTCAGATGTTTGTACAGGCGGCGCAAGGCAGCAAGGGAGGATGTACGACCGACAGCGGTAGCACGGAATCTGCTGTCCACCCCCCACCCCCCGCCCCTTCCAGTCTGCTGTCATAGACACAAATACAACACTCTATATGGGGGTCCATATTTTTTTTTTATTGAGATGTTATCGGCAAAAATGAATCAGTGAATTGCCTTTGTGGAGACATTTTTTGTCATGGGTGCGATACTTATGTTATCGCACTGGTTAATGCACCAGAGGGCACTGAATCAATATTGCCCATTAATATACCACAATTTTGTGATTTTTGCATTAACAGGCTTCCTTGAATCTGGCCTATTGATTCAAAACATGGACTTTGTCAGGTGATCGTCTGTCTTCTCCGTTATTCGTAATCACATAACCGCTGGACAATCAGTTTGGTGAAGGAACACTTTGCTTTGGTTGAGAGCCAGATTCCTGGATCGGTGAAATGGAAGGAAGCAGTGCACCCAGAGCACACCATGATCTGTAATGGAGGATAGGTTATCATAAGGTCGTGATCAGTGTGACCATCATGATAACCCATAAGATGGTCGGGATGGGGTTAAATGTCTACACCAAATAAAGAGTCTTTGTTATTTGAACAGAATCTTTATTATTAAACATGTTCCCAAAATTGGAGATGGAACTCCTGCAGTCATAAACCAGCCTGGAAGATAGCATTTTCCTTATATAGAAATGAATCAAACATGAAAGGCATAGGGCCAGAGAAAAATCACAGTTTAACTGTACTCATATCACCCACCAAGTTAACTTTCAAAATAATAAGGGTTTAGTTGCACAGGAAAAAAGCAGCAAAAACATTAAAAGCTTATCTCCATTAAAAATTATATATGTATAATATATAAAATGTATAAATGTATAAAAATATAATATATATTAGTGTGTATAATAATAAACAGAGAATTGCAGGAAATTGAAATGAGAATTTTAAACTTTAGGCCAAAGTAGCTGAATTAGAAAAATTCTCCACTGCAGCTAAATGGGAGAATTTTTTCAACTCACCTACTCTGGCCTTAAATTTGAAAATCTTATCTCAGTTCCTTGCAATTCTCTCTTTACTGATTAGACCCTTAAGTGTCTTTTAATGTAGTAAATATTATTACAATATAACAGCAGTGAAACAAAATGTAACTTCTATCCTTACATCTGGCAGAATAAAAGTAGGATACTGAGTCCTCCATATGTTGCTCTACTTCCCAACAGGACACCTGAGATCCCAGCCAGGAAAAAAAACATCCTTTCGGCCTTTTTAAAGATCTCCAGGGTATCCTAGGAACCTTTTATCTCAGAAATAGCCATGATGAAAGGGAGGAGAGCGGATAAATGGTGAAAAATGTCAATGTAATCCAGAATTTCTGACAAAAAGGGCAAGTTTATCCCAAAGAAAGATGTAACACTGTGTTGGCTCGCCTTACTATAGCTTAGGTGTGAAAAACTAAGAGGAACATAATCATTTCCTGTTTGTTATATGGTGAGTTAGCTGCTAAAATCTAGTCGTTTTTCACTGGAAATTAGGTATTTATAGGAAAGGGGTAATAGTAGTAGTAAGTCTCTCACTAGAGTGAATCTTATTGTGGACAAACTGTATTAACCCCTTCGCCACATAGAGGAATCTACATTACTGACATGGGATGGACCTAGTCTATCAATGATCGCTAACACTGTTCAGGCGGTGTTGCTGTAATGCCTCAATGTCGAGGCATTAAGCAACATGGAAATTTTCTGCTGAAGGCATCCACGAATGCTTCAAGGAGAGAGCACAGCGCAATATTGGATATGCTCCACCAATATGGCACTGCCCTTTCATGGGTAAGATAGGGTTGCCACCTGGCCGGAATTTTACCGGCAGGCCGGTAAAAAATTGGCTTCAGGCCAATGTTAAGTCTATGGAGATGGTTGCAAGGCAGGTATTTTTCTGAAGAAAAGGTGGCAACCCTAGGGTAAGAGGTTCCAAAAAGATGAATTATCATTGCTGTTGCTGGACTGCACATGTAGGCACTCAGGAACATTGTAGGTCAAAAAAGGATAAATTAGCCTTTGAGCTTGATTTAGGGTTAGCATAAGGGTTAGGATTAGAGTTTCATCAGGGTTAAGATTAGCATAATGGTTAGGGTTAAAGTTACATTAGGGTTCATTAGTTAGTGTTAGCATAAGAGTTAGAGTTATGGTTTGATTTAGGGTTAGGACTGGGGTCAAAAGGTCACTGTAGGAAAAATGGTTAGGAAATACAAAAAAAACACTACTTTGGTTATTGCCCTATAACTTGCAAAAAAACAACAGAAAAACATGTAAACATGGCATATTTCAAAACTCAGGACAAATTTTAGAAACTATGTAGATGGGTATTTTTTAACATTTGTAATGGTATAAAATATTTTTTAGGTCAAAGTTAGAAAAGTGTATTCTTTTCCAGCATTTTTATGATTGTTTTTGTAGTAACCTTTATAATATGATGAAAATAATGGTATCTAAAGAAAGCCCTTTATATGCCGATTAAAAACAGTCAATTTTGTTGGTACAGTAAATGAGAAAGAAGAAAATCACAGCTTAAAACAGCCCATGTCACCAAGGGTATGCCACGCCCCAAAAGTCATGTCACTAAGAAGTTAATTACATAAATTTGATCTGCAAAGGTCGAAAAGTGGAGCTGTCACCACGGATACCAAAGGAATGTTTCTACTTTTGACAGAACTTTTCAAACGTTGTCAGAGAAATTAGTTTTATAACTGCCCATTATCTGCATAGATAACAGGGATTTGTTCTATTTTGTTTATATGTGAATGTGCAAATGTAACTTTTAGCAATTGAGAGAGTACAAAGCTGGGAGGGGAATCAGCAACAATATTAGTAGCTAGTTTATTCTTGAGGCTAAACCTTTAAGGTGCAGAAGAACCTGAGGAAATGTCTTATTGTAATGTTTATAGGTGCTTTTCTCAATACTTACTGCAAGTTTACTGCACAGGAGACTGTGTTGGTAGAGAAGAAAATACATGATCTGCCCAAATGTAGAATGTCAAATAATAAACATTAAAAAGAACACAATAGGGTCCTTAATAGGGTTGCCACCTTTTCTTAAAAAAAAAATACTGGCCATGCTACTACCTCCATAGACTTAACATTGGGGTCAAGCCAAATTTTTACCGGCCTGCCGGTAAAATACCAGCCAGGTGGCAACCCTAGTCTTTAACGATATAAAGGCGCTGTGATTGATTGATGTGATTGATTTGTCTCACTGGTTCCCTTGTGATGACATCATATCCAGTGCCTTTTTTAATTATTACAGTGTGGCTAACAAGGAGGCAGGGGAAGTAGGCCTTCCTGCTCCTTCACAGCAGTGCCTGTCAGCACTCATACTCCAATAGTGTATAAGGTGCTGATGGTTTTGATGAATGTGTGGGCTCCCTTAGTTTTGTTAATCTGCTTTTAAATCCTTTCTCTGTACAAACTAGTGCCTAAACGTTTATTCAACTTTCTAGGTATGGCATTAAAAATGATGTGCAATAAGGCAAAATATCACAAAGTCAAGTTGCGTCAGTAGCCTTTTTTAGGATTTTGTTTGCTATTTAGGAACAGTTTTCATCAGAAATGGGCAAAACTAAAATTTTCGTTTAGTTTTTGTCCATTCGTCCATTGCTGCAGTCGTTTCAGACGAAATTAGTTCATTATTTTCGTTTCGTTATATTCATTTGTACGAATGGAAAATAATTCACCTATTGGAGAATTCGGTTCATACGAATTTCATTCATCCCCTACCTTATGCTATTGAGCTGTTGAAATTCGTCTCTTTCTTTAATACCCCAACCGTAAACTATGTATTGAATGAACATAGGTGTAATGTTCATTCGTACAAATTGAATGGTGAAATGAATGCAGCAATGGAAATTTTCGAATTTCATCCCTTACCTATGCTATTGAGCTGTTGAAATTTGGCTCTAAGTGGTTGTGAAACCTTATGGACATCATTTTGTTGAAATCAAACAGATAGAAACATAGAAAGTCAAATTTTAGTGGTGTAAAACCTGCGGTTTATATAATATTCATAGTTGACCGTTTCACACGTTATTTGTTGGCTTTAAAGGGCCAGTAACCTATATTAAGGCTACTTTGTACTTAAGTTTGAAATTCCTGTCTCAAATCACTACAGTTTCTCTCATGGAGTGTACCCTTTAGTGACGAAATCCGAATGAACGAATGCTAACTGAACGAAAATCATTCGTACATTCGTACATTCAGATGCTTGAATTCGAATTTCGTCTCAATTCCGGCTTAAGTTATTGTATGTAATGCTATTGGCATTCCATAAACCGAAATAGAGGTGAAATAGGTCAATTCGTATGAATTTCGACTCTATTTCACCTCTTTTTTGGTTTATGGAATGCCAATAGCATTACATACAATAACTTAAGCTGAAATTGAGACGAAATTCAAATTCAACATATCAGAATGGCTGCCAGCATCTGAATGAATGAATGGACGAATGATTTTCGTTTATTTAGCATTCGTTCGTTCGGATTTCGTTAGTTTATCATTTTCGTTATTCGGGCGAATGGCCGAAAATGCTATTTTTGTCCAAAAATGCTATTTTTGTCCAAAAATGCATTCGTCCAAAAACGAAGGCACATGTCTAGTATTCATGGTGATGGGTAAGCTGAGTTGGAAACATTCTCCCATTCAGCTGCGTTAGAGAATGTTTCCAACTCGGCTTCTTTGGCCTAAAGTTTGAAATTACCATCTCAGTTCCCTGCAATCACTTTTTATTGAGTAGACCCTTTAGTTTCTGCCTATCTAAAATTCTGCTACCTATAGATTTGAAAGCTTATGCATTTACCAAACTTCCCAGATATCCCTATTTAGGAGGGACAGTCTCTATTTTAGACCCAAATCCCTCTATCTTTCCATCTGTAGCTCCAAATTCGGGTACTGATGTGCCACTGATACCTGAGTCGACCATTTAGTGTCACTTTGCATAACCCCGTTATATTTATCAGTTGCATACTTGTCCTACCTTTACAAATGAAAAAAACTTTTTTTCCATATTAAACCGCATCTGTCATTTATTATGCTTTCAGTTTAAAACTGCATATAGTTTGATGCCATCTGAACTGACCTTTTCCTTTCAGTGAGCACATGGCAGACCATACATAAACAAAGCCCACCTGATTTTAATGTAGCCTTAAATATTTGTTTGGGAGGGTGCAGGGCCGTCTTTAACGCGGGGCAAACGGGGCAGCTGCACTGGGCCCAGTTACTCCTGGGGGGCCCCAAGGCAGCTGTCCCGTGGGCCCCCAGCCCCTGCTTGCCGTGTTCACAGCGCATTGCGCTTGTGAACGCTTTTTTCCGGCAAGCCGCATCCAATGGATGTGACGGCCGGAAAAGAAAAAAAACTGACGCCGGATGTGACGTCTCGTCACATCCGGTGACTGTTTCCCTCCTCCGTGCAAGAGGGAAGACTGCACGGAGGAGACATCCGGCGGGGGACACGGAGCAGGTTCATGTAAGTACTTGGGAAGGGGGGGTGCGGGGGGCTGACTGGCACAGTATTACAGGCATCTGACTGGCACACTATTACTGGGCTCTGACTGGCACAATAATACTGGGCATTTGGCTGGCACAATATTACTGGGCTCTGACTGGCACAATAATACTGGGCTCTGACTGGCACAATAATACTGGGCATCTGGCTGGCATAATATTACAGGCATCTGGCTGGCACTATATTACTGGGCTCTGACTGGCATAATATTACAGGCATCTGGCTGGCACAATATTACTGGGCATCTGGCTGGCACAATATTACTGGGCTCTGACTGGCACAATATTACAGGCATCTGACTGGCACACTATTACAGGCATCTGACTGGCATAATATTACAGGCATCTGACTGGCACAATATTACAGGCATCTGACTGGCACACTATTACAGGCATCTGACTGGCACAATATTACAGGCATCTGACTGGCACAATATTCCTGGCCTCTGACTGGCACACTATTACAGGCATCTGACTTGCATAATATTACAGGCATCTGACTGGCACAATATTACAGGCATCTGACTGGCACAATATTACAGGAATCTGACTGGCACAATATTCCTGGCCTCTGACTGGCACAATATTCCTGGCCTCTGACTGGCACACTATTACAGGCATCTGACTGGCATAATATTACAGGCATCTGACTGGCATAATATTACAGGCATCTGACTGGCATAATATTACAGGTATCTGACAGGCACAATATTCCTGGTATCTGACTGGCACAATATTACTGGTATCTGACTGGCACAATATTACAGGTATCTGAATGGCACAATATTACAGGTATCTGAATGGCATAATATTCCTGGGCTCTGACTTGCACAATATTCCTGGTATCTGATTGGCACAATATTACAGGCATCTGACTGGCACAATATTACAGGCATCTGACTGGCACAATATTACAGGCATCTGACTGGCACAATATTACAGGCATCTGACTGGCACAATATTCCTGGCCTCTGACTGGCACACTATTACAGGCATCTGACTGGCATAATATTACAGGCATCTGACTGGCACAATATTCCTGGTATCTGACTGGCACAATATTCCTGGTATCTGACTGGCACAATATTACTGGTATCTGACTGGCACATTATTACTGGGCTCTGACTGGCCCAATATTGCAGGCATCTGACTGGCACATTATTACTGGGCTCTGAATGGCACAATATTGCAGGCATCTGACTGGCACAATATTACAGGCATCTGACTGGCACAATATTACTGGGGTCTGAATTTCACAATATTCCTGGTATCTGACTGGCACAATATTCCTGGGCTCTGACTGGCACAATATTCCTGGGCTCTGACTGGCACAATATTACTGGGCTCTGAATGGCACAATATTACTGGGCTCTGAATGGCACAATATTACTGGGCTCTGACTGGCACAATATTACTGGGCTCTGAATGGCACAATATTACTGGCATCTGAAAGGCACAATATTACTGGCATCTGAAAGGCACAATATTACTGGCATCTGAATGGCACAACAATTATGGCATGTGTGTGTGTGTGGGGGGTAACATTGCGATGGATGGCAGGATTGCATGCAGGGGAGGGGGCAGGGTCCAGGGGGCCCAAGCAAATGCTTGCCCAGGGTCCAATTACTATTAAAGACGGCCCTGGGGGGATGCCCAGCAGTTGCCGATGACAACTTTACCAATGCTCCACTGTCAAAGTAAAAATTCAGCTTTGGAGCTCTCTGTATTAGGTTGGGATATGAATTTGGTGTCACTTAGTTGACTCCTTCCCATTTTGTTACAGCAGACTGGTGCTGGTGGTGGTCTGTCCCACGAAAGGGTTTCTCCCCACCACTTTTTTCCTCTTTTCTCCTCTCTTTCCTATTTTCACCACGATTTTATTTTTTACCCTGCACAGATCCATAAAACTCACCTTAATGCTCTTACCCTAACCCTAAATACTTACGGCCTTGTCCCACCTTATATCCCACTTATTATGCTTTATTGCAATGTGATGTTCTGCTTGAATTTTTTGTATGTTAAAAAATAATTAAAAAATACATTTACAAAAAAACATGTGTTTAATTTAAAGAATGTAACATTATCTATTATACAACTAAGGTGACCACATCTGTGCATACTCCAGGGCTGCATGAGTTTTTTTTTCAGTCCCGTAGTATATATTTATTATAAAAAACCCTGAAAACCTTCCATAACCCTGAAAAAAACCAGAAAGCCAGGACAAAGGGAATAGAGACTTTTTTTGTTAATTTTCATGTGAAAATAAATCATACTACTGCAGTGCAGTCATTTGGCAAACAGGAGCACCCACTGACACCCATTTATCAAGACCCAAAGCTTATGCGAACACTTAGTTAAGACAAACTAGGTATTTTGTGTAAATACATATTTTGCACAGGAGCCTGTACACAGAGCATATCTGTTGCTAAGTGCGATGGCTCCTTAGGGTACAAGTAATAATACAGTGGATAAATATTTTTGGATAATGATAGACTTTTAAACAATGTAGAAGCATCAATGATATATGATCAAGCTTATTGGTGCTTTCTGGACATGGCAAAAAACACATTACAAAAAGAGTCATTCAGATAAATACACAAATGAATAACCACAATTAAAGGGAACAATTAAAGGGAACATATAACCACATACAATAGATAGATATAGATATAGATATATATATTCTATAGGCACTGTTATTCATAATCACCTGTGGATGGGATTATAATTATATGTGGATGATCAGAGGGAAATCACCAAAATGTTGATAGACAATAATATCAATGAAAGTACAGAATGCCACAACTAATCATGTAGTGTACACATACCTGACAGCCCCATATTTAAAACTAGCATACACAGGACTTAATGTGCAAATGATACCCGCACATGATGATCTTGCACACAATTCAACTGTTGCTGATGGTCATGGAAAACTGGATTCACTGTGTGCCTGTTGATTGGATGTCTTCACCCTTCCCCACATCATGTCTTCACTCTTCCCTACGTCTTATCTTCACTCTTATCATTGGCAATGTGTACTTTCCCCTAACTGAATAATTCCCATACCTGCACTCATATAACTATAGCTACAACTAAACCCCTCCTCCCATGGACACCTGCATATGTGATTGCAATTACATAACAGCTGATGATGAAGAACAATACCAGTCATGCCAGATCAACTGCTATGATGTGTGTACCCCATCCCCTCATGTAATATGTAGTGATGAACCATTTCAATTCCAAAGTGTACATATCAACATTGACGTACAATGCAACATATCACACTCTGGAAATGAAAGAGTTCCCTGATCTGTGCAAGTGTCTGAGGCGTGAATATGCCTGAAAAACAAGACTTAATCATTTGTATTATTTTTTCATTATTCTGTAATTTGTTTTTCAAATATAAGAAAGCCCTAAGGGGGGGGGGGGGGGGCATTGAGAGGGGGTACTGAGTTTTTTTGTGGATGGCTACAACTGAGGGATAGGAATAGTAAATAACCAGCTTAAGTAGCAGGAGAAGTTTCTTGTTGTTTGTAAAAAAAAAAAAGTTTCATATTTTGCCAACTATTGTTGAGGTGGAGTGTCAGTGTCTTTATCTTTGGTAAACTCCAAGACTCATTTAAACTCACAAGTACCATTTAAAACACCAATAACTGCATAAAATGCCTGACTGAATAATTTGCCACTTCTCTCTCATTAAGAGTGTGCACCATTACCGGGTGTTTAAACTCTAGGTCAGGGGGGCCGACATGGCCGGACCTCCCAAACAGCAGTATACGAACAATGATGATGGCAATCCACTTCATAGAATAAAGCATAGTCATGTAGATTTAAATTATGCCGGTGTCTTTTGACTGCTACATGAATATATTGTGACTATATTTAATTCTATGAAGTGGATTGCCTTGTGTATCTGACACCATTGTTCGTCTAAAGCGATTGTCCCCTAGTTTTTCAAAGCAAGAGCAATGCTCTGTCAGCAGAGAGAAAATGTCCAATGACCATCTCTCTCCTTCATTGGTCTATATGAAGGCACAGCCAATGATGATCATCTCCTCCCCTACTGGAGGTAGTTCAGCGTCATAGACCCTGCACACCGATCAGCACTGATGATGAGTTGTGAGTGAGTCAACTCTGCCACATAGCAGCCTACAAGTCAGTTTTTGACTTCCAGAAGACATGTGGATCACAAAGCAACTCATTATTGAGGCAGAGAAAACTAAAGCAAAAAAAAGAAGAGAGATTTCAAAAACAAAGCTTTATTCTGATTGTCTTCTATGTGTTTTTAGATAATAAGTGTAAAGCTGGAATTCAAAATCAACAACTGACCAGAAAATATACAGACAAAAAAAAAATGGCAGCCTACGAAATTAAAAAAATATGGATAATTCATCAATTTTACGCATATATTTGAACTTCTGAAAATGTCTCTTATTTAATATGAGCTTAACTTAAAGCACTGTTGTCTCGTTGTCTCCTTAATTGAGTGTGTAAGCACACTTGATATTCCAGTAATGCTTATCTATGCTGAGTAAAGCCTAAGGTGCTTCCTTTAGGGGTCTTTGGTTTATATAAAGCCATTGCTACTGTTTTTAAAGTAGTTTACAAGTGTCAGAGGATATTTGTCATGAATAGAAGTCCCTAGGGCTCTCTGCTCTCCCCTCTACTATTCACTCTTTGTATTAATCCATTAGCATGCTAGATTCACACTTCAGCCAGGATCAAAGGTTGCCAAAGTGGTGGAGCTGAATACAAAATTGTCCTTCTATTTTACAACTCTCTCTAGCCTTTTTATCCTCTGTAAACTTGTTCGTCACTAGTTAACAAATGAAAGTTACCATGTTGTATCATAAAGTGATATCAATCACTTCCTTTGTGATAATCTCACAAAATAATGGACCCTCGATGAACAATACTTGCTAGTAGAACAAATTCATGTCAAGATTGTTGAACGCAAATTACAAACCAGTACTTCAATCACTAGGTCTCATTATTTTGGAATATTACTAAAGCTTGATGCTTTACAAAAAATAGAAGTAAATGTTTTTCTTTGTTAAAAATGTATAAACAGCCTTACCAATGCCCGATTGCCCACTAATCCTATGTTATCGGCCTGAGGACAATTATCACCTGAAGAAAAAAGAATACATCTTGTTTTCTTCACTATGTGATTTTGTGAATTTATTTTTCTCTTATAATTTCTTTCTGTGGACTTATTTATTTTATTCACAGAATGTTTCCAATTGGGAAAGTATTACACTTTACATTTGGTTACAAGTTTGAAATATAGTTACATCCAATATCCTGGCAGTGGTTAAAAAACTAAGAAGACTATTTTAAAACTAATGTTTAATATATTTGTTCTTTATTTGTTATTTATAACAAAATCATACTTTCTACTACACATGTTATACTTACGTTGCACATTTTATTAGAGGGGGAACATCAAAATAACTTTTATGGTCACAGCACTGCAAGTGTATATCCCAGAATGCACTTGCCTTCTCTTATTGACAGGCTGCTTATTTTCTTACTGTTGAAATCTTTTAAACATGTTTTATACTGAATAACTGAATTCAATTATTAAAATATCTTAGAACCTGTTCACTAGAATCTTGATAAATAACACTGGTAGTTTTTATGTGCTTTTAACTAATGTGAAGGTGTCATTATTATATATTTTTTTTGGTTGCCAGCGTTACTTTAAACCTTCCATAACCATAGTGATTGGTTTTTCTGTTCTGGAATGCAGACATAAAAGGTAAGCAGTTCCAAGAAAACAAACGTAATCTCAGTTTTTGTTTGAGACAAACATATAGATTACTTGTTAAGAGTATAATTGCCTCATTTGTTTTCTTGAAAAGAAAGAAGGAAAATAGAAAACAAAATGGTTCACTGGTCAGCATAAAAGAGAGTGAAAACATTCAATCACAAAGGAAATACGAGGCAAATAAGCACTTAGATATATGAGGACTATAAGCTAGGTGTCTGCATATTTTACCATCATTTTTAATTATAGCATTTCTTTCAATCTACTGATCTTATATTTTAGAATTGCTTTGCACATGGATGTGGGGTAGATTTTCATAACACTCTTTGTCTTAGTTCTTAATTTTTTTCTAAAAAGGCACAAATTCAGGTTTGTTTTTACATTAAATATTATTCAGCACTACTTCTGGCACCATTACATTTATTTATATAGAGCCAACAATTGCATAAAAGGGAATTACAGACTACATTAGACGGACTGACTGATACAGGTAGGCAGTGGTCTATCTTGGTTTTGTGCTGCCTTAGGCAGACAAAATTCTGGCACCCCCCCACCCACGTTGCACACCTACGGTATGCCCCATCACCCACATTGCACACCCACGACATGCCCATCACCCCATTACATGCCCCATCACCCACATTGCATACACACTAAATGCCTCATCACGCCCTTTACACGCCACCATCACTCTCATTACATACCCCCACCATGTCCATTACATGCCCCCATCACCCCGATTAATTGGAAGGAGCTAGAGCTTGCTGAACGGTGGGGGAAGGAGCGAAAATGTTTGGAGCACCAGAAATGTGTTTTAACACCCTCTGACAAAGTGCCACCCTAGGCGAGTGCCTTGTTTGCCTTGTGGAAGATACACTACTGCATGTAGGTACATGAGGTAAGGAGCCCTTTTTACAGCTTACGTTCTAGAAGGAGTGGAAGAAACATAAGGTGAGTGAAAAAGTCAGGGGGAGGCAGTAGTGTGGCATTGGAGGATAGTGGGATGCACTCATGCAGTGTTTCAGAAACTGATTCAAATGGAGATAAGGAAATAAAAGTGTGGCCTTTGCTTCTTCAGAACTTTTGGGCCTATTCACTCCAAAGTGAACTGCAGTAATCAGGCATGAAAAGGATTGCCACCTAAATATTGTGTACACTAGCAATGCAGATAATAAATAATTATCGAAATTTAACTATACTTTGCATTAGCAAAATTTGCATGTAAATGCATAAATTAATGGGATAATGATTAAAGGTACCTTGGCAGCGCAATTCGGCAAGTCGCTATTAATAGATGAGTTGGGAAAATTCCCCAACTTTCCTATCTTACCAAATCAGCTTTCAGTACCTGATTTTTGTAGTTCTCATTTTAGTAAATAGACCCTTTGTTTGGAGATTTTAATTCTCACATACACATCTTATTTTGAGTATAATCTCCAAGGTAGAAAGAAAGTAAGCCCAATAAATTGCATCTAGCTAATGGCTTCTCAAGCTATATTTATTAATATTGATGTGCACTACAGACAAAAGCAAGTTTCGGGAAACAAAAATATCACTTTGTCATGTGATTTCTAGATTTCCTGTGCTGCAGCTGCAGTTTTGAAAGACTTATACTACTTAATTAAATAAGACTGAGTCCAGGACATCCATTGGCTTAATTCAGTGGGATGAACTTAATTCAGTGGGATGAACTTAATTCAGTGGGATGAACTACGGTAGCACCCAGTTTACAGCTAAGGATAAATACTATTATTATTATTGATAAATAAGTGTCGTCTTACTCCCCAGTGCTGTACAACTGACAAACAAAACATACATATTGTAAGTAGTGTTGAGCGAACCCGAACTGCACTGTTCGGGTTCGTACCGAACATTAAGTTTTTTGGACCCCGGACCCGAACACGGACATTCCACTGTATGTTCGTGTTGGAGTTCGGCGATTACATTGTATGTAATGCTATTGGCTTTCTATAAACCGAAATAGCGTCCCCATTCATATGAATAGGTCGATTGACCTATTCGTATGAATGGGGACACTCACCCACATTTTACTTCATTTTGCAGCCCTCTAGCCCTTTCCAGGACTTTTTTAGAGGCATTTTAGTGGCCAGAAGTTTGTGTCCCCATTGACTTCAATGGGGTTTGGGTTCGGGGTCAGGTTCGAGCACGGACCCGGACATTTTTTTCGAAGTTCGGCCGAACCTGCCGTACCCGAACATCCAGGTGTCTACTCAACTCTAATTGTAAGTAATATGTTTGAACATACACTTACAAAAGGTGATCAGGGTTCCACTCAAATGAGCTCACAGTGTACATATCTAGAAAAAATACAAGTGTAGGCACCAGCTGACTTAAAACAAAAAACAGAAATATTTCGGAAGATTATGGACATTTCCCTGTGTTTCCTATATTGAGGTTGTTTTAATTTTTGGAGGATTTTTTTTCTGGCCAACACAGCCCCATCGGATGTTCTAACCTACGGATTCCAGATGTATACCTTGTAAGGGCCGTTGGCAGGTGTCTGCAGTACCTCGGGGAGATGCACGGTGGTGGTATCACTCACTACAACCATCATATATGCATAGCTATGCTATGTACCTAACCAAACATTTCAGTTAAGTATCTAATCTTAGATATAAATGTACTACAGACAATATAATGCACACATATACTTTTGCCTGTGGCATACAGCAGCTTTGTACTTTAATTGATGATATATGTGAGGTAGTGGTTGGAATTGCAGTGTCTCAATTTGCCTTTACAAAATGACACTAAGTTCTTGTCAGTTTTTATTTAATGTACTCGTAAACGCTACATGACTTAGCATAGGTTATCAAAATTAGGGTTATCAGCTACATCTTGGTTTCCTAGAGCAGACAAACACAAAGACAATTTTAGATGATGTTATACTGATGTTATAATATCTTAAATATTTTTCATCTTCTCCTCTTGAGAGAGGTATATTCTTTTTTAATATTCCCTGTTTAGTCAACAGTTTATATGCAAGGTTATCCTCAGTGAAGACAGTTTTCACAAAATTAATTGAAGACTCATCTTCACTTCCCAGAAATAGTCTTGTTTGCTTGTATTTCTTCCTCTCTGTTGGTGTCAGGTGGTCTTGTTAACTTGTGCAACACACTTTTAGCTGCTCTGAATTTCTACCCTGTCCAGGAACTGGGAAACTCAACATAGAGGGCTCAACCAGCCAGGGGGAGATTTTCAGCATCTCCTGAGAATATCTGGCTACAGCATAATTACTACAGCTAAGTTGCCCTCTTTAAGGACCCACTCCTGCTTAGTTACCCTCTTTAGGGTTTTCCTGCTTAGTTACCCTCTCAAGCCTCATCCTTACCTAAGGCCTCACTCCCTGTGTTTCTCTCTCTACCCCTACCTATAGGAATAATTACATACAATCAGACTCCTCATCTATCCCTGCACTGAAACTCCTCCCTGACCTGGTAAAGGACCTGACATGTCTCTGGTAGGGTTTCTGGCCTGAAATCCATCCTATTTTCTGTTTGTTAATAAATAAGAATACAAATATGACCTACAATTTAGAGCCACAGTGCAACATAACATGACACAACCTGTCAATGTTGAATCTATATTTGTCAGTTACTTCAACAGGCATGTTTTATCCACAGAAATTCCTAGTGTGCAGAAACCCTAAAATGAATTCTGGGCGAGGATGAACAAGCTATACAATGGTTTCCTTCTCTACCTGCTTTATACATGGATCCTGATTAACCTGGCCACTGCTGATGTTGTGTGTGCGTAAAGCTACACTTATATTATGATTTTCTCTGCCGTCGTGAGGGCTTTTGAAACAGACCCATTGATTAACAGTGAAATACAGGAAAATAAGATTTCAGGAAGACAATTCCCCATGGAACAGCTTGTGTGACAATTCATTAATGTAATATGTAAGCTTTACATTGAAAATGGGAATAAGATACGCTTAAAACAGTTAAGGGTAAGTATACTTCACTTGTCATTTATATATAATTAGTTATTAAAATATGATTACAGGGAAAAGATGCCCCATGTAGCAGCTTTTATAAGAATTCATGAAAGTAGTATATAATTGTTGACTCAATATTGGGCGATTTGGCCTGAAATGGATTCAGATCTGGCACTTTAGCCAAATTTCAGAAAACTTTGTAATGCAGCTACTCCATTTACCCGAATTCAGGTCAGAATCGACTGTTCGGGTGTGAGGCTTCACCCCATTTGTAGACTCATTCAGGCAGTGTCCAGTGATTTCTGTATCCTCATGCCTTGTTCATTTGCTTATTTTATTTCCTTTTTTTCTTTGCTCGCTTGCTTATTATTTATGCTAGCTCCTGCTTTTGTTTTGGATACCTGTACCTTGTTCCCTACTTGCTCGGACACAGAGTGGTATTCCCACTCCTCCCTTGCTTGGCCAAAGAGTGGCACCTTGCTCGACCACATAGTGTATCTCCCAAAGAGTGTCATCCCTCCTTGCTTGCCCATAGACTCGTACTCACACAGAGTGGCAACCTTTCCTTTATTGTCCCCAAGTTAGCACCTGCCTAAGTCTAGCAATGCACCTAACTCTGGTTAGAGAGCGGCACCTACCTAAACCTATCAATAGTCTGGTTTCTACCAAGTTTCTACCTTTCTAGCACCTGCCTAAGTCTAGCTAGTCCAGTACCTGCCCAAGCCTAGCCATAGACCAGTAACATAGTAACATAGTAATTTAGGTTGAAAAAAGACACAAGTCCATCAAGTTCAACCCTTCTACCTATCATTTCAGCGTTTTGATCCAAAAGAAGGCAAAAAAAAAACCCTAAGGAAGCTTTTTCGAATGTTGCCTCCCAGGGGGAAAAAAATTCCTTCTTGACTCCAAAAGGGCAATCAGATTTCTCCTTGGATCAAAAAGCTCTATTATTAATCTTATTCTATTATTAATATCCCTGTATGTTCTGCTTTTCTAAAAAAACATCCAGACCATTTTTAAATGCATCTATTGTGGTTGATAGCACTACCTCTCTTGGCAGGGAGTTCCATAATTGTATTGTCCTTGCCGTAAAGAATCCCTTCCTTTGCTGTATATGAAATCTTTGCTCTTCCAGTCTCAGGGGGTGACCTCTTGTTCTTTGTACATTTCTATTAATGAACAGGTCCCTGGAGAGCTCCTTTTATTGGCCCTGCACATATTTATATAATGTTATCATATCCCCTCTAAGACGCCTTTTTTCTAAAGTAAATAAATGCAATTTTTTAAGTCTCTCTTCATAACTACGATCCTCCAATCCCCTTATTAATTTTGTAGCTCTCCTTTGCACTTTTTCTAGTTCCTTAATATCCTTGGTGCCCAGAATTGTACTGCATATTCAAGGTGAGGCCTTACCATTGATTTGTAAAGAGGCAAGATGATATCCTCCTCCCGTGAATCTTTACCTCGTTTTATACATGCCAATATCTTATTGGCCCTTGCAGCTGCTGACTGGCATTGGGCACTGTTGCAAGTTTGTTATCTACAATGATTCCTAAATCCTTTTCGTTAGTAGTTTTTCCCACGGAAATACCATTTAACGTATATGTTGCTTTGTTATTATTTTTCCCATAATGCATAACTTTACATTTGTCTATATTGAACCTCATTTGCCACTTTCTTGCCCAGTTCCCCACTCTGTCCAAATCTTCCTGTAAAGAAAAAACATCAAGATTAGTCTTTATTACCTTAGTAAGTACCTGCTTGAGCCTGGCTATTGTCTTGCATCTGGCCAATCCAGCTACAGTCTGGTTCCTGCCTTGCTCTTTATTTGTTATTTTTTGTAAATCAGTTTTTATTGAATGGTTTTAAACAAGGTAAGAAAGGGTACATAAAAAAGAAAGAGGCGGAGCAGGGGGGGGGGGCGGAGCATAATTAAACAGTTGTATGAGCCTGGAGCAGGCTTCCATGTCACATATGAAAACAATAACATACATGATCACTGACAGCGTGACAATACCAGTGTTGTGGTCTGAGGGTCTGATCTAGCTACTAGGTCCTCCAGTGCCTGAGTGGCATCTACTCTATCCACCCATTCTCTTCTCTCCACCCATTCCCTGAATGAGGGGGTTGTCACAGCACCCCAATGTAGGGGAATGAGGGCTTTGGCTTCATTAAGTAGATGTGGGATTATCGATTTCCTACAGGTCGATATAAGTAGTGAAGTGTGGTGTAAAAAACAGTGCATGGTTTGGAAATTGGGAGGATGGTAGGTGAATCGGTGGAGGGTGCCATGTACCATTTTCCAAAATTGTTTGATCAGTGGGCATTACGACCATATATGAAGAACTGTGCCTGGGGCTTCCCTGCATCTCCAACAAAGGTTGGGGACATCGGGGAACGTTGCGTGCAATTTAGCTGGGGTACGAAATCAGTGTGTGAGGAGTTTGTAGCCCATTTCCTGTGTCTTCGTACATGATGAGGCTTAGTGCGTTAGTGTGATAAGTTTTAACCATTGAGGTCATGACAGGGAGATCTGAAGCTGTTGCTCCCACTTACTAACAAAATTTGGCATTGGGTATTGTCGGGTGTATCAGCATTTTGTAGAGGAGGGAGATACATGGGGCAGCAGGTTTTCCAGGGTGTGCAGCTCCGTGTATGGGGTTTTGAGCTGCGTGAGGTTATGTTTCCGGGCTGTTTTTGCTAGGAAATCTTTCAATTGAAGGTACTGGAGGGTATGTAGTGGCATAGCAGGGGAGTTAGGGAGTAGGTCAGACATGGTTTTAATAGCGGTCCTGGAGATGTATGATTTGAGTGTTGGGGAATCGTCATCGGTTGTGAGTAGAAAGTCATTATGAGGCCTATCTTTAGGACAGATAGCGTCACCATTACCAAAGGGGGGCCCATCTACGAGCTTCTGGCCGAATGTGGCAAGGACCAGAGGCAGCTACTTAACAGGGTGTGGTCCGTAAATACAAGGAACTGTGCAGGGGTCCCCACTGGTTTAACCAAGGACTCCTTTGGCATGGGGGAAGTGGTTGCCAGCAAACAGTGCCTGGCTATGAATAATATACCAGTGCCTGAGAGAGTAATCTCTGGAATAAACATTTGTATGCAGTGGACAACAAGGTCCAACTCGCAGTACGTGAAAAGAGTCAGATAATGAGGGGTAGCTAGGCAGTACCCAGCATATTATTGACATACCAAAATAGATAGCCGTACAATAGACAGCAGAAACATTTTTGTCAGTGGGTAGGGAACTACTAGCAATCAGGTGGGGGGCAGGTGTGCAATGGACATCTATAAATATCAGCAGAAAACATTCTTTGGGCATAATCAATCGGGGTGACAAAACGTGTCAGCCAGCCACCCAGACAGCGCCGAAGCCTCATATCAGATGCTGAAAATCATCTCACAGTACCAGCCTGTGTCGTGGGCTCTGCAGCACGCACTGTGAACTGGTTGTACCTGGAGGGGGAGAACAGGAGGCGTACATCGGGTCATAGATTCATGTATTATACACATTCCATTTCTAAATGTCGTCCAGGGTCTGCACCCTAGACTGAATTAAATACCTGCCCCACCACAGGCATTGTGGAGTGCTACGATACCACTCAGTCAATGTTGGAGGCCTGAAGCTCCAAATGATAGATGTCTGGCAGGTGGTGGAGTTTGTCCAGAAAGTGGTAAATAGGCCAGGGGGCTGACATTATCCAGGCATGTAGTGCCTTAAGACATAAAGAGTACATCCACTTCCCCTCTAGGATGCAGAGTGGCATGAGATCAGTTTGGTATTTGACCAGATGGTAAGGATTTTCTTGGGGCTGTAGACTGCACTCATGTTGCGCTGAGGACCCAATCAAACAAGGAGGAATTATATCAAAACTGGAAGCATTACCACTCCCGGAAAATTCAGAACATCTGTGATGCCCACCAGCAAAACATGAGTGTCAAGTCAGGGTGTCCTGGCTCATGTCACGATGCAGCAGTCTTATGAGAGTTAGACATCAGCACCAAGTTTGACAATGGTGAAATGCCTGATGGATGGATCCTGGGTAAGTACACTATTCTAACATTACATCACTATGGTAATATCCATTTCATATGCACTAATCAATGTATCATGCCATGTCTTACAGGTGACAAAGGATGTGGATGTTCACCTTTGCTCATGACCCTGCTGAGGAACCCACAGACTGCACCAAAACTCAGGTACAGCAGGACTTGATTGAACACACATTTGGTGTACTGGTGGCTAGCGAGGCAGCGGAGGATGTCTGCGCGATGAGCGAGACCTCTCCTGCTGCCGCCCGGCATGACCGCCGGGACTTCTATGATGAAGCTGGGTACTTCCGGCTTCCTTATAAAAGTCCTGGCTGTCGTTCCGGGCGGCAGCAGGGGAGGTCTCGCTCATCGCGCAGACATCCTCCGCTGCCTCGCTAGCCACCAGGGAGAATCGGGCAGCTGGGGGATGTCTGCACGAATCGTGCAGACAACCTCCATGCTGCCCGACACTTCCGTCTATTATGTATAGTGCATACATCCCCCGGCTGCCCCCACTAGCCACCAGGGAGGGAAGGGGGGAAGATGTTTGTCTCCGTGTAGTAAAATGCCCACAGCCTATAAACCGAACGTTCGGTTTATAGGCTGTCGGCTTATGGAATACATGTATTCCTATTGCTATTCTATAAACCGAACGTTCGGTTTATAGAATAGCCATAGGATTACATGTATTATATAAGCCGAAAGTCTATAAACCGATCGTTCGGTTTATAGGCTTTCGGCATTTTACTACACGGAGACAAAGTCTCCATTCATAATTTTATGAATGGAGACTCTGTCTCTGTATAGTTAAATGCCGACAGCCTATAAACCGAACGACTTTCGGTTTATAGACTTTCGGCTTATGTAATACATGTAATCCTATGGCTATTCTATAAACCGAAAGTCGTTCGGTTTATAGAATAGCAATAGGAATACATGTATTCCATAAGCCGACAGCCTATAAACCGAACGTTCGGTTTATAGCCTGTCGGCATTTTACTACACGGAGACAGAGTCTCCATTCATAAAATTATGAATGGAGACTTTGTCTCCGTGTAGTAAAATGCCCACAGCCTATAAACCGAACGTTCGGTTTATAGGCTGTCGGCATTTTACTACACGGAGACAAAGTCTCCATTCATAATTTTATGAATGGAGACTCTGTCTCTTATTAGTTAAATGCCGACAGCCTATAAACCGAACGACTTTCGGTTTATAGACTTTCGGCTTATGTAATACATGTAAACCTATGGCTATTCTATAAACCGAAAGTCGTTCGGTTTATAGAATAGCAATAGGATTACATGTATTCCATAAGCCGAAAGTCTATAAACCGAAAGTCGTTCGGTTTATAGACTTTCGGCTTATAGAATACAAGTAATACTATTGCCTTTCTATGAACCGGACGAGCGCCACATTCATAAGAATTTCTTATGAATGGGGCTCTCGTTCGGATTATAGAAAGCCAATAGTATTACATTGTATTCTATAAAACGAACGAATAAAAATTAACGAAACGAAAATAATGAACGAATTTCGTCTGAAACGAATGCACTAATGAACGAAATTCGTTTTAGACGAAATAAATAACATTTTCGTCCGAATGGACGAAAACGAAACGAAAATTTTAGTTTTGCACATGTCTACAGCTTACAGCTAGCAATTGAGTATTCACAAAGTACCCTTCATTCACAGTACGTCTCTACGCACATTCCCCTTCTGCACATGAGGTAGGTGAGGTGAAGCTTTATTTACCAATAGCATGCTGGATGTTTGTCACCTGTTGATGTCCTCACTCTTTCCCTGTTGATGTCCACCTCTTTCACTCTTGATGTTTTTTCCTGTGCACCTCTAATGTCTGCACCTTTTTTTTTGGATTCATTTTATATTACTGAGGACAGCCGTGAAGGCAAATCTGTGTTTTGACTAGGGGTGTAGCCACTTAGTTGGCGCTAATTAACTACTTATTAAAGGCAGTCCTATTTGGACATGTCTATTGGATGGGTCAGTGTTGCACTAAATTGTACATATCTCCTGCAAGATTCCAAGATGTGTGTCTGTTCCGTGGCTTGTTACATCATTTCAGGTGGGTACTGGTTCTATGTTTGAAGGCATTCTCTACCATCAGCCTGACCAAGGACAGCACACTTGGGAACATTCTGTCCCCTTGTTCCACGGGCTGATCTAAAAGACAGGAAACTGGTTCAATTTCACGTCTACTATTTATGCTATAACGTGCATTCTATCTTAGTTCCTTATTTTGTAATTGCTCATATATATTAAAACTTTTTTGAAGTATCTGAACATCTTCTTTGCAATTGTAGCTTGTGTGATGAATATTTCAACATCTACGGATTTAATGTACATGCCTGCTTGTGCGTTTGCATTACTGGCCTGGAGATTGAAGAATGCCATCTCATACTCATTAAGGTTGGATGGGTGTTGTTGTGCCATACCTGTTGGCAGGGCCGGCCTTAAGTGTCCCGGCGCCCTGTGCGGGCTTCCCCAGTGGCGCCCCCCCCCCCTTTCACCACCCTATGTATGTGTCCCTTTCCTCTTCCTTGCTATGTCTGTCTCTCTCTAACTCCCCCATACCGGTTTTCTCTCTCCCTCTGTCCTGTCTCTCTCCCCCCTCCCCTGTTCTGTCTCCCCCCCAGACCCCCGTGTTCTGTCTCTCTCCCACATCCCCCTGTTCTGTCTCTATCCCCTATGTGTTATGTCTCTCTCCCCCATCCCATCTCTCTCTCCCCCCTCCCCCTGTTCTGTCTCTCTCTCCCCCTGTTCTGTCTCTCTCTCCCCCCCTCCCCCTGTTCTGTCTCTCTTTCTCTCCCCCCTTCCCCTGTTCTGTCTCTCTCCCCCCCTTCTGTCTCTCTCACCCCCTGTTCTGCCTCTCTTTCTCAACCTCCTTCCCCTGTTCTGTCTCTCTCCCCCACCTTCTGTCTCTTTCTCTCACCCCCTCCCCTTCCCTGCAAATGTGGATCAGGGAGGGGGCGAAGCTAACCGGCTGAGCGGTGTAGCTTCGCCCCCACCCTGTGAAGCAGAGCAGTGTCTGCTTCACTGGGAGCCACAGGCAGCAAGAGATAGTGCTGCTTGGCTCCCCATGCTTAATGCAGGCATGGTGAGCCGAGCAGCACTTTTTCATGCTGCCTGCAGCTCCCCATGAAGCAGACGCTGCTCTGCTTCACAGAGTGGGGGCGGAGCTACACTGCTCAGTCGTTTAGCTCCACCCTCTCCCCGGATCTAGCACAGCATGCCGAGCAGAGGGCTGGTGAGGGGGGATCTTTTGATCTCCCCCAGCCAGTGCCTCTATTGGCTTTTTTTTTTGTAGAGCAGCCGGGCGGGCGCCCCCTGGGGTGTTGTGCCCTGTGCGCTCGCACAGGTCGCACACCCCTAAGGCCGGCCCTGCCTCTTGGTCTTGCCTTTTACATCTTCTCCAGTACATGTCTCCTGATATCTGAGCACCTACAAAATGAATACAGGACATGAGTTATGTGTGCCATCGTGCAGACAAGTTGTGTTCACTCAGGTATCAAACATATAAAGTGAACTACATGTGTGTTTGTTATGTTTCTGGAATGCATCATGTTGCCCATAATGTATAAGTATTGTTATTGCTTTTTCTTAGCAACAGCTATTGATCTCTCCTTCAATTTGACACAACAATGTTGAAATGCTTGGTGAGCCCATTTCAGAGGGTACTTCTTATCATCTGTCTGGTGTTTCTGCTGGGGCCCCAATTACCTGATGGTAACAATTGTACAAATTCTGCAATTATCCCTGTATTTTTTTTCAAAGGTGAATGTTTGTGCTTGTTTGCACTTTTGCATTGAACTCATTTTGCTATTCTCGCAAATGTTGCAGCTTGAATTCAAATGTGTTCAGTTAATAGGAAATTATAAAATTCCTTCACCATAAATAGAGAAATCGGGTACAAAATGTCTCTGGCTGTTCAGTAACATTGCTATGGGCAGACTGGGTAAGAGGAGCACAGATATGAAGGACACACATTTGACACCCATAACCTATTCCAAAATACTTTACCTTGGGTGCCACATACAAACCATCATTCACATGGAGAGCTGAGGGATAATCATTATGGATGTTTTGTGCATGATTTATTCATTTTTACCAAAAACGCAAGTGAAGAAGTTTCATAATATACATAGTCGACTCCCATGATCTTACTATATTCTAACTAAACAAGACAAACACTAATCAATCATCAGTGTGACCAAGAGTGCTCTTGTGCTGCCTAAGACAAACTCTGGTTCACACATCCAGTTTGACTAACAAAAACTAACATTATAATGACTTTATTAGGAAATGTCTCAGTGCACACTTTAGAGAACACTGACCTCCAAGCTCTGGCATGACAGGCAGTGGTGTATCTTGATTTTGTGCTGCCCTAGGCAGACAAAATCCGGGCACCCTCCTACCCAAGCTGCACACCCACGTTACACACCTAAGAAATGCCCCATCATTCAGACTCACATCAAGCTCACACTCCCATCACACTCAGTCACACACTCCTACTCCCATCACACTCAGTCACACACACTGTCTCCCATCACACACACTCTGACTCCCATCACACTCAGTCACACACACTGTCTCCCATCACACACACTCTGACTCCCATCACACTCAGTCACACACACTGTCTCCCATCACACACACTCTGACTCCCATCACACTCAGTCACACACACTGTCTCCCATCACACACACTCTGACTCCCATCACACTCAGTCACACACACTGTCTCCCATCACACACACTCTGACTCCCATCACACTCAGTCACACACACTGTCTCCCATCACACACACTCTGACTCCCATCACACACACTCTGACTCCCATCACACTCAGTCACACACACACACACACTCTCCCATCAGCACTTACCTTTCCCTGGCAGGCAGGCAGCATGGTCCCTCCATGCTGCCTGTTCGGCTTCCCGGCGATTGTGCCGACAGGTCACGTGACCGGGCGCGCGTATGACGTCGGCGCGCCCGTCACGTGACTGTCGGCACTTCCGTGTCGGCACACTGCACGGGGAGCCGAACAGGCAGCACAGAGGTTTCTCTGTGCTGCCTGTTCGGCTCCCCGTGCAGCCTGGCAGGCAGAGCGTTGGTGAGGGGGGATCTTCCGATCCCCTCTCACCTCTGTCTCTGCCTGCAAGCGCGGTGGGTTTTTTTTTTTTCCAGTGCTGGGGGGCGCTGCCGCCCCTAAAAATTTGCCGCCATAGGCATCCGCCTAGGATGCCTCGCGGTAAATACAGCACTGATGACAGGTAGCTACTATTGCAGCACTTTGTTGTCTGAGAACCTTTGTTATTTATCTATGTCTGTATTTATTGCTAGGAGTAAAACTACCAGAGCATTGCACTGAAACAACAACAGGCCATCACACGCAGGAAAGAGAAGGTTATAAATATATCTATGAAGTTTAAAAAGTGGCTCTTGCCACTGTCTGGGGAGAATGACCCAGTACACCTCCATCAAAACAGTTAGGTTTATAGGAAATAGAAAGTAATTGGCAAATCTAATCTTTAAATATCCAGCACATTGACCATATTTGCTTTAAATTGAAAATGGGAAGTAAATGCATTTAAAACAATGTGGTCTTTATTTATATTATCTTATAATAAATATTAAACAATAATTGTTTGCAAAAATAAGTTATGTATGGCTGAAATATTGCATCGGGTGTAGGCATTTTAAATAGAAATGTTTTGATGGTAAAATATAAATAAATTACTTTATTGGGCCCTCTTTGCTTGTATAGCTTTATCGGGGGCGGTCCTGTTGTTTAGAATCTTGGGTCTGATGCAGTATTCAGACGAGTAAGATCTGACCCATTTGACACAAGATGTCTGCCCCCATACAGTGCTATCTAAAACGAGAAAGCTCAATAAGGTACTTTATTTATATTCCTTTATTAAAAGATTTCTATTTGAAGCCTACAACCGATGTAATATTTTGAATAAACAGAACTTTTTGCAGACCATTGTCCTTTAATGGTTATCAAAATATTAAAAATAAAATCACAGAAGATTTATCAGTTTCATTAATGAAATTCATAAAAGTAATATATGACTTGGAGCGAGAGGCATTTCTTAACTTCCCATGTACACAAAAAATAATCGTTCAGCTGTAGTCTGCTAGGAAAACAATTTGTATTCCTGTTTTGCTGATTTCTACATACACATCAGACAATAAATTTATGTAGGTAGTTTTGCCAATGCCATGCCTGAAGTACTATGATTACTGTCCACCAGGTCCTTATCATACATAATAAAAAAAACATTTTGTACTTGCATTAGTCAAAGTTCATGTACATTCCCACTTTGCTTATAGTCTCTAATATTAGCACATGTGGATTTTGGAATGAGTTTCTGTCTTGTTTTGAAAAGGAAATAGTCTAAAATCATGAGCATCTGAAGCTGACATGACCTCAGCACCAATGTGCTCCTCTAACAAACTATTTCTGTTCATTTCCAGTTATCCTTGTCTGACACATCACTCCAATAAATACATATATAGTGACCTTTGCAAAATCATCCTTCACAGACTCACGTTTTAACTTTTGTGTATTCCCAGTCAAGTGATCTACGCCAGAACTCCAAGTAAGGTTAAACTGTAGTGTGACATCTGGTTCAATAATTTTGTAAAACATGGAAAACAGTATCCAGCAACACAACATAACACTAATAAATTGAAGGAACCTATTGGAAAGTTCCTATTATTCTTAGTTTGAAATCTGTCCCAGCTCATTACAGTGTCTGGTTTGACTCTATTCTAACTGAACCCAAGGCAGACCCTCTAGTCCTTAAAAGGGAAATAAATTAAGTTCATCAACACATAAACATTATCCTTTTTCCCCACGTCATCTTTAACCTGTAATGTGCCAACTCCTCAATGGTTAACAAGCAATAGCCCTTTTTCTGAATTATTAGTAAATAAACAGAGTGCTTAACTGTATCATAACTTGTGCAAAAATAATATAATTATTTTATATGTAACCTTAAATAGTTTTTTTTAAATACAACTGACAAATGTTAATACTATGTACAAGCTGCCTTTGTCCTATATTTGTTACCAGTTGTTCACTATAAATATATATGTATGTCAATGAGTCAGTCTATACTGACAATTTCAGTAGATTTTGCAAATTTCACAGATTGCATTACCATAGTGCTCCCATTGATTTATCGGGCTCCGATCTAGGATTGTAGACACAGAGTCCTCCTGGGAGTGTGGTACAGGGATACGGGGGGCTATTCACTAACACTTACAGATGTAGTGCAAAAATCAGGCAAGGTGGATAAAAATTCTTCAATTTGCCTATACTTCCACCTCGGATTTTAATATCTGATTTCTGCAGTTCTCTTGTCAGCTCCATTTTAATATACCTCACAACTGTACGATTGGAGATTTAATACTGTGCATGCACAAATGTTTAAGAATAACTTTTCTATTTAAAATGTCTACATTTGATGCAATCGTTCAATTAAATCAAATAATTTTTTTCCCTGATAGTGGTCCTTTAAAGGGAAATTAAACGTTGTTTAACCCTGGCTTCCTTCATGTGCTGGTAGAATGAAGTAAACCCGACGTGTATCTTAATAGATACACACGGGTTTACTAACTGCTGTGTCTCACATGCGAGATACAGCAGTTCCCGGTTGTCGCGTGCTAACAAACGTCAGCACGCGCACAGCCAATCAGAGCGGGGGCTCTCCCAAGCTGACAGCTGAATGCAAGGGTCTCCTGCTGGTAGCACAGTGAGAGACCCTTGTTTTTGCATGGAATCAGCAAGGGGGACCTACTTAAGGTCCCCCTCTGCGTTAGCAGAGACAGCCAGTCACCGACCAGACGGCTGCCTTCTTCCTACGGAAGCATGGCAGCTGTCGGTCAGAGGATAAACTGGCTTGTACTATCAAAAGTACACGCCAGTTCATCCTCATACTAGGGGCAACTAACTATATTAGAAACACAAGTGAAAAAAAAAAGTTTAGTGTCACTTTAATTGGCTGTGCGCGTGCTCACAACCATCAACCAGGAACTGCTGTGTCTCGCATGTGAGACAGCAGTTAGTAAACCATTTAAGATACACGTCGGGTTTACTTGATTGACCCGGGACATGTTCTGTTCAAGGAAGCCAGTATTAAACAATGTTTAATGCTCCTTTAAGGATGGAGGAGGCAGTATCCTGAAAGTATGACACAGGGGGTGCTGTTCGCTAAACCCATACTCCCCGAAATGGGAATGCTGGACACTGGGGGCGTGGAGAGCAGCGCTAATGTGTATGAGCGGTAGCATCACCCACAGCTACACCTCACACGCACATTAGCGTTAACTCTACAACTCCCAAGCCAAGCCCCCGGTGCCCAGTCTGATGGATAAACATAAGCCCTAATGTGTATGTCTAAAATGTATTTTTCTTTTTCAGACTTGAACATATGTATTGCATTCCTTCTTTTGTTTATGAATAACTCCATCACTTGGGTTAGTGACAAATCCTCTAAATATTTTGTCTAATGGCCCTTTAAAACATAGACTTATCCATGGTCTAGGTTAGGTCCTGCATTCCAGGAAATTCCATCATGAAAAATGAACAAGATGTCTGTCTGCTGATGTATGCAAGAAGCAGTAAGTCAACATTATGTACAACACTCACCGACTTATAAGGATGGGGTTAAATGATCATGGGTTGAGAGAAGCAGGCACGTCTAGGAGTATTAATGTGTGTCTGCAGGCAGTGATGGGGTTACCAGAGAAAGGATGTTCATACTCTGTTTCTAGCACTGCAGATTCCTGTTAGGTAGTGGGGAGTTCTGCAGATCTTACAGTGCTGGCTCAGCGACTCTATGTGTGGCTGCCACGTGTGTGCAATATTCTATACTTATATCAACTCATTCTCTGCACGCACTGCATCCCGTAGTAACGCTAGATACTTTCTGCATTCTGACAGTCTCCTGAACATATCATATCCTCTCATATACCCACTGAATCTGTACAAATCAGCATTGTTTTTTTGGTATAATTATCATATTGTGTAGCAGCACACATAATATTATTTACTAATAAATTCTATATAACTCCTGTGTCCTCTCTGTACGTAGTGTCATTTTATTTTTTACCACCCATTAGACACAATAGGGGACATACAGCAGAAACATTACATTGGCAGTGACACAATTGGTTCCACACTGTGGTTCCAAAATGGTTTTATATGTGTGCAGGGGATTCTTGAATCCATCAGAAGTCATACTGCAAGAATCAGTACGATGTATACACTGGTGTGACTTCCATTTTAAGGTGGTGCGGTTTTACCCCCCCCCAAGTGCAATTGATTTCACTGCAGCCCTGCAGTGCACGTTTTCCATTTCTCGTCATCCTATGTAATCCTATTGATCCAAGGATAGGACTGCATAAGTGTAAGATATAATTAAACTGAGTGACAAATATTTTTCCCCTTTTAACTGTGCACTATAAAATTATATTGCATGTTATGATTAGACAATATGATGAAAGTAAGATCATCTGAGATTGACAGCAAGATCATGTCTATCATGAGAAGATGGATCTCCAGCCAATAACCATCCAGAGATAAATATTTAAGTGTGGTGTCAATCATGGAGTAAAAAAAGATCATAATACTTTGTTAGAGCAGGATACGAATCCAGGTTTTCTGCATATTTGTTATAGTTATATATTGGGAGTGATGTGAATGTGGGAAAATATAGTATAATAAATAGTTGTATAATATCATCTATGATTGCATTATAGACACCTGACCTGTAACATCAGTGAGGACACAATCCTTTATCAGGTATTCCTGGTGTTTTCCGTTAAACATAGAGAAGGTCACACCCTGTATCCTCCTCATTATTCATAACAGAGAGAAAATACCAATGTTTAAATACGTATTTGCTTGAATATAAGACAAGGTTTTTTTCAGAGCAAATGCTCTGAAAAATACCCCCCGTCTTATATTCAAGGTCTTCTTATAGTATGAACAGATGGGGGGGGGGCGGGCTGTCAGGCCACGGAGTACACAAATGTGTTCGTTTAAAAAAAAAAAAAAAAAAAGTTTGCTTGAATTCTTATATACCTTTCTATTCAATTCTACAACTAAAATCTAGAGAATTGAAATGGACAAACTTTGTGTATGTTTTCCGAATTGGGAGCGTGTTCGGGGGTGATTGGCGCATATTAGGTAGCCGAAATTGTATGCTTTTAATAGTGAAATTGTCCTGATCCGAATGCTTCCAATGCTTTGGTTTCTGAAACAGTCGATTTGGACCCGAATTCAGGTATACTGAGTAGGCAAAATCCGATAATTTCTGAAATTCGACTAACTTGTCTGATCTGAATTAATTACGGACCAAATTGGCACATATTGAGCCTTAAATTTTGTATATTCATTAGCAAAATATATAAACCACCTACCTTTCACAATGTCTGGAAATTAAACAATTAAGCTTGTATAGACACTGCATCATCATAGAAACCCTACTGTAGTATTTATTAAAAACAAATACAAGTACTCATATAAAATGTTGGGAGAGCTGCAAAGTATGATGGGTGTTGTAGTTCTGTTCCTCTCAGGCCTTGTAACGTCATGGTGCCCACCTGACTAGGAGCTGGCTCAGCATCCCTGGTTCATGGTGTGTTACTAACAGTGGATGCTTGTTGCTATAGAAACCAGGGCTGCGGATCTGCAATGAGAAAGCATAAGGAAGGACGATGGAAAAAAAGAGGAATATAGTGAGAATTAGTGGCAACTGGAATGAAGGAATAAATATGGTGTTTTTTGAGTGCTACATAGAAATTAAAATATAAAAAAAAATTAAAAAGCAATGAGAAAATAAAAGAATAAATACTATGTCCTTTAGATTGTAAGTGATCTGGGCTTTCCTTACTGGTTTTTCCAACAAATCTATATGTATTTCTAATTGTAAAATGCATATAATTCAATACATATGCACACTAAAATAAAAAATTAGAAAAATAAAAAATTTGTGAAAACAAATCGTATGACTTATTTGTGGATATAACATTTAATCAAAATGTTTGCTGCAACTAGTCTTTGTTATCTACCTATCCATATTTGTCTACAAATAAACCTGATTTTTCTCAAAGATCCTTGATGTTCATTCTTTCCAAGTGTACAGACAGATGCATATCTATAGTGAGAAATAAAAATAATGTGCAGTGATGTTTATTTGCTATCACATTAGCTACTATGAGGTCTTTTGCCTAAAAAAATAAGGTGTGGTGAACTGACAAAAAATCAGGCAATAATAGGTAAATAGGAAATATTGGTGGAATGCAGAACTTTTCCAAACTAGCTATTAATGGCTGTCACATCACCAAAGATCAGTTTGTAGTGACTAGTCCCTAATATGAAATGTCAATTTTCTGTTCCTCATTGCTGCACTTGCAAAATACCATGATCTGACGCTAAGCCATATCATAATTTCCTTCACATAAGAAAGGAAAAATAAATTCTAGTGCTCAATCCCCACAAAAACATGAGAGGACAGCAATTTGCCTCCATCCTGAATGTGGGGCCGTCTCTTACTCAACCTGTAAAAGTTGTACGTGTCCAACAAAACTTTGGCTGACCCTGCAATCGTTACTGTACCCCTGAAGTAAAAAACCTGTAGATGTGTGTTTTTTTCTCCCAGACTCCAGCCAAATGATGAGAGCTTAGTAGGTGAGCCAGTAGAAGCTGCAAACTTGATAATTGTGAGTAAATTAAGTATATTTATTTAAATCAAGACAGTGTTATAGTTATTTAACTGTAATATGGATTTAAAAATGTAGGTAATTTTCAGGTCACAATGGTCCTTCAAGAAAACAGTTTTTAAATTTTAACAAAAAATGAAAATTATTTTAAACTTAAAAAGATTGTTAAAAGGAAATGCCATGTTCAAAAATATTTAAATAAGTTGAAAATCACCTGTGAGGGAGGCTCATCTTAGATTTCTTACTAAAACATATTGGATGGCTGGGCATCTTGGGATCTGATGTTCACAGCCAATATCTTTACCTGGTGGCTATAATTCCTATGAGGCAGACATAGTGCTCACCAGAAGCTACAGGTGATACTCGAAAAATTAGAATATCGTGCAAAAGTTCATTTATTTCTGTAATGCAATGTAAAAGGGGAAACTAATATATGAGATAGAAGCATTACATGCAAAGCAAGATAGTTCAAGCCATGATTTGTCATAAGTGCGATGATTATGGCTTACAGCTCACGAAAACCCCAAATCCACAATCTCAGTAAATTAGAATATTACATGCAATCAATAAAAAAGGAGTGTACATAGAACAATATCGGACCTCTGAAAAGTATAAGCATGCATATGGACTCAGTACTTGGTTTGGGCCCCTTTTGCAGCAATTACTGCCTCAATGCGGTGTGGCATGGAAGTCTATCAGCCTGAGGTGTTAGATCAGGATGCTTCAATAGCGGCCTTCAGCTCTTCTGCATTGTTCGGTCTCATGATTCTCATCTTTCTCTTGGCAATGCCCCATAGATTCTCTATGGGGTTCAGGTCAGGCGAGTTGGCTGGTCAATCAAGCACAGTAATCCCACGGTGATTGAACCAGGCTTTGGTGCTTTTGGCAGTGTGGGCAGGTGCCAAGTCCTGCTGGAAAATGAAGTCAGCATCCCCATAAAGCTTGTCTGCGGAAGGAAGCATGAAGTGCTCCAAAATCTCCTGGTAGACGGCTGCGTTGACACTGGACTTAATGAAGCACAGTGGACCAACACCAGCAGAAGACATGGCTCCCCAAATCAACACGGACTGTGGAAACTTCACACTGGACTTCAAGCATCTTGCAGTGTGTGCCTCTCCATTCTTCCTCCAGACTCTGAGTCCTTGGTTTCCAAATGAGATGCAAAAGTTGCTCTCATCAGAAAAGAGGACTTTGGACTACTGAGCAACAGACAAGGCCTGTTTTTCTTTAGCCCAGGTAAGACGCTTCTGACGTTGTTTGTTGTTCAGGAGCGGCTTGACAAGAGGAATACGACATCTGAAGCCCATGTCCAGGATGCATCTGTGTGTGGTGGCTCTTGATGCACTGACTCCAGCCTCAGTCCACTCCTTGTGAAAGTCCCCAACACATTTGAATGGCCTTTTCCTGACAATCATCTCCAGGCTGCAGCCATCCCTGCTGCTTGTGTACCTTTTTGTTCAACACTTTTCCCTTCCACATAACTTTCTATTAATGTGCTATGATACAGCACTTTGGGAACCTCCAACTTCCTTCGCAATTACCTTTTGAGGCTTTCCCTCCTTATGGAGGGTGTCAATGATGGTTTTCTGTACAACTGTCATGTCAGCAGTCTTCCCCGTGATTGTGATTCCTACTGAACCAGACTGAGAGACCATTTAAAGGCTCAGAAACCCATTGCAGGTGTTATGGCTTACTTAGCTGATTAGAGTGGGACACTGTGAGCCTAGAATATTGCACCTTTTCACAATATTCTAATTTACTGAGATTGTGGATTTGGGGTTTTCATGAGCTGTAAGCCATAATCATCGCACTTGTGACAAATCACGGCTTGAACCATCTTGCTCTGATGTAATGCATCTATCTCATATATTAGTTTCCCATTATATGTTGCATTACTGAAATAAATGAACTTTTGCACGATATTCTAATTTTTTGAGTATCACCTGTATATTTCAGCTTGCTATCACATCAGCGGCCCCTTAACTGTGTACACCCAAGACCAGTCCCTCATTTGCCACACCCTTGCTACTGCCCTGAAGGGGTATATTCAGGGGCGTCACTAGGGTTGGTGTCACCCGGTGCGGAAACTCATGGTGTCACCCCCCCTGGATTTCCTCCATACAATGCCAACAGATTCCTTAGTAATGCCAGTTAGATAGCCTATTAACTATGCCACACACAAGAGCCCCATAACTATGCCACACACAGGAGCCCCATAACTTATGCAACACCAGAGCCCCATAACTTATGCAGCACCAGAGCCCCATAAATTATGCCACACCAGAGCCCCACTATTTATGCCACACACACAGGTGCCCCATAATTATGCCACAGACACACAGGTGCCCCATAATTATGCCACACAAAAGAGTCCCTTAATTACACCACACAAAAGAGTCCCTTAATTATGCCACACATGGGGCCCAATAAATATGTCACACACAAGTGCCCCATAATTATGCACACATGGGACCGCCCTTAATTATGCAACACACAGGAGCCCCACGAGGTGACAATCTTACAATTATAGATACCAGTAATATTGTGCCATTCAGATCCCAGTAGTATTGTCCCACTCAGAGCCCAGTAATATTGTGCCACTCAGAGCCCAGTAATAGTGTGCCAGTCAGATACCAGGAATTTTGTGCCATTCAGAGCCCAGTAGTATTGTCCCACTCAGAGCCCAGTAATATTGTGCCACTCAGAGCCCAGTAATAATGTGCCAGTCAGATACCAGGAATATTGTGCCATTCAGAGCCCAGTAGTATTGTCCCACTCAGATGCCAGTAATATTGTGCCAGTCAGAGCCCAAAAATATTGTGCCACTCAGGGCCCAGTAATTTTGTGCCAGTCAGATACCAGGAATATAGTGCCAGTCAGAGCCCAGGAATAGTGTGCCAGTCAGAACCCAGTAATATTGTGCCAGTCAGAGCCCAGTAATATTGTGCCAGTAAGAGCCCAGGAATATTGTGCCAGTCAGATACCAGTAATATAGTGCCAGTCAGATACCAGGAATATTGTGCCAGTCAGATACCAGTAATATAGTGCCAGTCAGATACCAGGAATATTGTGCCAGTCAGATACCAGTAATATTGTGCCAGTCAGATACCAGTAATATAGTGCCAGTCAGAGCCCAGGAATATTGTGCCAGTCAGAGCTCAGGAATATAGTGCCAGTCAGAGCCCAGTAATAGTGTCCCACTCAGAGCCCAGTAATATTGTGCCACTCAGAGCCCAGTAATAATGTGCCAGTCAGATACCAGGAATATTGTGCCATTCAGAGCCCAGTAGTATTGTCCCACTCAGAGCCCAGTAATATTGTGCCAGTCATATACCAAAAATATTGTGCCATTCAGAGACCAGTAATATTGTGCCAGTCAGATGCCAGTAATATTGTGCCAGTCAGAGCCCAAAAATATTGTGCCACTCAGGGCCCAGTAATTTTGTGCCAGTCAGATACCAGGAATATAGTGCCAGTCAGAGCCCAGGAATAGTGTGCCAGTCAGAACCCAGTAATATTGTGCCAGTCAGAGCCCAGTAATATTGTGCCAGTAAGAGCCCAGGAATATTGTGCCAGTCAGATACCAGTAATATAGTGCCAGTCAGATACCAGGAATATTGTGCCAGTCAGATACCAGTAATATAGTGCCAGTCAGATACCAGGAATATTGTGCCAGTCAGATACCAGTAATATTGTGCCAGTCAGAGCCCAGTAATATAGTGCCAGTCAGAGCCCAGGAATATTGTGCCAGTCAGAGCCCAGGAATATAGTGCCAGTCAGAGCCCAGGAATATTGTGCCAGTCAGAGCCCAGGAATATTATGCCTGTCAGATACAAGGAATATAGTGCCAGTCAGAGCCCAGTAATAGTGTGCCAGTCAGAACCCAGGAATATTGTGCCAGTCAGCACCCAGGAATATTGTGCCAGTCAGAACCCAGGAATATTGTGCCAGTCAGATACCAGGAATATTGTGCCAGTCAGAGCCCAGGAATATTGTGCTAGTCAGATACCAGTAATATAGTGCCAGTCAGAGCCCAGGAATATTGTGCCAGTCAGATACCACTAATATAGTGCCAGTCAGAGCCCAGTAATATTATGCCAGTCAGATACCAGTAATATAGTGTCAGTCAGAGCCCAGTAAGTGTGCCAATCAGAGCCCAGGAATATTATGCCAGTCAGAGCCCAGTAATAGTGTGCCAGTCAGAGCCCAGGAATATTATGCCAGTCAGAGCCCAGGAATATTATGCCAGTCAGATACCAGGAATATTATGCCAGTCAGAGCCCAGGAATATTATGCCAGTCAGAGCCCAGGAATATTGTGCCAGTCAGATACCAGTAATAGTGTGCCAGTCAGATACCAGGAATATAGTGCCAGTCAGAGCCCAGGAATAGTGTGCCAATTAGAACCCAGTAATATTGTGCCAGTCAGAGCCCAGTAATATTGTGCCAGTCAGAGCCCAGGAATATTATGCCTGTCAGATACCAGGAATATAGTGCCAGTCAGAGCCCAGTAATAGTGTGCCAGTCAGAACCCAGGAATATTGTGCCAGTCAGAGCCCAGTAATATTGTGCCAGTCAGAACCCAGGAATATTGTGCCAGTCAGAACCCAGGAATATTGTGCCAGTCAGATACCAGGAATATTGTGCCAGTCAGAGCCCAGGAATATTGTGCCAGTCAGATACAAGTAATATAGTGCCAGTCAGAGCCCAGGAATATTGTGCCAGTCAGATACCAGTAATATAGTGCCAGTCAGAGCCCAGGAATATTATGCCAGTCAGAGCCCAGGAATATTGTGCCAGTCAGATACCAGTAATAGTGTGCCAGTCAGATACCAGGAATATAGTGCCAGTCAGAGCCCAGGAATAGTGTGCCAGTCAGAACCCAGTAATATTGTGCCAGTCAGAGCCCAGTAATATTGTGCCAGTAAGAGTCCAGGAATATTGTGCCAGTCAGACACCAGTAATATAGTGCCAGTCAGATACCAGGAATATTGTGCCAGTCCGATACCAGGAATATTGTGCCAGTCAGAGCCCAGGAATATTGTGCCAGTCAGAGCCCAGGAATATCATGCCTGTCAGATACCAGGAATATAGTGCCAGTCAGAGCCCAGTAATAGTGTGCCAGTCAGAGCCCAGTAATAGTGTGCCAGTCAGAACCCAGGAATATTGTGCCAGTCAGAGCCCAGTTATATTGTGCCAGTCAGAACCCAGGAATATTGTGCCAGTCAGAACCAAGGAATATTGTGCCAGTCAGATACCAGGAATATTGTGCCAGTCAGAGCCCAGGAATATTGTGCCAGTCAGATACCAGTAATATAGTGCCAGTCAGAGCCCAGTAAGTGTGCCAATCAGAGCCCAGGAATATTATGCCAGTCAGAGCCCAGTAATAGTGTGCCAGTCAGAGCCCAGGAATATTATGCCAGTCAGAGCCCAGGAATATTATGCCAGTCAGATATCAGGAATATTATGCCAGTCAGAGCCCAGGAATATTATGCCAGTCAGAGCCCAGGAATATTGTGCCAGTCAGATACCAGTAATAGTGTGCCAGTCAGATACCAGGAATATTATGCCAGTCAGAGCCCAGGAATATTGTGCCAGCCAGATGCCCAGTAATATAGTGCCAGCCAGAGCCCAGTAATATAGAGCCAGCCATAGCCCAGTAATATAGTGCCAGCCAGAGCCCAGTAATATTGTGCCAGCCAGATGCCCAGTAATATAGTGCCAGCCAGAGCCCAGTAATATTGTGCCAGCCAGATGCCCAGTAATATTGTGCCAGCCAGATGCCCAGTAATATAGTGTCACTCAGAGCCCAGTAATATAGTGCCAGCCAGAGCCCAGTAATATAGTGCCAGCCAGAGCCCAGTAATATTGTGCCAGCCAGATGCCCAGTAATATAGTTCCACTCAGAGCCCAGTAATATAGTGCCAGCCAGATGCCAAGTAATATAGTGCCAGCCAGATGCCCAGTAATATAGTGCCAGCCAGAGCCCAGTAATATTGTGCCAGCCAGATGCCCAGTAATATAGTGCCAGCCAGAGCCCAGTAATAAAGTGCCAGCCAGAGCCCAGTAATATTGTGCCAGCCAGATGCCCAGTAATATAGTGCCAGCCAGATGCCCAGTAATATAGTTCCAGCCAGATGCCCAGTAATATAGTGCCAGCCAGAGCCCAGTAATATTGTGCCAGTCAGATGCCCAGTAATATTGTGCCAGCCAGATGCCCAGTAATATAGTGCCACTCAGAGCCCAGTAATACAGTGCCAGCCAGAGCCCAGTAATATAGTGCCAGCCAGAGCCCAGTAATATTGTGCCAGCCAGATGCCCAGTAATATAGTGCCAGCCAGAGCCCAGTAATATAGTGCCACTCAGAGCCCAGTAATATAGTGCCACTCAGAGCCCAGTAATATAGTGCCAGCCAGATGCCCAGTAATATAGTGCCAGCCAGATGCCCAGTAATAAACTGCTCGTTTCAAGCCACCCTCCTCCCCCCCCCTTCCCCATCACTTACCGAAGCTGCTCTTTGCTCCCAGACGGATGCCTCCTCCGTGCAGTCTTCTCTTCCCTCCTGCACGGAAGAGGGAAACACAGTCACCGGTTGCTGTGATTTTTTTTCTTTTTTCCGGCGGCCGCGTCCAGCGGATGCGGCTGCCAGAAAAAATAAAAAAAAGTTAAGCAGCGCGATGCGGGCGGGGGGTGCCGGCAGCACGGGTGTCACCCCCGCTGGAGGTGTCACCCGGTGCAGTCCGCCCCCCCCCTCGGGACGCCACTGGGTATATTCACTACAAAGTGAGACAACTATGTACGGCTAGGGTTGCCACCTTTTCATCAAAAAAATACCGGCCATTCTACTGTCTCCATAGACTTAACATTGGCATCAAGCCATTTTTTTACCGGCCTGCCGGTAAAATCAAGGCCAGGTGGCAACCCTATGTACGGCTGTAGTTACAGTTTTTAAGACCTTTTTTAACAATAATGCAGAATCTGTTCTTCTTGCAGAAGGAATTCACCACATTTGCTCCTGCGCAGTAAATTGATAACTCACCTTTTAGTGAATAGACTCCATTGTATTCTAGTTTGGCACTAACCTGTTATTGAGCACCTAAGGATATATTGACATTTCAATAGTAAGCAAATAATAATTATGCATATACATTATTTTTAATATATGGCCTTTTATATATAATTACTCATGCATATAAAATCCATATGTACTTAGCAATATACAGATGTTTTATGTGGGCGTATACAATACCAATCAAGCAGATAATAGCCAAAAGACGTATTGTAGTAATTAAATGTCCTAAGAAACTCACTCCTCTCTCTCTGACTTTATCTTGTGCTCTTCCCTCCCTCCATCTATGTGCCTCCTAGTCACTTTCTCCTCCCCTTCACTCTGTCTATCCAGCTGTCTCTTTTTTTTCCTTTTGCACAATCTCTCTCTCTCACTTATCTTTAGTGCTGTTTCTCTCACTACGCCTGTCTCTTCCTCTTCCCCTCCTCTCTGTAGCCGTCTCTTCCTCTCTCCTCCTCTCCTCCCTCCCTCTCTCTCAGCATCCACCGGGAGGTAGAGGAAGCAGAAAGCGGAGGGAGTGCCCTGTACTCATGCACCGCTAGGACCAGGAGGGGAGGGGGAGCCGCACTGTCCCTCCGGAGGGGGTCGGCACTGACACCCCAGGAGTCATCTCGTCTTGGACTGTATATATATATTTTTTATTTTCATTTCGATAAGAATTCTATTGTTTCCATTTCTCCAGCCGTTCTCTAGTCTCTCTTCACATTTCATCACGCTATCTCCATGTCCCAGTTCCCTTCTGATTTCTATTACTCACTCGCATCTCCATTATTCCTCTTTCATCTGCATTGTACATTCCAGTCCCATCCCCTTTTTATACATCCTCCATTTCTTTCACCCTTTCACTTCCTATCACATTTTAGCTGAATCCTTCATTATATATATTTTTTTCCTTTCAATCTCTGCATCCTCCTTCCTCCCTCTTTACTACTATTTCTCTTAATCCCGCCTACCTGCCATTCCAAATCTCTCTCTTCCCTCATTCATTCCCTTACTAGCTTTCCTCCATTTCTTCAAAAGCACCATCTTCTCCATCCATTACCCTACATATGCATCTCTTATAACATTTCCTCCTCCCCTCTCCCTCTTTCTTCAGGGAAGGGAGGTGTGATGATGCAGAGGAAGGTGAAGCCCCCCTCAGGGGCTGCACCTGGCCGCTCTGCGGAGCTCCGTGTCTTCCGTGGACCCACCACTGGTGTACATGAATCACGACTCCCTGGAGCTCCTCTTCGTCGCCAGCGATCTCTAACCAACTTGTCTGTATTGACTGATGCTGAGAAGAAACTGCGCCTTTGTGGCCCTGACTGGTGTGATGACCTTTCAACAGTGACGCCTCCTAGGATCCACAATGCAGCTCCAGCATCACCAGCTATGTCCAGGGCGCTATCACGTTCAGAACACTCTCTTCTTCAGCCCCGGACCCCTAGCCGCATACCCCGGGGCCCATATGCGGAGGTTAAACCACTAAGTAAAGCCCCGGATTCGGCCCCTGTTGGCCCTGGGGTGGATGATCCTGGCAAAGAGTCTTCTGAGGATAAGAAGACATTTCTCAAGGTGGACCCAGAATTAGTAGTGACTGTGCTTGGTGACTTGGAACAACTGCTCTTCAGCCAGATGTTGGGTAAGCAATTGGGTACCAGGGATGGGGTGCTTTGGTACATGGAACATTATGAAACTTATTGCGAGGTGGTTGTAGAAACACACCTAGGGGATCCCATTTGAAATAGTTAATTTGCATATGGTGCTACTAGGTGATGTCATAATCAGGAGACTGCAGAGACATATGTAAAACATATTTTTCTTCTAAGGGTTTACTCAATAAATAGAGGGAATTGAGATTTGAATTTAGCCAACTTGGAAAAATTCTCCAATGCAGCTTAATCTCACCTACTTTGGCCTTACGTTTGAAATTCCTATCTCAATTTCATGTACTTCTTTATGTAGACCATCTAGTCAATGCATTTGCACTGCAAGCACTGCTTAAAAAACATGTCCCTGAAAGTGATGGTAAATGAGTGGGATGATATTGTGACATGTTGGAATAATTGGAGAGATTACTGTGTGTAATGTAACAATGTTTGGTTTTTAAAAAAAATGCAGTGTGCAGTTTACATGACATAGTGTAAAAAAAGACATAATGCATTAAAGGATGGTGTCAAGACTGGAAGCCAATGAGGATACATTTCTTCTTTAGAGCAATAGGATCAGTATTATTAGGTGCATTGCCAGGGGCGACATGTGCTAATAACGCTTTTAGAGGACCATAAGTTACTGATACACATACACGTGGATGAATTGTGGTTTTCAGTGTGGAACTTGCAACTGATATGATGCGCAGAAAGGCGAAAGATTGCTTAAGCTGTAAGACAATGATTAAGGATGTTATCAGAAAATAATTATATTGGTACACATTTGGAAGATCACGGGCCACATGGTGCCCCAAGTTCTTTTGTTCGGCCTTTCAGTATTCCTGGAACATCCAGAGTCATCAGTATGACATCACTGATTTAATTAGGTTTGGCCCCCAAGTCCACCCTTTTGTAAAGTTACACACCATAGGTACAAAATATGAATCATTTTCTTTAAAGTACTTTCTTCGTGTGGGCTTAAATAAGTCAAATATTATCCAAATCCACATTTCTGTTATATGATACCAGGAAAAGAGTGACTAAAGTTCGGATGAGTGATACACAAATTGTTATAGAAGGGGCCTTTGATCATGCATAAGAGAATTCAGTGGGGATGGATCATTTTAAACTAATAATTTAACACATGAGGAGGTATGTGTTTTCAGGCATGACTAAATCTTTGAGGACCACATGCGGGTCTGGAGTTCCAGTCAGACACCCCTAGCATGAAGAAATACATATTCAGAGGGTGAATATCAGTACCGTGACATTTAGGGATACTGTGTGAGACAATAATGAACTAGACAATGGCCATTGACAATGATGTGTTGTGCAACTTGTGTGGGGAACTGAAATAGTTAAGAGGGGCCACGGAGGAGAGGTCTAGTCAGAAAGTTGAAAAGTTAACATTTTGTACTTTTGCATTTAACACCTGGTGTGCCAGGATTCTGGTGGCGACCATAAAACCAGATTAAATGGCTGAAACCTGGATTGTTTCCAACTATGCTAATTAGCTAGATTACTCCATTGTTGACTTCTGCAAGTGAGAAGGCAAGCATGGTCTAATCTAGGCTAATGAAGTTTGGAGGAGTTTCACCCATGACATTGAGACAGTTTTGAGTACCATTATAATTACTGATTGTGTAATGTTTTTGTTAAGGAGGGTGTAATGATTGAAAGTTTGTCCACTGGTTCATTTTGGTATGATATTTACAGAACTCTAGTAAAAACTTTGACTCCAGTACTGAAAGAGTTACAGAGTATGAGACCATGAACAAACCCTCTCTGAGGAGGGTGATAATCACTGATTGCAGAACTGTGTGGGTGGATGTGGAGGGTCCAGCTGTAGAGAAATAGCAGAGACAATAGAGACAAATTTGTGTAATGTGGTCAAGAATAACAGAGCACTGACTGCAGGGCTGAGGTGCAGTGATAATGCTGTATGTGTGGGAGTGGTACCTCACCGCTTATGACAGGGTAAAAATCCCTTTGTTCACACGTACACACTGCGCTGCTGCAGGCAGAAAAACTACTACACACACTGTGTAAAGCAGGTGAGCTGTGCTGTGTACTGATCAGTACATGTCTAATAAAGTATCCATACAGCAGCATAGGTTGCAACTTCCATCTCATTATCCAATGTTATGTACCACCTGATGTATGTAGGTAGTGTCTCATCATAATTATATTGTGCCAAATACTCATTACTGTACTAATATCCAGTGCGGCATGATTCATTTCTGTATACAAATATACAGTTTATCACCATGCCATGTCCTTTGTTATACTTGTACATGCACCTTAATCATTTTGATCTCTCCATTGTGGTTGATGTTTAGATACTCATCATTGCTGTGCAGCCTGGCCTGTTATTTATAAGTGTATATTTTATCATTGTAATACAGCACACAGTGCTCATTGTTAGTGTATAGAGATGCCAAGTGATATTGCACAGAGCAGCTTTGTTTACAGATCTTAAATAGCAGGATGGTTCTAGGGTCCTTGTGTGACTTGATAGTACATAGCCTCCTTTCCATATCACGCTCAAACAGAAGGGCTTTTCATTATGTCCTGCAGGGTCAACATATACTCTGTGGAGACATGGGTATGAGGAGGGGCAGCTCATGTTAAGGTCCGTGGTGCTAGCCCATCCTGAATTTGGGTCACAGATTCACTGATTTCACCCCCAGCAGAAACATCACTCAGCGTCTGATCAGCTCCCCCGCATGACTGTGCTATTAATAACCTTCGCTAATAGAACAGACACTTAGAATCATTTCACAGAGCAGTGCTTTTATTATCATTGTTTAGTCATCAATGTAATGGTATATATAAGATAAATGCTTACTGCGCAGTATGTTTTTATTTGTATATACATTCTATAGAGTATGCAGTGTGTCGATGAGCTGTACAACTGTTGGTTTACATAGTACAGACTATAAGCTCTGCAGGCTAATACTTCATCTGAGTTTGGTTTACTTTCAGCAGTGGTTTTATGCTTTAAGTGCTAAAATAATTATTGAAGAGCTGTACACTGTTATAGGTATATTTGCGGTGTATTTGATGTCTGCTATGATAAATAAGAATGCAGTTTTGTTTTGTTATGTTGTCCAAAGGATTATGAATGACCTTGCTCCAAAGTCAAAGTCACACGTGCTACAGTAATGGAGAGAGATGGCTGGAGTGCATGTACCCGTGACTGGCACTTATATTCATCCTCATAGCTAAATATCCCATTAGGCAATGTAGGCCCAGACCACTCATCTGACTAACAGCAGTTCCATTTTAAAGCTTGAATGTGTTGGTTATGAATCTTCTATTTTGCAGAAAAAGCCCACAACACTAAACATCCTGTATTACCGTTGTATGGATGCTTGGAATTGTCCACCATGGAACTATAAAAGTACATTTCATGGAGTGCGTAGAATACTGTGCCTAGCAGTGCAAGGAATGTCAATGATGCCCTATATGGGAAATCCTATACAGTGTCAGATTTCTCCCTAAAGATTTGATGCTGTGGCAGGCTTCCTGAAATTCAAAAAATATATCCGTCACAGAAAAATAATAACCGGCCGCCTCCTGGTTAAACAAAATGTTTCTCCTTAGCAGCAGAAATAAAATATAAATACCATTTCTATTAACTTTATTCCATGTATACCCCGTTTCACAAAGGCACTGGCTCACAGTCATGAAGCATGCTTTCTTAGAGTTCACACGTGCATAGTGACATTACCTGCACATCACTGTGCCAATAGGCATACAGTGAACAGTTACTTTGTCGATCCATCATGTATAGTTGCCTGTGGCATAGAAACATCCGTCATTTTCTTGTAATCACAACTGTACTCCATCTAGTTTTAAACACATAGGAGGGATGCACTACAGTTTAAAAGTTTAGTGTGAGTCAGCTCTCGGGTTCCTATCTTACTTGGTGTAGAAAGTTTATAAAATATATGTAAAACATCGCTCAATTTAGTGTGTAAGAATGAATCATTGGATCGCAGGTTGCGTTGTCAAACCATTATAAACATCCCCAAGAAAGGCCGCTTTTAGACAACTTTTCCTGCTTTAGGGCAGTCACATCACGTACTCACCAGTTTCCTGTAAGACAGTGTTGCATGGGATTAATCATTATGTACATATATAATGTGTATAATCAATATGGAGCCTCCTCTGTGTATAAGTATGGATATTGCCACAATAACATACTATATAAATATGTGTACAAAATGTGTCAATAAATGGCATTAAGTACATGTTTAAATCAAGGGTATATTGCATCAGTGTAAAAAGCAGTCTGAACAGGGAATGAGTTTAATTCCCATTTTACACCCTAGAAGAAGTCCCACGGTAGAAGAATCTATAGAATCTGAAACAACTGGCAGGTAGCTTGTATATACTGATGTATGTCATCTGTGTACATGGAATAACTGATAGAAAACATAAATTCACATTGGATTATTAGAGAATTAAACATAATTATGCCTTTCTATCTATGCTTTTTTAATGGAGAAATCGGATGGATACTGCCTGTGAACTGCCAAAGTGAACTGACCCTGAATCCTTAAGAAATATTAACACTTTAATAGCCTATTATAAAGATATAATCTGTTAGCTCACTAATAATTAGGGATAGACAAAGCGCCTGTGGCAAGGTTTGTGAAGTCTCATAGAACATCTTTAAATTGTCCAACACAGACCTGTAAATGTCTTGGTGCCTATCCCTCCCTATAATGGTACCTAAAATTTTTTTCTTATATTCATGTAAGTAGTCCATTAATTACAAATAAAAGCTTGTATGAAGCTCTAGCAAATCAGTGAAAAATAAGAAGGAGCCTGCTGCTGATAATAACCCTGGGAATTTGCCCATTTGCCTTGAGTGCCTAGAGGGGGAGTGAAAATCCAGAGACAGTGGTTTAGACCTTGATAGTTTCCAGGTATGGTCATTACTCTAACTCAGAGGGTTAATATAGAATGAGGAAAGAGAATATACCAACATAAGGAGAGTGATAGGGGAGATGGAGGACAGAGGGAGAGCAGAAGGGGGAGGAAATGCTGTGCAGCTGGACTCTGCTTGTTATGCAGACAGGATGTGAGACACAGAGCCTGCTGTTCTGCACAGACATCAGTGTAGCATTTTACACACTTTGCTATGTCTCTTCAACACTCTGATAGGTCATTGCACCGTCACACTTTACTGGGGCTAATCGGGCACTCTGAATCATCATGGCTTTCTCATACATTTATCACCATGCTGAGCTAGATGGTATGTCTGGAAATAAAAATGCACATAGAACACAATAAGACTAGTTCTGTCTAAGTGCTATAGAGCCTAACCCCTCTAGGATTAATGCAGGAAAAGAGACCTTGGCACATTTGCTTCTGAGATGCTTGTCTCTTGTCTCTCTGATGACTGCGAATTAGATGAAATTACTATGGTAACAGAGTCAGTGCAGCCATCCTGTCATCACTATGGCAACAAAAGCCAAACCACCATGTATAGCCTTTTAGTTTATTTCATTAAATGTGTGTGAATCATGGCTGAATAAATGCAGTGAGCTTACTATAAATACAATGTCATATAAGAAAACACTTTTGTTGTGAATGACTTGATGGGTTTGTACACAACTTGTCAAGGTTTTATTGCACTGAATACATCACATACATTCTCATGCAGCTCTGTACAACACCATTAGAAAAAAACAATAAGAAATCACATGCTTGTAATTATACGTAGTATATGTCAAAATGAATGGAAAATGTTAAGTGTTGAACCTAGCCATGCTACACTATAACAAAGAATAATAAATAAAATTAAATATAAATACATCATGCAGACAGGACGAGCCAGGTGTGTCTCTGCAAACTCTAATCCCGCCACAGCGCCACATACAAGGCTGCCATCAGCAGGCAAGTTGCGTCACTGACACCATTCTTCTCCTCCAGTCTGGCGAGTTTGTTCAAATTGGAATGAAGCCATAATATATGTGCGTTACCAGTGCGCATGAAGTAGGATGGTCTCCAATTGCAGTCAGGCAGCTTCATGTTAACATGGAGCAAAAAGTACCATATCTGTATATTACAAGGGAGGACTGGATACAGTGATGATTGGGGACGAGAAGAAGAAAGTGGACTGTGATGTTGGAGGAGTTATGATGATTGAGGAAAATGGACTGTGATGCTGTAGACGAAAGAGGAATAGCTATTGCAGTGATAGGACTGGAGGTATACTAATTGTAGCTGTTTTATAACACAAAACTGAAAAACTACATGCTGATAGTTGCTGGGTAGCCATATACTGATAGAAACTACTGTACCACAGCTGTAAGTGGCTAGCTACCATAACTGTAAGTGGCAGGTGAATAATATATTACATTTTACATCATAATAAGCTCAGACAGACAGGAATAGTCTTCCCTGGCACATTTTAATTTCTGTGGCATCCATTTACAATGACTATACATGAATGTGTAGGCTGATGAGCTGAAGCCACCTAACACCTTTCATACTATTAGGCTGATAGTCTATAAAACAAGCTCACTATTAAATGTCAGGAATGCATGGACATAATCTATTTTAGGGTCCTTCTAATGGAAACCTTTCTAAAAAAAAAAAAGTCTCTGATAATACTGGTATTATGTGACATAATTCCAAGAATTCTAGAAAGCAGATATGAACTAAGTTAAATTACTTATGCATCGCTAGTTTCCTTTAGATGTTTTTTTGTGTGTGAAAAGATACTACCCATTAACTATCTCTGATCTTGTAAAAAAAATAGTGCCTTCTGGTCATTTTATACATGTCCTTGTCTGGGAATTTGGAATAAGCTTTAACATTGGTATTAGTTCAGGGAACAAAGTTAGTCACCCAAATCATATTGCTTGACTAAAGGTGCATTGGATGCTTGTTACAGACAACAAATGGACACTTGACAATTCATTAACAGTATTGATAAAACCAGCCAATCAGGGAACCCATCCAACTATGCTTGGCCCTGTTGTCAGGCCTGTAAAATAGAATTGGGTTCCTATGACATGAACTTGAGTCCATATTGCTTATCCCACAAAATACATGTAGTGTCTCAAAACTACTGAGCTAGAGTTTCCAGTTACCCATGAACTAGAACTACACAACACAATATATGTCATGCCCATTACAATTTCCTTTAAAGTCTGTCAAGGTCCAGTTTACATTTGTATACAAAATAGACAAAAGTGACTGGTGCGCTGGACCCAACACTTAGCACACTATATATTTACCCTTTTCAAGTAAGAAGCTTACAAGTGTTATATAAAGGGAAAAAAATATAAAACAATATATGGTGAAGTATATCTAACAAAGTTGTGATACAATACACTCCAAGTGTGTGAAATGACCACTCACATTTGTCTGAGCAGTAATCTGCTCAGGGTGGTCATTTCAGACACTTGAAGTGTTTTGTATCACAACTTTGTTAGATATACTTCACCCTTTATATAACACTTGTAAGCTTCTTACTTACTGAAAAGGGTAAATATATAGTGTGCTAAGTGTTGGGTCCAGCGCACCAGTCACTTTTGTCTATTTTGTATAGACTTGTTTGCTAGGAGTGAAAAACTAGCTGTGTCTAGGTGCTGCTCACGCCGTCACATAGAGGCGCAGTATATTACCTTTTTTTGCTTGCATTCCAGTTTACATTTGTGTCTCTGAACAGAGATTTCAGGAGGCCCCTTTCTCCTCATAGCCTAAAAATATATATAAATATAAACTCCTTATAGCCTTAATAATAACAGGCGTTGTCATTGAAAGCATGTCTCAAGATTTATCTAAATTATCTGGAGTTGAAAAAAAATGCATGGAAAGTGGTGCACAATCATTGCTAAATTGCCAACTCATCCATCAGCAAAATTGTTGAGTGAACACGTTCAAAATAAAGCTATACATTTGTGCAGTTTACACATATAGAATAGCATTATATGACACATTAGCTCTGGTAACAATCTAACTCAAAACCCCTTTTCTCAAAGATATAGCAGCATATGAATGATAAAATGTTGTTTTTAATAAGAATACTCATCCTCTACCAATTAGGTGAGATTGTTACCTTAATTTTTTTTCACACTTACTACACTCAAAATTGTGGCTTATTGTGTATTTGGCACAATTGGTTTGATTTTTCTGACAGGTTCACTTTAAGTAAATTAAACAGCTAGATGTAATAGTTTGAATGCAGCACCATGAAACAATTAAATCCAGATTTCAGATTTGCTTCATACAGTAATGCCTCCTCTTGGGACCTGGCTTTTTGCATGAGTTCAGTGTGGGGGCGTACTTGTGACTGAGTGCTCTAACTTCAGAATCTCCCATTGTACATAATGGTACTTACTGGAGTAGATCAGACAGCCTGTGTAGAGGCACTATGTATTATATTAATGGATAGACTAAATACACTGCTTTATAATACATAATAAAAAAAATGCTGAAAGAATTGTACATTTTAACCCTAATGGTAGTTCTAAAAAAGTATACACACAGTATATTTTTGAAATTAAAGTATAATTTAAGGTAATTGTAATAATTAAATTGTAGACAGAGCTATTTTAATTGAAATTTAAAACACTTCTCATACAAAAAAAAGGAATGCATCATCTTAATGGTTTTGCAAAAATAATAATGTTTAATTAATTTACTTTTTACAATACATACCATTTTATCATTTAACTGGCAGCTGCCATGCTTCCCTGGGTGGCAAGCATTCCAGTCAGATCGGCGACTGTCTATTTCTGCTAGTGGAGAAAGCTACCCTCATTATCAAAGGTGATCAACAGAGGGGACCCCGCTCTGATTGGCTTCGCATGTGGTTATAGTGTCAGTGGACTGCAGCCTCCAGACCAGCTCTGTGGCAGAGCCAAGGGTAAACCCGCTTGTATCTATAAAGGAAGCAAGGGTTAAAAAAAAGGAATTGTCCTTAAAGCATTTTTATTTAAAATGTCAACAATGCAATCTTTCAATTAAACATAACTTATTTTTTTGTAACTGTCCTTTAACCCCTTCCCGTCTGTAGGACGTTCTATGCAGTCCTAATTTTCTGTGCCTTGACCCCTTCATGACGCTTGGACGTACTGTTCCATCATGATTTTTAGTGCCTAAAAGGATGGCATAAAACAGTCCAGCGTTAAACAGCTCATCGCGGCTCCCACGCATGCCTCGCCAGAGGTCTCGCGATCTTTTGGCAGGAACCCACAGTCTATTAAGGCCCTGATCGGGTCTCTGCCACAGTGTTCCTGCCTACCGATCACCTTATGATCGGTGGCCAGGAATAAATCGTGACGTTTTGGTGCTTGCGTAGTCTTGGAAGCAAGCACATTGCGTCACAAAGGGGTTAAATGCTTCTAGGAAGGCAAAGAATGTCCTGCGTTTAACATATCATTGCGTGTCACTGGCATGAAGTGGGTGCGGATCCCACTGCAGAGACTTGCAGCGGGGTCCACACTGTCAAATGAGGCCTCATTTTTTACTAAAAATCCGGCAGGACATCTGATTATCTGAATATTTGTAAGCTGTTTTTTATTATTCGCTGTCCGCTGTGTCAGACATACCTGATATTACCTTATGGACGACTTGTGCCCCTATCCCCATCACTGTTACTGTACCCCATTACTCCACCCTTCTTTTTCGTGCACTTATGAAGCCAATAAAAGTTGATTTACAAAAAACCCCAAGAACCTGCAGGACAGCATAGACAGTCCTGACAGTGACAGCTCGTGGCGATTTCCCGCGATAAGCTGTGCAGCGGATCCCCAGTCCCCCAGTGCCAAAGGAGGCCACTTTTCGCGATGGGGGTTAAGAACACGCACCAAAATGTATCTATAACAAAATTAGCCCCAAACTCAAACTAGTATGTAGGAATATAACTTACCATGACATACCTCCCAACTTCCCACCCCCGGTGAATCGGGATGCTGGGACGCAGCTTGGGAGGTCCAGTGTCAGTGCTGTCGCATGCGATCAGGACCACGGGTTTGCAGTCCTAAATCGGGCTATCCTGCCAAGCTCTACCTCTGTCCCGGAGAGAGGTAGAGCTTGGTGGGGCAGCACTTTTCAGCCCCATAGCATTATATTAACTGGGAATTAGAAAATAGGGGTGTTTTTAGCAAAACGTTGTTACTCCCTTACCTCAATAATATTTCTTTAATGCATGGAATTTTTGCGGTCCACGTTGCAATTGAATTCCTTCAGGAATAACATGCAGTATTGAAACTTTAACTTTTTCAGGCATTGAATCTACACCAATGTCTCTGATTCAGGTCACATCACAGTCATGAATGATAGTTATGCATGTAATTCCTTTTAAACTGTATCTCCTATGCAGATATGATCCCACTATTCAAATCGTATTTGACCTCAATGACTTTTCTATACAGCGACTTTGCACTTGAGAGCTATAGAGTGTGGTCGTTCTCAAGGGGTAGTTGATTAAAGGCACTCCGTAAACCTAAATATTGCTTAAACTGTGAATGGAGAGTATACAAAATTAAAAAATATCTATACATTAGCTAAATTGCATTCATTTCATTGACCTCTTTGGATTTTTAAATAAAAGCAAAAATGAGTACCTGGCTCCTCCATTTTTTACGATGCAACCACCTGGCTGCCATGTCTCATGTCACACTTATGTGTGCACATTCACAATACTCTGGCGCATTCACATTGAACCTGTGATGTCAGTGGAGACTGGCAGGTAAGCCAGTGTCCAACCATGAAAAGGTTGGACATTAAGGAAAATCATGGTTTGATTCACTGATTCAGATGGGTATATATTCGCAAAAATTCGACCCAGGTTAGAATCTTCCATAGTGAAGATTCAAACTTGTTTTTTTTTCTAAGTCAAACTCGGGTGCCGAAGTCTCAAAATGAAAGTCGAACTCTAAAATCGAATATTAGTGAATAGACGCCTTTAGTCTTGCTAGACTGAACCTTTTAATCCATACATCGAAGGTTATTAATAAACCCTACAACACAAAAGTATTATGATGTTAAAAAAAGATGTATAACATCGATTTTGCCTTTTTTATGTGTCTGGGCAAACAACTTTTTTTAGCCGGCTGCACTGCAGCAACCCATCGAGAGTTAGCGCTATACATTGTCACACGAGAGTGTCACTGTTAGGCGCTATCCTTGTGTGCACTTCCTTTATACATAATCCCCAAGTGCTAAAAATAATTCTGGGTTATATAATCATTGTAAAAAACAGTGTATATTTCCACTTCCATGTTACATTTTAATTAGTCTTTCACTTATTTTTTGTCCCCCACAAAGCTTGCATTTTACCTTTGGTGTTTAAAACATTAGCATTAGTACAATCACCCCCTCTTTCTTTGTGCTTTTTGGCAGCAAAACTGTGCCTTTGAAATGATATAGCAACCACAGGAGGTGTGTCACCAAGGCAGCCTAGTAATCAGGAAGTAAGTGACACGCACACAAAAGATTGTGTAAGGGTTTTTGGCTTTATTTTTATCTTAGAAAAAAAAAGCTTATTACCATATGAGTTAGCACTGTTATATCAGCACTAATGCTACTGATACAAAACAAATTGACATTTTTGTTTGGCTGGTTATATCTGTATATTTAGATTTCCTTAATTCAGATAATTGATCACTCTTTTGAGTTATGTATGTATGTATATATATATATATATATATATATATATATATATACAGGGCTCGACAAACCCCAGGCGCCAGGTCGCCATGGCGACCAGGAAATTAGACCTGGCGCCTGGGTGCTGTCGGCCTCATGGTCCCCTTGCCGCTGCCATCTGATTTTTCCGCAGCGCGAGGGGGTAAAGTCTGTGCCGATGGCCGATGGCACAGACTGCAAGCTCCGCCCCCTCGCGCAACGCGTGTCTGAGTGCCGGGTGTCGTCACGTGACATCTTGGCACTCAGCAGGCAGACCAAAGGAGATCAGCAGCAGCACGAGTGTCCCCCTCCCGTGCAATGAGGTAAAGCAGCAGGGAGGGGGACACATCAAGAAGAAACCCCCAAGAAAAGACTATGTGAGGTGGGTGTGTGTTTGTTTGTATGTATTGTAAAGTAGGTGTGTGTGAGGTGTTTGGATATATGTGTAAATGTAAAGTAGGTGTGTGTGAGGTGTTTGTATATATGGGTATATGTAAAGTAGGTGTGTGTGAGGTGTTTGTATATATGAGTATATGTAAAGTAGGTGTGTGTGAGGTGTTTGGATATTTGTGCATATGTAAAGTAGGTGTGTGTGAGGTGTTTGGATATATGTGCATATGTAAAGTAGGTGTGTGTGAGGTGTTTGGATATATGGGTATATGTAAAGTAGGTGTTTGTATATTTGTGCATATGTAAAGTAGGTGTGTGTGAGGTGTTTGTATATATGTGCATATGTAAAGTAGGTGTGTGTGAGGTGTTTGTATATATGTGTATATGTAAAGTAGGTGTGTGTGTGAGGTGTTTGTATATATGTGTATATGTAAAGTAGGTGTGTGTGTGAGGTGTTTGGATATATGTGTATATGTAAAGAAGGTGTGTGTGAGGTGTTTGGATATTTGTGCATATGTAAAGTAGGTGTGTGTGAGGCGTTTGGATATATGTGTATATGTAAAGTAGGTGTGTTTTGTATATATGTGAAGTAGGCGTGTGTGTTTATGAATTGTGTTTATGTTTGCGTGATTGTCTGGCTCCTAAAAAAAATTTCTGGCTCCTAAAATCAAATTAAATTTGTCAAGCCCTGATATATATATATATATATATAAATATATACATACATACACACAAACTGTATATTTACCGTATATGTGTTTGCCTTTTTGTATTTCACACCTAATGAAAAACATGGATGTCATCTGCCTTTAATAAATGCTACCAAAAACAATTGTTGACAAATCTTAAATTCTATTTAACTCCCTATCATGTAACATTTATACATAATTCAGCTGCTATTTGAAAACCATGAATTAGCTTAACCTAATGTAAAACATTATTCAAATCCCCACACTTAAACTAAACCCAGTTAAAACATTTTCTATAATCCGTCAATCTCATCTAACCTGTTAAAATCAGACTCAAAGGATGCCAAATACTTAATAACTTGAGCACACGACAGACTATCCTTAAATATAAACATCAACTAATAAGGCAAAATTATGAAAAAATATATCCTACTAAGAAATGTTAGTTTGTATAAAATGTTATTTGATATGTTATGCTAATAAAAAGCTATGCAAAACAATGTAATATTGTCTCTTTACTTATAAAAAATATCTATAAAAGATGCAGAACTTGTTAACAGTATTGTATTATTAAATAAGTATAGTAACATTTTTAGGATATTAGGAGAATCCCTTCAAGAAAATTTCTTCTGCCACCACCAAGATGGCTGGCGAATCCACCCATCAGGCCTACGAAATGGATGCGCTTGTATCTGCCTGCCCCACAAATGGTGAGGTCACCACTTGTGATGTAGGTTGATGATGATAGTTAAGATTCATGTATGTATAGGCAAGTCATCTATATATTTACAATGTTTCGGAAAGGCTTTAGAAACGTTTGCCTATACTTGGCTGCACCTGTTGCTTTTCTAAGATACTCTGTCTGCTGTTTACTTGCAACAATTAAAAGCCAAGAGGTGACTGTGAAAATTAACCAGACAACAAGAATTTGGACAAACAGAGCAAAACATTCTCATTGCAAGAAATGTGGTCACAGAAAACAAATCAGTGGAGTGTATTGTGCCAGGCAGAAACCATGCCATACCAGTTGCCCAGGCTACTTAAGGATAACTCATGCGTTAAGTTTGCAATGGATTCCTGCATGTATATACTAGACAATAAAAACAATATAGTGTATGTGCCAATTACTTTGGAAAGGCAACAGGAACACTGGGTGTGGTACAATATTTCTGATGGGGGTTGTGGGTGCCTGGTTGTTTGAAAGGGCAGAATCCTGACTGCCTTAATAGTTTTGTGTTCAAAAAAATAAAGTAAAAAAGAATTGGCACAACTTCTGTACTGTTTGGTTGTGTATTTGGTCACAGTATTTTTAACCCTCCAGAATCCCTTAGACTACATTCATTACTATTTCGCAATTGCTCCTAGGGAACAAACTAAAAATGTTGCCTTTTGGCAGGGTTGAAAAAACTACTTTTAAGCTTAATTCATTTTGATTTTATTAGCATTTTAGCTAAATGTTGGAGCAATACAGTGTTTTAGCTCACTGACCCTTTGTCCTGCATGGAGCAACTCCAAGGTACTAAACTAAGGTTTAAAAACCATATGCCATGAAAGCAACTGCACAGTTCAGAGTAGGGTTGCCACCTTTTCTTCAGAAAAATACCGGCCTTGTCTCCATAGACTTAACACTCGCATGATGCCATTTTTTTTACCAGCCTGACGGTAAAATACCGGTCAGGTGGCAACCCTTGTTCATAGTGATAGGACATCACACTGTTCAAGACTGCTCCAATATGCCTTTTTTCCCCCTGTTTTAAGCATTCATATAAATGTTCACAACTGCACTTGGTCAACTATTTACCAAACTGAAGATAATGGTGATATCACATGAAGACATAATGTATGTGCGCAATGGGTCCCCATGCCTTTCCTTAGATGTAGCAGGCCTGCACATCTAGATGAGTATAAAAAAACCTAACAATAAAAATATTTTAAATACAGTATTATGTTGTTAGTTGAGGTGTTACGTTAGTATGCTATTAACTTGGTGGGAACGTGAAGTTCTTTAGAGAGAAACGCTGTGCTTACATTCAGCTCTGCCTCTTGTATCTTTCTGGGTCTGTCCAGTGCAGATTGTTTGTCTGCTAGCGCAATATAGAGTCCCTTTTATTATTTATCTTATATGTTTGATGACCAGAACAGTCTGCATGTTTAAAATCTACATGCCATTTTATTATCGTACTTAGCCTTTTTTACTTCTTAGCATTAGCAGAATTTTTTTTAGGGGTTTCTTGATAAGCATATTTAGTAATTTCATATAGTTTATATATGTAATAGCATTGGTGTGACAGTGTCTAATAACTCCCTATACACAAACACACAACATTTCTGGTCAAAATTATAGATGCTTTCATGATTTCATTGTTTATCCGGTAAATGTAGAGAGAGAGAAAATATCCAAAATGATCTATTGTGTTGCAAGCAAATGCATTAATTAAGAGAAAATGTGTTTTAAATGTGTTTGTGGTTCCTTCTGTTAATTGATATGCAAATGAACTCAGTGGTGTATCTTGTTCTTGTGCTGCCCTAGGCAGACAACATTTGGGCACCCCACCCACCCGGCACCCCACCCACCCACGTTGCACATATACAACATTCCCCATCACCCACGTTGCACACCCACGACATGCCCCATCACCCCATTACATGCCCATCACCCACATTGCACAAACACTACATGCCCCATCATCCCAATACATGCCACCATCACCCTCATTTCATACCCCCACCACGTCCATTGCATGCCCCCATCACCCTGATTAACTGGAAGGAGCTAAAGCTTTCTGAAGGGTGGGAGAGGGAGCGAAAATGTTTCAAGCACCAGCAGTGTGGTTTAACACCCTCTGGCAAAGTGCCGCCCTAGGCGAGTGCCTTGTTTGCCTTGTGGAAGATACACTACTGAATGAACTGCTGGCAATGGGAAACATGTAATTTGCATATCAAGCCACAAGTTGATGTCATACACAATGAATGAAAATAAAATGCAGTTTTTTTCTTAATGTATGCCTTTGTATGAGATTCTACTGACACAATGTATAGATACATTTTGACAACGTTTAGGTGATGGTGTTTCTTTAAATTTACATCTGTGAAAATGTTGACTCAACTTATGCTCTATTGCAAAGATAATGAGTTTTTGTTTGATTTCACCCAATGATCATAAATCTTTATTGAAGGAACTGCTATTAAAAACCAACTTAAATATAGCCTATATTAGATTACCTGAATATAAGCAAGGATTTCCCGTATGACTCACCAGTAGAAGCTCACAAGCTTCAACAATAGCCAATTGTGCATTCGTTGAAGAAAATTATATACTGTAAGACCATGAGAATCGAGTCATACACATTGAGGGTGTAATGAAAACCTTGAGACAAGGAATCATATCTATAATGTCTCCTGGGATTACTTTACATTAACATTTATTTATATAGCGGTAGCAATTTATATAGCACTTGGTACAGAAAATAGAAGGGAACTACATACTACATACTGTGTTAGACGAACAGGGAGAGACTGATACAGGAGGTAGAGAGCCCTGCTCGCAAGCTTACAATCTAGAGGATGTTTGCAAGTTATTATCGCTTGTACAATATGTTTTCTGATGGATTCATTTCTTTCTCTTTGGGAAGGAAAGAGTTAATGGAGTGCTTTTCAAATCAAGCATTGAAGACCTCCCCCCCCCCCCCCCCAAAAAAAAAACCCCCATGTATTGTAGAGTATTATGAAACTACTTAATGGTTGTACCTGATATACTGTTATATAACATATAATTCAATAACGTAATAATGTAAATTAACATTCTGAACTTTTATAACTGGAACATACCCGTCTTAACTTGCCTACGGGAAAGTACACTGGCACCACAACTCTCTGCAAGGGGTGAAGGGGCAGTGCCCAGTTGAAATGGAGGAGGGTGACAACGGCAGTGCTTGGATTTTCAGTTTGGGCAGGGTAACTTTAAAGGGTGGATGATTATGTTGCTGATTTTATAGTTTAGTGCGTTGCTGGCCGAATTTAGCCCCTCCGGGTTTTTGTGCCAGTACTGTCTTTGCCAAAATGTCCATAGTATTTCATAATACTTCCTCATTAAACTAATAATGTCTGCCTTCCCACCTAAACATTCTGTGAGGCTTACTGCCCTCCATATTAGAAAGTTGGAGAACAGTGGTTTAGTGGGGGGAAAAAAAAAGCTGCAGCCGGCAACATAATAATTTACAGAGAATTAGAAAAGTTGCAGCATGTGGATTTGTAAGAAACTATGACTGTTTGTTGGGGAGACAAATTTGTGAGGGCTACTGACCTGATTTCTGCTGACACCTGTGGTCAGTCTGGCTCAGACAGCATATGGTGAACCCATGGCATGTGTACAGACATCGAGCTGCCCATCACTGCACACCAGGAAATGAGTAAGTAATGGGTGCACTCTAGCTGGCTGCTCTAGCAAGACCTATGGGTGTAACCTGGGTACTTTGAGAAGACCTATGGATACAATTGTGATGCTCTGGCAAGACCTGTGGTTTCAAATTGGGTTATCTGGCAAGTCAATACAATGCATGCGCATACACATATAAAAATGTGTATGTGTGCGCTTGCATAATTGCCACTTTGCAGTCCATTCTTTGCATTTTGTTGGAACATTGGTCACTCAGTTTCAGAAATGTTCACTAACGCTAGAAGAGAGCTCTTGCTACTACTGAGTCAGCAAAATGAAAAAAGTAGAAAGATTGTCTGGAAACCGTTGCAATTGGATATTTTTGGCATTACACATTAGCACTTGATGATATATGCACTGATAAGATTGTGTGGGTGATTTTCTTAGCAAGCAAGCACCACAAACATATTTTGCTCTCACGAATGACAGATGTTGGATGGATCAGTGAAGCAAATAGTGATTCAGAGCCTGTAAGATAGGCTTCTAAACGTGTCTGCTTCCTGAATTCTCCAAATATTGAATCCCTGTACAGCATTGCTCCCAAAAACACATCGAGGGGCATGTACTAAAAAAACACAAATATATTTAATGTGCAAAACTATTTTTGCGCTTTGCTCCTATTGCAATGTACTAAACATTTAACACTAAAATAGTACATACGTGCAAATTGTGAATAAAAATGGGCATAATTGTGAATAAAAACATGCAATTTTGCGAATATTTTTCTACCTCTTTTGATAGCACTTGCTAAAAGGTGGTGTAATTTTCACACGCAAATAAGAATTATTTTTCACAAAATATTCGCAAAACTCTTTAGCATGCGCAAGTATAGTCGCAATTTATTAGCGCAACCGAAAAAAGCACGCTAAATAAAAATAAACGGAAGAAGAACCAAAAAAAGTGCAGAATATTACAAATAGTCGCAAATTACTCCTTACTCATGTTTTACCTACTTTTCCCCCCACTGCACTTGTTTAGTATATGACCCCCATATTGCTCAAGAAAGAATAGATATGAATTTTTTTTTTTAATTATGGTGTTTTAGAGTTCACTGTTACTTTAAGCTCATATCTCGTATAGATGGTTTCCTGGAACACAGCACCATATGCTTATCATTAAAGGTTAACCGATTCTGCAATTATGCACATGTGCACAATATATCATTCGAACTTTCCGATATGTTGTTTTGTTCAGCTTTGGCATTAAGATTAATATTTGTTATGCTGGATATGTGCAGCTGTTTGTCTGGTTCATAATGTCTTTACATTACATTGTAATAAAGATACCCAGAGACACTCTGTGATTTTGCTACCCAGTGGTAAAGTACAACTCTCCTTGGCATGTATGGACATGTGGCATTTTTCACAGAAATATAAAGGAATATGAATTATATCATAGAAAGTAATTGCAAAATAATTTACATCATTCTTTAAGGAATTAATATACAACTCACATGGGGAGAGCAGAGAAAAAGAATAAATGTGGTCAAAGTAATGTTTAATAATTTTGTTGCAGCCTACAAATATTTGTACTAAACATTTAACACTAAAATAGTACATATATATATAAATATATAGTATATAAATATACTCTTGGAGTCCAAATTAGGAGCCAGCCTAAATATTTTTAGGAGCCAGGTAAACGGAACTTCCGTAGATTTGTATTCAGTTGCCACAATAGGGATTTTTGTAGCCACGGCTCCCTGGAAATTGTGATTTGTCAGACTGAGTCTATAAGGTTTATAAATAAATCTCCGATTCAGCTGCATTGGAGAACATTTCAAACTCGGCTACTTTGGCCTAAAGTTTGAAATTCCCATCTAAATTCCCTGAAATGCTCTCTTTATTGAGTTGACCCTTAAGTATAAAAGAAATAGCAAAACTGCACCATTAGATTACATTATTGTACTACACTTCTCTGCCAGCCAGATCCAATATCTGGCATTATTTGAAGTAAAAATAAAATGTGACCAACAAATGCACACCTTTTATAAAACCCCCAATTGGATAGCTTTATAAATAACATACATGCACGGATAGAAAAATATAACCATAGTTACCATGTTGATAAACTTTCCCTCCCTTCATACAAATTGGGGGTTCATTTTGTGTGAAGGGCGGGAAAACATGAGGAAAACTACTGGAATGTAGTGCGCAGGCAGCATAATAGTACAGGACTGTACATATTTATTTACATAGTCTGTAAGGTTTCAGTGAAATGTGAAATTAAAGTGACTGGATCACCTTAACATCGTTTTTACTGTGAATGTAGAGAACAAGAAATAATTGAAAATGTACAATACATTGTGTTAGCAAAATTGCAAGTAAATGCCTAAATTAGGAAGAAACTGTGGAGTCTCTGCCTGTTTATGACATCACCTGGTCTTGTTATGCAAATGACAGTTTTTCAGTGTGTAATTGACATATCAAGACACAGGTGATGTCATAAACACGAGACTCCAATATTTTTTTTATTTTCTACGTGCACAGTAAAAACAATGCTTGTGATACAGTCCCTTTAAAGGAAAATCTAACACAGCATTAGACAGGCTGCCATCTCTAAAAATAGTGTATAAATTGATGAGAAGGGTTCCTCTGAGTTGGCTCCCAATTCCAAAACACTTGGTTATCCACACCCAAAAGACTACGCGGCGTACACGGCTTTGAAATCAAATATATAATTAGATTGCAGGGATCTTGCAACAAATAAGTCATTTTGCAAAAAGCTGGGATAATAAAATTGAACCTATTTTAATATTTGTCAGCATGTTTCTGTGAAAATGTAATTTTGCAAATGAACAATTTTGCTGTCATAAATGTGAGACACAGCAAACATTTTCAATACATTTTCTTCCTAATTTATACATTTGCTTTCATTTCTGCCAATGCAATGTAGAGATCATTTTGATCATGTTTTATTATTTGCATTCTAAGTGAAGGAAGCAAGGGTTAAAAAATATGTCCTGCTGGTCTGGAGTAAACCTGAAGTGTATCATAATAAATACACAGGGATTTACTCTCTGCTGTGTCTCACAAGACACAGCAGTTCCTGGCTATCAGAGCGGGGGGCTCATCCTGCTAGCGCAGAGACCCTCATTTTTGCATGGGATCTGCAGGAGGGACCTTGTTAAAGGGACACTAAACTGTATATTCCACTTGTGCTTCTAATATAGAAGCACAAGTGAAATGTTAATTGTTCCTATGGTGAGGATAAACTGGTGTGTACTTTTGATAGTACACGCCAGTTTTTCCTCTGATAGACAGCTGCCATGCTTCCATAAGAAGCAGGCAGCCGGCTAGTCGGCGACATCTCTCTCTGCTAGTGCAGAGTGAGCCCCTCATTTTTATATGCGATCAGCAGGGGGACCTTAACTACGTCACCCCTGCTGTTCCCATGCAAGAACGAGGATTCTCTCTGTGCTATGAGCGAGAGACCCTCGCATTCAGCAGTCGGACTGGGCTGAAGCCCCTGCTCTGATTGGCGGTGTCAGCGCGCGACAACCAGTGTGTCTCGGCAGCATGGGATTGAAAGCTGCTCTGTGCCTGGCAGACCAAGCTGAATAGGAAGTGTTCCCCTCATCTGCAATCAAGCAAAGCAGCAAAAAAAATATCTAAAAACGGCTGACTTGTCACAGTCTGTCTGTCTCCATTTGTCTATGTGTGTCTGTCTCTGTCTGTTCATGTGTCTCTATCTGTCCATGTGTCTCTATCTGTCCAAGTGTCTGTGTCTTTCTCTGTCTGTCTATCTGTCTATCTCGATCTGTCTATGAATGTTTCTGTCTCTGTCTGTCAATGTGATTCTCTGTATGTAAGTGGAACTATCTGTGTGTTTGACTGTGTGTGTACATGATTGTGTGTGTATGCGCGGTTGTCTAGCTCCTAGATAGATATTTTTTGCTGGCTCCTAAAAAATGTTCTAATTTGTCAAGCCCTGTTTGAAGGACAAAGTAGCTGAGTTGGAAATACCTTCACATTCAGCTGCACTGGAGAATTTTTCCAACTCAGCTACATTGGCCGAAAGTTTGAAATTCACATCTACAATTATTTCTTTATTGAGTAGACCTTAAGAATGTTTCTTTAAATTCAAGCTATTTAAATTTGCATTTAATCAAAATTTTACATATCAATAAAAATGCCAAATACAAATCAAACAAATGGTCACTGTTGCTTATTGTAACAGTGCAATCATGTATTTGCATCCTTCATTCTTCATTCATTGTGACACAAGCAAGCATTGTGAAACAAGTCCAGAAGTAATGGACACCCCCAGCTGATAATGAACTTACATAATAATGAGGAGTATTGTGAATAATAATATATTCCCTTATAGTGAACATACTAGGCCGTTTTATATTGTTGTGCTTCTACTTACTACTGCTGAATATGTTACATGGTCAGTGGTGTATTTTGCTTCTTTTCTGTGCTAGGCACGACTAAATTTGGCCAGGACATGCCCCAGCACCCAGATTGCAGATCCAGGACATGCCCCATCACTCACACTGCACACCCAGGACATGCCTCACCGCCCACACTGCACACCCAGGAAATGCCTATCACCCACACTGCACACCCAGGACTTGACCCATCCCTCACACTGGAGAACTAGGACATGACCAATCACCCATATTACAGACCCAGGACATGCCCCATCACCCACATTGCACACCCAGGACTTACACCAGCACCTCAGGATATGCCCCATCACCCACATTGTAGACCCAGGACTTACAAAACCAGACAGCACTCACAGCTCCCTGGTGTCTAGTGGCAGCAGCATGATGTCTGTGCGCTGCCCAGATGCACAGACATCCTATCATGCTGCCTCTTGCTCTTCCTGTGTGGTCTGCAGTCTAAGTGCTGGCAGGTCACCCCGACGCTCTGACCTTACACATGCGTGTGGAGTGCACGAGGAAATGAAAACCAACATGGTAGGATGTCATGCTTCCTGCTTGCCCGCAGAGGGCTGGTGATCTTTTGCTCTCCCCAGGCAGCCATTTGTTTAAGGGGCGACTTTTTTAGCCACCACCCAGGCAAGTGCCCAGAATGCCTTGCACTGCCTTGCGCTGTGCTGAATAAACCACATGTATATTTTATATTATACTGATAGGTAATTTAGGAAAATAGATGTTCCTTTCCCCGTCGTAATAAAACAAACCATTTTTACAGGTCTTACTTGTAAGACATGTTGATCTTTGTGATAAGACTGCTTTGCTGAGATTTGTATCACTTGTTTCCCTGGCAGACCCTGAGACTCAGCGGAAAAGGACTGTTCAGAACGTTCTGGATCTGAGACAGAACCTGGAAGACACAATGTCCAGTCTGCGTGGCTCCCAGGTTACACACAGGTACGTGGCACCTCTGAGTTGTGTATCCAAATGAACGATATGGTAATGTTTGGTTTTATACTGTGAAATCTGTGGTATCTCAGAGAAGATATTATCTGGTGAATCATTTTGTGTTATTTATGTGATAGTTGGGGTGTATGTCAGGTCACAATTCAAAGGACAGACTCTATTGGAACATGAGGGATTTATCCATGAAAGAGGAAACTACAGGCAATTGACAAGTAAAGGCCAACATAAATTTGAAGGATAACTATAAATTGTACAATTTTTCCAACTCGGCTACACTATCCTCAAGTTTGAAATTCCCTTACACACATAATCATGCACAGAGACAGTTACACACACGTCCAATCAGTCACATACATACATACATACAAAGACAGTCACATACACACACCTCACATACACAGTCACATACATACATAGACAGACAGACAGTGATATAGACACACACACCTCACATACACAGGGGGACAGTCACATACACACACCTCACAGACATCCAGTTAGTTACATATACACACACCTCACATACACAGACATTCACAAACACAGACACACCTCACAGACATCCAGTTAGTCACATACACACACCTCGCGTACATACACACACCTCACATAAACAGTCACCTCACAGACGTCCAGTTAGTCACATACACACACCTCGCTTACACAGAGAGTCACATACACACACCTCACAGACATCGTTAGTCACATACACACTCCTCGCGTACACAGACCGTCACATACATAGACAGACAGTCACATACACACACCTCACATACACATAGAAACAGTCACATACACACACCTCATAAACATCCAGTTAGTCACAAACTCACACACACAGCCACATACACACCTCACATAAACAAAGAGTCAACTCACAGACATTCACCAGTTAGTCACATACACACACCTCGCATACACAGACATTCACATACACAGACAGACAGTCACATACACACACACCTTATAGACATCCAGTCAGTCACATACATAGACAGACAGTCACATACACACGCCTCACATACACAGTCACATACACACACACACCTCACAGACATCCAGTCAGTCACATACATACACAGACAGCCACATACACACACCTCACATGCACAGTCACATACACGAACAAGTCAGCAGTTCTTTCATTGTCATTAATTGTTTTTTAATGTGTCCCCCATCATTTGCACAGACCATCTACATTTGTCTTTCTGCTGAGTGCCCGGATGTCATGTGACTTCCGGCTCTTAGACACCAGAGCGTGTAACGTGAGGAAATGTAGCTTGCAGTCTGTGCAAACCGCACAGACCTTCGCCCCTCCTGCTGCACTGGAAAAAAACTGACGGCAGTGGCAAGGGGCTTCTTGTGGATAACAGCACCCAGGCACCAAGTCTAATTTCCTGGTCGCCATGGTGACAGTCTGGTGCTCGGGGTTTGTTGAGCCCTAAATTAGGCTCACTCAAATTGTTGGCACTGAGTGAAGTCACAATTTAGTCGCTATGAGCCAATTTGACCCAAGATGTATCATCAATTTTAAATGGATAAAAAGCTGAACTCTGGACTAAAACCATAATATTTCTGGTGAGGTTACATTTACTTGTTTGAAAGGTAGTCTTAAAGGAACTATATCACCTAAACATGGTTTTTACTGTGACGGTAGAGACTAAAAATGATTGAAAAGGATCTATACATTGCGTTAGGAAAATTGCAAGGAAAAACCTACATTAGGAGAAAAATGTGTTTTAAATTGTCTTTGGCGTCTCCTGTTTATGACATGACCTGTGGCTTTATATGCAAATTACACATTTCCTATTGAAAAGCAGTTAATTTGCATATCAAACCACATGAACAGGAGACTCCACAGACACATTTAAAACCCATTTAAGCCCTAATTTAAGCATTTAGACACAATTTTGTAGATTATTTTCAATCATATTTTCTTCTCTATAATCACAGTAAAAACGATCTGATACAGTTCCTTTAATAGTAAAAATACAGTGTAATATGATCTGTATAAGGCAGATCCTCCTATTCTTAGATGTGTTTTATGGGCAGATTCTCTATTGAAATTGGAAACCCATTAACAAGAAAAATAAATCCACACTTAGCGAAAGTTTAATTTAATACAGATTGAGTATCCCTTATCCAGAAATCCGTCATCCAAAATGATCCCTTATCCAAACATAGTATTTAGCCAAAAGTTGCCAATTCCACACTCACCTGTCAAAATGCAAGCGCACAACAGTTTATTCAGTGTTCAGCCCCTTAATCTGTGATATAGCCTTTCCATGCATGCTCAGATACCCCATGCCCACAAAAGGTAATAGAATGGCACATGTGCAGGCCTGATGTGCCTACGGCAGGTTCCCAACAATGCCTCAAATCACAGCTACATCACAGTAAAAGTGATTTATTTGCTCTATTTGTATTTATACTACTGTATTCCATAAGTGCTGAGAAACTTTAATATATCTTATTGGTGAAAATGGTCCATTATCCAAAATGCTTCTGGGATCAGGGATACTTAACCTGTATAGACAGTCCTGTTATTCGGAGTGGACTCATCGAGAGAATATTACAGCCACCACAGTACATGTCGATCATTCTAATCTTATAATTATTGATAAATAATATTTCCTCTGTCCTCTCAGTTCCCTAGACATGCCCTGTTATGACAGTGATGATGCCAACCCTCGCAGTATCTCCAGCATGTCAAACCGCTCCTCCCCGGTGTCTTGGCGCTATGGCCAGGCAAGCCCACGGCTGCAGGCTGGGGAAGCCCCATCACTTGGTGGATGCCGCTCTGAGGGTGGTGGTGGAAGCTGGCAATTTTCTCACACAATGCCTCTTAGAGGAGGAACCCGAATCTGCAGCATTACCCAACGACTAGAGCTGATGGAGGCTGGTGACAGAGATTTGAAATCTGGATATGGGAGTGACAGTGACTGCCAGCTGGGCAAAGAGACCACCAATGAGGACGATGACATCATCACTAGGTGAGCATTACAAAGTACTGCCTTATGTTGTCAGCACTGGTATCAAAAAGGTATAAATGTGAAATAGGAAACAATTTATCCCTCTCAAAAGTTGGTTAAAAAATTGTCTCTAAGTATTTATGAGGACAAAATAAAATCTATATTACAGAAAGTAACTGAGTAACTAAGTCAGAATTAGGGTATCCACATCACCATTTTGTATATGCTTATAAAAACATTCATACTTCAAGGATGCATTCAGTAATATGAAGTCTATTCTGCCATTATTCAATTCTATAAAACCTATTAAAATCATTTTTTGTAAGTGCATCAGAATAAAATGGTTCACCCTGGAAGCTTTCCAAACAAAGCAAAAGGGCTGTACAGATCAGTCTGACTTAACTCATCCGACAAGAATAATACTTGACCAGCCAGGTCTCCCCCAACTTATGGATCAACCAGAACTTTCACCTGGATACTGACTTTCACAGTGATTGAGACTGTGTATCAATCTGGAGACATACAGGACACACACATTCAGGACAGACCTTTCTGATCACAGTTTTTACTCCGCTGAGTCCTTGCTCACACTTATTTTTTTGTTTTTTCCTTTCTCATTTCTGTTAGTGGGATCGCTTTATTACCTGCATGCATCATTTTTAGCTCAGGTGGCCCCCCGTTCCTTTTTCACTACACACCCTGTGTTATACTCTGATCTTCACAATGCCCCCACCCCCCCCGGTGGTTTAAGCTTCCTCCTGAGCCCATTTCTCACAGCGCATTCTTGCTGCTGCCGGTAGTTCTCTCTTTGGCTATTCTTCTTTCTAATAACTATACCTTTTTGTGCTCATCTCATCTATTTCTTCTCTTGCACGTTCCCCATTTCTTTATTATGACTGTTATATGACAGTACTGTTCTTGTATGTTCTATATTATAGTTCATATCTTTATGCAGATCAGAGTATCATGTGTTCACACGTGGCTATGGCTACTACATGTTTGTTTACATCCAAGATTTTGTTGTTCTACAAAGTAGAATTACCCCTTTAAAAATAAGTTTAAATGAGAGTTTCAACGGTATCATTAAAAACTTTTATTAAAAAATCATCTGACCGACAGCTGCCATTCTTCCAAAGGAAGCAGGCAGCCTTCTGGTTGGCGACCGGCTCTCTCTGCTAGCGTGCCCCACTCCATCTGCCGAATGCATAGAGACCGTCGTTTTTGCATGGGTCCTTAACTAGGCCCCCCCTGCTGATCCCATGCAAAAATGAGGTGCAACGAGAGACCCTCGCATTCAGCAGATGGAGCGGGGTGCGCAACAACCAGGAACTGCTGTGTCTCAGATGTGTCTATTAAGATACATGTCGGGTTTACTTCAAAGTCCGGGACATGTTTTTTTTTAACCTGTGCTTCCTTCAGGGTAGCAAGGGTTAAAAAAGGTGCAACGTTCCTTTAAGAAAACACAAGCAAATTGGATAGTATAATAATGCATATCCAGCTATCAATATTCTAAAAATAATCATTAGATTTTTTTAAAATAGTATATAATTCTGTTGCATATGGATGTCAATTTAAATAAAGTTCAGTGTTTTTGAACATTACAGGTTTGATATTACATTCCATTGTCATTTATTTATTTAGCACTAACAATTTACATAGCCCTTGGTACAGAGCATCGAGGGGGCTACATACTAAGAACAGAGTGAAACATGAGCTGGCGAGCCCTGCCCACAAGCTTACAATCTAGAGGATATTAAAATAATCTTGTCCTTTCCAGGTCAAAGCCTCATCTCTCTGACATGTCAAGTATCTAGAATGAAATTCTGATTGTTAGGAGAATGGCATAGGAAAGCTACATCACTGTTGCAACTTTGATTTATATAGTGGCAGCAAATTATGCAGCACTTGGTACATAGCATCAAAAGGATATTACAGATTATGTTAGATGAACAGAGACAGACTGATACAAGAGATAGAGAGCTCTGCTCACAAGTTTTCAATGTGGAGGGATATTGTCAAATAAGCAGTTTTTCATTGAATTACATGCTGTGCGTAGCTAAATCTGGGAACCTTGGTATAGTATGGGGCATGTGTATCTGCAGACCAGTCAGGATCCCCATGTCCATAGTCAAAAACGCTTACAATGGACTCGGGAGCATCATAATTGGACCACAGAGCAATGGAAGAAGGTTGCCAAAAAGGGGTGCTACCAAGCTCACACCACCTATTTGGAAAAGGTTTTATAATGGAGATATCAATGATGGGGTAATGGTTTTTAGAACGCTCAGCCACTTAATTCATTAACCACGAACAACACTAAAGGTAAAACATTATGTGAAATATCTTGTGCAAAATATCTGATTAAAATAATATAAAATTAAGCAATGCTGAACATCCAAAAATTGGATAACATTGAGGTAAAAGCAACCTATATAGCAATATTGCCGACCACTTAAAAGCATTGTTACATTTCAAATAAAGACTATATGTAAAGGCTTCTGCCTCACACCACAACTATAAAACATTTTTATGGTCTACTCAATATACTGATTTGTTCCGAAACAGATTTGGGTCTGGTAATTTAGAAGAATTTCATATATCTCCGAAATGCTGATACTCAGTATCCCTGACTTTGGGTGCGAATCGGCAGTTCGGACCATTCAGAAAATGATGCATTGGAGGCCATCAAATCAGGACCCATGAAAACCATAGACTATTGGCGGAAACAAAGGCGCAATTCGCCCATTTCAGTTCTGCTGATTTTACCTGGAGAATTCAACTTAAAAGCCCTCCAAAGTAAACAAGATATTTTAAAGTGCTTTTTTTCACATGGACATGCCTATATACACCAATCAGCTATAACGTTATGACCACTGATAGGTGAAGTGAATAACACTGATGATCTTGTTATCATGGTACCTGTCATTGGTGCCATGATAACAAGTGAACATTTTGTCCTCAAAGTTGGGCAAGCGTAAGGATTTGAGCGACCAAATTGTGATGGCTAGACGAGTGGGTCAGAGCACTTGGCCTCCAAACTCCCCAGATCCCAATCCAATTGAGCGTCTATGGGATGTGCTGGACAAACAGGTCTAATCCATGGAGGCCCCACCTCGCAACTTACTGGACTTAAAGGATCTGCTAGTGATCTGAGTATTGCTATAGCTTGCTTCAAATTATTTAAATATAAAATGGTTAAACCAAGTTTAAAAATCATGTAGATAAAAAAGGAAAAAGGGAAGGGGTGGAAAACACGGAGGCCACCCAAAAAAAATATATACCATAAAAAATTATTATATGTATAAATATATAGCACAAAGTAGCACAATAACTAAAAAATAAAATAAATAAAAAATATATCCACAGAGGGTCCCACTCTTGGTACAAAATTCTAACTCTAACCCTATGAACCAAACATTGAACAGGGCACATTACTGTGAAAGGCTAATCTAGCCTATTACTAGGGATCACTCACTGGAAACCACAGGAAAAAATGTGAAAACATCAAGGAATGATTCTAAAAAATACAAGGTGGCCCCCTGAGACCCCACCAAAACCCTTGACCGTTTCACAGAATGTGGTTCTGTCAGATGACATGTGTTCACGTGAGAATTAATCATGTGGTCCACGGTGTGTGAGTAATGTGATGTTTCTTACCTTTTCTTAACAACAGCTACTGATCTCTCCTTGACTGTGTTGACATGTTGGCTTATCCCATTCTAGAGCATATTTCTCATCTCCTTGCTGGTGTTTCTGGCTGTGACCCAATTACCTGATGGTAACAGTTGGATAATTACGTAATTAACTTTGTATTTTCCTCAAAAGTGAACTTTTTTGCTTGTTTAAACACATTTTGCAATTCACACAAATCTCATAAATATTCTGTATTCATGTTGTATGTGTTTAGCTCACAACTTGTACCTGGGATTTTGATGCTACCGCTTTGTTTCGGTTCATATTGGGCTGACCGTTTAGTCTTCAATTCTCCTTGCATTTCCAGCCAATTATTCCATTATTCCTTATAGATTGGTAAACTATATCAGCGAAGGGTCAGATTAGAGTATTAAATTATATAGGGTATAGGAGTGACTGTGGGCAAAGCTAATGATGTCTATTATAGAGGTAAACACATAACTGAAAAGTCATACCCGATCAATAGAACATAGGAACAAATGTGCAGCTGAGCGGATATGCAGTGGACCAGGCAATAATTAACTCTCTGTGTATGCATGGCACATTTGGTAATTAGCTTCTACAAAACCTTTTTTTTTTTCTTCTTTCCCAGAGAAAAGGGAGAAATTGGGTCAGTGGGACAAATGTCCCAAACTGGGACCCTGTCACCTCAAGCAGAACAGTCAGGACCTATTACCATTATCATTCTGATAAAAAAGAATTTTTTTTTCTACAGGGATAAAATGTACACGTAGAACCAGTACTTGTCACAAAATTAGCAGAGGCTCAGTTGAACAGATTTATAGATTAGATGAAACCTCTATGATAGGAGAAGCGGGATTATGATTCAACAAAATGGAGAAGTTTAACCTTACAAACTGAGATTGTGGCCACTTCTGTAATTAGGATATAAAACAAACCATAAAATACGAGCTAACCTATGCAATGTAAAATACAAAAAACTGTCATTTGTCTGTTTTTTTTATTTGTGAATCACAACAAACATTTGATAAATATATAGTGTTTTAACATGAAAAATATTTTTTTGAATGTTTAATGGTTCCAATTTCTCGTTGAATCACAATTTGTGTGGTAATTTAACAAGTGCGTAGCCTGCTAATTTACCACTTAACTGACTTTTTGGGCTTAACCCCCGGCATTGAATCTACCCCAATGTTTTTATAGCACACACAATAATCCATAGACCAATTAAATGAATCCTACGTCAGAAGGTAAATGGTGCTGTAAGACTTTATTCAGCCAAAATAATATTTTAGTATCTCTTACATTAGATGTTGCACTTTGCACCATTAATCGTATAAAAGAGGACTGTCCTCTCCTTGAAGCACTAGTGACCATGATTTAAGGTTTTGTGGTAATATAACACAGAAAAGCTAATTACGATAACCAGTGATGATATTACTTGTCATTCAATTTCACCTATTTTTGAAGGATCTAAAACCTTCATTTCCTTTCCACGGAGGACAGGGTTATTCTTCTTATGCATACTAACTTTAGTAGCATCTTCCTTCCTCTTAATTCACCTGATTTTCCTGCTTATTTTTTGTGCAGAAAATGAAGCCTAAGTGGTGCACGTTTTTGTGCACAGATGTCACCCGTGGTTACAGTCTTGTACGCTTTAATTTTTTGCCTAAAAGTGGATACGATGAAGATGAAACAGTGAACTATTATTCTTATGAGAACTGTACTTAATGAAAAAATCACTATGGGACTTATGTGTAAAACGTCCCCCACTCTAAATTATCACGTTATCGCCGCTAATTATGTATAACATCCCGACACTTTAATGTACGAGACTAGAAACTCGAACACTAATCGAATGCTGAAGACCTCCTAATTCTTTTTTTTTTTATTTTTTTTTTTATTATTTTTAAATTTTAATTATAACTTATATTATATATTATTCAAATCATTATTATTACATTATATATATATATAAAAAAAAATTAATAATAATATATTATAATGTTATACAATATCAGCAATGCACAAAATTGTACTAAATATAGTAATATAATACACAATATCAGCAATACATAAAATTGTACTAAATATAGTAATATAATACATTATATAAATAACAATATCAATAAGTATAATTGACATTACAATATTATACAATAACAATAATACAATAATACACAAAATTCTTTACATATGGGTTACGCAGCAGCGTAGAGCGGTAGAATGCGGAAGTGCAGGACAGCACAGGCTCCTGATATTGTCACGCACAGGGTCCTGCATGGCATTAGACCCTGAGCGTCTGAGATTAGGAGTCCACTGGCAGGAGCGGAGACACAAGAATTGGTGAAGGGGGATCGCATTCCCCTGGTGGCTTTGGGCCCCAGGTTGGTGTGGTCACTTTCCAAAGGCCCTGTAGGAGCAGCTGAAGTATCCAGATGGAGCGAGGATTAAACTGAAGATATAATGCAGACATCCTGGAGCCGAACTTGGAATACTGCTTTTACTGAACAGGAGATGACTGCAGGCTAAGCTAGAATAAAGTAAGTAGAGCAGAGCAAATATGGACAGAACAGAAACAAGATGTATGAAATACAGAGTGCAGGGCTAAAGGATAGACTAGAAAGGTAGAACAAAAAATAGACATGAGCAGGATAGAGGATAGAGAACATAAGCAAGATAAAGTAGAAACTAAACTAAGAATACACAATACAGGGCACAGGGTTACAGATAATAACATGGATACAATGCAGGGCACATGGCTAAGGATAATAACAGTGACAGACAGAATACAGACAAAGGGCATTGATGCAGAACTTAAAAGGATACACACAGGCACAGACATAACTGCAAGACTACATAGCCAGGGCTAGGAGTTAAGGAACACAGGGGATGGAGTGAGGATCTGGAATCCTCAGACGCTTCATAAGGAAACCAGATCTGGGATATGGGGAGAGGATACAGGAGATGGAATCCTCATGTGCTTCAGCAAAAGAGGATAAGCGAACATACAAAGATACAGACATAAATACAGGACCTAACCTTATACTAGAGATGGTAACAACCAGCATCAAGGTATCTCACATTCAGGCAATGCTAAACTGAAGTAAACTAATTATAAATTAACAAATAAATAACAGGACCTAAAAACTTACATTACACAGACACTCAAACACAGAGAAACGTACCCGCAGCAGGACTGGCTGGGAAATGGAGAAAGCAAATAGAGGAATTGGTTGGAGCTCATTTATATAGAAGCAAACTAACAAGGTAGAGGTACACAGAGAAAACCCGGATTGGAACATAGCGAAAGGTAGTACAGAAAACCAGAAATGGATTCAGAACAGAGACAAAGGAAACACAGAAACATGGTACAGGAGCAGGCCAGAACTAAGACAGAGATTCTAGTCACACCTATTACAAGGCTCTGGGACAGGATACAGGTCAGGCACTGGACTATAACTGGATTGGGCAGGTGCCACTCTAGGGGCCAACTGGGAAGATGCCACTCTGGGGCCAATCTAGGCAGATGCCACTTTGGCTATAGCCTCCCTTGGGCCAGGCTAGGCAAGTGCCACTCAGAACATGAACAAAGAAAAGCCACACTGTGGTCACAGAATGGTGCTTTCGTTCTGGTTAGACTGAGAAGAGGAAACACACGGGTACAAAGAAAAACCAGGCACTAACATAACTGTTAAACAGGACAGCAAAGGACAGAAAGAAAATCAATGAAACTGACACACTGGACTCAGGATGGTCTGTATGCTGGATGAAATCTGACAGATCTGTCTGCTTTATAGTAGATACCCACGGAGATGGCACCAGTATTCGCTGTTATCTCCATGTGCTTAACAATTCTATATACACCTGCGCCAGTAAGAACAAAAGAGGAGGAATGATGAGAAATAGAATCCTCACCAATAGAAAGGAAACTTAGAAGCTAAAAGCAACAGAAGAGCAAGTTCCCAATTAGTAGTAAGGGAGGACAGGTGTAACAGTAGAAAGTGGTATAAGCACTAATAATCGAAAGGAGAACAAGACTTACAGGAGAATGTAATTACAGTATGTATTTGGTTTTGTTTTCTTTTCCTTTCTAGTTCTAGCGCTTACACCATTTTTTGAAACTGCTATTTCCACTTGTGCTTTGTTTATACATAACCACCTATGTATTTCTAGAGTGTTTTTCTTTTGATTCTAATTTATGACCCATGAGCTGAAAGGAGTTATTCGTTGAGCTGAGGATTTAGCATTTTGCTTTTTTCTCATCAGGAGACATGTGAAGCTTTGTCACAATAATCGGTCTAACAAAGGGATTTTCTCTTTTATTATTGTGATCTTTGTGTTGGGAACCTTTCCATCTCTGCTTGGCATAGCTTTAATGGAAAGCTCAGTTCAACTTAATAAATAAGCAATGCTTCTCTTCAGTTTATAGTAACTGGACAGCTGAGATTTGCCATGCTGCATGTCAGATCTGTAGCACTTACAAATGGTGTTCCCAAAATCGTACTCTCATTTTGAATCAAACTGGATTGACTTGAAAATCCTTTATTTCACTGCAGAGATAAACATAAGGGTCGACTCAGGTAGCTCTAGTTTTTGGCACCGAAATAATAATAACCTGAATTTCGACCTACTCAGCTCCGATGTATGTCAGAATATGTCCGCAATTCGGACATAATAGCCAAATCTGCACAGATATCTCCTGTCACTAAAATGCACTGAAGGAAATTGGTAGCCTTGGGCTTCCCCAAAGGGTTTGTTTTAGGAGGACCTTCGCTATTATTAATATATCCAAATTTCTCCCACAGAAGTCAATGGGAGGACTTTGGCCATAGCCAAAATAACCTGTGCCCCCGAATTGGGGCGATTGTATAATAAAATAAAAACGAGTAAATAAATAAATGAAATACATTAAAAAAAAAGTAAATTAATATAAAATATGTCTTAATAAAACTTAAAAATGCGTATATTAATGTAAATATACCATTATAATATATAACATTAATATATTATAATTGTATAGAAATATTTTTGAGTTTAAAATATGTTTACTTTAATTTTTATACACTTTTCTATTCAGTTCTCCAACTAAAATCTGACCGAATTTCGTGCATATTTCCCGAATCCGGTTTGCTTTTGGCGGTGATCAGCGCATATTAGGTAGTCGAAAATCGGTGGTTTTCATAGCAAAAATGTCCTTTACGAATGCTTCCAATTAATTAATAGCACTGTCCCACTAATATAAGTCAAGAATAATCTGAAATAACAGGTAAACTACATGGCATTCATGTCTATTACTAGTCATTCCTTTATGTGAATCACCTCAGTGCAAGGTATTATATATTGCCAGATAATAATCCATATTACTATAAAATCACAATAAAATGATATATCGCTCCATATCATCCATGCTGGCTCGGTCCAAAAATACATTAAAAGTAATTTGCAATTAGAAGTATAGCTGCCAAGATATGTTCAAAAGGTATTGCCTGTCCCAACTGTCCAAATTGTTAAACAACCTTTATTATATTATTATATAACTTGTAGGAAGGCGTTTTTTGCTACAGCTGAAATGGTAGTGAGCTTGAGCAAGACAAAGTGCAGTCACGCCCCCTCCTGATTAACAAAAAAATCCAAACAAGGCACATTGAGATGTTTATAGTGAATGCCAATATATGTGTTTGGTAAAGAGACAAATTTCTGTCCAATGCGGTGTAAACAGTGAAGATCAAAAACTATGTAGAAGGTCAACATAAATAGAATTATTTGGACTGGAACGATGTGGAGTAAAAAGAGATTTTGCACGCACACACACACACACACACACACACACACACACACACACACATATATATATATATATATATATATATATATATATATATATATATATATATATATATAAAAATCCAAAAGAAAGCACGCACTCACAGGACTTAATGCAAAATAGGTCGAAATTTTACTTCACGCTGTGGACCGAAACGTCGATTTTATGCTCATGTGTACAACATACCTGTTTGAGTAAGTAAAATTTCGAACCTATTTTGCATTAAGTCCTGTGAGTGCGTGCTTTCTTTTGGATTTTTGTGTACTGTAGCTGCACAGCACCCGGGCCATGGATTGTTATGATCGCCTTTAGCTGAGTGCACCATATTTTGGATTTTATATATATATATATATATATATATATATATATAAAATTTAAGATAAAAAGTAGGAAAAATTATCATTGCCAGCATCAGTATATTCCCCAGTCAACGACTAGGACATGAATTCTAGCTGTATTCTGAATACCACTTTAAACATTAACCTTTTAACTATAAATATAAACAAACAGATACAATTGGACTGGAAGTATGTATGCCCTCATTGTTTTGTTGATCTGGTTACATTCTATATTCATCAGGTTAATGAGCAGGATTATGAGCACCTGAGGCTCAAACAATTCCGGCTTCTATTCCTCAGAAACATAGATTGTGAAGGCAGATAGCAACGAATAGGCCCATCTGGTGTGCCCATAAACCATTATATTAATTTGTCGTTTAGCTAATGTCCTCATTTGCAAATCATGGTTCATTCTTTTTAATATACATTATTCACCTCCAACCTTTTTACATTCAATAATCAGACATACTAAAAAATACATTATTGTTTGATAATTCTGAAAAAAATGCTTATTTTTCCTACTCTCCTAGAGGATTTTTCCCCTGGTAACAATGGCCATAAAACATAAGCTTTCAAATGCTGTGTACTACTCTTGGCAACCGGCATCTATTTGGTATAAGTGCCATAATGACTGCTTCGCGAATCGATAAGTGCACTTGTTTGTATGTAGAAATGTTTGTGTCACAATGGCAGAAAAGTTTGCTACAGATGCTTGTTTTAATTTGTGGGTTCCTTAACAAGCAAATCACCTAAGCTTATTTTTTCGAAGCTGTAATCAGTTGTGTATCTTGGTTTTGTGCTGCCCTAGGCAGACAAAATTCGGGCACCCCCCTACCCACGCACGACATGCTCCATAACCCCCATTACATGCCCCCATCACCCCCATTACATGCCTCCATTGCCACAATCACATGCCCTATCACCCCCATTATATGCCTCCATTAACCCCATCACCCCCATTATATGCCTCCATTAACCCCATCACCCCCAGTATATGCCTCCATTAACCCCATCACCTGCATTACATGCCTCCATTAACCCCATCACCCCCATGATATGCCTCCATTAACCCCATCACCTCATTATATGCCTCCATTAACCCTATCACCCCATTACATGCCTCCATTAACCCCATCACACCCATGATATGCCTCCATTAACCCCATCACCCCAATTAAATGCCTCCATTAACCCCATTACCCGCCTCCATCACCCCCAGTACATGCCCCATCCCCCCATTATATGCCTCCATTATCTCCATCACCCCCATTATATGCCTCCATTAACCCCATCACTCCCATTACATGCCTCCATTAACCCCATCACCCCATTACATGCCTCCATTAACCCCATCACCCCCATTATATGCCTCCATAAACCCCATCACCCCCATTACATGCCTCTATTAACCCCATCACCCCCATTACATGCCTCTATTAACCCCATCACCCCCATTACATGCCTCCATCTCCTCCCTTACATGCCCCATCACCCCAATTACATGCCTCCATTAACCCCATCACCCCATTATATGCCTCCATTAACCCCATCACATGCCTCCATTAACCCCATCACCCCCATTACATGCCTCCATTACCCCATCACCCCCATCACATGCCCTCTGATCTCTGGTGGCTAGTGGCAGACAGAATGGTGTCCTACCATGCTGCATGTTCAGCTCCCCGCGGTGAGAGTGGATAGGTCACGTGACCCGGTGCGTATCGGGTCACGTGACCTGTCATCACTCTGCCCCCCCCCCCCCCAAGAAAAAACGCAGGGCAGCCTGATGATCGCGGTCTGTTGCCCGCGCGTTTTTTTTCTTCGTTTTTTATTTTCGGGGGGGGGGGGGGGAGGGGTGCAAAATTTGCCGCCCTAGACAATCGCCGAGGATGCCTCACAGTAAATACCGCACTGGCTGTAATGGTTTATTGCCTAATTAGCTGATTATTAAATAATGTCAAATCATCTGCTGTCAACTTAACAACTTCTGGGCTCCAAAAAAGCATGCTTTCAAGCTATATTCACATGACCATGAGTAAAGCCAACAGTTATTAGATTAGTGAAATGAGTTATTAGATTAAAAAAAGTATGATCTTGGGTTGATAAAGTTAAATCATGCACTGATGGTTGTTTGTGTTACTTCTCGAAAATACATCTATTTGGTTAAATTAGTTTTTAGCTAGAATTTTTGCTGATCTCAAAATCTTGCCCCATGACAGCATGCAATGAAGCATCTCTGTTGCTTGAATGCATATATTAAATATAAAATAAATGTAGAAATGCTATGAAGTAACACAAACTATGTAATTTGTTCGGTTCACAACTTTTGCTCTTTGTGATACGCCAGGCACCAAACTAACTTTTCTGTACAAATTCATGTAGGGAATTTTTGTAAATGTCTTTACAAAGGAAGGCTCCTGCATTAGCCTACATTTGTTCACATTTGTTTTTGATTATATTGCAAGAGGACCAGTATATTGAACTGGGACAGTTGTGTGATGTCACTGTTGGCCAGAATTATTTTTTTTTGTCACCTCATTTGTCAGAGCTGAGTTTAATCACTAATTTACTAAATGGCTTGCCTTTCTTTTCAAGTCAGCCATAAATGCCAGATCTTAGTTCAGTTCACTTTTAGTAAGAGCTTTATACAATTTGTAATACGAAAAGATGAGGAGTCAAATTTTTTGAAGCATAGCAATTTTGCTGCTCGATGGCATTAGGTTACACGTCCTGTCTTTTACATTAACTAACATAGTTTATTAATTAGTGACAAACGCTTTACTGCTTTTTATTGTGTGTTTATTACGAGGCAGGGTTCCCAACCCAATCCTCAAGGGATCTTCAGACACACCAGGTTTTCAGGGTAATTCGTATTAATACATAAAGTTAATTGGCTAATTACATGTTTACAAGAGAAATGCAAAATCACTGTGAGGATTATTGGACATGCCTGATCCAAGCTATTGCTTGAATAAAACTTCTGCAAACAAACAGAATGGTGTTACGGTCATACTGTTGGGGGGGGGGGGGGGGGATTTGTCAGGAAGTCACGTACTGTAAAAATGGGGGGGGGGGGGGGAACTGTAAGAATCTTCTAGTATCAATTTTTGAAAAATGTCTGTTTATCTTATTTTTTAGGCAAGTACCTCAAAAAAATCAAAATTGTTATTCTTGGCAATTGAACTAAAGCTGCTCTGACTGTTTAATACAAAATCCATGTCAGGGGAAGTGTTACCAACACCAAAAAAGGTAACTGCCTTTTTAATAGCAGTTAATGATTCCATGCCAAGGTGTTAAAAGCTGAATATGTAACTGTAACTGGACTTCTGGTCTTATTCATGACATCAGAAAGTGCTGGAGTGTAGCCAGTACTATGTGTGGAAATGGCAGCAGCTGGCAGTATAAAGTCATTTTTTGCTCTTTTAACTCCAGCATCTTTATGTTTAGGTCCCTAAATATCTAAAATACTGTGCCTCTATGGCGTAATAATTGGGTGGGGGGTGGTCGCAGAAGGGGGTTGCTCTAAATGAGCAGTGGTGGCATGCAGAGCAGGCGCTGCTGTCAAAATAATTGATGGCAGCCCGCACTTGCTCATGCTGGGCTCCTTGGTTTCTCAGGTGACCCTGCGCTCATTAGATGTATGCCGCCCAGCACACGCAGTGTGGATCATCCCCCTCCCTGCAAATAAAATTATCTGTGTCTGTGTGTTTATAAGGGGGTCTTTGTACGTGTGTGTAAGGGTGTCTGTGTATGTGTGTAAGGGTGTGTCTGTCACCGCTGTGCCCACTCTGCACCTCAGTGTCACCTCCGTGCCCACTCTGCTCCCAGAGGCGCCTGCTCCCCAGTGTCACCCCTGTCCCCGCTTAGCACCCCAATGTCACTCCTGTTACCGTTCAGCTCCTCAGTGTTACCCCTATCCCCACTCTGCTCCTCAGTGTCACCCCTGTCCAGCACCCCAGTGTTACCCCTCTCCCCACTTTGCTGCCCAGTGTCACCCCTGTCCCCAATTTTCTCCACCTGTGCCCACTCTGCTGCCTAGTGTCACCCATGTCTACACTGCTCACTCTGCTCCCCAATGTCACCCCATGTGCCCACTCTACTGACCAATGTCACCCCTGTTTCCACTCTGCACCCCTGTCCCCACTCAGCTTCCGGTGTCACCTGTGTCCTAGTTCAGCTCTCTCAGCTCCCCAGTCATTTGCAATGTCGTTTACATCATTAACAATGTCTACACTGTATTTCTGATCCATTTGATGTTATTTTAATGGATAGTATTGGCTTTTCTTTCACAGATAAGGACATTTTTAGGTGACCCCAAACTTTTGAACAGTAGCGTGCATGTAAGACCCAAATATTTCAAAAACAAAAGTAATAAAATATTGTGTTTTGGAAGAAGGAAAGTTTAGTTGAGCAGAGTAATTTGAAATAATTTGCAGGTGGAGAGATGTAAAGATCAAATATGTGTAAACTGCTTTACTGTGAAATTGGACTAGGGCATTTGTAGACAGATTTAGATGGCATATGGCTGCAGGCACATAAAACTAAAATTTAAACTGGATTTATTTTCTCAAACTGATTTTTGGAGGGGTGGTGGCACTGAACAGCCTGTATCCAAGGAGATGAAAATCCAAATTTAGTTGTGCTTCAATTAAAAAGAAAAATGTCCCTAAATATAATCTGGTGTCGTATGAAACTTCATGCATACCCCCTGGTAACTTATACAAGAGATCTCCCACCGTATAAGGAAACAAAATGTTTTTATAACAATACAGAATTGAAAAAGTATGTGTGCTAACTATAAAACAAAACAAGAAAATTATATAAAAATTCTTAACCCCTTCTTGACAATGGACGTACCCGGTACATCATCAAGGTGTTTGCCCGTATCCGGCAAGAGTGACTGAAGTGATTAGATATCACTTCCGTCCCTCTGTTGCTGTTGCTGTTGCTTGACTTCCCCTAGAGGCAGTCAGCAACATTACATTGAAAGGACAAAGCTAACCCTAGATTTATTAATCTTAGAGGGTTAGGATTTGAATTAGGGCTAGTGCAAGGGTTAGGGTTAGATTTAGTGATAGGGATGGGTCAAAAGATTACTGTAGGAGAACATGAGAATCTCTGTTCCCAAAAGCTCTGTACCAAAACAACTTATCAGTGCCATCATTGTCCCCAAACAGCTTGTCATTGAGTGACAAATGTATCCCCAAACAGCTGATCAGTGACATCGTTGCCCCCAAACATACTTACCAGTGCCATTGTTGTCCCCATACAGCTTGTCAGTGCCATCTTTGTCCCCATACAACTTGTCAGTGCCATCTTGGTCCCCAAACTGAGTAGAAACGCTGAATGTGACTGACATCCGGTGCTCCAACTTTAAGTGTCGATAAGGTGCCGAGCATGAGGGGCAGAGCATGCAGTCTGTGCCAATTCAGCTGCGCACCTTGCTCACCATGTGCGTCCAACTGGTTGGTTGGTCAGTGGTTCCTGGGCAAGTTCCCATTTTACCAACAGGTTATAGCTTCCCAGGGTATATGCTGAGAAGCGCTCATGTCATTTGGACTGGGGAAGCATTTTACATGTGAGAAAGTGATGCTGTGTGCCATGTGCACTGCCAGCGCATGTCTCTCGAAAGCAGTGCTTCCCAATATGGAGGACATTTTAGTGTTAGAGTGTCTGGATATTTTTTTAGTAAAAGGCTCACAAATAGAGAGGCTAAGTACATCAATAAAAACAAACATAATAGAGGATGTCTGCCTAATGCCTTTTAATGCCTTATACATTTTAATGGGCACACAATAAATAGATACTAAACATAAGTGGGAATAAATAAACATCACTGCAGAATAACTGGGTAACTTAACTCTGAAGAAAATTATTTTTTACCAAGTTATCTATTAAATTGTGGATCTGTCGGGGCTGTTACCAGGTCAGGTAGGAGTTTCACTGCAGGAATAGGTGAGGAGTCTGGTTATTATCTATTGTGTAGGGTTGAGAACAAATATTGAAACTGAACGTTAGCAGAGACAATTGGGTACTTCAGCAAGGAACTACAGTGTAGGAAAAGGGTTTTAGTTGGAACTGCAGGATAAACAAAGAGCTTTAGCAGGGACTGTAGAAAATGCAGAGGTAGGGTGGAGAGAGTAAAACAAGGGGTGAGGCAACTAAGCAGGAAAATCCTAGAGAGGGTAACTTATCCGTAAAATCCTAGAGAGGGTTACTAAGTAGGAAACCGTAGACAGGGTATTGAAGCAGGAAACCCTTGAGGGGGTAGGTTAACTGGAGTGGCCCCTTAAAGAGGGCAACTTAGTTGTAGAAATTAAGCTGTAGCCAGCTAGTCTCAGGAGATTTTGAAAAACTTCCCCTGGCTGGTTGAGCCCTCCAGGTTCCTTTTCCCAGTTCCTGGACAGGGTAAAAATTCAGAGCATCCAAACACAGTGGATCAGTAGTAGCAGTTCAGTTTAGCTTTAGCAGAGGATCTAGAACAGATGAAGCAGCTCTCAGAAGTCAGGCATCCAACTGCAATGCAAAAGCCACATTTGCAATAAACTGCAGATATTTAGCAGGCTGGGTTGCACAAGCTTACGAGTCCACCTGACAGCAACAGAGGGGAAGAATTACAAGCAAACAAATGTAGGGTGGCCTCTAGAGGATGAAGAAGGTATAGGAGCACAAAAATGATGACAAAAATGCATGTCAGGAAGTCAGTGTAGAACCCTGCCAAGATCAGTGGTGAACATGAGCCACGTAGACCAAAGAACCTATGTGTGGTTTCTGTACGTGGCTCCCTGGTGATACATCCAGAATATACATTGATTGTCTCTGTTTTGCATGAAAATAGACATGAAATGAGTTGCAAAATGAATTAGAAATACAGTCAAGAAGTTGTCTTTTAAAATGAAAAACTTGGATTAGCTGATACAATGGCCACAGAAGGGATGTTTGCCAATAATTGGCCTATTTGTAGATATTTTATTAAAAATCAGCCGTTTCCAGCTACAATATTCATTTACGTCATTAACAATGTTTACTCTGTATTTACGATCCATTTGATGTTATTTTAGTGGACACAATTTTCTTTTCTTTAAAAAATAAGGACCTTTCTGAGTGATCTCAAACTTTTGAATGTTAGTGTACATGTAAGATTTCCAAATTTAAATAGTAAATTATTGTGTTTTGTAAGAAGGGAAAACACAGAGGTCCAGAAACCTGGTATTGGTGTCATTTAACGCAACCCCTTTACGCTCTGCCCCTTTTAGAAGGGGAACATGATCTCAAGAGGTTGGGAACCACTGCTGTAAAGTGATAGGTGCCTTCATTTTGTGTTCTCAAGTCTCTGGGACGGGCAATTCTCTCTCTGACCCCTTTTGCCAGCCCTCCCTTGAGCTTACACTGCAAAGTGTAAGTGTTAAAAGTAAGATATTAAATAAATAAGTTAAAAATGCTTTTTTTTTTACTATAAATGCATATTAAATTTTAAACATAATAATGCATTAATTTGAGATACATCTTCATCATGACTTGAGTAGCTGAAGTTGAAATTGAGAGTATCCAGTATCCAAACAGTGGTCACCCATAGAGATGCGTGGTGATGCTCATTGCACATGTGCAGTGCTGCCCTTGCAATGACTGCTGTCAAAAAACAGCATATGCTTGGATTTGATGAGCTAGTGCATATTCACAGACTCTCATGCAAGTAAGCAAAAAAAAAATTCTGAATGAGGGCTAGATCAGTAACCTTTGTATGACATTCCTAGCATATGTCTGTATGTATTTGTATACTAAAAAACACGAGAACTAACCTATAGAATATACAGATCCAACACTAACAAAGGAACCAAATTTAGTTCCATACATACTATTCAGTAAAAGGTAAGTTGCAGGTGAGAGGAACTATACATGTGGGGACAAACCAGGTGAGTTTCTCCCGCTAAGCAAACTTACCAGGTTTGCCCCTGTATTATACATAGCTAAATTGGTGAGATGAAATGTTCATCTTACCTTTTAGTGAATAGCACCGATAGAGCATCCCTTTCAATAAACATCAGCTATAATATGCATTGATTATTAATAGAGATTTCAAATGTTTTCTTCACACAATACTGGAATCATATTCTCTTTATCGTTTTCACACTGATAAAAAAAAAAGTTTTTCACAGCTGTAAACAATAGAAAGCCTGGTTCTAATCAGCAACACCTCCATTGTGGTACATGTATATTATGCACCTCACTGACATTTGTATGAAAGATATGTAGGAGCAAAGTCATAAAATAAAATCTAGCTGTAGTTTTCAAAAAGAAAAATTAGAGCAAGAATTAGTAATTAGATTAGACAGAAGACATACACAGTGAGGGGAAAAAAGTACTTGATCCCTTGCTGATTTTTTACGTTTGCCCACTGACTAAGAAGTGATTAGTATATAATTTTAATGGTAGGTGTATTTTAACAGTGGAAAATAGGATAAAAAAAAAAAAAAACGCACATCAAAAAAGTTATAAATTGATTTGCATGTCAATGAGTGAAATAAGTATTTTACCCCTTTGACTTAGTACTTGGTGGCATAACCCTTGTTGGCAATCACAGAGGTCAGATGGTTTTTGTAGTTGGCCACCAGGTTTGCACACATCTCAGGAAGCATTTTGTCCCACTCCTCTTTGCAGATCCTCTCCAAGTCATTAAGGTTTCAAGGCTGATGTTTGGCAACTCGAATCTTCAGCTCCCTCCACAGATTTTCTATGGGATTAAGGTCTAGAGACTGGCTAGGACACTCCAGGACCTTAATGTGCTTCTTCTTGAGCCACTGCTTTTTTGCCTTGGCGGTGGTTTTGGGTCATTGTCATGCTGGAATACCCATCCACGACCCATTTTCAATGCCCTGCCTGAGAGAAGGAGGTTCTCACCCACAGGGCCCCGTCCATCGTCCCTTTGATGCGCTGCATTTGTCCTGTCCCCTTAGCAGAAAAACACCCCCATAGCATAATGTTTCCACCTCCATGTTTGACGGTGGGGATGGTGTTCTTGGGGTCGTAGGCAGCATTTCTCCTCCTCCTCCAAACACAGCGAGTTGAGTTGATGCCAAAGAGCTGGATTTTGGTCTCATCTGACCGCAACACTTTCACCCAGTTCTCCTCTGAATCATTCAGATGTTCATTGGCAATCTTCAGATTGGCCTGTACATGTGCTTTCTTGAGCAGGGGGACCTTGCAGGCGCTGCAGGATTTCAGTTCTTCACAACATAGTGTGTTACCATTTGTTTTCTTGGTGACTATGGTGCAAGCTGCCTTGAGATCATTAACAAGATCCTTCCGTGTAGTTCTAGGCTGATTCCACACTATTCTCATGGTCATTTAAACTCCCGAGGTGAGATCTTGGAGCACCAGACCGAGGGAGACTGACAGTTACTTTGTGTTTTTTCCATTTGCTGTCACCTTCTCAACGAGCTTCTTGGCAATAGTCTTGTAGCCCATTCCAACCTTGTGTAGGTGTACATTCTTATCCCTGACATCCTTGGACAGTTCTTTGGTCTTGGCCATGGTGGAGAGTTTGGAATCTGATTGATTGATTGCTTCTGCTATTCTGTCTCTCACTGTTAAAATACACCTACCACTGAAATTATAGACTGATCATTTCTTGATCAGTGGGCAAATGTTCAAAATCAGCAGGGGATCAAATACTTTTTCCCTCATTGTAGTAAAAACAAAACAACTTTTTTTTTTTACAATATATAACTAATTTATACAGGGAGTGCAAAAGTAGGTATACCGATTATAAAAACAGTAAATAATTGGCACTCACACGTGTGTAAGGTTTGGTGCAAACCACTCAAGTGTACAAATCTCCAATACACCTAATACAATAGTAGTGAACAATAGAAGGTGCGCAAAGAAAATATAGTAAAATAGACTTATCTAGAGAAAAGACTTGATGGAGTTAACCTCATGGCTGTGCCCAAAAACAGAAGAAACCATCATAATATGGTATAGTATATTAATTTAATCAGGGCGTTGGGCCAGATCAGCACATATTGAGTTAACTGTGCATTTTAAATATTTGTAGATATATTTGTAGGAGCCAAGGCAATCTGCCTTCTGGTTTTTGTCAAGCACTGGTTTATGAAATCACGGTGTCAATATTTATCACCTGTATTCTGTAAATAAATCACGATGAGTTTTAAAATGTGTTATTGCCTTTATATTGTCTAGAAGGTACTTGTCTAGAATTCTAGTGGAGCTGTTAGTAAACCCTAACATTTTTATTGCTAGTTAATAAGTCTGTGCTACCTCTGCTTCCTTTTTTTGTTCCAATTTCTTACTGCTGAGTTCAGTGAAGAGGCAATGAGCACAGAGCTTTACTTGCACATGTGACATCACGTGTGTGCACAAACAAAGGAACAGTGCATTCTCTTTGACAACAAGGTTCCGTACTGAAGCCTTAAATTATATACCCCAGTGTCCTGTCTCTGGACCTCCACAGGTCTGACTCTTTCTGTTATCCCCAGAGTCCAAGATCACACCTGCCGTGGATTAGGCCATGATGAAGCATAGCCTATTAAGCTCCCAAATGATGCTTTGGAACATGTTGTAGGCCATACTATTTTGTTGTGCTATGTTTATGACCAAATGCAGACTCAGCTTCTATGACTTCTATGATTCTGTATGACTAACCACTATCATGTTTTGTCCCTGCCTGTATCACTACTAGCTCTCCTATTACCGACCTGGCTTGTTTCTTTTACCTCTGTGTTAGTAGTTACCTCTTAGCCTTACCTTGGGCTAGCAGTACCATTCAAGCTGCATGGGTAGACTTACCTTGGAACTCAACCTTGAGGAACGGTTGGTTACAGCGAAAACCTACATACAGTATTCTACTTGTTCTTTTTTGATGGTTAAATGTGACATCTTGTGTGTCCCCACTCCTGCAAAGTACCATTCAAAAAATATCCCATAGTCTTTGTCGAAGACTATCCCATAAAATATCCCATTTCTTTGTCGAAAAAAAAGTCTTGGGAGATATAACTTTGTAAAGCTGCTGCTTCACTGAGACAGTCTGATGACAACTGGTGTGTATCTGTGTCTTGTCAGATAGGATGTAAGAAAGTATGTGCGAATGGGAATGCAAATGAAAATGCGAACATGTATGTAAATGCTAAGGTAAAGAGTTGGAAAGGATGACTGTCAGACCCCAGTTCTGTCCCATGCCTCCTGCAGGGACTACCTACCTGGTCCAGCCGACTCCAAGGGGGGGCATGCGATCGCGGTGTAGGCCGCATCCCCGGTCTGTAGTACAGCCTGCCTCGTGCAACGCAAGTGCAGGTGTCAGTCTGATGGCGGGGGGCGTGGCCTGTGGCCCAGTTGCGTTCTCCCATTGGAGGATGCACCGGACGTGTAGAGAAGGGGCAGGTCCTACTTCTGCCTTCACTATGGTGGGGCGGAGCAAAGGTCCTTGCGCCCTATTTAAACAGCAAGCACTGTTCATTCAGTGCTTGCATGTTTTCAAGCTTGTAGTGTGGCTAGTTTCTCTACAGTGATCCCTATCCAAACCTTCATACCTTGTTCCCCTGTGATTATTGATTTGCCGGCTACTGAACCCTGGGACTATATTTTGGACTACGTTTACCTCTCCACTCCTGACCTCGGATTACCCAATACCTACCCAGAACCTTTTCTGCCTGCACTGACCCTTCGGACTGTATTTGACTTCATTCTGCCTTATCCCTTGGTACTGTTGCCACTCCGGGCCATTTCTAGTGTGAGCTCAACCTAGTGCCAACAGGGTCTAAGACACTTCCGCGCCGCATCTTCATCGCTGACAGTTCAGCTAGTTAGAACACTGAACTGTCAGCAATGAAGAATAACGCGGCTGTTTCATCGCGGCCGCGGCTATGTAAGAGCTGACAGTTCAGCGCTGAACTGTCAGCTCTTACAAATGTACAAGTAAAACGAAAATACCCCCCCCCCTAATAAATGATTCCCAAACCCCAATACTAACACTAAACCCCAATACTAACACTAAACACTAAACCCCAATACTAACACTAAAATTAACCCCAATACTAACACTAAAATTAACCCCCTAAACCCTAATACTAACCCCCGACCCCTAATACTAACCCCCAAGCCCTAATACTAATATTAACCCCTAAACCCTAATACTAACCCCGACCCCCTAATACTAACCCCCGAGCCCTAATACTAAAATTAACCCCCTAAACCCTAATACTAACCCTCGAGCCCTAATACTAAAATTAACCCCCTAAACCCTAATACTAACCCTAATACTAACCCCCGAGCCCTAATTCTAAAATTAACCCCCTAAACCCTAATACTAACCCTTATACTAACCCCCAAGCCCTAATACTAAAATTAACCCCCTAAACCTTAATTCTAACCCCCTAAACCCTAATTCTAACCCCCTAAACCCTAATTCTAACAAAAGTAAAATAGCTCAAATACTTACCTTTAGCGATGAAATGTCCCGCGATGAAATCTCCAGCGACGATCTGTCTTGCTGTGAAGAGTCGGCGGTGAAGTGGCTGCGCGGAAGCAGCCGCGATGAAGAGTCCCATCGCCGTGCCAACACCCCTGTGCTACGCTCCCAGGTGCTAGCCCTGACAATGACAATCGAGCTGAAATGAATGCAAACATGTATGTTCATTTGAACAGCTGGAAAATGTGTCTTTATTCTAAATTATTGTAAGAGCAAGTTGTGGGTTCATTTTGATCGAATCTGTTGAATGTCCATGTTTCCCATATATCATCTCTCAGGGGATTTGGTGATTACACATCACAGCTATGTAATAACAATCGTTATTTTATAAATAAACATATGCTGGTGTCCTGCAACTGGGATTTACACGATAAAACCAAAGTTATTTTTCAAGCACCACTTCCAGCATCTTCAACCAGGAGATTGTAATAAATCAATAGCAAGTTTGCAACAATCTGCTGATGGAGCAAAATAAAAAACTAATCAAAACAAACTAAGGGATAAAATCCCAAAGACAGTATGGCTGAAATTGTTGGCTAATTCAAAGAGTTTAGGGCCCAAGAACTAATTTTCTTGTACTTTTTATATATAGTTTTACATGTGGCTACAAGATGGACACGATTTAGCCAAGTAATTCTGGCTACGGTCTTTCCACAATATATTTATTTATTTTTGGTAAGATGGATTCTGGAGAGGAATGGCAAGAATGGATGGAGTCATTGTATGTGAGAGAATGTGGTTGGACCACCACATTAATTACCTACCCCATGTCTAATCTTTCGAGAATTTGTTTAGTAAAGACTTACAATGAATAAAAGGTGAATTTAGTGAGAGAACACCCTAAACCAAGAGGTATTTATAGCAGTAATAAACATAGGGGGCGATAGCAGTAGTCACTTGCAAATGTAATGTGAAAAAAATAACTTCAGCAGTTTATTATACAATACAAGGTATAGTTATATACAGTTAGAGGAGACTGTGAATGGTGCAATAGAAAGGGGTATGGGCAGAATTGTCAATGAGAAGCTGAAATAGTTACTAGGTGTGGTTATTTGGGGTATTACCAAAAGCATAACAGCACATTGTTGGGCCTCAGAGTATTATCTGCTGCTCCCTGTAAGCTGGCAGCTTGGGAGACTACTCCATGCCAGGGCCTGTATCCCAGGAGCTGCCCCGGTGCCAGCAGCCATTTATGGGAGAATTAAGCTGGCCAGTCTACAAGTTCAGCCCCTACTTCCTGGATGGTAATATTTCCAAAAAAGATTCATTTTATAATGAACTTATTTCATCTTTGTGTGTTATTTGGAAATATTAAAATACATTGAGGCACACACTTTACCAAAGACATGTTCAGCAACAAGAACGGACACTCCCAGCAGCCTCTAAGTTATAAAAGCAAACATGTCAAACTATGTTCAACTTCAGTATGAAAAGTATAATGATCAGTGAGATGGCCATTGGTGGAGCTTCCCTAACTTCACACATCTAACAGCACTGCAAATCTCTTTGCTTCACTGCAAATCCTAGCTTCTCAGAGTTTTGCCAATAATTGTGTCAATAACATAACACCTGGCAGTGCAAGACCGTAGCGTTGAAAGGATTAACGGCGGAATTTTGGTGCACTGCGTGGCTTTGTGGCAGTGAAAATGTTAATAGAAATAAGATGTTGGCGGTGCTGATTACTGATAGAAAAACTAATAAAGGGACCTTGTCACCTAAGCTTTGTTTATACTGTGAATGAGGAAACATAAAATATTCAAAAGTGATCTACAGTGGTCACTATAAGCAATAGCCTTCAAGAATACTTGTTAAAGGGGCTCTGTCTTTTACACTTATCTTATACTTTGAAAGATAAGATATGATGTATGTACATTATGATAACAGAACTGCATGCATATGGATAAAAGAAAAGTTTGATAAATGTGTCTTTGGTTTATGACATCACATTTGACTTGGTATGCAAATTACATGGAAAGTAGTTCATTTGCATATTAAGCCACAGGTGTGGTCATAAACAGGAGACACAGCAGATTTAAAATATATGTTTTTTTATTTATGCATTTGCTTGCAGTTCTGCTCATACAACATATAGGACATTTAATCTTTTATTCTCTGCATTCATTGTATAAACAATATTTAGATTACAGTCCCTTGAACAGGTTAAATTCTATTGTGAAGCGTTACATTTTCTGTCTCTGTGGCAGGAGAAAAGCTAATATTTTAAAGATCTGGTTGATTTTTTTTAAGCTGTGGAAGTGTCTAGAGAAATACTAGCTGATCTGCAGATCTATGGCAGTGAAAGTGTTAATTAGGCATGCTCTGAATCTGAAGGCATCTAGCAGGGAAGGGTTTAGTGCTTGGTGTTTCAGCTCCTTACACCAGTTAGAAAAGGGTCTATGAAGAATGAATCTGGATCTGCAATTCTCTGTCTGATAAGGGGCTGATTGTAGATTGTTCTGCATTTTCAAGACTGACACAGAGAAAGGGTTAAAGAAGAAGAAGAGGGGGGAGTGTCCCAGTCATGTGTAGGGTGTGGAGGGGGGGTTAGTAATCTCTTGGCTGCGTTCCTGGGTGACAGCTGGAGGTGCAGAGCATTTCACATCTGTGTGCTCCGCAGCTCTGCGCAGTCCCCACTTTTGCTGCCTCTCTGACTACTCCCCCTATTAGTGAGCCGCGAACAATGAGCAGCAAGATTGTGACAGAGCCGCGTGGGGGACACAGGAAGGTATTGTGTGGCCAGACACACCCCTCTGTGACACTGTATATGCATGTGAGGGACGCAGTGTGCATGTCTGTGTATATTCATACTGTAAATATTATTTGTGTGATACTTGTGACAATATGCCAGTGTCCCTGTCAGCCACAATGCTGAGTCCTCACCAGTGTCTCTCTGCTACATTGTCTGCAAGTGTCACATTTTGTTTTCCCTTTGTCTATGTATTTGTGAAAGTCCCAATGGCTTTGTGTGCTTGTGTCACATTGTTCCTATATACGTGTTTCATTGTGTCTGTTAATGTTACCGCAGTCAGGCGGATGCATTTGTATAGTGTGTTTGGGGCGGTGTGTAAAGGGGGGGGAATTAAACAACTGCAGCTCTGCAGTATGGGGGGGGGGGGGGGACTGAATAGTTGCCATGACAATGCCTCCAAGCCCTTGATGAAGCTTCAGATCCTAATGTATACACATGTATGTATGGCATAGGGGAGGCTACAATGACAGCTGACATTTCATACAGACAGTAATGCGGTAACAAAGGTACAACTTTGTATCTGCTTAGCAGAGACATTTTTATAGTTGTGTATCATCAATTAATACCAGAGTGTGTTGATATAAATGTGCACACAGATACACGAAGGAGATATGTGCATGCTTAGAAGGCATATCTGTGTAAAGCCTTTGACCTTCACTACCAACCCTGTGCATATATACTGAAAGGGGCTGCATACCGGGACCCCAAAAGATAAATCAGATTGGGCACCCCATGTCAAATATTTAACCCCTCTCCACTGTCTCCCCTCAACTAGGTTCTGTGGGGACGTACATGAATCTGCTTAATTTTGTTGAGTTACTGGTCAAATCCATGAATGCCATTTTATCAGGACAAGTGCTAAAATATTTGGGGATGCCAACAGCAATCTGCTTTCTCTGGTAACATCAGAAGGATATCCATTGCAACCCCCACATTCCTTTCTAATGGCCATTCTTGAATTTGACTTTGCCATTTCGACCTGACACAATCGCCCACCCTCCAATTTCAGTGCCTGTTCTCAGCTGTTGTTTCTACCTGTCCAAGGAATAAAACAACTGGGCTTTGAAGCCGGAGGCATGCTGTAAAGCTGGATGCACTGTGATAATGTCATTGGAGGTCTATGGTTGATCAGCCAACCAGTTGTGGCCTGTACCGACTTTACAGTGCAACAAACATAAGTTTTCCTGCTGGGCCCGACTCTCGCTGAATGGATCTGGGGGTATATCCATTTGTACAGTCCACATCTGGTCCAATGGCAGCCGGTCAACCCTTGACAATAATACTAACAACTTTTCTATATTGCTTTATCCCATTCTCATGTAAATATGAAAACCTAACATTTTTAAACTAAAACTGGGACTACAGTGTGATTTAACTCGGTTGGGAAGGGATAGAATAAGTCTATATATATATATATATATATATATATATATATATATATATATATATATATATATAGACTGTTTTGTAGTCTTTCTCTAAATATATATATATAGAGAGAGAGAGAGAGAGAGATTTACTTATTTACAGTTATTGTGGATAGCAGCTGTAGATATGTGGATTTTTGTGCATGTATTGTACAGGACCATTGACTTGGTTAAAGAGCTTTGTAGATAGCAAAATATGATGACAGCCATATATATATATATATATATATAAATATACATATATATATACACACACACACACACACGTTTAATGCAGGACTGGTGAAGTACAGTAGTAGTACTTGTAGAAATGTGTGCACGTTTTACAGAAAGGCAACTGTGTGAGTGATCAGTTAAAGAGTAGAATGAAGTGTAGTGATAGAGTTGACTCAAAACAGAGCTAGAAGAGTAATGCAGCTGTGTTCCTCACATCCAGCTGGGCAGTGTCAGACTGACAAAACCCCGAGTGACTCACTGACATACTGCCTGACCCTGTGCACCGCAGACATAGCAAAGGAGGGTCACTCACACTCGCCTCTGAAGTCTTACTCTTTCCTCTAGATCCCCCTGTGAGTTCTGTCTTTATATACCCACCACTTATAAACGTAACATACATTGTCCCCTGCATATTAACAGTAGGTAACACCTTGAATTTTTGCATAGTTTTCGTACAACGCAGCAACACTGCATATTTAGCATTTTAAATATTAGCACACACAAATTGGGTTACATGATGATAAAAAAGCGCATAAATAAAAAAAAACTTACAAACATAAAAAAAATCCCCTCTTTGCGGCATTTACAAAATATGTGGTTTTCTTTAAATATGTGATTAACAAGACAAAGGTGTATAAATGTGAGAAAAGCCACTGTTTTATACAAAACTTGTTTATTCGTTATCCACATTGTTTACAAAAGGTAACATTGAAATCTCTGTACCGTTCTAGTCATTCATTTGTCATTTATATTGAAGGTTACCATCATTTTTATTTATTTTTTTTGAAAATTCAATATATCTCTTCTGTACACACACACGCACACACATATATGTATTGAAATATTTCCTTAAGTGAACCTTTGTTTGGTTAATTAAAGCTTGCAGGACTAGTATTCAAGTTACAGTATTTGGTTACGTCTGTTGGAAAGTTACAGAAAATAGGAGTATAATCACTAACTGGTTTCTTTACTGTTTGTGAGGCATTTCACAGGTGTAATGAGTTGAGTGCCCTGCAGATTAGGCCTTTGTCCTTCAGCATCCATGCCTTTTCCAAAATCAACTTAACATTGAAATTTAATTGGGTGATACAATCAGGTGTTTATCTCAGAGGAAACTACCTTTTTGCTATTGTTCAGGAGTCTGCAAATAGAATAAGAAAAATATCACCATGTAACCTTAAAGGGACAGTCTAGTCCCCAAATTCACTTTAGTGCAAGATGAAGATTACTGCTTATATAGTGCACAGGCTTTTTTCCAGTGCGATTTGATGCAGACATTCTGTATAAATCAGATTTTTTATATTTGACTCAAGCCCTCCCCAGTGATTACTCTGCATGTTTACTGCAGGTGCAGCAGAGGATATAAAGTTTTGTTTCAATTAGTCACTTCCTATGCTACTCAAATTGATTATATTGTGTGGCCTCTGAATGACCTTGCTCTTGTACACAGTAGGATCTCTTAACAGTGTAACACATTGTCTGATGACATCACTAGAGAGACAGGACATTCCATTAATTTGAAAGGCATTGTTCTCATTGGTTCCTGTAGCAAAAAAAGAAAAAGAAATGGGGTTTACTCAGCTAGTGTGGGCAGTCACAATTTCATCTAGCTATAAGTATTTTATATTTTAAGCAATGCAAAATGTAAAACATGCATTTGAAAGTACTTTGAAAGCACATTCATTTGCATTAATATTTGGAAGATGCATTTTGAGCACTAGACAGTCCCTTTACGAATTAAAGAAGTCTAGTATAAAAACTGGTGTAACTAAATTCATCAGTTTATTCAATGGAAAATGAATGTCATATTTTATTCACTGACCTCTTTCCCATTCTTCTGGAAACAAATTTAGAGTTACGCCAATGTTCTGAGGTAACTACCTAACTTCATCACCACAACCGTTTCTCTGCCTTACTCTAAAAGTTCCTCAGTCCAAGCCTTAAACAATCTCTTACTCTAAATCCCACTTACATAATTATGCTAAGAAATAGAAATAATTCATTTGTTTTGCTGGAAAAGTTAATGAAATATCTTTATTTGAGCAATCATTTGTGTTTTAAGTGCATTTATTTTTTCTGCCTTTTTAATTAGCACTCGCTAAAAGCTGGTGTAATTTTTACACACAAAATAAGAATTATTCTTAACAAAATATTCGCCAAAGTCTTTAGCATGCACAAATATAATCACAATATATTAGAGCAACCTGAAAAATGCACACTAATTAAACATAAACGGAAAAGGCGCCAACCGGCAAAAAAAGTGCAAAATGTTACAAATATTTGCAAATTGCTCCTTACTCACTTGTTTAGTACATGGCCCCCTAAGTTGCATCTTAGAGGGGCATCTGCCATTTACCCCAAGCTTTACCTTTACAAAAACTCAGGACAGTGATGACTGCTTTAAGGCTGACTGAGCATCATAGGATATGTAGTTCTTAAACTACATATCCACTGCCAATATTAGCCATCATGAGCTCATGGAATAGGTGTTTGCTATTGACTGATTTTAATGTAGAAAGTGTGTTACCAGCAAAAATAACATTGAGTTTCCTCTGATATTCACATATGTTGTGGAAAGCATGTCTGGTGCAATGTTACACACTTTTGAACCTATGAAGATAAAATACATATTAATAATCGGCATGAGACCCAGGCCTCATTTAAAAAGTTTGCAGATTTTAAATGATACATCTATCCAAAGCATCTCAAATAGGTCAAGGTTAAAGAAAGCAACCTTGAAATTTGTTATGGGTTATCTTGCTTGTACAGCAGCTTACTCTATGAAATCCCTCTCTTCACCCTTTATTTACTCTTCCTTTATCTTGTTGAAATAATTTCTTTTATATGAACCCCTCTTTTCTATCTTACACTCGTGGGTTTCCCTAAAACAACCTCCATAATGTTTATTTGTAATGGACTAGCTGTTTCCATTGGATTAGTATGTTACCTGCAGGGTGCATTGTTTATATTTTACAATGGAGATCTGGTCACTTCCTCTCCCAAACTTCCTTTGGATAGGTTGTTTGGTCAGTCTGTTTTGCAGAGATGGGCTTATTTACATACCATCCTCCCTCCGTGTCTGAGGGCTTCTTGATTCAAACTCCTGATAGCTGTTGATGTTCCGTAAATTCCCATACTAACCAGCCCATGTAGATTATGTCCCTTTAAGAGTTTGGGCTGGGCGTGTTTGGGGTGGACCCTGAGACTTCTTTTGAAGTGGGACGTACAGGGTGCTATGTCCCTGTCATTGCAACGATGAGCTCCGTGCCGCAGAGGCCCCGGAGAGTTGAACACCTCGCCTACAGGTAAGAGTGAAGCCCTCAGCACTGCACACACCTCCCCCCCTCCAGTATGAAACATTACACTTCCAGCCGTTAGCACTGGGGAGGTGGCTCAGTTTAAGCCTCCCGCTCACCCTACAACCGGATTAACCCTGGTACTGCCAGGGGATCTTACCCTGTGCAGCAGATCGAATACAAATTTCCAGTAGAATGCAAGGTGATCCCATGCACTCACTACTGCGTATATACACACACGCATCAAAGAGCAGTGTCACGGGCTGAAGCAGCTCGTTATCTTGGAGCAGTGATGGCAAATCTATGTCGTGCACCACAACATTATCTGGCTCAGCATCATCGGAAGTGTAGTCCTCGGCAGCTCGAGTTCCGAAGGTTAGTAGTTCTCATGTGTTAGAAGGTGTCAGTGTGACACGCTTCCCGTGTTCAATCCTGAGGCTAGACTCACAAGCCCCTGTGCTTTTTATCACAGCATCTCAGACAGGTTTGCATGAAGTTTAACCTCAAATATTTCAACGATGACAATCAGTTAGAGGCACAGGAAAACCTCTCAGAGTCACATGGATAGGAATTGACGAACTTTTCTTTACAGCAGATGTATGAAAATTGTGATTTTAATTGGCATCTAACTCTGCTCACAGTATACATGTCCAGTTATAGAAATCATTTCTTACGTTTTTATAATGTTAGTGGGGAGTATTGCATTGGTACCCAATGGGTTAAATGTTGCACTATGTGACTATATATGTGTAATTCTAGAGCAAGGTGTCTAGTCTCATAAAATTGTCACCATCACAACATGCTTGTTAGGACTTTGTGTGTTTAGGCTATCAGTGTATCATTATGGTTACTTAGTGAAGAATATTTGCCAAAGTACAACGTATACCGCAGCAATGCATTAAATTGATAATTCATTGTAGGTTTTCACAAACAAAACACAAATCTTTGCATATACAATAGAGTACGAGAGCCTTGATCCCAGAAGCTTACAATCTAGAGTGAGATAGGTGTTTCTACTTCCTAGTGTGGTACAACACAGACACAATGCTAATCATCTGACTGCTTTTTGTTTTCAGATACTTTGAGGTGTTGTGTGAGGAGATTGTGTTGCTGGTCTAATCTGTTGAATGCTCTGGGATACTGTGGTTAGAATGCATTGCAGCCAATCTAGTTTGAAGGGAGGAATTCATGAGATAAGGAGTGGGAGACTGGGCTTCTTAGAAGTAGTGGGTTTTACACAACTGGAGGTTAAGGGAATGTCTGAGTGAGCGATTCCAGGGATATTTGCATCATTATGAGCCTGGCCAGACTTTTAATAAAGAATGTTTAATAACACATACATTCTTCAGGACTTTATCAAACAAGTCCAGCCTTTTGACCTGTATGCCCTTTGCTATGTTCCCATACTAAAGCGCAATCTTGCAAATCACTATCCAGTACAGCACCATATTCATTATCAAAGCATTGAAATATGGTTTCAATACATGGTGTCCCAGGGTCAGTTTCAAGATATAATCCTACTGGAAATAATGCATGTTTTCAATATTTTTGCTCATTTTCCCAGTCTTACTGTCAGTGTATGGTTTGCATTTTAGCTCAGGGAAGTAAGGGATTTAGGATGGTCAGGGAAAGTATAGGAGTGTAGGGGGAGGGCTGAAGAGTGACATGTTTACCTGTAATGGTTTTAATGGAGGAAATTATAGGTGCTTAAGGCCCTTTACCAGTACAAATGCTTCCCATCAATGATTTCTTAATGCAAATATAATCAATATGGCACTGTACTCTTAAAATCAATTATACATATATATATTATTGGCCTCTATCAGCAAGAAATGGTTGCATTTGTTTATTTTATACACTGGTGCATGGCATTATCAGAGCACCATGGGTGGGGAGGGCAGAGGCTTTACTACTTAATAGGCTTATTCTTTAAAATTTCCACTTAAAACACTGGATTAATGGAAATTCAGCATTGTTAGAAACAATGGCCTGCTACACAGAAGTGGAGAAGATGCTCCAAGGGGTTATAGAATTGCACAAGTCAAAGCAGATTTTGAAGGACAATTCTAAAACAAAAAATATGCTACTTCGTTTCAAATGTTATTGTATTATGTGATTCTAGCTCCACTAATCTTTGCCTTGTTTAATCTGTTGAGCCTAGAAAGCAGTAGGTGAAGATAATATAGTACACAATGCCTAAATATGCATACAACATATCTTTCAGATAGAGTAGTAGTGATACACGGCAGGGGACTTTTGCATTGTCTGTCCCCTATTAGAAGATAATGCTTTTATATGGTACCTCAGTCATGCCTGGAATACTAAGAACATATAGCATTCAAAGTTAGTTTAAATATACTTTGTGGAGGTATGTGAAAATCCACTTTATTTGGTCCCTATTGTATATTCACAAGTTTAATTTATTCTCTCTCTCTTGTAGTATATCCATTCACTTTCTCTTCAGTATAAAGCCATGCAACATGTCAGTGCAAGAAAACAGTGTTATATAAGGAAGTGGCCACCACAGTCTACTTGGCATTACAATACAGTGCAAAAGGCTCATTATTGTAGTTGAGGAAGTAACATCAGAATATAGGCCATTGAAGAAACTTTTAACATGTTCAGTGCTGAAACATTGTTCCATTTAAGTAATTTAGCATTCAAGGCCATTTCGTTTTTTTTATCTTAATGTTACACATATTGAGTAACCAGAAATCAGTTATCCAAAAAATGTTTCTGATTTTGTCACAAGTTGCAAATTCCTTACAGTATTTGTATTGATACTACTGTATTTCATGAGTGCTGAGAGGCTTTAATTTAACTTATTGGTGAAAATGATCCATTTATCCAAAATACTTCTGGTCCCAAACATTTTGGATAAGGCATACTCAATCTGTATTACTAGAAACTAATTTAATTTAAAAAGCAAGAGGACTTCCCCCTCAAGATAAGTTATGGTTTTCAGAAACCGTACAGGTAAATCAAGATACAAGGTGATAAATACATACATGTTTTTGGATATACTGGTAATTTAATGACAAAAGGTTAATTTAAAATCAGTACCCTCAAAAACTTGGTATTAAATATATAATCTAAGCAGGACCCCTAATGATAGCTGAAGTATAAATATGTGCCATCATAAGACAGGCTAACTATACATAACATTATTCTGCTCGCCCAAGCTTGAAAACGTTTTCATTCAAAAAGCAGGTCCTGTCTGGTAAATTGACTGACTTGGCATCCTGTGAAAAGTTTGCTAGTAGCACATTTTGATTAATTTTCATTTACTTTTGGTAGGAAATTTCAACCACTATTTTTGTTGATGTTGCTTGAAATGAATGAATTATTGTCACTCCTTCATTTAACAGTACTTCATCTAGAGAAATGGCGGCCAAGCTTCCTTCTATATAATCCTCCGGGAAATTGTCTTGAGCTGGACCTTTGCGGTGCTGCTCTGATGTCACTTGGATATTTGTGTTCATTCTCACATGCCAATAAATTTAAAATATAGGCTCCGATGAATTAGTTGGTATTATTTATTATACATCTCCTGTGGTACACTATGTTCCCTGACCCAAAGCCATAAAAGAGAGGGGAATTGTAGGGCGGAGGGAATCCAACTTCCCATGCGCCAACCTTTTGCCAATATACAGGTTTTGATCATTTGAGATGGGTAAGGGTTAACACTCCAGTCCTGGATGGAATTTATAAACATGTTGTTAAACTTGCTTGTTTAGTGCTGTTTACCCAGATGTCTGGGGGTCTGTGTGTATTCTTTTGTGTGCATCTGTATGTGTTTATTGTGTATGTATGAGGCATTATCAGTATGTGTGATAACTGGAAGAACATATTGTCCTAAGTACCTGGGTTTGTACTTTGGGTCTGTATTATGTAGGCCTCTACTTAATTACCTGTAAGCAGCCAGGTATAAGTGAACTAATGCACCAGTCTAATCTAACCTATTTAGAGCAGCATGATAAACCTAAAATGTTTCCTTCTAACTTAACTCTGCTTAAGAACAGTGTGTACGCACCTTTTTAATACATTGTTTATTCATTATTTTAACATGCTTCTATGTGTACACATGCAATTTGGGGCAAAAGCGACATGTCTGTATATAGATCTGGTATCTCTGATACCATGGGATAAAAAGTTAATGGGTACTCTTGCACTGTCTATTAATATTGTAAGCGAGGTGCAGTACTCGGTACGGATGAGAACCTCCAGGGATAAAAAGCATTATTTACAACATAGGAAATCTGGCCCCTTTTTTATTTATTTTTAGTGTGGATCTGCATATATAACTTTAAGGATGCTCTGTGATTGCTTGGTATCACAGAAAAGAGTTCTGTTCTGCACACAACGTGCTCTGCATAATATGCTGTCTAATCTAGGAAAACAAACACAACACTGTGCTTTTATAGACACTCACTCCTCTGCACAGACACCCCACTTTACACACGCTCCAGAATAAACACAAACACCAATTGGACACATAGGCATTCATGTCCCGCACACAGATAGCCCTGCAGAATGTTCTAGGTACAGTCTTTCGCCGTTGGATATGATTTGTAAATGTAGTTAAAATACTATTCATTTTGTTCACAGAAAATACTTATTTTTAACATTTTTTTTTCTGTGAAAGTAATGTAGTAATACTAGTCTCTGTCCAGCTTTGACTGCTTCTAAAAAGCAGTTCGCAATATAGGAATTTTTATTGGCTGCAAGGACCCTATGATTTTACCAATAAGATGTTTAGCAAACCGTTTGGAGTCCATAAAGAAGAACCAGTGTTTCTAATTGCATTGTCAAACTACTTGTTTATTGTGTCTATTGTAAAGCACTGCCAAGCCTTATAGTGGTTTATGAATAAACTTTTTTTTTTTAATGATACATTACTTCCTTACTATACTGGAAATTTAAGATGGCAGTGAAACCAGTTCCCCTATAGTTCCCCTTATGTGTGACATTGGTATTCCAACCTGTCTGACAGGCTTCATGCATGTATCAGGTGCCAGATGAGGTCAAAGCCAGCTTTTAAGAGCATGGTTCTCACCTAGCAGAGTAGGCTTGCTTACTGAATCGTTGATTTGAAGATAAGTTTCTATGAGCATGTCACTTAAACAGCTCGGATAATGAAGCAAATAAAAATATTGTCTACCTGTTGGTTTACATTTCCATTAATGGAAGTAATGCATAGTGTGTGGTTTGCTTAATTCTCATTTTCTACTGCTTTTATCATTCTTCCTCATATTTATTTTAATTTTCTCATCTTCCCTTTTGTCTACTGTGAGTGCATATTTTATTTGGTATCAGGCCGTAGACCATTGACCCTCTTCTAACCACCCTAGGCATTCTGCAGAGAAACATGGAGACCACTAAACTAAAAACTAGTCCATTCACAAAATAAGTAATCTTCTGCTAACCTAGTAATGACCCGAGACTCGATTCACCTAACATCTTTTTCTAGTAACCAAAATACAGTGTCCAATGTACACTATACAGAAAGACCTGGATAAACAGAACACCCTGATTTTAACCCATATTCTAATAAACATGTTGAGAACACATCTCCCTAATCTCCTCCTGCCTTAGCTACGTACATAAACAAAACCTGACTAATATAATTTTATTGCTGGCTTAAATATATTGTTGACATTAACTCCTTCACTTTCACACAGTCCAGTGGCTTGGAAGTTAATGGTTTTAAAGGCATGCAGGGGCATTGGATATTTCCTTTATCCCTTTTTTATAATCCGGAACCAATTTTGCAGTCAAAGTAAGGATTACACAATCTATCCACATTAAAAGTGAGCTTTGTAGACCAGTCCCCACTTCTATTAGTAATAGAGCGTTTAGGATACCCTGATCACTTCCCTTTTGAACCCATTACTTATGGAGAGACCTGTATTTATTATCTATCTGTATTCTTTCAGTACGTCATGTATATTTTTTTCCCTTTATGAATTTAAATTCTTATTCATTTTCAAGCAGACTGAGTCCAAAACTAACATCATTAAAGTGTCCTCCCCGGCTGGAGGTGTGTTTGGAGTCCTAGGTGGCACACACCAATTGGCACTGCCAGGTCACTGAGAACCATCTCTATATCAGGAAGTCAGTGAGTCAAATTGTTTCTTAATGGTGCACCATAGGAGAAGTGTTCAGAAGCCTTTTTGGTCAGACAGAATATGCTTTAGAAGATTGAAATGGAGATTTAGACCCTTTTATATTTAACCTTGTTTACATTGATGCTCAATGGCCAGTGTTTTTTTTTTTAAAGGGGTAGTTGGACATTTTTTTATGTGTTTTTAATACTCCCAACATGCAAAAAAGAAACATACATGTTTGAGCATGCCAGATAAGAATATATTAATGTAACATCAACCATTTAAGCAAAACAATCCGATTTCTAGATGGTCCATTATCTTGGTTTCCTCATTCCACCACACGATGGAACCATTTTGAAATGAACATGCAGAAACTTGTTTCTATTGTTGCTGTGGAACAGCTTGCATTCTGAAAAAAAACTGTGAATGTTGCCAAATACTGCCAATGGCAAAACCGTTTGAGCTATTTTATACCCAACCCTGTTTTTAGGTTTTCAGGTTTTCCGTAACTTGATGTCAAACAGGCCACATTTGGCACACAGGCCGCAAGTTGGATGCCCATGTCCTTGAATAATTATTGGTATCCTATGTATATATTTTAAATAAAACAATTTGAGTCTATGGTGAATGTTTCCTGCTATATAGGGTTTGTTTGTTTTAGGTTTTCATAAGTGAGAAAGTTGTCAAACAGGAATAACCACTTGGTTTACCTTCATTTACCAAAATTATTCTTCGGTACTAAATGGAGGGGAAACGTTAAAGTCCACCTGCATTGAAAGTGTTAACGTCTTTGAAAACATAAGACCTTTCCCAATGTGTGCTATTGGTCGACCAATGCATAGCTAAGCTTGAATGTGTGTTTGTGTATGAATCTTGTCTTAGATTTTATAGGCTGATTAAAGCATTTACTTCCCTCCCACAAACTGTTCAGGGGAATTTTTCATGTAAAAATAGTTCATTCATAGTTCATGAACATCCAGTAGTGATACAAATCACAAAGCAACTTTTGAGTTGTGCTTGACATTAGTCACATCTAATACGAAGGCTGTACAAGGACTTGTAGACAGAGGTTGCTTTCCCACCTTTTTGTGGTCCATGGACATATTGATGTATTGATCAGTCAGATGCATTTCATTGGCTGCTGCGGTATCTCAGAATTGAATACCTTCTGCCCTTCTTTTCAAACAAGACATTTTTGTGGCAGGGAGAGCCTCATCCTCAGTCTTGTTTATAGCATGATTCTCATCTGTTAGTTGTGTAACCCTTTCACTACGCGACGAGTATACATTGGTATCCACTCTAGGACCTACTTACATACTGGAATTCAAAAACAAATGTAATTTTTTTTACAAAAAATCCATTTCTTTTGTAGTACCGTATTTCTGTGGTTTTTAAAATCATCATTGGCTCTTAAATAACTGGTGTATCCCCTTTTTAAATGTAAATGTAGCTCCTAAATTAGCTCCTAAATTAAATAGATATAAAGTTATAGGCAAGGTCCTTTTTTTAATAGTTTAAAATTTCAATGTTTAGCTGAACTAAATGGAAAACTACTAGGAGCCAGATTTATCAAGGCAAAAATGGTGCAATTTCAAAAAAGTGCTAAATTTGGAGCAAACTGCCATAACTTTCCATGGTTATTGTTATTTTAGTATGTTTTCCTGAAATGGCACCAGTTTTGGCTTGATAAATATGGCCCCAGGCATCTAAAGGAATGTTGCTTCTCCAGGTAAGGATGTTCTAATAGAATTTTAAAATTGTAAAGGATACATTCCAAACTAGAAACCACTGAAAAGCTTGATTAATGAATAATTGACACTTTACATTTAAAATATGCTTTATTTTTAAACGGGCTTCTTCAATACTTACTTGTCCATGTCAGCATTTTGCAATTTCCCTGCATAATTAAGTCCTTTTTTTTTTTTAAAGACCTTGACATGCCCAACCTCCTCTGAGTCAATCACAATACTCTCATTGCAATGAATACAACTGTGCATGCACATTACATATATCCCATGAAAGTCATGGGGATGTATAGATCAAAAATAATATACATTATTTCCCATCATCCAAATGATGCTATATCAAGTGAAAAACTGACAGGATCACAACTTGACTACAGAAAAAAAAACGTATAACCCACAGGGGAATATCTACTTTCTACAGCATAACATCTTAGTTTTTCCATCCATAGAGGCTAGAAAGTCACTGCTAAAAAAAATGAAGTGCACTATATTGTATTCAAGTATAGAAAAAAGATTTTTAGTATCTATCTATCAAAAAGAAGGGATACCAGTCAAACACTTCCAATGTTTTTATGCTGTGAAAAAGCACTCTGTACCATGAAACATTTAACTTGTTTGGCCCCAGTCTGTCACGATGTCTGTAGTGAAGAGGCAATGTATGTGTGGCTTCGAAATCCCAGGTCCAATTTTAAACATCTGTATTGTGCTCACTTTCTGTTTCTTCAGCTCTGCTTTCAATAATGCAGGCTTTACTTCTCCCCTTCCACTAGTGGCCTGATCACTGCAATCTGGTAAATGCTAAACTACCGGTATAGTACATGGTATACCTATTGTTATAAAGTGCCATCATGACCTGCAGCACTCTAAAATAATGTAAACAAAACATACAAATAATAAGACAAACTTGAACAAAAGGTAAGAAGGGCCTTGCCCATGCAGTCAGCAAGTCATTGTGACGGCCTTTAATCAATATTGAAAGGGGTGAGGAAGTGCCAACAGTACAAACTGTACCCAGCAGTCCGACAAATGCCTTAATGTGTATACGTTTATAGTCATACAGTAGAAGGAATGGGAGGGTTGGACTAGACCAGTGGTGGATAACCATGGAACTACAGATATCCTGATGCTCAGCCATTCATAACACTGAGTGTGATGGGATTTGTAGTTCACAAACACCTGCAGTGCCAATCTTCGACATCACCGAAATTCAAAGTGAAAGCTGTTACACTTCCCTGGAGAAGTGGGTGTTTATAAGAAGCAACATGTAACCTCCTGACTTGCTACTTCCATAAACCAAACTTTACATAATAGTTTTTTTTCCCAGCAATTGATGATGGTGCCGGAGAATTATACTTCATCCACTAGGTACCTGGTCATTGTGTTCTAGACATAACCAATCAGTCACCGGGCAGACTCATTGGCCATCTAACTTCCCTTGGAATGCATGCCAATTAGCAGAAAACCTATGCCTTTTGAATACTGTTGAGGGGAATGAAGTGTCAAGTAAATAACAATGGAGTTGTTGCAGGTTTCTGTTAATCTGGGTAGGAAAGACGCACCTAATGATGCTTCATTCCAATAACTGGCATGAGCAACACACGTGAAAGAAAAAAAATACACACACAATAGTGTAATACTGTAGTTAAATTAGATCTATGTTGGTGGGACAGACTGCCCTGCCAACCCCGCCTTCAGCATCACCAAAACATGCAGGCAGAGTGTAAGAGCCAATTGCCATGCCCCCCACGGACATCATCCATCGTGAAGTCTCCAGGAAGACCGAACACTGGAAAAGGGTTACAGGAACCCCCGGGGACATCACGCCCCAAGCAAGTATTTGACAATCGGAGAAACTATTGTGAGTTGAAAATAGCAATGCATTTTTAGGGAATATGCCAAATGGGTACATATAAAAATAAACATAAATAATAAAGTGAAATAAGAATAATGGGGAAAAAAACTCCAAACGGATACATAAAATAGTAATAAAAAAATAAAAAACAAAATAAATCTATATATGAATAATATAATTAAATAAATTGAAAATAACAATAAATGTAAATGTTAATGCAAATAAATGTGAAAATAAATATAAAAATCTGTAAAAATAGGAATAAATGCAAAATAAAAATAGAATTGAAACACAAATAAACAGGAAATTGGATGAATATAAAAATGTTAAGAATAAAATGTAATAATAATGTATAGTAAGTGCATTTCAAGAAGGAATACAATAGTTAGAATTTAAAAATGTAGGAATATATAGGAATTGTTTTTGCCAGTTCTTTGAACACGAGTGTGTGGTGGGGTTTTTTTGGGGGTTGGTTTTTTATTTTTTTGGCAACACACGTGAACATGACTTTAACCTGCTGGTCAACACATAAAGTACAGATGCTCAGTCTTCCCCATTCTTACTCCAATGCTTTCAGATGGGAATATTGCAGGCTGTCAGAGGGAATACTGCTTGAACATCAGCAGGCAAAAGTATCTGCTAATGTATACTAAAGATCACTTTTTAAAGCAGTGCTTGACAAATCCCATGAGTCAGGAATCCAAAAATCCTTAATGCTGGCCCCTAACATTTTGAGAACACCAATGAAGTACCATGTTCCTTGCTCCTGAACTGATCTGCTTGGTTCCTAAAGTCTACAAATATTTATCAAGCCCCGCATTAAAGCTCAGCTCAAGTGTTTTATGGTTTGCAATAAAAATTATATTGGTTCATAATATAATGTATGTATAATGTATTTTCAAATCCAAACTGATCTTGTCCGTGTCTCTGCATTCTCCTTCTATGTTTGAAAGCTCTGTGATTCCAATCACTCTGCAGATATTATGCAACTCTTTGCATTTACAAACGTCAATGAGTCAACCACTGCTTGCTTCAGTGTGCCCTGGGGACACTTAAAGGATCCTGGACACGTTAAATGCAACACATGCTTTGATTTAAGATCATGATCTGTTTTTGGTTTAAAAGGAGGACAAGTTACGTGTTTGGTCTTTATATCTGTTGTGCCAGTGTATCACTGAATGGAACTAACAGCAAAAAATAATTATATTGTAAAATCTGCTATGTCTCCATAACAACAGAATCTTTTGTCAAAATACAGAAAAAATCTATTAAAACAAGTTTCTCTTCAGCTGCTATAATTATTAATGTAATATCATTTATTTCGGCTGACCGGCAAAAGAAGTATAATTATTTTTACAGCATCCCATTTTGACCCTGTGTGTTTTTACCCATTTAGGAATTGAGTTTATTGTACACTTCATGGCCAGGGTTATAATGGAAGTATCAGTCATCTCTTATTAGTCAGCTTTACTCTGAGCACTTTTGATCAATGATCATGAACGATCCATGTATGGCACGTGTGAGTGGTTGTTTTGAGACTAACCAATGCTGTACTGGCATCCTCTGATGGTGTGCAGTGCATAAGGCCTGCAATTTTTTAAAGAACACAGCCAAAGTGTGGGGCAACATGACAAGTTAAGATGGCGGGTAGTTAGTCTCTTTATGTTACTTATTGGTGTGCAGTGGTTGACACTTCCATTATTAGAACAATTTCAGACATGGTAATACAATAGGGGACATGTATTAAGAAGGCACAAACACAGGTGGCACCTAATAATACCAATATTGGTATTCCAGGTTAAGTTTGTGCATGTACTGGAAGTGCAACTCGTTTATAGAAAAATGACAGACAACCTAACTGGGTTTGGTGGAGATGCTGGGGCAGCTACAGAGAAGGTGCGGGATGTCAAAAAGAAAGTGTGGGGTTGCAGTTGCTTTTTATAAATGAATACTTATACACCCTTTTTTATTTTTTTTTATTTTTATTTAACCTTCCTGACACTTTTTGCAAAATACCAGGTTTAAAAATTCCTCATTGCCCACAACAAGTAGCTTGTGTTCTAATCTTTTCCTCCCTCTCCTTCCTCCGTCTTGTTTGTTTTTGTGTGGATGGTATCTCCTCTCGTGTATTAGTTTGTATATAAGTGTGCATGTTGCAGGCCTGCATTCTGATGAATGCTGCAGTGTAATAGGATTTTCCCATCTTTTGTGGAACTTGGACGTTTACAACAAAAACTTCCTGACTACTTCAGATATCACTGATCCCCCCCGTGGAACTCGTGTGCCATGCACATTGCTTACAATGCCCCCTGGCCTCAAATCTCCTCTTTGGCTTCATGGGAAAATTTGTGAATAGTGCTTTCTTTAGGAGCTGGCTTTTTAATGGATTATCTCATTTGCCTGTTCCTTCACGCTTTCATCCTATACACACTGCGCTTTGGTAAAAGCACTCTCCAACATAGCACTATCTCTTTAACACTTGAACAGATCATTCATTTTATTTAAAAACATGGCATTTGATACATAAGATCAGAATCTGCACTCATTATGACAAGGCTGCCCTGTGTGATCTTAAAGGTATACTGTGTTTTTACAAGGATAATTGCTTATACCTCTCTTTCTGATTTGAGATTCTGCTTGCATTAGATCATGGGGCGTTGTAGTGCTCCCTGGTTTAAAATTTACACAAGGCAGAGAGATGTCTCTGGGTGGGAGATTCTGCAGGGTACGGGGGGGGGGGGGGGGGGTGTAAGATGCAGATGGTGCGAGGTGTTCGACCCCCTACTAGGGTGGATGCTGCATGGATAATTACAGTGTGTTATTCAAAGAGGAAACATCAGGGAGGGAGTCTGGGGCCATTTAGAGACTCCAAGAAAGGGGGTGAAGAGAAGGGTTTATAGAAACTCATATTAACCCCTAAACTATTGGATAGAATTTTAAAAAAAATAACTAACTTGAATCTTTAAAATGTATTAGAAATGCTTTTTTTCTTCTGCTTGTGACTTGTGTAAGTTTTTTTTTTTTTATTTTTTTTTTCCATAACTTTATTTTTGTAAAACTGCACTTTACAGTTCATTTAATAATGTCTTGCTTCAGCATTAAACTCCAGTCTTGTTAAGTTGGCAAAATAACTAAGCCTCCAGTAATGCAATACTTTCCATTATTCATTATGCAATGCATCGATAAGTTGTAACCCCTCTCCTTGGGCCTCTAAGTGTTATGACCCAATGAAAATGTACATTTGAATACTGTGCAGATACTAAGCAATGTTTTAGTTACCTTGTAACCACCTAGTGATCCACCCAGAATTTGTGACAACTTTATTAACACAACCACACGGGCACAATCCAGCAACATCATTTTCACACAAATATTACCAATAGTCACTCCCATCACTTGTACCAATCTCTTTGCTCCCCACCAAAAACACAGCTACAGTAGATCACATGTAAGAATTACCTGGACCTCCTGCTAAAAACAATAGACATGCTAGATTTTCTTATTCTGACACCTGTATAACTAAGAGTTAAGCCATTTAATCAACCCCCTACTTCAGTGATGTCTAACGTGTGGCAGTCCAGCTGTTCAGGACTGCAACTCCAAGTTGATCAGCCATAGTTGCTGAGCATCCTTGGAAATGTAGTCCACAGCAGCTGGAGCGACAAAAGTCAGTGATCTCTTCCTTAGGCCAGCCTAACTGACTGCACCGTATCTGATTTTATTATTCTACTGTGCTTACTTTTCTCTGTAATATCAAGATTCAGCAACAAAGTTTAATCTCATGCTCAGCAGGCTGCAATGCAGGGTGGATTAAAATCAATGATTTTTTTTTTTTAAACAATCAAATATATATATATAATTTTTTTTATTTTAAGTTGGATTTGTTTGAAATTTGTTAACTTTATTTTAATGGATACATTATAGTTCGATGGTTATTCATCATGAAATAGTTTAGTTATGTAGCATGAGGCTGTGTATTCATGCAATATTTAAATTTTTTTTGGTAAAATCCATGTTATCCATGTTATCCAAGCTAAAAAATCTTAATCAGATTCTTGTTCTGCAAATCTATGTACAAACAAAGAACACATTACATTCACACATTACCACTACAGTTAATAAACATTGACATTTAAGCAAATACAGGAATATATATGCTATATAATGTTATTGTTTGGATTAAACAAAACCATTTAAGTAGTTCTCCAAATATGAGTGATTAACCTATAAAACTAAAATCAGCTCTGTTTTACAAATCTTATAGGTTATTCTAAATATGAAATCTTCATCTGGTTGCAAATATTAAAGATTATAACTACCAGCAAGAATGGGTCTTTACATTTAAAAATCATCATTATATAAATAGAGGCTTACTGACTTAGTGATTTAAATTGACTTGATTTAAATCAAATCTACCCTGGTGCAATCTATTTTATAAATGGGTGGTAATAGAAGGTTTGTTGCTGAAAGCAAATATTATAGGAGGATTAGAGTTTCCTACTTAAGCGCAGCACTGAAGTCTGATTGAAACAGTGGCGCTTGTCACATAAACTGTAGATGTTGGCACTACCTGTTTCAACAGCACCCATTCCTCACAAAAGTGTCATGACTAAAGGATTCTGGGTAAAGAAAAAGAGGTAACCTTACTGTGTGCAGAGTTTACGCGGTAATTATGTTTGGCCAAAGAAAACTATGGGAGTTTTGTGCATGAAATTCTAATATTACATAGTTGAATATGTCTTTTTGGTAAACATGAAGAACGTCGTATACATATCCTCTCTTTAAGAATACACCCAGACTTGATGACCTTTTGTCTGCATCCCAAAGAAAAGGGAATTTATTATTTTTTTTTGCTTGCAACCTTGTCAAACTCTGCTTACTTTTCTTAGTTCCAAGTCCGTATGATGTAATTTGTTTCTGCTTACCTCACTAACTTTTAAGAACCTTCCCATAATCCACAGAACAGCAGCTACAACAGCTGGTTGGACAGCTGGCCCTCACAAGGCCTAGAAGGAGATTCCAATTAGCTGGACATGTGACATCCCCACATGGCAAGCACAGGGGTTATACTTAATGCTTTTTAACCCCGTAATCAATAGCAAAGAGGCACAGGGCAGACGTATTAATTTTTCTGCAAATACAGCATGGAAACATAATCTGTGTCAAACCAGTGGAAATCTTGACTTGGATATTTTTATTGGTTTTGTAGGTGGATGACAGCCACACTTTTTGCTTTACTGTATGTATGTGTTTTAGTCGTTCTAATGTTGAAAGTGGGAGAGAAATTGCAGCCTTGCGATTCTCATGTAATCTTGAAACCTTTTTATTTTTGTCTCTTCAGTTGGGACGAGAGCAGTTCAATAAGCAGTGGACTAAGCGATGCTTCTGGGAATCTCAGCTCCGAGGAGTGTAACGCCAGCTCCTCGCTCACTTCCCTGCCTTCCACGCCAACGGCATCTCGAAGGAGCTCTGCCATTGCGGTAAGATGAGAGAAAGCGATGAGAAACATGTTATCTTATTGCTGATGCAACTACTGCTGCAAGGGTTAAAGCTTTGAACTTTTAGAGCAGGGACAGGTTGTTTTTTTTTTTTATTTATTTTTTTAATTATTTATTTTTCTTAAGTAAAACAAAAAAAGCTTAATTCAGGTAATCTTGGAAGTGACCATATAATATATGATATTTAAAATAATGATCAAGCAGATTCCAGAAAAAACCCAGTGCACCTGGTATTTTTCCCCCATCTTCATATACTGATTTACAATATTGCACTCGAGTTGTAAGCCGTTTTTGTGTGCGTGGCAATCGATGGACCTTTTTAAAATGCAGAGATCGTTCCTTCTTGAACTACAATATAACCAATGATGTAACTAGATGAGTGTGCTACTTTGTATAAACTGTAGTGTACAACCGCTACATCCAATAATTTTTTTTAAAATTGTTTCTGCAGCTCCGTACAGACTCAGAGAAACGTTCATTGGCAGAGAGTGGGCTAAGCTGGCATAGCGAACCAGAAGAGAGGGCACCACGCAGGATGGAGTATGACAGTGGCAGCCTAAAGTCAGAACATGGTGCATCTCGCTGGAGGAGAGAGAGGACTGATGACACGCCAAAATCAGAGACCAAAAAACCAGTCACTCTTGGTCAGCCACTTCGCAAGGGAAAGAATCCACCAGTGGGAGTTACCTCTCCTATCACTCATTCTGGACATTCAAACCTAAAGGGAGGAGGTATGGAACATTCACACCTGTATAGCAAAACCAAAACTCTTAACTACTGTTTCAGCTCTAATATCGTTCAATGTGACTTCTCTGTAGGTAAACCAGAGCACAAAGCAACAGATAAAGCCAAGCTTACCTTGAAAACCGCTGGCCTTCAGAGATCCTCTTCTGATGCAAGCAGAGATCCACGTTCACCAGATGCTAAGAAGCCTCCCTCGGGCATCGCCCGTCCTGCCTCTTCGTTTGGATACAAAAAACCTGCTGCACCTTCCTCCCCACTCACTGGGAACTCTGCCACACTAGGCAAGACCCCCAAGTCTTCAGGGATCCCTGTGAAGCCAGCACCTGCACTAACAGGTGGCAACCGTAAGACCAGCCTGGACGTTTCAGGAGCACAAGAGCCTGGCTTCCTCTCACCCTCTGCCCGTACCAACATTCAATACCGTAGTCTCCCACGCCCAGCAAAATCTAGTGCTATGAGTGTGACTGGGGGTAGGGGCACAAGTCGGCCTCTCAGCAGCACTATTGATGTTAGCCTGGTGCCAGTACAAGGAAAGACTAGTTCTGCATCATCTCGTCTAAAGGAACCTTCCAAAGTAGGAATAGGCCGATTAGGTGTCAACCAGACTGACCGTGAAAAAGAGAAAGCACGAGCAAAGGCTGTGGCCCAGGACACAGAGGGTAGAGCAAATAGTGCCAATCAAGTAGAGTCACATACCGGAAAAGACAAAGAAGGGACTCAAACTACACCACACAGGTATGACTGAATACAAATGGCCAACACATGTTAAACTCTGTCATTTAAGAATTGTTTATCATGTTAATGTACTGCATAAAAAACAAAAATGATCTCAACAGTACGTTTGCTGAATTGCAAGAAAATACATAAATTAAGATTTTGGGTTTTTTTCCCCCAAAAATGACATTTAGCCCATTTGATAGTAGTTAATTAGCATAACAAGCCACAGGTGATGTCAAAAACAAGTGACACCACATACACTGTTAACGCACATTTTTCTCTTATTTTATTAACACAATAAAGATATTCTTGCTTCTTGCCCATCTAACACACATACAGTTGACTTTGAATAATGTTTGCATTTTATTACTCTTTTTTTTTCATTTCAGGGCAATGACCAAGCCATTCACAAAGACGCCAACCTTGTCCAATTTAGATAAAGTTAATTCCAACAGCCTGGATTTTGCTCCCTCTGCTCCAGACATGGTACCAAGCAAACATCTAGAGCTACCCTCAAGTGGATCCTGTCTTACTCCAAGTCCAGCTCCCATCTTAAACATCAACTCTGCCAGCTTCTCACAAGGCCTTGGAAACTTCCGAATGTACCCCAAACTGTCTGGTTTACACCGTAGCATGGAGTCACTTCCACTTTCCATAAGTATCCCTCCAGCGCCACCTACTGGAGGCGGAGAGAAGCCTACACCAGACACTGGCTGGAATGAAGCCACTATAAAGTCTCCTGTAACTGATAGGTAAAGATAAATTGTCTTTAAGTACTGTTATACTGTTTATTTCCATGTGATGATGCATGTATATGAAAGAACAGTTAATGTCTGTTATGTTGAATCTTTCTTTGTTTCCACAGTTCTATACAGGACAGAAACACTTTGCCAAAAAAAGGATTAAGGTTAGTATTTATTTTTAGAATTCATTGGAAGGTGACAGTCTGATTCAATGCATAAAGCAATGACCGATCCAGTTAGAGTAACTGTTAGGTTTCCGCCTTGTGCTAGGCCTACCATGCAACAGAATTCAATTTGTATAAAATGATTCTTTATGGAGAGCACATATAAAAGTAAGTAGCCTATAATTCAGTACACAAAGAACAAATGCTATTCACGTGAGACCTTTATTGCTCAGTCTGTGAACTTAAAGGACAACTAATTATTTTTTTTTTTTTAACCCTTGCTTCCTTAAGTGTCCTCAAGTAAACCCAACGTGCATCTTTGATAGATTCATGCAAGTTTACTCTGATGCTGTGATGCTGACTTTCTGAAGTTGAAGCAGAGAGAGACATCATTTTTGAATGCCACCAACCCAGTAGACCATGTACTTTTTAATAATGTACATGCAAGTTTATCTTCTCACTGCCAGCCATGATGGCACCGACAGTCTTTGTGCTGGGGCAGAGAGTCCTTCATGTTTGAATGCCACCAACAGACTCACAATGCTGGTTAATGTCCTCTCTGTTGGTGGCTTTCAAGTGGCTGTTGGTCCTCATACTAGTGCCACTCATTTTTTTGACTTTGGCATCTGTATTAAAAGCAGAAGGGCAAAAAAAAATTAATAGCACTTTAATCTGTTGACAGGGAAGAACCAATTGTCCCACCTGCTAAGCCCTTAATAAAATTGTGAGCCTATGAGGCTGTTGTGTATTACATTTAATTGTTTGTGGTTTATTGTTAATCCAGCACGGAAGAAATCTCCGATATAATGTAATGGATAGCAAAATTATTCAATAGCTGTATTTAAGAGACTATATTGGAAAAACAGGCACATTTCTATTCTATATCATCTGATGTAATGTGCCTGTTTTTCCAATATAGTAAAACAACCACAAGTCTCTTCAGACATGTCAAAAAATGTGTCATGTGGAAGAATTGAGTCTAAACCAGTGATAGTTAACTGTTGGCACATGGGCCATGCTTCATGGAAAATGTAGTCCATAACCTCTTTAGTGTCAGTGGTTTGCTATTAGGCTTAAACTAATATTAAATGTATATTATACGGTCACATAATCTTAATGCTGGTGGAAAAATACTGATTATTGATAAATGTCCTGCATGATTTAAGTAAAACCTTTTTTATTCTGACAAAATAGCTAGGAGTTGCCTATATCTGAACCGAAAAATTATACAATGTCAGGAAGTAATATCTGTTTTGTGTTTAAATACACTATCTGTTCCCCCAAGGTACCAGTCACATTCTCAGGATGAACCCAAGGAGAGGCGCCATTCGCACACAATTGGAGGAATCCAGGACGCAGAGGACTTGTCACCCCTCCCACCTCCCTTGCCTCTTACCAATGTTGGAAAACCACCACTGACCAATTTGGGTAAGTGCCATACTTTACTTAAAGATATCAGAGAAAGCTTCCACAAGTGTGTCCTCTTGATCTGAGAACTTCACCTACGTCCTAGTTGTTCTGAGGCACAGAGAAATTGTACTGCCATAGAGTTCCATATAAAACAAGAGTCCTCCAAATCTTTTCTAGTTGGCATAATAACAGGACAAAAACTAAGTTACAAAAGTTATCTCCACTTATACATTTCCTGTCTTGTAGGACTTGCTTTCTACTATTAGTTTCTACAATTTGATGCATTCCTATATATTTTACACCTTTTAGCTCATTAGCATATCCAAAGGTTTCCAGTGTACACATGCTTTTCATACATAGTTGCTAGTTTCACTGTGACAATGTCCCTTTTGACTCTGTTGAGGCTCAGGTGCTAAAATAGTCCATTCCCCATGAACTTACTTCTTAATAAAGAATCTTTATTCTTCTCAATCAAATTTAGCCTTGAAGTAAAAATCACTTGAAGTAAAACCCCTTTTCAACTTCTCTACCGTCAGTAATACATTTTGGGCTTCCCTACCTCCATAAAGAGGCTCTGTCATGTAATGGGTTTTTATATAGTTCACAATATTTAATTATGTGGAGAAAAGTAGTATTTTACCTTTTTTAATTCTCAAAAAAAAAACCAATAATATCCTGTTGGTAGACAAATGATTTTCCAAGTAGAACATTTATAAACCTATTCCATGCAATATTGAAGTCCACAGCATGTTCTAACATTTCCAGGCCGACTTGGAAATGACCTACCTTTTTGATGCATATTAAAGTTTTTTAATAACATTTAATAGATGCCAGGTCAATCGGTGTTTTGCTGGACACTTAAACTGTTAATTCATCACGGAGAGGACCACAATAAAATGGTCGTGTATATATACATATACATGGGGGGGGAAAGTGTTAATGTAAGATCTATTCAAGGGAAATGGCAAGAAAGCGTAGCAATTCGCAAAGTGTATTTAAGAGGAATGGCTTCTTAAAGTACAAGGAACAAAACTGAGGGGGAAAAAATTCTGCTTGTGATGAGTCTTTAAAGGGACTGTATCACCTAAACATTATTTTTTTTTTTTTTTACTGTGCATGTTGTGAATAAAAATACTTAAAAATTATCTGTACATTGTGTTAGTAAATGTCTAAATTAGGGGGGAAAATGTGTTTTAAATGTGTCTGGAGTCTCCTGTTTATGACATCAGTGGAACATTTGTAATTTGCTTATCAAGCCATAGGTGATGTCATAAACAGGAGACTCCGCAGACACATTTAAAACACATTTTCTTTCCTAATTTAGACATTTGCTGCAATTTTGCTAACACATTGTACAGATCACTTTTCAATCTATCTTTTATTATTATACATAAGCAATGTTTAGGTGATACTGTCCCTTTTAATAGCTTGTGCAGTCACATCAACACATTTAGGAAAGAAATGTTCGAGACCCACAGGTGACGTTTCAACCCGGTTATTTTCAAGCCACTTTGGACGCATTGAACAGTGGAGACCTCTATTAAATTAAAGAACTTGCATACCAAATTACCCAAAAATAAGGAATGAAGAGTCACTGTTAATTCTATTGTACACAACTAATGATATAATTGTACATTACCTCACTGTACAGTAATGGGCTAAAATTCTTAGTTGACAATTTTTATTCACAGGGGTCATATTCATAATAATTTACACCCACTAGGTGTAACGCAGGTTTCTTTCAATTATTAACTTTTTGTATCCCTTCCTGAACAATGTCTGCACGCAAGCATGCACATTCATACATGCAAAGGATTAAAGCACACCCAACAATTACTTTTTTCATTAAAAGAAAACAGACCTAACATGATAGAGATATGTTTGAGTATAAACTGGATCATTCAGTTGGCATTCTGTAGCTAGATGTGGTCTTCAAGGGATTTTATTTGGCTCCTAAGCTGTATGAAATCTCATAGGGTCTATGGTACTACCTCATGAAATTAAATACTTCCCACTCTTAGTATGTCTGCATACTATGTGCCCTCTAGTGTGACAACCTTTAATTGGATGAAAGGAGATCTCTGAATTAGGATGGATATAAAGCAATAATCTACACACTATCATATTTGGGTTACAGACCTGCACTCCAGCTCCTGAGAGGAAGGAGGAGCGCTAGCCTCATCTGGTGTGTGGCTCTCCATTTGTTCCATTGAGCCTTGGGCAAACATTATCCCTAATGTGTGACTGTGTAGCATTGTCCTGCTGCTCCCATTGAAACATCCTCTGGCTTTCTCTAATAGCAGTTGGGGCTATTTCACCCATAATCTAATTTTAGTAGTCTGCGTCTCTAATGGATCACTGTAATGTCAGTCAGGCTTGTGTTCTATTTTTTAAGTAAAATAAATCTGTATTACATCTCTATTACAAAATAATAATAGTAAAAAAATGATTTAGTAACTTCCCAGTGAAATGGCCTTGCATCAATATATGTACTAATCTTTTTCATAGTAGACCCATATGCCTACATAGATGTGAATAAAATATAATTTCTAATGAGAAAAATACACAAAGTACTGACTGCAGATAACACACTTCCAGCGATGCTTCACCTCTTGGAACTTGGAGAGGCAGGGTAGGGGAGCTCTCCTCTATCCTGCCTGTTATCCACTGGGGGCTAATCCTGTGACAAGCCCTGAAATGAAACATTGTATCCTCCTATATATGTAAAAAAAAAATAGGGATCATGGGAGACATTGTGGAGCACTCTTATCATAGAATGAGGATCCCTTCTGTCTCTTGTGGTGCTCTCTGTACTTGCACTATTACACTAATATGGCATTTGCTTTCATGTGTTTTGAGGACTTTGTTCTGTAATCTACTACACAGAGAGTTATTGGATATTCAGGAAACTTAAAGGAACACTGCACCCTTTTCAACCCTTGCTTCATAGAAACATAGAATGTGTCGGCAGATAAGAACCATTTGGTCCATCTAGTCTGCCCAATTTTTTTGAGTACTTTTATTAGTCCCCCGTTCCCGGTCTTATAGCTAGGATAGCCTTGTGTCTATCCCACGCATGCTTAAAATCCTTGACTGTGTTTACCTCTACCACTTCTGCTGGCAGGCTATTCCATACATCCACTACCCTCTCAGTAAAGTAATACTTCCTGATATTACTTTTAAATCGTTGCCCCTCTAATTTAAGACTTTGTCCTCTAGTTGTGGTATTTTTTCTTCTTTTAAATATACTCTCTTCCTTTACTGTGTTGATTCCCTTTATGTATTTAAATGTTTCTATCATATCCCCCCTGTTACGTCTTTCCTCCAAGCTATACATGTGAAGATGCTTTAACCTTTCCTAGTAAGTTTTTTTTTTTTTTTTTTTTTTTTATCCTTCAACCCATGAACCAGTTTAGTAGCCCTTCTCTGAACTCTCTCCAAAGTATCAATATCCTTCTGGAGATACGGTCTCCAGTTCTGCGTACAATACTCCAAGTGAGGTCTCACCAGTGCCCTGTACAATGGCATGAGCACTTCCCTCTTCCTACTGCTTATACATCTCCCTATGCAACCAAGCATTCTGCTAGCATTTCCTGCTGCTCTATTGCATTGCCTACCTACCTTCAAGTCCTCTGAAATTATTACTCCTAAATCCCTTTCCTCAGATGTTGAGGTTAGGACTGTACCAAATAGTCTATATTCTGCTTTTGGGTTTTTATGCCCAAGGTGCATAATCTTGCACTTGTTCACATTAAATGTCAGTTGCCACTGCTCTGACCATTTTTCTAGTTTAGCTAAATCATTTGCCATTTGGCTTATCCCTCCATGAATATCAACCCTGCTGCAAATCTTTGTATCATCAGCAAAAAGACATACTTTGCCAACAAGACCTTCTGCAATATCGCTAATAAAAATATTAAAGAGAATGGGTCCAAGAACAGATCCCTGAGGTACCCCACTAGTAAAAAGACCTTGCATCGAATATACCCCATTGACTACAACCCTCTGTTGCCTGTCACTCAGCCATTGTCTAATCCATTCAACAATATTGAAATCCAAACTCAAAGATTTCAGTTTATTGATAAGCCTTCTATGTGCGACAGTGTCAAAAGCCTTACTGAAATCTAGGTAAGCAATGTCTACTGCACCACCCTGATCTATTATTTTAGTCACTCAATCAAAAAATCAATAAGATTAGTTTGGCATGATCTCCCTGAAGTAAACCCATGCTGTCTCTGATCTTGAAATCCAAGCGACTTTAGATGTTCAACAATCGCATTCTTTAACAAGGTTTCCATTATTTTCCCCACTACTGAAGTAAGACTTACTGGTCTATAGTTGCCCGCCTCCTCCCTACTACCTTTCTTGTGAATGGGCACAACATTAGCTAATTTCCAATCTTCTGGAACTACTCCTGTTAACAATGATTGGTTAAATAAATCTGTTAACGGTTTTGCTAGTACACCACTAAGTTCTTTTAATAACTTTGGATGTATCCCATCAGGTCCCATGGACCTATTTGTCTTTACTTTAGACAGCTGAAGTAAAACCTCTTCCTCTGTAAACTTACATGCATCAAAAGACTCATTAGTCTTTTTCCCTAAATGAGGTCCATTACCCTCATTTTCATTTGTAAAAACTAAACAAAAATATTAATAAAGGCAGTCTGCTAAGCCTTTATCCTCTTCTACATAGCATCCTTCTTTTGTTTTTAATCTAACTAATCCTTGTTTTACTTTCCTTTTCTCATTTATGTATCTAAAAAATGTTTTATCACCCTTTTTCACTGACTGGGCTATAGTCTCTAATAGCCCAGTCAGTGAAAAAGGGGGATAAAACATTTTTTAGATACATAAATGAGAAAAGGAAAGTAAAACAAGGATTAGTTAGACCTTCCTTGAGGTGTAAGCCCGACGTATCTTGATACACATCTGAGAAACAGCAGTTCCTGGTTGTCAGCGAGTGCCCCACTCCGAATACTGAATGGGAGGGTCTCTCACTGGTAGTGCAGAGAGAGACCCTCGTTTTTGCATGGGATCAGCAAGGGGGACCTTAACTAGGTCCCCCTTGCTGATCCCATGCAAAAGCGAGGGGCTCTGTGCTAGCAGAGAGAGCTGGTCGCTGACCAAAAGCATGGCAGCTGTCAGTCAGAGGATAAACTGGCATGTAATATCAAAAGTACATGTCAGTTTATCCTCACACTAGGAACATCTATATTAGAAGCACAAGTGAAATATAACATTTACTGTTCCTTTTAAGGAATGCATTTTGTAAATTTTAGTTTATTCATTGTATCAATAAAGTTTTACCTGTACTAGGACAGTATGTCCTTTTGCCTCCCTCTTCCCTTTTGTTGAGCTCTCTTTTGGAGGAAGAGCGATCATGCCAATGTATCGGAATTGGGTCTCCATGTTACAGAACCTTGGGAATTCTGATTTCCTGCTTGGGCGGTTGGATATTGTATGGTCAAAACAATGATTGAGATGCAGGGTGCACCCTTTGCCCTGGTTGGTCTCCACTAGCCTGTAGGAAAATAGCTGCATATTTGGAAATAACTCTGAAAATGCTTTTGTTACAGAAATTTATTGGATAGTAATAAATCTGTAAAGGTGAAGCAAGTTAATCTTTTAATCCATATTTTCTATAAAAATTGAGATACATTTTTCTCTGTCCTGTAATTTCATGATTCCAATACGCATGAGTCATTTAACTACCCATGGGTGTTTCTTTGAAATCTCCCTGTATAAAGCAAAATAATTAAGAACAGACTGCATATTTTTGAGATACACCCAACTGGAGTACTCTCAAATACATTTTAATTAGCTAACTATGGCATCGATGGATATGGCATTGGATGGTTTTCTATCTTGTATCATTGTGCCATTTGAACCATTCACTTGCACATAAGTTTTGTTTAAGGTATGCCACTGTATTAATGATAAATAATTTGTCTGATTGTATTCCTTCAATTGTTTTCTCAATATGACAGCTGACTACACAATGTGTAATTATATTAAGTGCATTAATTTCAAGTCCCTTTAACCCTTTTTATTTAAACTGTGAAATTTGCTTCACATGCTTTATAATTAAACAATTATGAGTCGCAATAAATCGCAGCAACAACAATCTGATGTGGACTACAGTTCACATGATGCTTGGGTAAGATGACTAAGCATCATGATTATGGTAGACCCCCTTCTGGGGTTCAAAAGTGGAACATACTTTGCTGTAACCTCAGTAAGCATCTACTTTGGGCTCCCCTGACCTTTCCACTCCTCTTTCGCAACCAATACACCCTTCCAGCTGACCTTTTGAACAGAATAATTTTGTAGGCTGACTCTGCACTTGAACTGACACCGATGGCGTACAGGTTTATGGCAAGCAGCTAAAATAAAGAACGGTTTTCTGTGGTAATAGATACAGACAGCTCTGTACGTGTACTGTATACGGGCTCTGCCTTAACTTGTTACAGTGAGTTGGACAAACAGGGCATATTTTTAACCCTTGCTTCCTTCAGGGAAGCAAGGGTTAAAAAAAAGTTTAGTTGTCCTTTTTAAGTGAACAGACGACACAAAAAAAATTACAAGAATACTAATAGAATTAGATTTCCTTTGCATTTCTTCTTAAGTTGCTGCTTTAATTTTGTCATAGCTTCACATACCAAAAGACCTATTTTTTTCAATTGATCTGTAGCTTTCCACTTTTATTTCTCAATGTTGGCTGTTTGTGGTGTTTTTTACTATTCCTCATCTCAGGAATAATGTCTGCTTCCCCCACGGTGATGTTTGTTTCTATTTTGTTTTGTTTCACCCCATTAGTGAGTCCTTCCTCTGCACCTCGCATCGCTCGCTCCAGCAGTATTCCAGCTCAGGACACAACTTTTGAACTGTTTGGCTCCTCAAACCTGGGAAGTTCTCTGTCCCTTGTTGACCGTCCAAAAGGGACAATGACGAGATCTGGCTCATTTCGAGATCCCACTGATGACGGTTAGTGTGGCATTATTTGTTAAGAAAACCTGTTGCCTGTGGCCAAAATTGTGAAGTAAGTCACTTTTACATCAAAACCTATGGTACAACGTTGATCTGAAGAAACTAAAAATTTTACAGCAAATTCCAACAGATTTGTTTAATATTAAAATAACATTTTTGCAATAATACATACATTTTCATCTACTGTCATCCAAATATGATTTCTGCCTCGCAATGTACTTCCCATTGCTTGACACTGCTTACAGTCTTTCGGCATCCAAACCTCTTTACAATTTTAGAAGTTGATTTTTATTGTGCATTGTTTTCATGTGCTTTGTTTTTTCCCCCCCTGACACCTAATTAATATGCGGTCTCAAGTGCAGAGAGGCTTTATCGAGTTCTTTGTTTGTCTTTGCAGTTCATGGGTCCGTCCTGTCTCTCGCATCGAGTGCATCGTCAACATACTCTTCTGTAAGAACCAATTGTATGGCGGGAAGTCTGGCAGTGTTGATCTTGTCTTTATGTAATATTGAGATAGAGGTTTAACTGACGCTGTCTCCATCTGTGCTTTGTTTATGTATCATATTTTAGTCATATATGTTTTTAGGAAAAGGCTTATACTTCCGCTGCCTGTACTTTAACCCTATTTTTCTCTCTCTCTTGCATGCTACACTTTGTTTCTCAGGCTGAGGAAAGGATGCAGTCTGAGGTACTACTCTATCGTCATACTTCTCCGTTTGCGTCCTGTCTGTTATTGTTTCTCTCTTCTTGCCAGACGTGTAGAGCTGTTAATAACCGTGCGATGCTTCCTTTTTCTTTATATGATCCGCAGCAAATACGCAAACTAAGACGGGAGCTGGAGTCCTCCCAGGAGAAAGTTGCAGCACTGACCTCACAACTATCTGCCAATGTACGTACCGCATATTTTTGTGTATGTAATAGTAGACATTTACCAAGTTTTTACTCTATCTGCCTCCCTTTAAACAGGAGATGCTTGAAAAGACCTTTCTTGCTTATTCCTGCACTCTCTTCTAACTTATCTTCTAATAGTTTGGTGCAAAATACTGACCCAAAAAGTGTCAACTAAGCCTTTTTTTTTTTTTTTTTTTTAGCTCTGCCAAAGTCAATTAAAATGAGTACTGTTAAGTTGGATAATCGTAACATATATTACCAGCTGCCAATTTGGTCAGTATGTGTGACCTAAATTTCTTTTGAGTCCCCTCAAGAAGAAAAGTTCTATATAAAAAAAACACTTGGCTTAAAAAAATGAAAAGCTGAGAAAAACTGTTACAGTGAAAAGTCAGGTGGATACGAATAGTGATTTATTTACAACTTAACTTCATGATTTCAATGCTATATGTAAATATTTAATAGTGGACAAATGCTCATTCTGTTCATTATTATTACGTTATGAGAAAAATGTGGCTAAAAATGCACATTGCATGAAATATAAAGTGCCATACGAAAATGCTCCTAAAGGATTTAATCACTTTTTAGCATGGAGTTTTGTTATTTTGTTATTTCATCTTTTATATATATAGTATATATATTTTATTATTATCATATTATATATATTTTCTATGATGAAATATTTGCCAAATAATTTTGCAAGTGTGCAAAATCATTATCACCTTTTAAACAGCACCTTTAATGTTCTAAAATATTTTTCAGATCAATATAGATGTCAGTTTGCAAACTGTAAGTTATTGGCTTTTATCTTTTTGTTATAGATTGATTATGTATAGGGCTCTTTCAATGTGCCAAGACCTATGCAGAAACAATACCATTATTTCCCTTGTGTCTGTTTATGTAATGTGGTGGGGTTTTTTTTGTTTGTTTTTTTGAAGGGGTGTTAAAGTTAACTTGACAAGCAAACTGCATAAATCATGATATAATAGAGTTGAAAGAGTTCTCCAGATTTCTTATCTTTCCAACTCTGCTATTGATTTTTGCGCCATACATGTCCTTTCACTTTATAGTTAATAGGCCTCTTTTTTTTCCCTCTGTAGCTGACCATCAGAAAAAAAAAAAAACAATATGGTTTCCCATGTTTTCCCTATCTGCAATGTGACAATATGCAGCCAATAGTCACTCACTGTCCCCAATGTGAGAAATGTTCTGATTTTAGACAAAACTGATGGACTGAATGGCAACTACATCCTGTGCCAGTTTCTCCTTTTAACTGCAGGAGCAGTGAGAGAAAGCATCCACCAAATTCTTGCTAGCAGACAGCAATAACTGGTGCCCTGACTGTAGCAAAGCATCTGATAGGGATGATTAGCTGCGACTGGCACTGAGGCAGAATTGACATGTATGTTTTAAAGTACTATTTTAAAGAACCATTTTGCATTATGTCACAAGGCGATGAGAAAGCTGCAAATATCACTGGGGATGTGATTTACAATCCCACTCAGAGCAACTTCTTCTATTTATTAAACTTGGTGAAACTCACTGGTAACTTGGGTTAAGCTCTTAAACTAAGTGGAACTTGCCTTACAGTTACTATTCTCAACGGCCTACATATTTTATCTCCCTCATATACTTTTATCCTTTGGTCTTACTTCTGCTTTTGGGTCATTTCGATACCACTCTCCCCCTTTGATGCCAGGTTTGTAGAATTGTGGTCCGCTAGTACAATAGCTCCTATCTAATGACTTAGTTGAGCAAGGTGTATCACCAAGCTGCCAGTTTTGCTCAATACATTTCTACATTGGTTAGTCTCCTCCCGCAACACATCTTCCCATGTCTTCAGGAGTATTAGATTACTAATTATAGTCACATGAAGATTCTTAAACAGAGAAAATGACACTATTTTGAAACTAGTAATAAATTGGTCCTTTTTTGTGGTCTCCGTTTTTAAAAATGTATCTTTTGATCACATTTGACCTGGAAGGTATCTGTGATATAGTAGGGAAGAAACCATGACTTTGTAGGTATGGTCTGTGCATTCCTTTATTGGTTTGTCACATTTATTGTAGACTTAAACACAAGATAATTTTCAAAGCAATTAAATCGGCTGGACCAGTTTTTGAGTTCTCAAATTGTATTAAAACCATCCTTGTTGATTTTACGTGGAAAAATGAAAATACTGGCAAAAAAAGTAAGTGTGCTAAAAATGTACAAGCAATACCATGGCACTATTTTATCTACAGCGACTTAATCCCATCGGTTATCATTTGCAGTGATGGATTTTGTCAGCATTTACTGTCTGCAGAGCAGGGAAATGTGATGTTGTCCTTTGTCATAGTAACAGAGGTCACAGGATGCTCTTTCAGTGTTCCCATTTTGGAAACCCAATGAGGTAAAGGGCTTTACAGGCCACCTGACACCATTCGTGGAACTCCATGAACCTATTTCATGAGCCAGCACATCATAGATAGGATTAGCATTATGATGTGTTTTCTCCATGTTTTATATAGTGGCCAAGGACTTTACACATTAACTATTTCTACTTTACATATACATATTTCTAATAGTATCTGTTCTAGAATATCTGGTGGTGGGATTAAAACACTGGTGTGCTCCCTTAAACGAACAAGGATCCTCCCATGAACACTAGCAAAGACCTTCTCAGTCATATTGCTGTGTGTGCATCTTACAGTGCCACACTGAGGCAGACTCGGATATAGCAATGTCAGCATCTGAGTTTTGCAGGGAGATTGCAGCCTTGAAATGGCATTGATTGAGGCACAAATAACCTATTTTTTGTTGAATATGTTTTCATATGTACTTTGTGCTAGCAAAGTCAAAAATAACTAGAAAGTTCTAAAATATTATTTATTCTCCTCCCTTAAGGTCAGGTGCTGAAAGCGACCATTTGAACCATCCTTGAATGTGTGATTTTTGCATGACCTATAGAACGTGTATGTGGTTTTTGGTTTTTTTTTTTATTTATAATTTTCTTTCCCCACTATTGCAGGCAAACTTGGTGGCAGCATTTGAACAGTCTTTGGTGAACATGACTTCTAGACTGCGGAATTTGGCCGATACTGCCCAAGAAAAGGTAAATAAGAAGACATCATGCAGTGCGACATATAGGTCTCTGTTCTACACATGGCCTTTTTATTGGTGACCTCTGAGCTGGGAACTTTACCTGACCTTGCTTTTGATGACATGTCTTCCATGTCTTTTTCAGGACTCTGAGCTTGTAGAACTGAGAGAGACCATCGATTTACTGAAATCCAAGAACTCTGAGGCTCAAGCTGTCATTCATGGAGCTCTAAACCCACCAGAACCTGCACCAAGGGGTATGTTAATACTTTGCACTCTGTCTTGTGTTTTATTTTTATTAGCTAAGCGTTTCATATATTGATTTCTTTATATTGTTTGTGTGATATTCGGGCTGATTATATCCATCAGTAGCATAGTATTACCTGATAGTGGCCACATTATGTTAACCTATTTTTATTTCTGTGTATTTTAGAGTTGCGTATCAGGAGACAGAATTCATCTGACAGCATTTCAAGCCTAAATAGCATCTCTAGTCACTGTAGTGCTGGAAGTATCAAAGACTGTGACAGCAAGAAGAAGAAAAAGAAGAGTTGGGTGAGTGGGGATCTTTTTGCACATCACTGCCCTGTACAATTCAATGTATTGGCACGAGAACAGAGTAACATTAATCCTCACATCTGTAGGGATATACGCTAGCTCCAAGTACTGTTCTATGGATGCTTGTACTGGGGCACTAATCTATATTTTTTTTTTTTTTTTTTTTCACTTGTGTTTCTAATATAGTGGCCCTAATTTGATTATACTTTTTTAAGGGTACACATCAATTTATATTCTGACTCTGAGAAACAGGCAGTTTGATCCCATCTCTCACTGTCACTCACCTTAACTATGTCCCCTCTGTTGATGGCATGTAGAAACGAAGGTTTGTTACAGCAAAACCAGAGATAGACCTTGATCTGAAGAAAGCAATGGATGGCCACTTTGATTGTCTGAGCTTGCATGGACCAAGTTGTTGTGCACTAGCATCTAGCTGCGATAGGCCAAGTTGAGAGTCAACCCACGTGTATCTGTGCTGCACAGATGATACATGCTACTGTAGTAACTAACTTGTAGATTTTCCATCATTTGTTTCTTGTACAGTTGCGTAGCTCTTTCAATAAGGCTTTTAACATGAAGAAGGGACCCAAGTCAGCTTCTTCATACTCTGACATTGAGGAGCTGGCTACTCCTGATTCCTCCGCCCCAACCTCCCCCAAGCAGCAGCATGGCCCCACCGGACCAGCATCCCCTTCCTTGCACTCTTCCACCTCCTCATCTGTGTGAGTATCTCTTTATATATACATGATCAATTGACTGGGTTTAAAAGACATTCGGTTTATAGACTTTCGGTTTATAGAATACATGTAATGCTATTGCTATTCTATAAACCGAATGTCGTTCGGTTTATAGACTTTCGGCTTATGGAATACATGTAATTCTATTGGCTTTCTATAAACCGATATAGAGTCGGTTTATAGAAAGCCAATAGCATTACATACATTCCATAAACCGAAAGTCTATAAACCGATATGTCTTTCCGTTTATAGACTTTCGGTTTATGGAATGTGTAGTTCAATTGATTCGTACGAACGAATAAAACGAAACGAAAATAATGAACGAATTTCGTGTGAAACGAATGCAGTAATGGATGAAATTCGTTTTAGACTAAATAAATAACATTTTCGTCCGAATGGACGAAAACTAAACGAAAATTTTAGTTTTGCACATGTCTAATGTAAACATGGCATATTTCTAAACTCTGGAAAAATATTAAACTATATAGATGGGGTTTGTTTGTTTGTTAGAAAAAGTGATTTATAGTGATTTCTTTATAGTAAATTTTATGGACCGTATTTATCAAGACAAAATACCGTATTTGCTCGAATATAAGACGAGGTTTTTTTTAAGAGCAAATGCTCTAAAAAATCCCCCTCTTACAAAGTCTTACATTCGAGGTCTTCTTATAATCTGACCTCAAATTGAGGTCAGATTATAAGACATGGATCCAGGTCCCCAGCAGAGCTGCAGGGGACCTGGATCCCCCTCTCTAGCAGCAGGGGATGTCTGCGCAACGAATGCAGACTCCCCTGCTTCCACGACCGCCGGGGCTTCTGTGAAGAAGCCGGGTACTTCCACTTTCATCACAGAAGTCCCGGCGAGCGTGCCGGGCGGCAGCAGGGGAGTCTGCGCTCGTCGCGCAGACTTCCTCTGCTGCCCCACTAGGCACCAGGGACAATTGGGCAGCTGGGGGATGTCTGCACTATACGTGCAGATATCCTCCATGCTGCCCGACACCTCCGTCTATTATG